>CM054115.1:24000215-26400215 GCA_028673005.1 Tanypteryx hageni
AGATGGAGGGGGAGGGAGGGAGTAAAGGAGAAAGATAGCGAATCGTTTTATTCGGGCGAAATTTGGACCATAAGGTCCATTCTTACATTTAACCCTTCGTCAATATCATGAATATTAAAAATAAAATTATTACAATGAAGAATATATAAAATATACAAAACATAAAAAGATATGTGAAGACAGATTTAAGTTTGTGGCGAAAACCTAGGTAAACACATGCCTGTTCTTCCTAGTAAAACCCACGCAGGAAAACACCCACAGAGAAGGGGTGTGTGAAAAAGCTGCGAAAATCCTTTAGACAGACAGAATAACGACTTTATTTAGGGCGAAATTGAGACTATGCAGTCCCCTTCTTACATTTAACCCTTTCGACATATAATTAGTTACAATATTTACATATTAAAAGAAATTAAATTACATAAAAATTACAGTAAAATATAATTTCGACATATAATTAGTTACAAATATTTACATATTAAAAGAAATTAAATTACATAAAAATTACAGTAAAATATATACAAATTACAAGTTATTTATATATTGGTTAATAGATGACAGAGTATTACCAAAGAATATTGTTATTTTTGTGGGTCTAAAAAAAACTGTTGTATCAGTTATATATTAACACAAAAATATTTTCTACTGCGGAAAACACCTACGAAGAGAAAAGATGTGTAAAAATCATCGAAAAATTCCTAAATAGTTCACAGAAAGAGTAAAAAAAATCATTTATAAATACATACATTAATGGCCTGAGATTTCAAGGGGTTTATGTTGAGAAGATTATCATAGCTCCATTCTTGGAGTTGAACCAAGTCATGTCATTTATGTTGGCAGTGGAAAGAGATAAGTTATTTGGTTTGGTGTCTAAGTAAATTTGGAGATCATCGGCGTGCAAATGATGCTTGGAGTAAGTTAAATATTGAGAACACTCATTAATAAATAGAGAGAACAATAGGGGACCTAAAATTTAGCCCTGCGGAACGCCTTGGTTAACATTAAGCCACGAAGACGAGGAGTCGTTGGAGATGACTTTTTGGAAACGGTCGCTAAGGTACGAGGAGAACCAATCTATTGAAGGTGAAGAGAATCGCATGCAGCGGAGTTTTGTTAGGAGTATATCTTTGTCTACTGAGTCGAACGCTTCGCTAAAGTCAAGCAACACTAGTACTGTAAGTTTTCTGTCATCCATGTGTCTGCGTATATCATCGGTGATTTTAATTAGCGCGGTGGTGGTGCTATGTGACTTCCGAAAGCCAGATTGATGAGAGTCAAGTAGATTATTTGCGTTGAGAAAATCTGTTACTTGTTCATGCGCAAGTCGCTCAAGAGCTTTTGAAAAAGTGGGAAGGAAGGTAATCGGCCTATAGTCATTGTTTGCGGAGAGAGATTTCTTCAGGATTGGGAGGACTAACGCGCGTTTCCATTACGATGGGAATTTTCCGTCATAAGGAGTGGTTGAAAATGTTAGTGAGCACCCCTACTCCCCCTCTTGCTTTCCCTATCCTATCATTGCGAAACAGGTTATAGTGTATATATCACAATGTAAAACTACAACTAAATATAGAGGGAGGGGAGAGAGCGATATGGAGGTAGATAAGGAAAATGAAGGAGGAATGGGAGTATAGGGAGGGAGTAATGAGAAAGAGGAGAAAGGTAGGGTAGGATAGGGAGGGAAGAGGAGAGGAAGACAGGGAGCTCTTAAAAAACATACTCTTATTACTTCTAAGACAGGAGAGGAGGAATACGAAAAAAAAAGATGTACGAGAGAGGCAGTGAATGAGGGGGCGGCAGAAGGGAGGGGCGGAGGGGCAGGAAATAAAGCGACTCACGTGACTGCCACTTTGTAGTTCCGAGCGACTCGAAACGAAGAGGTATGTATGTACTCTCCGGGATCAGGAGCTGCCTCCTACACGACGAAGCAGTAAGTGGGCGGAAGCTGCTACCAAACGGACGAGAGACGCCCTCCCCCTCCCTCTTTTTCCTCCCTCACATTTTCTCCCGCGACATACGCCCAGGGGCAATAAACGTGCCACAACTCCTACCTTTTGTCTCCCACCTCCTCCTTATCCCCTTCCCAAACATCTTCCCCCACCTGAATTCCCTTTCCCTCCCCCTACTCTTTCCATCTCCCGCTCCCTCCATTCCCCCCTCTTGTATCCTCCCATTGGCAAGCTTCCCTACGCGTAGCATCGCAAGAATTCCTCCTCCACCCCCCGCTCATTTTTTCAGCCGTCATTTTCACCATCGCCCTCGCCGTATCTCGGACGGAATGCCTCCAGGTGGCGTCGCCCATCGCTCTCCTTACCTCATCGTCCAGCGCGTTTAACAACGGCGGCGGGAAGGAGCACGTATCGCCGATGCGGATGCATGCGTGCCTTCGATAAATGTTTGGGGGGCGGGGGAATTCCGTAGCGAGCGCAACCTCCGCAGATGCGAGGGGTAGGTAGGGAAGAAGGCGAAGATGGAACCGGGTTCTTTTCCCGAAACGGTAAGGAAGGGGTGGGAGATGAGAGCGGGGAGGGGGGCGGGGGGAATTCCGTAGCGAGCGCAACCTCCGCAGATGCGAGGGGTAGGTAGGGAAGAAGGCGAAGATGGAACCGGGTTCTTTTCCCGAAACGGTAAGGAAGGGGTGGGAGATGAGAGCGGGGAGGGGGCGGAGGAAGGCATGGAGGAGGGGAGGGGGGAGATTCCGAGTTAAGAACACGGATCGTTACAGGCGCCTCGAGGGATAGCGGATTAATGCTCGACGGGACAATTGCCATAGGTGCGTTACGTTGATCCTTAGGGCGCAGCGAGCAGGGAAATGGAGTTATGAATTTATTCTGGGCCTTAAAAAAACGTGATTGCGTGTACGCCTGGACTTAAAGTTCGCGGGCGAGGCGTGATGAGATGGGGAGAGGTAGGGGAGGGGAGGGGATAGGCTATATAGGCGGAGGGATTAGAAACGTAATTTCGCAGTTAACGGCGGGTGGGGATGGTGGAATTTCTACGGAGATTAAATGAGCTAAGGTTCAAGCGGGAAATACGCTACTGCGAGAAACACGAGCGGCAGTCTTTCATTCCGTTTATCAACGTAATTTGGAGCACGCATTTCTGCGCCGGAATAAGAAAGACATGAATTTTTGGTGATCGCTGACTTTATTCCAATCGTAAAACTCAGGAAAAATGATGACGCTGATAAGCTCAGAAATCGAAGGATAGAATATAATACTTGATGGATAACGATATATAAAAGGAAAAAGCCTTTACGGCCGCTCCTCCATCACTCCTTGAAATGGCTTCGTTATATATTACCCATTTTACGCGACTCGTGAGATGATTACAAAAGCACTCCTTGAGATGGTGGCATAAAATATTAACAATTCATAAGGTATCAAAATAACGTATCGTATATCGAGCGCTACAAACAAATTCAAACCGGGAGCGAAATGTACGCAATAAATTTCTTCACGAGTGGCAATAAGGCCTTGTATCGAATTAACGTTTATTACCCTGACATAAATTGGTTCAGATATAACCGAGATAAATTAAAAATTAAAGGCCATCTCAAGTTATTGCCGATGCGATAGAATTTTCATTATCAGAGCGTTGATTAAAATAACCGTGGAAGATTGAATGGGAAATTATGCGAATAAATCCAGATGCAGTATTTATAATTACTAAGGCATTGTATGTCAGTACAATAAGCGAAACACCCTAAATATACTGAATCATTCCTTCGTCGTTAATTTATTTTAGTTTTTTTTTCAGGACGGAATACATTACTTGGCGATACCATCCCAGTAATCGATTGGCAAATCCCTTTTGGATATAAAGGAGACTAGTACTCAAACGAAGCTATTATATGAGATTACAATTAAATTTTATAGATTAAAAAAATACACCGTTTCTCCGCTCACACCTTTCTCCTGCTGGCTACAAACAAAATAATCTGGTGGGATTTAAACAAACTCTATTGCGACTAAATTATCGCCCCAGCGAAAGAGAAGAAGAGGCGAGAAACCTCCTAATCCTTAAGGTTACCGACCCCATCTTGACATCCATCGTTATATCCTCACCTCGAGAAAAACTATTCCATTAAATCCTCCCTCGATCCATTATTCATCAAACCGAGATTTCCTTCTTTCGGAGTATTTTTATTAATAACCGGCAACGCCTCGCGCAAGTCAGCTGTCTTCTCTTTCTTTAGAGACTTATGTTTACGCTAAGTTAGGGAAACGACAGGGAAAACGAGTTGGAACGCCTACCTCTTCAAGAGTGAGAGAAAGAGAAGGTAGAAAAATATTTACAACCGTCTCTCTATTCCCCATTATTTCACGCATATTTTATTCTAATTTTATTATAGGTTCGAATTTAGTCGCTAGGGAACATCGGCGTCACCTCATATTTATTTTCACAGCCAAATCTTCAACATGCAACACCAACGCAATCCGTTGTTATCATGTTTGTTTCGTCACTGCATTATTTCTGAGATGCTATTCGTCCACGGAATACGGACTTAAGACCTCTCTAAGTTTAAATTGCCTTTGAAAAATAAGGCACCGTGTTTTCTCTTCCTTATTGGCAGAAGGGGTTTGCGCAATTAATAGTTCGCTTGCAAATGCAGGTGACGCGGCGGAGGGCCATCTGTCGGCACTGCTCGCTATCTCTGCAGCTATACAAACTTCTTTGAAGGTATCGCGACGCGAGTGCTATTTAAAAATTTCACATTTTTCGCGAATGCATCCCAGGACCCTAGCGAAGGAGCGCTCGCTTTCCCTCGAGTGTGTATTTTTTCTATTTCTCGCGAAATGAAAAAAAGGAAAAATGAGCATTCCATTCCAGGCAGCAATTTAGGTCTTCTAAGTAGGAGGGAAAATCGCTCGTGTTTTGTTTAGGGGTTTTAGCGAGCCATTTCGGTGAAAAAAGGTGCTTTCCCGCCTAATCTAGGTTGGATTCGGGCGTTTTCTGAGATGCTTTTAACCTACCACTATTCTTAAAAGTATGTTTCCGAAATAAAAGGGCTTTTAAGAAATAAGTGCTTGTCCAACAATAGTAGATGGCGAAAAAAAACAATCCACCAGCAAAAAAACGTTTCCCAAGATCCGAAAACGTCGAGTCGTTACCGTTACATTACGCATTCGAACAAACACATCACTGAAAACTTGAGAAATTCCACTGCTTGAATTCAACAATTGTTTTTGTCGTACAAAAATAATAATTTTTGCGTTTACGATGAAAGAAAAGTATTTTTTTGGACTCGTAATTCCACGAAAGCGCATCTACTAATAGTTATAACGAAAGAGCATGAACGTCATATCTGTCACTAGGCTTTTTTTAAACCAAAATTCATGTTTCAATTATTATAATGCGCCCAAATATGAGCATTGTGGATGCCGTATTAGATTCCTCGCATTGCTTAAAGAGCGACATCTTTGTAAGAGAATTTTAATTACTTAACGCATTAAGCAAAAACGACACACTTTAAATCGCAGCCGAGATAAAAGAAAACTTTGTCGATTTGCGTGTTTTAAATGTAGAAATTATTCACAAACTTTTCCAAACTTTAAACGGCCGACAATGACGGCTATATTTTACGGGCTGCAATAAATTCCACCACGAGAAGAGTTTTGTACATTATGAACTTCCTTCTGGCAGACCGATACAAAAAGTTTCTCATCCTTCAGGCGAGATGTTTCATTATTTATTTTCTATATTATGAAGTGGTCCATGCTCATAAAATGAACTACAGTTCGAGAAATGCGCTGGAAGATATTCCTCGAGAAACAATTTCCTTTTCGCCGTTAAGTTAAGTTAAGTTGAAATACTGCGAAATAAGGTTCTTTGATACCCAAGGGCGGATCCAGGTTTCATCTTTGGGGAGGATAGAGGAGAGGAGGGAGATGATAGGGGGAGGTGGAGGATAAGTCTAGGATATGAATAAATAAGCTATGTATTTGAAATATTTTCAAACATTTTAACGTGTAAAAAGGAAATAGATAACAATTTGTGCGACGAATCAAATACAGTGTATAAGTATCATGCCTTCGATATATTTTTTTTTTATAGCTGAAAGTACACGGCGTTGCTCGGGTTTTTAAGTCCTGACAAAAATTATTGAGTAAGCATTCAAAGCACTTATCCTTACGCATGTTTTATAAAGGTTGAGACGAGAATACAATCTCAAGGTTTAACAATGACACGGTCAGAATGACAAAAAGCTTACATTTTTCAAACAAATATGATTTAAAAGTAGAACTTGAGCGATTTCGTATCGTAGGCAAAATTTGACGATAAGAATAACATACGTTATTTATTTTTCTTTAAAACGTTCCAGGTCTCAAGATCGTAGGTCAATTATTTATAATTTTAATTTGCAAAAGAGTAAAAGCCTTTAAGTCGAAAAATCGATTTATACGTGTTATCTAATTGGAAATGGAACCCCCTCCACTTCCCCTCTCCCCGCTAAAATCAAAATTCTGGCCGCGAGGTGCACATCCTCATGGTCCCATTAGTACACGCAAACAAACACACATTGTCTTTTATTAATATGATATGATTATTCTATAAATGTTTTCGGTGTTCTTAAATCTTAGAAGGGGATAATTAACCCCTTTTAGCCGCAACAGATCCACCCATGTTTCCACAATACTTTCTGTACACCTTGATGATGGCTTCGCATCATAATCCGATCTTACCGCAGCCTCGATTCAAAATCCAGGCAGCTCGTATTACGCTTCAGAGAAGGAATGTTGCAAGATTTCGCCCCCACATAAATCATGCCTTCGAAAAAATCTTTTAACCCAAAATAAAAGAAGATGTGAACGGCAAGGAGAGCGAAGGTTCTTCCGCCCTGATCGAATCGTGGCAATGTGCGATAACGCGAGAAAACTTTGGCAAGAGGTTTGTCGAAATTGATGGAATAAAGCGATCTGAAAATCCTATGCAGACATGCATAAGCTGAAATGTTGGGAATATTTTTCGAACGAGAAAAAAGTCTGCTATGACCGGGAAACGAACCCGGGTCTTCCACTTGCCGGGCGGATATTCTACCACTTCGGTGTATCTCTTCGAGGACATCCGTTGGGGTTGGTTGATAGTAGCTTGCCTATCTCGGCCCCAACCAAGAAAACATTCGCGTTCATAAACGAGAAAATTGATCTTACTACGAACGTTCAGTGGTAGAATATCCGCTCGGCAAGTGGAAGACCCGGGTTCGGTTCCCGGCCATAGAAGGCTTTTTTTCTCGTTTAAAAAATATTCCCAAGACGTTTGTAACCTAACCGCTGGCATTCTTGAGCGAATATGTAGACTTTTCACGCAAAACCCATTTCGCCATCAGCGCCGCCGCCCATCTCTCTCGCCCCAATCCCCTCCCACCCTGGAGCGTCGAAGGCGCGCTAATACCTCCGTTCCTAAGTGGCCCGCATCGCCTTCCTTTCCTTTGATCACTCACTTTGTCCGAAATTTTCGGCAACGCACATGCCTCTCAACTCCGCAAGCATCTCTTACTTCCTTTCCCCTTTATGTATATTGATGACAAAGTTCGTCAAAGGAATCTTTTTTCTCTCCTTCTCTCTCTATCCCTTCCTCGCTTCTCTCTTTTTTTCGAGTTTCGGCACATTTCTGTTTCCATCCCCGCTTTTTTTCTTTTCGTCCGCGAAAAACTCATCCTTTTTACACGACGCGCCTTTCCTTTTCCCTATCCTTTCCTTCGTTCCAGCTCCGGCTTAAAAAAAAAACGTTTGAAAAAACACACTTTCCGGATTTCTCCGCGCATTCCGCCTCTCTCTCTCGCCTCTTCCGCGATCCCACGACATTTGCAATTATTCATGATGGCAACTGCAAATTCCCCGGTTTCTCCAACCACGTCCTCTCCTTACGCTCTCTAACCTTCCTTCTTCCTCTTATATATTCCTCCAAGGCGTCTGGGATCGGCTCCCTCAGTTTTTACTCCTTCATTTTTTCCCGCCGACAACGACGATACACGCGAATAAGGGAAGTGAATGAGGATATGAGAGAGAAGAAAATATCGCGGGAGTCTTGTCTTTGCGAGGGGGAAAAAACGAAAGAAGCTCGAAAAAATCGAGTTTTCCTTTCCTATTTTTCCTGCCTCGCTTTCTCTCGTCTTTCTCTCCTTATCCTAAATAATTCAACGACCCGTCCGCTGCCTCAAAAAGAATTCACCGTGCCTCTTAGCGTATCTCCCACGCAGACTTTCATCCTTAACCAAAACTCCAGTCTTTCCCGTTCTCCCATCTACCTCTCTTTCTCCCTCTCTCTCTCTTTCGCTCTCCCGCCATCCTCTCTTTTTCCCTCCCCTTCTCTCCCTTTCTCCACTCGTAACCAAGGCAGAGAGGAAGATATATACGCAGACGCCCCTCCCTCGACTCATTTGTGAGAGAAAAAGTGGTCCCGTTTCTAAAAACACCGTCCATTTTACGCTCTTTGTTCCACCCTCTAGCGGGAGATTTGTGAAGCTCTTTTTCTTTCTTCCGCCCTACCTCATCTACGTCTTCCTCCCTCCCATGGCCACTCCACCTCTCTCTCTCTCCGCTCCCTCCATCTCCCTCTCTATTTCATTCTCCATCTCTTTTCCTAATCTCTCACTCTACCTGTTTCCCCCTCTTTAAAACGCATTCTAGTTATTTAATTCTTTATAATGTAAAAATTCTGAAGTCCATAAGCGACTTGTTGTGCGAGACGCAGAGTAAAATTTACGGAGGGATCAGAGTAGGCCCTCAATATTCGCGGGAAACTTTCTTTAAAATCACCGCGAATGAAGAATTTGCGAATGTTACAACTCCACCGCTCACGTATCGACAGCAACGACATACATATGGTTCAGCGAGTTAAATCCGCAATTAGTCAAGTATTTATGCCGAAAAAGTCAAACCGTTGTCACGGGAGCCCCTCGCGAATAAACAAAACCGCGAATATTGACGGTTTACTGCATGGGTGAGGAACATAAGGCTCACGAGCCACATGCTGTCCCCGAGAGCGTGTAATGCAGCCCGCGAAGCTATGATGAATAAGAGTCCGGATAATAAATAACACTAAAATTCATGTTGTTTAATTCAAATTATTAAAATGAAGCAATGAATATTGACACTTTAACTCTAAAAACAGCATTTAGAATTGATTTTCACTTGTACGGTATCGCAGAATCTCTAGGTAACTACCAATTTAATCTCTAATCCGACCCGCCCGAGCATTGGGAACGAACAATGCGGCCCTCCGAAGGTTTCACAGCAACCAATGCGGCCCGTCATCACGAAAAGGTTCCACATCCATGGTTTACTGCATGAGGTCTAAATTTCTTCAGAAAAGTCTCTCTCTCTTTATTTGAAACGCTTTATCATTCTTATTCACAAATACACCCTTCAATAACATACTTCTAATCCTCCCTTCACACCCTCAATCAAGGACTAACGATATCTCTGCTTCTTGCTTCTCCATTACCTCCTAAGTCCTTTCTGCTTTCTCCTCCGAAATTTTCCCTCTTCTCCTTCGCCTCCCCTCTTCCTTCCTTTCTTTATGTCTCCTCCTCCTCCCACTCGATTCGGAAGCCTCGCAAGTTCCCTTCCCACTCTTCCCTTCACTATCCTAACTTTCTGCCCCTATATGTCTTCGAACTTTTAACTTTTTTACCGCGTTCTTATCTCCATCGCCCTTTACCTATCTCTCCCTCCCTTTGCTACCTCTATATCTTCCTCTAGCCCTTCACCTCTCTCAACTTCACCCTCATTGAACTCTCTCTTCCTCTAATCCCTCTAACTCCTTCCAATCTTCCCCTCCGCGCTACCCTTCACTCCCTCCCTCTCTCTCTCACACACACACACACTTTTCACTCTTTATCTCTACGCGCCAACTCACACGCACGCTTTCCTCTCCCTCGTATCACTCCTCCGTGCATCAATCCAGCTTATCTCCCCTTTCCATCTCCTTTAACGCCTATTTATGCGCCTCTGGAAACATTTCTTTTCCACCGATTTGGCTGGGTTATATTCGGTGTATTTTGCCGCTTTCTTTTGTTTCTCCTATTTCTTCTCTCTCTCTCTCTCTCTCTCTCTCTCTATATATATATATATATATATATATATATATATATATATATATATATATATATATATATATATAATGTATGCACGATTGGTAACATTATTCCTTTAAACCAATTTTAATTTCTAAAATGTGTGTTTGCGCGCGCGTCACTAAAACTATAATAATAGCGCGGGACATTATGAAGTTAGATTTATAAATTAAGAAGTTTGAGATGCTTAATTGCCACTTCTAAGCAGGAGCGTGCCGGAAAATGTGTCCCTCTCTTTCCCCTCCCCCGCCAAAACAAAATTGAAGTCCCGGAAGAATTAAGGGCCTCACGAAATAAATATGGGCCCGCTTTGGCCATGGGGCTCCCGCCGCGCGGAGGTGTCCGCAACGCCACTGCTTCGGAGTAAAAAGGACTATGACAATAGAGTATTGAATCAATCTCTATAATTTGCCCATCTCTACTCAGAACAAATCAGAAAACTGCAAGGAAATCAGCATTTTTCTCTTCTTTAAATACGATTTCCCTGCAAAACGCTTATTACTGTAGCAGAATTCGAGCCTATATGCTGAAATAGCGCACTGTCGCACTCCGAGGAAAATCAGGTAACATCAGTAGTTCCACAAGGGAGTGTTTAAGGGACCTTATTATTCCTGATCTACTTAAACGATCTACCCAATTACGTTAAGTCTGAGGTGCGGCTTTTCGCAGACGACTGCGCCATTTATGGACGTATAAGAATGGAAAAGGACCGGGCAATTCTGCAGGAAGACATAGAGCGAGTAGCAAATTGGATTAAGTTGAACAAAATGAGTGTTAATGGAATAAAGTGCAAGCACATCAATTTCACAAATAAAAGAACCGAGAGAAATTTTCGCTAGACACTTAATGGGGAAACGGTACAAAAAGTCGATAATTGCAAATACCTAGGCGTTCAAATAACAAAAGATCTAAAATGGGGTATACACATTGACAAAATCGTAGCAAAAGCGTATAAGACCTTGTATTACGTGATGCGTAATCTAAAAGGAAGTACTAAGGCAGTAAAAGAGTTAGCATATAAATCATTGGTTAGGCCTATATTAGAATATGCTACGAACGTATGGGGTCCATACGAGATAGGGCATATTAAGAAATTAGAGAAGGTGCAAAGAAAGGCAGCGAGATATACCTTAGGAAGATTCAAAAAGGGAGATAGTGTCACTGAAATGATTAAAATGCTGGATTGGGAAACGCTTGAGAAAAGGAGGATTAATAGATTAGGGGGTATATTCCAGGTAATTGGCAAAAATAAGGCATGGGAAGACCTAAGGAGTAGGATAGAGAAGTCAGACTTTATTGTAAGAAATGGACACGAGTTTAAAATTAAATTGAGACCGCAAAAAAACAAATCTTGCCAAATATTCTTTTATTAATAGAGGAATCTGGGATTGGAACATGTTACCTGAAGAGCTCTTTAAACCCTTACCTAAAAATGTTAAGAATTTTAAGAATCAAGTTAGTTTTATTATAGATAATATTGTAAATTGTAAAAGATGACGATGGAGTTGGAGGAAGTAAAGGAATGCCTGATGGGGTGAAGTACGGTGGAGACCTTGTGAGCCCCTTAACCGCTACGATAGCGGTGAAGGCACATCTTGAACCTAGAAAACTCTCAATTCCATAAGAATAGTGTAGTACTTGACACCACCTGACTTTAGCCAACCTGGGCATCTTAAATTAAATAAAATAAATTTCATAGCTATGTGTTATTTTACTTATTAGACATGGATGATTTTGTTTACTTTATGTGTTCATTGGATACAAATTGTTTTAATATATTATGTGATGTACGAGTGTGTGTATATTATGTGTGATATTTTATTAAGTATTTTATATTATTTCTTTGCCACCAGACCTTCTTGCAATGTTAACTAACTTAATTAATTAATAAATTTACGAATTTCATGAGCGCACATACGCAGAGGAGTATTTTAACGTCGATGATAAGATGTAATTTTATTTATTTATAAGATACATAGGTTGTACCGCACTGTTTAAGAAATAAATAAGCGATTAATACTACTCAGGCTGTAATTGAACTTTATTCTCAATTCGAAACTCATTTTCAATACGCTTATTTATTTTCCACGATCGTCATCACATTAAACGTTTATTCATTCAGGCATTTAATTAAATAACTCTTTTCCCTAAACTCTGCAGTACTCGCGTGGGGTGCTGTGGACACCCCAAGCATACGTTTTATGACAGGGTTCCTTTCCTTTGGTTTTTTATGTCCTGACCCATCAGTGGCTGGAGTGACATGTGTTTGTAACCTTTTCTGCTAAAAATTTTCAGTTTTCTGGGGTAATCCTTTGTGTTTGGACGTAGTTTCTAAGAGAGTGCTGCGTTGTGCGTTGCGGAAATCAGAGCTACTATTTACAGAACTTTTGTTAATTTGAGATTGTCTCTCAATCTTTTCTTCCCAGATTATCATCATATAATGTGTTATTTCTTGTAATTGGAGATCGCATCTCAACAGTTTCTTCACTGACTCTGATCCTACAAGGTTTGTAGATTTTTATTATTTCAGTGTTCAGTTTTTGTTTTGAAGCTCCCAATAGACTGCTTCCAACTGATATTTGGCAGAACTATAATAAATATTATAGTGAATTTCACGAATATTCAAATTGGTAAAGCAAATACAGTTTTCAAGGCCATGATGCGAAAACAGGGTCTCTTGTGTACAATTATTATTTGTGTTCTATTGTGGGATTTTCGATTTCTTCAATTGATCTGACGCTATTATAAGTATATTCCTAAAAACTCTCAACTGACTCATAGATTGACATCCAAAAATATTCATGAAAATATACATTAAGACTTTTTCTTTTCGAAATAGATTACTAATGAAAAAGTCACTTAAAACATCTCAAATTTCACTTATAAATGATTATAAATAGAACAAAATAAAGAATTAATTGAATAATAGTGATAATTATTTAATAACAAAAACAATCTGTAGGTGTCATGAGCACCCCACGCGAGTACTGGCGGTTGAAAAGTTAACGCGAATACCGCAGGGTTAACCCACCTTTCATCGTCTTCCTTTACACATTTTCACTGGATTTCAATGCGCACAATGTTCTTTTTTCCTTGTCTAGGCCAATTGCAAAAGAATTCCGACGATTTTAGCCGCAATTCTCCACCAATCACTTATATTACTTTTATTTCTGTATTCACCATTCGCCTGCTCCCATATGTTCCAACGCCTTTCCCACATTTCATCATACTATCTTTCCCATTCAGTCACTCAGATTCAAACCTTCCGCTTTTTCCATCTTATCTCTTCACTTCTTATTTTGTCCATCCATTCATACACACTTCCCTATTTCCTTCTCCTTTGCTTGGCTTACGACTCCTTGTTTCTCCTTTCCTTCAGTGTGTTACTCTTTCTCTTTCAATCTTTCAAACCGTAAGTTTAACTCCCTCTTTTTCTCTACCTCTCTCTCTCTCCCTTCCCTCTAGCCCTTCTCTCCCACTTGCTTCCTTGTGTTCCTTTCTGATTTCATACGACAGTCTCATTCCATCTCGTCTGGAAATACGTTTCCACTCGTATCCATCACTCTTCCAGTCTTATCGTCCAATCTCCCTGCATCCACTTCTCCCTCTTCTTTCCCTCCATCCACTTCTCTCCCCTTCACTCTCTCCAGCTCCTTATCTCTCTTTCCCTCCCTCCTTCTCACTCCCACCCGCCATTAGTCCGACGTCATCTCCGTCCCAGCTCATACTTCTTCCCTCTTTACTTGTATAAATAAATAGATCGTAGACCGTAGCATTATCTCCAAATCCCGAACGGACCCCGCCATCGTAGTAACCCGCCTGACCAATTTATTCAGCGGGACGTAAACGATCGATCATCTACAGTTTTAACGACAAAAGGTTACGTCTTTCGGACGTATCTCCTCTACGCCTTTCGCCTACACCCACTCCTTTCCTCAATCTTCTTGGTATTTAACTGCCGCCATCGCACAAGAGGTTCCAAATCGCCTATATCATTTCACGTGTCAGGTACTTTGAGGGAACGTTACCCCTCTTTCCGACTGTTCCGAATGGCCCTCGACTACAATTCCCAGCCACTTTCACTCGCCTACACATTATCACGATGATTAAACTTCTCCTACTACTTCTAACATCTCATTTTACTTGCTCTCCCCCGTGTCATTGGTAATTTCATCATCCACTTACTCTTCACTCCATAATTATAACGTGGTTATCACTCATATCAACAATGCGTTTCGACATTAAAATTATTATATTTTTTTTCAAAATATATATTTAAGACAGCGTCACTCGTCTCCAATAAGGCCACCGATGGAGTATGCATAAAGCTTTTGGAACTACTTGATGGAAAAAGTTCAACTCAGAGCATTATAATATATGAACAAGTGAAAAATCAAATATTTGTCATAATTATGAGATTGGAATTATATATCACTAGAGGAACGCTGACAAAACTCCGCACTGACGCTGCCAGGGAATTAAAAGATGAGGGGATGAATTTTTATGAATGACCAAAATTCTCAGTTATAAGTCGAAAGGCACGGACAAGCAGATAAAATGCGCGAGATCGATTGAAGGACGAAGATGCCATACAAAATATTTTTCTCCTTCTACTATTAGGAAGGATCAAGGATGGTCATCGTTGGGGACAATTTAGTGCACTGCCGTCCATAAATACGGCGACTGTCAGGGACAACGTAGATTTAAATTTAACGATATCCTGTACGCACAAAATTTTGTCTACAGTATGATTATTTTCGTCTCACTTTCTCACAAACAATACGAAAACCGTAATCCTTACCATCTTACAACCGCATTCGGATACAAATAATTCAGAAGACATTTTTCAAGAAAAATATTTCAGCCTTAATCCATATCTCGCCTCTTTTCGCGAAACCTGATGACGTCACCCTTAAGTATATCCTTGCTTTACCTTTTCTTTCACAGAGTGAATAAATATGCTCCGTACAGTTAAGTTCGGCCTTATCACTTGGTTTTTTCATTACTCTCTCAGATGGAGCATAAGCGATAAACTATGACGGGCTTTTCAAAGATTTTAAGTAAGTATAGATGATATATATATATATATATATATATATATATATATATATATATATATATATATATATATATATATAATTTTGAGCTCCAAATAGACACTGATGCTTATTTTAACCTAAAAATGAAGACGTAAAAAAGTGAGGTTTCACACCGGATTTTTATTTATTCCCACTTCGAGAAGATGTAATGGCATAGATTAGATTCCATACAGCCGACGGATACCTGAGAGCAGTCGTAAAATGCTTGCGTCATATGTGTTTAGCATCTTAAAACATTCACTTTTACGGTGCATTTATGTTTGAACTAGCGTAGTTTCCCGTAAAATATGACGGGTACGCGTGAATTAAGTATTAAGTTAAAATAAATGTTAAATAAAAATTTAATAAAACTAAGTTTTATATGCATTAAAAAGTAAAAAAACAATTTCAATCAAAACAAGTGCACAGACAGACGACAAAGTGAAACTTATAAGTACGTTTAAAAAAACGCCCTAATATACAAGTGCTAATGACTCCTCTGAAAATTATTTCCATTACATATTTTGCATGTCGTGTGACGCAAAACAAATAATACAAAAAATAACTGTGGTGAAACTTTCGAATAAATCCAAATAGAAAAGTATTAAATAGGATTTTTACCGTGAAGCTCATTAATTATTTAATTGAATATAATTTCATTTAATGAGTGACCCCGTACCAGTTACATATTTATAATTTATGTCCAGTTAAAATAATGTTTTTTCATTACGAAATGGCGAAAAATAATGCTGGTGTAAAAATGCAAACTTCATCACGTTTACAACTTTCACAAACACCGCGATGATGTTAAATTACTAATCCCACAACGAGCAATCAAACCTAAGAACACGTAAAACTACGCAGGGAAAAGGAACAAACAATGCTATCTGAAAAAATTGGAAACGGAATAAAAGTAATAACACATTCATTAATTATAGGAGAAATGAATTGAAGGCAGCAATTGGAAGTAAAACGAGACGTTTTCTGGCTCAAATTTGAGACTGAGACAGGTACGAGTTCACTGAAATACCGCTTTTGATTTAGTCTTAAATACGTACACTGAAAATCTAGCTGATCTAGTTTCGTTGGATTAATAAGGAACGACAAACAAACAGACAAAGTTGTATTTTAATAGAGAGATAAAACGAATTTTTTAGTTTAATTCCCCTCCCCGAAGACATTGACGAAAAAGAGACGTCAAGTATCACAGGCCAGATAGTTGGGACGACTGAACACAAAAGCTTTCCTCCATTAGTCACGCCCCGTAGCCATCTACTCATCCTTTTCTTTTACTTCTATCAGAAAAAGCTCTTCCGATCCTACCGCTTTCTGTCTTTTCCACGTCCCACCCTCCAAATAAAGGAAGGAAAAGAAAGAGAAGAAATAGCCAATTTCGAAAAAAAAACTCACGTTCTCGGCGGTAGTACATAAATCCTCCAATTTCACTTCCTGACCTTTGCAACTCCGCTCTCCTCCAAGACATGGTGGTAGGGTTCTCCCGAAATGATATCCAAGGGGATAAGACGTTTCGTGGGGGTAAAATGAGAAAGAATAACATCGTAAGGAAGACACACGGCTCGTAAGAGTTTACAAGTGCTTATATAAGGTGGTAATAAGAATATATGCATAAGCAAAACATACAAATATACATAAACACAGAAATAAACATCCAGAAAAACACACGAAGAGGATAGTGCCTCAGCGAATTCATAAATGGCAATAAATAAAGGAATTGTAATTTTTTTACACAGTAAATGTTGTCACGGTAAGGCCCATAACACTTCATGAAGATTGATCACTACGGTATTTGCGAAATTAAAGACGAAAGAATTCATCATTTAAGCTTTTTTTAAAAGAAAGCAATGTTTAAGAGACGGAAAACCATAAAAAAGAACTTTTTCTTTCTTTAAGTTGAACAATCCGAAGAAATGGGATCGCGTGAGAGATGTGACGTCACGAGGCAACCGTTGGGAGGAGGGGATGAGGGCGAATGGGTGCGATTAATTCGTTTAAGTTACGCGAGGATGAGTCTATTAATAGACTGGCGATAAGTTTTAACGAGTCTTGCGCCGTTTGAGTTTACAACGGGAGAAGAATTTTCGGAATGACAGTGAATTAGGAGTGTTCGAGACATCGAGAACGGTGTAAGGAATAGTTTTTCTCGCTTCGGCTCGATTATCCATCCGTAAATCCACAAAATCCTGGATTTGACTGCCGACTAGCGGAAATTCTTGTTAACCTGCGAGGATATTTTCAGAAAGTGGAGCGAACATCGGTTAATATCTAAGTTAAGACAAGGAAACAAGGTGGTTTATAGGAGATGCCGTGAACTTTTTACTTCAAGATCGATTTTAACATTAAAATTATACAATTTTTGGTATTTCTCCAATGTGAAATTATTGAATATGAACATACATTAGCGAGAAAAAAATGGTACCTGGCGAGACAAATTATTTATCTTTTTTATAATCACGATGAAATTGCTCATGGTACTCAAGTCGGGAAAAGAAACTGATTCATGAAATCTCATTTCTCAAGAATATGAATGAACATATATTTCAATACGATACACCAATCTAAGTATGTTGGAACGCACATGTTTAATTTCAACTACACCTGCAGTTCTCGCATAAATGCATTTATATTTAATTTGTGGGTATCTTATCATCACAGATATTGTCTAAATACTTGCGTTGTATTTCTGCTCATTGCCCTATAAACATTTTTACTGACTTTCCCCTAGTGCAGGGTTTCCCAAACTGGGTTCCGCGGATGCTTCCTTGGGTTCTGCGAGAAACCAAGCACGTGACTCACTCACTTAGTTGAGGTAACCTATATTACTGGGCCATTTATGTATGTTATAAATAAATTATTATTTCCATCAAAACATTGCACTGGCTACAAGGTTATCGTGGTGATTTCGTCATGTCAAAAATCTCTCTCTTCCATGCAGTGGCGTAGCTAGGATCTCCTGCGCCCTGAGGCAAGTCACAGAAATTCGTCACAACCCCTCCGCCCCCCTCCCTAGTCTCAATGTCAGTCCAATTTTCCAGGAAAATGTAACGTGTGAAATAAAATGGAAATTCGATCATATTATACTGGCCGTTTAACTTGGCATATATCATAATATATGTATTATTTATAATAAAAAACGTAATTTTCGGCCCACGAGTTTGCGACTCTCGGCCCTGCGTCCGGGAAAACTGCTCCCCTCAATTCCCACATAGCTACGCCACTGCTTTCATGAGTCCAAAAGATTCTTTTATCTTTTAAATTAACCGTCGATTCGCACGTAATTGAAAGAAGATGAGTAGTTCCCGCCCATATAATGTTTTCAGCATTCCTGCTCTATAAATATAGAAGGCTGTTGATTTCTAATTCACATTGTGTGGGAATGTGTCCCATGCGGGTTCATATTAACATCTATGGTGATTACTGCAGAAGTTTTATCTTTCTCTTCGAAAAATATATTCGTCTTCTTCTCAATATTGAAATTTGATTTTCCTGAAGTGCTTATTTGACCAGGATGAAAAAATCTCATCTCATTTGCTATTTTTTAGAAGAAAGTTAATCACCATCAATCTCACCTTATAGTGAACGAGAAGCGATCTTTTTTCTCTTTCGTTTTTGCCGTGTAATTCAATTTTTCCCACTTTCTGGAGGTTAGTACTTTTTCAACTGTTTACGTCTGTATTTTTAAAATAACATGTACATGAGGTCGTGTAGGTCAGTGTTTCTAAACCTTTTTGGCCTTGCGGACCCCTTACGATGTTCCCATATTACCGCGGGCCCCCTCTTGTAAATAATACAAAAACATTGGCAATAGCAGTAGTATTTGTTTACGTCTCTTAACTTCGGTGATCTCACGGGAGCTGGTGTGTCCAACGTTCCCCACAAACGTTTCTTGATTAGACATTGAAGTATATACCAAAGTGAAGAAATATTTCGGTGTTAATTTGCTTTACAATAAAAGGAAAACCTTAAATCTTATCGCATTTCCTTATTTAGACTATAAGGACATGGAGCTAAAACTCCCAATAAAAATATATATAATACGGTTCTTACTTATGAATTAATTACAACGAATTTAAAAACTTTATTTGAAAGAGTCGGAAATGAAAAAAAAACAATAAAATAGAAGAAACTGAGTTTATTAGAAAATTATTGAACCAAACATTTTATGTAGTATCGTAAATTGTTATACATAATAAATTCCATAAACAGTGTTTTTCTTCTTTGATAAGAAAAAGATAAAGAAGCAAATTATATGTTGAAAACTAATGCGATTTCTGTTCTTGAACTCTTTTAACTAAGGACTTCAGTCTGGGCTTAATGGAGTTTAAAAGAGCCAATCGCATACAAGCATCAAGATAGTAGATTTCTCTTCTTTGTTTTTATCGACGTCATAACCGAAAAAAACCGTTTCACATAAATACGTTGAAGTGAAAGGCAGCAAAATCTTCAAAGCTTTTTCACTCGATATGTTATATTCGCTCCTAATACTTATCCAAAATGCTGCAAGCGACTTTTGCCTATATCTTGTTTCCAAAGTACTGTCAGTTGCCAGTTCGATGAGTTGGTCTTCTTCAAATAGTGTTCGATGAAATCCAGATTGAGGAACAAAAGGATTTTGTATCCATAGGCTACCCTTACAAATGTCGTCAGTTTCCAAGAAATAATCTTGAAAATTTTTACTAAGTGCATTTAGATGAACTTTTATATTAGCATTAATCACCTTTTCATCAAAAACAAAAGGTTTATCGATTAACATTTGACAATACTGAAGTACATGTCATATATACCTATATCCATTCTTTTAGATAAAATTAATAACTTTTCCTGAAATGCCCTAATTTTGTCAATAGTGACAAATATATTGTTTAACCGTTCTTGCAGGGAGAGGTTAAGTTCATTGAGGATACCGAATATGTCACTTAAATAGGCAGGTTTTGCCAACCAACTTCCATTATCGTAAAGTACTTCTAAATCAGAGTTCCACTCTATCAAAAATATTTCCACCTCTTCCTTTAGCTCTAATAGTCGTGTCAATACCTTCCCTCTAGAAAGCCAACGGATATCGTTATGCAGAAGAAGTGAAGTATGAGCAGAACCCATTTCTTCGCACAGCACAGAGAACAATCTTGAGTTGGTAGCACTTGCTTTCACAAAATTTATAATTTTAACTGCTTTTGAAAGTACTTCGCTGAGTTCTGGCGTCATTTTTTAAAGCTAGTTGTTCACGATGTAAAAAACAATGCGTTGCAATAATATGTGTGCGCATTTCTCTTAATTCGAGCTACAGCCCCAGATTGACGTCCCATCATTGCTGCTGCCACATCTGTGCACACACCGATGCAGCACTTCCATTGTTAAGCCATTTTTCTAAATAAATTCATTTAAGGCGTTAAAGATACATTCGCCAGTGGTAAAAGTTTTTAGTTACAAGCAGAAAAGAAGTTCTTCCTTGATTTCCCCTTCGGAATAATCAATAAACCGTATAGACCAATAAAATGGCTTGGTTTGATATATCTAGTGATTCATCCATTTGAATAGCAAACGAGCGTGACATAATAACTTTATCAATTAGTTGTTCTGTAACATTGTCCGACAACATCAGTATTCTTCGATTTACAGTATCATTAGACAGGGGAATGTCTTTAATTTTCTTTGCATAAGATTTCCCAAAAGGTTCGGCACACACATCTACCATACAAGGCGTAATTAAATCTTCTGCAATAGTTAAGGGCTTCTTAGCTTTAGCAATACGCAGCGCTACTAAAAATGACGATTTTACAAGGGAATTGTTCGTCTCTAATTTAGGTTTAAGTACATCCTGCTGCTTTTTTAAAGCCATGGCCTTAAAAAAATAATCAACGGGTTTATTCTTCGATCCAGGATATTTTGTTTCTAAGTGACGGAATAGCTTCGCAGGTTTCCTTGCTTAATTTGATAATGTATCGCCACAAAGCACACGCTGGGGTCTTTCAGCTCCATCACGTTCAATGCAACTAAAACCACATTGAATGTATGTCGAATCATATTTTCGTTTTTTGAACTTATCTGACGAACTCGTGGAAGGCTCATCGATCTTCTTTTTTTATGGCTGCACTTGCAGTACAACTAGAAGTATTCGTAAAGGTTCTGCCAGTATTTGCTGTCGTGGCGAGCTTGCCAGCGTCTTTGAAGTCGACACAAAATCAAAGAGCGTTCTTTGCTTACTCATTATGGAATAGGGGTTACTGAAAAATAATTACGCGAATGGTTGAATATAATACTCCGAGAATCATTGGGAAGTGATAGCAGAATTTATATACAATTTATATACAATAAGGGGAAACTTGACCTACCTTTAATCTTATGATTAAGATATTGCTGAAGATTCTGGATTATTGATCACACGAACTATGACAAACTGACACGTTCAATAGATTATATTGAACTGAATATTCTCCTTTGGGGAGCAAAGTAAAACTGACGTGTTGCAACTCCTTTTTTTTAGTTCGAAAACTGGTTGGGGGTTTAAATGGAAAAATATCAGCAATACTTCTATGTAAGTCAAGGGTGGGGAATCTTTGGCCCGCATAAAGACAATGAGATAAAATGAACATATATGCAACTAATAGAGTTTGTGATGCTTATGCGCAAAGACTACTCTGTACACAAAGATAAGGAGCACAACGTCTCATTTTCAGGTAACAGACAATCTGGTAATATACAAAGTATGCTATTTACAATAAACTCGATCTCGCGAGGAACTGAATATTTCCTTTCTTTCTCCAATTAGGAAGTTTCAGAAAATGCTGAGTCACATATAAGGTTAACTTACGGACCCCCTAAGCGCAACCCACGGACCCCCAGGGGTCCGCGGACTCCCGGTCGAGAAACACTGGTGTAGATGTCCACTCCTTTCCAGAAAAAGTACAACCTCCATAAAATGCATTTTAGCGCTTTTTTCTAAAACGACGTATATGTATTCGGTTCATCGTTCATCTGCCTGCCCGTCCTTGAACGGAATGACTAAAAAACGACTAATACCACGTTTCCTTATAATGTTTGCTAATTAGTTTTTAAGTTGAGTATAAAGATATACTAAAATCTAAGTCTGCTGCTACAGAGTTGCCCAATTTTCTTCTTTTTTCATTACGCTAATAATTAACTACTGCTACTCCAAAATATGGATCGTTGGCTTAAAACCGGTACATTTAAAGGGATAACTGGTGAAAAAGGTGAAATTATAGGTACTGCCACTGCTGTATCATCTACTTCTATGTTCTCCTATGCAGAAATACCAATGCGACGATTTGACGACAGTAGCACAGTTCGTGAAAACCTAGGAGTAAGGACAGGAAAAAACGGAAGTGCGATGAAAGTTTAATCAAGTAGTATGATTTCACATGGACAGGTAATAAAAAAGAGCGAAATGCAAGCTGTGTTGAATGTAAAGAAGTATTGAGTAACATCAGTCTGAATACTGCAAAATTACAAAGATATCTTTTGATAAAGCACCCGTCCTTGAAAGATAAAAGTGCCGAGTATTTTACAAGAAAATTGACCAAAGTTCAGCAGAAAAATGGGGATTTTGTAAAATATTTTGTGAAGATAATGAAAATTCACTTTAAGGTTCGTATCGTGTCAGTTACAGAATAATAAAAGCTGGCAAAACTCACACTATCGCAGAAAAAGTAATAAAACCGTGTGCAAAATAATTGTTAGTGTATGATTGGTGAAAAATACAGCAACAAAATTGATTGCGTTCCCCTTTCGAACAACACCGTCTCAAGACGAATCAAGTACATGTCACCCTATTGTGAAAAGGAACTAATAAACTGATTGAAACTGAGTGCAGCAGCTTTTCACTTCAAATGGATGAATCCAGTGATGTTGCAGTGTTATCGATCTTGCTTGATTTTGTGCGCTATGTACATGAATCTTCTATTGATGATGATATATTTATTTGCAAGCCTCTTCCGACCAACATCACAAGAAAAGAAATATTTAAAATGGCCGATTCTTCTATGAAAGAACGTGAAATATCCTGGGATTACTGTTCCAGTATTTGCACTGACTGAGCCAAGGCATTGGTTGGCAAAATGGCAGGTGCTGTAGCACGTATAAAACATTTATCTCCCCATGTAATGCAATCATCGTCATGAACTTGCCACATGAACTGAAGGATATATTGAATGAGGTTGTCAGAATAGTAAATTTTATAAAAGCAAAGCCACTTAATTCTTGGATATTTACTTTGTTGTGTGAAGAAATGGGAAGTTTATATATAACATTACTTCCCCATACAGAAGTGAGGTGGCTATCGTGTGGAAAAGTGTTGGCTCGATTTTATAAATTAAGAGGTGAGATTTTTATTCGAAAATCCATTTGAAGTGGCAGAAAAATTAAATGACCAAATTTGGATGAAAAAGATGACTTATTTGGCAGATATTTTTACTTGCCTAAATGAACTGAACATTTTACTACAAGGCGTTAATGCGAACATTTTCAGAGTTCATAGTAAAAAAGATGCACTCACTGTAAAACTCAACATTTGTGGAGAGTGTGCGGCAAAAGGAAACCCCGAGTGTTTTCCCAGTCAATGTTTTCATTTTGATCGATAATAGACGAATGTGTCAAAAACTGTGTGTGTCAAGACTTGTCTGAATTTCGTACGACAATTAGAGAGTATTTTCCACCTCAGGCAGAAGTAATGCATTGGCTTCACAATCCTTTTGTTACATCTTCTGTATCTACGTCAGAATTATCATTGAAAGAAAAGAAACAGCAAATTGATATCGCAACTGATTTCACGTTAAAAACTACGTTCAAAGAAATGGAAATAATACATTTATGGGCTAGTCTTGTAAAAGATTATCCTGTAATTTTCATTGGCGTTTTGAAATTTCTCATGCCATTTGCAGCTACTTATCTCTGTGAAAGATCTGTATATGTCGTAGCTAAATCAAAATGGAGGAATCGGTTGGATGTGGAGGATAATTTGCGTTTACAGTGAACCTCAATTCATCCGGATATTGGACTACTGTCCAAGGAAAAACAGCCCCACACGAGTAGCTGAATAATATGTTGGTAGAGTAATAAAAATTATTCTTAAAAATATTAAAGTAGTTAATATTTTTATCGGTTTCCGAGATTACTTTTTCCTGTGAAGTACAACAGGCAAAATGTACTTATTTATCCCATTGAGATTGTTTCCTTAAAAAATGAAAACTGAAAAGGTAGATTTTATGTTTAATTTTAAGTGTAGATGATTGGTTGAATTGATAATAAACTTTTAATACATTTTAAGTTAAATTTTATTCCATAAAAATAATCAGTAGTAAAATAATTTAAAAAGTTTCTATGTAAAAATAATTATCAGTAATTTGTTATTTTTAATTAGTAATAATTATTAATTTGTTTCAATGATAATTAAAATAATTTTTTGAGAACAGCAGGTACATGATTTTTTAAATTATCCAAAGAAGCTTTGTATTTGTGAATTATTGAATATGTATTAAAAATTGTTTTATTATTTTTTTAATGTATCAGTATATTTATTTTAAAATATGTAATTCTTACCATTGTAATTTTTGTATAAATATATATCTTGAGGGGTGAATGTCTACAATACAGAGGAAAACACATGCAAATAAAAAATAAAATTAATGTAAATCTATTTTATCGGAATTGGTTTATCACCCTTGGCTTAGGGTACCGCGAAAAAAGATATTTTTATTTAAGAGTTCCGCGGCTTTACAAAGTTTGGGAAACCCTGCCCTAGTGTATATAACGGGCGACCTATTTCTCATTTTTTTGCTTTGGTTTTCCCCATCATTCAATTGAGATTTCTTACGATAGCGTTTTAAATCTCACTTACCTGATAAGCGTGATTTTAAGAACATTACTTCAGATATAAGCATAGGGAGCAAATGAAATTTGTGGCATTTCTATTACTGAATGATTTCGTGAAAACGTGTCAGAAGGAACTTTATACATACAAAAATATTTTCTATTTAAACTACAGAAGTCTTTAATTAGGGAATGCGAGAATTAAAAATTCGATTTTTTTAAAGATATGATGTGAAGTTATTGTACACCTATAAGCGAAATACGATGTACATATATAAGACACGTGCCCAGAAATATCAAAAGCATAACTAGACTTTCAGTTACAAATTCCAAAAATCCAAATAAAAAAAAACGTAAACGCATAACTCGAAGAAAATTCACCCATTCTCATAGGTTTATTTTAGGAAATATGTATAGGGTAATTTATAAAATGAATGTATAAATCTCGCTGCACATGACTTTTTGCACGGAACATACAAATATAACTCTGAGAACAAGCCGACATTTTCAGATTCGGTTCATTAGAAACTAGACAATATCAATTTATTTATACATACTTAGACATACTTAGAAATCAGCGAATGAATACGAACACAGAAATATCCACGCAGCTGCAAACAACTCGCATTCTCAAAAGACAAAAAGGCAAATTCCATCACGGACAAGGCTACAAAAATCCCGTATCTGATCGAGTGGCAAATTTGGAGCGCCTCTTTTTCGGTGCGCTCTGGAAAGCAAAGAAACGAAAAAAGCAGACAAAAGACCCTTCCATCCAAAACAGGAATCGAATGCAAGCCAGAAGAAGGTATCAAGGTAACGCCTCCCAACTATTCCTATTCCTGCCGCCGAAACGAATAAACGCAAAAAGAAACAAGGGCTCATTTTTTCGCGAGAGAGCGAACAAAAGGCTGAATATCCTCGTGATCTAGGGTTCGAACAATCGACAACTTGAGCGCGGGAGTGGGTGTTAAGAGCTCGGAAATGGAGGAGGTGAAATGAAGGAGTGGAGCACAGAAAGAAGTGGGATGAAGGGGAAGGAGAGAGAGGGAAAGAGAGAGAGAGAGACAGAGGGAGGGAAAAGGGGAGAGAAGATGAGGTGGTAGCAGAATGATGGTGATAGCAGAAGTGACACCACAGCGCATGCTAAAGTGCCTCGAGACTTCGAACGAATTTTTAAGAAAAAAAAATTGAAAGAGATCTCTCTCTCTCTCTCTCTGAAAGAGCGTGAAACGTATGGTGAAGAGAGTGAGAAAAAAAGGAAGCTATGAATATGAGTAAGGGATTGTCACGTTCTGCAAAAGAATTTAAAAAATGAGCCTGCCATTAAAAAAGGAGACCCTAAACCAGCGTTTCCCAAACTGTGTTCCGCGCTAAGTAAATAGAGGTTCCGTGGAAAAATTTCGATGCTAGCGATATTTTCCTTCTAAAATATTATATTCAGATGATTTTGTCTTGTTATTTTTCGTTCTTTATAAAATAAAAGATATAAAAACTAACTCATTTAAACCAACTTTTGAGCATTACACGCGGCTATTTTTCGGTATGATACCCCTCCTTCCCTCGAGCCAGCATATGTCTGTTCCGTCAATATATTCCTAGCCCGAAAGTGTTCCGTGGTGAAAATTAGTTTGGGAAACGCTGCCCTAAACAATATGCTACAACACATACAGCTGTAGAACGGTTCGAATTTGATTTGTATACGTTAAAATACGTTTGACAATCATTACTGACCGAAAAATTGGAACCCATAACTGCACTCATTTAAGAATACTAAGGAAACAAAAAACGGGTGATGCAATTTTTGTTAGCATGGCGATTTTGCTTCATTACTCACTGACGCAATGGCATCATCAGACTCATACATCAGCGAAAAAAACATTTATTAGCCCACTTGAGAAGGCTCGACTTTGTGGAAAGATTCCAAAATAGAAATAGATTACAATAATTGTTATTATTTCTATAATCTATTACCCGTTTTAATACTTAATTTAACGTGAAGTAAAATTTGAATAATTTTACAACTATAGATTTTATAACATATAGTACAGGGCGAGGGCGTACAACCTACGGCCTGCGGGCCGCATCCGACCCGAGAGAGCATTTTATGCGGCCCGCGAAGCTTTGATGAAGATGCGGTCTGTGTTGTTTGATACAGAAAATTTCTTTCATTTTAATTAAAATTGCCTGGTGAAGAATTAACGCTAAAAATGGCATAGGCGGGATTTTAATTTATTAAAATCACATATGACCTCTTGAATAAGTTCCCGTGTTAATTGTCACCCGGCCCGCCCGCCCGCCTCTGTTATACGGTCTACTTTTTTATTGGTAGATCCTGTGTATATGATCACATGACTGAGCCGATGTTTGAAGTTGACTATTCTCAATTTCCGTTGCAATACGTAAGGAGAGGAAACAAATTTTCGGACAAATATCACCGGAGTAAAGCGACATGAAGAAAATCTTTCTTTTCATTTTTACTAACAATAAGAGTAAAACAAACGACGAACAACAATTGAAAACATTGTAAGTAAAACTTTTAATTGAAGAAGTCTGCGTCACCGTGAGAGTTTTTCATTTTCTTCAAGAACAGATTCCAGCGGAAAGCTTACATTTTAACCATAAAAGCCATTTATGTAAACTAACAAACAAACTAATTAAAGAAATGGAACGGCTAACCTTATGGATTTTCGCTCAGATATGATAAAAGTATTCTCAGAAGCTCATTACCCCAGTTTGGTTGGCGAAACGTTCTAAATGGGACTTCAACCCCCTTCATCCCTTCGTCATAATACAGTGCGTTTGTTGGCGAAAGAAAGTCACTACCGAGGAATCTTTCGACCGTTTCCCTTCCTAGGTTACCATCATTTGGATAAGTAAATTATCACTCTTTTCTACGAAAGCATATAAAATCGCCTATTCATGGAATTTCGTATGACTTGTTACGACATAATCATCTATCTGAACCCCTTTCCTTTGATTTTTCCTTCCTCAAAATATTTTTAGCGAATTTAGTCCCACAGAAATCTCTTCCGCAACAATATGTGGACTATTAACACATTTAAGCTTCTGTCATAATTGTCGAGAATTATTCACGTAACGTTTGAATTTGAATTCGGGTATTTCAAGGATCTAGACTTGTGCTAATCGTAACTCAAACTCGATATCAAAAAGAAGCAAGCAACCATTCTTCTTACGACTTTCCTATCTCCATATTATTAAAATGATACTGTAATCAACAACATTAGCGCTGACGATAGAAGTAATTAAATTGGGCGGGGCAGGAAAGAACGCGATGGAAATCGGGAGATAGTTCATGAAATAATGCACAGGTAATCTTGTTCAAATAAATCCAGGACAGAAGCGATTGCAGCCACGGGCAACTTGCAGCGCTCTTCACGATTTCTGATTTGTGAATTGGGAAATTTAACGAGAAATATTTCGTCGATGAAAACAATGCAAACTTAAATTGATTGCACTTTAATCGAACAGGTCTTGTTTACAGCAGATTAAAAACGTTAGACTCCTTCAAAGAATAGAAATCTGCATTAGCGGTTTAGGGCGAAAGATTCGTATAATTAATTTTGACATTGCATGCCTTTACTTTTAAGATCCGTAAATCTATTCCACCCGAGAAATTCCACATAAAGGAAACTGGATATTTTTCCATACACTATTCTAGATTTCCGATTATTTTAAATAAGATAAAAAAATCTTCAAACATCATTTCGACATTAAGGCGAACGAAAATTACTTGATATGGTTATCTCGAGCATAATTATCGGAAAAATCAGCGTGGAAAAGGGGACAAACTCGTTTTCATCTTGAACTCTTTAATTCATTTCCAAAGGCAGCGCAAACAGAGCAGACTTTGACTCATTCAAAAGAACCGTGATTATGTGAAAGGCCAAGGCAATTGAACGTGACAGCTACAGACTAATTTCGCGAAAGAAAAACGAAAAGATGTCCCATTAAAGAGAACGAAAGGAAACGTATCCGAAGTCACGTTGAAAACTTCAACGAATTCTTATTATTTTTTACCACGAACACGACGGGATCTATCGGAATGTTTTCGATTAAATTGTAGCATTTAATCTTTTCTCTGAGTAAAAGTAAAGTAATTTACGACAGATAACACACAGATCTGGAAATAAACTGTAAAACGCTTTCGTTAAAAAAACACTACCCACGAAAAATAAAATGATCACGGCTTAAACAGTGATGACATTAAACACGCTTACAGAATATGTTTGCCCGACAAAACTTCAGCAACTAGAACATCGGAAGGCCCCGCAAAATTGAAATCAAGAGATTATTTTTAATCGAATCGGTCAATTTAATCCACCGCACACCTTCGGGGAGCAAAGTTTAGAGCAAAGATCCTCCAACCATATAAAGAACAAAGGCGATCCGTAAAAGGTTTAAAAACCCAAGTCCTCCACGAAAGTTGGAAAACTCTAAGGAACGCAACGAGGATACTTTCGGAGAACCTCCACCGTTCCAAAAACCGTGGGAAGATCCGGGACGCTTCCCATTAAAACCGTCCGAAAATTTTATAATTCGAGGATTTTAGTGAGAGGAACCGACCCTCCCCTGATACCACCTCTACAGTCTCATAAATTGTCCCCTCTCGCACTCCCCCCTCTATTTTCTCTCCTCCCCTCTTCTTCTCCCCAACCCTCCTCCGAGAGGAAGGTGTTCTCCTCGTGTTTGCCTTCCATCTTCCTCAGGGCCTTTTAACTCCTCTCTCTCTGCGAGACTTTCTTACGTGGTCCCGCCCCCTCCTCCGCCCCCAAAACATCCCTCCCGCGCCCCCTCGATTCCGCCGCACAGTCACACCCTGCCTTCACCCTCCTCTTCCCATCCACTCATCTCAATTCCGCCTTCCCTGCTTATTTATTTATTTCTCTCTCCCCTGCCCTTGTTCCCCACGCGAACCCTTTTTTACCTTCTTTCTTCCTCTCTCCCTCTATTCCGCCCATTCCTTCTTTTTCCCTCAGCCGCCTACTCACCTTCCCCTCCTTCCCCCCTTTGGGCTATCTTCCCCTCTCCGTCGGCTGAGTGGAAGATAAACATCAACGCTCGCTGATTTAGCTGCGTAAAACGCGTTTCATTTGTTCGCCCTCCTATACGCTTCCCTCGTTTCCGCCGCTCCTTCTTCTCCTTCCTTCCTCCCGTTTTTAGGTTTTCCTTTTTGTATTCCACTGGCCGGGAATTTCTTTATCTCGCGTGGTTGGTCCCGCCGTTAGTTCATTATTTGAACTTCGGAAATTGTTTTATAAATTACAAAGCGGAGATTCAATCGGGATCGAGACAAATTTATGGTACGTTAAATTGATCGATGTGTATGTTACGATTTCGCTGGAACTATTTCATTGCAACGGACAAAGTTTTTCACGGTAAATTACCACTATAATTCAGGCGTATTTTTAAGAAAGACAATTTGAAGGAAAATTCAGGGCAAATGTGTGTGATTAAGTCCTGGATGAAGATTTAAAATCGTACATACCTACGTGCATGTATCCAAGATTGAGATTTGCGCTAAAAATTTAATTGCATTGAGAGAGAAATAGGTTCAATGAAGAACCTGAAGTCACTATAAAATGGTTCCCCTTTTTATTTTTGGCGATGAAATTGTTTAAGAACTAAATATGACAAATGATCAACCTCCCTTACTTCAAACAAAAATAATACTTGGGGAAAAATTGGAGAAAACGTCCATTAACATTCATCCGTGGTGGAACTACGTACCGCGCGCGGGACTTATTTAGAACCGAAACGAAATCCTTTCAATATTCCTCTCTCAATTAAAACCAGAGTAGCGCCAACTAATTATCGACCAGATTATAATGTCGCATTGAAATCAATTTCTATAACGATTTTCAATGGAGAGAATTTCCGCCAATTGAATGGAATTTAACGGATTCAATTGCCGGGGATCACATTTTTAATCTGCATTCTGCGATAGCATTAATCTAAATGACGCAGACAAAGTTCTTAACGTCTTCAGCGATTTTGATACGAATCTCGAGTGCGTAAAACAATAAGCATGTTCCTTCGCGCTAACGCCAGCATTTTTATTTGTCGAGATCAGAGATTTACTTCCTTACTGCGAAATGTTATTCAGAAGTGACGCAAGGAGAATAAAAATATCCACCGCTTTGAATGTACAACGAGTACCATCGAGAAAAAGTAGACGGTCTGAACGTGTCGGTCGACGAAAGACAGAAAAAGAAGAAACTTTTAAGTTATTTTGGTTAGGCGAGAAGAGAGCCATCGTCAGGTGATTTACGGCGCCAAGCACTTCATCTATTCCTTTCGCAAAAGGCAGCACGATAAAAATAAATGCATAAGAAAGAACGGCGGCATAGGCATGCAGGGTGCGTGATATTTAGCTGGAGAGGGCGCTTCAGGGATCCAATTGAAAAAGGCCGCATTCACAGTTCTCTCTCTCTCACGAGGAGAGCATTAAAAGTGCCACGAAGGCATGTCGCCATAGAAATAAACCTTCGCTGTTAACATTTTTCGGTCGAAGAAAATTTTTTTCCAGTCACATCGCAATTTGTGCGAGAAAACGTTTCATATAAAAAGTTAGATGAAATTCGAAAGAATAGGATTCCGAGAGGCAACTAGTATTTAACAGGAGCACTTGGGAATCGGATGGAAACGAAATAAACAATCGAGACCTAAAATGTTCGTTTAAACATTTAAAAGGATAATATGTTAATTCGCTGAGAACATTTAGAACGATGGTTGGACATACTAGTCATCACACAATGCCTATAAAATAATGAAAAAATACTATAAAAAGTTTTCGCAGTAAAGATTGTAGAACCGAGCTGCTGTGGTCGATATTCAAGATAAAGAATGTAGGACATAGCTTTAAAGATAATTTTTTTGCCAATATAAAAATATTTTGAAAAATGAACTAAAATAAATTACTAGGTGACCTGTTTACCGATATATTGATGTATTAAGGGAGATAGTTTGAATGTTACATTTTGAGATCAAATCGATTATTTGGATACCTTAAAGAATCATAATGCGTTAAAACTATAACTAATCAAAGTACTGTTTATGGATATCGATAAAATATTATGTAACTAATCTCATAAAATATAATCCGATAAAATTATTCTTAAAAATTTATAGTTTAAAAAAATGAAAACACGCATACTTTAATAAGAAAATGCTTGCAGACATAATTCATTGGTTAATACTAAGCAATGTTAACATAACGTATAAGAAATATACAATTATTGGTAAAATTGGATATAATAAACAAAAAACTTCGGTTTTCGAAGGGTTATGAAAAAAATAATAAAATCGATGTCGTTTTTAACTATCGCGTAAGTCTGAGAATAATAGGTCTTCGATCAATTTATGCCAAAGGAAAATAAATTCCGAGTATACTTGGGACATTTCTGTTTGCGATTTCTTACGAGTAATCATCGAGTGAATAGCATTTTTAGTTGTCATGGTTTCTATCGAATGTTCCACTTAATCCTTTAATCGATGTATTCACGAAAGGACGAACTTTCCCGTTAAAAGCTATGCCATGTAATTCGATAAGATCGAGATAAAATCAAATCATTTTAAAAACCATTTGACGCATAAAAGTCGATTGTCAATTGTGGATAATGTGAGATTGCTCTCGGTGACAGTTTAGCAAAAACCGATTACGATTCCTCACCCTGTCGACGAGGATAATTCTTTCAATTCCGATTCGTAAATCAGGCAGTTAAATACGGAATAAAATGTGGGAAGAAAAAAACATCTTAAATTCGATAATTTAAAAAGTCTGGGATGCTGACTCCTGCAGCAATATTCCGCCATTTTAACACCTGTATCGTAAAAGAATATGCATATTAATGACACAACTACTTGTTAAAATGTACCGCATTTACTCGCGCAATTGCCCCACTTTTTCAAACGAATTTTTTTACAATAAAAGAGGGGTAAATATGCGGTATTCCTCTATAGTACGAAAGTAGTCATATCAGAAAAAATCTTTTATTCCCTCCTCATAGTTCAGGTGCGGCAATTACGCGATGGAGGCAATTAGGCGAGTAAGTCCCTGACTTAACAATAATCTAAGAACCTGCTAAGATTCATAGAACGGGCATTCCAGCATTATGACGTAATTGCGGACAAACGATGAGTTGAGTACCGGAGTTACTGCGGACAGATAGCAAGAGGCATTCGCCTTTATCGTTTAAAAAAACCTCGGTGATCTGCTTGGTTCTTTGCTCTTGGTCCGAAGTAGGAGCGATAAGAAAACCGGCTTCAAGCGGCTATAGCGTGAGCCGAAAAACGCCACGTCGTGGAAAGAGAAAAACCGTGAAGATCCATATTATTTATCATTTAATTGAACACAATCCTTCTCAACACTGACAGCTGCTTTACATGGTGTAAACAATACTGAAATCCATACAAATGAGCTTCCAAGACAATTGATTAATTAACTGAGAGTAAAATTAGCATTTAAAATACCTTTCAAGCAAATATAGACTCACATTTATATTCCCGACTTTTTAATGAAGAACAACGGTATTCATTTTTAACGTCTAGGTAAAGTTAATAGCATGAACGACTATTATTGGGATGAATATTTTAATCACACAATCTGAACGATTTAATGCGTAGATTGCGTTAAAACGAAAAATCCTTGCTGATTAAATGATACGTACAGAGATAGAAGAAAATTTTTAACATTATCAAAAAATATACAGACTGAAATTAGTACGAAGGCTTCCACGGCGTGCTGTTGATATGGTGGTGATTTCCGGGATTCTGCCGTGTTGATCCATTTCCTGGACCTTCGGACCTGAAGAAGCCGACTGGAACGTCGGCGAAATATTGTCCAGGAAATGGATCAACACGGCAGAATCCCGGAAATCACCACCATATCAATATACAGACTGCTTTTTTTTAGAAAAGGTACCATTATTGCCTATGTCCAATCCAACTCAACGCGGTTTAAAAAATAAAGCCACCCAAATATTAAAATGCATAATAAATAATCTTTCATAATGAGTTTAAATTTGTATGCTATAGGAATTATGATAGATACTCCATTACGGCATGCAGCTTTGCGTGAATGCAGCTGATGCGCAGAGAGAACGCAAAATTAGGTTAATTCCATGTTAATGAGTGTAAAATCTAGCCGTTTAAATGAAAATAAATTTTAGATTTATTTACTTGAAGAGAAAAATTATTCCAATTTAATATATTCTAACTATTATACATACCATCCGAATAATATTCTATGTAATTTAAATTTCCTCAATGAAACCTAGACTTTATTAAACCGATAGCATGTAGTTTTTTTGCGTAAAGGGATCTAAGAAGATTTCTAATTTCCGAGTCGCATTCGCCTAAAATCAATGCCCCTTTTAAAATGACGAAAGCAACGTATTTTTTATATAACAATACAGACTTTCGATAGAAGGAAAATAACTTCATACAATTAAAAATCCGCTTTTGTAAGCTATTAACACGCAGCGGAGAGTATCGTACAATTGTAGGACCGACGTTTAAGAGACTTATGTAGAGGCTTTCACCATACTACGCAAAAGAGGTAACCGAAATCGTCGTTGCAAAACAAGCGTACATAAAAAAATCGTTTTACGCAAACACGAGCAGTATCCCGAGCAGTTGTCATTTCTTAATTTTTTGCGGCCACCCTAATAACACGCCAGAATATGAACCCATATTCATCCTTATAACGAACCCACAGCAAGAGTGAGCGCTGCTGTATATATGTATTTACTAAATTATATCCAATTGAATCGTGGAAATCAAAAACCCCATAAGTCCAGAAAACCAATTTTTTTTATGAGACACTACAAACTGTGTCAAGGCTAAAATTTAATAGCAATGCCTACAATATTTTTTATATTGTTAAGGTTTACAGCAGTAGTGGAGTTATATGTTTCATGGTTTTAAGGCATGCAATATTTAGTCTATATGGCAGTTTCACTGTTACCTCATTTCACCAAAATATGGACTTACCTTGTTTTTTATTTTCATGATTCAATTAGGATGAGTGTAACAAAAAAGTGCCATCTTACCTTTCGGTGGTCGGGTCGGCGCAGTTGAGTGGATATCGAAGTTCGATGACCTCTCCGTTCTTCTCCCGGAGCTGACCCTGGTTCTCCATGTAGAACTGCACCAGCTCCGAGAGCGTCGCAAACTTCTCCCCGCCGTAGAGATCGTAAAAGTCTCCCGTGTTCTGGATCTTGATGTGCGTGACCTCCCCATTTCGCCTGGAGTGAAGGACAGAGGTCATCAAAAACACGCACTCGTAAGAGGTCATTGGGGGCGAGGAAGAAAGGTTGAGGGCGAACGGAAGTTTCTTCTTCGTTTTATTTTTTCGGGGGATTTTAGCGGAGACCGCTTGTTTACGAGGGTATGAAGTGGGTGAGAGAGAGAGAGAGAGAGAGATAGGAGGCGGGAAATACACGGAAGGGACGGATTTGGAGGACCGGGAGAGGCGAAGAAGACGCGACGCGGATATGCGACGGCCGTCTACCGCTGAACTCGGATCGGAACAAAATTCGGGAAGGTGAAATGGCGGTAGAAAAAGACGCGGAAAATCTTCTCCGGCGATAAGGAGGGTCTTTTTTTCTCTTTTCTATTTTTGATGAGGCGATGTGGATTTATCTAGAAGCCTCGAGGAAAATGCTGACGCGATAAGATTGCTCTATTATTTAGTCGGCTATCGAGAGGAGAAGTTATTTATAAACGACAGTAAGACACTAAAAAAAAGAATTCGAATCGATAAAAATTGCTGGAGTGTCGTTAAGTAAAGTAAATGTTTTTCATCAATAACAACTTCTAACAATAAAAGATACTCAGCCGAAAAGAAATTAAGAATATTAACAAGTAATGGTTATAAAAATGTTTTTATACATAACTTTTATATTATATAAAATATCTAGTCCTTTGCCCGTAGAATAGTAACAATCTAGAGTTGGCAGCTCAATTCTCTCATATTTTAAAACCCTACTGAAAAAAAAACTTGAAATCGAAATTTCCGCTTTACTAAACTAAAAGATTATTCTCTCCATTCTGTTAAATGGTGAGTTGACGCAGGGAGAAATATGGTTTTTCTGAGTAAATTATGGTCGCTTTTTAATGCGAAAGCATAGGAAGAATGAAAATATTCATATAATCGGAAATTTATTATTCGTAAATATAGTAGGCAAGTTAATATAAAAGTTTAAAAAAAAATAGGAAAGAATTGCGCGCTACTACACTACAATTGATCAGTCGAGCATGGTCATAGTTAACTACTTTTTATTAAAAGAAATCACTGACTGATGGGCAAGGTTAAGAGATAGAGAATTATCAGAAACACAAATGTCGGTAAGATAGCTTTTGTTAACACGCGTTCAAACATACACTTCTGGAGGCTTGAAACCGGCAAAAAAAGTAAGATGTGAACATTTAGAATGCGGAAAAACATCAATGCAGTCGATGATAAAATCCTTAACGGAAAAGGACACTCACAACTTGGTGCCACTATTAAAGCGCTTGAACAATTTTGAAGACAAATTGAAGGTATGCTTGCTGTCCAAGCAACACAGGGAAAGTACAACTTATCTGCTCTTAAGCTTCGAATGACAGGTTTGCCACTTAGTTTTATCTTCAAACGACAAAAACTCGCCACAAATTTGTTTTGTCTCTCTAGTATAACAACTGTTTCCGCATTTACGTCAGGTTTTTTATGTCTGAGATACCGTTTCACCTAACGTATTTCATGCTTCGAGAACAAACGCTGAAAATTTTTCAAATTTTCAGCAAAAACAAAGATTTTCAAAGAATTAATTAAACATTGGACCTTGAAAAGTAACTATTGACAATCTCCCGTATATTAAAATGTTTTTTTGTTTTTTTTTTGTCGAATGGCCATCTTTTTATACTCTTTTTTATTAAATTCACCAAATTTCTACTCAGGAAAACATCTATTTGAAAAAATATGATGAAATATGATCCACAACCACCACACAGAAAAACAGCAAGAACATCGATAGACGAAGTCGCAATAACAACACATTTGAAAGTGCACAGTTAGCACGGCATCCTCGGATGGACATCAGCTGGCCCTTTTCGTGAAATTCCCGGCGTTATCGAGATGGCGGCGTCGGCAACCCTCCGTTAAAAAAACACCGGATCGTGACCAAAATAACCTAAAATGGGGTTTGATACACATACCGTCGTAACTTAAGATGTAATCTGGCGCAACACAATATTACGGGTGTCGTCGGCTCACGATCTTTCGATTATTTTATTGCGATAACTTTTTATTTTTACTGAGCTGGCCAAACAATATTTTTCGAAATCGCGCCGTTAAATTGTCCGCGACCGATTGTCGCTGGAGATTTTTAGAGCGGGCTTATCTTCTCGACCACAGACTGGCGAAAAAATAAAATGCAACGCACAAATCTCGGTGGCATCATCGCCTCGGGTATCTTCGGCTCACTCGGAGAGATAGCACCGTCGAGGCCGGTTAATTGGAGTTTTTATCGGCAGCCGTCGAGTCTCGGGCGAAAATACGCGTCAAGCGTATCGGATTCGGCACGAGCTCGTTTATGCAAGAAAAAGGCGCAGAATATCATTATAGCAAACCGGAGATAGGCGCTTTCAAAAGATTGCAAACGAATTGAATACCACCTCGCCCATCCTTCGAATCCGTTGGCAAGATATGGTTATTTCTCGCTGCTGATGGTTACGACGGAAATGACAAAAAGGTATTTCGTGAAAACATTTTCAAAAAATGTTGGTTATCGTATCAGCGTCTACTTTTCATTGAAAAAGAAAAAATTGAAACGTCATATAAGGTTCATGGATAATTGGTCTTGGTCGAAAAAATCAAGATTTGCTACTCGGCCACTGAGAAAATCTGCATGAAAGCTGAAATGTGAATAAAGGTGTTCCGAATCAACCGCGCAGTAATATCACATAAATGTAAATACGTGACCCAACCACAAAGATTTCCCTTGGACATACAGGACCACTGATACCTCAACAAGATCGCGTTGACTTAGCGGTAATCCCGATAAAAAATCAAGAATATGTCTTCAGTCATCTTTCCTACTTCTGAACTCAACGACTTTCTTAAAACGAGAGGATTTCTTAAATAATCACGCAATCTTTCCTCTATTTTTGCTTTCCGGGATGTTCAAATATTAGCCATCTAAACATTATTTTTTATAATCAATTGACAATGAATCAACGCTGGTGACGGCTGTTATGCAGACGCTATGTGCATCTGGTTCACCAAACCGTAGATGGATAATGGATCTTCCTAATTAATCAACTCGCGCATATGTTGAATTCCATCTATCTCATCAAAGTTGGTTCAATAGCTGAATGATACAGGTAATTCCCAAAACTATTATAATTGACTGATCGAACGGTATGCACATTTAAAATCACAAATAAATCTTTGGCAGAGGATACTATTAACAATTCTTAGAATCAATTAACGGCAAATGGAAGTTCCTTGGAATCGATTACGGAACAAATGCCAGAGAGGACAGCAAATTTTGCAGCTGAAATGCGAATGTTGTTAACCCAAACGTTTGGAAAGGTTATATCTGATTCATTCGCCATTTTTGACTGTTTTAACTTTCAATACGAATTAACAAAAGATATCCTCACTATCCGGCTAGCGAATGTGATGGGAGAATTCACGGGTGAACGTCGACAGGACGGAACTAACCTGACAGATAGGGTGAAGTCTCCAGGGTTGCTGCGGCTGGGCCGGGCAAGGAAACTGCCGTCGAACCCTCGCTCCATCAGCAAGGACTCCGCCTCGATTCCTGACACGTTGGGATGGAACCATCTGAGAAGAAAAAGAGAAAAACTCCAGATTAACAATGTTGAAAAACACGTACAAGTCTTTATTGGTCGAGCATCCTCTGCCTGCCGAAAAACTACATTAAAATCGTCGACTGAGCCCCTTAATGACATTGGTCGAACAACTTTGCGATTTATTTCGTGTTGGAAATACCATAGTGTTTTACGTGATCACTTTCATGAAATTGATTGCCTAGAAGAATTTCTAATGTTGTTTGGTTAAGAAGAAAAAAATGTTTTAAAATATTTAACTGTGGATCAATAGGATAATTGATGTACGTGACAGAAACTCGATATAAGTTCTAAAACACTTATGCGTTCAGATAATTACATGCTTTTATTTTTATCCCGAAATTCCTGTAATTATCGATTGAAAACCTCTGAATTTATATTATACTTAAAAGCCTGCGTTTGAATTTCATCCTAATAATACACATATTCGACAGTGAATTTTTTCTAGTGCAATAATCCACTGTCTACCTCCCAAGCAGTTTTATAGCATTTTTATTCGACGTCGAAACCACTCAAATTAGGAAACCAGACAGATTCTTAATTGGATATTTCAATTAAAAACGTAAAGAAGCCGAAAGTTCCTAATAGACATCCAACCGTAGCGGAAACAGCAGCAAAAAATTAATTTACATATGGAATAATCCCTTGTTAACAGCCCATCCAAAATTTTAATTCACCTCCGTTTGCGAACTCCTCTATAAACACAAAAAAACGGGTCCGATGAAAATGTACGGATCAACGTTTCAGTTATCACGCAACAAGCATTGCGCAAAATCGGATTTAAGAAGAATCACGAGTGGTTGAAAAACCAGACGAGTGCCGCTCTCAGCGCCACTCATTCCCATTAGAGCGGGAGGGAATGAGAGAGAGAGAGAACGTTGGAGCCTCCAACGGGAAATCCACCTCAACGACAGAAGCGACCTCGTGAAGGACGTGAGCGAATGATAAAACAGCAGAGGTAGAGAGAAAGGGAGTGGAGTTTTAAGCCTTCACTTTCAACCCGTCTCAAACTAGGAAAACAAACGACTGCTAGATAACGCCTCGACGGAGTGAAAAAAAGCGAAGTAAGGATGAATCTCTGCATTGCGAATGAAGATGTAGCGGGAATCACTATAATTGGACGTATAACTAGGGTATAAATCTGATTCTTGGCAAAGGCGTGACAGGAATGCTGCCGAAAATATATTCTTGAAGGAGGGAGTGGGTACCAGATTCCACATGACAAGCACGGTATCACGTGCACATTGCCTGAGAAGAAGGAATAACGCAAAAATAATTAATTGTTGTATATTAACAGTCATTTAACTTTTCGCTTCAGATGAAAAATTCACATTTGAAACGCTCGAAACAAATAAAATATCAGATCAAGATTAATTAGATTAAATCAATGTATTTGCGATGATTTTTTGTGCCTTTAAGGAACAATGGACTCAATACCACACATTCCAACATCGTGAGGTTAAATATACTTCAATTAGCTATAGACTACTTTTTATTGGTCAAACACGTCGGATCAAAGGTCCAGCATGGGAAGAAGATTGGTGAGATTTAATTTAAACGGCATAAAGCAAGGTTAAAAATGTATTATTGCTCACAAAGGAAAAACTAAAGAAATGGAACAGATGAATTTACAATACAATAATTTAATAATCATGAATGAAGAAGACAAAATACCGACATCCTATGTGCCTCTATACGATGACCACAAACTTATGATGTTACGAAAATCCGAAATGAATCTTTTAAAGAGCAACATATACGGTATCTGTCATTATAAGTTATGCAAACTGCCGCGTAATTCTATACCAAATCATACACTACAAAGAAGAGACGCAATCTTCCTACCACTTCCGATTAATTAACTGAATATAGCGAGAAAATGTCATTTTAATCGGTAGTAATCAAAATAAGATATAATATCGTCAACCAAAGCATATTAAAAAAACAGGCACGGCTCAAATTAAATAGAAAAATATATTTATTATACTTTAATAGCGATGTAACTATTATCCAAAACTACGCTGAAATAAACACTCCGTGGAAAAATAATTCTCGATCGATCATTCATGCATCAATGAATCTGCTAGAAAAACCGAATGATCTGAATACGCAGACCCAACCATATTAAAATTCATAACTTAAAACGAATTTAGGGAAGACAAATTTTCGCGATCTTCTCTTTAGCACATACAAAAATAACGAAACGAATGCAGAACTCTGAGGAGATAAAATTAGGTGCGTTTATCGAATGAGTTTCGACGTAGATTCGAGGCTTGTTGGAGAGATGGATGGAAGCGAGAATTGGACGGAGTGCATTCCAGTGGAATGCTAATATTTCAAAATGTAATATTCTACCGCGCTCACACCGTTAGAGCGATATGTTCTACCTTAATAATGTGAAGCACGGACTTTGTAAGTTAACTTGCATCTTCTATCAAGGGAGAGAAGCTTGTAGGGATACAGCATGACTGTGGATGTATTTTACTCCTAGCAATGATCGCATTTGAGGCGAAACTATTGCGGAGAGAATTTAATGTTTCATGGACGTGTGTGTGTGTTAACAGAAGGGCATGTTAAGCATGAATTATTATGCATAGATGATTACCAAACATGAATTAAGAATACATGGTTTCTTCCGCTTTCAGCAAAGGTCGAATAAATAAAACATCACTGAAGAAGAGCATCATCAAAATAATCTTTTACTTTGGTCATAACTGTCTATAATTACCCATTCAAAGAGTTAAGAATATTAAACTTCTCGCAAATGTAGCATAAAATAAAGTAGTTTTTTTCTCAAAGTTATTTTAATTAACTCTAAGAGTTTAATTAGATATATTTCGTTGGTACTAATAAATGTTCCTATTTGTTCTCAGAGTAATACATAATTCCAAGAAATAATGAGATTACAGAGACTTCATTGTTATCATCATATCACTATTATTATTATCATGGAAATTTTAATGCAAATTTATTTTCCAAAAAACTTTTTCCCTATAAGTCACGAGGGATGAGTGTCATACATAAATGCTTGTCCGAATTACGCAGGGTTTTATTTTTCAAATGTTACTCTGAATCGAATTAATGTTTACATCCAGGAACTTACCGACATAAACAGCGGTTCACAAAAAATTAAAACTGCATTTAACTCCGATGTTTTTTGCGCTTTAACCACTCCATACCGACGTGATTGTCACCGTGCAAGTCACGCTCACCCAATTATAAACTCGTAATCCGTGAAAATAAGTCACAGAAGACAAAAAGATTACACCGGCGGAAAAAACCTAACACGCAAACAAAACACGAACGCACGCGAATTAAAAAAACGAATAAAACATTCCGCGAGATGAAGAACGACCGAAATCTTTTATCTTTCATAAACGCGAAGCCGGGACCGCAACGCATATCTGTAACGGTGAGTTGCCTAACGACCAAGGGGGATTTTCATTCTCGAGTTTGGCTCCCTCAATAGACCACCGTCGAAACCAACTCGAGCGAACACGTAAACCTCCAAGAGCTTTTGTTTAAGGTTTCCGCTTTCATTTTCGGCGCGAGAGATATGCCTCCACCCCTTTCTCCCGCACAACTCTCCCCCGCCACGCCTTTCTCCTCCTAATACGTCTGTCGCCCCACATAAACGCAGCACTAAAAGTTAAACGATGGAACCTCTGACCTTCGGAAACTTCCACAGCGGGACAAGAAGCGCCAAGTAGGAGGCACTCGGACGGTAGTAGAACTAACTGATTCTCGCTCGGAGCCACCTCGCTTGTAATTCCGTAATCCGCGCTTGTAAAGCGGCGGCGGAGACGATGGGGAGGATTGGGTTAATTCGATTTAAACGAACGGCCACGAGGCAGTTGCTAAAACGGCATTCGCGGGAATCATTGCGAGCGTTTGACGCCATTTTGCGTTAGGATAACTTAATTCCTAAAAAGACAAGAAAAGTGCATGAATTCGGAGCTAGTCAACGTTTTCGCGAGAGTTGCAAGGACAACCGTGATTAGAGATCCATTTACAAATGCTTGCGAGGATAGAATTAAACAGCAGGATTCGCCCGCAAAGGGTTTGGAAAATGAATACGCCCGAAGCATTGGGTTTGACGGCTTACACGGTAAGGAACGAGAATTTTCAACGGCAATATCTCAAAGGATCTTAACTTATTAACGATAAATTTAAACCATATTGAACTAAAAATATTGCGATTCACTATGATTATAAGTGACTGGATTAATTATTAGATAAATCGGAGTGAATGGATCGTAACTGATATATACTGTACATCCTGCAGCATAATATCTCGAGATGTATCTTAAGAGAAGAAACATTAAAATCAATCTAACCATTTATGGAAATACATAAATAAAAACTCCTGAACCGTAAAATAATCTAAGTGAGCAATCACACGTTTAAGGAGTTTTTATTTATTTCCATTCTGTACACCGTAAGTCTCCAAATTTCATTTACAACACTAACCATTTATGACAATAAAATAAGAATAAAAATAAATATTATTAAACCAGGTACAAACGAGTTGAATATTTCGCGAATGAGATTAATATCACTTAAATATCACATAAAACTGAGAAGTGATGACATCCCAAAATTATGGGGATAGCTTTAAGTCCGTATTTCATTATCTAAATCCGAGGGTAAACATCAAAGGAATTTTTAAAAAATATTACCTAATCCATAGAAAAAAATCGCAATCACATGCGAAGCTATACATCTAAAAAAAAGTAATAAACGCCGAAAGCTGGATAAAAAATTCGATGGCATAAAAATAATGTCTTACACGCGCACGAGCTCACGCATTTGTGCTGCTCGATTCACGAAAAAATATTACATTTAGAAATATTATTTTGACAGTTTTAAATATCTCAGTTTATCCCAGCCAAGTATTAATACAGCGAATACCTTATTAATTTTTTCCCCAAGCATTAGAAGCAGAATCCTCAATAATAACAAAAGACTAAATTCCTTCAAAGAATAACAAATTTCAACCCAAATTCATAGGCGTAACTCGTCGTATACACTGCAAAACTGTAATCAACTGCGCAGCAAAAATGAATAATAAAGGGTGTGCTCTAAAATAAGCATATAAAGCAGCCGATCGCTTTTTTAGGAAAGACGTAAAACTTGATAAACCGAAGTTAATTGGCAACCTATCACCGCCGGGAAACGGTACGCGAATGAAAAATTAGGCGCAATTTCCAGGGATTTAAAGCACACAATTAAAACCGATCGGAGAAAGACGAGAGAAGATAAAGAGGCCCGCGCCAATGAACTCGACATTCCGCTAAACGCCGGGATTAATTAATTCGCGATTCGTTCACGCAGAAATTTAATTTAGCGCAAAATCCGTTGGAGAAAACGCCACGCGAGCGCCGTTTCATTATCTCCCAAATATCCGGACACCGGTTTCGCATTTCCATCGTCGCTGCAAACATATAAATACATATATATGTATGTGCAAGCGTGCGCGCGCGCGTCATGATTTCTCGGAAACGATGATATCGGTTTGATTTTTCAACGATCTGATGGAAGAGGAGGAGAAGCGAGTACGGATGCTTCGCCCCGATGCAGCTCAGATTAGCCTAAAGTGCTTCCCATGAAAATTACCCATGTAGAGGGCGCAGACACACATGTCATACAGACAGCAAGCCGAGATAAAAAATGAGCCGTTCCGATACAACACAAGAAGCACCATATCCCCTTTTCCACCGAAAAGTCTGAACCGTTCGAGAGAGACGGTACCCGAATAAAAAAAATTAATCGTTCGAATATATATTTTTTATTTATGAAATGCGCGGCTCTGGATTTTTTCTTACGACTAAAAAATCTCTTAACGAACGGGATTATTCGAGATGGGACTTCGGAGTAATGAACTCGCGTTGATAAATCCTTCAAGTACGGATTAGAAGGCGATTTATTTATTTTTTACTTAGAGATTTTCAACGCGAACATCTCTCGCAAATTAGCGATTCCGGTGCAGTTAATTGGAACGAAAGGAATGCGATTAGGTATTCGCTTTTAATCCTAACGAACATTTGTCGTCGTTAGAGAGAGGGTCCTTTAAAATAAGATATTTTTTAACGTTGTTAAAATTTGGTGCATCAGGTCTTATCTCAGTTTATTACGTAGTGCCAAATCTCAGCGTTCATTTAATTAAGAGCTAAATTTTGGACATAAGCATCTATCTTGGACTTTATATTTTAATTTCCTTACTTGCACATAAATAAACCTCGCAAGGATTAGAATTAAAGGAAATAATAAGAACATCGCGAGGGAATCGTACACAGCAACAAAAGAATAAAAAAAATCACGGTAAGAACTGCTGCTATAAACGACCACCTGCTATCATATGGGATGAGAGTACCTAATTTCATTTTGACGGTATTCTTGAGTTATGGCGGGGTTAAAGAAAGAAAATAAAAAGGGAATCTTTATTCCCTTGCTAAGTGCACGGAAAATACTACAACGTGCACGTTCGTTCGATAATCAAAGTGAGGTTAAATTGCTTAAAAATGGAATCCGTCAGACGAAATTGAAGCTGATGTGCTCCTCGACGATCCTATCGAGGTCGTTGTGCACACAGGCTTAATGGAGGGAGTCATACATTGAAAAAAGAATCAAACGCGAAACCATCATTTCTTATCTACGGATATAGTAAGTATTAAATTCTTTAATGGCGATCCTTACGCTAGGCTAACGATTGGAAAAAAGTATAGTCACTTTTCCTCCCATTCTACAGGCTTCTTTCTAATTACATTTTCCAACATTAGGTAGTTTTTTGCACGAGTGTCGTCATCATCATTAGAAATCTTTCTGCAGACCGATCCGTGATTACAGGTTAAGCCGGGTTCTCCACGTAATTTGGTTCCTTCGCAGACGTCTTCATCTCTTGATAATTCTCTTTCCGCTTCAAGTATTCAGTCAGCTGAATCCTTTTCTTTCCACTAACACTTAGACTTCAACTATATACCTTCATTTTATTTTCTCATTCATTCTACATTTTCAAATTTAGGAGCTCTGCAAGTATTTCGCACCATTTCCTCTATGTGTCTATTTTGTGCGGTGTCTGATGTAAAATGTTGCTCTTAATTTGAATTATATTCGTTTAATTTTCGAAATTTCGATTTTCGCGCTTTTTCGAAGCACGAATCCTAGGAAATCCTTCGACAGGCGAGAAGCTCGTTTATTACGGAGACGTGAAACAAATAACTATAATTCGTTAACCACTAGATCAAAAAGAAAAAATGCCCAGAATCAAAATTTAAGGTATCTCTCTGCACGTATCGAAAATTAAATCAAGCCATGAATATACTAAATAACACATATAGTTGAAAGAAACCTAACTTTCGATGTGAAAAAAATAGGCGAGCGTGGTCAGTCCCGTTATTTCGTTTAGAAATATCGCACTAAGAAGGCCTATATACCTAGATAGTAAACAGACGGGAATGATTACAACTTTGGGAATGGACGGTTAAATGGAGGAATATTAAATTAAACAAACAAAAGAAGCGAAACAAATTTCTGAGAACATTTCTCGCACCAAACTCTTCCTCGATGCCACTTCGAATTAACACGAAGGAACGTCATCTATGGACGAATAGATCCAAAATAGGGTGAAAAAATATCAACCAAAAATATGCAGTAAAAAAAACGCAAAAAATTAAGAACAAACGTCGCGATATTTCGAGGACCGGGTCTCTAGCTGCCGCCACGCAGATGGCGCGAGAATAGAAAAAAATGCCTCGAATCCTCGTCCGATACGCTTTTATTCAGATGTCGAGGGAGGGAGAAAAGGGAGGGAGAGGGATAGGGAGGGGGATAGGGAGGAAGATAGGGAGAGGGATGGGGAGAGGGATGGGGATGGGGGAGGAGAGAGTGAAAGAGAGATGCCGAAAATGTTTTCGCTTCGCTGAAGTTTACAAAACGAAGCAGAGACAAAGAGGCGAAGCACAGGGGAGAATAGTGGGGCAGATGAGGGAGGAGGAAGTGGGGGCAGAGAGGGAGGGAAAAACGCGTCGGGGTGTGACACGTGGAGGAAAAATAAAGGGACGAGGGAGTGAGGGAGGGACGTTTTAACGTTCGGGTAGGTAATAGAAATGAGAAACAAGAGAGAGAGAGAGAGAGAATTTGTAGGGTGAGAGGGTGGGACGATAAAAGGGAGAAGGGTTGAAGGACATCGGGAAGGTCAGAGAGCATTGCGCACTAAAAAAAGCGTAAATATCGGACGGCTCGTCCCCTCCTACCCCAAACCCCTCAAGGCTCCCATTTTTTCGCCCAAACGAACACTATACGGTGTTGCTGCGAACGCGACGTTAAAATAAAATAAAACGAGCTTTTTAAAGCTCCACCACTTACACGCGTTTAAGATGCGAAGGACTGGAATAAAGCGGTATTCAAAGTGTCTCCGGTTGAATCTCTTTTCATTATGTTGGCAGTAGATTTTCTACCCTTGGTAGAGGTGTGGTTGGAGTTGTCTAGCACTCAATGCCAGTGTCGCGGGTTCGAATCCTGCCGAGGTGATGCTCGTCTTAGCTATCGTTGTTACATACGTTGTAAAAGATCGTCAAGTGCATGTTTATGAGCTAGTTAGAAATGAAATAACCACTGATTTCTGAAGGATATTTATTTAAAAAAACGCAATGCAAAATTATAAGTAACACTAAATTTCTTATAAAAGAGCACAATAATTTCTATTCACAAAGATATTTATGAGTGTTTAATCTTTTTATGCCCCGAGAAATTTTACACGCGGAATTACCCCGGTTACTTGAACAAAAAAAATCATATTAGATCACACATTTGAAAAACATTTTCTTAAGACTACAGGCAGAGGAAGATTTTAAGATGATCCGACACTTTTTGTACTTACAATATATACACAAGAATGGATAAATAAAGGAAGTTTATGTGGTGTGTATACTCTTTGGTATTGTCCACCTCTAAATCAAAACCTGGTAAGAGAATTTTACCTTAGTTGAGCTCCGGCAAGCATCTAAAGGTTTTTGGATCTTTGTTAACTCCTACCGAACATACCGATTTAAGAGACTTCCCTCAAAATGAAGGAATTCGATATTTGCTCGCAATTAACCTTTAATCAGTATATGATTGTTATTCAGCGCTAAGAGCCCTCCTAGTATCGGAGAAATTACAAAAATCTTATTAAAAGAAACTTCCGATAACTACGCCGACGGCCCTGTAAATAAATTTTAATGGAAAACATAACGAGTCTAAAAACCGCTGAAAGTGAAAACACAATTGGGATGTACATATATGAACCGGATTAGTTTAACTGGCTTCTTCAGATTACATGTCAAATAAAAATACGATAACGAGTCTGCAATTCCAAGAAACCCCAGGAAAACTTAAATAGAATACGCTCGTTAAAATTATTCCTTTGGGTAAGAATTTATAATCTTTATAGAATAATTTATCAGCGACACCAAATGAGCGAAGCCTTCGCTGCGATAGGAGTCATATTTCACGTAAAAATCTTCCTTCTCAGGCGAGGGTGCAAGAGAATGCTCCGTCTCAAGAATTTATAGCCCGCAAAATTACCAAAACATGGAATAAATCTCAAATTCACCGAACGTTCTCACTGCGCCGCACAAGATATATATATATATATATATATATATATATATATATATATATATATATATATATATATATATATATATATATCTATATCTACGCCGCAACGCTTTCCGAAATCGCAAAAGAGAAACGCAAGAGGATGAACGGCTTCGAAACGATACATCACAACATTTATGCACAGAAAAAAACGCGACGAGACCTTGACAGCGGGCGGAAAAAAAACGCCGCACGAAAAAATATATTCCCTGAATATACGATTTCACTGTAAACCGTGTAGACGACAAAATTATGTTATATATGTATAGTACCAACCATAAGTATTTTAGCACCCAGGAAAATTTCCCAAAATTGTAAATAAGTCACCGAAACAGGGTTATTTTGCACTAACCAACATTTATTGACGAAACATAACATTCTTTGAAACTTCTCATATATAATGAAATAAAAAAATATGAAATTCTGTTCTAAACCTTGGAATCATCAAAGTAACCACCATTTGACTTGATCACTGTCCTGCAGACTCGAGGCATTCTGGCAAAGAATTTCTCCACAGCTGTGGTTGTTATGGCTTTCCAGCACCTCTCCCGGTATTCCCAGAGCTGCTTCATGTTGGTTGGTCTTAATTTTCGGGCGTTTCTGTCGAGCTCGTCCCATAGCAGCTCTATCGGGTTTAGATCTCGTAATTGTGCACCTTTCCTGTTGTTTTTCTTTCTTAACCACATAGTTCCTGCACAATCTTGATGCATGTATAGGATCACTGTCCTCCTGCAGGACGAATCCTTGACCAAGAATTCTCTTCCCTGTAGATATAGCATGCTTCTGCAGGATACGATGGTGTAGTGCTCTTTCATCAAAATTCCTTCTATCTGAATGAGATCCCCCACCAAATCATCTCTGAAACAGCCCAAAACCACCACCGACACACCTCCATGTTTATCCGTGGGGACAACACACTGCTCCGACATCCTCTCCACAGTTTGTCTGCGCAGATACTGCCTGCGTTTCCTGCCGAACATTTCAGACTTCTATTCGTCGGTAAATAGCACTCTTTTACATGCTCCAAGCTCCAATCTGTGTGTTTTCGGGCCCATTCTAATAATTTACTCGTTTCATTTGTGAAGAAGTGGTTTTCTTGCTGCTACATACCCACTGACAATGAGTCCATATTCCCTCAGATGGCGCTGTACTGTTTTCACTGACAGGAGTCTCTCGCGTGGCAATAACTTTATCACGTGTCAGGCGCAGTTTTGGTCCTGCACCGTTTGCTGGTGACTCTAATCAACTTATCTTCCTGTTCTGATGTGACTCTAGGCCTCCCAGACCAAGCGTGATTGGAATTGCGTCCCATTTCTTCATTTCTGTTGACAGTGTAGAGCACAGTCGGATACGTTACGCATGTTTTTCGAGCTATTTGCGTAATAGAATAACCTTCTTTCTGAAGTGCTAATACCACAGCACGCATTTTGACACTGATTTCTCGCTTTCGGGCCATAGTACAAGTCTGAGTCACACACACAACTGTCACACCAAACTGTTGACGTTTTGGTTCGCCGGACGTCCGAGATGCGCAATGTGAGTTTTTAAATTATGAAATGGCGTATCTGGTGCCAATTGGTGGCTGAAGGAGTGCATATTTGAATGGTGCGATAATATAAAAATGCCGCAGATATTCCTATCTATTAGCACGTTGTGCAAACCTCGCATTCTGCCACGTTTTAAACCACTTGAATCCACTGATACAATGCGATTGGGTGTTTTATTCATAAAATGACGAAGTAGATGCTTGTGAACATGGAAACAGCACGGTTTATAAGGTCTAAACGTGATTTCGAGTAAATTTCATAGGTGGTAAAATACTTATGGCCGGTACTGTACATATAACAAAAAATTCCTCACCCTTAATACTTTATAGATAGAGGATTAAAAAAAAAACAAAATTCGACCGAGCAAGAAATGAAAAGACAACGCGAAAAAAACATTTCAAACAAAAAATGAAGAAAATGTCCGCCTATTATTTTTTCTCCTCAGTTCTCCCGTGAAAACGTGTGTCTGAGAGACTTCTGAAGCAGAAAGCGATGGGTAAGAGGCAACATACAGAAAGTGATCAAAAGAGAGAGAAGCAAGGGGGGGAGGCGATCACTCCATTTTCTTTTTTGTATTTTTGAGCGAAGCGAGAGAGAGAGAGAGATAGCGCACAGGGTTAGGGGAAGGAGTCATAATAAGACAGGAGAAATGTGAGGAAGGGGGAGGTAGCACATAACTCCCACACAAACCTACTACCCTCCCCCATCCCACCAGCACCACCACCTTCTACTCCCCAATGGAGCGTGGATGAGCTAAATATGGATCAAGGGACTTTGTTGCAAGGCGTGTAGGTGTAGGCTGTAGGGGTGTGGGTGGCGTGTCCTCCGCCCGTTAACATGCTCCTTTGGCCAGCCGAGATTTAGATCCACGCGTCCATGCAGAGCGAAAGAGAGAGATCCACTATCTCTCTCCGCCTCTACTCATCCTCTCCCACTTTCTCTCTCTCTCCCATAGGTCAAGAGAGATGTTTCGGCGCAATAGAGCGTTCTATGGCATGAACCCGGATAATAAGAATCGGGAGAAAGAGAGAGATAGGAGGGAGAAAGAGGAAGAGGTCGGAAGCTGAATAAGTGAAGAGGGCTGAAGAGAAAACACGCATTTTCCAGACAAACGGAAGAGGAAACAAAATCAGACAGTAAAAAAAGAGGAGAAAATAGACACACTAACCGGAAAACAAAATTAAACCATGATCACTATACTCCTTTATAAAAATAAAAAATAAATTTTCACCGCAAGAGAGTTATGCGATTCGAAGTGTGTTTTGTCTGGAATTACGTTATTTGAGGTTTTAAGTCACCTATAACGATAACGGCCCTAATATGCATACGCACACACGCCGCAAGTATCCTACTTTAAAAGGAGTTTTCCTACCCGATTTTTGGACTTTAAAAAGATGGGTGCCTCTTAGAAGTGCAAACTTACAAATTTCACCGTAACGCTTATTTTCTTTCGTTATTCGTCTAAAATATATAGTATTGTCAAAACCTAATAAATCTAGTGGGTTTTCCATATTACAGTACTTTGAGCACTAGGTATATCTAAACACATAAGCGATGCGGATTATAAATTACAATGACGAAATTTTATAGATGAGAAATACTATAGCTAATTCGACGTTCATGTAATTTCAGTAAAGTACTTAATGACGTAATTGTATTTTAAAGTGTATAATGATGTTTCTATTCCGCGGAAGTGTTAATAAGGCTATTGTGACCAAATAAAGAATTTCTATTCATCGTTAACTATAGAGAGGTTGACAAGCTTCAACGGAGCTATAATGTGCCAGATACCAATAGATGATTAATTAGCCTACTTTCCAAAAAAAGTAGTCTTATGAGATCTCCTCGATGTCCGTGTGTGTGTATATGCATGTGTGTGTGTCCTCCCATAACATCTTCTTCATGAATGAACCGATTTCAACTAAATTTGGTAGATAGAATCTTCACATAAAATAATGACCAAAATGACATATTTGTACCGAATCGACTGAGCAGGGGTGCCACGATGGCAAAGTTAAACTTTTCGGTAATTATGAATTTGGAAGGAATTGGCGAACCCGATTTCAACGACATTTTGTATGAAGTAGGCGTGCAACATAAAATAACAAAATCAAGATGTTTAGCATAGATATAGAAAGCAGGGCTGCCACAATACAAGGGATAAAAAATATTTTACACGTATTTTTGTTGAACTGTTCACACCAATTTTGACCAAATTTAATATGCATATACACAAATCCATATTAGCATATTTTAACCGAATCAGCCAAACAGGTGTGCCACAATTACAAATTAAAATCTTTCAGTAATTAAGGACTTTGAAGGAATTGGCAGAATGGATTTCAATTAAATTTTGTATATATAATGAAATCAAGTTGTTGAAAGCGGAGCTAAAGAGCAAGACTACCACAATAAAAAGTTAAATAATATTTTTACACGTATTTCTAGAGAACTGACCCAATGGATTTTAACCAAATATAGTCAATTTTAATCTTAATATAAATAAATAACCAAAATGTCATATTTCAAACGGGTCGAATAAACAGGGTTACCATAATCTCAAGGTTAAAATTTTTCTGTAATTATGAATTTGGAAGGTATTGGCTGAACGGATTTCAAAGAAGTTTCGTTTGTAGGGCGAGTATAGAATGGAGAAACTAGATGTGTTTAGAACGGATAAAAAAGCAGGGCTACCACAATATGAGGAAAAATAATTTTCCGATTTCAAAGCAAATACATTACTATAGGATTATATTACGGCGAATTTGAGGAAAAGTTCTTCTGTCCCACGGGAAACCTGTGTTTTATATTAAAATTGTATTGAAAGGAAAGTAGACGGATTAGTTCTTTCCAGAACTACTTGTTAAAATATCTAATTGTTACAGTTGATAGAAATCAGATTTTTCAGATTCATATTAATTACAACTTATCTTTAATCTACACAGCTCATGAAATATCATTCTACGGCACAAATTAGCTATTTCGGCAAACTCGCATATGCTGTCCCATATCCAAATTCAATTTGGTATACGCAATCTCATGTACACGGTTCCCTTGAATGCCAACAGCGTGACATAAAAGGGCTTTTACTACTAAAATAAAGATAAAGTTTCAAGGAAATGGTTAGTAGGAAATGACGGCTGCGGTAGGAATTATTCAGTTTACTATGAAAAAATCCAACTTTCTTATTTATTCATTCGTATTCCTGTAGTGCTATCTTTATCTCAAATTCGAGGTCGTCTTCCTCTTATATAAAAATAGAATATAAAATACAGTGCCTTAGCAACAAAATCACACTGAGTGATCTCTGAGATAACTAAAAGCAGAATCTACCAAGAAAAGGTACTTTTATATTATATCATAAGCTTAAGAAATAAAGAAAAGGAGTTAAAGAAGGGAGAGATTAGATGTCATGAAAACGATAGCAAGAAGATGAAAACCCAGTTAAATACGAATCACGCGAACTATCACTCGAAGGAAAACAAAGGAAGACTGAGGCACGCATACGACAGAGATGAGCTCGGAAAGACGTTGAGCTGGAGGGAAAGTTAAATTGATAAGTTTTAATTATTCGAGCGAAACTTAAGAAAATACGGTTTGAGAAGAACTGAAGGAGGAAGACAGAGACAGAAAATGAATTGAAAGAGAAAGTAGAACTGAGGCGATACAGAAAACTAATTCGCCGGAACAAAAAAGAAGTCGAAAAGATGAAGAGACAGAACACCGAATTAGTGTGAGAGATAGAGAGAGAAAATGCTAAAATACGGTAAAATGATAAAGCAGAGACAAAGGAAAAATATTAAATGAGAATAGGAAGGAGAAGAAAAGAAAAGGGTCGAAAGGAGCAGACGCAAAACAATCAAAGGAGGAATAAGAGGGAGAGGAGAAAAAGGAACATCGAAAGACGACAGCTTTAGATACAAATAAGATAAAGGAAAAGAGAAGACAAGAGGAAAATTTTCGGTGCGAAAATGCGAGAAAAGGTTGTTGGAAGGAATTAAGGAAAGGAAGAGACTACGAAGAAAAATGGAAGGAGACCAAAAGGTTAAGGAACCAAAGTAAGGTTTCTAGTTTCAAGTGCTTTACTGCCAAAAGCTTTCGCATTTTTTCAAACAGGAAATTATGTCCGTGATTAATCCACAGCATCTAGAACCAGCGACCATTTGATCAGGATTTAGAGCAGGATTGCCCAACGCATAAGCGGCCACATTTCAAAACTATTCTAACCCTCGGGCAAAAAGAGCAAACATCAGAAAGATAAGTCAGAATTGTCTAGTATGGCGAATATCGTTGGTAGCTCAAAATAACTTTGGCTCAGATTATTAAATGTAAAGTACTCCTTTAGCCAAACCATAAGAGGGTGTTGTAACCGTCTAATTGTTTGGCTAAAGGAGTACTTTACATTTAATAGTATGGCGAAGTTTTAAACGTTCGGAGTGATTAAAAATAATCTTCTTATCATACTAACTAAATTACTTACCACTGCGATTTTATATTTTTGCAGACAACTAGATTTATTTAGCCAAAATATATTTTATTTCTTTGAGAATTAATACTTGCAATTTGGTTTTATTTGTGAATACTGATTTATCTGAGCAAGCTATGAGAGAACATCGGGTCGCATATAAGCTTTGGCAGCCGTATGTTGGTCAAGCCTAATTTAGAGCGCCAAGTACGCCCCTCAAACACCCATAACGTGCAGATACAAGAAAAAAGAAATTATTTGAAAGTAACGAGGAGAGGAGTACTAGAGCATAAAATACGGTGGTAGAAGGTTCCTTAAAATGGATGACATAAAAGGCACGAAATGAGGAAAACAGACGAAGGCAGAAATTGAAAAAGAATGCGTTAAGAGCGGAAAAGAAAGTGAGAGAAAGAAGATGGACCAGAGAAAGCATCAACAGAGAGAATGGAAAAAAGAGAAATTGCATAGCAAACGGGGAGGACCGGTATAAAGAATTCATGCATGCTATGAGGGACACAAATTTTTACTTTTTTCTTACGTCGCTCCCGAAAAAAGGCAAGAAAGGAAAGAAAAAGGAAAGGAACGAAAAAAGGAAAGGAGCGAAAAGAAGGAAAGGAACGAGAAGAAGGAAGGAACGAGAAGAAGGAAAGTAGCTAAAAGAAAGGAGCGAAATTAAGAAAAGGAGCGAAAAGAATGAACGGAGCGAAAAGGACAAGAGAAAAAAGAAGGAAAGGAGCGAAATAAAGGAAGGGAGCAAAAAGAAGGAAGGAAATGAAAAGGATTGGAGCGAAATGAAGGAATGGAGCAAACAGAAAAAGGGCGAAAAGAAGGAAAGGAGGGAAAGAAGGAAAGGAGGGAAAGAAGGAAAGGAGAGAAAGAAGGAAAGGAGAGAAAGAAGGAAAGGAGCGAAAGGAAGGAAAGGAGCGAAAAGATATAAAGGACGGAAAAGAAGGAAAGAGCTAAAAGAAGGAAGGAGCAAAATGAAGGAAAGGGGGGAAAGAACGAAAAGAGCGAAAGGAAGGAAATGAAAAGGATTGGAGCGAAATGAAGGAAAGGAGGGAAATGAAGGAAAGGAAAGAAAAGAAGGAAAGGAGGTTAAAGATAGATAGGAGGGAAAAGAAGGAATAAGCTAAAAGAAGGAAGGAGCAAAATGAAGGAAAGGAGGGAAAGGAAAGAAAGGAGCAAAAAGAATGATAGTAGTGGAAAGAAGGAAAGAGCTAAAAGTAAGGAGCAAAATTAAGGAAAGGAGGGAAAGATAAAAAGGAGAGAAAGGAAGGAATTGAGGGAAAGAAGGAAAGGAGCGAAAAGATAGAAAGGAGGGAAAAGAAGGAATGAGCTAAAAGAAGGAAGGTGCAAAATGAAGGAAAGGAGGAAAACGGAAAAGAGCGAAAATGAAAGGAGCTAAAAGATGGATAGGAGCGAAAAGAAGAAAAGAAAGGACCGAAAGGAAGGAAAGGAGCGAAATAAAGGAAAGGAGCGAAAAGAAGGGAAGGTGGAAAAAGAACGAAAGGATAGAAAAGATAAAAAGGAACGAAATGAAGGAAAGGAGCAAAAAGATATAAAGAAGCGAAAAGAAGGAAAGGAGCGAAAAGGAAAGAAGCAAAAAGAAGGAAAGGAGCGAAAAGTAGGAAAGAAAGGACCGAAAGGAAGGAAAGGAGCGAAAAGAAGGAAAGGAGGGAAAGGAAGAGAAGGAAAAGAATATACTCGGACGAACAGAACAGTACAAATCCTCTTTTAGGATTCGATTTATTTTTTCGAAAAAGGCAAATCATACCATTTGCGACACAGACATGGGACGAGAAAAGAAGCAAAGGATAGAAAAAGAAGAGTATTTTTTTCCTACTTTCGTTAACTCGGGTCGCAAAGAGGTGTGGCGATCGTTTTGTACGATTTCATTCCTAGAGCGGCATTGGATTTTTTTTTGTCGGGAACGATACACGCCCGGGTATACGAAGGAAGTTTTTTTGAAATTTAAGGGCTTCGATTCATTCTCTACGATGTTCAAACGATTTTTTAGCGTAAGTCGCTGTCATGTATTCGAGCTTAGAACGTGATGTGAAGTGGAAGTTTTTTTATCGCGGTGTTATAACACGTCTACTGTAAAATGCCGCAAAAAGATAATTTCCGCATTTCCCAAATATATATTTCATGACGAAACTGATTGCATTACAAGAAATGTGACAACACGAAAGAAAAACTTCCATAGCCTATCGAGTAATCAAAACAAGAAGAAAATGTATCAGGAATGGTCGTATTATGATTTTTGGTTATGAAAATAAATTAATTTTTTTGCTTTTCAAAATATTTCATCACTAGGTTTCAATAACCATAAATTAACGAATTTAGAATAAATTTATATATAAATAGGTAACACAAATAAAAAAACATTAGAGAACATTTAATTAGAGAACATAAAAATGCTTTAATCTAACACTAGGCGGAAAATGGTCACTATGATAGCCAAGCATCTTCCTTATTCATCGATTCGGTGCCGAAAGAAGTTTAAATCAGAAATACAAAAACATATTTCTTTATTCTCACAGAACAGGACTAGGATATTCACTCGTTTCTCTAAAGTGGAATGAATGCCGCGGAGGGAAATCCAAGATGGCATTAAGAAAAGTATGATGTCCATTGCGTAGAGATAACACGAAGTGCTGGAGGGGAAATATAAAAGAAAGAAAAAAACAGCCCTCCTGCATACGGAGATGTGTTGCATCTCGACGTCCTGGCGAAGCGACTTAACGGCCATCTAGGATTAACTTCACTGTACGTTAGCCTGTACTGACCCGGAGCGATAAAGTACCACTGGCTATACGAACAAACTCCACATCATCATTTGTAACGCACGTCAGTAACCCAGCTGCATCTGCAATGGCTTGAAGAGAATAAAAGATCTCGGGACAAAACATTCTGGAAGACTCGACGAAATTTTCCTGGATAAAAACTCGCTCGAAAATAAAACCCAAAAGCTATTTTTAAAAAAGAAACAAAACCAAATTTCGATCCAAATAGCCTCGCCTACACGTCGCGGGCCGATGTCGATAAAGAACCGCTAATGAACGTCCAATCACAATGGAGAGTTACAACAAACGCGGAAAACGAACATGGTTGATAGATGCGCGGTCGAACTATCCAAGCGAACGCTACGGGCGTAAAAAAAACTTTTGAGGATGGCGATTCATCGCAGAACGCGATGCAATACGATACCAAATGTGATGGATGAAATATGAGAGAAAATTTCTTCGCCCGAATGTGAAACCAATAGAAATTTTAAAGAGTGACATGGTGTTATTACATTTAACATGGTTGAAAAGTGTCGCCTAAATACATAACTCGGATGAAATCAAAGGGCGTAAAAGACTATATCGCTGAAATTCAACGAAAATATATTATTTATTTGAAAATGAAAACGAAAAAAAATATTGGCATGCGTCTACGAACGTCCATGTATACAATCCACAGGCCAGTTAATATAAAATGCATCATAGATTAACAATTCAAAGAGGATTTCAGTGTTTAGGAATGCATCGCCGTTCAATATTGCTGAAAAAAATCACACACTAATGATCCTTTCATTCATGCATCGAATTTTTAGCCTTATCCTAAAAAAGGCGCATTATCTTAATCTTAGGGCGGAAAGACACATATTATTGGTACGAAATAAATATTCGATTAATATTTCAAGATCTAAAACGAAACTATAAAAAAATCCAACGTTAAATCCGAAGTGGGACTACTTTCGAAGATGCATATGACCATAAGAGCGCATGGTTAGAGAACACGGTCGTACATTTCGCCATGCATTTGGCAAGAAACCAAAATACGAAACAATAAAAAAAACACGACATAAAAAAGACTTCCTTTCACTCTCAACAATCCAAGCAAGTTAAAATGGCATCAAGAGGGAATGTGGTCTCGTTTCAAGATGGAGATCGAGAAAAGATTACGCGACGATCCGTGAAGCGTTTCCTTTTCTACTGTTTTTTTCAAACGAGTATTTTTTCTTTTATGAATATCATTGGGCGAGGAAATCAACATATACTTATTTTACGATAGGAAAAACGACTTTTGAAACGGCGAATCTCTAAGTTCTCACTTAATCCCGAAAAATTTTTATAGGAAGTCGCGGTTATGAAAGAGAGCTACAATGAGAACGAAATATTCGACCTGTCAGAGAAGAACACACAACGTTTAAAAAGCCATTCACAATACGCGTCTGCGGAAGAGGCTAAAATGAAAGGAAACCGCTGAAAATAGTGGATTATACGACCTCGTCCACAGGGTCAAACGAAAGTGAACCTTTCATAGCGTTTCCCAGAGTGCGATTCAAAAACCGTAGGCGCATTACGCGCATAGAAGCACACAGCGAAGCAATAGATTCTTCGATGGGAGAAAAAAAATTCCATAAAAAACGCGAGTCGATATAAAAAACAAAGGGAGAAATTTTTTACTCTACGCGAACGACAAAACAATGCACTTCACGAGAAAGCAAACGAAATAGACGTTTGCGATTCCGCATTAATTGGAAACGAAAGCGACACCTTAGGCACTCTTTCTATCGACATTATTTTTTTTCGAAACCGCGGAATGAAAAACCTTGCACTTTAAATGCCGAAAGAAAGTTAGAACACACGGAAAATTTAGAGAGTTAAAAATCACATCGCCGCTGAAACGACACACGGCCGTAAAACGCGTGCTTTGATATACCGTCACATACCGTTAAACCGAGAAAGGATTGACAAGCGGGATAGGAACAGATAACGAGTGAAGTGTAACCCACGGTAAGAAACCGTCGAGTAAAAAAATAAAAACTTAAAAACCCAAAGGGAGACACGCCCGGAAAATGCCACGAAACATTTCGAGAGGGAACCAAACCGATAAAAATAGTCGACGGGGAGAAAATGGCATTAAGACGACTAGAACAGTAACAACAGCAACAATAAGCATGCGACATGTGAACCAATGTACACACCGGCCGTATAAACCTCAGTAGTCGGACCGTCCATCTACAAGGGCCGCCATCCGGCACACTCCATCGCCACCGCCGCTGCAACCAAACTCCGATTGGTGGCAACCCATCGGCGCGACACCGATCTCATATAGACACCAAAAACACCGTCACCAAACACCCAGGGCCTGTTACTCTCACCCCTTCGAACCGAAAAAACCACCAGAAAAATCACAGGACAAACAGATACAGAGAGAGAGAGAGATACCGATTAAGAAGCGCCCTCTTTCTCGGAAATGTTTTTTTTAATCAACTCGGTATTCTTTCTTTTTATTCTCTCCCACGACGCGTGTGGCACCCGCTCCGCACCACCTAACCCTCGGCGGATTCATCTTCCCTCGAGACTGGTTAAGGATTGATCCGGCACGGCGCTCTTTATACTAAAAAAATAATGTATCGATGTATCTGACTGGGGAGGTTTTTTTCTATGTAACGCGAGTCGACGTACAAGCCGGCTCGATACATAAAGAGAAGGGGAACGGAACGGGCGAAGAGAGACGTGTACCACCGTGAAAAACGCGAAAGAGTGAGAAAAATCGAGGGTGCCCCTGAGAGGTAGACCGCCCCGCAATGCAGCTGCGGAGACGTCGGCAGCCGGAATAGCGGGCTGGTGGAGTCGGCGGACGGGCGACGGGGTGGAGAGGGGGAGGGGAGGGCGGGGGCGGAGGAGGGAGAAAGAGGGGAAGGGAGAAAGAGAGAGAGAGAGAGATTCGCTCTCTCTCCACAGCCTCCCCTCCACCGAGAGAACTACACAGCTCCGGTCGATAGCGTAGTGGCCTCAGAGACAGTCGGACTCTCTCATTCTCTCTGTCTCTCTCTCTTCAACCCGTACGCTTCGCTGGGGGAGGGAGTGGAGGAGGAGGAGGAAAGGGAGGAGGGAGGATGGAAGGAGAAGGCTGGGACCCGAGTAAATTTTTTAAAATTCTTTTAAGGACGAAGCTTACGACTGGGGTGGAGGGGGAAAAGAGAAAGACAGGAAAGATAGTGTGCGTAGGTGTTATTGAAAGGACGAGGGAGAGATGTGGATATGGGAGAGGAATAACGTTTTTTTCCCTCCTCCTAGCTGTTGCGGAAGAATTGATAACCTTTATCTTTTTTTCGTGAAAGGATAAAGGAAATATTTTTCTAGGTCCATTTCTTTCTCATTGTTAATGCTCGCATGGATCAGAAGGAAACGATTGAAGAAGAGATACAAGAGAGGGTGAGGTATGGTTTATTTCGAGGCAAACATTTTAAAGGATAAACAGAGGGACAAAGGTATTGCTTCCGACATTTTGAATCGAATCGCAATACAACTTTCTGGATAATAAGTGATTCTAAAATGCCCGACAGAGGATGAAAACGACGAAAAGAGACACAAAGGCGAGGGGCGTGATTAAACATCTCGGATTTTGTGATGAGAGACACTCCTACGCTAATAAAATGTGAATATTCTCTATTATTCCGCATATACCCAATCTCTTACAGCGTAATTGTTAAGAACCAGAGGCGTACTTGCCCCAGGACTCGTGGGGATGAAACGTACGTACGCGGTAAAATATCCTATGGAAAATGCACAGGAGAAAGATACATATCCATCTTGAAAGGACTTCATTCTTAATTACTCTTTACGCAAGAGTGTAATAGTCGGAAGAAGTGCTAAAGATCTGGAAAGTATTAACATAGAAACATATTGAATGATTAAAATTACAGAGACCGTAATCGGAGAGGAAAAATAAAAAAAACTGCCCATCAACTTTTCGTAATAGAAAACGTATTTTTTTGACACTTTCAAACAGTTTTGGAGTGTGGAGATGAGATGTACAGAGTGCGTAGGTGCCAGAATCGAGAGATAGAGATAGACTTTCTTTGTGGGGGAGAAAAATGTTGAAGATCACCTTTTCGGAGAAACGGGAGAATTTTTTTATTTAAACCCAATTCCCTTTGTGCGATTGCGCTGGAGGATACTTTTTAGGGAAAAGAGATATCCGCATGAAAAGAGTGCACGTGACGCCAGCGTCGCACGGGGGATCGAAATTGGTTCGGAACTTTTTTTTATCCCATTGGTCCGACCGCGAGAACATTCGCGCTAAAGTAGCGATTGGTTGAGAGAGACGCGACTTTTTTCCTATTGAGATGACATGACGCAAATCGAGCAAGATAAGGAAAGAGAGAATGAGAGAGAGAGAGAGTAAAAACGACGCTCGATATTTCTCTGTAGCCTTTGTTATTCAAAGGCTTTTGCTCAAATCGAATCGGTTGGCGTTCGGTACGTCGCAACGCGATATTAAATAAACTAGAAAATATCTTTCTGTAGCCACTCGTGGCAACGACAATGCCTTGGGAAAATCTCCCAGCCAGGACTTTCAGTTGAGGAAGAGAGGGTTGCATAAGATTGAGGATACATTGAAATAAATAGCAAACGAAACCGCCTAATTTTCAATAGATGCGTATATTCCCAATAAGATAGCGGAAGATGAAAAGGAAAATTACTTCGTTTTTGTCACTGCTGCCCTTTAAAGGGTGGGAAGCAAGTAACATAATTCGTCAATTTTCAAAAATATCATTATATATAGACGTTCCTTACAGAGGAGGAGGATATAACATACATATAGGAGGATACTAATGTTTAGGCACTTCCAGATGAGCTGGAGATTCGAAATTTTTTTCTTAGGTAGGATTTTTTTGCAAAACCGACTAGAAAAAACGAAAATATTGAAAAAGTGCAACAATGCGGCCGCTAAAAATTCGCAATTGTTTAAACAAATTTTCAAGGTTTATGCATTTCCGAATGAGCTACGGTGCTGAAACTTTTTTATATGTAGGATTTGTTAAAAAACGAAATAGGGATTATACAAATTTTGATATTTTAATTTGTTTGGCAGGTAAAAATTCTTAAAGTTTAAACAAATAGGTATATTTATGCCTGTCTGCATAGGATCTTCGGATCATATCATTCCATCAAATAGGTATATGTTTAGATACTACCGGGCAAGCTAGAGTGCTGAAATTATTAAATTATTTAGAGTTTAGTCTATATAAACGAATAAACGTTTCAATGTATCCATGAAATTGGTATTGCGGCCGTTAAAAATTATTTAATTTTAAACAATTAGATAAATGTTATTTCACTTCTAAATGTGTTACAAATTTAAAATTTGGCAGAAATGTGTGGCATTATTAATCCAATGTGAAAAAGGTATAATATTCCTAAAATTGCAAAAATTAACAATTATTTTGCTCCATTATTGTTCCATAAGGAAAAAATGAAAATCGGTCCCTAGGAGAAATATTTTTACTTAAAGAAATATTTCCCATGATGAAATATCTCTCTGAAAAATTAATGTTTTTTCAAGGTGAGATGAAATGCTTGCAGTATGCAAGCATCTTCTACTAGTACTAGATATATTTCCAAGAGATAATCTGGAGAATCACTGAGGTGAAGTTCAGAAAAGATTGCCGCAAACACTTCCTTGTGTTAAATACGATGCGATATCCACGTTGAAATTGATTTATCGGATAAGTACCGCACCCATTTTTACCGAATTTTACACGAGCTGGAGAAGCACTATTAAAAACGCATCAGCCACAAAACGCCTATTTTTGCTTCCTACTAATATACGAAGATGCTTAAATAACTAAGATATACGAAGATGCTTAAATAACTAAGGAACCAGGACATAAGTGCTCCCACGAAGTTCATACTTTTGGGCGCTGTACTAGAGAGATATGTGTACTACGAAAAACGAGTAATGACACAATTTAACCGACAGCTGGAACTAAGAGAGCATGTAATTATATATAAGTATATGTGTGTGCGTGTGTGTCAACATGGTGGAATTCCGCGGCTTCTTTTCTCGTGGAGTAAAACACAAATTCCGTGCTGCCAAACGCATCACAAAAAATACGCCAACAATTTCGAGTAAACCTTTAAACGAGAGGGCAAAAAAACGCTGCATTAAGCAAGAAGGGCAGCCATCAGAGAGATATTTACAGTCGACGAAACTGCCTCACCAGGAGGGAAAGATGGCGACGGAAACAGAACGCTCGAAAAAGGTCAGAATTAAATTCGCCGCCATCGAGATATTCGAGAGAGATGCCGCTCCCGCTTCCTCCGAATGTTACCTTAGAATCGCATTCCATAATAAAAAGGGCCAGCATCTCGGTCTCAATTTAATGATCCGACAGATTGCGCCGAAAACATTTTTCGGGGCCCCACGCCGCGCTACGGATTCCCAGGATACTCCGATTGAAAATGCAATATTTTTTCTTTTCTGACGAGGTTAGAAGAAAACGCGATTACGTTTCACGACTTATTGCGCCGGATAAAAATGAGCGATCTTAGGGAACCTCGCTAGGATGGGAGGGGAACATAATACATTCCGCCGAGCGACGGGGAATAAAAAAAATAAACAAAAAATATCTCTTTTTACGATAGGGCCCCAAAAATACCTTTAAAAGCCTTCCTCGATCTATATAGATTCGAGGAGTCAATCCTCGACTTAACTCGATTTATTCCCGCGTATCCCAGGGTAACTTAACGCGTAGGGAAAAAGGTAATGGAAGGGAAAATGGCGTTTATCGGAGGGATGAAATAAAATCTGCAGCTACCGAGGGAGGAAAATATAGGAAAGAAAAATTGGGAGCGATAAGGTATCGGGAGGCCTTATACTGCCACGGGGAAGCATTAGGAGTTTTTTTCGATTAAAAGTAAAAATGAAACCTCCCGTCTCGTACGACATTTCTTGAAACAGTTTCCGCAGTCTTTTAACTGGTATTATATTTTATCATATTTATTTTTTGTCGCGTTGCTTTCCTTGAGAGTGCAATTGTATATTTCTTTATCTCTAACCATGAAAATTGGTATGTCACTAAAAAGATTATTGGGCTATATTGCCTTCGGTCGAAAAATTGTTTGAATGGTTTTGAAATTTGGTCGTTACACATAACAGGACTCATAAATCCATAGAGCTTAGACAAATAAAATGCGAGTTTTTTCATGCCAATTGGAGTTTAAGATTATAATATGTTAAATTAATTTCTTAAGGTATATATGAACGAATTTCGAAAATTTCGTTTCAACGAACAAACGTACTACTGCGTAAATACTAGAACTGAATCAGTTTAACTCGGCATTGCCGATTTGTGGAAGTTTTAACATAAAAACAAAGCTAATTAAATTTCCGATTCACGATGCAAAAAGAGAAATTTACTCCCTAAAACGTCAAATACGTTCAAAGGGATGGATCAAAGGATAAGTAAAAAATGATCCTTTACCTCATTTCTCCTATCATTCGAACCAAATCTGACGACCTTGTTTTCAAAATCCTTCCACCTCTCGGCGTGACGTGGAAACGGAGAGTCACGTGATCCGACAATATAGGTGTATGGGAATTGAAACGGTAAAAGAATTTTAAGCTGATGGTTCCACGAGACGTAATAAAATGACGCGCTATAAGAACGGAAACGAGAGAGAGAATGACTTCACTTACGATCCAGGATCGTCATTGATCTTCGCAAATATAACACTTAAAAAAAAGCACCTCTTCGCTGTCTCATTTTCTCTGCAACCGAGGTGTTTAATCAACCGGAATGGAGCTGAGTATCACGGTAGTAGGAAAAGGGCACATAAGAAGGCCTGGGAGAGTAGTTAAAGATGAAATGGTTTCCAAAAAACGAATATATATATTTCATATTCCGTATTTCTGGTAAATGTCCAGGTCTTCCTCCAACACCATGTTGCTAACGAAAATATATATAATATATATAACGAATATATATATATAATTTGCATACATACGTACATAAATACACGTTCTGAAAAAGACGTATTACCAAATTCCGCTTAACGACCTTTTTGGACATCAAGGTGGTATGCGGGCTAATATAGTTTTTTTCAAGCTTTTCGTCTCGCGACCCAAAATACGTTCCAACTTGAGTTTAACACAACTCGAAATAAAAGCGAAATATTTATACTAAAATTCTGGCATTTACCCTAATAAGAGAATTTCGCTACCTGTAATTTTTTATATTTCTTTGCTGGTTATGCTTCGACCACTCTTCTTTTCCTTATGAACGACCCGTACTCAGAAAAACACTGGACTAATCAACCACACTTTCACAAGGCTCCATACAGGCACAGACTTACTCTGCTGATCGACACCTATAACAAAAGAGGCTTACACCTTTCAAATTAGTTTAAGATGAACTTAAAATAACAAACAAAAGTACGTCAACTCATATCAATATTTTTTGCACATTTCACGGATGCACGAGAAGAAATCTCCTCCAAAGTAAACTTTATTTATTTTCTAATTATGTCGTTACAAAAAATACGCGAGTCTCACCGTTTAAAAAAGATTCGGATCTCTATTTCCTAAGAGAAGGTCTAAATTTTACTCCATTTGTCTCACCAGAAAGATGAAAGGCAACAAAATGTTTCTCACGAGAAATGTTTTTCGCCGTGGAAAATTTGAAATAACAGGACAGAAAAAATTCAGACGATACATACTTCTTTGCGGTCTCCCTACTTCACTTAAATAGGTATTTCAGTCACAAAGACGACATATTTCAGTCGCGAAGCCCAAAACCGTCCGCGCGTGCCTTAAAGTAATTACCATAAATAACGACCGCACTCCTTACTTTTTCGGGGTCGTACTTTCAAGCGCCCGAGTCGATAAAGAAGTCGGTCCGAATTTCTTCGAATGTATAATCTATAGGAAGAGAAGAGTAAATGGAAACAAGGACCGCAAATCGTGGAGGAGGAAGCAACCAAGCAACCGTGAAGAGACGAAATTTACGACCGAGTCCTGATATCATAGATTTTTTCCTTCTTTTAATACGGTTCTCGTGTTCCTGGGAACGTTTTTTTCATCTCCCGCACGCTCTGTCATGGAGTGGGAAGGATTTTTCACATTTCCCTGTTCGGTCAGGCGACTACCCTTAGAGGGAAGAAAAAAAGAGGCCCGAACGACGGCCTAACACTTTTAAGGCGGGAAGGAAACGATAAAAAATCACGAGCCGTCCTTATGATGAAGTTCTCGCGATGAAAATACATTGTGTTCCCGAGTGATTGATTCTCGCGGAAAATGGGAAGGCATTCATCCATTCGCGAGAAATGCATTAGAAGTTAAGGCCTTTCAAAAGGTTACGCAGTGGCATGCGACAGAGTGTCGATCTCGGAAAGAGATTTTCGGCGGAGAAAATCGTTAGGACCAACGCTTACCGAAAAAGCTGATTTTAACTCACGCCATTCAAAATTAAAAAACAATTTCATCAATTAAAAATCCATGATGGTTTCCTAATTTATATTCCTAGTAAGAGGAAGAGGGTTCAGGTATAAAACGGATTGAAGAGGAAGGAAAGTAATCGAAAAGTGAAGGAGGACGTAACGATGAGCAGAACTCCGTTCAGCGGGTAAACAAAGAACTATCCGAGGACGGGCTACTAATGACCACGATGAAATTTTACTTAGGAATGCGCAAATTCGAATTTAAGTTCCGCATCAAATAACGGGTTAGATATTTTTCTGGATGACCTGCACGCGCGAACGATCCTTTTAGAAAATTAGTTCACGTTCATTTTAATAGCGGATTAAAATGTATAGAATATTAAGATGGAAAGTTGAGGGAATTATGTCATATGCATGTGCGCATAAAATTTAAACTGAAATTTGACATTTGAGAAGGAGAAAAATCCTGTACTTGACTAGGAATCTAATCCGGGTCTCCCACTCTCCGGGTTCGAATCCTGATAAGTACAGGATCTTTTTCTCCTTCTCAAGTGTCAAATTGCATTTGTAGAATATTTATCAACAACTGATCTAACGAAATGAAACACCAGTTTCCGTAAAGTAATAAGATGACTTCAGGTTGGCGATCTGCTGGAAGTGTCGAAGTGACACACGTAAAACAAATACAAAAAAGTTCTCTCTCTCCTATGCTGACGAAGGGATCATCCCCGAAAGATATATATATATATATATATATATATATATATATATATATATATATATATATATATATATATATATATATATATATATATATATATATATATAATCAGTGGCGGATATAGGGCCAGGCAATTTAGGAAAAAGCCTAGGGTCTCGCGTCTACAGCCGCGAGAGAGTTAGTGAGAAGAGTTAGTCAGAAGCATATTGCGAGGGAGAACGAAATGTAATGTTTGAGTGAGAAAAGTCCCAAACACATAGAATCAGACATTTTTATCCTAAAAGATGACGGAAATCAAATTAAGAGATTATGGGCGAAAACCATTCTCGACTGACGGGTATCGCTGACAAAACAAGTATTTTTTATTCAAAGACTGAGCTGCGACTTACATCGACCTCATAAGCCCAACCGTTATATTGTAAATATATATGCAAATAACTTATAAAAACTTTGATTTCCCGTTTTTCTTAATAAAATTTTACCAGCTTTCACAATCCGCGAGTAGCGGGCTCCCCAAACTACTATAGCCAACGGCAGTGACGTACCTGGATATGGCGCCTATGGCAAAATTTTAGGAAACACCTTGATTATGTAGAACATTGTTTCCCTGCGTTTTAATAAAGTGTAATATCGTTTGTATCGACAACAACTTTAACATTGGAGTATTAAAGCAATACTTATTTACGGGGAAATAAACGTTTGCGATTTTTTACGGTAATGTTTGGCGCTTTTTGCAAGCGAGGCCTATGGCAAATGCCACCTTCGCCATTACCTAGTTACGGCACTGGCCAAGGGGCCCCGCAAACTACTATCGCCCAGAGACCTCGCAATCCACTGTCACCTAGGGGCCTAGCAAACTAGTATCGCCCAGGGGCCTCCCACTCCTCGGAATCCGCGCCTGTATATATATCCATGTTAGCTCGTGATTTGGCTGATTAAGCAATAATTCTTAACCCAAATAGAATTAATATAAACATAATGTTGCGCAATTTTATTCCTATTAAACAAACGACACTAAAGAAGGAAAATTTCGACATCACTTGAATTCTGACAAAACGTTAAACAAGAGGCTCGCACTCTTTATAAACATTACACCCTCGATGAGATAAATACGAACAATGAATCGACAGAAATAATGGAAATAACTTCCACTAAAATATTTAACCAGAATTCAGTATTTCTACCACAAAATGCAAAACAGTTCATGATTAATTAACAGCGAGAGCGACATTTCTGCCTGTCTTGACAAATTGACTATACTATTCGTTCAAGAACAAGCAATTAAAAATGTACTTGTCTAAGGCATTTCCAATAGCCACAACAAAGCAGCCGCCTTCAGTGGTAATTCACTAAAAATAGATTCTAAAATAATTACATTTTTATTTGCTTGTTCTTGAATTTTTTCATCAATAAGATGAGCTCGATTGTTCCCTGTTGAATTATACTATTCGTGGGTTCTAAAAAATCAACAAACGGGCGCTGGTTAAGTGCAATAATAATAAATTTATTGAGATAGCAATGAAATAAAAATCACAAATTTTAAGAGAAAAATATCGGAAAGGCATTAATAACCATTGAAGAATCGTGCGCGCGTCGTAAGTTTTTTTTATATCTTATCAAGCCGAGACATTGGGATTCCACAAGATGGATGGGAGATGCTGTATACAACGTCATTCGCATTTCAAAAAGGATGAAACAAAAGGAATATTCATTAAAAGAAGGTTAAATCCTCTATTTTTAGAAACAACAGCGTCCATTTAAAAAATAGCCGGCGAACTAAACAGCTGGAAATAAACTGACCCAAATCAAACAAAATTATGCAGGACACGAAAAATACAAAATGTCTCCCAAGTTCAAGATAAATATACTTCCTTTCTGATTACATAGCATCACAAATGGCGAAAACTGAGAATAATGAAAATTGTCAAATTTCCACTAATATCTCCAGAAAATAATCATTTTTGAAAACTTATTAATATATTTTGCGTATGGCCGGGTACCTAGGTTTAAAATTTTGCACAAAAAATATTTTATCAGAAATTGCATACATTTCCGGAATACTTCATATAGGAGCAAGGGATAAAAAGGGCACTTATAAATTCCATAAAAAGCCACTCGTTTCAGCATCATGAAGCTTCAGAGATCCTAAGAAAATCTACGAGTTTCGAAATAGATGCATAGGTCAAAGAAAATTAAGAAATAAAAACACCTTGCAAGTTTGGAATATTAAGATAAACCGAGTGAACTTTCCTAAACTCCAAAAAATTACGATCCGCCTTTAAAACGAATGAAGAGAAAAAGATTCAGCGACGCCCGAAGCGTTTTTAAAGTAGCAAGGAAAGCAACAAAATCTCCATACGAATTCCGGTGAAAAATCCTAGGAAAAAACAGAAAACGCAAAAGAAGAGCATGAACGCGGAACGAATTCCTTCAAGACGTTCACAATGCCCCGCATATTTCAGAAACGCTTGAAAAAAACATGGAATTCGCAGAACCTCGCACAAAAATACAGAAAACACAGATTTAAAAAAATCACGATTATCTCATCGAAAAAAGACTTACAAATCAACCTCGCCTTGTGGTCATAATCAAATTGGAGGCTTTTATTTTAATCAACCATAGACGCAACACTGCCGACGACCTCATTGACACATCTAGGCTCCACTTAGTGGAATTTACTCATGACTAGAGTTTTGAAACCGGGAATTCCCGTTCCCGTTTCTCGGGAATTTACTCGATATTTCTTATTCTCGATTCCCGGGAAAATTTTTTAACGATTCCCGGGAATCGTTCGTTTGAATTTTGGGCCGGGTCAACCTTTTCCAGTATTGCCTTCATGGCTGTTTTTTTACATTCCTCCAAATTTCAGCCCTAAATGTTAAGCTATAAAAAATTGGTTTTGATTTTATGCATGTTGTACCAATAGAATTCCTGATGAATACTAAATATTTTTTCAGTGAATGCTATTTAGTAACTGAGTTATTAGGAATTTGAGATAAAGGATCAGGTTGCGTTTCTCGATATTAATTCAATTTTAATGGAACGCTAACACAATGTCAAAATGGCTTCTTCTCGCGCCCGTGAATGTCGTTAGTAAAAAAAAGGTCCAAAAGTAATGGTTACATGTTGCATGAATCTGAAACTAGGCGCTGAAGTGGACTACCTTTCCCTTATATTCTTCTTCCTTCCCCCCTCCCTCCTACCCTAATCGACCAAATTAGCTATTCTGACCAACGGAGATGCCCGTGGAAATTCGACGGGAAAGTTTTTATGAAATTTCGTGAATAGATGTGACGTGAAGCTATTATCCAAATCAGCGTTACCCATTTACACAAAACCGGTAACAATGCAAATCACTAAGAATGCGTCAAATTCTCGCGTTACAAACTGATCTGTTGATCGATGGCAGAAAGACACTTTCTTTCTTTTAAGCGTTCGTTGTTTCAAGTCTCGAACTCCTACGATGATTCTAAGCGATTTTAATATGCGAATGATTAATGTTCTACATTCAAATGCATTCCTTCTCGCATATAACGCAACGAATGTTGTATACATTGGTTGTCATGAAAGTCATTTCCCTCTCCTTCCTTCTCTCCCCGTACTAAAAGCATTCAAAGCACGCTTTCAACCATAGGGAATGAAATGACAATAGGATATCGAGGTTTAACAATGCAATTGGTTGGCAAGGTAAGATTTCACCAAAATATGTTAATTAAACGTTTAACGAGAAATTTCGAACTGTAGGCGGAAAAATATGAACAGAATAAGAAATATCATAATTTTTTCTTTAAAATTATGTACATTGAAGATCGTAGGTTATTTCATTGTAATTTAGATTTCAAACAGAATAAAAGTCGGTGATTATGTGCTATTTGATGGAAACTGGAGAGAGAGAGAACTGGAGTCGAACCCAGGTCTTTTTTCGAGTTTATTTTTCGTCATAGACTTAAAATATGTAAATTAAGCATCCTACCAAATTTAAAAAATGTATCTTGATCCTTTATACAGTTATTAGAATTTTTATAGCGTGACAGAGGGAGCCACAAAGGGACAGAAAAAGGCTCTTATAGATTTTAGATTGTTTTTAAAACTCTTTCATACATTTCTGTCCTCAGTTTTAACTTTGATGGAATTGCAATATAGGATACATTAGTACTTGGTCTCTTGTTATCTCCACATCGTCGACATCGAGGAAAGATCGGTCGCGCAAGCCAAAGTGCGTCTGAATATTGAATCTGCTAACAATTTGTCGCAAATAATGTATCACATGTCATTGGGATTTATTAAAGACTTATGTATTTACGTTGTATCAATAATAAATATCATGTTTAAATTGAAAATGGTGTATTAAATATTAAAAATGCGAAATCATTCTTATTCCCGGGTTCCCGGGGTATTTGAAAATCTAATTCCCGTTTCCCGGGGAAAAAATATCGCCGGGAACACAAAACCCATGACACAGATAAAAATATACTATCCATCTTCCTCGAAATTTTTCGTGGACGATGCATAGCTTATTTTTATCTCTACCACCAATGATGACGCCTGCTTTGCAAATGTAGAGAGACTGGTTTTCCCAGCATTTTTATGGCTACTGGAGAGACTGACAGTTACTCACTCACTCACAATTACTCTTACTCGACACACCAGATTCCAGTATATTAATTAATAAACGACGGGGAGTAAAAAGTACGATCCCAATCATCACTTAAGATCAGAGATATGCAGTACAGGACACACAGCGCGATAAATAAAAATTTTCACTCCAAAAATAATCCTCCGAACGAACTCCCTCTTAAAGGGAAATATAGCCGCGGACCGTTTCCCAAACGCTCGAGGGATGGTACTCCCTATCCCCGAAAAAAGTCCCTAAACCTTACATCCCCTTAACCTACGCCAACCACTCATGCGCCATCCGAGACCAACCTCTCCAATTCATCCCCTCCTCCCCTTGCCTCCTCTCAACCCCTCTTCCTCCACCCGAAAACCGACATTGGGTATGGGAGCATCCTTTACGGGATTTCGATCTTGAATAAAAAATTAGCCCCGACATCGTTGGGCTCGGTCTCTCATAAGCCCCCTGAGGCTTCCGGCTGGGAGGTCCTAGGGTACAAGGTGAGGGGAGGAAGGACAACGGCGAGTGGAGTGGAGGAGAAGATGGCGGAAGAAGAAGGGTGATATGGGTAAGGAAGGTTATCGGTGGGAGGCGAAAAGGAAGGTTGGTTTGCGAAAGCGGTTGGTTCGAATCCTAATCCAACCAGCACCGCCACTGCAGATCTCTTCTCTATTTCCATTGCGATCTCCCTCAAGGATCTTTCCCCCCTTCCGCCGGCACCGCCTTCCTGTATTTCTCTCTCTCTCTATCCATCTACATATCCCTCTTCTATTTCCTTTCCTCTCAATCTTTCTCCCTTTCTCTTTTTTGTCCCCAACCCTCGCCCCACTCTCATTCTCATTACCTCCAACACTCATTACCTCTCTATCTAATCACATCACTCTCTCCCCTCCCTCATTTCTACCTTCCTCACCTCTCACCTATCTCCCTTCCCTCCTCTCTCCCCCTTTCTCCCTCCCTCCTATCTTCCCCTACCTCCTCCCTCCCATCCATTCTCCCCCTTTGATCCTCTTTTCTCTCCCTTCACTCTTCCCCTTCCTTTCTCTCCCCCCTCCCTTCATCCACTCCCCCCCTTTCACCACCATCCCCCTCCCTCCTCTCTCTTCTTCCATCCTCTTCCTCACCTACCTCTCCTCACTCTCCTATCCCTCTTCCCTCTCTCCCCCTCCATCCACTCTCTCTCCCTCCTCTATCCCCCTTCCTCTCCATCCACTCTCCCCAGCTCTTCTTCCCTCCTCTCTCCCTTACACTCGCACTACCTCCTCTATCCTATCTTTCCTCCTTCCTCCCTCCCTTTATCACTATCCCTCCCTCTCACTATCTCTCTCTCTCTCTCCAGTGGTTTGCGACCACGCCCCATTTCCGGACCGATTCCTCTCAAAAGCCTTAGTCCACTTTTCCGGGAAGAGAGAGAGAGGTAGAGGAGACAAAGATAGAGGGAATAAAAAAGGTCGTACTTGGGATATCGTCCGCCACCTCTGACGCAGTCGACGGTGCTGCCCCCACCACCATCGCCACACACTTCACCACTCCCATTTTTGATTAATTGATTATTTCGACCGATAGTACCCCGACCATTTCTTTTTTAATTTCTCTCCGATGCCGTCCGAAGCGGAGGTTTCGGGCGAACGGATATTCCGGACGAGTGTCGCGCGATAGCGAAAAAAAATCGAATCGAACCTAAAAGGGGTCGCAGTAGCTGTGTTGGGTCCGATTAAACCCGGAAGGGAAGTCGCGCGCGCAAATTAAAAAAAAAAACAAATCTCGTCCGTTTAGGCTTACTTGGTGCATTAAAAATTTCTTTCGTAAAGATTAAATTGGATTGTGCGGGAAAAAGCAGTGACGCAGCGAATCGGTTAATTCATGGCTGCAAAAAATTTATCTAGGCGGAATAGGTTTTCGGGAGAGATGGATTTGTCACGAATGGACGCAATTCTGTATTTAAGCTGGAGAGAAATCAAATATCTGCGAAGTTAGAGTTAGTCGAGGAAGTGGATTCGGCTGAACACTTCTAATGGTTAAGCAAACGCAAAAAAAGAAATGACATCAGCCCATATATGCCTCAAGTTATATGCTAGCTCGATTTGAACGGTTTCGCTTAACTCGTTTTCGGTTTTGCACGGTTTTGGAACGGTAATCGAGCATTGAAAACCATAAACGACTTTTTAAGAAAACATAAAAGGAAGCAATTCTGAATGCAATATAACTGAATTATTATATATTGTACTCAAGGCGTCCCTCAAAAGTAACCTCATGCACGATTAATGAAAATATTATCCACTTTGCATCCACACGGCCTTTTCCAGGAACGTAAGTACCGCGCAAAGCTAGGGAGGCGTGTACAACAAGATTGAATAAGACAAAATTTTGATTTTATTAACAAAAAACTCACTGAACGTTGAAACAATTGATTTTTCACATTTAGGATGCCAGCCACCTACTTCTGTAATTGGATATATCGGGAAAACTAATATTAAATTTGAGGTGCTAGGTTAAAATGTTTTTAAAAATAGATCAATCAATCACGTGACGCTGATGCATTTTTCTATGCACAACAGCATACGCTCTAGGAGCAAGAAATTAAACATCTATAATGTAATGCAATGCACAAATGGCTATTAAAGAAGCCTCCACACGCGACGTTAAAACCAAGGCCTAACCAAATTCTAAAAAAATAAGGCAATAATCTAATGACTAATTAACTAAAGCCGAACGTGCACGGATATATGTGTATTATAGAGAAGTGCCTAAAAATAGGCGAAATTCTACAACTATTAGGACAAAATATTAGACATGGAATTCACCGAAGGACATTCACCCGCTTAATGCTGGCGTTATAAAAACATGCCGAGGCACGGTTACGCTAAATGCTAATTGCAGCACGTCGGTTCGAATTCTGAGGCATCGGGCCGGCGCCATTTTAAGCTTGAAAAGATAAAAGAGACGTGGTCGCTTGGAGTTAAAATCAGCCCAGGTCCCTTTAACCTTTCGAGAGAATTTCGTGAACCCGGCGGACGGGTCTAAATGCCGTTAAGGGATGGCGGATATACGCACATCAAGGCAGACGCACCGAGGTGGGCATGATAATCGAAAACAATTCACAACCCCTCGTTCTTACTTACTTTCTTACTTCTTAGATATAACTCACGTACGTTCTTGTATTTATCAGAGTAACGAAAATCTTTGACTAGTTAAAATTTGACTAAACACAACCGCAAGAAATACGCCGCCAGCCAAAATTCCTGCGTCTTCCGAGAAACAGGAAAAAAAATAACATTTCGAGGGTCAAACAAATACGGAAATACGGAAAGCATGATATTTGTCTTTTTTTCTTTTTATAAAGTCCCTCGTCACTTCGAAAGAATTGGATTACGGATGATATTACACGGACTAAATCCTTAAGGAAGATTTATCGACGAAAAATAAATATTTTATAGGGAGAATATAGGGAAAAAATCTTTCATTAAAGAAGAGTTGATTCGAATCACGGGTATGAGGGAGGCAGAGTGGGGAGAAGCATGAGAGAGGGAGAGGGAAGGAGGAAGAGGGAGGAGGGGTTCATCGTTTTTCGAACGGCTAAATGGTCTTTGATAAGCCGGTCTTTTTTTTGTCTTTTCGCGCGGTAAAAGAGCGATCTTCTTCAAAAAGGGCAACGCCCTAACCCGAAAGCTTTTCCCACATAGATAGCGATTGCGATTCCCGGCACACGCTCCCTGGCATGCTATCCCACTCCTCGCCGCAAACCCGACTCCCCTTTTACCCCTCGGACTAACCCTTTGAGCCCTACTCTCTCTCCCACCTCCCCCGTGCCCCTCCTGACCCCGGGGCGGGGCGGTAAGAGCTTATTGAAGGGGCTATTTTCCGCCTTGATCTTCGTTCTCCTCGGATCAAAAGATTTTCGGACGTGAAAAATAACGATAAATTTGAAGCGGGGAGAAAGTGCTGCGTTTCTACGTCGTCATCTTTACAGTTTCGAAGGAAAAACTGGAGACGGAAGGGTAAACGAAACCTTTCTCTGACGAAAGCGATTCAAATGACTTATCTCTAAGTGCATCTGGATTATGAAGTGGGTCGCGAATATCTATTTAAAATTCCTCAGCATGATAAAGATGGTGAATAAAGCAGCCAAAGTTAAAACGTATGTTAATCACATACATGAACTCAAACATTTCAAGGTACATACAATATGAATCTAATATTACACACACACACCGATATTAAAACATGGTCGGTTTGCAGTTTTAATTATATCATTAGTTGAAAATTACAAATTTGAATGAAAAGTGGAAATTATAGCCTTGTTTCAAAGAACCGAATCCTACGGCTGTTGTTAAAAAACAATGTATACAGAAGAATTCAGGCCGAACTTAGAATTTACTAAATAAAGTATTAAAAATTTCAATTTTCTTAGTTTTTAAATCCGTAATATAAATTATAAAAGCAGAGAGAGTAAATTTTTATTTTTTTTTACAAAAGTACGAGAAGAGATTATGAAAACGATTTTTAATTAGCCACAAAATTAAGGCAAATTAACACTAGAAAGCGAAGGGATGAGAACTGGCATATGAGTAATCCAACGGACTTATACTCAATGGCGTGGAAACAAAAGAGGAATAGAGGAGATTAAGTAGCCTGGCGCACCCTTTCTACAGGAACGACCTAACACTATAGCAACGAACACCAAATTGGCGTGTCCGTGAAGCGGATGCAATACATAAATACGTATGTACATTAATGCTCACTTCATGGCCCATTCATTAGTTTTAAACAAAATTATGCCTCTAAAAACTGATCAATTGGACAGTAAAAAAGTAATTGTTTTCTGTTTTATACAGAAATGTTTTCTTATAAATTTTAGGCAATAAAATATGACTTGCAAAACTCGTTTGACTCTTATTGTTAGAACAAAATTCCACAGTAAAAAACAAAATTCACGAAATAAAATTACAATTGATGAATTGTCTGTGAAATAGGTGCCGCTTAATGCGACGACATTAGTTTCAATTTAAGTGATAACATTACGCGGCTTATAAAAATAAACGGCGTCCATCCTTAACCGAACATGTCCTCATAATTCTGCGTTTGAATAAAATAACAATGAGCTGCTTGATCTGTACTACAAAAGTAATAATACATAAGTAAATCACTCACCTAAACCGTCTTTCTCGGAAATTTTCTTTGTTTTTATTGCGATTAAACGACTCCTACCAGGTTAGGCATCGAGGGAGACGTGGAGAAATAAGAATCGAAACCGAGCGGATATATTGCGGCATTTCCATCGTCGCCATAGCTGCCATCTCAACGATTACTCCCATAAACCGTCCACCACACTCTCCCACACACAACCGCGCAATATCTCCACCGCCGTGACACAATCCTATTTCTTAATCTCCGCCAATGAAAGAAACACGGTCCCTTACTCCAAATCCCACACCGCCCCTCCATGCACCAACCCATCCCTTGAAACGCATATAAATTGGAACTAAAGCCTTAAATTAATGTGGGATACTCATTCGTGCGCGCTCCATTTCCTCCTTACAAGACGTATCCCGGTCCGCTCCTTATAAATCCCGACTCGATTATATCCCTGAGAAGAACAACCATCCCCTCTTTCCTTGGCTATCTTGAGACGGTGCGGACCCTTTCACGGCCTTACCCTCTTTTTCCGGCGTCCTTGACTCGCCTCCGGGTAAAATAAACCCTCTCCCCCCACGCCACGCAAATAAATAAATAAATAAATAAATATATATATATATATATATATATATATATATATATATATATATATATATATATATATATATAACAACTTACGGAAAAGGAAAGGTAAAATGAATATATGGATGTCAACAAGGTGTTGGGATGAAGAAACCCAGTGAGCACTCACCAATCAGACGACTTCAGGTTGGCGAGGCCCCGGGGATGTCGAAGCGACACACGTAAAATAACACAAAAACACAGAAACATCACAAACGTAAAGCTTTCGGAAGTTCTCTCTCTGTAGCTGAAGAAGGAGTAGTTCCGAAAGCTTTACGTTTGTGATGTTTCTGTGTTTTTGTGTTATTTTACGTGTGTCGCTTCGACATCCCCGGGGCCTCGCCAACCTGAAGTCGTCTGATTGGTGAGTGCTCACTGGGTTTCCTCATCCCAACACCTTGTTGACATCCATATATATATATATATATATATATATATATATATATATATATATATATATATATATACTAGTAGAAGGTGCTTGCATTCTGCAACCATATCATCTAACCTTGAAAAAACATCCATTTTTCAGACAGGTATTTCATCATTACAAATATTTTTTTAATTCTCAAGGTTTCACCTCTGCAGCGATTTTCGTATTTCCCTTATGTAAAAATAATGGATTAAAACAATCCCCAAACTTTGCAATTTTAAGAACTTTATACTTTCTCCATTATGGGGCACTAATGCTACACATTTCTGCCAAATTTTAAAGTTGTAGCACTGCTAGAAGTGAAATAATATTTTTGTAATGGTTTAAATTTTATACATTTTTACGGCCGCCGCAATATATTTATGGAGAGATTCAAATGTTAATTTGTGCAAATGCACTAGTTTGTAAATAACTTGAAAATTTCAGCTTCCTAACTCATCCCGTAGTACCTAAACAGTTATATATTTGTTTAAACTTTAAGAATTTTTAAAGGCAACACAAATTAACATATCAACATTTCTATAATCCCTATTTCGTTTTGTTTTACAAATCCTGCCTCTTAAAAAAATTTCAGCCTCGTAGCACATTCGAAAGTACATAAACCTTGAAATTTTGTTTAAACAAATATATATATACATACACACACACGTACACACACACCGACCATCGCGAAAAAAAATTGAACACGCGACGCGGAGAGATTCCCGTTGTGGGCGATCCAAAATGTTCCGGATTGGATCCGGACGCACGCTTCACGACCACGGTTGGCGTGACGCAACGTCAGTCGTTTTCGGCCGAAAATCTGCGCGGTAAATCGCGAGAGGCGGTAGAGGACGGCGACCCGAGGGCAGGGCGGAAGGTGAAGGATGTGGACGATGCTTGAGCGAAGCATTTCGAGGCGATCGCTCGGTGGCGATGATTTTATTCGTTTTTACACGCAGTCGTCAAAAATAAAGTTTTTTTTCGAGGAATTTAAAATTTTCAATTGTCAAATTTCTGCGGCAATGAGCACAACTCTTGAAGCGGGAAACAATGTAAAATATATAAATCTCCCGACAGGGCATGACGCAAATATTATTTCTTGCGGTTCCGCCTAGAACAGCGTTTCTCAACCAGAGGTCCGCGAGATGAGTAGGACATGATGTTTATTTTTACCTATAACCCGCGAACAGCTCTGATTAATATTTCAAAGTGAAAAAACGAGACAATGAATGAAAAATGTACAAACTTTTCGTTGGGAGGGAATCCGCAGAAATTGTGGGACTACGTAGGGTTTCCGCGACTTCAAAAAGGTTGAGAAACGGTGGCCTATAGAAATTAAAATTTAAAAAGTAAATTAAAATAAAAAATACGCGCTCTAATTTCAAAATTAATTATCAAAAACGAGCCCAGGAGGAAAATAACAGCCAGTTTAGAGGTCAATGTTAGCAACAGGATGTTAGCCGCAACATTTCAGTATCTTCAAAACGGATCCGTGGTGGATGCAAAATGTAAATTTTTCCGAGTGATAGTGAGAGCAAGACGCGACAAAGAGAGAAAAACAAAAGCGAGAGAGAGAAAAAAGGCTAAATACTGCAGAAAACACGGAAATTAACAGGGATAGAGAAATAGAGAGAGAGAGAGATGGGGGGGGGGGGGGGGGGGTAGTAACCGCTAAGGTATATAAAACAGCAAGGAGAACCCTTTATTGCATGCGGTGAGTCCAGCGAGGATACCGACGCTGCTTAACCACGTACCCCAGGCACATTACGAAAAAAGAATTAACGAGGAACAAAACGTGCAGCACTCGGTTTGATGATAAAGAGAAAGTACGCCGCGGGAAAAACAGTGCTTCGAAGCCGAAGTGACTCCAGAATAAAATAATGAAAGAAAATAAATAGAAGGGAAGAAAAATACCGCGAAGAAAGGGCGTGGAAAGGAGCAGAGAAATGGTGACAGCAAGTAAGACGGAGATAAAGAGAGATGGGGTTGGCATGAGAAAATGGAAGAGATTATACGAGAGAAATATCAGCAGAAAATGAAGAGGACGGGCAAGGATGGAGAGAGGCGAGCTAATTAAGACTCAGTGGCGGAGTGAAAAATATGCTTAAAATAGGGAGAGAGAGAGAGAAAGGTAGGAGAGAAAGGGGGATAAAGCGGTACTAGCATAAAGTAAGGAGACAGCAAGGATGGTAAGGACGGTAAAACGAGATAGAGAGGAGGAGAGAGAGAGAGAGAGAGAGAGAAATAGGTTTTCGAAGGAAAAAAATCATCTTCGCTGCAGATGCAGTCTCCTCCTCCAGCCGCCGAGGCCGCCTCAATTAGTCGGTTTCTCGATCCCCGTGTTCCATTCTCGCCGGGCAAAATGGTTAGCACGATGTGCGGGGCAGCGTCATTAGCAGAAAGGCGTATCTCTCTCTCTTCCTCGTTTTCCCTCTTCCCTCCCTTTCTCTCTCTCTCTCGTTCCGACGAAAGGGATTGTGGGAGGAGAGAGGCCGCTCTCGCTGCTGCGGCTGCATTGTCCTCCGCTCTTAAAAGATGGCGTCGTTTAATGTCCCTCCTGGATGGAAGGTATTGCCTAAACTATGCGACCTCAGAGCGAAAAAACGAAAGGGTTATGAGCGGAAGGAAAGGAGAGATGCAGCCGCAGAGATACAGAGATGGAGGAGGTAGAGAAGGGAAGGTCGTAAACTCTAACAGCTCCGCCATCGTTAGCTGGCGAGGATAATAACATCAAGGATAAAAATTTATTTTAATTAAGCGTTTGCTACATTTTGTGCTAATAGGTATAACAAGCCATTAAAAAAAACCACTATGCGATTTGGATATCACTTCTCGGTCTTTGCATTAGATGCCTTTTCGCTCTAGGACGGTTAGAAATTGGTAGGAAAATTTCGGAAAGTCCGGGTATCGAACCTGGATCTTGCGGTTACAGGGCTGATGATCGCGTACCAGCTATTTTGGAGAGTTTTCCGCAAATTTCTGTTCATTTCGAGTGTGATGTTGATGAGCGATTCGCCCGAACGATGCAATCGCTCGAGATTAGGTTGGTCGACGTCCAAAGTTTAAGGCGATACAGAAGTTAACTATGATAAAGGCCAAAGTTCAAGGGGAAGGAGGCAAATTTCAATGGAATATGTGAACTCGAGGCTCACGGGGGCGAAAGAAATAAGCCGATAAATTATACGAGATAAGAATAAAAAAGAAAGGAGATGACAGGGAGAAAGAGCAGGCAGTGAGCAGAAAAGACAACGGCGAGATGGGAAAAATGACGGGAAAGAGAAATAAGGAACGAAAGGAAAACGATGAAGGAAAAATGAGCGATGAAGAAGAGGGACGAGAATGAAGAAAACAAAGTGAAGGAAAAGGAAGACGGGAATTGGTTTTGGGCGAATGAAAAGAGAGAGAGGATGTCAGAAATAAATAAAAAATAATCCATTAGAGAAGCAGAATGAGGGAGAGGGAGGAGAAGAGGTAAAAAGCCAAAGAGCGTAGGAGAAGAAGGAAACTCCAAAATAAAGAGACACGGGAAAGTAAACGCATTAAAGAAGAGAAAGTGAAGAAAAATAAGAAAGAAAAGACGCTAGAAATAGATATACAGAGATACATGCTTTCTTTGACGACGGGAATTCCATTACTGATTCCTTCCTTGAACAAAAATCTGACTTTTAAAATTAACAGCGTCCCAAAACAGATACACTTCTAACGGGAAAAATCGAACGAATAGCGAGCAAAGTAGCTTCAGGAAATCTTACACGTGGTAACAGTATTATCGCGCGGAGGCGTAGAATATTATCAGAGGTATCTTCCATTAATTTCCAGTTATTAAAAACAATATACCACTTCTATGTAATTGGTCAATGCAATGAACACGCATGACGAAATCAAATATTTTTATGCAACGATACTAAAAGAAAGAAAAAAAATTCCATCTATGGAGTCTTGCTGCCAGATTCAGACGTGGCAGAAATATACTCAGTCAACGTACCTTTCGATGAGGTGACACGGTGTAACCCACGGATACTGATAAAAAAGTTTTCCTTTATTTTATCAAATATGGATTTCCACAAGGTTACATCTCACTCGGTTAATTGTATTGTATTTTTATGCAACTTTCCAATGGCTTCTAAAGGATTTTCCTTCGCTCGTTCCAGAATTTACAGAGGCAACAAATAGAGTTTTAGGAGGAAACGAATAAGAACATTACGAGAAAAGAGGAAAGGGAGGAAGGGATAGAAAGTGAAAGGGAGACAAAGGGAGAGGGAAATAGAGAGAGAAAAAGAAAGCGATAAAGGAGGAAAGTCTAAAAAGGCTATAAACAAATAGGGAAGTGAGGAGAAAGCCTGAGGTAGCAGAGAAGGGACGACGGAACGGAGCTTTAAAAAGGCTTGAAATTGGGGAATGGGATTTGTATACATGGGTTGGGCAGGAAGGAAGGAGATTAGAATGTTGGAATCGAAATGGCTTTTTCGAAGTAGAGAAAGAGAGAGAGAGAAAGCTGCGTGAGATGGAATCGTAATCGAAGATTCAATTTGGAAGACGAGGGTGGCGAATTGGGATTTGAGAGCAGAGGAAAATACGAAACTGAGCTCGCATAAAGAATGTATGGACAAATTTAGATGCACCGAAGTAAAGCAAATTTGCCGCCGTGGATAAACTAAATTGTTATCGTATCGGGAAAGCGAAAGGTGAACTACAAAACGTGATAAAAGAAAAAGAATTATATCTCCTGAATCAGGTGTGGATGCTCGCTTATAACTATTTTACGCAATCTATGTGATTATAAGAAGAAAATTCAACAAACACTCTTGGATAAGTCGTAATGAAATGTCAGTTTTAAGTTCTGAATTTAGGAGTTTTGATCGATAACATCTATTCTAATTTATGAATTGTAGCCACTCTACCGTATCCGTATTCAGACCGCACATGAAATTCTAAGATTAATACATCTACCAAGGATAAAATTCATGTTACAGAGGTAACTTCGTGAGGGTAACTCATGCATGGGACAAAAAGAAAAATAAATCTCTAATATTCGCAAAATATACCAGCTTATTGTGATTTAGTAGAATCAGAATTTTACGATTTTGTCGAGAAACGAGTTCATAACAATACAGCTAATCAAATGTCGTGAAATTTGGACAAAGTTCTATTTTTAGCTGCGTTCCAAATCTCCCGGTGATTTTTCAAGTTGTTTTTCGAGAGGGATTATAGAGGGTAGTAATATTCATCGCGAAAAATGTTTAATACGGGACGTTATATGCTTAGCAACCAAAGACAATTTTTCACCAAGGAGAAAATACCGATTTAAAAGTTAATCGGAGGCGAGGGAAAATATTAGCAAAGCGAGACTTTCCGAAAAAATCACAAACAGAATATTCCAACCATCGACAGCAATTTCAAAGCGCTAATTATGCTCGTTAAAACATCAAAACCGACCTCTCCGTCGTTACGACGATACCATTCGAAGTCATCAAAGAGTGAAGACGCCTCCGTCGCGCAGATCTCACCGCGCATGCGCCAAAGCACCCAATCTCCTTTCTCTCACGCGCCCAACATCTTACCACAAGCAGCAGCCGCCACCGTGTCCCTTCCCCTCCGGATGACGGAAAATACGCCCTCCGCCGAACACGCAACCGTTTTATACCTTACCCTTCCCCAACCCTCGGTCAGTTTTATTCGCGGTGGTCAGGAAACGACGCTCTCTCTACTCCGTCGCTCATCCGCCCCCTCTCTTTCCTACCATTATCTCGAGCAGCCTCTCTTAAAACTTCTCCTCCTCAATTTTCCTTTATTCTCAGACGGGTATCGCAGGGGGTAACCAGCCGGAAGGGACCAATGGTCGGCGATATAAAGACATCGGTATATCGACATCGATATAAGACATCGGAGAGACGTATGTGGTCAGGGGAAGAGAGAAAGAGGCGGACAATGTGATCTGACCACGCGGTGAAAGAAAGAAAGAAAGACAACAGGAGCCATCCTTGCTACTCTAGCCCTTCCCTCCAGCCCCCATTGAGGGGAAAGACGTATAATTAAGACATTTTTCAGCTCCTCAAGAAATGGCATGTTTCGTGGGGGGAAAGATGGCTTCTTGACTTGCGAAGTAGGGGAACTAAGTTTTTAATCCATTGTTACGACAACGAAATTTATGATATCTTTGCGCACCCAAGGCAGAGGTAGAGTAAGCTTCTTCGTGGAAAGTTTATGCATTAGGTTTTGCCCCTAGGCAAATTTTAAGCAATCGGGTAAATTTTATTCAACATGGAAATAGCATGAAAATAGAATAAAAAAATCTTATGTGGCAACCACATGGCATTCTCCATACCTGAAATATTTCTAAAAATTCCAAATAGGTTAAATGATAATAAATATTTTAAGGAACTGCGAGAAAATACAAAGGCCTTACAAAGAACAGACATAAACTCATACCGTATCCTTCTGATATTGGATATAGTCACGAAGCTCCAAGAATTAAGAAAATAAAAAGGAGCGTCACTAACAAGACGTAACTAAATGTAAAGTGTTTATAATAGTCGCCGGTAGGTGGTGCGGTGGTGGCAACTAAAAAATATAGTTTTTAAAATATCTCTTAAACAATGCATTTTAGGAAAAAGCTTTAAACAAAAGCTGTAGAAAATAACATTTTCTACAATTTTTAAATTCAGTGTTATTACAAATTATGAAGTTTTAATGAAGAAAATAGGTAAAACCGAAAAAGAGACCAAGAGTAAAGTGTCACTTCCGGTTGATCGATTTTAACCAAAAGCTAATCAACTATTGTCCCTTCAATAAAAATGTCAAATACAACATTTCGCAGTGATCTAAAAAATAGTTTTTGAGTTCGAGTTCTCACAAAATTCCTATCACATACACACAGACATCATTCCGAGTACCTCAAAACGTGTATTTCCGTTGAAATATCGAAATCGATTTTTTCATGAAAACAATCCTTTCACCTATACTACGTATGAAGAAAGTAAAAAGAACGAGAAGCATATATTAGCTATTGAGAGTGAAATTTACCGCGGTCGTGGGGTTCATTACGCTTAGTAGCCGTTAGCAAGGCAGATGGAGCCAACCAGAACTTTTTATACAATGAATAGATTTTGCCCAAAATTAATTAGGTTTTTCCCTCTATAAATGCGATCCAATGATAAATTACGCTGGAATTATTTATTCCGTTACTGAAAACGTTAATTAATAAGAGGATAAATTTACATTCAATAGCGAGTGAAACAATCATGCATTAATCTGAGTAAATACCCTGCAAGCCACCGCAATCGATGTGTGGCAGGGGTAGAATGTCACCGACTTATAATGTTATCCTTTTGATATGCTCTTTAGGGACATCGTTTTAGAATAAAAAAATCTGATGTGGCCACCGCATGACTTTCTCCATATCCTGTCATTTTTCTAAAAATTCCAAATAGGTTACATGATAATAAATACTTTAAGAAACTGCGAGAAAATTTTAGATTTTACAAAGAAAAAAAATAAACTCAAACCATAGCCTTCTGATATTGGATATAGTCAAAAACCCTTTAACAATTAAGAAAAGAAAAACGAGTGTTACTAAGACGTAACTAAAGCGTCAATTGTTAACAATAGTCGTCGGTAGATGGCAGCTAAAATATAAGATATCTCTTAAACAATGCATTATCATTATATGAAAAAATATTGCAAACAAAGGTTGTAGAAAATTAAATTTCCTACAACGTTTATTCCAGTACATTTTTACATGTATCAAATATTAAAGTAAATATTTCCAAGTAACGGATAAGTGACAAGAGTAAACACCCACTTCCGGTTGACCGATTTTTACCAAAACCTAATCAGTTCTTCTGACATTCATAAAAATATTAAATATAAAATTTGGCGTTAACCTGATGAATAGTTTTTGAGTTTGAGCACCCACAAAAAAGCTGTCACATACACACAGACATCAACGAGAAAATGGTCAAAACGTGTTCATGGGACCTCAAAACGTGTATTTCCGCTGAAATCTCGAGGTCGATTTTTTTCATGAAAACATTACTTTCCCCTATCCCACGTATGGAGAAAGTAAAAAACTACCGCGATCGATTTATAATTAGAATAAATCACTAATATCCATCGCCTATCGTTGTACACCCGATAGACTGATAAAAATGGTCGATTCTCCATAAACTTAATCAACGCAGTAATAACAACCTAAAAACGCTACGCAATTCCGGCGACCCTTAAAAGAGTTATTTATTTTGCGTAACGAGGATCCGTCAACAGGCCCAGAATGCCTCTAGGCCTCAAAAAAAAATCCCCTAACAAGCCCCGCCCTTTCATAACGCTTCAACGCAGCCCTAAGTTCCCAGGGCATAGGAAACGACGAAGAATTTAACGGATTCAAGTTGCAGTCGGGTGAGCGGGCGGCAAATTCACAACGACGCCTAAAAAGGGAGCCCTTTCCTCGGAAAAACAACACCGCCTCGCAATCGACGCTTCTTGCGCGAAATAAGGAGCGGGGGAAGGGGGAGAAGCAATTAGAAGCACCGAAAGATTAGGAAAATCACCTACTACAAAACAAAAGGGGATTATTCCAGAGGAACCCTAGTGTCCCCTCTCTCTCCCTCTTTCCCTTTCTCTCTCTCTGTCCCTCTCTCTCTCTCTCTCCCTCTCTCTCCCTCTCTCTCTCTCTCCCTCTCTCTCTATCATTCCTCCTCCTCCCTCGATGCTCAGTTTTCTCAGCCACAAGAAAGGAATTCACGAAATTCGAGGAATAGGAAACTGCCTCCCCTTTACGTCACTTTAATTATCAGCGTAAAGAAGATTAAAGATCATCAGCACGAAAGCGGGACAGAAGAAAAAACTCAAGCGACGGCACCATTGTTGCGTGCGTGAGTGCGTGCGCGCGCGCTTGAGTCCGGGGGTTAATTTCGCTTCCTGGAGGTAAAATTGCTCGGGGTGAAGGGTTGCTAATTTTCGCGGGCTTGGGGCGTGATGGCACCACCCCGTTAAAGGACACAGAAATTCCAATTGCGAAACGGAAATGTTGCCAGGGGTGTACTTCAGTCGACAAGTTGCGGGGTAAAATTTAGGAGAAATAACAGTATCGTTTTGATCCGAAATTCCCAGCAAAGGAAACTCGGAACCTAAAGAACTGTTTTCCACAAAAGCAGCAAGTCTTCCATTTTTACTTTCTCCATACGTAGTATAGGGGAAAGTACTGTATTCAAGAAAAAAATCTATATCGAAATTGCAACGGAAATACACGTTTTGAGGTCCCCTGAACACGTTTTGACCATTATCTCGATGATGTCTGGGTGTATTTTTGTGAGTGCTCTAACTACAAGCCTAAATACGATCACGGAAGCTAAATAGGCACACAAAATACTACCTTCGCTAAATTTGAAAAATTAATCTCCCTCGGATGAGCCTGCAACAAAAAAAGTTCTCAGGAAATCAATGATAATAAATTCTGAAACGAATGAATGGAGGAAATGCTCGTGAGAAAATTCACAGTCAAGAGTCAAACGCGCATTAATATCCTAAATTACATAGGCCGCACGACTACGTCATTTATCTATTTTTTAAATGTGCCACTGCTCAAAACGCATTGCACGAAATCGTCTATACGTGCTTCTCATAAGAAAGGCATTAAGATGCCATGAGTTGATTTCCAAAGCTACATATCCCTCTTTAACTCATTATACAATTGAAGAATGCGAAGAAAGGAAATGGATGGCAAAAATAAGGCTGAACTCATTAACGGCTCCATAGAGTAAGATCGAGTTATAAAATTAAAGGATAGACTTCATTACCTCGAATTTCTATCCTTAATATTTGCTAGAAAACATAAGAAGTTTACTTCGAACAAACTTCGCCCGATCATTAACTTATACGGTATTTATCCATTAAAACCTCAAAATTGAATCCTTTCAAAAAACAATAAGTCATTATAACATGAAATAGGTTTGATTGGCAACGTGAGTGAAGCAAAAATTGTTTAATATTTATCAGTCATAAATAAAATGGAAGAGCCTAAGAGGAATAAGGATTCTAGAGATGATATCGGCGGCTCTATGCCGCAACTAAAACTTCATACATAGAGGAATGTAATATCCCGCAAGAAAAGTAGGAACAAAACAAAATTTCCGAAGAAAATGTCACGGGCCACGAATCGAAAGGTCCCTCAACCGTCCCATAGAGGCGCTGCAGACGCCGAAGCAATCGATGTCTTTGCCACACTATGGAAGCAACGAATAGGCCGCTGATCGCCTACTCGACGTACTCTAGAGAGAGAAAATAAACTAAAATAAAATTCATTTCCGAAAAAAAGGAGAACTTCGAAAAATCCTTTCAAAAAACGGAAAATTCGCCTGAACGACTTTCTTTTGTTTTGCTGAAGCACCATCGAAGTCTTTCCCATCGTAACGTGTGAAGCTCCATCCCTTACGGACCTTTAGGAGCCAGACAAACTGCGATGGAGTACCCTTGCCAAGAACGTCTTCGACTGATAAAGTTATAAGATAGTTGGGTTATAGGGACGAGGGCTGTTGAAGTATTAACGAGAACAGAAGCGGGCTAAGAGTTTAGAGAAGGCTAGAAAGTGATGCTGTTGGGAAAATTCATATAAAGGAAAATTGTCTCCTTACCCCTCAGCTTAATTAACGCACGCCAAATTACTGAGCTGAAATAATTATTTTTTATTAGATAAATCATATATATATATATATATATATATATATATATATATATATATATATATATACACACACACACATATATATACACACACATACACACACACACACACACACACACACACACATACATACATATATATATATATATATATATACACACACACACACAAGTATAAAAGCCAATCAATATGACGGTAAGGAATATATTATTTACAGGGAACTTCGAAATGAATAATAACAGCTTAATTATTGAGTAAGAGCTGGTGTTAAGTTTACCAAAATAGAGATTCAGGAGAATTTCTTTCTCATTCTTATTTCTCCAAAGATGAGTCCTTGTCAAAAATCAAGTAATATTAATAAATAAATAATTATATTCCCTTCCTCCCTCTCTCCCTCCCTCTCTTTCCTTCCCTCTCTCTCCCTCCCTCTCTCTGTCTCTCTTTTCTCCCACCACTCTCAATCCCTCGTGTCCCATTCCAAAGCTCTCCATCTTTTTTTCCGTCTCCTTCTTTATCTCCTTCCTCCCGTCCTATTCTAATTCAATCTCGAATTCGAATTTTTTCAAGAAAACAATACTTACTAATCCTGAGAAATCTCTGATACCTATGAATTGGGCCGGGAGGGTCCATGGACGTCCGGAGGGAACGGGAGCATATGTGAGAGTAATTATAATATTTCGAGTTCAAGAATGCAATCGGTTGGCAAGGTGACTTCTCCTTAAAAACGCTAAATTTTGTCAAAATATGATATTAAAACGTTAAATTCGAGATATTTCGATTTGAAGGCGAAAAAAGACGATAAGAATAAGAAACTATTTTCATTTTTCTTTAATATGGTCCTAGTCTGGAGATCGAAGGTCAAATATGTGAATTTTAATATGCGAAAGAAAATAGGTTTGCAGGTCGAAATATCGATTTTTCCATGTTATCTTATGAGGAATAGGAATCATTCTCAGGAATCGAATCCGGGTCGATATTGAAAATGTTTTTTCGTAAATGGCTTTTACTTTAAGAATCGAAGATTCCCATCAAATGTCAATCATCGAGCTACTCGGAAAGTTTGATAAAAATGGCATTACAGATCCGCTTTACCACCGACAACGACGAAATCATATATATATATATATATATATATATATATATATATATATATATATAAGATTTGTAGCACAAGTAGAAGTGAAATAACATTTATCTAATTGTTTAAATTTCAATAATTTTTAACGGCCGCAATAAGAATTTCATGGATACAATGAAATATCTATTCGTTTATATAGACTAAACTCTAAATAACATAAAAATTAATTAATAAGATTTACGACACGGGAGAGTGGCCTCGGGATTTTCTAGAAGTAACAATGATCCCTCTAAAGAAGAAGCCAAAGGCAATGCTGAACGATAAGCCTTCTGTCACACACTTCGAAGATTATCACGAGGATTCTTAATAAAAGGCTGGAGAAAAAGGCAGAAGAAATGCTAGGGGAAGATCAATTCGGTTCCAGAAAAGGAAGAGGAACTAGAGATGCTATAGGGGTAGTTAGAATCATATTAGAAAGGGCGATAGAGTACAGTAAAGATAAATGCTTATGTTTCGTAGACTGGCAGAAGGCCCTTGATAGAGTAAATTGGGTAATGTTGATGAATGTATTAAAGTATATAGGAGTAGACTGGAAAGACAGGAGACTGATCAGGAATCTATATGTGAATCAAGTAGTAAAGGTCAGGTTGGAGAATGCGGACACCTGCGGAGTAAATATCGGTAGAGGAGTAAGACAGGGCTGCTGCCTATCGCCGACCCTATTCAATATATATGGAGAAAGTCTAATGCAAGAAGCTCTAGAAGGCACAGATTTCGAAATTGGAGGAAGGATTATAAGAACAGTAAAATACGCGGATGACCATGTACTTCTAGCAATAAGGGAAGAGGAACTCTAGAAAATTATAAATAGACTAGTAATAACAGGTAGAAAATACGGTATGGAAATACAAACAGAAAAATCCAAGGTCATTTGAATATCAGGCAAAGTATTGGAGGAAAGCCTTTAGAATAAGTTTCAGACTATAAATACTTTGGGAGCATCATAACAAGAGAAGCAAAATGTACGGATGAGATAAGGACTAGAATAGGAAAAGCAAAAGCAGTTTTCAGAAGAAAGAAACACCTACTTACGGGGAATATAAGAGAAGATATCCGCAAGAAGTTCATAAAATGCTGTATGGAGTATAGCTTTGTACGGGGCAGAAACATGGACGCTAAGGAAAAATGACATCAAATACTTGGAAAGCTTTGAAATGTGGACTTGGAGGAGAATGCTGAAGATAAAATGGAAGATAGGATGAAAAACGATGAAGTGCTACGAAGAGTGGGAGAGAAGCGTATGATTATACACACTATTTGAAGGAAAACTAGATGGAAAAAGGGAAAGAGGTAGATAGATGATTTGAAAGGGAAAGAGTTATCAAGATATGAAGAGGACAGCGGAAAATAGGAGTATATGGAGAACCAGGTTTAACCATGAATAATCACGGACCTGTCTACGGACAGACTAACTATGATGATGATATATATATAGCAGATTATTAATTTAATTAAGGAAGTAAATTTATACTCAAACAAATTCAAGTAAACAATAATAATAATATGAGAAAAATGCCGCTTTAAATTTATTTATATGCAAAAGTAGTTGTTTCTTTAGCATTGAGGCTTTCAACAAGTCTCCGATTAACATTTCTCGTAAACAATAAATATCGTGGTCCGTTCTACATATGTGCTGTATTTTCTGGAGCGAAAAGACTGGCCGAGCAAAATTATTCACATCAATTTAAATTAAAACGGCTGAAATTACTTCTCGGGGCCGAAACCCTTGCGAGAGGTTCAAGTCATCTGAAAAGAAAAGGAGCGAGAAAACCCAATATCGCAAAATACAACGCCAAGGGGATTACAAAGCTTAACGTTCCTTTTGAAGTGAGGAGTAATTGCGAGCCGCGTTCACGAATGAGGAACGCCGCAGGACCGTGATCTAATACATCTCCGCATAGGATTCGAAGTTTATAAATAAGGCATGCCAAACACCTTCCATTTTTAGGCTGGTTATTAGTACGAATGCATACATACATATGTCCAACCGAAGGTTGACTTAATATTAAAATTATCCAGGTAAACTGAAAACATAAGATCATAAAGAAATTATGTAAGATTTTTTCCCTTGAAAATAATGTTGATTTTGTATAATAAAATATGCAAGAAAATTAAATTTATTTCGGAACCTGGATTAATTTCATATTAAGAATTATACTACGACGCGACCTATGTTTATGCCTGATGATGGTGCTGAGCGACAAAACCCAATGTACAATTGCTGGAATAATTTTTAAAGTGGAATTAAATCAGGTTATTTTGAAATATTTTTCTTTCTTTCTAATGGAATTCCACAAAGACAGCGTAGTGAATTATATAATGGCATACGAAATTTCGAAATTTTACTTTAGGTAGAGCATTTTGAGTCTTTAAAATGACCAATAACGACCAGTTATAAAACGGCTGCCGTCTGAAGCATGCATGTAAATACTTTTAGTTATTCAAGTGAACGTTCAGCCATTGTCAATCCAAAAGATAAACAAACAAAGCATATATGATTCGAACGTTATAGTAACAGCGAAAAGATTCATTAACTGCCGTCGATACTTTTGCCGAATTTAACACAGCTTCGAAATTATTAGTTCGAGAGAAAGGCACCGAAACAAATCAAGAGAACTCCAAAAGCATCTTTTCCCATAAAATGGAAATAAGGCCAAAATATACAAAATTATAACAAAAGGTAGGCTCGTATAAAACCCTCAGGTTGGATTTTGTGAAAGGGATAAAGGAAAGACATACGAAGGATTTTACGATAGAGAGGATTTGTAGGCGGGCAACCAGAAGTTTAATGGTTTAAGGGCGGAGCGATAAACATAACATACGGCGAAGGAACCCTTGTGTGAGTGGAATAGGAGACGGGCCAAAACGGAGACTAAAATGCATAAAGCAAAGAATACGCCATAAGGCGAGAGAAACAAAACATATATACGTAACATGAACTCGTAAAGTGAGGAAAAGACATTTCGATACGGGAAGAAAAATTACAACGGAAAACCCAGGCAAGAACGTGAGGGCAACACGTCAGCAATGAATTACGGAAATTGAGAACATCCGGCAAGTAAATATTAGCTGAAGAACTTTTATGCAACGCGACGAAAAGGCAATGTACAGCGATATTTAAACGGTCGACCGACGATCGGTTTCGGTATCCCTTGATAAATGCATCTCCAAAACTCGCGAATTTATCTCACGCGTTCTTGAAGATACATGTATAGCACTTCTTCCTCGAAGGAAGAGCACCAGAAGTATAGTGGATACATAAGATGTTTTGGGCTTAACTGCAGGAGGGGATGAACTGGCGATGTCCATCAGGATTGAGATGCTCGCCAAACTTGTCGCGAACGGGTTACCATATCGGCCAAATGTTGATAACAAAATATACGTAATATCAATGCGGGAAAATTTAATGCTGGGTTATACATTGTAAAATTTATCACAAACTGTTATTATTAGTACAATTATGAATTATTCGCAAATTATAATTTGTAATGAAAGTCACTTAATATTCATTCATAAAAACGCATAAGCAGGAGTATATACGCACCGACAAAATTAACGCAGCATAACAGGGAGATGCATCATTATAATTCCAACTTCAAACCTCCAGTGAGACTTGCAATTATTTATCTTTTATAGGTGCTCTTGAATTTGGCAGGAGAACAAAAGAAAGAAGCTTCAATTCGCCACTGGTCACATGTGGCGACCATATTGGATACCCCTGGCATAAAATAAATAAATTAAAAATAAAAACAACTTAGAGCAATAAAATTTCTCTTTCATATTTCAAAATGCACAATAATTTAATATTCCCTACCATTACAATGGATTACAACTTATAGGAAAAATTCGTCAACTTAACTTCGAATAATAATTCATAATTTACCGGACTGCGGTTAGCTATTAGGACAATAGACAAGATTTCTTCGGTCGGAAATATAAAGTATAGATATTTCGAATTAAATTTCTGGAAAAAAGTATCGTTTTGTAATCGAACTAACGCTATTACGAAAACGAAGAAAAAATAAATTCGTAGAAGTTTAAATACGACGATAAACAGATCAGCAAACGGGAGGAGAAGAGGCGGTTGAAGAAAAATGGCTGAGATCTCTCGGAACTTCATTGTCGGTGCTGGGATCTTCCGAGGATATCATCTAATAACATACTCCCAAAAATTCCCGTTAAATGTTTTTCGCAATGCCCGGGAAAAAATCATTCACCTGATAATGGATTCTAAGTCCAAAGTACATTCGACTTCGTCAATCGAAACTTTGGTTTCTTGAAATTTCCAACAACGCATAATAAAAATGCGTTTTTCTTAATTTTCTAACCAAAGTTTGTCAGGGTAATTCCATAGGGTCACCGCTCGTTTGTGCAATTCACTAATTCAAGCTATACTTGAACCAATTTTTTTTTAATTTTGATTATTTTCTTTAAAAATATATCGTCATTTCTCGAAATTCAGGAAAACTGCATTTTAAATTTCCCATAATGCGGGAAAAGCAAAAAAAATGATCGGGGAACAAACACACTAGTTGGAACTAAAAGAATTTAGAGAGGGACGCAGAAAGAGAGAGAGAGTAAGAGGGAGAGTGAGAAACGCGAAAAAATAAAGAAAACGCGCTCGTTGAGCCCCCGCGGAGAGTAAGGACACATAAACGTCGATATTTCATTCACGTCGCGAGATGAATGAATGGCCAAAGAAGTGGAGAAAAACGATTGGGCGTATATAATGCCCCTTACAGGATCGCGTCGGCAAATCAAATAAATCAATCGGAAGGGCACAGAGAGAGAGCGAGAGAGGTAGAGAGAGAGAGGTAAAGAGAGTGAGAGAGAGGAAATAAGAGAGAGAGTGAGGAAGAGAGAGGGAGATGAATTGGAAACCAAATGATGGAGCAGAGGAAGCCCCTCTCCCTCTTCTCGTTTCTGAATAAATTACCCATGATATACTTTCGGAGATTAATTCAGAAAACGACAAAATATCGCCCAAGAAATTTATTTCCTTTTCGCCAAAGAATTCGCATGACGCACTCGAATCTGTAACGCACGGAATTGAACGATTTTATTTTTCCTCGTCTTTTTTCTGGTGCGGTTTCCATAAAAATGGCTCCAAACGAGATAAAATGAAAGAGAGAAAGAGAGAATGCCCGCTCCAAACGTCTGCGAACGCCAAAGTTGGAACGGGCGCTGAGATTCGTTTGTTTTTCGAAATATTCGTACCCCTCTTTTGATTTCGCGAAAATTAGCAGCACAGCGGAAAAACTAAAGCTCCATTACGTTTATAAGTTCTAGAGAAGCCATCCCTTTTACGAGAAGCCAATTTAACTGCGGTACTCCTGAATAATTACAACGCTCTTGATGAACCGAATTCCGCAGGTACATTTAAGTGCGGATCGTCTAATTAATACCGCCTCGCATTATTAGTTGGACCGAACAGTTGAAAGGTGGAAGGAAGGCTTTTGAGGTACGCAGAGATCGCTTTAGAATGTGGAAATTCAAACGAAATAATACTCTCCTGAAATGTGTGATGACATGCGTAATGAATTTACATTATCTAAGCTGTTCTCAATCAGAAATATTAACCAAACATTTTAGAGTGATTGCATAGGAGGGAACATTAATCTCTAGTTATCTCTAAAAAGTTTTCTCAAAAACAATTCCTCTAATTACACAGCAATGATAGTGAATCAGGTATAAATCCGAGAGTTATTTATTTATTTTTATGCGAGGAATAGAATTTTTAAGTAAATATGACACTAATTGAGACAGCTCAACGCAATTGTATTCACGGTTTTACGCGACCACTGTCTCCCAATTTTAATGTAAAACACGTTTGATTGACCGATGAAAGTACAATTAAATGGTAACGTACTTAACAGTGACGTGCGTTGGATGCGATATAACATATAATGAAATTTCTGCATGCGTACGAAATCTATTAGTCCATTTGCTTCGATAGATCCGTATTTCAATATGTCACTATATGATACGTATTACCACTACCCCTGTAGCTATTTAGGTAATTAAGCTAAGCATCTCCCTAACGAGAAAATGATTCCATATTAATGCAGCATACTTCATCAATCTGAAATAAAATCTCCCACGTCAAAACATTTTTTTTAAATGCACGGATTCTTAAAAGAGAAACGCCTAGAAGCCGAATAAATTCTTCCGCGTATCTATTCTTTAACGCCAGCGGCGAAAAAAATAAGTCGCACTAAATTTCGCCACCATCTTTTGCATATCCCACGTTACGGCGTCGAGACAATCCATCTTTCCTAGCGAAACTATTCTAACGCACGATCGAGAAAGAAAGAGTGAAAAATATACGGTTCGCGAATGAATAAATCTCTAGGAAAAGGGGAAAAAGCGAAGATTTTCCTCCTATATTTTTCCGAAAGATAAAGTGAGCGAGCGATTTTTTTCCCACCCAATCTACAAACCATGGGTGTCGCCTCTCGAACGAGCGGGTTGGGATACTCGGAGAAAAATAAAATTCTTTCGCCACCCACTCCGCGTCAACTATCCGGCCGTCGTGATGAAGGGTCGCCAGATGGAGACACAGAGAGAGAGAAAGAGAAAAAGAGACGCACGAAAGATTTGAAGCGATTCGAATGTGATGGAGGCGAAATGGCGGCCGATAAAGAAAATAACGGAAATATGAAGAGCGGATTAGATAGATAAAGTAAGAAATAGCTGCGATAAGTTCTGACAGACGCTTGTTTTCCGAGCCGTCGCGCAGACTTGAAAACGAGTCACGAGGAGTTTTTAAAAAAATCGACGAAATGAGGAATTCGGAATGAGATAGCAAAATTATGCGAGAAACCGTTAGAAAATCCTATTCTCCTGGGGAAATCAAACGCGCAGTATGTACGTTTTCAGGCATAAAAAAGATCTTAAGACACGGGCGCGAAAATTCTTGAAAACTTCCACATTCTTAAGTAGTTCGGTAGAAAATGATAATATATTTTGACAGGATTGCGTAGAATATATGAAGCACTATACGCGGAAATGACTCTGGTGTACCTGCTGCGTTTTCATAACGAGCCCAACAAATCCCTGTTCGACGAATTTATGATATATATTATAAATATATTTTATTTTCCCGCATATGAAAGGCGTCTTAACCACTGAAAGTTCAGCTTCTTTTTAAACTTCTGCCGGGAAAATAAAGTACGACACAAATAAAAAGTAGCGAGGCATATAAAGACGATTCTTGTTTTTCGGTAAATAAACTCGGGACTTTTTAAACAGAAACTTCAAACATGAATTTTCGAGAACATTAAATAAAAGAAGATATTAGATGAAGAGAAAACCAAGCTCATCCATTTACACTACCTCGAGACATTATCGAAACAATGGAGGATCACAAAAAAACTCGACAGAGAACAATTCTTGAACAAATGCTCGGTAGCCTAAAAATATTTCACTGCAGCTCGAAAACACTTTCAAAAGAAGACGGATTGCAAGGGAGCTTGGGACGAAGTTGAAAAAGAAGAGTAGAGAGAGAGAGAGACGAATGGAGAGAAGGAAACAGGATCAAGAGAACTGCAGAGTCGGCGAGTATGGAAAAGAAAGAGAAAGATAAGTACGCAACAGAGAGATGGAGTTAGATCCAGAGTTGGAGAATGATATGGAGTCGGGAATGTTTGAAGAGAGGGAGGGAAAAGGTTGGTTGGAAAGCTGCGGAGACGAGAAATAATGGCTCCGAGGTGTGGAAAGGCATTTGGGATGGAAAAGGTGAGTGGAAGAGGGAAGTGGGGGGGAGGAGGGGGAGGGTTGGCGATGTGGATTCTCGAAGGAGAATAAGGAGAAGGGTATCGGATAGCGTGCAAGGAGAGAGCGTAGGAAATGACTCAGCCGCTGATGGAGGAGATTAAGTCGAAATAGAGGAGAGAGCGAAGTAGGAGAGACAGACAAACGACTTTGTAAAGGGCGAAATTGAGACAATATATAGTCCCTTCTTACATTAAACCCCTTGGTCATGTATGACGTATGGCATTATTTACATATTAGTAACACATTTTGTTAGTAGAACAAGCAATAATGTTAGTTATGTGGGCTGAAAGAACAGTGTACCAGCCTTGCTTAAACTCAGAAAAAAATGTCTAACCGCGGAAAACACCTACGGAGAGAAGAGAGGTGTAAAAGAACCGCGAAAAATTCCTAAACACTATAGGAAAAAAAAGAATCTGAAAAGCGAGAGAGGCTGCCGCACCAAATGAACGAGAAAATAGTGAAGAGGAGAGGGAACGAGTAGAAAGAGAGAGAGAAAGGGAATGAGACGGTAAGAGGGCGTGTTTTTGTGTGCGTGTGAGCGAAAGCGAGAAGTGGGCTTTTCGTAAATGGCCCCGGCACCCCACCATCATTCCGTCCCGTCCCACCGCCCCCCACCACGACGAGTACTTTTCAAGGATTACGAACCTTAATGCCCCGTCGCGTGAAAGTGAATTTTCCCAGTTCCTCCGAAAGATGTCTCCGGCGCTGAAAATGACGACCCCTCCCGCTCCGGCAACCCCTTTCCTCTCTCTCCCCCTTAACACACCTCCCTCCCTCTGTCCCTTCCCGCCTCCTTCCCTGCACCAAATCCACCCACCTTTTTACCGGGCAGAAAACGGCCGAGCCTTTTAAACGTCCGAACTTATCTTTGTCTCGAGGCTACTGAAAAGGGTTTTACCTGCGGCCATTCCATTAAGTTCCCGCGTGCGATTTGAGTTCGGGAAGGTTTCCTAGGGAATAGGCCGAATGTCGAACTAATGGTCGCCATACGAGTGACTTAACTCTTCTCTGGGTTTCGAAACGACCGGGAGACCTAGATTAATGATAAAGGTATCATCTCCATGGGAACGAAGAACTTTTTATTTCTCATACGTGCAGGACGAGGATAGCAGGATGCAACCGTAAAGTCAAAAGGAAAAGAAATAAGACAATGGTCTCATAAGGAAAGGTTCTCCACAAGCACGCAGATGTATAGTCGACAAACGTGTCGGTATTTATGAAAAAGAGTTCCTCCGTGGAGGGAAACGTATTTACGAAACTTTTAAAATCCAATACTAAAGAAGTATTGAAAAGAGGAAACATAGAGACACAAAGCAGTTTTACGCTTGCACAAATTCATACATGAATTTGGAAGAGAAATAAAGATCGATTGCACTACCAAGGATAAAACGGATGATGCAATAATTTGTCAAGGGAACTGATCATGAAACACACGCATTAAAGAATCATGTCAACATGTTGCCCTTACGCCTAAATAGAACTAAGAAAAACGCAAAGTAAAATGATCCGACGACTCATTAGAATTATATATTCGATTTCTTTAGCTTATCCAACTGGAGCTTTCAGCAGATGAACCCTGTTCTACAGATAATAAAGAACAATAAAATAACATTTGCAGTTGCCGCGATGTCTTAATAAAGCGAAATTTGATGTATTTTGGAACAAAACTCTACAAATGTCCTCCACCACAATAAAATGAATGCTAGAGAAATGAAAAAATCACCAAGCGCCAATTTAATATGAACACAAGGGACAAAAATACACTCATGGAGCGGAAATGTCTTGCGTCGAGATCAAGCGAAAGCGAAGGTATTTTTAGGGATTCGTTTCTTCACCAGATGCGCTCTGCACCGTTTCAATTGGCGTGTCCACTATCGGATGCATTCAGATTGATCGGCCACACCCACTTGCTAGTTTCAGAGAACATTCGCATGGACAGAACGTAAAGAGAGGTAGAGAGGGAAAGCCTGGGGAAGAATAAAAAGGAAAAGAGAGAGGAAGATAGAGAAAAAACGTAGGAGAGAATAAGAGTGAAGGCATTAAAGAGGGAGAGACGTATGTGATGGAAGGACACAAGAAGATAGAGGAAGGAGTGAAGGAAGGGGATGGGTGATGGTCATAGAAGGTGAAGACGGCGAGAAAGAGGGAAGCAATGGGAGAGGTAAAGAGAAACAGAAGAAGTAAAAGAAGCGGAGAGAAAGAGAGGGAGAAAGAATGAGAGAGAACCAAGGAGGGATGGAAATAGAAAGAGGGAGAGACAGACAAAGAGGGAAAGAGAGATACGAAGAGAAAGGGAGGAAGAGGAAGAAAGGGAGGAAGGGAGAGAAAGGAAGGATGAGAGGGAGGAAGAGAGAAAGGGATAAAGTGAGGAAGAAATGGAGAAGGAAGACAGAAAGGGAGAGGAGGAAAAAAGAAAGGGAAAGAGGAAGGAAGAGAGAAAGAGGGAGGAAGAGAGAAAGATAGGGAGGAATGAAGAGAGAGATAGAAAGAGAGAGACCAAAATGGCGGAAGCGGGAACAAGCAGACGAATCTCGAGATGGGATTTATGCCTGCGCGAGAACAGAGGAGAGAGGGGGCGAATAACTCTGCCCCTTGGTGGTTATTTCGGGGGGACACAAAACAACATTTGCATCGTATCATGCATATGTATGGCCAAAAAGAGGGGTTGGGGTTTGGGAGATTTAAGATGGGCCTCTGTCCACGGCGTGAGAAAGGAACTCAACTGGGATTCGGACTTTCAAAAATCCTGAGCGCAAATCTCTCTAGACATATCCAGCGAGCTCTCCTAGTCCAGAAATTATCTATGACAAGATAAGATAGCGGAGTTAAATGTCCCGTTAAAATCTGATAGACAGTGAAACCTAATCATAGCGGTAGAAAAAACTACGAAATTAAAAGATTATAATATTAAGAGTTTTACTCCACCGTTCGGTTTTTCATCACATCATTCAGATACGATGTGCAAACTGGCAGTCGCAACATTTAGCAGAACAAGACTCCTTTACATAATCATAAAACATTGACAACAGCGTATTGAACTCTCTATTATTTGCATTTAATTTCCGAAGAAAATTTTCCAAGCATAAAATATTTTTTACTCCGCGTTGAGAGAATGCAAAGAAAATATTTGTCAATTCATTTTTTCAAAGCAGCCTTAAATGAAGAACTAACAGACTACCTATGTACAGTACAACCTCGTTAAAACAAACTTCAAGGGACTTGAAATTTCATGATTGGTACTGGCGAGGTTAGTAAAAACGAACTTGTTATAAAAAGAAACAAAAACTATGTTTTTTGCCGAGGGACTTAGTTACACTACTTTATCAGCGAGGATAGTGTATTAACCGAGTTTGTATTATCGCGATTCAACTGTATATCTAAGATTCATGTTTACAGGTATTTAACATTTAAAAACTTCATACCTGCGTGGTAGTATGAATATTAACAAAGCGGGAAATAACTTTACTTAATTTATCAATTTACGAATAAAAATATCACAAATTATTGCCTCAAAACGTTAACTTTGTTTTTCACGCTTTAAATATGTACAAGGTATTATTTGGTCTCGCAAAATAACGCTCGATTAATTAATTACCTGTAGAGAGATATATCAGGAAAAAGGATGAATTTTTATTCAATCGCATGCAATAAGTATGTACGTTAGACAATGGCTATTTCACAAGTATAGGCATACAATAATTTTAGCCTCAGAAATGCTAAGTAATTCGTCCATTGCGGTGCCTAATTATTTTCACCAAAAGTATGAGACAATAACATAATTTTTATCCTCGAGAGGGAATTTAGTAACCAAATTTATAAATAAAGCATTTTTCTGCAAAAAATATCCACTTTCTGTTGGAAAAAGACAGATGGGAAATTTTTACCTTCATCGTTATCTTCCCCTTCATCCGAAATTATGCGTTCGTCCGTCCTTTTGGAGAGCTAAATTCACGCACTCTCGACCCCAATGTAGAGATTGCGCCTGACGTCTCAAGAATGCCAGTGGCCTCTGAATAACCATAGCTACCGACGAATACCGCTTTCGCTTTATTAGCATCCATTAATCCGGAGGAAAGAAAAATCCTTTTTGCCTTTGAGGCCGCATCTCTCGTTCACCCCGAGATAAAAAGAAAATTTTTCTAGCACGAGATCAAATTATACGGTGGAAACGCATTGTAAATGCGACGTTTTTTTTGCTCCGGCTTTACCCGGGGTATTCTGAATGTAGTCCTTTCGTGATGAATTCAAATTGAAACGAACGCTTCCTTTTATCGTGGCTCATATATTTTAAAGGACGCAACCATCAGGAGACCTTCAGATTTGCATCGTTATTAATTACGTCGACATTTTTTTACTTCGAATTTCGAAAAAGGCAAACATTTCCTTTGCATCGCTAATTCTCATTCGTAAATTAAAATTTCGGAAGCATTCAAGGTCGAATTGAAAATATTCCAACACCAAAAGTAGTTTAGCAATCGGAAATGAACATCTCTCGCGCAAACTAGGGTTTAACATTTTCATATCGCCAGCGTACCCAACTGTAACGAAATTAAAAATTAGCAGCAGGGAATCCGAAATAAAAGGCGATCCTAAATTAGAAAGGGTTTGAGAAATTCATGAGGAATAAAAAGCTGACTTAAAACTCGAAATTCGTAAGCACTGATTATGACTGCGACTGCAAAATTTATACGAAATGTCAGCATTAATATTCCGAGCTTCGACAATGTCGTCATTATCTAATCGATGTTATGGAGTGAATTCCGTTCAAGGCTATAAAAGGAACGTGAGACAACATTCAATGTGACATTCGTCTCGAAAGCTCTAACATGTTAAGCTGGGACATACTCGTGACGCGGACAAATACAGTAAATTTATCATGAGAGCCACCGATTCGGACGCATCGCTTTGGCCTGAGCCGTCCTACCGATAAAAACGGTTTCAGATTCCGTCCCTGCATCCTTTAATAGTTTCACGTTCCAATTTTACGACTGTCATCCCATAGTCTAGTCGACTTCCACGGAAATGATTTTTCACGAAAACTGTAAGTCGACATTTTCGGGGGCTCAAAAATAACGCGAAATATTACCGAGAATTACACCACGTAGAGGTTCTCAAAATTCAATCCCTCCTTCTGCCTCCATCCAATAAGAATTTGAGATATTTTACGTTCTGGGAAACTAATGGGTGACATTGGCGAGATCAAAATCTTAATTTAAAACGGGGCGAAATTTCAAAATCAAAGGTCTGATTCGCTGCAGTTTTTTGCGCCATCTTGGAATATACGGTACATCGCAGTGAAAGCTATTAAAATATCGAAATGAATGCTTTCATAGTTCCAAAACGCGTGTTTGTCGATTTAATCGTTATGCTTATATCTCGTAACATAATTTGTATGTTTTCTTTCGAAACAAATCTTGAGAGAAGGTTTTTCCCGTAAATGATAATTAATAGTAGATATCTACAAATAAATTTTGAGGAGGGCTCTGTCATAAAATCTGAACCAAATTTCTAGAAAGCGATCTTCTTACTTTGGGATGACTAATATTTGGCCACCATTTCTTTGATCAAACTAAAGTAAATTTCATATTACAATCGGCTGACATCGAAAAGCGTTGACATAACCCAACTAATTATACACTGCCGGATCGAAGACCTGATTCATACACTTTAAAACGAAGGCGACTGAAATGTCACACTCGAGAACACAAGGTTCGGATAGTTGATAACCAATCAGGGAGGGAACAACACTCGCAAATCGGCGAAATAAAGGCAAGAGGCGGAAAACGAAACGTAAGTTAGAGTCACAGAGCCGGTTCAATGATACCAATAATGCAGCGAAAATAAACTCCATTTACGTACACTCGGAGGTTCACACAGACGCACGTAAACCAATCAATACGGCCCTCTACGCTACATTTTACAAAGCAAGAGAGAGAGACCGCGACGGATAGAAAGAGAGTGAGGGGGGAAACGAGATATCTCAGTTAAAATACCAAGGATAAACCTCCGATACGAAAAAAGAAGGTTGGAGGTAGGGAGATGGTAGAGAGAAGCTGTCTGATCGTGCTGGCGCTTCATTAACTCATTTCGGAGGATCTGAGAGAAAGAGAGAGGAAAGGGCGTATGAGGAGAGAGAGAGAGAAGGAAGCGAAGACAGAGATTGTTGGCGGTTGCGAAGGTGGGGTAGGAGGAGGCGGGGGGGGGGCGGAGTTGAGGGGAAGGGGGGAGGCGGAGTTGAGGGGAAGGGGGGAGGCGGAGTTGAGGGGAAGGGGGGAGGCGGTAAGGGATCGGAAAGGGGTAATGCCTTCTTCCAGCAAGGAGAGAGTGAAGAGGGTGCGTTGGTAGGGACTTGGCTGAGTGAACGTGATGTGGGGTTGAAGGGATGGAAGCAAGCGGCCTGGGCTGAAAGCAGCAAGAGGTGGACAGGTGGAGGGAGGGAGGAAGGAGAGGAGGAAGGAGTGGAGTTGGCGGCGAGACGGGGATTCACTACGAAGGGTTATAAAGAGAGTGGGAGGTTCCACAAAAGGGAGGGAAGGGTTTGGTGGAGGAAAATGGAGGAGTTTGCCGTGGCTCCATCTCTCTCTCTCTCTCTCTCTCTCTGCCTCGACGCGATTCAGAGTGAGAGAGAATCGGTGGATCAGGAAGGGAGAGAGGAAGGGAGAGAGGGAGGAGAGAGAGAGATAGAGAGGAAAAGCGGAGAGGGCGTTACAGGCGGGCGAACGGTGTATTACGGTAGGGAAATTGGCTGAGTAGGGAGATTGGTAGAGTTGGTTCAAGTGAAGGTGAAGTGTAAGCGGGGATGAAGACGGGGGTTTCGGGAAGAAAAGGAGGGACGGAGGAGGGAATCGGGAGGGGGGGGGGGGAGGAGGATTGCAGTGGTAGATGTCGTAGGAGGAAACAAAAAGGAAGGGGCGTGGTGGGGAAACGCTATGGAACGAAAGCGGCAAAAAGTGAGAAAAAAGAATTTCTTTTTAAGTCCGCATCGAAAAAAACTGCAAGTGATGAGAAAGGAAAGTTATTCTTTTTAAAAATCTATGCGGGTAGTTTCAAACTCGAGAATTATTATTTTAACAGTCATCAGCAAGGTATATTTTTTCATTTCCAAAGCTAATATTATTTTATTATTTATGATACTTTGCATTTGTCAAAAGTTTCCTTGCATAATCAAATAGATGATACGCAAGTTTAAATGAAAAAGCCAATTAATATGTGAAGTTCCTCGCTGTACAATCATAAAAACGCAATTAGAAAGCGAGTTCACGATTTTAGTTTCGCGAGGAAACTTTTGAGATAATAGAAAATAAAGGAACTTTAACCTACATGGAGGACGCCAAAATCAGAGGATTACTCTTTTATAAAAATAACGTTATTTTAACTGTTATGAGAGGGGAAAAACAAAATAAGCCGTGGTTTAGTGTTATGGTAATTTTGAACAGCCAATATTTTCTCCATTAAAAATTATAAGCGTCACGAAAATCCTTCGCTTTGCTTGCTCACAAAACGCCCTTAGCCGCAAGCTAAACTATTTCTGACGACTTAATGTTACAGATAATAATTTTTCTAGTATTTCCAAGTCTTCCACTTTTAAAATAAAAAATTCTAAAACAAAACATCAGCAAGCTTCTTTACTCATACTTAGGCATCCAAAATAAATTCAATATGCCGTTTTAACTGGTTCGATATTAAGTTTATAAAAGTGTAAGGCAAAAATAATCTTGGACTAGGTCTTGTAATATTGTAGTTACATCCAAGTTATAGTTTTCAGCTGTTTTTTATGTTAATAGACTACCAAGCGTTTCGCATTAGGAAAGTACAAAGAGGAGGGAGAGTGTTACAAAAACGATATAAAAATAGGTTGTCATTAGAAGACAGGATAAAGTTAGCGAGGTTATTTAGGATTTTATAATGCCTATGTCAAGAAGCCATCATAGAAGGGGTTAAGCGTTAGGATGGAGAATCCGAAATATAATGTGGATCGGGATCATATTTGTATAATAGAACCGCTAAGACATAAGATTAACTAACTAGAGAAAATATTAGTTTCGAGATTGGGGGACAGAAAATTGTAATAGTATACCTGCGGATGTCTTCGAGGTTTACGTTCCCACGTGGGCCACTTCAAGGCCAATATTTTACAAAATTGATAATTATTATAGATGTAATATATAAATTGCATTACCATTCTATTTACAAATGTTATTTCTTCTCTTGATACCTATTGCAAACACAAGTGTTTTTACCCGGACATGTGAATAATATTAAACAAAATCTTTAATATAATGGCAATAATAATTACGCTAAGAAATTGCGTTCCTCGCTCCTTTTGTGCAAATACATGTTATTAACGGACATCATTGTTGGTATTAAAAACTTCCATTTATTAATTTTATGGGGTGGCTGGAAAGAGGACTCCCCTAGAACACAATGCAGATCACTCCGAATAAACGGCGAAAGTTGGGTCGAAATCGCATCGTAAGTTCCGCAGAAATTCGCCAATTACCTTTGCTGGGGGGACATCCGGACAGACACTCGATTTTATTTTACCTTCTCATATACGTAGTATATTGAGAAAGTATTGTAATCGTGAAAAAATTCGACTTCGAGAATTTGATGGAAATGCACATTTTAGGTGTCCCCGAGTCCATGCTGTCTGTCTGTCCGTCTGTTCGCCATCCTAAGGCCCAAACGCGTACATTAAATCGAATTATATCTAGTATTTATGCAACATAACATCTTTTTCAGACCCATTTTTCATAAAAATGATATTGTACAAAAATAAAGGGTAGTTTATTCTTGCCGATTTTTAGAAAAATTTTATTAACTCAAAAATGGCTCCATAGAATGATTAAAATCAATCCAGTTATAGAGCCTAATGTCACAAATAATACTCTGCAAGGCACATATGTCTTAAAGTCACTATATGGCGTCCAGTAACATTACAATGCACACCAAGCTACCTTACGCAAGTCCTATGACATCACACCGCCGCGATCCACTCAAAATCTTACTACAGCCTTACGGTTCAACTAAATCGAATGATATATCATATTTATGGATAATATCATTCATAAAAGACATTCTGAAGAGATGAACGAGATTGCGAAACAATTAAGGGTACTTTACTCTCGGATATTTTGAAAAAAATGCGATTTACTCAAAAATGGCTTTAAGGATTTTGATTAAAATCCATCCAATTGTACAGCCTGATGTCACAAATAGTACTTACTAAGCCATATGTCCCCAAAAATTATTAAATATAGATCAGTGGCATTAAAATATACGCTAACTACGGTTAACTTTGAATTATAAGCGTTTTTCTTTTACAAGCGTACACAGTGGACCAAACGTATATAGGTATATGAGAAAGTTTGTGCAATGTATATTGCGCCCTTTACTATAGCAAGATTACCTTATAACAGCACATTCACGGTCTTTTGCAATAAGGATATAACAACAAAAAATTCGACCGCATATGTACATTCTCACAGCAGGATTCCAGCCAGTGACACTAGACCAAGGGTTCCCAACCTTTTTTTGCTTGTGGACCCCCTGAGTCCTAACTTTACGTATGTGGACCCCCATATACGCATATGTAATATTCCTAAATGAAATATTTATTTGTAGGTTAGTAAAAGCTAATAATTAAACAATTAAACAATTCCTAAATGAAATATTTATTTGTAAGTTAGTCAAAGATAATAATTAAGCAAGTCCAATATAATATAAAAAATTTAAATTACAAATTTTGAAAATTTTAATTGATAAAACTGAAACATATTTGTACTATTAGAGACAGAAATAGTAAAAAAAAATTAAAAAAAATACTATTTCAAACAACATATATAAATTTATTCCTAAGGCTATTAAATAGGATCCCATTAAATAGGCCCTACTAATGAGATCCTTGTTGCTGATGTTTTGATATTAGCATATTAATATCTGGCTCCAATTTTGTGAGAGTCAGACGAAGATCACCTCTTTTTACTATATCAAGTCGATTACGATTTTTTGTTAACAACTGTGTTACACGACTAAAGCCAGATTCCACAAGATAAGATGATGGGAAAACAATGACATACATTTTAGCTTTCTCCCATAAAAGCGGATATTTACATGCAATGTCACTATTCTTCCATACATCATGCTTTCCTTTTTTGAATAGACTTCGGACTGTCTCATCAGACCGCAATTCAACAAGTTCCTCTTGTAAATCAATTTCAACATTAGCAACATTTACCTCAAATGGAATCAGCACCCAATCTGGGATGTTCAGTTCTAGTAGGTCCTTGAACCGAACTTGCATGTCTTCATAAATTTTTTTAAATGATCAACATACACAACACAATCCTCATCTTTTAAATCACTGCTAACTGAAGCATGGTTTGGAAACTGGTCAAACGCACGGCGTGAGATATTAAGACTGTACAATTTGAGTTTTCCTAAGAATGCATTAATGGCTTCTTTGCTAGATATTAAATCACAATTATGTCCTTGCTGCAGCTTATTAAGAGAATTCAGTTTTTCAAACACATCTGAGAGGTAAAATATGTCTGTTTTCATGGCAACCGACTGTTTTCCAATCTCCTTTTCGTTTAGAAATGATACAATACTGTCCCAAAAGACGACGAAGCGACGAAGACAATTGCCTTTAGACAACCATCGCACCTCTGTATACAAGGGAGGAGGGATACCCGGTGCCGGCATTAACCTACTCTTAATGAACTCTTAACGAAGAGCACCAAGGGGGCAACTGCTTAACGTCCCTTCCGAAGGACGGAGCGCTGACGGGACAATCCTAGGTAGAAAATGAAAAATCCGACCTCCGCCCGATTCGATCCTGGAACCGCTGCATGGAAGGCCAACGCTATAACCACTCCGCCACCGCCGGAAAACAGTGGGAAGGAAAGTACATGGAAGAAGGTAATAGAAAGGAGAAAGGAGGGAAAGGATGAATAAAAGCAGTAGGCTTATAAATCCACCTAAATTGGAGAACATTTTCGTATTTAATCTGGCTTTTCCGGAGCTGTGCGAAAACTTTAATAATAAGTAAATAAAAAGAGATATTACTCAACTTATAATGAGAACTTCAAAACATGTTTGCGAACAAGGTGATCAACGTGATAAGCTTCATAAGCAATAAATATTAAAAAATATAATACAATAACAAGCGAAGGAATAGAACGGAATTGGGGAAGACCGAAAAATCAACAGTAAATATTTTTGCAAATTAAATGCCTTCTAGATGAAAAATTTAATAAGTAAAAGGAGTTTAATTAGAAATGATATGACTACGCTGAAAAATATTTACGGCCTAAGAAATATAAAATTTCGAAAGATTTTCTGAACAAATAATATATAATTAAATATAAATTTCGTAGGAAATAATTTTGAAAAGAGAAAAAAATATTATTCCCAACATTACAGCTTATGTCTGTCTGCATAGGATATTCAGATCGCATTATTCCATCAATTTCTTGCTTGGCAATCTCACCATTTGAGATGGAGGAGTTTTCTTCGGTATATTTCTTCTTGGGGCCGTTTGATACTAGCTTGGCTAGTTCCGTCCCAACCAAAAAACACCCGCGTTCAGAAACGAGAAAATTGATTTGCTACGACAGTTCAGTGGTAGAATATCCGCCCGGCAAGTGGACGACCCGAGTTCGTTTCCTGGTCATAACAGACTTTTCTCTGCTTTTCAAAATTATACCCAACATTTCAGCTTATGCCTGTCTGCATAGGATCTTCAGATCGCTTTATTCCATAAATGTCGTAGTTACCCAATGGCGAGATCATTCGCGTCCATCACTTTAAAATTTTAATCAACCATCATCACTTTTGATTAAGTCATTTGTAATTGAAAGTGATACTAACGTTTATATTTAAAGGGTTATTTTACATGAACAAATTTGACATTTTTCAGTTCCGGAAATTTATAGACTTTTTCGCTCTCTCAGGAAATTAAAATTTCTTCCACTAGACGTCAATCCAACTCGCTGACAAGCCCGAAAAAGTAACACCAGTATATGGTAGATAGTGAAAGCAAAGGTGAAAGCGAATCGACGCTTTTAAGGGTCTTTTAATAGAAAGGAAAAAAACAAATTCTCATTATTAAAAAAAATTGGCGAAAGGAAATCGATGAAAAATCATAGCAAAAAACTTTTAAACCACATCAAAGATTCAATTTGTTTATAAAGTACTGACCGAAACATTCTTATTGTAATAAAAGATAGATCGAGAGTGTTTGAATCCTCTCTTCTTTGCATCGCATAGAAATAAGATTGAAAGCCTGACGATGCGGCAAGGCAGATTCAACTTGCAAAACCGAATATGAACCCAAAAACGCAAATTACATCGTATGTCTTCGTCCAAAATTAAATTTAAAAAATTCGGTGCCAAAATCTCTCGTCGGGATGACGCGTGATGCATTTGACGTAAAATCAATACTCTCCATCACATATCGATACACTCCTAACTTCGATTATCGAAGTCCAATGAAAGTATATTGGCAAATTGCCGTCGGGTTAACTTGAATTTGCTTCCTTTCAACGCCGTCGCAGAAAAACAGCCGCCGCCAGCTCAACGCTCTGCCTCTGTCAAAAGGGGCGACGAAGGACGCCTCGATAATACGTCCGTTCACACGGCAAAAGAGACACTCGAACCTGGGACCTTTTCAAAAGGTTCCTGGTTCCTATCTCGATAGGAGGACGTTCAACTTCCCTCAAACAAAAAATATATAAGGAGCCGGAGGGTATAAAAAAGAGAAAAAGTTATAAAGGACGAAAGAAATGAAATAGAATGAAGTAAAAAATAAAGTAAAAGGCTGAATAGACTCTGAGAGGCAGAGGGGGAATGATTGATAGAGAAAGAGACGAAGAAAGAGAAATGGAGCGAGGGAGAGAGAAAGAAGGAACGGAGAGGGGTGAAGGAAGAGAAAGGGACAGAGAAGAGAGGGAGAGAAAGGGACAGAGGGAAGAGGGAGAAAGGAAGAGAGCGAGGGAGAGGGATGGCGAATGAGGGAGGGAAATAATAAGAAAGATGGATGAAGAGTGAGAGAGATAGGGAGGGAGAGGGGAAGAGAGAGCAGAGGGAGAAAGGAAGAGAGCAAGGGAGGTCAGAAGGGAAAGGCTGAGGAGAGGGAGAGAAAGGGAGAGAAAATGGGAGAGATTGAGAGTGAGGGAGAAAGATAGGAGAAGGGGTTGGAAAGGAGAGGGAAAGAGAGAGAGAGAAAGGGAGTGATGTCGATGGAGAGTGAAGGAGGTAAATAGGGTGGAAGGTAGGAGAGGTAGAGAGATGGAGAGAAAAAGGGAGAAAGAGATGAGAGTGAGGGAGAGAGATTGAGAGTGAGGGAGGGAGATGGAGATGAGTGGAAGGGAGAGGAAGACCGCCATCTAGGAAGGGGGAAAAGAATTTTCCCTCCTATTCAGTTGTACAAAAAAGGAAAATAGCGTAGAAAGAGTGAGAGATAGAGAGAGAAAAAGGGTAGTTCAGGCAAAGGAGTAAAAAATTTCGGGAATTTTTTCTCTCACTTTGGAAAACGCACGTCGATTCCGCATGCGCGAAGGAGAGAAGGAAAAAGTGGGAATGAAAGGAGAAAAAAAAGCATTCGGCAAGATTCTTCCACCTTCCTCCCTCTCACGCCCTCCCTTATCTCCATCCACTATCCCCATCATCAGCGCCGTCTCCCTGAGTCCGCACTCCGGTCGCCCGCTTTACTTATCCAATCCCCTCTTAAAAACCCTCCCTACCCCCCTCGCTCGCCCTTCCCTCGCCTCGAAAAATGGCGCCCGAAATTCCACGCTCTCTTTATCTCGCTTGCGTTTTACCAAACCTCTATTGCTTCTTCCTCTAAACCTCTTTCTCTCCCCCGTCGAAGTGGCCGCGGGGCGCCAAGCGGACTGAGTCGAGGGAATACTGCAGGTCCGTTAAACCACCCGGAGGTTGATCCCACCAAAGGACAGCGTGGTGATAAACAAACTCCCGGGGGAAAGACACAAAGATGGAGGTAAGAAAATGAAAACAAGAGATCTCACGCCCTACTTATTTATTTATATTACTAGTAGAAGGTGCTTGCATTCTGCAAGCATTTTATCTCACATTGAAAAATATTAATTTTTCAGAACGATATTTCATTATAGAAATATCGTTTTTAATTCAAAAGATTTCGCCTCTGTACCAATTTTTGTTCTTTCCTTATGGAAAAATATTGGAGTAAAACATTACTTAAAATTTGTAATTTTAAGAATATTGTACAATTTCCATTGTGGGGTATTAATGCCACACCTTTGTGCCAAATTTTAAAGTTCTAGTACATCTAGAAATGAAGTAATATTTATCTAGTTCTTTAAATTTTAAATATTGTTAACGGCCACAATAACAGCTTAATGGAGATATTCAAATATGTATTTTTGCATTTGCACTAAGCTCTAAATAGCTTTAAAATTTCAGCTCCGTAGTTCACTCTGTTGTACCTAAACATTTACCTATTTGTTAAAATTTTAAGAATTTTTAACAGCCACACAAATTAAGATAATAAAACTTCTATACATCCTATTTCGTTTTTTTTACAAATTCTGCCTATAAGAAAAAATTTCAGCTCTGTAGCACATTTGGAAATAAATAATTCTTGAAAATTTGTTCAAACAATTGCGAATTTTTAGCGGGCGCATTTTGAAATTTTTTAAGATTTTTGTTTTTTTATATAGAATTTGCTACAAAATGTTTTTAAAAATTCGTAGCTACGACTTATAGTTTCCGTGATAAAAATTAATAAACTTTAATTTACAAATGAGCTAAGAACAACCCCTAAAAAATAACAATTTTGAAATTTTCGATTTTTCTAATTAGTTGTGAGCAAAATCCTTTTATCGTGCAAAATTTCAGCACCGTATTCCTTTTAGATTGGTCTACACATTATAATTCCTTTTCCCCATGTTAACTTATGGCCGATTTTTCTTTAATAATTCCTGTTTTTGGATTTTGACGTCGTTATAAGTTTACGCCGTTGTTTTAAATCAATTGCATTATAATACGATCTACTGATTCTCTTCAGAAGAACAAAATTAAAGCTGTTATTATACACGCTTCATCAACCACCATAATTGAAAGGAGTAACGTTTTTTTATTGATTAAAATATATCGCGTTTTAAAATTATGACGTCATCATATGTATTCGTCTTTGGTTGAAATCAATGGGACAATAAGAATTTCCCTATTAAAAAGCATTAAAGCGATGCTATTATAATACGGATTGCCAATTCCCATTAAAAAGCATTGACCTGGTTGCTATAGTAGCTAAAGTTCTTTATTGTTGAGCATCTGCATTTTTCCGATGAAAAGCATATTTCTTCGTCAATTCGGCACCGATTTGAATTTAGTCTTCAAAAATAAGAAACCTCATTATTTTAGCTATAGAAATGTTTTTGTTCTGAGATTTTATCTTAATTATAACTAATTTAAAAATGCAAATTTATGAAACTCTGAACAGATTTTTATGTTTTTCTTATGGAGTATCGAAATGGAACATTGGTGTCAAGAATATCCCATTCAAAAATTTGGAATTTTCGATTTTTCTGGTTGGTTGTACCTAATAACCTATCATCCTGCCAAATTTCAGGTCCGTGGCATATCTAGAAGTATCTTAGGTTTTATCATTATATATCGACGACTCTTACAGAGGAGGAGGAGGATATAACATATAGGAGGATACTAATGTTTAGGCACTTCCAGATGTGCTGGAGATTCGAAATTTTTTTCTTAGGTAGGAGTTTGTGCAAAACTGACTAGAAAAAACGAAAATCATGAAAAAGTGCAACAATGCGGCCGCTAAAAATTCGTAATTGTTTAAACAAATATTCAGGGTTTAGACATTTCCGAATGTGCTACGGAGCTGAAATTTTTTTATAAGCAGAATTCTTAAAAAAAAACGAAATATGGATTATACAAATTTTGAAATTTTATTTTGTTTGGCAGTTAAAAATTCTTAAAATTTAAACAAATAGATAACTGTTTAGGTCCTACGGGATGAGCTAGGAAGCTGAAATTTTCAAATTATTTACATAGTAGTGAATTTGCAAGAATTTACATATCAATTTCACCATTAATGAATTGCGGCGGCCGTTAAAAAATATTTAAATTTAAACAATTAGAAAAATATTATTTTACTTATAGAAGTGCTGCAACTTTAAAATTTAGCTAAAATGTGTAGCATTAGTACCTTATAATGAAGAAAGTGTAAAATTTTTAAAATTGCAACATTTGGGGATTGTTTTAAACTATTATTTTTACATGTGGGAAAAACGAAAATCGCTGCGGAGGTGAAATCTTTAGAATTGAAAGAATATCTGTAATGATGAAATGTCTGTCTGAAAAATGTATGTTTTTTCAAAGTGATATGAAATGCTTGCAGTATGCAAGCACCAACTACTAGTATCATATATCCTCCTCCGTAAGAAGCAGCTATTTATAATAGATTGTTTTTTTGAGGAAAGGAATAAGATATTCCTAGTCGAGACGTGCGGGAAAACAGAAAACGGGAACAGGATACAAATTTCTTGGAATAAGCCAGAGGAAGTTCCTTTTTTATCATAATAGGTGCCAGCTAAGCTCCTTTTGGTGATTTGCGCGAGTCTTTTTCAACTTAACATGCGGTCAGTAAGTAGTTCTCTTTTATTATTCTACTCCTAGCCAATCAAGGAGTCCATCTGAAATGGTTAAGGTTGGATGAATCGGAGGCGATTGCGCTGAAAAGAACTCGGCTCGGTGATTAGTCTAACGAAGCTAAATTGTCGGATTCATAGTTTTCAGAAATTACAGGGCGATTTTTTCTCTGCGATTTTGTCTCGACTGGTTCCATCCAATTTTATCTTTGTATTCTATAATGGAGCATTTGATTAAAAGGAGTTTGATTCTCGTTTTTTAAATATTTTTTCATTGCAAACAAATTTCAAAATGAAAGGTTCATGGGCGTTATAATATGCTCTTTTCATCATCACCTCTGTTGTAAGAATATTACTAATTATTTTTTATTAGACATGAACTAACCAAACAATAGACTGAAATATCGGTTAAGTTAATAAATCCTAACTTAATATTCTGAATAGCAAAAAGGGACGATGAAATATCGTGTAATCGCATCGTAATGTAATTATCATGATTATGTAACTTATAGCACCATCTAATTGAGAAGTAAAATAATAAAAAGGTATACCAAATCGAAGAATTTCCATCATGCTTTTTAATTTTAAAGATTGTAATAAGGAACTCGCAAATTTTCAAATAAATCTGTTGAATATAATTTACAAAGAACAGGAAAGATTTAAACGGTAAAGCGGGAGGTCTTTAATGTAAGTAGACATTTCAATTTAATTCGCTTCCATAATTAATAGAGCACAACGAATAGAAACGATCACATTTTATCAAAGAGGCGGAACGTTTTGATTATACAAGTGACCCCCTTACTAACGCGGCATCAAAGTGCCCGGATTCGCACTAACGCGGTTGAAGTACGTGGGGCATGGATCGCGCCGTACGCGGCCCGAGGTTCGCAGTAGCGCGGTATATCTTAGCACGTTGATGAAATTTTTTCTTCAAAAGAAGTTGACTCGGTTCTTTTAGCAAGCTCTCATTTCTCTTCGACTAGTTTATTGGATTCCCTTTGGTTAGGCAAGTCCAGCTTATTTATGAAAAGAAATTCAGTTTGTTTACGAAAGCAATGCTGACAAGACAGCCTTGAAAATGACTCTACCCATAGTAAGTTGAAGGGCCCCGCCACCTTGTCTTCATAAATGTTTTGGTAAGTCCTTGTCATTTGAAATTCTTGCTTCATTGTTCTGTTTTCTTAGCATGCAGTTTTATTTGAAATTTAGGTAGGAACGCATTTCGATTCCTTAACTGACTCGCGTTCCTAACTAAATTTCGATTTTTTTAATAATAGAATTTCGATATTTTAGGTTTTCTATTTTGCTTCTTGGCGTGTTTTAATATAGGGGTGGTCAACCCTTTTAAATCTTGGGGCGCGAACTCCGTCACTTCGGTGGATCTTAATGGAAGGTGTGAATGCTTCCTAGATGAGAGGTTACGTGGGAAGTTAGTCTTGCCATTCATTTTTGAAAGTAACCCATTCTAGCAAAAATTATCAGAGAAACAAAAATTACTTCCGTGTATTTTATGCAGTTTTTTGGTTTGAATATGTTAAAAAATATGACATGAAATTGTTAATCTTTTTGTAAAAATAAACACAACAATGTATATAAGGGATTTTGGTTTTAATGTCTACCATAAAAGGTTTCGGAACCTAACCTTTAATCGACCTTTAATAACCCCAAAAATATACTATTCTAAAATCAGATTTTCCGGAGTAATGGCGTCCTTATCTTTAAAACGTTTAAGAAAATGAGAATTAACTGTATGTGTTGCAGTCTTACAGTTAACAGAAATCATGCTACTTTAACCATGGTAAAAATATTGTAGGTCGTCTTCCTTAAAAATTTAACCGCTCTCACGTAAATTTTTACAGCCGCTTCTGTTTGAACAAGAGTCGATTTTAAGGTGGCATATTATCACGATTTACTTTAAAGTCGAACGCTTTACAGTTTATGAATTGCCGTCTTTTATAAAATCACAAAACAGATGACTTTTTTCCTTCACCATAAAAAGCCTTTCACTTTCTCATCTTACTTCGATAGCCAAAAAAAATGATAACACGAATATTAGTCTTTCAGACCTATAAACCATCCAAAGGACGATAATGAAGTAGACCAGAAAAGACAGGAGAGTGAGAAAACGAACCTAGATCGATGAAAGGTGATATAAGTTGTAGATCAAAAGGTAATCTATACGTGATGTGACAAAAATTCTCGAAAAAGACGTGTAACGTAAAAAAGCAGCATAGGGAAGGACGTCAGAGAGTCGAAATATCGAAAAGTAAAAATAAAATAAAAATGAGAGAACGAAAAATTGATGACGAAAAAAGCGAAGCTAAGGAGAAGCGATTACTTGAGGGTTTCGGCGACGAGGTGGAGTGAGTGGTTGGGTAGGATGGTAAAAAAAAAGACTTAGGGGCTTTAAAAAGTCCCGCGCACGCTCAAACACGCCTTCCTTCCTTCCTTTCTACGCTCGCCTTGTGACGGTAAACGAGCGTGAGACCGTATCTTGCTCCTGACATCTTTAACCAGGCCTTCCTCCGCCTCATCTCTTATCAATCCCCGTCCCTTATCCTCTCTCCTTCTCTCGAGCAAGAAAACCTTTTATCCCCTTCTACACACTGCCGCCTTTTTCCAATCCTCCCCCCACTTCCACAGACACTTCCACCTTCTGCCGATAACCGCCATAAAAAACACACTCGGATAAGAACGTCTTTTTCTTCCTTCATCTCTCTCTCTCTCCACTCCCATTTCCTCCCTTCCTCTCCCCTTCTAGACGTTCGGCGAAATTTCCTTTTTTAACGGTCCCTACTTCTGTACCACGTCTTTTAAAAAATGTTTGCGCGAGTGTTACCCATTCTTCAAAAGAATGAAGAAAAGGCACTACGGCATACCTTTTTTTCGGAAGCAAATAGGTTTCGCCTCGTTCTAAAAAATACAACCGAATATTTACAAAACGCGAGTGATTTTTTTATTTTATTTTTCGAGCTTCCCCATGCAAATATATTTGCGAGAATTTTTTCCAAGTAGTTTTATTTTTGCACCAAGCAGGTGTAGCGCGTATAAAGGGAATGCGTCCTCCATACCGAAAAGAAATATGGGCTTCTTCGCGATTCAGGGAAAAAACTGAATAAATTCCAGTCCCCTAGGCAACACGTGACGCGTCGCTTACGAGGTCGCGTAAGATAACTTTTGAGAAATACTTCGGTCTCATTAAAAAAAAAAAAGAAATCATGGAGGAGGAGATGCTGCGCGACTTTTTATCACCATAAAAGACGAGAATGCGTGTTTCTCGTAACACACAAAGACCAGATTTCATGAAATATTGATGTAACTGGTATGACAACGTATTCGGTGCGGTGGGATTATACCCGCTCAAAAGTTAAGCCGCTGCAGTTAATGTCTCTCTTTTTATCTCCAAATTTAAATAACAACGGTAGAAAAAGAACTTCTCTCACGCGGAAAAGCACCGATCGTAAGGGAGATGTAAACGTCGGAATTAAAAAAACACATGCCCAACACATGCATCGGCAGACATTTGTTCATTTCCATTACAAGCCATGAAATCCTCTACGGGTGATGGTTAATGAGTCGGAATGATTTGTGCATCCATATGTTCGATGCAGCAGATGCGAGCATAAAGGGGTCCGACTACACTGTCGCATTCGAACAAATGTGATCAATTTCAGCATCAATGGAACAGTAGAGCCAAAAAAAGAAATATTTCTCCATTCTGAAGTTCATTTCGAACGATAGAAGCAACTTTTGAAAATTTCGCTCGCTCTTTTGGCCATCTTTTAAATGAATCATTTGGTCATCCGACAGCAAGGACGTAGGAGCGCGCGATGCTCGAGTTGCCTAAAATCGAGGATACCCATTCACATGTTGTAAAGTTTGCCTCAAGTTAAAGGTACGTATTCGAATATCATTTGGATAGCCTAAAGGAATATACACTACAGAGGTTTGAGTTGTTAGAATAGGGATTAAAATTTTAACTTAATAAATAAAGAAGATTGAGCACTTGAATGTTGTTTAGGTTGCCAAACGTTAAGAATATGACCTCTGATGCCTCACCTCAAGGGAACTACTACCAATTTTTAAGCGTCTAAGGCAGAGGTTCCCAAACTGTGGTTCGCGAACCCCTAGGTGGTTCGCGAGAAGACTCAGGGGGTTCGCGGCAAAAATCTTTAATGGTGTTTGCACAGCGTATCTCATTGTACGGTTTATGTTAATTATTGTCTGCAGTGACGGGACAGGATTAGGAGAAGGATTATTTCTTTCATACATTTGTTTAACGTATGTTTGTGTGTAGAATATATTTAATTTTCATTTTAAGATTTCTTAAATTAAATAACGAAATTGAGATAGAAGTTTGTACGCGTAAATTAGCCAAATTTATTTTTGTCGAACAGAGAAATCGAATCCGTGACGAATTTGCGTAAAATTTTTTTTAGACTCGGTCGCAAAATTTTTTTTTTAACGACGAGAAATTTAAACTATAACGACAAACGCATTATTGCCGCATCTACCTATCCAAGGATGCCGTTTGGTGCGATATTTTGCTTTGATTATATAGTAACATAAGTTGTCGAGCAAATGATTACATTATTAAAGCAAAGTGATAATTTTAAGTGCTTAAACTTAAATTCTACGAAGCGGTGTAGGACAATATTTTAATAAGATATTTGTAATAATTTTTTGTTTAAGTGTAATTTACACGCAAAATTGAAGTATTTTAATTTTCATACCTGAAAGAGGATGTTTAAACGCGTACACACCCTCTTTGGCTACGCCGCTGATATTCAGGTAAGGAAGGTAATCCTTAAAAATATATATTTTTAAGAGGGGTTCGCGAGATTTGGATTTTTATGAAAGGGGTTCGCGGAATGAATAAGTTCGGGAAACATTGGTCTAAGGGCAGGATAATGGAAGTAAGACATTTGAAGATTTTTGGATTAAAACATACCAACCTAATATTAAAGTAAAATAAAGGGCAGTGACACAGCGAAGTTCGAATCAGCAGAGCACAAATATTAAAATTAGTTCGCTTAAAATGCATGTTATCATGTATAATTAAATAAACATTGCATCATTTAGAGCCATATAATTACACACATACAGGCATACATATACGTACTGTGTGCACGCATATGCTCATGTAAACTAGCACAAACGAGCATCTGCATCCTACAAGCTCACGTATATACATATGTATCCTTCCACATATCGTTTATGTCGCACAGACATACTTTAACGCGAACATACCATAGATGGCATTCGCATACATAAACGTATATTTAGATTTTATATGTTCTCGTACAGGACAAAAATACAGATATGTAGATACTTATAAATCCTCCTATTCCTCCATTAATATATAAATAAACTCATTCAAACACATTCGCAGTTGTAAGGGCGAAAAACACGCTCTCGCGTACACACAAACACGAATACATGCATACTTAAAAGCACAAACACGTTCAAATACGTGTCACATACACATATAGCCATACTCGTAAGCGCAAATTCTCATATGGATTTGTTTTCATTTAATATTTACTCGCTCCTATCTCTCTAAAACAGAAACGGATGTAATACAGTCGTCACTTAAGGAATTTCATGAGACAGAAAAGCACTAATATCACAGAAAAACTAAGCATAAAGTTTCACCTATTTATGATCTCAATAGTTGTTAAAAACACAGAAAATTTGAAACAAAAGTATTATACCTAAGATGTAACTACCTTTCCCTATCTACCATATCTTGCGTAGCTTCTCTCCAGTTTGTTGCCGCATAAATATATATTTTTTCCCGAAAAATACCGGTTAATGTTCGAAAAAGCTAATCGAAGAATAAAATATTACCGAACATGGCCGACACCGGCGCTAACCTGGAATACAGGACTCGTTTTGGCCATAAAAATGGAGGTAGAAGAGGATGCAAAAACACACGGAGATAAGCACGGAGACGGCTTTATTAAGCGGGTCAACTTAGTCGTTTGCGATTTTCGTTTGTGCATTCCTTTTAGAGAAAAAAAATCTTTAAATGGAAGCGATTAGGTACGATGAACTTCAATCGAGGAAGGCATGTTTTCGGGTATTTCCAAAATTCCACGATTTAACTAAGTTTCCGATTCCTAGAAAGGCCCAAATCCGTCCCGTCATCCACGTTATGGAAGTTTTTTCCGTTCCCTTAATCTATCAAAAATCCAACGGATTCGTGGTTTTTAAAAAAGTTTTTTAGCAATAAGAATTTACGCAGCATTACCTATTACTTTTAAAGCCTATCTAAACCATTAGATTAGGGTTTTTATTAATATTCTCCGTTAATGTTCGTCAGATCTGAGGTGTACGACATTCTAAGATCCACGCAAATATTGATGTGCATGATATGGGTGGAAAAATAGGGATTAACTGTTTACGTTGAAAATAATGGATGTCGTCACGAAAGCCATTTTTATAGCGAATAACTTCTTCAAGTATAAGACGACAGCGATAACGATTACCTTATTCATGTGACATCTCATAATAAAAAAAATTAAAAGACATTTCCACCCTTAAACGCATAAACGTACTTTTCTGTCCTTCCGACGGAATTAATGGGCATTTGCGATTAAAAATCCCAGTAAATTATCTTTTATCTCGTATTATAAACATCACATGGCAAAAAAATGGAATGCGTTGCAGAGATTGGAGAAGTTTCCATTTTTTAGATCGGGGCAAGCAGATGAAGTTCCTGAATCAAAACCCCAGACAAGGATAGGGCTCCGCGAACTCTACAACACTGCTGTAACAACGTCGCATATGGGGACAACGGGTGGGCGTGACTTAACGTCCTTTACTCCGTTCTCGAGAGCAGCGTGGTACACGAAACACATTCGCGAGCGTCTGCAGGATGTAAGAGAAAGGTCGGACCAAAATGGAGAGAGAGAGAGGTCAGGTGACGAAAACTTCCCGCCGTCACGTAGCTACGGCGTGCTTTGGAAGTTCCAGGCAGATGCGGGACCCTTAGGCTCTCGTGTACGTTAGCGAGGAAGCCGAAGGTAAGTAATAAAACGGGAGCAAAAGTTTCGACCGATGAGAAAGTTGGAGGGGAATTATCTCTATCTCGCTTGGATGGAAAACGAGATCCTGCGGTTTCCTCAGAAAGAGAGATAGGGAGTGCGAGAGAGAGAGAGAGAGAGAGAGAGAGAGAGAGAGAGAGAGAGAGCGGAACTTTAAGGAGCCTTGGGTGGCAATTATTTATGTTTCCGTCCGAATTGCGGGAGAATTCCGAGGACCGCGCAAGAGAGCGCTCGGGCGTGCGGTTTTTGGGCGAGAGCGATATTAAATCCGCAGAGAATATTTTCTGTCGGTGAGGCGCGCTAATAATCGCTCCGCGCAGCTACGCCTCGAATTAAACCTTTCTTTCAAGATTCGATCAATTATGCCTTAATGCCAAGGATTTTGGCGCGGAGATCGTCGATGTTTAAAACGAGTGAGATGGTATTCTGTTTATGTCCGGCGCTGAAGGTTAATGTAATGCGTTGATATCTGCAGAAAGGCAGAAAGGACGAGGAAAATTTTAAATAGAAGGAACAATAAGTATCTTACAAGTAAACGCAATGTTTTTCGCGCGAAATAAACAAATATGCAGATCCAAGTAAAATGACCAATAAAAATAGCAATTGCCGAAGTGCGCATTTTAAAGATGAAATAAATGGAACGAGGTTGCGATAAAAAAATCACAACGGCGAATTACTCAATTATTTAGCGTTGTATAATATCGTGAATGCTCACTCAATTATGGAGTTCTAATATTTGCATTTTATTGCGAATCAGATCAGTTTTTACCCCAACCGATATAGATACAGCAGAATCATTACCGTTTATGGCTAACTAAAACAAATGTAAGGCAACCGTTAAGCTCCGAGGACGAGAGCATGTCATTATTTAATTTCTTAAGTGATCATTAGACATTTTCGGTACCAAACACGGTGCAATAAAACCTCACTTATGCTTATTTAACTTTTAGCAACGCATGAAATTCCCGTTAACGGCAACATATATGTAGTAGATTATATCTTAGAAAATTCGTTTAAACAATATAAATTACAACGAATAGATGGTAAAAAACTGTTTTCGTACTAAGATGGATAACAACCCTCAAAGCTGACTTGAGATGTCGCCTTTTTCTAATTAAGTCGGCCCTATATAAATCGAAAGCCTATAAATCGAACTTACTTACGACCATTCACTATATCACATTCTTATCCGTAGTAAATCCTTTCCTTGAGAATACCATCTTCGTGAATGGAATTTCCTATTGGAAAGCAGTTTTTGATTACTCCCCAGATGAGTATACTTTTTACGCAGACATCCAAGCTCCAAAATAAAAGAATAATGGGATTAGCGGGAATAATGGATTCAAACCCGATAACATTATGCCTAATACTTAGCAAAGTGTCACGTTAGCGATAATATGATACATCCGTATATTCTTATCGACAATGATTAACTGCAGAATTTTGCATAAGTATCGATCTAATCGATATCGAACCATGGTTTAACGTAATGTTGGGCTGATCTGATAGCAGGAGCTTCGTTTGTGTTTTTTCTGAATTTTGATGAAACATGAATATAGCTTTAAAATGGAAGCGATAAGAATTCGAATCATTCGGGGAATATCCTCATCAGATGCCACGAATAACAGGAATTTTGCAAGGAACCAGACACATTCGAAGCAAAGTAGATGTATAAAAAGAAACAGAATTTCACGAGTCAGAAATGACACGTTACATAAAGATAAGTAATTTTCAGGGTTCATGAGGGAAAGAGACAGAGCGAAAGAAGGCGGAGAAGAAGACACAGACGGCGACATCTCTTATTCGGTATCGAAGCAAAAAATAGCACACCGTACGTAATAGGATTTTACTACCGCAGGAGACATGGGATCAGCGGGATAGGACTTATGCAATGGGTTTCGGGTGTCTCACTGACAAATAGTAACCAGGCTGGAGCGCTTTTAGAATAAAATCCTTCCACATTCTCCCAAGGGTGGGGTAGACGACCTTTCTTTTTTCATCCTATCTAAAGGGTTCATATCCATCCCTCGCATCCTCCGCTAAAAAAAGGTGGAATATTTTGCGTGGGATGAGTTACAATAGAAATTCTTCTCCCAGTATGACACAAACCCGAGGAGTGGAGATGGAGGGAGGGAGGAAGGGGAAGAGAGAAAGAAGTAAGCTTGCTTCATTCCGAAACTCAATCCGTGCGAAAAAAATAAACAGAAAAATGCGAGTTTTTATTTTAACATACGAAAGAAAGTGAAGGGAAAGGATCGTGTCAAATAGGAGAAGGCGTCATCGCTCTTCCCTCGTGTTATGCATGCCATTGAACGCCCCATTTTCTTTTATCACGATATTTTGTTTCTTCCAACAACGGAGTTTCGCGTTTATTAAACAAACAAACATTTTGCGAAATTTTGTTATTTTAAGGAGTTTCGTAGAATTTAAGGGCATAACTCAAGAGCCGTAGGAATGTTAAAATCTCATCTCCCTCTCTCTCTCTATGCTATAATAAAAAAGAACAACATTCGTAATACACATGATCTATTCCAATTTTTTTTGTAATTTCGACATTTGAATGCGAAACGTTTGACAGGCAAAAATGAGGTAAAATTTAAAAGCCCACACGAGATTAAGTTCTATATTACACTAAAGATAAAACTTGGTGTGAAATGATATTATTATTGTAACTAAACGATGCACGTTAATTTTGTAAAACATATCCTATATCCTTTACAGCTTATGCCTGTCTGCATAGGATCTTCGGATCATATTATTCCATCAATTTCATATCCTATATGTTATATTTTCGGAACAAATATCAAAATAGAGTAGTCTAAAGTATAAAAAATAAACAACTTTAAAAAAGTTTTGGGAATACGGTACTAGATAATTTTTGGAAAATTAAAGCGATCCTGAATTAATGCCTTTCAAGCAGACGGACATTCGAAATGTTTTCAAACTAGTAAAATACACTTAAAATATCGAATTATCCATGAAAGAAGCCATTAAATGGCCATGAATTTAAGTACGTTACGAGACACGACTTATTTGTAGACCAACTGTTTCATCTCGAAAGAAAAAATGTATCACTCTCTGAAGAGTTTTGTTCGATATTTAATATATTTTATAACCAATCTCACTTTGTGAAATTAAAAGAAGGTACATTATATCGTGCAGGATTGATAAGGAAGCTTAAACTAAGAACACAAAAAAACATTGTACTTGAGATAAACAACGTCATGTTCTCCAGTAGAAATAGTCATCGACTTCGACTGAAGTTCAAGTGCTGAGCCTATAAAAACGGCAGTTATTCCTCGTCTTTCTGGAGTGTATAACTTCCGATAATAGTTTCCGTCGTAATGAAACAAAGGGCACTCCACAACTTGCACGCGATAAGAAGACGAGTCCCAAATAGACAAAAGACGATCCATTCTCTACACGGGAAGTTCTAATAAAGTGTTTTCCTCGTACAGGAATAGGCAACCGAAATGGAAGAATAAAAAAAAGTAACGCGGAAAAGAGTTGCAAAAAAATAAGCAAAACCGTGCGACAAACAAGATGGCGGACAACAACGTGGAAGGCGAGCGAGCATCTTCCGCCGTTCCATTGTTTTCGCGAAGCATTGTCCGAGATATGGGAAAGGGAGGGGAAAAAATTAAAGGGAAAAACAGGGAAAATAAAAAACATTCCCGAGGAGAGCGTTGGAAGAGATTTTCTTTTATTTTATTTTTTAGCTCCTCGTTCTTTTTTAAACTTCTTTCGCTTAACAGGTGACGCGGAAAGATAACTTCGCCTTGGCCCCCTGCAACTAGTCAACCCTTCTTACTCCGACTACGTATCTCTCTCCGTCCATCTCGTGAGAAAGGAGTTCGAGTAGGAGGAGAAGGATGGGAGGCACCGGGGGAGAAAAAAACAACCCTAACCTGGCGTGACGTCACACGAACTGTGACCTCGGTGAAGGGCCGTTAATGCTTCTCGAAGGGGAATGAAGACGGGGAGAGTAAGAAAAATAAAACGATTGCGCTTCGCACACACTAGTTTGTTTTTTTAAACTGCCGCATCAATTCTCGCGGAGGTAAATCAAAATTTCACCCGAGTGCCTCTGCATGCACAAAAAAACGAAAAGTTAAAGTTTCCCATTTTCTTTTCACTTAAGAGGAAGATGCATTTTTTTGGAAGATTTCCAGAAAGCCATTCCCCATCCACGCAAGTGTGAAGGAGACGGAAAAGATAGGTATGGCGCGAAGAACGTTGAGTCGACACTTTAACATAATATTTTCCTCGAAAATTCATCAAAATTTCGCTGTCAATGGGTGCCCTCAACAGCCGCACGCCATTTTTGTCACCAACTGGGAATGCCGGAAACAAAAGCGTATTTTTTAGCACGCCAAGAAACGTCCACAATCTCACTGCATTTAAAAGTGGAAATTAATATTTGACGAAAATCGTACACGCCATGCGATAAATATTCGCCATGCATAAAACAGCCGCGTATGGAAAAAATATACTGAATTTTACACGAGAGACGACTAAATTTAAAAGCACCTTAAAAGTTTCAACCAAAAAACGAATTCGTTAAATAACGCACAGAAATGGCATAAGTAATGCATTCGGCGGAGCAGTGTATCATAGACCACTTAAAATTTCGGTCACGCTAACACATTTACCGGAAAATTCATATCATATAACATCCTCAAACAAAACAGATACAAAGTGCACACAATCAATATCCATCCATGTGCTAAGCAAAACAAACTCGACACCATCACGCGCAAGTACGCAATACCCTAATAAAAGACCATCGCTCACTAAACGTTTACACACGGCACACATTTACGCAACGTGCATTCAACGTTAATATAATTTTAAAAAAACAGCACTTGAAGCAAGAAAATTAAACGAAACTGAAACCACAAAGGTACAACACACACGGCACACTAACGTATAGCATGCCTCGGTACTACAAACACGCAAAATTACATCTCCAGCGTATTTTCTTCCAAAAGCCTCTCGCACACATCAAAGGGAGCGCCTTCGAGGAGAAGGAAAGCGGCTAGATTCGACGTAAGATGAAGGGTGGTATTAATAGAGCCTCGGGGGAAAGGAGGACGAGGATGTAGCAAGGGTCATCCATTTCCTGTGCGGCATTCTCTGCCGGATTCATTTCGGGAAAGGAGCTATCCGCGGAAATTGGAAATGACCCCTTGGGGGTATAGATGTGGTCCTTTCATCCTACCCACGCCTTCGACCACAACAGCCAATCCCAGAACTCGACAGGGGAATCACACAGCGATGCCAAATAAGGTCAAGGCCTCGAAAAAATGAGAGAGAAAAGGGAATCATTTCGAGAAAAGAAAGCGAGGTAATGGAGAAACGGTAAGCGGGCTAAATGCCACTGAAAGGCTTCCATGTGCTATAACACATTTTGGGGGCGTAAAGATCAACTACTTCTCGTATGAGGCGAAATGACTTTCCATTTGCAGGTTAGAGATCGTAGGCAAGAAATTACTCGAGATAAAAGAGTGAAAGTGGTTTATTTTGGTATTTCTCATGGATTAACGATACGTAATTCGAAAGGATCGTAAATAGAATAGTGTACGAAAGTGATTTCCAAACTGAGGGGTGTCGCGAAAGGCTTTTAGAGGGAACGCGAAGACGGAATGTTTCACTTATTTATTTGTAAATTTTATGCATGGATATGTTAAGAAAAAAAATAATTTTGGGGAAATAAAATAGATACTTGTGAAATTTTGAAACTAATATTGTATTTTATATTTGTTGGTTGATAACAGGGACGTAGCTAGCCTCCTAACTGTGGGGGGAGGGGGGGGGCAACATAAAAGGCAAAAATATTTGGGGAGGCACACAAAAATATGAAAAATTTAATACAACTGGTAGGCTAGACCTGTATTTTTGTACCAATCCTTTGCTTATATTATCAGTAAACTTTTTTCCTACCTCTTTAGTTTATAAAACCGATGTTTATTAACTGTTTGCTTTTGTTCATAAAAAATTATGTTAATTTTTATTGATAATTTTAGATACATTTGTTTGTATCATTTTAAGAACGATATTTTCCATACAATGGGTTGTATTCTGCAGTTATAATTAAAATTACGTTTCTTATTTTGCAAATTAGAAGAATATTTTTTTTAATGTTGACAAACATTCCCATTTCTATTATAAATTAGTACAGTGTTTCAGACATATTACAGACATTTTTTATAACAAATATAATAACACAAGTAATGAAAATAGGCAAGAAATTATCTTAATAAATTATAACTATAATACAAAGGCTATATTTAATTGTCTGTATACTATAAATATGTAAATTAAAAAAGTAAAATATTTTTATTTTAGTAGCTGAACCCGTCTACCTCCAGCTTTTTGTGCAAATATTTCTACAATTAAGTCTAAATCAATATATTTAGTAATTTCCTTTTCAATGTGCAGTACAGCCAAATGTGATAGACGTTCGTTGGCAATTGTATTTCTTATGAAAGTTTTAATTCGCCTCAAACTTGAAAACGATTTCTCGCACGCTGCAGTTGATACTGGCATAGTTACAGCTATTATACATAATTTGTGAAATTCGTAAAAAGCTACTTTGAACTTGCTTATCATTCTTAATAATTGAAACAGATGTGATTTTATTTTTATTTTTAGACTCACCTTTTAATGGTTTGTGGCAAAATTTGTAATTCATCCTTCAAATTCTCAATATCAATTCAATAATTTAAAGCGAAAGGTTTTATTTGTTCGAAATTTAGAAAGTTTTCGTACAGCGGATTTAAGCTACCTTCTAAAATTTTTCTGTTAGTAAATTTAATTCTGCTATATCCAGAACAGGTATATGAATTTGAGTACGAATTTGATCTTTCGTATTGATATTACATTTTGGTTTTCCCGTTTACCCTGATCCATTTCCGCATATGGTCACCAAAAGTATCGAAATACGAGGTCGGGTCCTTGCTTGTTTAACGATTAGTAAAGATTTTTCAGTAATAAATAAAAAATACCAAAGGGAAGTCGGAAAACCGTCCTTAAGATCTCTGTGCCTTTTGTAACTAATCGTGAAATCAATTGATTGCATTCAAAGTAGATTTAAGGGGAGGCCAAGGGGGGAGGGGGGGGGGGCGATGAGATTTTAGGGGGGGCGGGGCTCCCCCTGCCCACCCCCTTGGCTACGTCCCTGGTTGATAAATGGGGTTAAGGGAGTCGCGATATCGTCGGCCGTATTAAGAGGAGGTCGCAGGTGCATAAAGCTTGGGAACCACTGGTGTGAAAGTTAAGCTTCCTGCATTATGCAGAGAAATTCCCGATTACAATATGCTACTATCAATCATATCCTTGGAGAAGACTTGCGAAGGTGAAGAGACAATTTTCTACAGCTTCTACAGCTGTAGAAAGAGACACTAAACAACAGTATCGAAAAATGATAGCCGTTGTAATTGACACAGACAAAATTCTTTTTTAGACCTACTGCAAGCACGATACTCTCGAATGGATTTCTTTCTTTGTCAATACATTCCACGCAATTGCTAATTGCGGTCATTTTTTAACGAGATACTCGAAATTTTAAGAGATTATGACGGTATTAATCAAACTTGCAAGGATGAGATGAAAAATAAGCGAAACGAGAAAAATTCGGAATTTTGCAGCTATTGAAATTTCAATTTTTAGAACCTTACAGGAATTACTGTATTCGGAAGCGAAAGCTGTTTAACATTTTAAGAAGCGATTTTACAGATATTTTTCTTCCATGACGACGACGATGAATTTCCTTTAATAAAACAAATTAAAAAATTCAATGGAACGATGATTTTTATAAGCTCAGCTAGAGAAGCGGCAAAATAGCTTCATATGCATGGAATATAAAAACGTTTAAAAAGATCTCCGAAAATAAATTAGCATCCCAAATGCGAGGAAGGCTATGACGTCAAAAGCGAGCGCTCCACGAGAATAATACCGAGCAGCAGCAGCAGTTACAAAAAAGCAAGAAAGATTCCGGACTAAAATTCTAAATTTATGCAACCCATTACAACGCGAAAAAATACATGTCCGCCCGCGCAGCGCCGTAAAAATTACTCTCATGAATATAGAAAATTCTTCTGCCACCTGATGTCGCTTCAAAACCATCCGACAAGAAGGTGAGTTTCCAGAGAGTGATTCGGAGAGCGAGTGACACAACAAAGTTATCGAACACATATGGGCAAAGGCTTCAAAAATTCCTTCTCCCTATTTAAGTCTTTCTAAAACCACACCGCCACCGCTCACCCATTCATCCTCGTTGCAGGATAACGCTTTATTATTGTTGGAAACCAATTTCGCCTCAACTCGGGTGCCCTTCATTTTTTTCCACCCTCTTCCTCCCCGCACCACTCCTCTCCCCTATTGCTCATCGAGCACCGCTTTGACATCAATCCACGGTCGCCTGTGTCGCGTGAAACGAGAAAATTGATTCATGAAGGTCGAGCACCAATTACGCCGTCCGTTTATGTATGTGTGTTTGTATGGCCCTGAACTTCCAAGGCTCTTGGGACCGCGAAGTTTTTTATAATTATTTTTACACGAGGGTTTCCTTTCCGTAACGCCGGCAGGAAAAGATGCGCTTTTCCACCGGGGACGAAGAAACAGGGAGAGATTGAAAACGAGACGTGGAGAAATGCATCGGAAAGAGGAGGTAAAGAAAGAAAAGTGGTTTTAAAAAAACACGATTTCTGGGCTCCCTGCGACACAGGCTTGTGGCGATTAAATTCACCTACGTTCGCGTTGAAACAAAACGTAAAAAGAGTAACATACGAAACTCCATTTGTTTCATTTTCTTTTCGTTTGCAGGGAAGCAGGCACGGGCGGAATAATTAACGACGTCACGAAAAAATGGGGTGACGAAACGCCTGCAGCGGGGACGATGGTTTTAAAATTTCGTATTGAACAATATGCAGAAAACTTTTCATACGTGCAAAGTATACGGCAGTTATGGCCACTCGTTTGATAGGATGGTTATATAATAATATAAAAAAATTCAAAAATGCTCATACACAAGACAAAAATGGACAATTTATTCGATTCTGATTTTTTTTAACGATACCCAGTTGGAGATAAAAATGAATATCAGAGAAATGATTCATAAAAGACGGGCAATGTACATGATACCCAAAATAACATCAGTCCATTCGCAACAAAATAGCATTCGAGTAATTTCATCAAAAGGTATTATCAGATCACAGCGAGGGAATTAGGATTGCCATTTTTCGTTCCATTCAATTACGCGGCCTTACTGTGGAAGCTGCAAATTAATGACTTTACCACCAGAATACATGACACGAACCGAACATAACATGGAGGCATATACATCCGAATTGGTTGTATAAAAGTCATTTCCGAAACGGTTAAGAAGATAGATTAGCCTAATTAATCTACTTATCGCCATGTATATTGAAAACTAAACATATACGGACCGTATCGCTCGTTAAAACTAAAATAGCAATGGAAATTCACTCATGGACCTGTTAGACGGACAAATACAATACCGCCGTTTAATTTCACGATTCAATTGAAGATATTCCGAAAATAAATAATCTAATGCCTCGCCGCTGTTAATTGAAATTTACCCTGAATTTTTTTACAATTTATTTACGGCAGATAAGGAACAGAACCATTTTATTTACATTTCAGTGAAACAAGATTAGTACTAATTTAAGTACTCCTCCGGCATACAAATGTTCTGAGAAATATTACGGCACGTTAACTTGATCGAAACGACAGGGAAGTCTCGGAGAGAAAGCCATACTACAAAACATAATTTCAATAAAAGAAAACGTTAACATAAGTTTCATAATGGGGAGGTGAAAAAAGATGGCCAAATCATATAACCGCATCTCCACTTTACAGCTAAGTCTTCCTTTTATAAGCGGAAAATTTGAGCGGAAAAAGGAAGGTTACGAGGTAGGTCCAGGATCGCTGCCGCGGGGAACTCTTCTCATAAAAGGTATAGATAAGAACGGCTCAATGCGAGGCCCAATATCGCCCAATAAGGGAGGCATTCATCCGTTCAATGGACCGCCCTCCTTTGATGTCTCCCTCAAAGATCTCTTACTTTTCGCTCGCCTCCCATCTATAGCCAAAGTCAATCCAATCTATCCATTCCATTCTACCTTAACAGATATCCAATAAAACGAACGCTAAGTTTCCCAAAAGAAAGAGGAGCCGACGAAGTTTTCCCTTCCCTAAAATCAGGATAAAGACGCGGAACCAAAAAGCTCGCATCAGCGATTACGATACGTATTCCCATGAAAAGACGACGTTAATTGAATTACGGAATACCTTCCAAACACCCTATACTTAACCAGGATACATTCCTCGCTTGTTTCCTAACTCAAGGACTTCAAAAACACTCCACGTTTCAATTATAAGAGTTGGGAATGATTTAACGAACCACCACACGCAAGAATTATCACACCACATCCTCAAACGAAGCCCTTTGCAGTATGACTTACACGGCGAAAACTTTTGGGGTGAAAATTACAATATTGAAGATAGGTACCGCTGTGAATAAACATCATCTGTTAAAAAAATTCCAATTCAAGAGAAAGACGTGAAAATTAGGATATCATATTTTTTCTAATGATAAAAATCAATTCCGATCTTTTCATTTACAGTTGGAAAAAAAACTGCAACGATTAATAAAACGTTAATTAAGCAAGCGTGCGGAGCGCATTAGCACTAGAAAAAGCATCCAATTTATGGACTGAGAAAACGTCTCCCGCAATTAATCGACGCAATGCTTGAAATTAAAAAAAAAATAAACGTATACATGCATTGGCGAGAGGAATAAAAGGTACGCGACGGAGAATTGAAAAGCAAAGCGCTAGGAAAAGTTGTACAGGACATTGCGGAGCAGGTATTTGAGGTAATTTCCGAGAGGACTATGGGGGTGGGGATATTTAAGCGACGGAGCAGCTCTCTCTCTCGCTTTTTATTCCTTTTAAATAGCGACATCCTTGGTACCTCTTCATCCAATTCCCTTTTTCCTCTCCGTCTCTCTCTTCACCTCTCTCTGCGCCTTATCCGTACCGTTTGAGCCTTTAAAAAATTAACAAAAAACACGTTTTTCCTTTCATGGCTCACAGGAGGACGCATATTTTTCTTTTTTTATATTTAGAAAAATATCACGTGTTACGCGAGGAAAATACGAGCACATCTGGTCTTTTCCTCGTCAGCATATAACATGCGCACACATGCACACGATCCGCACGCGGCCGTTCGCTCTTTTCTATATCTTATATGAAAAGGGGTCTTCTCTCTCCTTGCCTCTCTATCTCTCCCTTATTAAGGCCGTCCTCTCCAAAAATAAGGACAAAAGCCCTTTCTTTCAGAGGACTGCTGAGGTTCAGTCAGCCATTAATAAGGTCCGCTGAATACCATTCAGGAAATTAACGTGTTCTTATCAATTTTAGCATAGAATCAAGAATCTGACAGAGAGCGAGCTTCGTCACCGAGAGACGAGTACGTCTTCTTTTCTACGCCGGAAAAGAGGAGACTCAAGCGGAAAGAAAGGCCGTATTAAAAAAGGGCCGATCGTAAGACTCGAATTAAAATTTCAATTAAATAAATGGGTCACACAGCATGTTCAGAGGGAGCATACGCAGGAACTGTCGATGATATAAAGCCGAGTGGGAAACTCGAGTTTGAGCGAATCGATTTCCATTTAATGAACTTTGGAGAGCATGAAAATATCTTAAATTTCTTGCAATCATTCCCAGAAGTATTCGTGTTGACGAAAATTAAATTTGTTAGCGCATGAGATAACTAGTTTGAAGCTGGATTAATTATTTGACATTACTGAATATATATATATATATATATATATATATATATATATATATATATATATATATATATATATATAATGAGAAAAAATTAATTCAGACAGAGAACAATATTTACCACGAAAATTTCTGCGGTACAACATAATTACGACTTATAGTTTCGGAAATAAAAATCCAACAACCGCCCAATCTTTCCATACCGTTTTATACGTATTTCCCATAAAGAACGCCTTTGAAAAGTGTACTCCATTTATGGAGTTTACTTTTCCATGTTGTTTATTTTATGAAAACGTGCTAAATAGAAGTATTAGTGTGTAATAATGATGAGTTTAAACCTATACTTTGTTTTATTGTTGTTGAAAATGACGCAAGAGAAAGACTAAAACTCTACTAGAAAATATTTACTTAATTTTTTACAAGGCGTTCAAGTTTTCGGCGACACAGCTCCTAACTCTTCGCGACACACCAGTTGCGAACCGCCGATTTAGAATGTTTTCGAATTCGACAAAAATACACTCCCGCTAAAAATAGATCAAATTCTATCAAGGAAATTAATATGGTCCACTAAACTACGTATGCCATCTTCGTTGACACGCGCTCCTCAATTGTTTACGAATCGCGATGAAAATCGCATTTTTCCTCGTTCCATTTTTCTCCCGAACGAACACCTTTAGTTTCGGCCATCCGTGTCTCACGATCCATCTCGCTTCAGCGCGATATTTATTTATTTTTTCAGCGCGCAACAATGAGCTCGTAGAAACAATAAGCAAACACCGAGCGAAGTCACAAACTGAATACTTGGATCTCTCTCTCTGGAGAGCATGCTAGCCAGGTCGCGAAGCTATTTGCGGGGTGCACACAAAGGGAGTTCATTATTCTATCGTTCCCATCGGTCCGGAGCGAATTGCTTCGTGACTTCTTTGAATTCCATTACGAGGACGAATCAAAAACAATCGCGCTCTGCTGCACTCCATTGTTACCTTGAACTCGATGTGAGCCCGAGGATTCCAAAGGCAACGAGATGGCGAGCGGGATCCGAACAGGGCGTCGCAATGAGCAAGAAAAATCGACAGTGCGCGATACGATGATTCATCGCATACCTAGTTAACAGAGAGTGTGAGAGCCGGAAAGACAATGGGACGGCATACTTAATTTAAAATTGCTTCATTATAACCAACCCCACAACGCGGGAAGACGAGTTAACTCGTCCAATCTTCCTATGAATACAGAGTGAATGTTATGTAGCAAAACCATGCCAAGAATTATTATCATGATTTGATACAATAATAAAAGTTGCATATAAAGAGCGCTCAGGAACAACAAAATCATTGTTAACCCTCAAAAATAAGTTCCAAGCAACATGATCTGTACTGGGATTTAAATGTTCTCGTTTTGAGAATTTTAAATGACGAATTGCGATTAACGCAAAAAATAAATTCAAAAAGTAAATTTGCAATTTTTATACGATTGTTAAGGAGCGAGTATTTTTTACTTCAATATTGCGACTTGGAAGGCGCACAACAAAGCGGTATGGTTATTACCGCGTGAAAATACTTCTTAATGCAATTATCAACTAATACAGAGTCCATTAAAAGCATAAAATTATCAATTTAATTACGTCGCTCGGCCGTCATTGAAAAAGACGTCAAAAAAGATCTTTCCTCTCCATCCTGCTTGGCTCCCTTCGTCCTATCCTGCCATCCCTGATATGTTCCATATTCTTTCACTTAATATTTTCATAAGTTTCCACTTTCTTTAACACTACATACAACTTCCTATGAATATGTACCAGATTATGAGTTTATTCAGTTATCTAATACATTATGTATTATGACAGTTTGCCGTTTTCAATAAACATCAAAGTCAAAGATCCCATTTTACATTCAATATCTAATATAGTTAATGGTTTCAGGCATCACTTGGTGGGATTTCTTCATGGGAGTCTCTTCATTTCTACAATATCTAATAAGTTAAAAAGCTCCGGTCTAAAATTTTATATAGATATATTTGATATATTTTCGAAAATTGGATAACGTGATTGAAGCGAAAAATGGATCAACAATTCATTGAAAACATACAATGACAGCGGGTTACTAGAATTATCGAATTCTAAGGGATAATATACTTGCGTGAGCAAAGAACAATTTTCTCTGGGACCCAAGTAAAATAAAAAGGGCGGATGATCGCTGATCTCGCGGCAATTCAGCGCCACACGCTGTTCACTTTCTAACTTTCTTCCATGCATTCGTTTTTATCTTTTAGGAAAAAAAGACCAAAGTCGACTACTTGATCTCTTTCCCCATCTCGAGATGGTATATTCGACGTATGTAAGTTACTAAGGTGGCATTTTTAATCACATCACATCACTAAAACAACAGGTATGGAAAGGTGTAGACAGTTTCCAAATGCGTTCTTTGATATGGACGAATTTTATTAAAGCTGCTCAATACCAAATTTCATCAAAATACGTCCTGCGGTTCCCGCGTTGAAACAGGAACATTGTAAACTACAGGTAGGTCTTCATGTAAAGTGGTCGTAATTATTGTCCGATTTTAACCAAAATTGAAATCGGTCGACAAATTTTATTAAAACACCACAATACCAAATTTCATCAAAATACGCCCAGCAGTTCCCGGGTTTTAATATGCGGACGACGGACATAAACGACCTCCCCTATAAGTATGCGTTCACTACGTGCAAAGAACGCATAAAAACGAAGAAAATTCTAAAAAAGACAATGTCTCTTAATTGGAGTTTCGATCATTAGCCGTCGACTTTTGCGAGGAAGTGCCTTTCCAATTGCGCGGCCCGTAGTATTGCGGGGTGGGGGACTCGAAAGCTACCAGGCTCGCTTTATTATTACGACCCTTACGAATCTTATTCCTTGGATTACTGGTGTCAGGAGACCAAGACACGGCGAGGATTATCCGCAAAGGGGAGGAAAAGAGAGGGTAGGGAAGGGGAGAAGGAGAATGGAGGGAGAGAAGGGAGGAGAAGAAAGAGAATGTCGTTGACCTATAAATTAGGGACATCAACGGGACAATTTCCAGGGGGCGACGCAGCACACAAATCTTCTCCTCCGAGTTGAAGAACCTTTTATTGAGCTTTCTAGCACTTCAGCACTTTTAAATTGAAAGCCATTTTTCCAAGGCGAGACAGAGAGATATATAGAGGGAGTGAGCGAGCGAGGAATTGTAACCACATCTGAAAGAGAGTGAGAAAGAAGTAATGGGTTTTGAGAGTGAATGCTGGCAAAGATAAGGAGCGGGAGGGAGGGAGGAGAGAGAGAGAGAGGGAAGAGAGAGAGAGAGGGAAGAGAGAGAGAGGGAAGAGAGAGAGGGAAGAGAGAGAGGGAGGAAGGAGAGAGAGGGAGGGAGGAGAGAGTGGGAGGGAGGAGAGAGTGGGAGGGAGGAGAGAGAGGGAGGAGAGAGAGAGGGAGGGGAGAGGGAGGAGAGAGAGAGAGAGGGAGGAGAGAGAGGGAGGGAGGAGAGAGAGGGAGGGAGGAGAGAGAGGGAGGGAGGAGAGAGAGGGAGGGAGGAGAGAGAGGGAGGGGAGAGGGTGTGTGGGAAGGACCAGAGTTTAGAATGGGGAAAGTGGGAGGGAGGAAGTGAGAGATAAGGAATGGTGAAAGGCAGTGGAAAGAAGAAAACGCGGAATATTCCGCGTAATGGAACGGATAAAAGAAGCGTTTTTATTTTCATCTCTTCCGCAAACGGCGTATATATGGGGAGTCAATAGTTGATGGGAAGGAGACGGGAGAAGAAGAGGGAGTTGGGGGAAAAAAGAGGAAGGGAAAAACGAGGCAATTAGTTGCTAGCGCGATTCCCTGAAGAAAAAGTAACCACTCGATGCTTAATTAGACCACTTCGACCGATAAGTGAGGCAATTTTTCAAATTCCGCATCGAGTCGCCCAAGCGATCTTATTAAAGCACTCGAAATAATAACCGGATAACGGTAGCATTCCGAGGAAACGGAATGCGCTTTCGATACTTTTTTGTTTAATTTTTTTGGCGTACTTTCGACGGCGGAAGCCATTCGCGAGTCTTAAAAGGTCGATAAAGCGAGAATATATGGGGATGGAAATGGAGTGATCTCAAAAACGTGTACTTACTCGCGGTTTGACTTACCCGAGTGGCGTTTTATACATACTTAACTATGGGAATGAATGATTTCATCAGAATAATACGAAAATGAAAATCGCAAATTCAAATAAACGGCGCAATAAACATTGCACAAACTTTCTTATATACGTATATACTTTTGGTCGACTGTGTAAGTTTATAAAAGAAAAACGCTTATAAATCAACGTTAACCGTAGTTTAGCGAATATTTTTAATGCCACTGGACGATATATAGTATTTTTTTTGGACACATGACTTAGTTGGTATAATTGGTGACATCAGGCTGTACGACTGGATGGATTTTAATCAAAATCCTTATGCCCATTTTTGAGTAAATCGAATTTTGCTTCAAATTATCTAAGAATAGAGTGCCCTTAATTTCTGTGCAATATCGTTCATCTCTTCAGAGTGTCTATTATGAATGATATTATCCCCAATGTGCGGTATCATTCGATTTAGTTTAACCGCCTAGGCCAGTGGTTCTCAACCGGTGTGCCGCGGCACACTGGTGTGCCACGAACATTTCCAAAGTGTGCGCGAGACTTTAAAGAGAAATTTGCAAATCTGAGCGTCTTCCACCGATAACATAAAAAATATAGAATTTTATGATAAATTTTAGTTCTTTATTCAAATGTAATTCTAGTGTGCCGAGAAAAAAGTGAATATCCAAAGTGTGCCGCAAGCACCAAAAGGTTGAGAACCACTGGTCTAGGCTATAGTATGATTTTGAGTGGATCGCGGCGGAGGCGTGACACCATAGGGCTTAGGTAAGGTAACTTAGCGTACATTTTAATGTCACTGGACGCCATATAGTGACTTTAAGAGATATATGGCTTACGGAATATTATTGTTTACATCAGTATCTACAATTGGATTTATTTTAATTTATTTAGAGCCATTTTTGAGTAAATCAAATTTTTTCTAAAACTCGACAAGAATAAACTACACTTTATTTTTATGCAATATAATTTTCATCAAAAAAGGGTCTGCAAAGGATGATATATTACATAAATACGAGGAATAATTCGATTTTATTTATGCGTTTGGGCCCTAGAACCGCAAACAGACCGACAGACAGACGGCATGGCGAAACCCCCTTTTACGGAGTCAGGGAAACCTACAACGTGTATTTCCATCAAAACCTCGAAGTCTAACTTTTTAACGATTACAATACCTACTTTCTCAATATATTACGTACATGAGAAAGTAAAAATCGATTAAAGGACATATTTCACATTAATGGCAAAACATAAATAGAAAATTCTGTTAAAGGGCTTTTACAAATTCTAACTAGCATCTCTAAAATGATGCATTCACACATGATTATTTCGCAGTGCGCAAAAAGAAATATCCGATTCGCCAACAATTTGTAACAATATGTGTAAAAAATAACGAATCGTAATCCACAAACAATAAGTTTACGCTTGTCCAAAAATAATATGCGAGTCTCAATTCAAAACTAAGGAAATATCTTCCATTTAAAAATTCATAGAGATATGTGTAAAAAAATGAACCAATTCATTTCTGCCTTATAAACAGAGCATCCGATCATTTTCATCAAAAAAGTTCCCCTAATTCAGGATGGTAAAGCGTCCTTGACTCGCAACACTTTACCCTGAGTTTCGACCTCAATTTCTTGCTCATGGATCAATGACGAAGTCGGCCCCCTGAGTATGCTAAAAAGAACTTCCGCTAGCATACTCGATCGATCGATTCCGCGGAATTTAAAACAGACAAGACGCGCGGCAAAGGCCGATATTTGCGTCGGATCGCGAAACACCAAAACAGACTCCCTTTTCAGAACCATTAATAAAAAAATGGAGCAAACACTGCGACGGGCAAGATATAATGAGACGAGTACACACATGGGAGAGTTTGCACAAGATAGATGGAGTTTGAAGAGGACCGGAAAGTAAGGTTTCGGAGGGTGAAAGGTCAGGCGAAGTTGGGCAAAACGGAATGAGAGATCTTTGCACGGTTATCGGATTCTATAGGGAATAGCCAAGTGCGGAGCGAAAAGATTGAGGTCTGACCGATACGGTCTCGGAGTGAGTTCAAAGCGGGCAGCACTAGATGGATTAACCAAACAAACAACTCAATCGCGACGGCGGCGTTCCGCAAATATGGCTCGCATCACACTTACTCTTGTATTCAGTTCTGATACGAAATAAGTAAGAAATGAATACGAGCGGTATTTTTTATTTTGATTTTTGAGGAACGGTAAGTAGCCAAGTGATTGAGAAATCACGATTTAAATGCGTATACTGCGCGTCATATGAAATTCTTCATCAGTTAACTCGCAGTAACTAACCTTTAAACACATATTCTCGGATGAGATACAGCAACGAAACTGAGCAGGATGATATAGTTCAACGTTCCTCAAAATTTATTCCACGTGACTATTGGAAGGAAAGATTCCAACCAAAAAAGAAACTTTTATGGTCAGATTTTTGAAAAGTCTCGCAACACAAAAATAAACAGACGCCAGAAGAACACCATTAACCTGATAGTCTAAGCTTGTTCCCTGTTTGTGTTGATGTTTTTCATCTCTTCTTGCGACGAAGGGCGGCAATGTTGACACAATCCTTACGACAACCCTTCTAACGTTACGCGAACCGCACTTTGAAAAACTCCCAAGTGGTGGAAAATGAAAGAACGTCGGCAAGATAGGTCAGTGAGAGAGAGAGAGTTTGGCTCGTACGAGGCAATGACCAGGGCGAAAATAAGGAGCCACTTACAAGATAGAGAACGTTGAGCTGAGAGATGAGACGGAGAATTAACCTAGAGTGAAAAACCGATACAAAAGATAGTTTAGTTTCTTAAATCCGATAAGAAAAGAAAAGTCAGACGACATCCTTCTAAAAACGCGACGAAACGAGAACGATGCATTCTCATTCCAAAGTATATAAATACAAAGGAAATTAAAAAGTGGAACAAATTAGCAAAACAGTCAGTGACGAAACAGCATAAAACTTAGGCATTTTTAAATAAAAATATTACTTGAAAAAATCGTTCAAAATGTTGTGATGAAACGTCCGTAATCTCCAAAGTGAAAACAATCACTTATAGTAAAGACAATTTTCTTTTTAAAAGCCATAGAATATGAGACCGAAAACAAATGTGAAATGTTGAATACTAATATAGGTTGCACACAAATTTTCAGATTACATAAATATTACATAAACACGCTCAAATTTTCTTTAGTTTATACTCAACAATCGCTCGATAATTATGCCCATAGGACCGTGTTTCAGACCGTTAAAAAAAAACTAATTTACATGTATTAGTAATGATATAGAGTTAATATACCAACGGCTTACACCCTGATGCCCTCCAAAAATTTTATCCTTTTTTATTTCAATTTTGCAAGGACGAGACTCGACGAAGACGGTGCATTATCCTAAGTATGTTTCACCATTAACCTTGACCTACCGAGCTTCCCTACTCACTTCATGACGCGCGACATGCAAATAATCCACATTCCTATGCTAAACTATGACTATTACGCAATCCTATGAATTGCACGAGAATCCTCCAAGAGAGTCTTGGATGGCCATTGACCGAGGTGAATCTTATATATCGTATTCAACAGAAACCTAAAATTTCATGGTAATAACGCCTAATTCATTTTCAAGTTTAAAAACAGAAAATGAGCGACGCCATCCCTATTAGAACAGTTTACATTAAAATAAATATAATAGCGTTTAACCAATTATAAACTAACATACAGGTTAAATACATATTTAGACTGCAAATCTCAACCTTAAGCATACATTATTCGAAACAGATTCATACTACTAATTACAAGAGATAGGTCAAATAAGGTGATAATGTGACCTGTGTCATTGAATTTTTTTCGTGCACATAGATTTATTGATTTATACATAACTATTCAATAAAACTGAAAAATGTAAAAGTTATCCAGCAAGAAGTATATTTTCTAAAAATACCCAAGCGAAAGTTGGTGTAATAAAAACAATCTGCCTCTTATACCCTATTCCAGGATAATTAAATAGAACAAAGAAAACAGATAAGATATAATCATAAAAAAGAATCACAGAAAGCATGTTTAGGTGTTTCTCGTACTGAGAAAACACTCGAAACTGGAAAAGGTAAAACCCAAAAAGGAAACCGAGAACGTTACAACCCATGTACGGTTTTAAAATAAAAACCACAATAACAACGCGATTTGAGCGGCGGTGAACGGAATGAGCTGCTCTGCTGCACGCGTCCCTTAAATGGCTAGGAATAGTCTTAATGCGGCACGGTGAAAAAAATAACATAATCCAAAAGACCAAAAGGAAATAAAGAATAAGGGCGGAATAAACTATGGAAAAAGGCTTCGGAAAAAAACACATAAATGACCGAAACTAAAGGTATCTAACAAGGGAAACAAGGGGGGAAACAAGGGGGGAAAAAACGGAAAAACTCACAAAACGCTAGAAAATATAACGCTGATGCGCAAAAGCCATTTTATTCTGATAAAAAAATAAACGTTCTTTTTGTCGCCACGCTTTGAACACACGTGTCACGGAGAAAAAGAGAGAGAGAAAGATGTTTAAAAAAAACAAAAAAGGATAAAGATTTCGGGTCGCACTCAAAGGGACGCCGACGACCAAGAAGTCACCGTAGCGTAGAAGATAGGGGACGGAGGCAAAAATCTACCCACAAAGAAAGGAGAATAAGTGGGAGAGAAAGGAAAGCGGAAGACAGAAGAGGTAGGGAGAGGTTATCGGACAGCCCCCTTGCGAGGGAAAAGAAGGGGACCGCCTAGACAAAAGAGCATCCAGAAAAGAGAGAGATAATGGACGGAAGAAAAATAGGTGTGGACTTGCAAGGAAAGGGTATGCTGGGTATCTTAAAAGTAGCAACCGAAGAAAGTGGGACAAGATGGTGCCGAAAATGGGACGAGTAAGTGGTTGGAGAGAGAAAATTGTAAAATTTAGGACAAAGTTAGAACGCCCACTTACGAAGGTAGGCATTGGAAGACTCGTGGAAGCATCTCAACTGCAGGATCTCGGGTTCGATCCCAACCCTATTGTAACCACAGATATGCTTACTGTTAAAGGAAGTGTAGTTTCGAAAACGAGTTAATCCAAAATAAAAACAATTAGCATGCTGAGATATAAATTTAAGCGTAACACGGAGGAGAAGGGCCTGTGCTGAAGTATCTGGGAGCGGTGGAAGGCTCGTAAGAACACACGACCAGCGAAAGAGCGGAGACGAAAAGAGTGGAAGCTTGGGAATGACTCAAATTAGGGAGAAGAGGGAAGAGCGAGAAAATTTCCTTGTTAGGGATTAGAGATTGGGATAGGAATAGGAAGTCCAATTTGGAGAGATGGCGACGAATTGGAAAGGAGGTGGGAAGAGAGTGGAGAGCCAATTATGGTGTGGGATTTGGATTGATATTGGGTGGAGTGAGAACTTGGGGGCGTAGGGACACAGAAAAGAGAGCGTAGAAAGTGAACGAGGAGATTAGTAATGAAAGAATGAGAGACCGATAATGAGGAAAGAACGCGAATGAGAGGGGAATAAAACCAAAAACATAGCATGGCAAGCATACAGCCTCTGCCAAGACAACAATACGATCGAAACGGAACTTACGATGCCTACTTTCCATTTAATCATTTATTTTAATACTTATATTAGCTTTAATAGCTTTAAAATCACCGCGGATATGTTGCTCTTTGTATACCGAATCCTAGTCCAACAACAATTGTTGTTCTGGCAACAGTCGTAATGAGTGATGAAAATTGCAAAAACTTTAGTATTTACGCGAAATTCTAAGAAATACCATCGATAAGCAACACTCAACGATAGAAATTGGCATTCATTCATTCATTTTCTCAGAGATTAGTACAAATCCCGCTCCCATATTACAATTCTAAGATATTTTAATGTGCAAGAAAAAATTACCCTGCACGATGGATTTCAGATTTCCAATGTAAATCAAATGGGAATTATAGTTTCTGGAATCGAACCCGGGACGTTCAATATTCGCAACAAAAACTATCCTCGGGAACTCGATCCAAGTAGCAAGTTATTTCCGCCAAGTGTCATTAAAACCTGTCTATTGGCTCAAAAGCTAATAGGACAGACAGATGAACAGACACGACGACGAAACTATAAGCCTATTTACATTCTGGAAAGTAGGCTAAAAACTGAAACCATACAAGGGAGAATGTGCAGAAATGGCACATCAATGGTATACAAGATAAAATTGAGGAAGATACATACAAAGCCGCCGTAATGTACACCGGAATGCTCTTGGAAATTGAGCCGTTTGTGCTTCAAGGGACCGGCTTGCGGCGAATGCGGGAATGAGGGGCAGAAAGATGCGGGAATTCGGCTGGTGGAAGAAGAGGAAAACCCGCACACACACACACGCACTCCCCCGCCCCTACACACACAAGCATCCGAGGTGGACATGGACCATAACGGCAGGAATTCCGACCAATCGGCTCCCGGATGAAACACGAAAAATATTCGATTGGTCAGAAAGAAGAAAGAAGGAAGATAAACGAACGACGTCTATCTTGAGATGAAAGAATCCTTTTTTTTTAGAATAAGGATAGCAACCCCATTTTTTCTCTCTACGATATCCCTTGTAACCCACACCTCCAGGAAAAGCCCCTTTCCTCCAGCTTTATCACTCCCTGGCCCTTTCCCAATAACGTCTCTCTCCCTCTCCCCTTTCTCTGTTATCGTTCTTTTTCCCCATGGGAGGAAAAGGAATAAAGGGATCATATTCAGAAAAAAGGAGAAAGGGAAATAAAACGAGGGTACGGGAATTGCGCGGGTTATCGCGAGTAGCGCGGAAAATAGGGAAGGGCGAGAGGGAATGTAGTTAAGCAAACAATATGGCTTACCCGCGCAATACTCTTAGAAAACGTCCGGGTGGTGGTTCAAATCGTCGAGGGATTCTTCTTAGAATGGGAAGATTTTCGTTCCTCCGGGAAATAACACGCGACCGATGAATTTATTTTTACTTTCTCATATACTTTCTATATAGAGAAACTATTGTAATCCCGAAAAAATCGACTTTGAGATTTTGACGGGAATACAAGTTTCCGGTGTCCCTGAATCCAAAACAAGTGGTTTTTGTCATGCACTTTGTCTGTCTGTGTGGAGACCTTGCGCCTAGACGATTCAACTAAATCGAAAGTTATTTCGTATTTAAGCCTTAGATCGAAACATCGGGTTTACAGTCATCAGTAGAAACGTCCGGTATCTCAGGCCGCTAGAAAATGTGCATGCATGAACAATATAACTTTGAACAATGTATAACTGTAGCATACAATGCAAAAAATAATATGAAATGCATTTTGCAATACGAAATCAATTTTAGCAGCATCAAAAAATTTTCCCTGAGGTCCGACAGACCGATGTTACGGTCTAACGGTGAAACATACTATTGCCCAGAAGAGAAACTTCGGAGAGACGAACGTTATAGCTCAACAATGAAGGCTAGTTTATTCTTGTCGATTTTCACAAAAGGTCGATTTATTCGAAACTGGCATAAAAGATTTCGATTAAAATTCACTCAGTTATAGAGCATGGAGTCATAAACAATAATGCATAATCCTTTTTTTTTTCAAAAATAAATATGTAACGTCCAGCGACATTATAATTCATCGATTATTACGCCTAGCTCTCCCCAGTTATCTCAACAATATTCGTCCAGTAATAATGCTTCATCGGCTATGTGCCTTCGCCAATCCCGATAATACTTTATATTGATGCACAGTATAATTTTGAGTTGTACATATGTATATGAGGTAATCAATATAATAATATAATTTACTTTCACAAGACATTGTCCGCAGCTTGTTATTTTTGTAGCAGTAGGAGTTTCTTCCAGCCAGAAAAGAGTGTAGTGTGCAATGCATACCGATTTTATATCATTGTGCTGATTGAATCCCAAGAATGTTCCGTCAGGAAATCCGATACGTCCTCCATTGCCTTTTAGAAGTAGTTTATTTAGACTCACGGAAAGGATTGCCATTTGTTTAAAAGTAAGCTGATTTTTTGGGCCAACATTCCGTCGGAAAGCGTAGAACATGTTAACTTTATCCAGACCAGATGATGTGGCGTTTCAATTAGTTATCCCGGTCTGGTTTTTAAAACCATGTTCCGTTAATTCCGTTTCATATCCAAACGGCGATATTTTTAAAAATTACTGTATGATCTTGGGTTTATTTAGTACAACTCTGATGACAAATCCATACGTTATTAAGATATGTTTAGTTGCCATGTCAGCTCAAAATCATTTATATTTAAGATAAACAATATTTTGTTAGTTTAAACGTAAACCCTTTGTTATATTTTTTATGGTGCAAAGAAATACTTTTAAAAATCCAAGAGTAAAAATCAAGCTTCAATAAATAAAAATAAAAATGCGCAATAAGAATGAGTGGAGAATTATATCTCAACAGAACCCATAATAAATAAATTATAATTAAAACCTACCGTGTTCAAAAGACAACAAATGCTCTTTGCATTGAACAGGAAAAGTTTAACCAAGAAAAAATTAATTAAAACGCACTTTCTAGAAAAAATTAAAATACATTATATCTTTCCAGAACATTGTTTGGTGCAGAAAAAATTCACTAATTTCATAAATTGTATTAAAATATAAGGTTACGTATTGATTCGAGCTAACGCTCACGGTTAAGAGTAAATAAACGATGTAACCAACACCCTATTTTCACAAATAAATCGCATGAATGCATTGAACCAATATCCACGGGATGATGCCTACAGGAAACACCTTTTCACAAGTAAAGAAATTTCATAAATCAATTTACAATTTCCATTACGTCACCTCCACGCCGAGAAAGAGCGAAAATAGATACCTTGCCTCATTGCGGACGCCATCGAAGCAATCTAAACCGATGCATCCCACGTCGTATCTGATAAATTCACGGAGACCTGAGATGGCTCTAAGTCGTGAGAATAAACGAACCCGGAAAATTCTTCGACTACGAAAATAGTTTTTTTTTCACCGACCATAGAAATTTAAAAAAAGAACTCGAGCAACAAGAGAAGCCTATTAATATTCAGAAACCGTTGCCCGCGGATACGTATTCTTCGAAATCCCTCCTCTTTCTTGGGAATTCATTTTTTTTTCCGCCGAAAAAACCAAACGACGTCCGCCCAAAAGAATCCTTTCCCGCAACACAAAGACCCAAACCCCTTCAACGATTCACGCGTACCAAAAATAAATAAAAAACTCTCCATTATTGTTTAGTCTCCGTTTAAGAAATCTCCTTTTTCATTCTATAGTTAAGGCTTCCTGCTGCACGCTCCGTAATTGGTTCTTATATCCTTTTTTCTTGATGGACGTATTGCAAAACTAACGAAGGCCTTTCTCTCTGACAAAACGGGACGCATTTTCCTTTCTCCAGTCTTGTTAAGAGGTTGTTTACGTCGCCATATTTGTCCTCAGTGGCAAAGGAAAGCTTTGGTCGATTTTAGAAAGGTAAAGTTACCACAGGAACACAAGCGATACTACGGAATACCCAATTTGTAAGTGATAACCTTAAAGGTTAGACAGTATCCGAACCCACGATCTCCGCAATGGCAGGATGAAGTGCTACCCATCCATTTTTCAGGGCTAAAAACCTATCCTATATCATGTATTCGTTCGTACAAGACAACAAAATAACGAGAGACGCAGGAAGCCAAAATTGCAAGCTAGATATTTTCGATACATCGAGAAAGTACCCAAATATGGAAGAAAGGGAGAGAGAGGTGACGGAAAATTATAAGTCAAACAAAATGATCCAAACAGAACTTATGATGCCTACTTTCTATTTAATCATTTATTTAATACTTATATTGGCTTTAATAGCTTTAAAGTCATCGCGGATATGTAGCTCTTTGTGTTTCCAAATTTCATAATTTAGCGTTATAAAATATTACAAATACATTCGAGCAGAATATTAAATTGATTATGCGCATTTATGCGGCAAAAATAACGCGTGTACTTATTAGAATGTACCGGATCTGAGTCCAACATTAGTTGTTGCTATGGACACACTCTCGTAATGAGTGATAAAAATTGAAAATCGCCAGTATTTACGCGAAATTCTAAGAAATACAATCGATAAGTAAAATTCTACGATAAAATTTAGAATCTTCATTCTTTTCCTCAGAGAATAATACAAAACTCGCTCCTATATTACAATTTTAAGATATTTTAATGTGCAAGAGAAAATTGCCCCGCACGATGGATTTCAGATTTCTCATGTACATCAAATGGGAAGTAAGGTTCCTGGAATCGAACCCGGAACTTCAATATTCGCAACAAAAACTATCCTCGGGAGCTCGACTCATGTAGCAAGATATTTCCACCAAGTTTCATGAAAATCGGGGTAATCGGGGGACCCAGACAGACAGACAGATAGACAGACAGACAGATACACATACGGAAAGACAGACATACGGAGAGACAGATACAACGACAAAACTATATGCCTATTTCCATTCTGGACAGTAGGCTAAAAATATGCCTTTCTAATTGGTCGCGTAGACGTGAATTATTCGCACGTGGAAAATGGCGCCGTTTCGCATTTTCAGGCGAAATAGGATGGAGCAGATAGAGAAGGAAATCGAGGCGACGCAAGATACGGAAACAATTCTCTTGAGTGCGACAAAGAAGAAGTCCTCTTCGAGGTGCCGCTGCGGAAACAAAAGAAATTCAGTACAATTGTCTTCCTGCGGAGATTTATCCATTTGTGCTACTTCCGTGTGCCTACACACGAACAATCATACCCTGATGATATCTTGTAATGTGAACCTACTAGCGTAATTGCGAGTCAAATATGACGGGAATGCGTGAATTAAGTATTAAGTTCAAATTGAAATGAAACTTTTAAAGGCACTAAAAAGTAAACAATAAATATAAAATTCACCTAATGAAGTATTACATAGTAAAAATAGTTTTGGACGAATAGAAATTATATGAAAAAGAAATACATGACGCTATACAATTCTTATACGGCCAAAATTATTTTTAACTAGCGTAATTGCTTTGCCCCGAGTTTAGAATTGAGACATTTTCATGCACATATCACTCGGTAATATTTTAATCCAAATTCAATGTACTCTCAATATTCCCCTTTAATTGGTATGACCAAATTAAGAAGACTCAAATTTGATACCTCCCTTTCCCCAAGAAATCAAAGTTCTGACACTGAGTGCATATCCTCAACGTCTGTTTAGTATGTGTACCAAGTTTTAGGGTCTCTATGTTTCTTGATTCAACGTTGATATTGGTGGAGGATTCATCAAAATCGGTCAATAGGTTGCAGAGATATCTTCAAACAAAGTACTTTTCGTCAAATTCGCCGTAGTATAATCGTTTACTAATGTATTTGCTTTGAAATCAGAAAATTATTTTTTCCTATATTGTGGTAGCCATGCTTTTTAGATCCGTTCTAAACATGTTCATTTTGTTTTGCCATTCTATACCCGCCCTACAAACGAAATTTTTTATTGAAATCGGTTCAGCCAATACCTTCAAAATTCATAGTTACTGAAAGAGTTTAATTTGTAATTGTGGCCCCCCTGTTTAGTTGATCCGGTCCAAATATTCTATTATGGTTTTATATATAAATGTACATAATAAATATTATAATTTGGTTAAATTTTATGAGGACAGTTCAACTCAAACACTTGCAAAACGAAATTTGTTATTACATTTATTGTGGCAGCCCTGCTTTCTATATCAATCCTAAAAATATTGATTTAGTTTTTTTATGTTGCACAACTCCGTCATATAAAATTTCGTTGAAATCGGTTTGGCCAATTCCTTCCAAATTTATAAATACCGAAACGTTTAACTTTGCAATTGTGGTACCGCTAATTATATAATCTAGTCGAAATATGTCATTTTGGTCATGTATTTATGTGAAGATTCTATGTACCTACCTAATTTGGTTGAAATCGATTTAGTAAGTTCTTCCCTGATATATACGTACGGGCAGACGGACATCGCCGAAATTTGGACCGACCGTTCCATGGGGACCCCTCGAAATCGTGAAATTTGGATCGACCCTACATTACGATCCTTGATCCCGTAGACCGATTTTATTCATTTTAGGCTGGAAAATGTGTCTCATCAAAACATTGATATTAGTGGAGAATTCGTCAAAATCGGTAATTTGTTTGCTGAGATATCTTTTTTTAAAAACCATTTGGACCAACAATGGGTACCGTCGGGCCCCCGTAGGCCGATTTGAATTATTTTTGGCACTGCAACTCTCAGTATCAACCTGAAGCTGATGCCAAATTTTAAAGCTCCTACGTTTATTTTCTGAAGAGTTATGGCTGCCACAGACAGCTTCTTTTATTTTTATTGATTTATGGAACATTTAATTTCTCTCTCTCTCTCTCTCTCTCTCTCTCTCCTTCTTTCTTTCTTCCTTCCTCCCCTTCATTCTCTCGTTTTAAAGCATTCAATACACGCATTCCTTACGCGTGTATAGTATAAGGATTAAGGCGACAGTAAAATCTCGAGTTTTAACAATGACATGGCTGGCAAGGCAACATATCGTTAAAAAGCTTAAAATTTTCCAATAAATGTGATTTAAACGTATAACTTGAGCGATTTCGAATCGTAGGTGACATATGACGATAAGAATAAAAAACGATATTCATTTTTATTTAAAACGGTCCAGGTCCCAAAATCGTAGGTCAATTATTTATAATTTTAAATCGCAAAAGAATAAAAGCCTGTAAGTCGAAAAATCAATTTTTACGTGTAATCTTATGGGAAACAGCACCCCCCTCCACTTTCCCCCTCTCACCAAAAATCAAAATTCTGGCTTCGAGGTGCACATCTTCATGGTGCCATTAGTAAGTGTACCAGGTTTTAAGCCTCCAAGTTTCTTGGTTTTCGAGATATGCTGTCCACATACACACACACATTGTCTTTTATTAATAGAGGTAGATGTGAACGGGAAAAAACAAACTCATAGACACGCCTCATTGCACCCTCAAAACAAGCGGTATCCAACCTGGGGTACGCATGGCCCTAGGGATACGCGAGTTCTTTCCAAAGGATACGCAAACATGTTAAAGCAGAAGGTTCGTGTTTTCTCACAGTACATTCACGCTCGACAACCAGAATCACCATCTTCCTCCTACTCCCCATCTATATATCGTACAAGTAATCTTCATTTTCATCAGTTTCTTTCAAACACGAAGAAATTTCAGTAGAAATTCCACTTCATTCGTGATCAAGTCAGCGTGTGGGATTTAAATACCGAGTGTATAAACGGCGAGAGGGAGGCAGAAAAACAGACAGGCGATTACGGTTAGGATAAGACATTCGGTGAGGAGGGGAGAGAGCGAAGAGGGGAATTCTGCAGTAATCAATTCAAATATGACGGAATGGTTAGAGTTTGAGTAAAGGGAAGTGGTGAGCTATTGGGAGTAACAAAGAAGATCGAACAACACTGCTCTAAGCCAGAGGTGGGCAAAATATGGGCCGTATACGACACCCAAGAGCATTTTATGCGGCCCGCAAAGCTATGATGAAAACGAGATCTGTAAAATTTAATATAAAAATTTATATTTGTTAACTCACACTGTGATAATAAAACATTTAATATTGAAATGCTTGCCCTATAAACGTCATTCAGACTTCATTTCACTTTGTGATAACTCAGAACCTCGAGGTAACATTCGATTCAAGCTGTTACTCTGCCCGACGAAGCAGAGGCAACTTCCAATGAAGTATTCGCAACCGCCGGTGAGGCCCACCACGTTGAAAGGTTTTCCCACCCCTGCTCTAAACGAACGTATTTTCTATTTTTTGTGGACGCTCCTCTCAAAAATTAAAATGTTACTTGAGGGCGCTAGAATAGTTTGGTGCGAATCGATTCACTTCAGTAAAAATCCATCAAAGGGTTTTTGCGGAATAAGATAAAACATGATTAAACCTATGGCTTTATCTTCGATTAATTAACTTTTGCCATTAATTTGCCAGAAAATTCGCTGCAGAGCGACGAGTTTCTCGTCTCGTCTCCCGTGATTATAGACGAAAAAGTTCGTTTTATTTCCTATTCAGAAAAGTGTGAAATAAAACGAAAGCGATAATTTTTCAGATATCGTTTAATTATGTAAAAATAAATTTTGCTTGAACAAAAGGGCACCCGAGCAGAGCAAATGAAAGCGCGTTTATTATTGATACCAGTGACATTCACGAATCACTCCATTTATCGCCCCGAGGTTGGATCGGCTGCTTCCCTTCACGGCTTCATTTACGAACAGGAGACAATTGGATTAAGCAGCGAGAAACACTTGAGCATTTCCGGCGCGGCCTATATAGCAAGGGCAGACAATCGCCGCGAGAACCGTAAACGGTTCCAATCTCAGCCAGGGGATTACTCCAACAGCGGTAACACTTTTTAACGGGCCGCATTACAAGTTACGAGTGCTCCGGCGGGAGACCGTGTGCGACCTCGTTTAAAGCACCTTCCTACGGAAGGAAAAAAGAAACCAAGGATAGGGCCGCAATATTTTAGCACCCCAAACGAAAGGAAAAAAGCTTAAAGAACGTAAAAAAAGATATGTATATTACTAAATCAGTTGCCTAAGAACAGGATTACCTTAATTAATAATTTGGTTATGGTGAAATAATTACCAAGAGGATTAAAAATTCCGCAGTTTTCGTCGCTTGGTTAATTCTGATTTGGATCCAGCTTAATAATCATTAAAAACAAACGCAAAAACAGCGGCGAGCATTAACGAGAGTTAAGGTGACGCAATACAGTGAAAAAATGGCGAAGAATGCTCTTAGGGTGTAAGGAAAGAAAGCCATGGCAACGCAAAGGAGGATGAAGAAACGTTCGTTAATTTAATAATCAGACAGTTCGTTCTATGATGAATAAATGTTTAGTCTTTATTTCGTATCTAACGTAGCGCTTTCCGATCCAAGTGGTGCGACACATTTCCACGCTGATAAGAGGCCTATGATTGCTTACACATTCTAGTTTACAATAAAATTACTCTCTGGATAAAAAATAATTCACGTTCCGGACTTGCAGCCGATTTAGCCAAGCAAGCTTAAATATTTCTGAAGACGTAATAATTTTAAAAATTTCAATTCGTAATTGCGTAAATTTTACAACCACCACGCTTTACGACGTCAAACACTACTTTTTGGATGGTTTCCTATGAGTGCGAGTCATCTTTTTATCCGAAATGAGGGAAAATTATACGGGATTTAATAATGGCAAATATGTATCAACTGCCATGGCAACGAGTCTACTGCTTTTTGAATGGAAACATATTATTACATAGCATTAACAAAACGCTTTTAAAGGGAATTTATAAACTACTTAACCAAGGTTGTAATCTTATGATGACATCATAATCCCAAAACAAGAAAAAAACGGTCTTATGTAATTTTCTCTGCAGTCCCCTCACTTGTTACCTAACGACAGTCCGACCCAACAGCAAAAGGAAATCAAACCGATTGATCGAAAATTTAAAAAGGAAAGCTACGAGACTCGATAGCAAAAAATGGCTTCGGACCAAAACCCGAGAAAGAGAGACCTTCATATTTTCCGAGTTTTTTGCCCTTAAACGGGAGGGAAGGACAATTTCCGAGAGATAAAAAAATTGATATCGCCCCCCCCTCCCCAAAAAAATACCCCCACAGTCCAATTAATAACATTGGAGAGAGGAGAGAAGATGTAAAAGGTACTAGCCGGATTCGTGTGTGCGTATATATATGTATGCAGTGCCGTAACTAGGGTATGGCGAAGGTGGCATTTACCATAGGTGACGCCCGCAAAAGGCGCCAAACTTTTCGGCAAAACATTCCCAAAGGTTATTTCACCATAAATAAGTATAAATTTAATACTTAAATGTTAAATTTACTCTTAATAAAATGTTACTATTCTCTATTAAAATGCAGGAAAAATAATATTCTACATAATTAAGGCATTTTCTAAAATTTTGCAATAGGCACCATATCTCTGTTACGTTTCTGTATGTATGTATGTATGTATGTGCGTGCGTGCGTGTGTGTAAACTTTTCTATCTTGATTGATTTCAATTAGTTAAGATGTACTAATTTAAAAGCTACTAATAACCCTCGTGCAAGTCCAGGACTTGAACCATAGACCGCCCAAATCAATGAAATTTCATTTTCCAACCGGCGATTTTCAAACGGAATAGGTTCAAAAATCCGTTATGAACACGTAATTTTTTACGTTTCTCAGAGATGAAAATTTTTCTTCGCCAAGGGCAACGGAAATGTTGCCGATTTCGCAAAATCACGCACGCTAAATTGGATTGAATGGAAAGCGAGAAAAAATCATGAATTTCAATTTGCTATGAAAAGGATTTCTTCGATAGAATATGTAACAGTTTTTTTTTAAGTTTACCTGCATCAACTAATACATTGACGAAGAAAATTGCCAAGGTGGGAGATTTGCATTTGAAAAATATTGTTATTTTCCGTTTAAATAAAAGTTATCACTTCACATAGAACATTAGCCATTCCATATGAAAAACAACCAAAAAATACTTAAAATATTATATCCCTCCGTTGTTGGAGAGGAGTATTTACGCCAGACCAGTACCTAAGCACACAAACTTACAAGTAAGATTGAACCACAACGCACTAAAAGAAACTGATAGCAGGGAACGGGAAAGTGACTATTGTTGGTATGGCTGGGTTAGTCCCCTCCGAAATTCGAAAGGATGAAGGTCGAGCAGGAGACTTCCAGTAAAAAGGAAGAGAGCGAGAAAGAGAGAGAGTGGGAGGAGTAAAGCGGGATAGGTCGACGCGAGTGGTCACGTAGGACCTCCAAAATTTTTTCTTCCTCCTGAAATACCCGCCGATTGGTCAGCTTATTATTTTCGCTTCCACTCCCGATCCCTCCATCAGCGTTTACCTCTTGAAAAGAATTAATAAAGGCAACCGCGGAACCGAGAGAGAGAGAGAGAGAGAGAGAGAATATATAATTTCCTCCCTCCAAAACTATTTTTTTCTCTTCGACGTGATGAATGAAACGACAAGGAGCGGAATATACAATGTGATAAAACCTCGAACGAAGATAAAAAATCTCTTATCTTGGATTATTTTTTTCATTTCTCGCTGTCTGTCTGTCTGTCTGTCTCTCTCTCTCTCTCTCTCTCTCTCTCTCTCTCGACGTTTTCACCCTCTAGCGGACGCGAGGAAAATTCACCGGAGAGAGAGAAAGAGAAAATCCAGGTCCTTTCCTTTAATATGTGACTGAATAAAACACGACGGGCTCTTTTATCCATTTTTTACTCGTTAATATGGATGGGCAGTTTTGGAAAAGTGTCCGCCAAAGAGGGGGAGAGAGAGAAGCTTTATTTTTTTAAATGTTGACTCCGGCCATGGAAGAGGAATGGTTATATTGGGTCGTCTTCGTCCTAATCGCGGGTTCGAATCCTTCGGAGGATATGGTCATACGCATTCCTCTCCCTTAGCATTACCATAACGTTTTTCATGACACGCGAATGAGGAAAACTGTTTGTGTTAAGCAAATTACGTTATTAAAAAAGATGCAGCGGCTGGTGCGTGCGTCCGCATTGCATTCGGGGGGGGGGGGGGGGGGTGCATGGGTGGGCCAAAAGCGAGTGACGAGCGGGGAATTTTTCCGTTTGTCGGAATTGCAATTTGATAGGGCATTCTCTATATGTGATTTTTTACCTTTAACATTTTCGAAGAAATTTGTTCCCTATGGTACAACATAATGAGATACTCTTCGCAATTTGCGTATCCCTATGAAAGAATTCGCGTGCCCTTAGGGCGGTGGTTCTCAACTGGTGTGCCGCGAGACTGAAGAGAAATTGCTAATCTGAGCGTCTTTCACGGATTATATACACAGTTTTAACACATAACTAACACACAGTATTAAGACTAGTTGAATCCAGTCCAAAAGTATCACTGCTTTGGAAGGCGCGTAAACAGTAAGTCTGACAATAACGTTGTCAGCATTGTCATAGTAACCGAATCCCTTGTGGATGAGTCATAGAGAACTAATTGGTTCTCGTTGCTCTCTAAGGCAGCGATTACATTGCAACCGGATGAGACCCGACCTCCAGATCCGACTTCAGACTTGTAGGGTGGAATCAATTTAAAGGTAATTTTTCATTGAGGAGGTTCTCAATCCTAATTTCCCATGAGATTTCATAATCTAAAATCAACAATGCGAGCTAAAATGCTTGCAAAGTGCAAGCAACCTTAATAGTTTATAAGTCTCTACGATGACGTATGTAGCATGCTCTGCCTGTGGTGACCTTCCCAGCTGACCGCGACTCTGGTGCATTCCTTTATCAAATCAGTACTAGCATATATTCATGGCTGGCTTATACTACAATTTGGTGTCTGTGAATGTATGTTTCGTGAGTTTATTCTGCATAAAATAATTTTTTATTAAGTGTTTTGTGTAATCACGCTGGTAGTCAACTGTGTGATCTTTGTGGTTTCGTCCAATTATCGCTACTAAAAATTATAAAACTTGCGCTTCTAAAAATGGGCAGATTTATTACAAGAAAATATAACGGTGAAAAATATGAACAAAATATTAAGGAAAAACCCAGTACCAGAAAGACCAAGCTAGTGAGATTTATAAGGTTTCTCGCAAGTATATGGACAGTTATTTGAGTCTGGGCTTTTCTTGGTGTGGAGATAAAGATTGTCCTGTTCTAATGAGTGTTATTTGTTTTGAGAAACTATCGAACGCAGCCAGGGTTCCAAGCAAATTGAAGCGACAAATCTTCACAAAACATGCACACCTTGAAGGAAAAGATTTGAACTATTAAAAAGGTTGATGGAACTGCATTCTAAACAAGCCAGTTACTTCGAAAAAAACGTTAAAATGTCTAATATCAGACAGCAGAAATCATAGCTCAAAAAGTAAAGCCCCACACTGTTGCTGAGTCACTTATTTTGCCTGCGTGCCGTGCGATAGTTAGGACAATGCTCGGTGATGAATCGGGAAAAGAAATTGCCAAAATTCCGCTTTCTAATGATAAAATTCGAAGAAGATTAGAAGATATGTGATCTTACAAAGTGGAAAATGTTTCTAATAAGCTTAAAATGTCAGACTTTGCTTTGCAAGTTGACGAGTCAACCGATATTAGCGGCAAAACACAACTATTACCATTTGTTCGCTTCATTCATGAAAATGAAATAATTTGTCCATTTTTGGGTTGCAGAGAACTTCCAGAACACACAAGAGGTCAAGATATATTCGATACTTTGACTTCTTACTTACAACGTATGGAAATTTCATGGAAGTTATGTGCAGGAATTTGTACCGGCGGTGCTCCATCCATGTTGGGATCTGCCAAAGGCTTCGTCTCACATATAAAGCAACAGAATCCAACTACAATAACTAGGTACCCATTGCTTTTTCACAGGAAAGCCCTTGTTGGAAAGATATTAAGGAGTTGACTTAAAGTCCGTATTAGACCAAGTTGTCACAATGGTTAATTTTATGAAATCAAGACCCCTAAAGACCCGCCTCTTCAAACAGCTTTGTAATGCTATGGATTCGCAGTATGAATATTTAGTTTTACACACAGAAATAAGATGGCTGCCGAGGGAAAGAGTGTTGGCTCGTGTATATGAACTTAAAGAAGAGATGTTACTATTTTATTAAATAGAGGGGAAATGATTTTTGTGAATATCTTGTTAGCTGTGAACTTTGATGCGCCAGATTATCATATTTGGCAGATATATTTAGGTATCTGAATAGTGTGAATACCAGTATGCAAGAGCGGAATGAAAACATCCTGACTTCTACGGATAAGCTACTGTCATTGCAGAGAAAAATAGTCATCTGGAAAAGAGACCTAGAGAAGGTAATCTTGAAACGCTTCCTCTGATTTCAAAAGCACATAAGAAATAAATTGTTGCTCTCGTGGTGGAGCATCTAGCAACTCTAGAACACAATATCGATCGTTACTTTCCATCCTTGACTACAGAGAAATACGACCCACTCACACCAGTGACAACTGACTTATGTGTTTTTACTCTCTCCGAAGAAGAGTTAGCTTCTCTTTCAACTGATCGCACTCTGAAAATCAAGTACGCCGAATTGCCTCTGGATATATTCTGGATATCTGTTAGAGATGAATATTCAGAAATTGCGAAAAAAAGCTATGGCAGTTATCTATATCCTGTGTGAGTTGTGGTTCTCGACACTTACAAACATTAAATGCAGAAAAAAGGAACGGTTTAAGTGTGTTGAAGATGAAATGAGAGTCTGCTTATCACGGATAAGTCCTAATATCAGTGCAACCATTAGAAAATGCCTAGCTAAAGTTTCGCATTCGGTAAGATTTTAAAATAGATTATTTAACAAAACTTCATCATTTGTTGTTTTACGATATAATAACTTTGGTCGATTATATACACGATATAAAATAAAAAATATGTATTTTTATGATAAATCCTAGTTCTTTATTCAAATCTAATTCCAGTGTGCCGCGAAAAAAGTGAATAACCAAGTGTGCCGCGAGCAGCAAAAGGTTGAGAACCACTCACTGCCTTAGGGGTTTCATTTGAGGAGGGAATACCGTTGCTCTAAATAACAACTAGGATCGCCAGACTGCTTCTAAAGGGCATTCATGTCTTTACTCCTTGATTCCACGCATACGCCTAAATTTATCGGAAATGGATTAGTATTTTTTAAAGATTTCTCAATGCGGAAAATCTTGGTAAAACTATTTCAACCAGCGGTTGGATTAATATTGCTTCGTGAGGTCAAATTAAAATTCTGTCCCGGAATGGTCACGTTTGATACCCAAAAACTGATATTAATATCGAGATGGTGTTGTGTCAACAAACTAAATTCTTCTAGTGCGCCTGCTTTATCTGCAATTTTTTTATAAAAGTCAGTATTCGTTCTTTACCAACTCTTTCATGCCTGTCATCTTCATAGGATAACATGCATCTTACTAAAAATATTACTTATGTTAGATGAGATAATAATATCTTCAATATAGCATCGACTTAACTATCTCTAAAAATACATATGTCATTTTGGCAGCCTTTACACATTTAACTTGGATCGAGTCAACTCATTCAGAGATTCTCGTTTATTTATTTATCCACAGGCCTCGGGCACAGAAACATCCCAGGAAATCCTTTTCCTTTCTCCAATGTTGTATGTGCGTCACAGGCATAATTCACCGATCCGCATTAGTCCCACCGCACTATGAATAGGGAAAGCCACGTCTCATACCCGTAAGAGTAAGACAATAAGAAAAAATTCGGCGTGACATTTTTCCAAAAAAGGTCCATTTGAGGAGGGAAGCCAACCGGAGGTTTCGAACCGACACACGTAGTGATACGATGTTCCTTAAAAAGGATGATTAACGCCACGCGATTGATCAACACGCGAATCAGGCGAGGAAGGAGAGGAATCTGGACCTCCATACCCATTTCCCCTTCCCTTCCTCCTTACTCTCCGTCTCACATTTCCCCGAAACTGCGACTCCAACCGCCCGTGCGAGAACTCCGTAAGAATAAATCACGCTCCATCCGAAGGAAAAATTCCGCACCGATGCATTCTCAGAACGGGTTAGGAGGAGTCTCGAGCGGGTAAAACGTGACCCCGGCCGCTGAGAAACCGACGACCCTTAACGCAGTAGAGTCTCTCTTTGCCAATAAGGGGAGAACCCCTACGCCCTCTTTTCCCTTCTCCCCAACACCCTGAAACCCCTAAAACCCACTCGAGAGGTGAGATTTATCTCGAAAGGCCGAGCAGCTCGGAAGAGAAAGTCGGGATTCCGAGGAAATCTCGCAAGAGAACGCGCTGAATAATGCAGAAAACAATCATGGAGGGAAATAAAAATAAGTCGAGAGACAACTAGCCGTCGCCAGGGACGGCGGAGACGGGCTGATAACAAAAGTGTTCGTTTTAGTATTTTTTCCGTCTCGAGTGTTTTTGTTTTTGGAAAAGGTGAACGGATGAGTATGTGTATGAGAATGCATGTGCGCCTGCGTGTGTGCGCGCGCCTGCGTGTGTATGTGCGCATGCGTACACGCGCGCGGACATAGATGTCTCACTCAAGGAAACATCTTCTTCATCTAAAGGCTAAGCCTTGTCTCTGCAACCATGAACTCCTGTCCTCTGCCATTCTCTTCAACATCTCGTACTTCTCAACTCCCATCACTGACTCCACGTCATCTAGGTATTTCTTTCTTGGTCTGCCTCTTCCTTTCTTCCCTAAAAGTTTCCCCTCCAAGATGTTCACAATTAATCCATTATGTCTAATCACATGGCCTAAAAATTTTGCCTTCCTTTCTTCCATTCCTCTAATCAGTTTCCTTTCTTCTTTTACCTCTTCCAAAACTTCAAGGTTTGTCTTTCTCTCTGTCCAACTTGTCTTTATCAATCTTCTCCATATCCACATTTCTGTCGCTTCCAGACGGGACCTCTCCCTCTTTCCTAACGTCCAACTTTCACTACCATAAAGTATGGTACTCCAGACAAAAGCTTTTGCAAAGGATTTCCTTACTTCCAAATTCATGTGACTGCTTGCCAGTAGGCTCCTTTTGCATTGAAAAGCTTGCTTTGCAAGTGCTATTCTTCTTTTCACTTCCTGTACACATCTATTATCTTCAGTAATTGTACTACCTAGGTAGCAAAACTGCTTCACCTGCTCAATTTCCTGATTGTCTATTTTGATCTTTGATATTGTCCCTGTATTACTTTTGCCTATAACCATCAATTTGGTTTTCTTGATATTTATCTTTAATTCCCACTGTTTTAACGTGTCCGATAATACTTTCAGCATTTTATTCATTTCTCTTTTTGAATCGCTGAATATTACAATGTCATCTGCAAATCTAATGCAGTGTATTCTAACTCCATTTATTTTTATGCCTTTTGTCTTTTCCTTCATAACTTCTATACTTTCTTCAATGAACATATTAAACAAATATGGAGATAGCGGACATCCTTGTCTTACTCCTTTCCTTATCTTTGCTTCACTCTCTAATCCATTTATATTTATTCTTGTAGTTTGATTTTGATAAAGCTTAAAAATTAATCTTCTGTCCCTCCAATCAATACCTATTTTTTTCATAGTCTTAAACAACAGTTCCCAATTAACTGTATCAAAGGCCTTCTCCAAATCAATAAACGTTAAATATAATGTCCTGTTCATTTCTAAACATCTTTCCATTATCACCCTGAGGGCTAATATAGCTTCTCTCGTTCCTCTCCCACTTCTAAATCCAAATTGATCTTCACTAATATAATGTTCTATTTTCCTTTTTATTCTGTTTTTCACGATATAAATTAAAACTTTTGAGGCGTGCGAAAGTAGTGAAATTGTTCTGTAGTTACTGCACTCCACTGCATTCCCCTTCTTTGGTAAACTTATAGTTTTACTTTTTATAAAGTCATCAGGTAATTTTCCTTTTTCGTAACAATCTTTTATAATTTTAAAGAAATGTTCTTTTGCTTCCTCCCCTAAGTTCTTCAAAAGTTCTGCAGGTATACCATCAACACCTGTTGCCTTGCCTGAATTAAGATTATTAATAGCTTTATAAAACTCTTCTTTGGTTATTGTTGGGCCTAGCTCGTCATTTCTTATTTCCTCTTCATTTTCAATAAATCTACATCCATCTCCAACATCTCTTCCACTATATAATTCTTCTATGTATTCTTTCCACCGAGCACATACTTTTTCATTTTCCCATAACATATTTCCTTCCTTATCCTTAACTATTGCCGATTTAGTTCTTGGTTTGTACTGGAGAGTTTTAATTTTGAAGTATGCTTTGTCTTGCCTTCCTCCCTTTGTATCTTCCTCAATTTCCTTCACTATCTCTTTGGTCCATCTCTCTTTTTCTTCTCTGCATTTGTTAATAATCTCATTCTTAACTTTTTTATAAGTTTCATCATTTCCATTCTTCCTCAACTTGTTCCTTTCTTCAATTAAAATCAGTATCTCCTCAGTCATCCAAGGTTTTCTAGGCTCCAATTTTCTCTTTCCAATAACTTCCTCTGTAGCTTTAATAACCCCTTTTTTAAATTCCTCCCAACTAAGTTGTCCTTCATAATTTCTCATCAACTCATTTGTTTTTTCTTGGTAATTCTTAGCCGTTGGTAACTCTTTCAGTCCCTGTAGATGCCAGTTCTTTTTAACTGTTCTCTTTATTTTCTTAAACCTAATATTGCATTTTGCCATGACTAGCTTGTGGTCACTGTCTACATCTGGACCTGGGTAACTATAACACGATTTTACCTGGTTCTTATATCTTCTTTTTACTAAAATATAATCTATTTGAAACCTTCTTCTGTCTGGCGCCTCCCATGTGTATCTTCTTCTTTTGGGAACTTCAAAGAAAGTGTTTGATACCATCATCTCATTCTGTTCACAAAACTCAATTAATCTTTCTCCCCTTTCATTTGTTTCACCTAAACCAAATTTTCCTACCATTCTACTATTTCGACTAGATCCAATCACAGCATTAAAGTCTCCCATTATTATTACATTATCTTTATCTTTTGTCATCTTTATAAGTTCTTCTATTTCTTCATACACCTTTTCTACTTCTCCTTCTTCTGCACTACTTGTTGGGAAATACGCTTGTATTATCACTGTATCCGTTGGCACGGTGCTCATTCTTACCATCAACAACCTATCATTTATGTGATATGTATTGCAAACACTGTTTGCCCATTTCTTACTAATAATGACTGCTATTCCATTCCTTCCTCTCTTTTCACCTCCACTATGAATTATTCTAAATTTATCACTGTAAAAATCTCCTTTCTCTTGCCACCTTGTTTCACATAAACCTAAGATATCAATCTCATTTTTCTCCATTTCTTTCTTTATTTCTTCTAATTTACCAATTTTTAGTAATGTTCTGACGTTCCAAGTACCTATTTTGACGTTTTGACAGGGATTTCGTTGGATAACGACCTGAGAAGCCCTGCTACATCCCCTGCCGGATCTTGGGTTCCGAATACCATGATCAGTAACAAATTCCTTTCTAAAACCTTCCATGGTTGCTACCCTCGGGATATCCAATAGGATCTTTAATGGAGTGGTTTCCTGTTGCCTTCTCCATCCTATGCCGTTGACTATCAAAATAGTTCCTCCGCCTTTAGGGGCAGTTTCCCACCCCAAGGGCAAGAGGGTGCCCTACCCCTCCACCTTCTCATCCGCCCCTAAATAGGCCGTTGGCATTTGGTAGAGGGGGGACTCCTTATCCCGGGAGTCACTCGGACGCCAGAGCCTCGTCTGTGAAGCAGGGTGCACCACGTGCAGGTGAGGTTGACATTTGAGTGGGAGAGGCTATATAATCGCATCCCACCCCAAAACATAACCTAGCTGTTACTCTAAGTAAAGCGAATTTGAGAAAATCTTCCTGCATGGATTACTTTCTCTCCCTGCGAGGGATGAAACTTTGATTAAACTTCACTAGAGTTCTGTAATTCTTCGAACGTGTCCAAGTTGCCATTATTATTCTAACTCACAGGAGATTACATTTCAATGAGCTTACAAGCGTTGCCAAAAGAATCTTCATAAGTTTTTAATGCATAATAAGCCGTCTCGAATGATAACCTAGATTCCAGTTTCTACGTTAAACTCAACCAAAAAATAAAAATTTCCACTCAAGGATATTATAAAATTCCACCAACATGCGCCGTTTCTATCAAACCCAACCACTCAATATTCATAACCACAAGTAAAAAACTAATTTTTCATATATTTCAATAATATCTTTCACACGCAAGAGTAAAAAAATAATCAATTTTAACCGCACGCATCACCTCGGATGCTAAATCCCGAGGCAAGCGAAACCTTCGAAAAGGCCAACTGATAGGAAAAAACGTTCGTAACAAAATAGACATTCGTCGTTCACAATAAAAAACCCACGCGAACGAAAAACATCTTCGTGGAAAAAAGGCTTCTCCCAAAAGAGGTCGATATACACTTATATATATAACGCCTTAGGACCAAATAAGTGAACGACGAAAATAATGAAATCTGAACTGGTGTTAAGTTTTCCGCGGGAGATGGACGTGAGATTGGAATTTTCGATCTCGCGGAAAGACGCATACACGGGAAAAAAGGAAGAAAAACGCTTGTCAGAGTAGGAAAACAGCAGAAACGACGATGACGATGATAAAATACGTCGCGTCCTAAAAAGATACGTCCGACGCTCGGATTTTGTCGCGGGCGCTGTTCGGAGATGAATATTTCTCGGATGGCGCTGCGCGTTTCGGCCAAGATTCCGTTGCCTCGGCGGCGACGAAAGAAAAGAGAGGCGACCGAACTGCGTCGTGTCAATTTCCTGCATCGCGAAAAGAGCCCGTTGGAGCGAACCCACGAGACCGCAAATGTGCGATGTGCTGCGGGATAATATGAACAGTAACCGCAGAGAGGAAACGACCTGGCGAGAAGATGCATTGAAAGGACACATATATGAAATAAGGTTTGCTCAGAAACTTCGCCTCGAAATACTTTTTTGGCCACAAGAAAGCAATAAAAGGTTTAGATCGCAAGTAAAAAGCAAAAATGTTGAAGGTGCGTTTTAAATTGCACTATGAAAAAATCATTTCTTGCTCATAGACAGATCATTCTCTGGAAATTCGGCGGCTCCTAAGGAATCAGACGACACCTAAAGAGACAGAGACGAATGTTTACAGAAATGTCACCACGCCTCAGAACTATAACAGGAAAATATGGGTTCTCTTTGGTTATTACTTAGAAAACATCTATAGAGCGACAAGTATTATTTAGGGAGATTAAAATCCAAACGGATAACTCAAACGTTCTTGCAGTAAAGCAGATAACGTCATAAAGAATAAAAAATTAAGGTTCTTTACGGTGCTAAGAACTCGATTCTGAGCAATAAAAATAAGAATGGAATGCATTAGAGAGATTAAATGAGGCTGGGTTGAGGGAATGCTGTGGAAGATAGAAGTAACTGGAAATATTGAAGGTAAACGTGTTCTGCTGTAAAATTACTGCATATTGTGACCAGTATCAGATTGGCGATTCCAGATCCCTTGGTCGAATTTCCTCCAGGGGATCCTCGATATGTAATTCATCGTTTAAGCTACACTAACAGGGGATCGAACTCGGTCCAAATCGGAACTTCCAACAGCCCGAGAGCAAAAAGTCCAAGTCCATTATGTCCATAAGAACATCCATCTTTGATTGCGGTGCAAATACATTTATACGAATTAGCACTAGTTTTCCTTATCTGGCAGCCATAGGATTGCAATAAAAATTTAAAGCTTTCGCAGGCACAAACGTACTCCATGGAAGTGTGTACATGGTGATTTACGCACGATTTAGGATGATAATAGGAATCGCGTGCCTCTAATTTCTTAAAAATATATCCACAGAAAAGATGAAATTCGACGAAAAATGGAAACATTTGATTTATTCCAAAAGATGCTGAAATGGGAAAGTTATTTCCTTACAGCAACATAACGTCGAAATAGAATTTAAGTTTATCCTGGAATTTGGTTGAGAATGTAAAAAAAGCAATGAGAAAAAGCTCCCGGTGACACAATTTTCTCGAAATGCCTTATAACGGAGACCTGGGAATAGCATCGGAATGACGACGGAAAACGGACCTACGAAAATCCACAGAAAAGGATATATAACTTCGCCGGAACAAACGATGATGAAACCCTGAGTGCATTAAGATAGAAAAGGCAATCGAATCTAATGAAAAATCTCCGAGAAGAGTAGGAAGAATGAGCACATTGCCGCGTAAAAATATTTGATAACGGGGTTCCTGGAATCTCGGGATAACGATCCGAAATCCCATCATTAAATATTTTGACACAAATACGCCATCTATCCGATCCCTTCCTCAGGTTCCCCATTCCTCCTCCCACCCACACCGCCACCCTTCCCCATCCCCACACCTCGCGCCATAAGAAACATCCCGATCCTTTCATCATAGGCGTTTTCCACTTCGGGCGGAGAGCCAAAACAAAAGAGAACGCGAATAATAGCGGTGAAAAGGAAAACGGAGAGAGGCGAATATATATATATATATATATATATATATAGAGAGAGAGAGAGAGAGAGAGAGAGATAGAGATAGAGGGAGAGAAAAAGATGAGAGATAAGTGCGAGCCAAAATGCACAGACGATTAGATTCCCGAAAGTTATCGGCCCGTGGATCTTAAGAGTAAAAAAAAGAAAAAGCCAAATCCTCGCGCACGCAGGCAAGGCATGCTAGTCACACACACAGGGAGAAAAAAGGACGAGATAAAGAAAAAACAAGCAAACCCTTCACGAGAAAAAAAAATACGAGAACTCCCGCTATTTATCCATCGCAGGCGACCCGCTGACGTCACCGATGACGGGAGGAGACAGGCAAAGAAAAGCCAGAAGAGTTTTCTCGAAGGCGAAAAAATAAAATAAAATCAAAACGCGAAAAGAAGAGAAAATAAACAGAAAAATGGCGGCGAGTTCGGATGAGAAGGAGTGGTCTATCGGGTTGAGATGCATTTATCGTAATGAGGACGAGAATAAATAAGGGAGGAAGTTTAATTGGAGCCAGTCATTATGGGAGGGAGTAAGGGTGAGACGCCAAGGCACCACAGAGAGCGCAAAAAATATCAAGAAGAGTGGGAGAAAAAAAGGAGAGAAATGAGTAAGAAGTGATGGGAGAGTGAAAGGGAGAGAGTGAGGGAGATGGAGTGGGGAAATGGGAGGAGAGTGAAAGAGAGATCTCAGGTCGAAGGTCTTTGTGTGGGCGGAGAAGGCGTTTTCAGGAGAGAGAGAGCGAAGGGTTTGTACGTGAGGCGGGCGATAAAGAGAAATTGGACTAGGTGTTGATGAGAGGGGAGGAGAAAGGTAGAGAAAGGGAAAATGAGTAGGAGAGAGAGATAGAGATAGAAAGGCGTGCTAGATCAACGGCAGTTGATGAGGAATGTAATGGAGGGAGAGATGGGAAAGTGAAGGCGAAGGGAATGGAGAAAAATGGTGCCTCGGGATGAAGCCCTGTTATAAGAAACATGGAACTACGTACGTACATGGAAGGAACGGCAAAAACGGTTGCAACAATGCGTTGAGGACGATCTTCCCAAAAAATACAGGGATACAAACGGAAAAGAAACAGATTCAAATGAAAGAAGATGCTCCCAAACTTCCTATCCTGCAAATTTAAATGATGATTATTAACTATTAATCAATATAATCAACTGAATATTATGTAAGAAATGTCTGAAAGCTTACCAAAATAAACACAGGAAACACACGAAGTTCGCTGTTATCTTCAGACAAGCAGTCCGACTTACATATTGAATACGAAATCCACATCACTTCGGTTTGACACAAACGAGATATTTTCAAGTAACTCTTTCAACTTAGAAAACCACTGGATCGATGAAGTTTCAAAGTTCGAAATTACTGCGTTTATTATAAGAGAAAAGGATCTTCATGTTCAATTTTGTAAGTATTTCCTTTAAGAAGGTTCATATATTATTCAACTAAAAAAACGAACGAGTCTTAGGTTCGGGTAAATAAGGTGTATACTACAACAGACACTTACTTATATTAGTTGTACAGAGAGATTGAGAAAATAATTTTTAGGATGCGATTACAAGCAATTGTCCGTTTAAAGCACCAGTAGTTAATCGCAACGGATATTAAACCCGTCTTGAAAATGAAAATGGCACTCGAGTTTCAAATCCATCACGATTATATTTAGTTAAACTTAATTGCAATTATCATTAAAAGAACCAAAGAAGGGGAAGTACACGCAAGGAGAACACAAGCGGATTGCAAACAAAAAGCAGGAATGATTGAATTACGACGACATTTAAAAGTGGAGGCATGAAAACATGTTTAAAAAAGACGGATAGATTCATGATTTGTTTAAAGTAAAAGATATTATCCAGTAAATAGAAGTACTATACTCTGACAAGGAAATACGCTACCACGAAAAAAATAGGAGCACTCGAGTGATGAGAACAATTTTCCCCAAGGGAAAAATACGGCAGAGGCAGCCATCCTCGCGCCCTGCATTAACTTATTAAATTCCTCGCCGAATTATAACACCATCTCATGAGGTTTACCGCGGACTGTTTATGCCGCCGTCCTCGCAACAGGAGAACCCGCATATTGTACGCCCGTATGTCTCGAATTTTAAAATCCTTCGCCTGAATTCGCGCGTTTGTTTGCTGGTTGCGATGGAGGCACAATTATAGAGCTCCGTACTCTAGGGGATGGGCGTAAAGCCCTACGGGTTTCCTTCGGTGCGGTGCGATAAGAGGTGGCCAATACCACCGACGCCAACAGGACTGACCTCGTACATCCCTGGCGAACGAGTGCATAACGAGTTAATACCCTCTATCTCCCTACTACCTCTCTCTCCTTCCCTCCCTCCCGCACTCCGTACTGGGAGGGAATTAAAGCAATGGACCGCCGTGACGCTGGAGGACGGCAGAAGTGGTGCCTGAAGTTGAGAGCTTCCGGTCCGGACCTGAAAGCTCTCCGTAAATCACGTTGGAAGTAGTACAGAGCGCCAAAATTTGCCAAACGCTGGATGGGAATCCCTTAAAAAAAAACGGGGATCCAACATTTTTATCAGAAGTGACCTAAGGAGAAGATTATGGAAGTATTTTTGGATCTGCGAGCGCCAAAAAAGGGATGAAGTAGTGAGGAAGATTTCACCCTCCAAAAATGAATTATTGATCTCTCCTTCCTTGCTGGAATCCCATTGATTCGCCCCGTCCGTGAGGAATGCGATTTTGTGGCAGCTTATTTTCTCTCGGCCATCATGTGGCCGTCAAGAGTTATATTTATTATTAAAAACACGGCGTATTAATAAATACAGACTTGGGAAAGCTGAACGTAACTTTGGGAAAGGAAAGGAGATCGATGGAAATATATTATCGACGAAGTCGCAGCTTGTTGAAAATCTACATGCCAGAATAAGTGATAAATTTCGTGATATCGATTTTAAAATTACAGAGGTCGATCAACAGACATCGCTACATCACGATCCAACAGTACCAAAGAAACCGGCCTCCATAATTTTAAAATGGAAGAATATATTATATACCAGAGGTGGCCAAAACTGCTTACCGTAAGAGCCACATATGATACCTAAGTTCGAGAGCCTCATGACGCACATTTTGCGCACAAAAATGTATGAACAGTAAACATAACTTTTATTCGAAGCAATACAGAGAGATTGCATGTCTCTTAAGGATCCCCAAAACGTCGCACAGCGTCATTACATTCTAAAGTGATAAGCCTTGATACGCCCTTACGTGTAAATGAATAGGAACCGCACGTTACGTTAAAAGAGCCACATTCGGCTCGCAAGCCGCGGTTTGGCCACCCCTGTTATATAGAGTAATCCATCGCCAACCGCGGTGGTTACGTCCCTAACTTAACCCGCGGAGAACTGTATACCTACGTATATTTATCTGTATTATTCAATAGGGAGGCATCGCAGAGACAGGCAGCGCAAGGAACAGAACGCAGGATAAGACTGAAGGTCTGAAAAAAGAGAGCAACACACCCGAACACAATGACAGAGAGAGAAAGAACGTTACGGGGGTTGGACGAGAGCAGTCGGTTGTTCTCTGGATGGCAGGTGGCAAAAGGCCAGGGGCAGGAAGAAGGAGAGAGGGGGAGGGTTAAGGGGGGGAGGAGGGTTAAGGGGGGGAGGAGGGTTAAGGGGGGAGGGAGGTTAAGGGGAGGAGAGGGCGAGAGAGAAGATGAAAGGCCGAACTTGGCTCTCTGGCGAAAGAATGAGGGATTGAGAGGCGTGGGAATTTGGCATGAGGCGCCGCAGAAAAAAAGGGGTTTTTCGGAGGGGAAGAGAAAGGATAGATAGAACATGCTACGAAGGTGAAGGATAAGGGACAGACCGACCTCTCTCTCTCTCTCGGACGGAGAAATTTTTTTGTATGGAGAGACGTGGGAGGAAAAAATATGAAAGATACCTTCTCTAACCTCCATCCCGTCACGATATTAGGGAATGAAAAGAACTCTCTTTATTAATACCGTATAATCCCATCTACCCTTCCCTCTTTCTTCTCTCCCTTCCTCTCTCTCTCTCAGCTTTCTATTTTTTATGGCTAGGTAGAAGAGGAGAAAAGGGGAGAGGGAATATTCTTCGGGTTTGGAAGACTTAATAGGAATTTGGATTCGTAATAAAAAATGGCGGAGATAAAAAATATGAGAAAAACAAAAGGAAATGGAGGCCTCTCTCTCGATTATTTTTTTCCCCTAGTTCTTCCTCTTTCTCCCACGAGAAGGGAGATACGACGGAGTGAAATATCCTCCGGTGTTACGGGGAAAGGGGAGGAAAGTAGATATCACTTTCATAAGCCCCAGTGTCGATGATTTCAGAGTTGGCTGCTAGAGGGCTAAGGGTTGATTGACTTTCGGTCAGGAACGGTGACGGAGCTGCGCGGAGGGGGGGGGGAGATTACATTAATTAGATCGCTACCTTTTTTATTTTGGATGGAAGGGTTCTTTTTTTCATCATTTTATTAGAGGGCAAGTTCGGTGGGGGAAATACTTTTGCCGAATAAGGATAAAAAATAAAAGGTCCATCGCCAGCGGCTAGTTTATATAAACCCAAATGGAGGAGGTCGTTCCTGACGGATGACCTTTCGCGCTGGATATTGCGAGAAGGAAGAAATGTAATCCGGTGACATTTAAGGTGGAAAAAGACGACGGCGAAAGAAAATATTAACAAGGCAAACGAAGGCGAAGAGAGCGCTGACAATTATTATCGCAAGGGAGACTTTTAAACAGAAGCGATAATAACAAAGAGATAAATCCAACGTCGATAACGTTTCAATTTAAATAAACTAATGCACGTCTGAATTACTAGTGGTAGAGATAAGCGATGAGTAATCTTTTTCTTGGAATGCGAGCTTATAGCGTTGGCCTCGATTAGATAAACCACAGCAATCCATGGTCAAACTCGGATTTGACTACACATGTTAAAAATAAATGTGACACTTTTTTACCCAACGCGTGTAAGAATTAGGAACACGCGACCCAGAGTGTGGTGCGGACCGGATTTTACTTACGTATGTGAGGTAAGAAAACACATAGCCTGTACGAACACGCGATTTTTTCCATGAGGTTAAATTTGCACTACGATGTTTAGCCCAAACTTTAGCCCTGCACTGAATGGAAAATGGTCGCGCCGATGTGGTTTTGTTTATAGCATCCGATTTCAAAGAACATGGAATTGAGAGCATTTAGCGTTTCTGCCAATAATACGTAATAAATTGATATATAGTCTCTCTCTCTCTCTCTGTTGCTGGTGCTGCTATACACACAGTAACCGTACACGTGGGTAGTACCCACGCTCCCGGCTGAGTGACAGTGATTTACATGCAAACGAGCTCAGGGCTCTATAATTATGGATACGGAAAAAGTATCGATACTTTACTCATATCGGTAATTTCCTTTCGATACCAAGTACTTTTGTACTCGATTCATTTCTTTCGATTTTCTAGTGACATCGGTACTTTCGGACCGACATATTTGTGGCATCGATACTTTTCATTCGATATATCCTATGAGTAAGGTATCGATACTTTCGTTTCGATTTCGTATCCTTAGTAGGGATACAAAAAAGTATCGATACTTTACTCACATCGGTAATTTACTTTCGATACCAAGTACTTTTGTACTCTATTCTTTTCTTTAGATTTTCTAGTGATATCGGTACTTTCGATCCGATACTTTTGTGGTATCGATAATTTTCATTCGATATATCATATGAGTAAGGTATCGATACTTTCGTTTCGATTTCGTATCCCAAGCTATAATATGCCTTAGGGCTGCGGGAGGTTTTATATTATAACTAATCATAAAATATATATACTTATATATGTGTGTGTGTGTCCCAAAAAGATGTATACACATTTTAATGCTGAAAAATAATCCTTTAAATTTTCAAAAAAGAACAATATTTGGTGTGTGCGAAGGAATAAGCTTTTGTTAAACGTTTAATTATCGCAATGTTCAAAATGACCTCCATTAGCTTCAATGCATTGTTGGCAACGGGTAGCTACTGACTGACAAACGTCCACCAAGATATCCACTGGGATGGCTGCACATGACTGTTCAATTTTTTGCTTGCGTTCCTCAAGCGTTGCTGGTTTCATTGAGTACGCTCTATCCTTCAGGTAACCCCACAAGTAAAAGTCGAGTGGAGTTAAATCAGGTAAACGTGGTGGATACTCAACACTTCCTCTCCGACCTAACCACTGGTCTGAGAAATCGTTATCAAGAAAGAACCTAACATCACGATGGTAATGTGGAGGTGCCCCATCTTGTTGAAAAATAATTCCTCTCCTTCATAAAGCTGTTGAATATTGGGCATAATGGATACTTTAAGTAGGTTAAGGTACTGAGCACTAGTAACAGTCCACTCGAAAAAGTATGACCCTATAATACCTCTGGACGACACACCATACCAAACTGTAAGACCGGGTAAATTCACAGCCTTGTCTAAATGAATTTGTGGATTTTCTGATGACCAGTATACGCAGTTACGCCGGTTAACTGTACCATTGAGTTTAAATGTTGCTTCATCAGACCAAATAATCATGTGAAAAAAATTTGCATCCTCAGTCACCTTCATTTTAAACCATTAACAGAACTCAGATCTGCGGTCAGGATCGTCTTCAGGCAATTTCTGTAACAGTCTTGGAACATAACACTTCCACTTAGCAGTTTTGAGAATCCGGTGTACACTCGTTTTACTGATTCCAGTCTCATTAGCATATCGTCTTACAGACTTTTTTGGTGATCGTTCAAATTGCTCTGACGCTATAGCAGAATTTTCTGCATTCGCTGAAGTTCGACGTCTCCCAGATCGTTCCCTGCACACCTCTTGCACGGTACCGCAAGTCTCCAATTTACCGCAAATTCTTGAAATTGTGGTTCGCATTGGTGGCTCAGTCTTAAATCATGTCTCCACTGTCTTTGAACCTCACACACATTCTCAAATTTCCAGTACCACTTCAAAATTGCTTTTCTTTGCTCGAAAGTCAAATGATGCCCCGCCATTTTTATTATGTTATGAATTATGTTGCTTTTCATTATGACTGAAGTCATCATTTAATTACGTGTAATGCAACAATGAGTCGCTATAATTTTCATCCAAACAATAATTCGTGAATAGATATTCTATAAGACAATATGTATGCATCTTTTTGGGATACCCTGTGTATAAATATATATATTCTATGGTTCTACAGGGAGAGCTTTACGCGTAGTCCATAAGGGCATCGCAGAATGCTTTAACGAACTGAATAGTATGAACACCGTATTTCTTTGAGCTATAAATTACAAAGATGATAATTAAATCGATAAAGTAAACTTATTTGCGCAAAAGACGACCCGTTAATATTCTATCTAATTATGCTTGGTCCTTCATTACTGTAGAAGCATCGATACAGTAATATTAAAAAACTGAGGTCACCCGCAATAGTTCTTAGAGAAACATTATAAATCGAGCACAAAAAGCGTTAAAAGGACTAAAACATATTTTATACAAGCCCTTTGATTGATCTTGTAAAAGTAGAATTCCGATGAAAAACGAAAAAATCTCCAATCACAGGTATTTAAGAAAAAAATCTGATGTGGCAACCACATGACTTTCCCCGTATCTGTAATATTTCTAAAAATTCCAAAAGGGTTACATAATAATACATATTTTAAGAAACCGCGAGAAAATTTTAGACTTTACAAAGAACAGAAATAAACTCCAACAATAGCCTTCTGATATTGGATATAGCCACAAAGCTCTAACAATTAAGAAAAGAAAAAGGAGCGTTACTAAGACGTAATTAAGCGTCAATAGCAGTCGGTAGGTAGCGTGGTGGTGGCAGCTAAAAATATATCTCTTAAACAATGCATTATCATTATATGGAAAAATGTTTCAAACAAAGGTTGTAGAAAATTAAATTTCCTACAACTTTCATTCCAGTACATTTTTACATATATCAAATATTAAAGCAAATATTTCAAAATAACGGATGTGGCAAGAGTAAACACCCACTTTCGGTTGACCGATTTTTACCAAAAACTAATCAGTTCTTCTGACTTTTATAAAAATGTTAAATATAAAATTTCGCGTTAACCTGATTAATAGTTTTTGAGTTAGAGCACCCACAAGAAGCTATCACATACACACAGACATCATCGAGAAAATGGTCAAAACGTGTTCAGGGGACCTCAAAACGTATTTTTCCGTTGAAATCTCGAAGTCGATTTTTTCATGAATACGATACTTTCCCCTATACTACGTATACGGAGAAAGTAAAAATAACGATACTAAAGCGAACAACGCGAACTTTTCAATCGATACCGTATTAACTTCTCCAAGAGCTTGTTCACGGGCATATATGAAAGTTTTCTAACAAGAAATGGAACGTGAAGTTAGACCAAATATGGAGTAACATGTGTCATAACAGCATAACAGAGATAAAGATATGATGAAAATAATTCAAAAATTAATGTCACGAGGAGTACATTTGGATTAAAATTCACTCAAAAACTTTTGGCGAGCCTCTAATCAATTTGCAGATATATTACCCTCATCCATCGTTGCGTAGTATGGAACACCTTTATCTTTAAAGAACCGATTTTAGAGGGCTAGAGGGCCGCTCGCGGCATGAATTTAAATGGCACGTAATTCCATTTAATTGACTAATTCAGTTCGTTAATTTTACCGGTTAACTTTATTTCATTGGTTAATACGATTCATTAATGAGATTGGCCACTTTCACCATCGACTTTCATTAGTTAATTTCACTGGTTACGTTCATTGGTTAATTTCATTGGACAATATCACCGGTTAACTTCAAAGGCTTATTTTTACTTTCTCCATATACGTAGTATAGGGGAAAGTATTGTATTCATGAAAAAAATCGACTTCGAGATTTCAACGGAAATACACGTTTTGAGGTCCCCTGAACACGTTTTGACCATTTTATCGATGATGTCTGTGTGTATGTGATAGCTTCTTGTGGGTGCTCTAACTCAAAAACTATTAATTAGGTTAACGCGAAATTTTATATTTAACATTTTTATAAAAGTCAGAAGAACTGACTTGGTAAAAATCGGTCAACCGAAAGTGGGTGTTTACTCTTGTCACTTATCCGTTACTTTGAAATATTTGCTTTAATATTTGATATATGTAAAAATGTACTGGAATAAAAGTTGTAGGAAATTTAATTTTCTACAAACTTTGTTTGAAACATTTTTCCATATAATGATAATGCATTGTTTAAGAGATAACATATTTTTAGCTGCCACCACCACGCCACCTACCGACGACTCTTGTTAGCAATTTACGCTTAGTTACGTCTCAGTAACGCTACTTTATCTTTTCTTAATTGTTGGAGCTTTGTAGCTATTTCCAATATCAGAAGGCTATGGTTTGTGTTTATTTCTCTTCTTTGTAGTCAAATATTTTCTCGCAGTTTCTTAAAATATGCATTATTATGTAACCTATTTGAAATTTTTAGAAATATTACAGATATGGAGAAAGTCATGTGGTGGCCACATCAGATTTTTTGTAAAAGAAGTGATTGGGAAACGAAACGAGCTGAGTTACACTAAACGATGTGAAGAGTGCAACATGTCGGGTTGTCAGGTGACATCTACAAAGCGTAATAAATTAAACTCCTGACTTTTCAGGGCCAAAAAAATTATTTTTTTAACTACTCCGTCACTCTTTCTCTGGAATAGTTATCAGATTCCGATATCTCGACTTGAAATCCGCCAAACGCAAACACGAAAAAAATGCGCATACTCGAACAAGGTTTCGGCGCAAAGAGCCTAGACGCCGAGTCAAAAAAACGCGACGGATAAAACGCATCGGGAATAAATCGCACGGCAATGGTAAGGCCTGAGTCCGTTTGATGCCATTGCGAAAAAATATTTTCTTTAAACATTCCCGCGAATTTCGCTGCAGCTGGTCTTAAATACGCCAAACGAGAAATAAAGGCAATCTTTGAAGAATCGCTGGCACGGCACATAAAGACGTTTGCCAAAATAAATAAAAAATGGAATTTTTCTCGCGGCGTGAAGCGAGGTCGTTTCATTTTATTCTTCGGAATTTGGATCGAAGTGCTCGAAGGAGGAGAAGATGGGAGCGAAGGGTTTCCTTACTCATCTCGATTGGTATTGCCACAGCTGATGCAAAATGGCGCCTTTGCGATGGCCAAAATAGACGGTTATTTCATTCCTTAAGGACTGAGATTCTTTATAATACGTTTTTATTTTCTATTGTCAGCTGAAATAGACACGCCAAACTTAATTTCATTGCTAAGGGAAAGAAAAATTTATTCGTTTCATGTTTTTACTAGACAAAGAAGATGAAAAAGTATTAACCGTATTTACCCATCTATAAGACGATGTTTTTTTGTTTCATTAGAGACGGATGGTGGATTTTCGGGGCTCTGGGCTATTTTTCTTTCGGGGCCCTCAACATAAACATAATAAATGAGCAATAAATAATAATGGATTATAACAATATTAATCACAAAAAGTATTTTGTATGTATGTATTTATTTTGTAATTTGTCACAAAACAATGAAATATTCAATTACATCAACGTTTTTATTATATAAAAGAATATAATTTATAAAATATAAAATAGGAAATATATAGGAACAATTGTATAACAACAAAAAATATGTTTATATAATTATCGATTTATTAATATTATATCTTCCTTCTTGACTTTAAATTACAATAGTTTTTTATAGTATCTTCGTATGTTAATGACACAACCAACACGTTCATTTTCATTTAATTGTATGTCCATTAGAAATCCCTTAAAATGAATACATTCATTTTTAAAATTTTGATCCAAATCGATATTGATCTAACATTATATTTATAGGTACTTTCTGTATCCTCGATGTCTTTGCTTTCATCTAATGTATCAAAAAGAGATTTATATTTTATTCCTAAATGTTCGTATACGCTTACTCTTGTTCAATTCAGTAATTAATGTGTCAAGAACAATATTTAAGGTTTCAGCATGAAATGTACCCACCATTCCTGTTATTTATTACTACTAGTGCCTCCATCTGAAAATATTTTGAAACAATTCTTTTTTTCGTATCGCTATATGGGTAATTTATTTCATGGCATACTTCTAACAAATTTTTCATATGCTATTAAGTTCTCTGCTGAATTTGATCGAATATTTTGCATAGTTATTTTTAATGGGATAGTAACACAAAATCTTGATTTAAATCTAAGCCAGGTTTCTGCAAAACTTTGCTAACACTGTTAAATCTTTCTAATATTTCCTCCCACAATACTATTAAAATCGGTTTCCAAATCAGTAATTTTTTAATGTAAATTTTTCGCTTCTCTTCTGCAGTCTAGTTTTTCTTCAAAAAATTCGTTTATGGTTCTAAGAATTTCTAATATCGATTCATAGCTAAATTTCAAGGCTTTCGCAGCTTCATAATGGATGACCCATCTTGTTTGACTCAAGTTTTTTAATAACTGCAATTTTAAACTCTTAAAATGTTCAGATACAATAGCCCAGCTGGGGGTGGGTGACACAAAAAAACGCAAATAGCCGAAGAGACCCAGCTACACACACGTACAATTGTTTTTTCTAGAAGCTCCTGTCAAACGCGTCACGCCTTTGCTGATAAAGGTGACTGGTTTGGCATGGAATAAGACGGAATTATTTGGACAGTAATTTGATAATTGGTTTAACATAGTAAAAAATAGAGTATTTAATGAATATTTAATGAATTGTACCAAAATATAGAGAACTTTTTCATTTCAAATTAGAATTGTAAGTATCGTACGCAAGACGCAAAAGCAAAGAAGTGACTTTTGGGGGCCATTAGACAACCGTGGCCTTGGGCTACAGCCTCATTTTCCCATATATAGATCCGTCCGTGTTTCATTGTTTCCAATCAAAGGTTGTGGGTCGTCTTGTACTCGCAAACAAAGAAATGAATGAATAAATAATAGCGACAGCGATAATCCTAGTCTAACATGAGTTTAATCACATTTATCTTTGCAATGAAAATTGTGATGGCAATTTATATAGATTTAAATAAAAACAACTCCAGTAATCTTGTTTAATTTACGTGCTTCCGAATGCCTTATAAAACATTTTTTCCTCAACATTAGCTTCAATAAAGGGGGATCGTCTTGTATTCTACGAGTAGGTCGTTTAATGGTCGAGCGAATGCAATATATACGGTCGACAACGGCTCGGAAAAATTGGATAAAAATCAAATTAATTTTCGACGATCATTCTGGAAGTTCCATTATACAAGTAACGGATGGAAAAATGAGATTGTGACAAATTCAAATTATAAGAGAGGAAAACCTAAAATAGCAACGGTTGCCGTTAAAAAGAAAGCGTCTAGATCACGGTAGACATCCCAGGGGGCACTTCAGGGAGAGTCGCGTAATTTCCAAGTTCCTCTCTTCAAATAAAAAGAAACATAAGAAAGGACATAAAAGAGAGCATTCGTACACCTCTCTCTCTCTCAGAAATAAAGCGCAGAAATAGTCAGGAGGATGACGGAGCTTTAAAATTCTCGGAAATGAGATTGCGGAGCCACCACATACAAGGCTGCATAATTTATACACCTCCACCTTCCTACTTCATTTTTTCGCAATTTCGTCTCGTCATAGGACGATGTAAAAATGTTCGGCCAAGCACAAGGAAGGACATCTTTATTTCGAAAAATCCAGACGCCGAAATATAAGGGGAATTGCGGTTCTTTGGTATGAAAAAGGAGAAGCAATTTAACCTTGGGATCCGTAAGAGATGGGCGGAAAAAATAAAAAAAGCTTCTACATGATTTTTAAAAAAAGGTAACGCGAAAATCTAACGGAATCATTTCGAGAAAAGCGGTCTGAAAATATGTATGGTCTCTCAAGCTGGATACAAAATGGATGCGTAGCAGGAAATTGACCATAAACGGACGAGAAATGGTCGCATCGAAAGATTTCTGGTTTTCGCAGACACCGCGTTACTTTTTTATTAAAAGGCTCGCTTTTAGGGCGCCTATATGTTTCAATTTGGCGATACGTATAAGTTTTACGTGCATGATGCCCACAAAATCAAATTCTCTCTTCATATATGTCACATCCCGTACAGCTTTGAGAGAGGAATTCGAGATTCAGTATATATATATATGTATGTATGTATATATATATATATATATATATATATATATATATATATATATATATATATATATATATATATATATATATTCATGAAGGCACACGACCATTTCATTCCATCGCCATCTTTGGCGATGGACGAACGAGATGAATCGGATACAACACGTGGGTCGAAAGTGTCCAAATTTGTTAGAATAAAATGAGACGGAGATTGAGGTGAATACGTGCACGGAGAGACCCAAAGGAGAGATATAGAACAGAAAAAAACTTCGTTAAATCGCTTGCAATTTTGTTCAGCCACTTATTTGATATAAATAACATTCAATTCAATTAAGTATCAAAATAACCTGCAAAACCTTCAGTCGAACAAGAAACGGCCACTGAAGGGGGTATTTTTAACCAGATGATCTGCCTCAACGAAATTACCTCCGGCTATACCTAAAACGCTATATCTTGGCAGTGCGCTGTAGGCACCTTTACGATAGGATGAGTCCATCCTCGATGCGGGACCGATTTTAGGAGTTGGTGTTTAGTTGTGAGCATTGAATGAGCGAACTTATTATCTGGAAGGGAAGAAGGAAAGGGAGGGAGGTATACTAAGGTTGACCAAAATTCGTCTACTAAGCAGGTGCTTTGACGTCAGCCCCTCCTTAAAACTTCTTCTACCCATTCATTCCATTCCCCTCTCACGCGTCCCCGCCTGCCGACTTAGAGCGCACGAGGTATACATCAGTATGCAATGATTCGGCGACACATCCCAGATAGCGCGCGCCATGAATGAGGAGTCTCAAAGATAGCAATGATCCATAAACGAGGATAACGTCAGACCTTCCCCATCACGAGACCCGATTGGGCAAGAATCGCTCTCCGATTTTTTTAGCGCAGATCGTCAAGTTTTACGGTCGCCTGGCCTTACCTTGCGAAAAATTAGGATACGGGAACCTTCCACAGGATAAGTGCTAAAAACAGGACGATGGCAGAACGTGTGCGAGATTGACAGAGAGAGAGAGAGGGAACGTTGAGAGTAAAAACAGAGGGAGAGGATAGAAGGAGAATCTTGGCGAGAAAAGAAACGCACGAACAAATTGTTCGCGTCCAAAAAAAGTAAAAATTTTTGAGAAATGAGCAACGGTTACGAGATTACGATTTCCCTCGAAATTGTCAGAATGTGTTAATTATGCAGATGTCCTTGCCTTTGAAGAATGCCACAGCAACAATGCAGAATCAGCACTAATGAGAGAAAATTCAATAAACGACTGAAATTAACGACCAAGAAATGTATTTATAAACATGGTGCGCCCAATGACAACCGAGTTCCATAATATTTACGCAAAATAAAATAGCAAAAAGTTGAAAAATTCACCTTCGTCTTTAGCTTTCAAGGTCGAATATTTTTCCTAGTTTATCCCTAATATGACACTAATAAAAAAATGACACGACAGGGAAAAAAATTACCGGCGCAGACTCTTGTAAACATCTACCCTTCCGACAACGCCTATATATTACTCGTCAAATTCATATTCATTACACATTTGTCTCGTGTTCGCGGGAATAAATGAACGACTACAACAGCCCGTTGTGCGAGGAAAATTGGAGACTGCGAGGAAAATTGGAGATGGCGTGGGAAGACATGAAGATAGATATAGTGAGAGAGAGAGAGAGAATCAGAGGCGGCAAAGGGAAAACCTTGACAACGGAAATGACAAAGAAAACGCGGACATAGACTTGTGGGAATAATTTTGAGAAGTGAGTGAGTGAGTGAGAGAGAGAGAGAGAGAGAGAGAGAGAGAGAGAGAGAGGGAGAGAGAGAGAGAATAGGAAAGCACACTTTTCAGAGGGAAACACTAATTCTGTGATTTCGCTAACGATGAGAAGAGGGGTGGAGGGTGACATAAGAGGGTGAGAGAGATGAGAGGGAGGATGAATATTCATACGGACCTCTATTCAGCACTTAGTTCTCTCTCTCTCCGTTGTTATCTCGATGGAGCTGAAGTCGCCGTAGCCTCCTTTGCCCTTCACTTTTTCTTTCCGTCCTGAGGTGGAACGGTGAGACGGAGATAAATGCTTCTGGGGACGAAGGTAAAGGATGAAGGGAGTGTTTTTATTTTTTCCTCTACGGCTGGGGAATTTTGGCGAGAATCCCGTCCTTACTTTCTCCGCCATGATTAATCGGAGATTAAATTTCTTGGCTGCGCATGATTTTGGTCGCGCACATTTTAAGCGGCTTTAAGTAAATGATGAAATTCTATATTTTCAAAATCTATGTTTAAAGTAATTAAAACAGGTTGGTAATAATAAAATACAAGAAGGAATTGTCCACGACACTTTCCATTAACCAGCACGACCAACTGTACGTACGTACGGTGGCATAAGGATTAAAATGGCTCCAGAAGAAAAACAATAAAAATTCCTAACATCGCGAACCTGGTAAATAAAAGATAACTAGGTATTGGGAAAATCACATTTTCGTAAAAATGCGTACATCAAGACTTCAATAAAGAAATTACTAATTTTTGTGGCACATACAAAGGCACATTTAAGATGTAAGATCAAAAAAGAAATTCATATAACTTCATCGAGGGCGATAATGAGAACAATTTTAAATGAATGACATTTTGCAACCGATAAACAAAAAGGCATATAATAAAAGATGCGGACACAAACACAGACAGAAATACTTATAAAGCTGTAAACAGCACTGCCATACAAAGGATATCATAAGATACCGAACATGCATATTCAACAATAGGTATTATTATCGAAAAGTTCCTATGGATTCTCAAGAGCTAAAAGATTTCTTGAAACAAACAATTACAATGTACTCTGATCACGAAAATTACTGTAAAAATTAAAAGTCGTATCATATTTGGACCTTAACAAAGATAATAAGTAAAATAAGATAGCATATTTTCAGCCTATCCGAAGCTCGTCCAAATACGATTTTCCACCTCGATAATTTTAATCGGAATAATGATTCAGTGCATAAATCGGCCCTCGTCCCTTGGGCTTTAGATCTATCTCGAACTGATTTAAAATGAAAATATTTCGGCCAATAATGCCAGCTAGATCTTGTACTGACATTTACAAAAGAGGACGTTAAGTCCCAAAGGGTTATCATGAACATATGCGAAAACCTTTGATACGAACACTTGGTCTTTCCGGTATTTTTATATTTTTATCCAAAATACAAAATTTAAAGATGCCACATTTTAGACGAAGTCGCTAAAATATCGTCGAAAGAGTATAATGTAACTAAAAATTAACCGAAAGGTAATATTTAATAAAACATCATTCATTATTGCCTCAGCATTATCAAATAATAAACTACATTCAATAAATTCGCCAGAAAAAACATAGCATGCTAAGAAGGGATATAAATTGGTCTTTAGTAATTATCCGAGCGAATTTCAGGTAAAATTTTCAAATTAAGGCCTGCTCAGCATCACTAGCCAATGTATGAATGTCAGAGGTCACCTATATGTCATAGGTGCTCTCTGTCTCCGCTCTCTTACATCGCCATTGATTTTTGTTTTTAATTAATGTAACCTCCGCATCCCCAGAGATTGCTGCCGTGAAGTTTTAATTACTTCTTAATTGGTTATAAAATCTCTACTTTCACTGCTCGAAAGTTTTCGAATAAATGGAAGCCACGGCAAATTCTATTTAAATGGCATGCATTATTCATGACGCATTATTATCAATTTTTAAAAAATCAGCAGGTTAACTTAATCGGAATTATTAGCGCAAAACATCTAGCTAAAATTCTTCTGATTTAGAGGATAACTTTCATGAAAGATTGGTAATAGTTCCAAAAGGGAACCTTAAGGTTTGAAGCATCACTACGAAAAACTATTCAGATGAGTTAGCGGGCCATGCGAATCCAGTAACAATTTTAAAGAAATACTGAAACGAATTACTTTAAACTAATAAAAAAATATACCGAGGTCCAAAAATCGAGATACCGGAGAAAAAATATAAAAACGACATCTTCGGGACTTATCGACAATTTCTACTTGAACGAGTGGGGGAGCTGAAAAAAGAACAGGAGGGACGAGGAGAGAGAGAGAGAGAGAGAAGCGAAGGGAAAAAGGAGAGAGAGAGAACGAACCATGTAGAATGGCAGAGAGAGGGAGGGGATTAAAAGGGCGACAACAGTTTCATACACTTGTGTGTGACCTCCCACTCCAATTCCCATCCATCCTACGGCGACACTTCAAACAGCGACTACTCTGCGGCCGCATTAAGACCCCTTTACCAAACAAGAGAGAGAGAGAGATCGATTGGACGAGTGTATCTGACGCGGACGACAAACACTTGTCCGGACCACAAAATTGGAATGGGAAAGAAAATGGGAAACGGTAGACAAGGGCGTGACGAGGCAAAAGGGGAAAAAGGACGAGGGAAGCGGAAAGTGGGAGGAAAACGACAATAGAGAAAGGCGTGCTACGGGCGAAAACAAAAAGGAAACGCGAAAAGAGGTGAGCGAATGAAATAAAAAATAAAGACGCGGATGAGATTGACAAAATCGAACAAACGTGGCGATGGAATGGCAGAGGAAGATAAAAATATGGAAAGGCAAGCGTAATAAAGTAATCGAGAATGAAGAAGATCGGGAAAGAAATGCGAATATCTTTGGAAAACAGATGGCAGAGGAATGAAAAAAAGTCGGGGAGAGATGAGTTCTAAGGACAGGAAAGTAACGCAATCTGAGAAAAGAAAAACTAAGCCAAATGATAGGAAATAAATGAATATAAAGGAGATGACATAGACGGAAAACGAAGACAGGGGTGTGAGGATAACGAAACTATTACAAAAGAGAAATGACAAACGCATCACCGTGAATGACTGTTTAATACCGACGGTAGCGACAGGAAAAATATTGACAAATAATTACATAAAAGGTAATACCTTTCTTCCTAAACTTTTGAAAATGACCAGATATTCATTACTCTTCCTCTAAGATACCCATAGCGCGTAGACAAGAGGGAATCAGCAGGTCGTAAAAAAAGTGAAAAATGAACTTGGCAAAAAATGCACACAGATACAAAAACAAAGAATAATGACAACAGTACACAAAGGGATCTGAGATAGCGTGTGATTTGTGACACTGAAGTTCGCAAGAATACAGTAAATGCGGGGAAGAAAACCCAGAGAGTGAGAGAGAGAAAGTAGAATTAAATGCAAAGGGACGAGTTCGGTAGGACGATTCAGAAGGAACACGCTAAAAATAAAGGGAAATGATAGGCAATATTACGAGAGAAATAGACGCAACGAGCGGTTCTGCAAGGAAGAGGCAGAAGGATAGGAAAGCTTGCTAGACGAAGCTCGGTGCATACCAAAACTTTTAGACGGAATTTACACTGGGAATGTCAAAAGATATTGAGATAGACGTAGAAAATAACGAAGATTTGAGGAAGGGGAAACTCGTGTAATGGCGCAGGAAGCGAGTCGGCGGAAGTATTCTTGATGAGACAACGGAAACGCGTTTTTTTCATCTCTGACAACTTCCCGTTTCATCAAAATCCAGTTGCGGATACATTTTTAGGAGAGGAGAAAAAAAGAAACGCACACAGAGCACTCCCATCAATGACGCCCTGTCGTTACTCTTTTGTTTCAATGAGAAAGTTCCTGACACGTGTCGACGAAAACAGATGCACGAAACCCATTTATTTTTAGTCTAAAAAGATATTTTTTCTCTACTTTTCTAATGGCTGAAAAGCGCAGTATCGGAGACTGTTATTTACGCGTTTAAAGCTACAGACTCTCACATTAATCGAGGGAATACGCTTTTTGCAAACAAACGTACGTGCTTTGTGAGATTCAAATGCATGTTGACACTTACCGCTTGCAGTTCCGTCATAAAAGACAAAGTTGAAAAGGAGCAGGTATTACTACGGACAAGTTGCGACTCACCTGAAAAGATAAACAAATGGTGATTATATCATTCACGAACATTCATAGGATGCTATAAATAGATACTATTCATGTAACAGAAAAATTATCATCAGACGAGTGAATTTCAATTTGCATAGATGCATCGAAAACGATTCTGAATATTAATAACGGTTGTGCCTTTCACTCAATTACATTACCATAGTTAAACATTAATGGACAAATTCAAGAGCAAAACATATTTTATAACATAAATAACTAAATATAACAGTAAATTCCTACATTAGTGAAGTATTGTAGGAATTTACAAAGTTATATTTAATTATTTCTAATGAACTTCTACAAAGTAACGGCTATATTTATAACGTTTTAGGACTAATTTTTCCCCTTTTGCAATGGCCAAATCGAATGTAAAGTGCAGTCGAATTTCAGCAACTCTATTTTTGACACAAATTTTCAGCAATTCGAAGAAGAAACTTTTCTCTCTCGGCATTCCTGCCTAATAACTCGGACCACTTTAATTCGAATTCCACGCGAGCAACATACTTTTAGCTCGCCTTGAGACTCGAGTTACCGAAGTTTATCTGCGTTTGGAACATCTAACGAACGACAAAAGCGTCCGCGCGTTCGTTTTGAAACATATTCATTCATTCGTGTTCTGTCTTATGACAGGTCCTACCAATTAATTAATTAATTGGTTTTTGACTAGGGAATATACATACACGGTGTGGTGGTTTCCCGTTGCCTTCCACACCGGACACACACACAGAAGGGAGGAGGAAAACCCGGTGCCGGCATTTGCCTGCTCTTGCGAAGAACACCAGGGGGGCCAACGGCTTAACGTCCCTTCCGAAGGACGGAACAGCTGAATTTGCACGGTCTCCTCAAACCACGCAAACAGGGGGCCGGATGACCTTGAGAAAAAATCCTACTCTCGCAGGATTCGTACCCGATGACTTTTTCAAGCATTGGGCGAGTAGCAGCCAGCGTCCATATATCCAAACCATAAAGCGGTAAACTCGATAATTGTAGTAATTCTTCATTCTGGAATGATAACGTGGTACGGCAGCAAACAACCGGCAAAGTTTGTTTTGGGCGTTATAGGAAAAGAATTTCATTCTTGTTGTAGATGGTCGAGAAGATGGATGCCCATTAATGCGTTAACCCGAAGAAACAGGTTGGAAATGCCGTGGATGTGTATGGAAAATCTGGTGAAATATATTCTTCTGTGAAAGGTTGGATCGTAAGTAACGGTGCAACGCGAGAGGCGAACAGAACGAGACGCGAACAACTGCCATCTAAAAAAAAACTTTTATAGATTTTTTTCAGCTAGGAGTGAAAAAAATTGCAATGTAACTCTTCCGCGGACATGCTTTTTATACGCTTTGATGAACTCGAAAAGTTTCTCTTCGCTTTTGTTACAGCGCCTGAGTTATTGGTGCGTAAAATGTTGTCGAACATATCTGGTATCCACTATAGGTATATACATGAAATGGCATAAAGCGAATGCGAAGTATATATATACATAGTAAATGATTTATTATTTTAGTTAAGTTCATTCCATTAGATATCAATGTTTTAGGTTTAGGAAGGGTTAACACGATACTGAAATACATCATAAGTAGATTCAGTCATTTGAAGTTAGTTGTACATAAAAATTTTTAAAATTACTAAATTTTATATTTATTCAAAACAATGCAAACCTATGTTAAAGTAGGAATCGCATTAGTAAAATAATTATTGTTTATTTTTCACAATATTGAAGCAAAACAGGATGATTAGCATAAAACAAAATGTACAGAGTCAGAAGGGAATAAACTAGATAATGGTTCGGCAACCTACGGCTCCCGGTTCTCATGAGGCCTCAGAGAGCGCTTCATGCGGCCCGCGAAGCCATAAGAAAGAGTCGTCGGTATAATTTAACATAGACGATTTCATATTTTCAGCAAAATTATGTTCTCAAAATCATTGCTGATGACGTTTTAATTTTAGACTTGATTTGCACTAATATAAGGCCACAGAATCTCTAGGTAACTTCCAACATAAAACGATCATGCGGCCCGCCGAAGTACTCTTGATTTCCAATACGAATGTGGCCCTGCATGCAGGAAAGGTTGGCGAACTCTGAACTAGAACAACGGCATTCGATATAAAAGTACAACTTAATAATAACTTTACTTAAGCGCAAAATGTGTATATTTACGCAGTCCGTATATATTTATAGGCTCACCGCTATAAAAATTGAGGGTGTTTAACTTTAAAATGCACCAAGGGGTGTGAGGTTATTCAAAAACGTTTTAGAAGGTACGCCAACCCAAAGGTTAAATAACACTGCGCTAGAAACAGACTGCAATAATGTGTACACGTGAATTACGTAGGTTCTCATTACTGCTGCAAAATTAAATAAGCCCAGGAAATTTTGAAATAATTTTTTCTGTCGCTATGAAACAAGTGCAACGAAGTTATGAAGGCAATGCTTAGCTAGGGAAATACGGGAAAGTAATATCCACGAAAATTAAATGTTCATTAAAATTTAGTTGATATTTTATATAAACTCATAACAAATAAGCATGTACTTTCTCTGGTTTGCATTAAGCGTCAATGAAATATATAAGTTAACAAAACAAGTTTGGGTTTAATTATGACAGTTAATCACACCCGTGAAAACTTAGGAAATCAAACAAAAACCACACGGCTGCATTTTTCGGGTGGTCACCACGTTGGTCGATTTGTGAACTGGCGACAGTTTCGCCGACCTTCCTGTCGGCGTCTTCAGGTCACGCAGGTGTATTGACATAATGGTCACCAGGAGAACTGATGGAACGTTGGGACACGCAGTATTCCGGAAAAAGGCACACACGGACCTGTACCTGAATGCCCCTTCGCATCACCTCCCCAAACAGAAGGCGTCCCTCATCAAAACCCTCTTCCACAGGCCCCACGCCATCTCCGAAGCCGAACCTCTGCCCTCTGAGAAGCGTCATCTCTTCACGGCCTTACAGAAGAACGGGCACAGCCGTAAAACGATCCTTAGAGGGATAACACAGAAAAACACCAAAGAAGACACGACCGAACAAAAAGAAGACCCCGCAGCCTACGCCACGACCCCCTATGTCACCGGCACTTCCCAAAAAAATAGCGAGAATTCTCGCAAAAAGCAACGTTACCTGCGATTTCATACCTAAGGCGAAGGATCGATTCCCTCAAAAAACATACGAAGGAGTATACCGAGTAGCCTGCACCTGCGGAAAATCTTATATCGGCCCAATGGGCAGATCCCTGAAATGCCGATTTCAAGAGCATGAACGGGCAGTGAAAAATAAACAGTTCCGCCTCTCCGCCATCGCAGAACACTCATGGTCTGGTCCTGGCCATGAAATAAAAATGGAGGATGCCCGAATCATCGCCAAAGAAAATCGGTACTACCCCAGAATAATCAGTGAGGCTATTGAAATCGCCAAATACCCAGTGATCTTTAACAGAGAGGATGATTACGTGCTCTCCAACTGTCATGATATTCCAACCTAATGGAGGTTGGCCCCGTAGCATTACCAGCTTTGCTGCGAATGCCAATCTAATCCTTTTAGCTGGCTCGGTAGAACTTCTGCAGGCCCCAAAGGGCTATCAACTATCAAATATAAAGCGGGGACGCCTGTTTCTAGGGAGGGCATCTTGCGAATCGAGGTTGGCAATGGGTCGCTTGTAGCGACCCCACCACCTAACCTTGATGTCGCCTAGCTTGCGCACTTCTTCGTGCGACGATACTGCTGCCTTGCAGTAGAATGTCTTGGACATCTTTGACAGGATGTCCAGGGGTTCCACATTTCCGTCAATATGCATCCGGCTGACGTGGTCGTACCTACCACGACCGAGTATCAGCCGGAGTGCATTATTTTGCACAACTTGCAGCCTGTAGAGGGTGGTCTTGGGCACCCCAGACCAGACCGGAGCTTCGTACGTCAAGATACGTGCTCTCCAACACATGGAAGAGAGTATTCCGCCCGCCAACACAACTGGACCTAAAAAGGGCCGACTTACGCTCCAACACAGGCAGCCAATCAGATCACGGCCGAGCCCAGCCACTCCACTGCATCGATACTTCGACCTGAAGACGTCGACAGGAATATCGGCGAAACTGTCGTCAGTTCACAAATTGACTAACGTGGTGACCATCCGAAAAATGAAGTCTTCAATTCAACAATACCACGAAAGCCTTTGACTTCGAACGAAAAACCATACGGATTATTTGGAAAAATATACCCAATTTCATGAACTTAAATCGCGATAGACATTTTTAAAATTGATAAGTAGTGCTGTGTGTGTATTTTTGACTAATCAACCTCTATATATATATATATATATATATATATATATATATATATATATATATATATATATATATTATATATATTATTATATATTATACTTAGGAAAGATATGATGAAAAGCGTGACAAAGATAATAGCAACGAACGATAGACTGATGGCAATAAAGCTAAAAGCAGTCCCAGTGGACATGCTGATAATCCAGGTATATATGCCAACGTCAGCTCATGACGATGAAGAAATAGATGAGATCTATGAGCAAATTAATGAAATTTACGAAGAAGACGGAAGAGGAAAGGTAAACTGCATAATAATGGGAGATTGGAACAGCATAGTCGGAGAAGGACAGGAAGAAAATGTTGTCGGGCAATACGGACTTGGGAAGAGAAATCGAGGAGGGGAGAAACTCGTAGAATTCTGCATCAATAATGACCTTGTAGTGACTAATACATGGTTCAAAAACCATAAACGAAGGTTATACACATGGAAAAGCCCAGGAGATAGAATGAGATGCCAAATAGATTACATCCTTGTAAAACAAAGATTTAGGAACAGCATAAAGAACGCCAAGGCATTGCAAGGAGCAGACATTGATTCAGATCACAGCCTTCTAATACTTGACGTGAGTACAAAGCTCAAACAAATAAGAAAAACGAGAAGAGAAAGACAGACCTGGGACCTAGAAAAACTGAAAGAAAGGCAGGATGTAGTCAGCATGAAGTTGGAAGATAACCTAAGAAAGTTGGAAAACAAACCGAAGACCGTCGATATAGAATGGGATGAAATTAAAACCAGTATCAAGGATACCTTGGATAAAGAGATTGGAAAACAAGAGAAGAAAATCAGAAAACCATGGATCACGAAGGAAATGCTGGAGAAAATGGATGAGAGACGAAAATGGAAAAACGTTAACAGTGAAGAAGGTAGAGCCAACTATAGGCGTATAAACAATGAGTTGAGAAGGGTAACAGATAAAGCTAGAGAAAATTGGCTAAAAGGAAAATGTGATGAAATAGAACAAATGGAGAAATTAGGACGGTACGATATGATGTACGCTAAGGCACTGGAATTAGAAGATAAGAAGTCTAATGGAATTTGTGGTAAAGGAATTATGAATACGGATGGGAAGATAGTCTCAGAAACAAAGGATGTAGCACAGGTATGGGAAGAATACATTAAGGAATTATACAGCAAACAGACAGGAGCGGCAAAAATAGAACTGGAAAATGAGGAAAACATTGAAGAAGACAACTTAGGACCAAGTATTATGGAGAGCGAAGTAGAAAAAGCGATAGTGGAACTTAAGAAGGGGAAAGCCACGGGCAGCGATGGAATACCGGCTGAGATACTTAAAGTCATAGGATCAGAAGGACTAAAAGCGATCACGAAATTAATTAATAAGATTTACGACACGGGAGAGTGGCCTCAGGATTTCCTAGAAGTAACAATGATCCCTCTAAAGAAGAAGCCAAAGGCAATGCAGTGTAAAGATTACAGAACTATAAGCCTTCTGTCACACACATCGAAGATCATCACGAGGATTCTTAATAAAAGGCTGGAGAAAAAGGCAGAAGAAATAATAGGGGAAGATCAATTCGGTTTCAGAAAAGGACGAGGAACTAGAGATGCTATAGGAGTAGTTAGAATCATATCAGAAAGGGCAATAGAATACAGTCAAGATATCTGCGCATGTTTCGTAGACTGGCAGAAGGCCTTTGATAGAGTAAATTGGGTAAAGTTGATGAAGATATTAAAGGATATAGGTGTAGACTGGAAAGACAGGAGACTGATTAGGAATCTATATGAGAATCAAGTTGTAAAGGTCAGGTTTGAGAATGTGGACACCTGCGGAATAAATATCGGTAGAGGAGTAAGACAAGGATGCTGCCTATCGCCAACCCTATTCAATATATATGGAGAAAGTCTAATGCAAGAAGCTTTAGAAGGCACAGGGGATTTCAAAATTGGAGGAAGGATTATAAGAACAGTAAAATACGCAGATGATCAAGTACTTCTAGCAAGAAAGGAAGAGGAGCTACAAAAAATGATAAATAGACTAGTGATAACAGGTAGAAAATACGGTATGGAAATAAATACAGAAAAATCCAAGGTAATTCGAATATCGGGTAAAGAAGAGAATCTGAACATAACTATTGGGGGAAAGCCATTAGAACAAGTTTCAGAATATAAATACCTTGGAAGTATCATAACACGAGAGGCAAAATGTACGGATGAGATCAAAACTAGAATAGGAAAAGCAAAAGCGGCTTTCAGGAGAAAGAAACAACTACTTACAGGGAATATAAGGGAAGATATCCGCAAGAAGTTGATAAAATGCTACGTATGGAGTATAGCATTGTATGGGGCAGAAACATGGACGCTAGGGAAAAATGACATCAAATACTTGGAAAGCTTTGAAATGTGGACTTGGAGGAGAATGTTGAAGATAAAATGGACAGATAGGATGAAAAACGATGAAGTGCTACAAAGAATAGGAGAGAAGCGAATGATTATACAGACTATCAGAAAGAGGAAGGCTAACTGGGTTGGACATTACCTGAGGAGAGAGAGTATGATTAAAGACGTGTTAGAAGGAAAACTAGATGGGAAAAGGGAAAGAGGTAGGAAAAGGTTTCAGCTGATAGACGATTTGAAAGGGAAAGAGAGATATCAAGATATAAAGAGGACAGCGGAAAATAGGAGTATATGGAGAACCAGGTTTAACCATGAATAATCACGGACCTGTCTACGGACAGACTACTTATGATGATGATTATAGCTCCTTCCACATCGAACACACAAGGGAGAAGGAGAACCCAGTGCCGGCATTAGCCTACTCTTAACGAAGAGCACCAAGGGGGCCAACGGGTTAATGTCCCTTCCGAAAGACGGAACGCTGACTTTGCGCGGTCTCATCAAACCACACAAACAGGGGGCCGGGAGACCATGAAAAAAATCCTACTTTCGCAGGATTCGTGCTCGCTGCCCTTTCGAGCAGCTAGCGTCCTACCCACAACACTACCGGCACCCCCGTTGAGTAGTGCTGATACTTAATTCTAGGGCACTGTCGAAATAAAATATAGCGCATTTAGAAGAGCGTTTTTTTTCGTTCACTACTATCTCCATTTTCTATGCAAAGGCTAACATGTCAAATATATCCCCAAGAATATTTCAATGTTTCTTAGAAAAATGCAAGTACCGCATAATGCTTCTACAGGTCAACAAGCTTTTAGCGACGGTAATTTAATGTAAAAGTTGCAAATTCAGCGGACTCGATTGCGGTATTACTGCGGGACGTAGTCGTTGGAATTAACTTTCATGAATATGGAAAAAAAATTCCGACCGCAAAATGAATTTTGAGATTTTTCGACACGACTCTGCAAGAATAAAATTGATTCTATCGAGCGTAGCGAAGTGCAAGTTTTGGAGTTCGAGCCTCAATTATAGCCTCTTTAAACTTTACAACAATTTGCAGAGGAAACGCATGAGTGACACGCGTTTCATGACCATACACACTATTTTAAATATATAATACCGAGAGCAACAACAAGATAACAAACTGATTAGAAACAAGTAGAGCTGTATACGGGTTTCCGTGGCACAGAAGTGCGTTTCGTCGAACTCGCCGTAGTAAAATCGTATACCTACCAAATTCACAACTACAGAAATATTCTAACCTTGATCATGTGGTAGTCCTATATAGTCGATCCGGTTGAAATATGCAATTAAGTGTATTTATTTACATGATGATTATATATAGCATATTTAGTTAAAATCCATGCGGTCAGTTCTCTAGAAATACGCGTAAAAGAAATATTATTTTACATTTTACTGTGGTAGCCCTGCTCTTTAGCTCCGCTTTAAACATCTTGAATTCATTATGGTATGTTGTACAAATCTTATATACAAAATTTTGTTGAAATCCGTTAAGTCAACTCCTTACTAATCCTTAATTATTGAAAGAATTTAATTTGAAATTGTAGCACACCTGTTTGGCTGTTCCAGTTCAAATAAGATATTTTGTTTTTTATATGTATACATTATAAATATTAAATTTGGTTAAGATTGATGCGGACAGTTCAACATGAATACGTGTAAAAATAAATTTTATTATACCTTGTATTGTGGCAATCCTGCTTTCGATATCTAAACTAAACAACATTTTTTTTATGTTGCATGCCTCCTTCATACAAAATTTTGTTAAAATCGGTTCGGCCAATTCCTTTCACATTTATAATTACTGAAAAGTTTCATTTTGTAATTGTGGGATCCCTGCTGAGTCGATCGGCCCAAAATATATCATTTTGGTCATTTATTTATGTGAAGATTCTACGTATCAAATTTGGTTTAAATCGGTTCCGCGAATTCTTCTCCGACATAAGCGTGAGGACGGAAGGACGGTCGAAGATAATGGTGCTTTTCAGAAATGACGAAAAGCACTAAAAACCGTTCCCAGTGAGGCCATTAATATCAATTTCCCTTGGGTTAGTTACTCTACAGAAAGACAAGCACTGCGACGACGATTCCGACCGAAATCCACTACAATTACTACGGTTCGAATTAAGAGACAAATGACGAAAATCAAAGGGACCATTGTCGGACGAATGGAGGAGAAGGAACTCGGTTCAAGACCTTTGTTTCGCAGGAGCGATCCTGGAACGTGGCGGCCGCAAGAAACTTTCCAACCACAATGGTTATAGGGAGGGGAGAAAGAGAGAGAGGGAGGGGGAAAGCCTCTCCCACCATCGCAGAAGTATTTAAACATTTCCGATTGGCTCGTTTCTCCACCACGTGTAAATATTCCTTTAGAGACCGTGTAAAGGGGGAGGGGAAGGGGCGGGCGGATCGGACGAGAATTTCCAAAACCTAGAAATCCTCGCAATTCACCAAATTTCTCCTCTTCCTCTCCGCGAATACCTGAACACACAAACAAAGAGCGTTTCCAACCAACCAATTCTTATCTCATTCATGATTCATGGCCGACCCATAAGCCTGATTCGCCGCGGGGCCTGGGTGCGTCCAACCAACTCCCATGGATGCAATAAAGAAGGTTATCAGCCACACATGCCCAGAATTCCCGTATTGTTTTCTGTGCATACACATACATAAATTTATATATCGACAACAAGTACTTCCGAAATCTTTCTCTGCGCCTACAAAGAATATCCAATCACCCATCCACTTCGACGAATACATTATTTTTTTCTAATTCACGTATGTTTCATAGGACTTCACGGTCACTCAATGACAACCGTGAACGACGTTTCAAACGTGAAGGCAACGAAAAGGCTTGATTTAGTTAAACAAATACCAAAGAACGATCCAATGTCGGTATTGACTTCCGCCGATAAAATAAAATTCCAAGAAATGTTTGCAGCATTTAACTATCTGTTTACTAAGTAAATACTCTTTCTGAGAGCAAATTCTACCATTATAATATTTCTAATTCCATCCTTGGCAGATCCATTTTCTTAAAAAATAAACAATTTCGTAAGGGTTGACGTTGATAAAACTTGAGTCGGCAAGTTGGGAGATAAAAGACTTTTGGATAAAATTAAACTCTATGATTGACCCAAAATTGCTTAATCTGCCATCTACCCTTAAAACAATTTCTTCGATATTTTTTTCATTCTCTTCCGCTTATTCTCCTAATAAAGAAAACGTAACTTTTCATCAACCTCGCAAACTCTGCTAACGTGCCATTTATTTCCTTGCTAGTTCTTTACTTAGCCATCTTAATTGCTATTTAATCGCGACTTTTATTCACCTCACAACTGTAGCAACATGATTTCCGTTTGTACTTTTACTAATACAACCCGTCAATCCTTCTTCTAATGTCAAAACTGGATTTTCACGGGTAATATGAAGCAAATAATACATTCTAAATATAAATACATCAAAATTACCGAAGAATTCGCAATTTGGAGAAAAATGAACTCCTAAAAATAAATAAAATAAAAGAGTATATGCTGTAGTCATCAATTATACCTACTTACCTACAAAAACAGACAAATGCATGAGGTAAATAAATCCCATATTCTACCTATACGCCCGTTTGCTCGGTATTTTTTACACCATAAACAACGAAACTGTTCAATTATTTCGCTGCGTGGATAATCTTCGTCGTGGTTACGCGCTCTCAGGTTTACTTCCTTCCCTTTGCGTCTTTCAAGACGTCCCTTATACGCCATTTTCCTCGGTTTATACCACCGGAAAATTTCAAATATTTTTTTAGAGAAACAATTTTAATCAACCGGGATCATAATGTGGAGAAAGCGAGGCTATTTTCCTCCAATCTTCGTGCTTTTCCCCAACGGAGAAGCCGTAAAAAGAAACGGGAAAAGCAGAGCGGCTAAAATAAAGTGCTCTACTTTTTTTCATTTTGTCGACCATATTTTTATTAGATTTAAAGTAGGCTCGCTAAGGTGTGCCGTTACGAAAATATTACGCCACTTCCAGAATATGCTGCCCACGCAGAGGCTCATGGGCAGAAAATCCGAAACATTTCGTCAACCTCGGAGGAAAATAGTTTTAACACCTGAAGGGAATGAGAAAAATGAACCGGGAACAGCATTAAATCAATGCTCGGCGTCATGGATACGAATATACTACCGCGATTGCGTATCCTGAAATATACGAGTTTTCGTATATAAATGAGAAATGTTTCTGGAGGGAAGAAGTGTTACAACAGAAACCCTTTTTGCATGACGCTAGCAGATACAGATTAATAGCAGTTTAAGTAAGCATAGCTCAGAAAAACCATGAACAAAGAGAGATCTATATCATCCATTTTCTCAACTGTATGTCAGCCGTGTTTTAGCCCACTTTCCTGAATAGAAATAGACTTATAGTTTCTTCGTTGTGTCTGTCTGTACGTGTCTGTCTGTACGTGTCTGTCTGTGCGTGCCTGTCTGTCCCCCTCTATTGACTTTTGAACCAATATACCGACAATTGATGTAAATCTCTTGCTCCTGGAGCCGAGCTTTCGAGGATAGTTTTTGTTGCTAAAGTTGAAAGTCCTGGGTTCGATTCCAGGAACTATGCTTCTCATTTGATTTACATGGTAAATCTGAAATCCATCGTGAAGTGTAATTTTCTCTTGAAAATTAAAATATCATAGAATTGTAATATCGGAGCGGGATTTGTACTATTCTCCGAGGAAAGGAATGAATATTCTAATTTTAATCGTGAAATGTTACTTATCTATTGCGTAAATACTGGCGTTTGTGTAGTTTTTATCACTCATTACGAGAGTGTTGCCATTGTAACGACTATTTTTGGGATCGGATTTAGTATAATCTAGAGCGGGTCGACAACCTACGGCCCGCGGGCCACATGCGGCCCCAGGGAGCACTTTACGTGGCCCGCGAAGCTGTAATGAAAAAGTGATCGGAAAATTTTCACATGGGCAATTTCATATTTTTTCAGTAAAATGATGGTCTCAAAATCTTTCGTGGTGAGATTTTAACGCTAGCAAATTATGTATCCATAGTTTTCGCTTAAATGATACCGCAGAACCTATAGATAACTTCTGATTTATTCACATATGTGGCCCACCGAGGCTTCCTTGACTTCCAATGCGGCCCTCCGAAGCATTCACAACGGCAAATGTGGCACGTCGTGCAGAAAAGGTTGCCGATCTCTGATCTAGTACATACACGGTTTATTTTTGCCAGACAAATACGAGTGATCAATTTAGTTTTCCGTTCAAATGTATTTGTAATATTTTATAACGCTAAATTATGAAATTTGAGAACACAAAGAGCAACTCATCCGCGGCTATTAAAGCCAATATAAGTAATTGGTACGCCACATTTTTAAAATTCAATATTAATTAAATTTATTAATTAATTACATAATTATGTGGAAAGTAGGCAACATAAGTTACGCTTGGACCACCTTGTTATCCGTTTAATTATCAGCGAGGATACATTTTGATTCTTCTCAACGGCCTAACTATTTAAATTCTAATTATCCCATTTTAAAGCAGGTTAAAATTTAGCATCCCGGTGACGTTCCATATTCCTTTGCGTGTGTGTATGGATGGCTTCATAAGATTTTGGGAGGGAATTCAAGAGCGATCTTTATTAGCGCTTACATTTTACCCGGAAGAGTCCTAAAAATTCTAAACATGATATTTTGCAGTATCCAAGTTCCGTCCTTACATTGAAGTGCACATTTTACGATAAGGAATGACTTTTTAAAAAATGTTTTAATGTCAACACAGAGAAGGCGAAAGTTTCGACATTTTAAAGTGAATAAATTCTTCAAACTTAATAAAATGCAAAAATGGAAATATAATACAGAAATGACAAAAATCTTATAAATAATTTTCGTAGTGTATCTGTGTTTGTACGTGAATCACACCAGTGTGGAAATGGTAGATCCGGAATAGGTGAGAACCTGAAACTTAGCAGGCACCCTCGATATAAAACGCTTATTGTCACTGCGCATGTTTTTATAACGTGTTTTAAGAAACTTCCCGACTAGATAGAAGATTGAAATTTCCCAAGAATAATTCATCACGCATTAAAAGTCTATGGCGAAAAAACTGCCTCGGTTCGACTTCAGGATAAAATTCTTTCCCGAAAGATAACACGTAAAAAGCGAATTTTTCGATGTGCAACAAATCTTTAGCAAAAAAATGACCAAGTTTTGGTTTAGAACATTTAAATTCATGCCCAGTCCTTCTTGATGTGCACTTACTCTAGTGTGAATCTAAACGTGAAACATCAAGAAATAGTTGAAAACCTAAAAATGTGGAATAGTCATTAATTGATTTTATATAAAAACGTTCCCTGAAGAAATACATTGTCGCCGTTTACATCTATAACATCGCTTTTTAAATGACTTACTGTTAGAATTAAGATACAAACGTGAGACTTTGGACAGGTGTATGGCCGAAATAGCCAAATTTACTTTTCTCGAAAAGAGAATCCGAATCCATGCCGAATTAGCATAAGAGTTCGTTTTTAAGGGAGCTAAATGCCTCATCATCATTTTAAGGTTACAAAATGTGTCGTCTCCCAACGAGAGCATCCTAAGTGAAATCAGGAAATGAGAAATTTTGTCACCATGGAAACGAGACCATTGCTTATAAATGGAAACTGGAAGAGGTAGAGGGGAAAATATAGATAGAAAGAATTTTAAAAAAATCGCATTTTATACCTTAAAATGAAGAAGCGAGAAAAAAGATGGAAAGCTATTTTTATCGTGATTTAATAACACGAATCGATTATTTTAATACCAATAATGCATAATTTTAATTATATTTCTTAAATGATAAATATTCCCTGTATAAAAAATTATTTCAGTCCTTTTTCCTATCTCCTTTCACGGTTACCTCCAAATTACAAACAACGCTACCAATGGCCGACTTGAAGAAAATAAAATTAATTTTCTTAAAATATAAGAAAGAAGCCCACATTTAATAGCAAGGAGTGTAGCTGAATACAATCTTTAAAAGAGACCTGAAACGATCATAACTGCATTTCGGAAGGGATAGAAGAATGGGTACGAAAATAATTAATTTAAAAAGAAGTAATATACGTGAAATTTATTCGATCTAAAAAATTGCGACGGAATGCGAATGTCATTTTGTTATCCGTAAAGGTACAAAAAATGAAAAGGCATTCGACGTCAACGGAGAATAGTTTAATAATCTTCTCCACGAATAAAAAGCGAGCATATTTTTTAATAACTCAGCCGTTCATTTAATACGCCAAGATTGAAAGAACGTACCGATTAACTATTTAATAAGCCTTCTATTATCTATTTTCGTTTCACGGAAAAGCTCGTTATAAGCATTAATTTCGAGACTCCCACTTCGAAAAAATGTATTCGCACGAAGCTAAAAATGAAAGATGAACAATAAATAACAAACAGTTTTATTCGAAGTTAAAATTGAAATACCAACAAGAAATACTAAAGAAAATAAACACAAAATAAAATCCACCGAAAGGAAAAAAACAGACTGAACGGTACATGGAAGTGTTATTCACAGCAAAAGAGGGTCGGAGGCCGCGGTCTTCCCTACCTTGGCTCGGCCTAGCCACCATTACGTACGTACAGCATTCCGCGCATACAGAAAGGGGTCTTAAGCCGTGTGGTCACTTGCTGAACGCTAATGGCTAATGCCGGCACTTTGGGTTTCTCCGTGATCCTTTGGCGTGAATTAGTTAGTGAATGTCTGAGCGCGCAGCATTCGCTCTAGCATCCAGCGGACGGCTTACCGAGGCATCGTGCGAGGGATAAAAAAAGAAAGCGATCCTAAAAAACACTCGAAACACTTGCATTCTCGAGATGATGAATCTGATAGCGAAAATTCCTCTCGGAAATGATATTTTTGTACTTGCAGAATTTTTTCTACTTCTCACGAAGTGGGATGTTTTTCTTCATTTTTTTCGAATGACTCCCTCCGCTTCTAAACCTCGTAATTAAAGAGCGCTACTATAGCCGATGGAATTTAAATGGCGCAGGTGGACGCATGGTTCGTTACTTTAAACAGTTAGGAAGAAGTTTAAACTTCCGACAAATTTCGCAAGAGCTATAAGAATTCGCGGTGGAAATTGGCCGATATTGATGAAAAACAGTCGAATTTTGATTATAACATCATGATACCGAATACTATATTCCGTTTCTCAAGCTAGACTGTTTTCTTTGATTGCAAGCAACTCTCATTTATTATAATTAAAATTTATGTACGAAATCCCAAAAAAGAATGACATTTTTAATGCGTATAAAAAACATTCTTCGTCAATTTTGTTTAATTGCACTGTTAGATTATGTGACATCTTTACAACAGAATAATAATAAAACAAACTAAATACAAATATAAATGGCTACACACGCACATACATTCATAAAGAAAAGTACAATCAATTTTTATAAGTTTATATGTGCAGAAATTTAAGGGAGTTATTGAACTCGCCATATAACTGGACTCAAAATGGTTAAAAGATGTTTCCCCAATAGTCAATAAACCGGAAGCGCATTTCGGCTACAAAGCATCCGTCATCAAACAATAAAGTAAGAGTATTTCTTTACAATATAGAAACAGTGAATCACTACTGATAGCTGCTGCACTGTAGTCAAAATGCCCATCATACTTTCCCAACCTATTTACTAGCATTGTAGAGACAAGAGTCCAACGAATTTAAGCGCGAAAACCCCATAAATAGGAAACCCGAGCACTTAGCGTATGCGAGGTACCACAATCATCAAGAATCCCCGGTCAACTAAACCACGAAGAGAAGAGCAACACCGCATCATCGCATTAAGAAAACATTCTCCTACCAAGTTCAACGCTCCCTCTCGGTAACGATTAGAAATAGGGTTCCGTTTCGTAAGGGGAAAAAAAACAAAAACATTCGGCAGTATAAGATCCATAAAATAAACCTTTCACCCTTACCTCCGACTCCGTCCGAAACGATCGTTTCCAAGGAAACGAGCCATAACAGAGATTAAGCAGACGAGGGAAAAGCGAAAAAAGAGCAAAAAAGAAAATGGCAGGAAGGGAAACTTTTAAGGAATAAATGGAGCAATAAGCGGCATACCAAGCAGCTGCAGCAAAACACCGCAGAAAAACCGTAAATTTAAATGTTTATTTATAGCTTCGCAAAATGAAAATACTTTAAGCTTTACTTAGCGGTATGCCTCGGAAAACATAACTTTCGAGACAAGTCCGCTGCGTGCTCTACGTTTTTCTCTAAACCTTTTTAATGAAAGCAAAATAAAATGCGTGTACACACATCCATAAATATGTAGTCAAATATAATTATACATTTATAGTCCAGTGTTGTATATACACACACAAAACATTTCTCAAAACAAGGAAAGATTTTTGTATAGGCAAAAAAATGCAGTCGAAATCGTTGACTCCATCCATTTATATTCATTTGTACTGCAAATAAATCTACATTCTTGGCACCAATTCTGGTGCAAATAGATAGAGATTTATGATGGTTCCGCAGCTGGGAAGAACAGCAACGGGTGTGAAATGAAAGGGATAGTGCAGTGCGGGAAACCGATGGCGCAGAGTAGAAGTAAAGGGAGGGAGAATGAGGGTAGGCGTGTGTATGTGTGTGTGGATGTGTGTGTGTGTGTGTGTGTATATATATAGAGAGAGAGAGAGGGAGAGGGTGAGGAGTCGGAGTGAAACAAGTGCCAGTAGGGAAGAAAGGAGGGGAAGTTTAAGGGAGGAATGAAGAGTGAGCGAGTGGAGTGGAGGAGAAGGTCGGAAGAGAGGAGAGATAGGAATTTAGGGAGAGGTGAGGACGGAATAAGTAGGTTAGGGGACATGGGAGAGGAGGGGTAGAAGGGAGAATGGGATAGAAGAGGAGGGGACAAGTGGGGGAGAAGAGGGAGGTATCGGATTTGATGAATGAGGGTGAGAGATGCAAAACAGGAAGGGTGGAGGAAAGGATGAGTGTTGGAAGGGAAGGCTAAGGAAGAGAGACACGTAGACAGGAATATAGGGCGAGGATAGGAGGCGAGAAAGAATGTGGATAGAAACAATAGGAGAGTGAACATAATAAGAGAAGGAAAAGAGGGTAGGGGAAGAGTAGGAGGGGAGAGAAGATGAAAAACGGATGTAAGTCGAAAGAGGCGGAGGAGAAGAGAGACAGAGAGAGAGAGAGTGGGAGGTCTAAGAAGTAGGATATAGGAGGGTAGAGGGAGAGAGAGATATGGAAAATGAACAGAGAAAGGAGATGGACAGAATAGGAGGGGAGAGGGAAGGGGCGTGAAAGGACAGAGAGGGAGAGAGAGGTTAAGACAAGTAAAGAAGAGACACATTAAGTGAGCAGGAGAGGATGAGGAGCGCATAGGAGAGCTGTTGTTGATGCTGGTTTGTATTTATGGCTAATCAACCTCTTGGATTATTATAGCCATAACTCCTTCCACAACGAAAACACACACACAAGGGAGGAGGGAAACCCGGTGCCTGCATTAGCCTACTCTTAACGAAGAGCACCAAGGGGGCCAACTGCTTAACGTTCCTTCCAAAGAAGCGCTGACTCAAATCACACAAGTAGGGGAAGGGACGATCACAGGTTGAAAAATCCTAGCCTCCGTAGGATTCGAAACTGGGACCACTGCGTGGAAAGCCAACGCTCTAACCACTCCGCCACCGTCACCTGCGCATAGGAGAGCGATAGACGGAGTTGGACAGAAGTTTATAAGAGGAGAGGTGTGGATTAGGACAGCGTGGAACTGAAGGGGAGAGGTAAATCGAGGGTGCAGTGAGAGGGTTAAATGCTGCGGAAAGAGCAGAAAAGAGAGAGGGGGGAAGGAGGGTGAATGGGAGGAGGAGTGTGGGATAGGGGTCACTTTGACGACAGAGAGAAAGAAAGAAAGGGTTGGCGAAAGTGAATCGGATGAGAGAGCCAAGATTGATTGATTATTTGGCTCTTCAGGCATTCCCTTGCTTCGCCATCCAAAGCCGGGGTTGAGGCTGGTGGGAAATGGGGGTTAGGGGGAAGGGGAGGGGGAGCAGCGGGGGGATGGGATGGGGGGGACACGAGATGAGTGATGAGAAACGGATCGAGAATAATAGATGGCTTCCGAGAATCGAACCAGTTATCCCGCAGTGAAAAGGGAGACACTTGGGCGGGCCTATTATTCGGGAATAAAGGATACTATCGATTTTTTATAACTTCAAAATTGGTTGGTTTTTTAGGAAATATTACCTGAACGGCATTTCGACCCAGAAGTCGACATGAATCAAAATATACAGTCGAGTAATTGATTATGTTGTATACTCGCATGTCCAAATATAACAGTAACTGACTCACAACCATGCTAGAAAGACGGCGGATTGATAACGTTTCTTGAAATGTATAATACTAACGGCAATGCAATAAAATCAAATTGGTGGAGTATTCACTTCAATGCGTATTTGCTGAATGTTTCACCGAATTATTGCACCATGCATCAAAAAGTATAAACTGTTACTCCGACCTCGTCATAAGATGCGTAGGAGATATCTACAAATTTTCAGTTAGTAATATTTTTCTCTATTCTTATATTGAAACACGTTAGAGCAACATTTTCACGGTCTTCATAATGCTGCGGACTTGAACTAAATAAACCTTTCCCATGTCAATACAGATAAGGTAATAACAGATGGCAGGTATATTCGACAGGCCAAGAGAAGCTGTGCCCTAGTAAATATCAAGCTTAACTTTTGAACAATTCAATAATTTCGACTCAATCTCGTTAAAGTTCAACTCTACGCACCTTAACATCGTATTAAACGCAGATTTCCATCCTCAACTAGCCAGATCTTTGTGCGTGAATACACAAGAGGTTGGCGAAGGACGCGGTAATTCGCCTCGTCCACGGGTTAACGTCCTTGTGACATTTTCGTGACCGGTTGAACTTTTAGCAAGAGGGAAAAATCAATTTCATTTTTGACAAAATACGTGGAGGACGGATAATAAAAGGATTGATGACTGATCGAGAGAGAGAGAGAGAGAAAGAGAGAATGAAGAAGAGGTAAAGCACCCCTTTGGGAGTCGACTGTCGTCAGGAGGAAAGAAAGGAAACATTCCCCTATTGAGGGCGGGTTGAGGCAGAAATCGAAAAAGAAAGCGAAATCGATTGGCAGACGCGACTTGCAAAGAGACTCAAAGCCCCGAGTGTCGACGCATTGTTGGACTGAGTGCTGCCGCAAGAGGGAATAGCTCCCACGAGGGAGTATGTATACATGCATATTATATATATATATATATATATATATATATATAATAAATGAGGTAAGCGCGGAGAGGATTTTCCCTAGAAGCGACAGATGCGACGTTCAATTAGATTTAGGAAACGAGGGATGGGGGCAGGGTTAACAGGAATGGTATATGTGTGGGAAGGGAGAGGACGAGTAAATAAGGCAGGAGACGATACAGGTATAGATGGGACAAGCGGGTGGAATGAGAAGGAATAGAAAGGATGGCTATGGCAAAATCCCTTAACAACAAAATTCTGAAAAGAATTATCGAGTTCATATTATGGCGAAGAGACGTAGCTTGTCAATTAAGCTTCCCATGGATAATTTCACCGTACTACTGAAAATTCCCCGAAAATGATTATTACTCAAATATATATCTACCATAAAACTAATAATTCATTTGAAAAAAGTGTGCCATATTTTCCGACGAAATAGTTGTAATTTACACCTTATTGGAAGTAGATAAAATTTTAATAAGCTGATGAACAAAAATTTAAAGACGTACTTATAAATGGGAGACCTGTTAGTTTGGGTGGTCAGCCGGAGCACAGAAATATTTTCGTTATGATGAAGTCTTTGTAATAACTGCATTAGTATTGACAAATTCTACTCTACAAGACAGGAAGGGATAAGGGTGGGGGAGGTGAATTCTAAAGGAATCGAGAAAGAAGAGTGATGGAGGGAGAAAGTAATGAATATAGAGGAAAAGATAGAACCTGAGAAGGCATAGGGAAAAAAGGGTTGGAATCAGAGGCGCACCTAGAGGTGGGGCTGACGGGCTTTAGCCCCCTTAAAAAATCTCTTACTAGCCTTGTAAATATGTATTTTCACAGAAAAATATACTCTTTTGACTTTTTATATTTCTCTCAGCTTATAATTTATAATCATCATACAGATAATTCTTGAATTACGCATATTTATATTGTGCGAAGTTTCTAACAACTAGCAATCTACCCATGTATTTTTCGGCCTGAACTCCTCCTAAGAGAAAATCGTGGGTGCACGCCTGGTTGGGATACTTATAACTGCGAAAGGTAGGCATACTATGTGCAGAAACGAAATGCTGAAAAAAATGAACTGTTATAAAAAGTCTCCATACGAGATGAAAGCCCCAACAATTAAAAGATGTGACATCGGTGAAAGAGAGGAAGAATTTTGTTTCGAGTTACAACCTAATAGGCCATTTATTCGGCTCTAAAACCTGTATCACGTTTACAGTAAATATCTTTGGCGTGCTTTATCGAACGTGAAACGAACTGTGTTTTCATTTGAAACAAAGGAACGACAACCATTGGGGAATTAACAATAGGGAAACGGGTCAAAAATGTTTACCTATTTTCTGTAATATTATCGCATTGTTTAAGATAAAATCGTTTATCGTTCAGCTTGGAATTAATAGTAAGTTTCAGTTATGGACAGTTGCCAACGTCAACTTCGTGTATGTAAAATAAATAGCAATAAATTAGATTTAAGGAAATTAAAAACCCTGCTACACAAAAAATCTCTTTGAGCAACGGATGATCTGGACAATTCATGCAGGTAGTTACGAACGTGTTATAATAAATTTTTGAATTTATGTAATTTCTCTAAAAAACAAGCTTTCCATAAATGTATGTTAAAACTCACATCATAATATTTTACAAGTAGATTTACTTTTACTTATTGCAATTGTAAATGTCATTTGAAAGTTATATGATAGTGTAACATTTTGTAAGGATTCAGAAGATTAAAACTGTAAACACTGGATGTTCGAAATACTGTTTAGTATATGGTGTGGTAGAGTTCGTAAAGTTGCCAACTGACCTCATGGTCACCCTGTAACATTTACGTAATAATAATATTAATTAGACGAAATTCATTAGGTGGGATCTCAGAATACCTTGCGACGACGTATCGAAGTATTTGGTTGGGAACATAGAAGAAAAATTTTACCGGACCCTTTATGAGATCATTTTTCAGAGCCCTTTTTCCCGTACTCCACCGCCGTGTTCCGACGTAAGGCTAATAGGAAGATAAAGAAAGGAAATGAAGAAAGTTGAGAGGTGAGAAACAGAGAGAAAGGAAGGACACGATAGGAAGCGTAATGGAAACCGTTCTAGATGAGATTTTGGAGAGGAAATGGAGAGAGAGGGAGAGAGAAAAGATACGAGAAGAGGAAGGAACCGGAAGGCGTGGAGTTAAGGGAGAGTCGGGAGAAGAGGAAATGAAAAAGAAGAAGGCGATTATTGCGAGCGGAGCCCAGCAGAGCCACGAGATATACGGCGACGACATGATGAAAACAGGTGACACGCAGGAGCGCACGAAAAGGTTAAGGCATTCAAAGACATGGACAATGGAAGGTGACAGGGCTAAGCTTTATTAATAGGATCAGCGATCGGCAAATTGCGGCCGAGAAAGAATACTCCTTCGCAGTTTTATGTACGTGTTAAGAATTTCGAAGTTACCCTACAAATTATTATTTTTTCAACCTTTACGAAAACTAAATAGATTAACAACTTCGGAAAGAATTTCGCTCTTTCGAGCGAGAGATGGGTGTTGATTTTTTCCCTTCGACTGCATCGAACGAATCATTTCTCTTCTTCCGCGTCTGTCTTCCGTTTTGATAAATTGAGAGAACCAGAGACTAACCTTTTCCCTCTCTTGCATCTGTTTCGCTCCATTTTCTCTTTCCCTCAATACAGCTACGTCCTTAACAAAACTCACCTCCCCTTCCTCTTTTCTCTAAGCATGCCTCGGAAAAAAGCATAAAGTTGAATCCCAGAATAGGGCTCCGGACTCCTTGGCACTAGAGCAGCGGTTCTCAACCTTTTTTTCCCTTCGCGACACACATGACGTTCGATGTTTACGTAAGCGACACACAACACTACAAACCGTCGAACTAAAAATGGTGTAGTGTGTAACAAAACATTATGCATGAAACAAAATTTACTTTATGTTTTATATAGCCGTTATTAACATTTTCGGCGACACACTTCTCAGCTCTTCGCGACACATAATTGTGTCAGGACACACCGGTTGAGAACCACTGCACTAGAGGGTCCAAAACGGCGCACATGGCTTAATTATTAGTCAAGATGCGCAACGTGCAAGCGCTAATTTCTATGCATTTTAAAGACTGGAACTGTCGTTAATAAGAACAGATATAAATAGGTGAAGGATCTTACTGTGCATAGCAAATTATTTTACTGAATTATTTTTAGCTTCCTTGAACTTGGACTGAAGTTGTTTTTTCACACGCAACATAAAACAAGGGGAAAGACATGAGGGGGAACTGAGATTTGCAGTGCCGTAATCTCCTTCACCTCTCTATTTTGGCTCGTTCATTTCTAAATATTCGAAACTGCGAAATTTACCTCTTCACCACCGTCTCGCATTTCAAAGAACGGACGTTGCGATTGTATTAAGAAAGCAAGGGAAAATGTATTTAATTTTATTAAGGGCACTAAGGGCACTAACGTTTACCCACTAGCACGGTTGCATAAGACTGATACACAACTCCCCACCGAATATCTTATTGTTAGTCGAGTCAACCTGCCTCCCTACACCTACAACAAATCTCGATCTTTAAACAGCTTCGGTGTTCTTGTAGATTTGGATGGACATATATTTGCTAGCAGCAGGGAATCGAAACGGACCCGAAACGAACACCGAAACCGAGAAAAACCGTTATTTTGGCTGGAGTGAAACTGAACCCGAACCGAAAAAAAAATATTTTTCTGAACCCGAACCGAAACCGAAAACCGTTATTTATTTCGTTCCATTTTTCGGTTCGCATAAACAGTGGGAGAAAATGAAGGGTTTTTCCTTTTGCTTTAATATGATTGAGTCCTTTTTGAAAGCCTCACTTTTCAACACCGAATACGGTAAAGGCTAATGGTTTTCTTGAGAATACATGCCTCTAAGCTTTTGGAGAGATGCATCTTTGTGATAATATCTGTTGGTTCAGTGGTGGGATTTTCCATGAGCGTCTCAATATATAGGGAGAGGATACGTTCTGCTGAGGTTTCCCAGAACCTTGTTTAAATAAAGCTAGTGGAAAGGAACTTAGTGGTACTTTGGAAACAGCCACTACTCGTCTTGGTACCTTCCCCCTGAGCCTACCCCGTGGAATGTTTCGGGTAAAAATGTTTCACAATTCTTTGCTTATATTTTGCTTCACACTGGAGGAACGGTCGCGGTTGGGACATTTTAGACAAAAATATAAAAATCCTATTTTCAATGGAGTTTCCATGGAGAAGTCCCAAAGGCGTTCACACTTGTAGGGGAGGACACGGTTAGGCCTCGGTACGAACCCCTTGGGTCGTTCGAGAATGCAACTTTTGTCCCAAGCCCCTTCGAGTCCTAGCCTATTCGGGTACTATCGGCAATCCTCGGTGACATCCGAAGTAGGCTTGAATCTTTCTGCTAGTTAGGAGCATCCATAAACTACGTCACGCTGAAGGTAGGTGCCGGAATGCGACCGTGCCGCGACCGAGGCCTAACCTACAAGTGTGAATGGTCTCCGCAAAACTAGTCCTGTTCCTCACCGCGACTGTCCTCCGACCGTCCCTCCAGTGTGAACCAGCCTTAAACGAGGTTAGTGGAAAGGAACTTAGCCGTACTTCGAAGACAGCCGCTAATCGTCTTGGTACCCTCCCCGTGGAGTGTTCGGGTAAAAATGTTTTTCGATAATTAATTTGAATTTTGCTTAAAGTTGGAGGTTATTGTCCCGATAAACTTTCGTCCCTTCACCATATGCACTGAACCCTTATATCCTGGTAATTTTTCTTTAAAACTTATCCAGGAAGGATCGCTCCGCAGTCGTGCTTTTGTGGTATTCTTAATTATGTTAGCCTTTTTTACAGGTTTGTAAATTTATATAGTCTTAGACAAAAAGTGCACACATTAGCATTCGTTGCTTAAAACTGAATAGGGATTAAGGATCAATGCCAGTTTGTTATTTTTAGTGAAGTATTTTGCCGACTGCAAAAACGCACATTAGAGTCTTCGCTTGAAGAAAGACAGTTCATGACGCGCAGAATATGTAAGTCTAATTTTCTTTCTGTGTGTGTGTGTTCGATCTCAAGAGGATATTTAGTACAGCGACGTAAATTCGGTTTCGTCTCCATTTCCCATTGAAAAACGTAAAGGTCTATCCTGACATGCAGACTTTTATGGTTATTATTTTTAAATCTCTAAGATATTGGCGCAATATTTACATGACCCTAAAGATAAAAGGTTGTAGATAAATTTTCTTATCATCGAATTTTATTTCTCAATGGCATTTCTTCAAAGATTCACGTCTTTATTAATTTTATCATTGTAGGTCCTTGATAACCGGTATAGTTGGATTCTATCGTTGTCATTTTCCTGGTTAATACGCATACATTAAAAAAGTAACTATTTTTTCTAATCGTCTTCTACGAATCTTCCCGAGTTGTGAAGGAGGACGGAATAAATAGGGAGAGGAAGGGGATTGCAAGTGAGCATGGAGATATAGTAGAATGGGAAAGAGAATATAATAGGCTATTCAACTCTAGGTTCGTAGATATGTAATAATAGAAGTTGTTGTATTTCAACTTCATTGAATTTCTCCTTCTTGGAAAAGTTTTACGTTTTGAATTTCAGCGGACATCTTCTCTATTATGTACATAATATCGCAAGTACTCGTCCAAAATGACAGCAACGGTAATAAATTTTAATATATTCATCTATATGGGTACATTTAATTCCCTATATATATATATCATCCCTTCCCACGTCTCCTCCTTATCTCTTTCTCTTCACCCCCCTTTTCTCTTAAGGCTCTCCACACTGCTCTTCTATACTATCTCTTTCTCGTAGTTATTCCTACCAGTCACCTATATCCATTCCTTCCTATAAATCAATACCCAATTGCAGGGTTGGTTGCTTGGAGTGAATGTTACTGTGTATTTGTTATCTTAAGAAAATTTATGTAATTATATATTGTACGGTATTTGTAATATTAACATCTAAATTATTGTACTTAAAAATAGTTAAATAGCTCTTCTTTGAACAACTCTCTATGAATTACATTTGACATACAAATGTGAATTAATATTATTGTACCTGTTCAAGTACGTGCATAAGTACTGTTGGAGTAAATTTATTATGATAATGAGAGCATCTGCTTATATTGGAATTGTAAAATCAAATAAATATTGACTTTTGAAGGATTAACAACGGTTTTACATCAAATTAAAGGCTAAAAATAAATAATATTTTTAATAGCTTTTATACGCGGTAAAAGGAAAAATAAATTTTAATTTCTTATAGAACAGTATTAAATGGAGTCGTATAAAAGGAGCCGTTTAGAAATTGAATAACGACAAAAGGAAGAAGGGAATTCATACAATGTTTTACTGTTCGTTACATGGTGGGAGGAGGCGCTTGCGCGATGTTACGTGCGGATATCTATTTTGGTCTTCTTGACTTGCGATAGTGAAAACGTATTTGGTTTAAATAAAAAATAACATTAATTAATAAAGATTATTTTGGAATTCTCTTGAAAATTTCCCCAAAACTTCAAAATCGGAGCGAAAAAACCGGTTCGAACTGGTTCAATGGTGGTTGCTGGAACGAAACCGGAACCGAACCGAAATATTTTGTTTTGTGTGAACCGGAACGAAAACCGGAGCGAAAAAAATTTCGGTTCGATGCCCTGTTTAGCAGTCATCTGAGGTAATCAATATAATAAAAATGAGGTATTGACCAAAACTGGCTGACGATCACCGTAAAAATCTACTTCCTACTGGCGAAATCAAAGGTAATTCCAAACATTGAATTAATAAACAACTTGGAACGGGATCAAAGCCTCACAAAGACCTGTTTTGGTATCAAAGGAGAAGTGTAAGACAACGAACAACGCATGACGAAATAAAATAAAATAACCTGAAAATTGCATTGTTTTCCATTTTTTTTGCTAGTTTATATAGAAGTGATTCTCGTAGCTGGTGGAATTAGGTGTCGCCTGGCGAATTTTAAACTTAAGCTGTGACACTTTACAGAAGAGGTTTTTTATTTATAAGTTCCCTAATTTAAGTTTAAACTAATTCCACATTTAAATACTTGCTACTCTAGCATTGAGCATTTACCATATTGACTATGACAAACATTTCAGCGCATTTCGGAAAGCGCATCCACATACGATGACGAAAAATGGGAGTCATCTTCAAATACGGCGGAGATGCCAAAACTTGTGATAGACCACGCAACTGGATTTTAAACGGTGATTCCGTTTAGAGTAAAAACGAAATAAAATAACACCAAACTAAAGAATTATCTTTTCCGGAGCGCAATGTTGGATGAGTAACATCGCCGATTAGGAATCAACAATAATCTATAGGTTCTGCCATTTCCTTTTAGAACAAAAACGAATTTTTTCCGTAATTGTTATTATAATTATCACCGATCAAATTTTTAATTCACCGTCTTAATCTCCATTCTGGTAAATAATTTGAAAGATTCTTAAATTAAAGTGAGAAAGTATCGCAATATACTGGATCTACCAAACAAAAAATCTGATGTGGCCACCACATGACTTACTCCATATCTGAAACATTTCTAAAAATTTCAAATAGGTTACATAATAATAAATATTTTAAGAAACTGCGAGAAGATTTTAGACGACAAAGAACAGAAATAAACTCAAACCATAGCCTTCTGATATTGGATATAGTAACAAAGCTCCAACAATTAAGAAAAGAAAAAGGAGCGTTACTAAGACGTAACAAAGCATCAATTGTTAACAATAGTCGTCGGTAGGTGGCGTGGTGGTGGCAGCTAAAAATATAAGATATCTCTTAAACAATGCGTTATGTGGAAAAATGTTTCAAACAAATGTTGTATAAAATAAAATTTACTACAACATTTATTCCAATACATTTTTACATTTATCAAATATTAAAGCAAATATTTCAAAATAACAGATGTGAAAAGAGTAAACACCCACTTCCGGTTCACCGATTTTTACCAAAAACTAATCAGATTTTTTATAAAAATGTTGAATATAAAATTTCGCGTTAACCTGATTAATAGTTTTTGAGTTAGAGCACCCACAAAAAAGCTACCACATACACACATTATTGAGAAAAATGGCCAAAACGCGTTCAGGGCTTCTCAATTTCCGTTGAAATCTCGAAGTCGTTTTTTTTTCATGAAAAGAATACTTTCCCCTATACTACGTACATGGAGAAAGTAAAAATGAACAAACTACAGTTGAACAGTCATTCAATAGTAACTTTAATTTTTTAATGGAAATCTCAAAAACGCACATCCCTTCGCTTATGATGATGCTTGCCAAGAAGGCGATGGAAACTACACATAATCGATATCATACATTTAAAAGCTAGAATTTTCAGCTACGGGCGATTTGCTCGTATTTCATCAAATTATCAAAGATGACTGCAATAACATAAGAACCAAATTACAACGAGGATGATCTATATCAATTCTTAACAAAACTAACGACCAAAATTTTTTCGTCTACAAGGGTGGTATATTCGAGACGACTTCGAAAAATAAAACTGGAAACGAAAAAGGAGGGACGAGGGTTGTGATGCATTCGAGGTATGCAAGGTGAGGGTGGAAATGTGCATTGGGAGAGGGATGTGGGGGTGAGGGAGAGGGATGTGGGTGGGAGGGATGGGGGAGGAGGGAGAGATGGAAGGAGGAGGGAGAGATGGAGAGGGGGGGGTGGAGTCGGGGGCGCGAGGAAGTAATCGATGATGCGAGGTTGCTACGGTGACGCCGCCCCCTGCACCTCGCCCTCCGCCGCCCCTCAGACAGTCTACGCCACGCCACCACACACAACCCTTCCCCTGCCGGCAAAACCGTCAACCTTGCCGTCACATCGGCCCTCCTTAAGGACGTTGACCCACGCATTCTCTTACCAAAAGATTCCACGACGCAGAGTCTCTCTCTCTCTCTCATTCTCTTTTCTCCCGACCTGCCCATCGCCAAACCTCCACGCCTCTCTTCAACCTATTACCCCATAAAAGAAAACATCAAAAGCGGATCCGATTTTCGTCCGCGATTTCGGTTAGAAATCGTAGGGGTGGAGATTTTTTTCGAGGCGTCCATTTCCCCCCCCCCCCCTCCCCCGATAGATATATCTTTTTCATTTTCCCCAGACTGAAAAGCGCCGAGTGAGACAAATGTCTCCATTTTTTTCATTCCCCATCTCTCCACCTCTTTCCCTTTCTCTCCTCACTGCCCTTCGATATAACTCGCTGTGCGTCTGCTCCCTAAAAAATCTCCCACTCTTTTAATCATTCGTGAATGTGACCTTTGCAAAAATCAGTGCCGAGCACGAACCGAGTGCAAACTCTTTTAAATGGGGCTTTACCCAAGTATATTCCCAATTCCTTCGTTTTTATTCCATGCGACGATATTGTTTCCATAGAATTTCCTCGCGAGTTGATTCTGTTCCAGACTGAAAGCATGAGGACTTTCGCTGGCGAATATTTCGTCGGTAATGACATAATGTTGTTATATTTTAGCTTTTTCAAGCCTTTCAAATATTATCTCATTACTCGTGTTGGCTCAAACACAAGATAAGGCTCTAAACGTTCCAAAAATGTTGGATACGGTCGTTTTTACCGAGATAGATACATTTTAATATCTTATTTGACATTTATGCCCACTACTTATACGCAAAACGACTGATCGGAATTAAAAGAGTCCTCCGAACTTCATAAGACATCAACAACTGTGGCATAATTTAACTTCAAATTATAGTTGCGGATGGATATCATTATGACAAGCAATACAAAGCATCACTGATATTACATCTGCTCTGCATTAATTATGTACATCATCCATAATTTCACCATTGGGATTTTCAATTGGCAATTTCAGACGAAGATGCTTAGTGTAAAAGTAAAACCCGGCTAGTAATTGCATAATTTGTGAAGCTGGTAATGAAAAAAGGTAATTTCTAATAGTTTTCACCACGGAAAATTCCATAAATTAACGCCTCCCGATTTTACTATAAAATAGTATTTTATTCCAATACTAATAGTGAAAAGATAAAAGGGTAACAATATTTTAATATAAAAGTAAAGGAAAATCGATTTTGTTTTGTCAAATGAATATTACGACTTAAGGTCTACAGGTTTAAAATCTATTCATCAAAATGGAGTAATTTTCGACATACTTGATTGTATATATCCTATTGGTGCCGAGATAAGCAAGCACCCTCGATGATAACGAAGCAGTTAAATTATCAATGGAGCGGTTAATAATTTACCGATGGACATATTTAACACACAAAAATGCTCGCGATATAAACGTCGATTTTTCCTAATCAATTTGAAAATGAATAGCAGCGCAGTTCACGGTAATTGCGAAAATCATATTCACTTCGTCCACAAATGAGCCCTATAGTGATGAATTACGCCTTCTTCGAAGTCTTTTTAAGAACTTTACAAAGATTTTCTCGAAAAAAGCTAAGGGTCTGGAGCAGTAAATCAACGAATCTCGCCATCCAACAGAGCATTAACGCCGAAGCACATTCACAACGCTTGGGTAAAAGAATATTTTTTTGGAATTTACAACTATGTTCCTTCTGCATTTAAACCTCCATAAATCTCCGCTCCCGACGCAAGAATACACATTTAAATGTAATTAAGGTGAAAAACGATCCATAAAACATACGGAAGAAATATATTTCAACTAATCCAAATTGAATCCGAGGTATATTCTCTGCCTTCCCTTCGCACACGAGATCTTTCTCCTTTTTAATACACTTTCACGTATTTTACTCTGAAATTGAATATATTTCCAAACAATTCTTAAAGGGCGAGTTTATCGTATGCAAGGGAATGAATCGTCGAGTAAAAATACACCAAAATTACACCTGATGAATTTTTCAGCGCCGTAACTACTCTATATAACATTTCAGTAATTTTCCTTTAGATATACATCACAACAATTGCATTTTAACCATGCGCGTGAACTTTTCGTTGAATACGACATCAAAAATTACAATCCCAGGATATAGCGAACTGTCAGTCCGATTCCATGGATACAAAAATTCCCAATTTTGTGAATCTCTATAACGAATAACAACGTATTACCAAAATTATTAGGTTTGTCGTTTTTTTTAATGTTCATGGCAATCTCATGCATTATTTCCGCGTATGAGTGCTCCCACATAAGGTTCCTTTCCGAGGAAAAATGTAATTGTTAAATTCATGTTTCAAATACATTTGTTTGCACTCTGACCATTACTTAGATTGAATTCAATGTACAATGAATAACATTCTTTTCGCAGGCATTGAAATGCATAAAAACATCAATGCAGAGTAATATACATATAAAAGAAGAAAATGCGAATTATTTTAAACGTTCCCAAAGACGAAACGAAATGTGATCAAGTATAAACTGTAAATTCAAAGGAAGTGGGCCTTCGTTGTTGTGCGTGGCTAGAACCCGTGTGACTGAAATCAGGTGTCACATCCAAACTTTTGTAAAAAAAAATTCTGTAACTGCACAGGATGTACCCGGTCGTAAAGTATAATTTGCTAAAGGGTTTACATGATGAAATTTACTTAAAAGCAGCTTTACATATAATTTGAAATGTAACTCTGACACGAAGGATATACATAAATGGAAATTTTTCGTATCAATCATAAATAAACAATCCAAGAGCACAGACACTTATCCAAGAAAAAAGAAAAAACCACATTTGAAATAGATATGTCCTCCTTGAAACTTGGACCCCTTTAAAACTGTTTCTAATCAGAAGAGTATTAACATATTAATTTACGACCAATATAAATAAAAACAGTGCTTCTAAGATATAAAATGAAGAAGAGAATTATTAACTGGTGAAAGTCCCAACAGGGATAATTAACTTTTCAATAAAGGAATATAAAAAAACTTAAAATGTGTTCCAGCAGCTAATTAAAATAGGAAAAAAAAATTTCGACGATTTTTACTACTACTACTACCACCCTAGACGGAATATTATCTGGATAACTCCAGGATTCCAATTCGAACGTAGAACAACATTATTCCTAGAGAACGCTCAAATCAAGGCCACCACTACACCGGCTCTCAAACAGAGCTATTTACTCCGGCACCAACTTCCTCCATGAATGTGAGAAAACCTTATTTCCGGGACGTTTAAACTGCGGCAGCCTCCATGGTCCTTAACCCCCCTCGCCAAAGCGAATAACTCCTCTCTATGGACATAATCCTCTCCTCCTCCTATTCTAACCCCTCCCATCTTCTCTCAACCAACACGGGACCGAAACGTATTACCTGCAGCCTCGTAAACAGACCGCAACCCGCGTGTTGTACAACGCCTCTGGAGGCAGGAAAGGCGAAAAGAGAAAGGACGGGGAGAAAACGAGGCGGAGAGGGGAATAAGGAGATTGGAGGGAAGTTTGGAAGGGGAGGGGAGGGAAAGTTTGGAAGGGGAGGGAAGATAATCCGCGAGACATGTGAGTGAAGTGACGAACAAAGCAACGTGGTGATTGGGACGCTACAGACAGGGAAGGTAAGATTAGATACTGGAAAAGGTGGTAGGAGGGAAGATGAAGACAGGGAGGAGGGGAGAAAACCCATGAAACCGCCCTTACAGGTAGAAACCTTCCGACAATGCCACATCCTTCCAAGGAATCCGAATTCCGTCCAAAGGGAGAAGTGGTGACGGGGAGGGAGAGAAAGAGAGAGGGAGGAAGAGAAAGAGGAAGGTGGAGAGGAAGAGAAAGAGGAAGGTGGAGAGGGACGAAGAGAAAGGGAGGAAGAGGTATGCGCCTCCATAGGTTGGCTGACGAGCGGTTCGCAGGGAATTCCTCGGTTTCGCTCCGTGGAGACTACCCGAAATTTCCACGGAAGCAAGCATCCGCCACCCACGCAGGAAATTAATCCCGCACTCGGCGTTTTCGCCTCCTGTAAAATTTTCCGCCACCTCCAAACCCTTTAACCAGCCTACGCCTCATCGCGTCGACAGCATAACGAGCGAGATTTCCGTTCTTTTTGTCACATTTTCCCTTCCGGTCTATCATTATCTAATTTTTCCCGGCTCGTCGACGAACCGACACACGCAAGGGTTTTTCACGCGCGTGATGCGACGGCAGTGCGCCATATCTTTCATGCCATTCATAAACCCTTAAAACAGGACCGGAATTATTGGATAAATCGATTATTTTATTAAGCGGGCTTACATTTCTGGGCGTGGCACGCCCACGTAGAAAAGGTAGGAATTTCGAGTGAAGGGAAAAATAATTTTCGCTCGAGTTTATTTTTTATTCCTTTTAAGTTATAAAACGGTTCACGCAGCGCAGGAGATAAAGCGGGAGGCTGAATCCTACCGAGAGTTCAGGGGCTCCTAAAGGTCAAACTTGTCAACTCCCTCTATCCGGGGCTGGCAAGCGAAGCTACATACTCGGCCTGGGAAATAGGGTGCGCTGTATTTAACATTTAGCTTGCGAAAGACGACGGCAGGCATTTGTCTATTCAATGGCATTCGGTTTTATGCCCAATAATTTCGTCCGAGACAAAAAAGTGCGAAAAAAACCGGGGTGAATTATTCAAGCGGAAATAAAATGAGGAATATAGGCGTCCGTTTGCTTTAAATGAGGCTTTGTTTGTAACTCTAAAGACGATTGGAAGCTAATGCACGTGAAGTGTTACATTTTGCAGGAAGGAGACGAGATTTATCAACAATTTTCAAAGGTCTTACCTAGATGACACAGGGAAAAGTCCTAAATCATTTGCAACGAATGGAAGACAAAAGAAACAAGATGATCCAAACGGAACTTATGATGTCTACTTTCCATTTTATCATATATTTAATACTTATGTATAGGCTTTAATAGCTTTAAAATCACCGCGGATGAATTGTTCTTTGTTTTTCCAAATTTCATATTTTCGCGTTATAAATTATTACAAATACATTCGAACGGAATATTACATTGATCACGCGCAAAAATAACGCGTGTATGTATTAGACTATACCGAATCCAACAATAGTTGTTGCTATGGCAACACTCTCGTAATGAGTGATAAAAACGGCAAAAACGCCAGTATTTACGAGAAGTTCTAAGAAATACGATCGACAAGCAAAAATATATGATAAAAATTAGAATCTTCATTCATTTCCTCAAAGAATAGTACAAATCCCGCTCCGATATCACAATTCTAAGATATTTTAATGTGCAAGGGAAAATTACCCTGCACGATGGATTTCAGATTTTCCATGTAAATGAAATGGGAAGGACAGTTTCTGGAATCGAACCCGGGACTTCAATCATCGCAACAAAAACTATCCTCGGGAGCTCTGCTCCAATAACAAGAGATTTTCACAAAGTGTCATGAAAATCGATCTAATGGTTCAAACATTAATAGGGTGACGGACAGACAGGCACACCGACGAAACTATAAGCCTTTTTCTATTCTGGAAAGTAGGTTAAAAATTCCTCACTGCAGAATTAACATAACATTCTCATTTCGAATAATCGCGATCGCTGTAACGAGGCTAAGGACGTAATGAAAAATACCTCTCTAGAATATTTACATGGAAATTTTTGGTAACGTTATGATTCCTTTTTCGTAATCTTGGATGATTATGCTTCTTCAAGCTCCACGACCAAAAAAGTTTATAAAAACGTAACTAAAATGGATTTATTTAATTTAATTTAAGCGCTTTCGGCGTAAAGCGGAAATACCATTACAATTTTTGAATAATACACCTGCTATTCAATGTAAAATATTTCAGGGAAAAAATCTACATAATAAAATGAAATTAAGCCCACTACGCAAATTTCCACTTTAATTAAAGTGGAAATTTACAAAGCGAGTTTTATTTCATTTGTGTAATGTCCCACAAAAAAGATACCCTCTTTGGTTATTATATATTCACGATACAAACCTAGTGAAGGTTTATAGGCTATCAAAGGAAATATTTTAATTGCTGACACAGATGAAATACAATTAATCCATGCCTTTCATTATGTTAACGTTCGAACCCTATCCGAGCAATAAAATTCAGCGTGTAATAATACATTTTAATTCTTTATTCGAAGGATCTATATTGGTATCAGACTGTTTGAAAGCCATTCGAGTATGACACCTTACATTTTTACGGGGGTGGATTATAACTTAAATATTTTCTCCAAAACACATTTCGTCTCATGAACCCTATATGAGCTAATGATGCCCATAAATTCAGAACACAAAAAACTAGAATTATAATCGACGAAAAATTAACGGAAAAGTGGTACGTAGGTTCTGGTGCATATTTCTACAGAAGAAATTTATTGTTAGCTCAGACAAAAGACCTCTCCAGTTAATAAGGTCGACGTAACGTTCCACCATTAGCCACTTCGAACAATTTTCTCCGCGAGGAATGGAAATTCTTCGTCAAGCGCTGCTTCTTTGTTTGCCCTACGTTTACAACAGCGGGTAATCGCTGCTAAATACATATGCCGTGCAAGAATCGCCTTCCTCTTACAACTACGAAACTCAAACAAACCCTAACTCTCAGAATTTTCCTTAAATATTGTGAAGCATACTATGATAGGTTGGGCCGAAAATTAAAAAAATAATAATAATACGGAAAAGGAAAATTTTACAAGAGTAACTTATGAATACTTGAGTCAATCGATCCAAAAACTTTTAAAATCGTAACTTTTGTCCGAGAAAATCCAACAATACAAAATAAGCCTGCTCGATCAAGCAACCAGACAGAAATGGCAAGGAAGATTTTGTTTAAACTTCCTCGTACATTTCCTGATACTTTCGTCGCCTCTTCTTCTGGTTACATTTACTAGGACGACATGAAAATCCTACGATTCTTTCCATTGAAAAGACAGTCAAATTTCCACGAGGCGTATTCTTCTGACAGGACATCGACAGGCGACGCAATTTCATTACTTACTCTATTCCTAAAGGAGGATAAATAAGGTTCCAAAGGCGCCCACGAGGTTTGCTTCTCTTGTTACGGATCAAAATGTCCGCCTTTAAAAAGAAAAAATACACACGCTAGACAGCTACCAGTTTAGTGAGAAGCTCAACAAAAAAACGTAGCCATAGAGAAATTTGTTCGCAAGAATTTTCTCTCGGACCTTATTTTAATTTCGACCTGATGGAAGCGAAAGAAACGCTGCTCCACGCATTTCGCCGCCCAAGGAATTCTCCGTCTCAGGAGGTGATGTCCCTTCCTCTCCCTCCCCCGACCACATCCCCTCACCCCTTAGCTCCCTACATTCGATGCTATAAATAGCGTTCTCCGTAGCGAATAGAATTCCTGAGTTTCACTTTCTCCCTTTTCCTCTAGAGAGGGCTGAAAAAATAGTACGTAACTTTCGTTTCTTTAACTCAAGTAGAGTTCCATTTCGATGTAAAGTGATTTTCTATTTTAATGGAGGAACAACTTTCCTCGAGAATGAGGCACTATAAAACTTAATTTTTTAAAAAATTGAGAGAAAACTCAATGGAAAAATTAGCGATTTTTTGTTAAATGTTATTAAACCGCCGCAACTTGTTCATAAGAGAGGCAACGGGAATAATTACTCGAATAATTACCTCGCGATTGGCGATTAAACCTAACTGCCGATGCAAAGCTAGGAACATTATACGTAACACCTATGCCTTTCAGAGAATGAAATAATCCTCACGCAATAAAATGAATGCAGAATGGAGGAGTATTAAAATCAACGTGCACTATTGACGCAAGCTACATGAATATTTAATCTGAATTGGGAGGTTCATCAGGAAACGCCAAGGAAAATGTCGTAAATGATGACATCTATCACGATGATAATCTAGATCGGTGGTGCTCATTGTCAGCGAAAAATTCGTCGTGGCCGCATTGTTAAATTTAGGGTCCAAGTGATATTTGATATTCTACGTAAGTCACCTAAGAAACTTAAGGAGATAAAATGACTAACAAATATTAACTATAAAAATGTGACACCAGAGTATCCATCGCAGTCTGCTTATTTATTATTCCTTTGTATACAATATGTTTTTGCCGCATTAAAATTTTCTGGTGGCCGCACTTGAGAATCACTGATCTAGATAATTACGACAAATACAAAATGTTTAGGAAAGCAAGAAATCCATTCTGCTGAAATGTTGCTGGTCCACGGATTACCAATTATAAAAAGTCGATATTTAAATCTGAAACATGAAAGAGTGGATATGACTTCTTCAATATAAACACCAAATACCAAGAAATGAAAATTGCTTTAATGCAACGAGATTCATCCATATCAATCGGTCATTTATTAAAGCGAGCGTTAAAAATCCTTCAATATAAAATCATGAAAGGGGAGTCTGAACCGAATAGATATCGTCACCGGTATGTGAAAACGACGAAAGGCAATCCGTAAATATAAACATAAGGCATTCAGCGAACGAGGTACTAGGTACGAAATGAGCACAAAGAAAAGTTTCCTTAATTTTTTATAGACTATGGCCTGAATGATTGAAACGCGACGTTTGGAGCGACGAAATATGAAAGATATGAAATATCAACAAAACTTTCCAAAGGCGTGACTGATTTCTGTGGTAAAAAACACTCCCAAGAGCAATTTTATTTCCAGAGGAAAAATAACGCTCGTTCCATAACCCTTGGAAATAAATGAGAGACGGAAAGAGAGTGAGAGAAGAGGAAGAGAGGGAGAGAGGAAGAGAGTGAGAGGAGGGGGAGAGGGAGAGAGAGAAAGAGAGGGAGAGAGAGAAAGAGACAACTCTTGCCGCACCTGCGATTTCCCACGAGGAACAAAAAGGACCGTTGAGCCAGCGGGAATTTAAAAGGCAAAGAAAACGAACGTGTCCCAACCGACGGCGTAGAACGCGTGGATTGCTTTTTAATTTCGTGCGTACGTGAAACGTCATCGCCTTTGATAAACTTTAATGAATACGACTATGTGACCTACGTAATCTTAATTAATCGCCCTGAACTTATTTGTAGATTTTTCCCCGTTTCATGTACGATATCGTAACCGTGGGGACGTCTTTAGAGGGGGCTGGGAGGGCAGTCGCTCCGGGCCCCGCGCTTGAAGTTAGCGTACTGATTTTTCTTACTTACTACTCTCAGTAGAAAGACATAACGTGCCTGGAATGTGGAAAGATCGCTCTACATGTTTCTTGTAAGTAAGATATTTTTCTGTGTTCGGGGTAGAGGGGGCCCTGCGACCCGCTTCGCTATGGGCCCCGCGGATCCTAGAGACGGCCCTGATTGTAACCATAAAAAAATTCTGCATTCAGAAACCCCGCGAACGTGATGGAAATATTTTCCCGTCAATATTTCGGAACAGAAATAAAAATCCCGTTTTAAGGTTTTCAGTCCGTGCTCCGGATTACATAAATACCTAGCCGACTTTTTTAAACTTCGAATTTTGAAGAAGGAAGCGATTCAGTTCAGATCTTCATTATATAGTGTATCTAGCTCGTTTAGGTCTACTCAAATTATTCTACAATAACAAAGAAACAGTAATAAAATAATCGATCGAAACCACACGAAAGCGAATATTTCGTAAATATCTAAACGAATCCTAATTAAACAGTACTACTCACAGAATGCGTTCAAGCATCGTATCGCACATAATTGAAACCTTGAAATACACAAATTTGTAATATTTTCAAATAAACATATGAAATTATCGATGAAACAATGCTGGAATAAACTAAAAAGCAAAGCATGCGAACTTTTTTATGAATATGCGACCATGACATTTTAATTATATTAGCCTTTATCGCGCGGCGTCAAAATCCTTACGGCGGATTTTAAATGCCCAGAATATTCATACTAATAAGTATCCCTCGAGAATTACAAATGAAAAAACATTCAAATACATTTTAGGGAAAAATACCAACAAATTCTGTAATTACTTTATAGAATAAAATCTTTATTCCGACGAATATGCATACAAACCAAGAACAATATCAAAAATATTATTACTGAACTTATAATTGAACGAAAAATTACGTCGCAGAAGGATTTCCAAGTTCTCTCCGCCAGTAAAATTGAGGGAAGCTTCCTCTACGAGGGCATTCCCCTGGAATTGTTCTCCATCGTTCGCATTTTTTTAACCTATCAACATTCATAACGACTTAGCTCATGTTTTTGGGTGAGTTTATCCACACAATACAATCGCCATTTCTGTGGTACGCCACAGAAATTTTCAAGTGGCACGACTTCTTAAGTACGTTTACAGTGCAGAAAACGAAATATCCGCCATTAAGTAAAGAAAAGTCATTCGGAATTCAGACGGCAATTATCGTGACTGCTCGGCCGACGTCGCATACAGTCTGCGGTCCCTCGCTCGCTCTCATTGACATTACGCAATTCATGTAACCGCATCGTACATGTAGGTGGCTTTTGGCTAAGTGTATATATTCAGAGAGAACATGACTTACGTCCACTTTGAAGGTTGACACGACAAGAAAATAAATAACCGCGGGAAGAGACATTAAACAAGAATAAAGGTCCGATCGAGATTTAATGACACCGCTTGACGGAGACAGCCCGCCGAACGAACCGCGCAACAAAACGACGACGAAAATGACGCGACAGAATGCGATTTACAAATGACAAGCAGGTGCCGCGGCGAGATTTATTGCATTTTCAATACTAATTGAAAGAGCGTCGAAAGAAAGGAGCTATGCGCGGAGCGGACCGGAAAAGGAACGGCGAAAGGAACGGAAGTGACAATGACGCGAAAACAATGAATATTGTCACGGTTGAGCAATCGAGTAATTTTTTTTGCCGTTTCTTCTTTGATGAATGAATGGGAATCTGAAATATCCTATAGTGTATTTAATGCTGTTGGTGCTGAGAAGAGGTGCGACGACGGACCTCCCGACTCGTAAAAAAAGCGTTCGCGAGGCAGAATGATGAAATACGAGTATCAACGAAATACACCACGCCGTCTTGATATTACATTCAATTTACGGTGAATTTTACATGTTCCTGTGGAAAGTCTATCACAGCAGATGAAATAAAATAGACGATAAAGAAAAAACACGACACTCCATAATCCACCAACAGTGGTCCGCGAGAAATGAATCACAGTACATCTTTGTATTTTGACTTGGAATCACGATTTAACTAATGTTCCTATCTGGTCTTCTCAGTAGGGCAGAAAAAACACGAATTAAACCGATTTACGAATGGCCCGGAATAACAATTTTGCTGAACTAAGTTTAATAAAGAATTTGAAGAGAATTTATTTTTAAAATCATAAGTAATAGCTCCAAAACGGATATGTTATGTAGAAAATTATAATGAAGATTTGATTTCATCCAATGATTTGCCTTTGATTACATCATTTACGCGGCGGATCAAATGAAAGTCACTAAATAAAGCTAATTACTGTGTTACTATAGCGACACTGCCATACAAACCATACATATACATACTGGATATTTTATATTATTTTAACCCTTTCAGACCGAAATTATATAATGCAACAGCAGCCATCTTCTATTTTTCACAAATAGTTAATTTTGTAAGCATTAAATGGCTTCAAAAATCGTATTTTTACATTGAAGAAGAACATGATCATGTACAATGTGTTTGGAATGATATTTGGTACAACTGTTTTTATAGAAAAATGGAATTGATATCATGTCCATAGTTGTGAACACCGGGTTTGATGAGGTTAAGTTACCAAAATAATTTAAGCGATATAACACCTGGAATATATCAATCATAAAAATATTGGAATTATGAATTTGAATAATACTTTGTGAAAAACAATAGTGACGAAAAACTCTTTACACATACTTCACACTGAGCTACTATTTGGGCAACATAAAGAATAAATGCATTAAAACATATAATTCAAGAGTATATGACTCTGCCGTTAGAGCGAGCTATCGTTTTTTCTCAAGAGAAGACTTATGAAAATTTCAATCTATCATTCCATAAGTAAAGGATTGTGGGATTGTTTAAAACCGACACACAATCTTTAAGAGTCACACAGGATTAACCATTTTTTATCGCTTTATATAAATCTGCCCTTGCCAATTCGTTTAAAGGTGAACGAATTCCCAAATACTAAGACCGAAGTTTTTTTAACTTTTTATCGATCATCGTTTTCGTTATAATTTGATTTTATAATGAATAATCATTGTACTATATCAAATTTGCCACGGAATTCGACGGTGAGCTGTTTTAGAAAATGGCATCGTTTCGTATTTTCGAGTGAGTACGTTCATTAATCAGAACTTCCATGGCACAAGATTATACCGTCCAAGGGTTCCGAAAGCCGTCATTGCGACTTCAAAAACCGCGAGCGTTTCCAAGGGAAACCGCCAATCATTTGTCCTCGTAGATTTCGCGCGAATCCGCAGATGCATATCCGTTTCGTGGGCACTCGAGGAAGCTCAGCAAACACCGCGAGTCCATAACCTACCAACACACAACCTAGCTCTCTCGGAAACCACGCCGCGGAAAAACTGACAGTTGAAACGCATCGCACAGCCACATTCCTTGGGAGAGGTCGCGTCTGTGTACAAAGGTAGAGCAGAGAACTCCTTTCACTCCATGGTCTCTCCTCCTCCGGAGTGAAAGAGGAAGAGAGAGCGGAAGTGGGATATCGTGGAAATCACGGCATAGTAGAAAATGCACAGAGGTGGAGCCATCTCCTGGATGAACCGAGAGATAAGTGTGACGGACGAACAGACGAGCGACGAGATGAGTATGGGATGGTTTGCGGACGGGAGAGGGTTGATGAGATGACAAACAAAAGTGAGATACTGCAAGAAGTTTGCTTAAGAGGGACGTGTTTTGGGAAAGATAGCGAGACAGTGAGAGAGAGAGAGCGGAGAAGGGCGTGTTCACTTTCGTTTTCAGACGACCCCACAGCGCGCGACCATGTGAGTGTCTGTATGTGTGTACGTGAATGCGGCGCGGATGGGGGCGGGCTCGACAAGGGGCGTGGTGTCGACCGTTGGGAGGGTGTGGCGGGGTGGGTGGTGGCGGGATTTTAGGTATCCCAATCAATACGAGGCGCATTGACGATGAAGGGAGGCAGGGAGAAAGGATGGTGGAATGGGGCGTGGTGGGAGTGAGGTAAGGGTGAGACGTGGCGGCAGTGAGGTGGGATGAGGCGTTGCGGGAGTGAGGTGGGATGAGGCGTGATGGGAGTGAGGTGGGATGCGGCGTGGCGGGAGTGAGGTGGGATGCGGCGTGGCGGGAGTGAGGTGGGATGCGGCGTGGGGGAAGTGAGGTGGGATGCGGCGTGGCGGGAGTGAGATGGGATGAGGCGTGGCGGGAGCGAGGTGGGATGAGGCGTGGCGAGAGTAAGGTGGATGAGGTCTGGCGGGACTGAGGTGGGATGGGGCGTGGAGGGAGAGAATGTAGGATGGGGCGTGGTGAATGCGAGGTGGGTGGTCGCACGAGGGCGGAGGAGGTGCGAAGTGGATAAGGTGGGGGTCTACGTGGGATCCATTCGCCCCTTCTCTGCCACAACCTTTCAATTTTTTCTCATTCTTTCTCTATTAATCCCTTCTCAACATCTCGACACGTCTTGGAATATGATGAGAGTGGTGCGCGAGAGACACCGAAAGCGGGAATTGGGACCTCTCTTTCCCGAATGTGGCAGAGAAACGATCACAATTAAAAAGGCAACCTATGACCCTTTCTCCTACGATGTGGAACTGGATAGAGTTAACAACTGCTTTCCATCATCGCAGTCTCTCTCTCCGACTCTCTCCGTGTGTATCTGGGGTGTCGGAGAAAAAATCAATAAACACCCCAGAGTGAAGAAGGGCGGGGCCCGTCTGCGAACACTCTTTCGCGTTTTTTCCATCATTCGTTTTTATTTTTTGTTGGGAAGAGGAGGTTCGCGAAAAGTCTCTTTCTCTCTCTCTCTCTCTCACTCACTCTTTTGCCTTTCTCTCGGTCAAAATTAAAAATTTTCGCGTCAAGTTAACGCGTATCACAAAGAAAACCGTCCGTTTATTTCCTTTAATTTAACAAGACTTTCGATATTAGGTGAATTTTTTCGCTTGGCGCTTAAAACCTTTCTGTCCTAAATTAACGCTTTCGCACACTTCTTCACTCTTCGATGGTTTTATAATTAATTAAAGAACACAAAGTTGAGAAGTTGTCATTTCTCGTTTATATACAACAATATACGTGGATTTGGGGTCAGAAGTCTGGATAGTTAAGGAACTTGTAATGAAAATTTTACCCATTCACTTCATTAAATACCTTTACAATAGAATTAGAATATCTCGCGACACAACATTTAAATAAATCAAAAATAAAAAAATATAAAACTAGTTCGTTACTTCCCAGCTCAATGGCATCCTGGAAAAGTACGAGTGCCAAAAAGATTGCTCATATGTTCACCTACATGAGTGCGCTGTGTTTCTACTCCCATGTAGGATCAGAGGATATTTCAAAACAATGGAATATCCGAAGACCACCTGTTTCTTAACATTCGATTACGGTTTAACTGCTTTTTAAAATGCGGGACTTAAAAGTCTCGTCGTAGCATAAAAGGGTAAAGCCAATCGTTTAAACCTGATTGAAACGAAATGAATGTCTATAATCAACTGTATAGCTTACTGAACAATGTATATTAACATTTGCTGTCGTGAAAAGGTTAAACGGAAAAGATATTAGCAACATCATATGTTTCTGAAATATATTTTAGGGATCCTTTATTAAATTTCGGGCGAAAGCTTTTGCTTTGATATTTTTTTCGTTTACTAAGGGGACGAAATGTGAGATACCCAGGTGATTTAAACTACGTAAAAACAGAACAAAGAATTAAATTTTTTGCAATAAGGGATCTTCATATAGCTTCGGAAACTTTTTTCATAAATGAGTTATTTTCACTGCTCTATCGCAATTACGCGACGATGATATTTCGCCCTTGCCGACCTTTGACATTCAGTGCATAGGCAATATATAGACTCGGAACTAATATAGTCACGCAGATTATATCATATTTCGCGTTTGAAATTCAACTACGTCATTCGATTGTCGTCATTTCTATCCGTCCGCTGCTGAGCGTTTAACTGCACGCAAATGAATATTTTTAACATATTTGCGCATTAAAGTACATCGTTGCTCTTTACACGTTGAGCATAAAATTGAGGATTGTTCGAAGTTATTACACTTAAATAAAGCCTTGGAAAAATGAATTCCAGGAAAATACAACATAATACAGACAAACTACAGAATATGTGATTTTTACAACATCGATTCCAAGATATTGACACGTTATTGTGTTTCTATTGCGATGAGGATTCACAAATTACGACGCAGGACGCCCATTGAAGAAGGCGAAGGAAATTGGGAAAAAATAATCACGAATCATAAAGGAAAGCTTTTCGAAAGTTGCAGAGTTTCACGGAAAAAGTCCTACTCTTTTTTTCTCTATCTTTAACAGGGAAAATTTTCAAGCCACGAAAGGAAAAGCTTTCGAAGGGAATTCGGGAAATGAGGTGAGATCGGCCGCAAGATATGTTGGCTCTGAATGCACCGGGATTCAATCGAGGTCCATCGTGTCAAACATGGAAAATGGAGGCGCCCTCGCATGTCTGCCATCCGAATCAAACCTCTTTTCAATAGAACTCTCTCTCAAAACTTCAAACAGACAGGGGCGCTCCAGACACCCATCGAGAAACGGGATTCAAATCGGATTTCTCTCCTTTTGACGAGGATTCTGCGAGAATCGAAGGGCTGAAGGCAAATCGGTAATGACAACTTTACTTGTGACGCGCTTTGTCGCCGTTGTCAGCATCGAATCCCGTTCGTTCGTTCCTCCGAAGGACGCGAGGGAGACAAAAGAATGGTTCGCTCGTGGCGTCAATTGCTTCGACAGCAGATGGAATTTTCGACGTCTGTCGATCCTAATTGGTTAGGGAAGAATACTTTAGCGAGAAAACATGTCGCTAGGATATTAAAAAGTATATTTTTTATAACCAGCAAAAACATTGATGGCAAGTATTATCAGCATAACTGAATACAAAATAATTCTATCGAGGGAAAAGCACAAATGATAATTAGGAGAACTTTTTCTTCTTTTGTTTAAATGCCAAAATTTTATTTTGTACATTTCTTGTAACGCCGCAGATCGATTTTATAAGACGCCGTCTCCACCTTAAACTGGGGACATCCCTGAATAATAAGTAAATAATGGAACGTCTCCGCGTCCTTGAGCGAGTGGCCACGAAGATCATCCGTGAATTTCCTTAAAGAGAAGGCGAAGCACGAGTACTCCCTTTATTCACCCGCATGCATATGAAATGCGTGCGTGTGAATTCATATGAATTCGTCCGAACGAACAAATCGGGTCGTTTAAAAAAAATAAACCGTCACCAACGATTGTCTGTACATTTTTTTATCCCTAGAGGCTCTGCCTACGCTCCATGGACGTCGATTTCCTTGAACAGTTTTTCCACTTCTAAACCTGAACGAAGGACCGAATATATCAATTTACAATAATATATTTAAATTATTAATTAGAAAATATTTTTGTATGGTTTTAATGGTATGAAGTAATTCGAGTTGAAACTTGTCACTTGAGATACAAATGTTAGATTGAAAAATCAAACTTGAAGCGATAGTTTTGAACTACAGACAAACCTCGATTTTGCGCTTTGTATAGCGCAAGAGGTAGAAGCAAATTATCTCATGGTGGCGGCGGATTGGTTAGAGCGCTGGCCTTCCACGCAGCGGTCCCAGATTAGAATCCGGCAGAGGTAGGATTTTTTAACCTGGGGTCGTCCCGTTCCCTACTTGGGTGGTTGGAGTAGGCCGCGAAAGTCGGCGCTCCATTCTTCGGAAGAGACGTTAGACAGTTGGCCTCTTTGGGCTATTCGTTAAGAGTAGGCTAATGCCGGCACCGAGTTTCCCTACCCCTTCTGTGTGTGTCTTGTGTGTAAGGAGTTATGGCTACTATAATCCAAGAGGTCGGTTAGCCATAAATACAAACAAACAAACAAACAAAAAATTTCAGGGTTCTGGTATGCCACTCCGTCTGTCCATAATACCATTTTTGAAATTTTCGAATTTGAAGCCACCTAGCGGAAAAACTATGAACTACCTGCAAAATTCAATCTCAGGAAAATTCATTGATTAATAAACGCTATCCAATTCAAAAAGAATTTTCCAAATAACTCCAGTAATGTGGCTACAATACAATTTCCAAGATAACGCTTTTCCAAATTTTAAGCCACCTAACGGAAAATCTATTAAATATTTGGAGATTTCAAGCATTGGGCTGTTCATAAATTGATAATGGCTATCTAAATCAAAAATAATTTTCCAAATATCTCTAGTAGTTTGGCTACAATTCCATTTGGAAATTTGGATTTTTTCGATTTTGGATTCACCTAGAGGAAAATCTATAAGCTACTTACAAAATACAATCAGCTAAAAAATCATATGCTGATATAAGTTATCAAATTCAAAAAGAATTTTTCAAATGTATCTTAAAACAAAAAAGTCGACTGTCCAGAGACGGACAGACAAAGGCGCGAACATAAACACCCTTTTTAGGCGTTCTTCACCAGCAAAGCGGTAATAGTGGAACGACTTATGGGGACGTCTGGTCCGTCCGTCCGTCGTAACTTTCATCTCCTAAATTCCTGGACGGATTTTAATTTAATTAGGTAAGAGTGATCGTTATTAAAATGTATATTGTGATTTTCAACTGAATTCGTCAGTTACAACTTCCACTTTACATAAATACTTGAATAAACTTATACTCGTATCTCGTTAAATGGCATCCGTCAAGCAACAATAAAACACCAAACTTTTCTCTCTCTAGCTCTTATATGATCTGTTTATTATATATATATTTATTCGGATAGAGAACAACATTTGCTACAAGAAAGTCCACGAGAACACATACTTACGAGTTATAGTTTCAGAGATAGAAATTCTAGAAAATCCCGCGAAAAACATCGCATATTTTGTTTACATCGTTCTTAAAGGCAGTTCTCTCGGCAAACAACAATTAAAATCCATGTTTTTGTATCCCACGACCTTATATGATCTGTGAGGTATAGTTTAAAAATGTATTCGGATAGAGGACAACATTTACTGAAAGATAGTCTACGAGGCCACATATTTACGAGTTATGGTTTCGGAGATAAAAATTCGAGAAAAACATAGTATATTTTGCTTACATCGACCGCGAAGACGGTTCTCTCAACAAACAACAATTAAAAATCCATATATTTCTCTCCCATGCTCTTATATGATCTGTGAGGTATAAATTAAAAAATTTATTTGGATAGAGAACAAAATTTACTACAAGATAGTACCCGAGACCATATAATTACGACTTATAGTTTTGGAGATAAAAATTCGAGAACCGTCCAATCTTTCGATACCGTTTCATGCGTATTTCCCATTAAGAACGCCTTTGAAATCTCTGTGTATTCCATTTATGGAGTACACTTTTCCATATTGTTTCTATTAAGAAAACGTGCTTACAAATCCGTTCTCCAGCGCATCGTTTAGAAAGGAAAAATTCCGTTCGGACATGATCCTAATTCACCATAAGAAATACTAGGGTTACCATGACTTCCTAACAAATACGTGTATTGGTCGAGCTTCAGCACCGACAATAACAAGAATGGTATAGTAGCGGACGCAATTACGGCGTATACGGTATTTGAAAGTAGTTCCTATGAATAGCCGGAGACCTCATCATAGCGTCACTGCCATCCGTGGACAAGTGTCAACATCTGGCAACTCTAAAGATAACCTCTCATATAAAACAAGTTTTACGCGGCTTGCTAAAAGTTCACAATGTGTGGCTTGAAGACTAGATTTCGTCTGCTCGATATTATGCACCCGTATAAATCGACGTACATATCTTACTCCAATGACGCTTGATTCTTTACAGGTTGCCCCTGAAAATTTTACAGATACTTGAAACACTTGATAGAAAAAATTCTGTAGTTGTATCAAATAACTCGAGCTGCAAACACAAATATTCCGTGATGCGTGGAAAAATAATCTATGCTACGATTACTTCGGAGTAATCAGGAAATAAGCCACCCCATCGACCGCCAACGAATTGCACGACGTTCAAAAACTTCGATCTCATCGGCTTCTGCAAAACAAAATTCGGCTTTAACAAACATGATGAGTCTTCCAGGGTCTTTTCCTTCAGTACATAAAAGATTACAATTTTCCGTACACACGATACTTGAATTAAACAAAGGCCCTTCAAAAAACTAAACGACATCGAATAAAATAGCATTAACTCGCGGAAAAAGCCAACGGTTCAAACGCCCCAAAACGAAATGAAGACAAAAAAAGAGAACCGGAATTCCGCTAAGGGTCGTGACGAGTGTTGCCCGACAACGACGAAACCACCTATGGAATCTCTTTCCGAATGTTTCATTTCATTTGACGAATCTCACGAACGCTTCGGGTTGGAAAAAAAGAAAAGGAGCCGAAGCGTGCGTACTCTTCACGTGCGCGTGACGCACGACATCGGACGAGGAAGGTCCGACCTCGCGGCCGCAAACACGAAGAAGGCCTTTTCATTTCCCGCCCGGGCGTGGGCCGAGTTCCCCCAAAAAGCCCCCTCGCGCGCCACGCTCGAGGTACCGATTGGAGGAGCAACAGTGAGCAACGGTGAGGCAGTTGTGGATAATACACGAGAGGTAATCCGAAAAAAGGGAGAAGTGGACCACCGGCAGGCCGACGGTTCCCATCCCTTTCTCTCGCGAACAAAAGCCCACTCCCGACGAAGACCTTTTAAAAGGTGCGATAAAGCAAATGGTGCGGGATTCGGAGGAGAGGGAAAAGTCGGCAAAAAGGAGAAGCTTCCCACTGGACACTCAGGTCACGCAATCGTTCGCTACTTCCCAAACCAAAAAGGGAGAGAGAGAGAGAATGCTGAAAGTGGGAGAGAGGGAGGAAGAGAGGGAGAAGAGAGAAAGAGCGTCGAAAATCTCCTCCAACTCGGACTTATCCATTCGACGTGGAAGAGGATCCCGAAAGGGTTATAACTGTCAACAGACGTAAGTTGATACAGAGTTTCCTCCGACGCAGTTTATGCTTTGGGCCCTTCGTATACAAATGGGACAGACATTCACGTTAACAGCGGGTGAAGTTATGGCCACGCCCGGGGTTCGTGTATCTTTCATTAGGTTCAAAATCAAATGCATAAATGAGGATATGTATATGTATGTACATATATATATATATATATATATATATATATATATATATATATATATATATATATATATATCGTATATGCCGCCGTATAAGTCTACCTTTGAAGCTCAAAAAATCCCGAAAAATTAAGGTCGACTTATACGCCGAAAATAAAATGTGGCCCTTAAATAAAATTAAAAACATTGATATTTACGAAAACATTTGATTTTACGGCGTAGGTGATCACCATTTTGAATCAGCGGCTCATTTATTTTAGAAGATTTAAGACAATTATTTTTAATAGTCAATAAAAATAAAAATTTTAACTTTTGTTTTTATTACTGATTGTGTCTCAAAAATATAAACGATCTATTTGCAATTACAGGAATGAAGGATAAGTAGAAATACATTCCGCCAATAGATGACAATACGGTACGGTATATGACTGATCTTTCTTAAATTAAACAATTGATTTAATAACTCAAAAATTGAATTTGCAGTTTTTGGAAAAGGTTACATTAAGATTTTAAAAACCATAAAATTTCTCGTATTTTTCATTCGAAGTTATTTTAGCGAAAAAGTGTGAGGATCGACTTATACGGCTATACAGTGGTGTATTTACAATAAAAAAATCGAGGTCGATTTATGCGCCGGCAAATACGGTGCGTGTGTGTGTGACGGAATTCCAAATACTAGTACATTCATTTTTATTACGAAAACTTTATCGATAAAGTTTAATGCTCGGAAATTAATTAATTTACTATAGCTGTTTCAATATTACATCTCAAGCCGATCACACAACCTCCTGAATTTACAGCGTCGTCAATTAAAAACTACAGCAACAGCAAAGGAATTTCATGATACCTCAAATATGCACATATCCAAAATTATAAATAAAATGTGTGAAACGGTAAATTTCTTCGAATAAAAATAATTTATTTACTCTCGAAATGCTTCCTTTGATGTCCAATTTTAACAGCAGCACCGACGCTAATATAATAAGACTAACGTGAATTAAAAAAGACAACCAAGCAAAATTATAAAAGCTGCGGATGACTTATACTTTTAAAATTATCTTTGTTAAAGACTACTTTGAAATATGGACGAACCATCACCACCACCATCAACATTCCATTACCTTTCGCTTGCTTTTCAGATGAACTGGAACTTTCAACAAACACCTCAGATAAAGTTTTCGTCGAACATTAAGAATTTAAAATAAACTAGATATCGCTGAACGAGTCAGATGCGAAAACTTTGCCTCAATGCTCCCAAAATCGAATTCGCAACCGCGAACACGTTACCGAGAGACTTGATCGCGATGACGACAAAGTCGGGTCCTTCAAAAAAAGGTTTCCATAGAAACATTCACTCCAACGCGAATTCGACATTAAGCAACAGATCCGACGAATAAGAAAGGCTCTTTTCCGGAGTATTCCATGGTGCCGAAACGAGTTATCTCTCCGATGATTGGTTCCAAAAACAATTCCGGACTCGAGGGAATCGTAACAGAACGCGGAACGGAGGAATATTAATTCCGCGGAAACGATTAGCATACCTAACGCTGTGAATTAGAGAGACTAGATTCCACACGATTCTTCTCCGAAGTAACTCGGATGAGTTATAAATCCTTGGAAAAGATTTCGACGGGAAACAGTGAATTATATTCGATGGATTGAGACGAGAGGGAGAGCGATGCAGGCGAAAAACACATATTCGTGGAATGAGACAGTTAAATTTAAAGCGGCGTTTCCCGAAGGAAAACTCACTTAAAATCAAAATCGGATGAAATCCACGCTATGCTCAACGATTAAAAATATCCGGTCGCGCAACTGTTCCCAAGGTTTTAGCATTTAAATATCCTAAAAATTCATTTTAAGGTGTTCTTTATCAGCGAAGCTGTAATAGCGAAACGCCTTATATGGGCACGTCTGGTCCGTCCGTCCGTCGTAACTTTCATCTCCTAAACTCCTAGACGGATTTTAATTTAATTAGGTATGAGTGGTCGTTATTAAAATTTATCGCACATTTGTGATTTTCAACTGAATTCGTCAGTTACAACTTCCACTTTACATAAATACTTGAATAAACTTATACTCGTATCTCGTTAAATGGCATCCGTCAAGCAACAATGAAACACCAAACTTTTCTCTCTCTAGCTCTTATATGATCTGCTTATTATATATATATATATATATATATATATATATATATATATATATATATATATATATATATATATATATGGATGTCAACAAGGTGTTGGGATGAGGAAACCCAGTGAGCACTCACCAATCAGACGACTTCAGGTTGGCGAGGCCCCGGGGATGTCGAAGCGACACACGTAAAATAACACAAAAACACAGAAACATTACAAACGTAAAGCTTTCGGAACTACTCCTTCTTCAGCTACAGAGAGAGAACTGACATCCATATATTCATTTTACCTTTCCTTTTCCGTAAGTTGTTATATATATATATATATATATATATATATATATATATATATATTATTCGGATAGAGAACAACATTTACTACAAGGAAGTCCACGAGACTTTCGAGTTATAGTTTCTGAGATGGAAATTCTAAAAAATCCCGCGAAAAACATCGCATATTTTGTTTACATCGATCTCTAAGGCGGTTCTCTCAGCAAACAACGATTAAAATCCATGTTTTTCTATCCCACACCTTTATATGATCTGTGAAGTATAGTTTAGAAAATGTACTCGTATAGAGGACAACATTTACTACAAGATAATCCCCGAGATCATATAATTACGACTTATAGTTTTGGAGAGAAAAATTCGAGAATCGCCCAATCTTTCGATACCGTTCCATACGTATTTCCCCGTTAAGAACGCCTTTGAAATCTCTGTGTATTGCATTTATGGAGTATTTTTTCCAACTTGTTTCATTTTAAAACTAACTTATTTATTTCTCCATTTAAGGGATTTGTTTATTTTTTATAAGATAAAGTAAAACGACTACGCGCGGTGTTAAAAAAACGAAAATTACCATAACATTTCAAAATGAATTATTATGATAAAATATAATTACCTAAGAATATCATCGATGTTATTGCAAAAGGTTAAATTCCACCGTTTCCGGCGCACCAAAAACCATTCAAGAATGCAAATTAAAGATTTTACGGAACCTAAAAAAGGGGATTAAAGCCAGAATATTTGAAAATAAAACTATATTAATTGCAAGATGATGGATATTTTGTAATTAATACAAAAACACAAACTCGTTGAAGAGGTCATAGAAAATTAAATTAGCCAGAGATGGTAGGTAAAAATGTCCTCCGGAAATCAATCGATAGTTCAAATTTTTAATTTTAACGATGCATTACTCACGATAAGCACTCACAAGCGGACTGATAAGATTGTCACACCATCACTCACCTGAAAAGAGAAAAACGAAACAAATTTATAAATGAATAGAAAATAAATTTAAAATTAAATTATTAATATCATTCAAACTATTGTACTGGATAACCTGTATCACAATCGTACGGGTTAAAGTAAAACCCAATATGCATAACATGCATAAGACGATAAAACGCGACGCGAAAGGATTATGCCGATTGCATGCGAGTAATTGCCATATATGCTATATCCAACGTTCTCTGATATGCCCACTAAACTAATGCCGGTATTAGTAAATGTAAAATTTAAAGCAGCTAAGTACCTCTTTGCCTTTTGTGAAACGAATTACTGCACCGAGTACCACGTTTGCTTGTTTCATTTTTTTCGAAGTTTCGCTTGCGGAAACCTTAGCGTCTCTCTAACATTTGGAATTTACCTTGGCAAAGCGACAAGCATGTTTAGAACTAACGATATTTACTGGAATTCGTAATACATTGAGATGCCGCATCGGTAGTATCTTCCATAATTCATCTCATTAAATAATAAAGTCTGATAAAATACTTCTTATTAGGAAGTCATATCATGTTCGAGAAAATGTGGTATTAGTCGTATCAACAAAACACAAAAATAGATCAAAGTCGAAATGAATTCTAAAGTCTCGGAGTAAGGAGCTCACGCTGTGGCATTAATTTACAGAAAATCAAAAGCCGTTGAAGAAAAACTCGACGCGATGTATCACTTTAAATAATGCTAAAGTAGGAAAGCATCATTAACCTATATACTCCATCAAACATAAAAAAATTCTTGTTTTCGACTAATGAAGCCCGGATAACTTGTACAACACAGCCACCTAACTCTCATAAAACAAATGACATCCGTATTCTCGCGCATTAAGAGAACATTTATAACTTTGATAACGTCTAACCATCAAGTCTCCAGAAATGACAAACACACTTTTAAAAATATATTATTTCTTGCGCAAAATGATACTTAGCTCTTTCGAAAAAATCGATGATCTATGTAGCTATTAATCGGCACAGTAAAAGATAGACTGAAGGCAATCGTAAACAGAAATTACGGCACCTTCATATTTAATTAGTTTCTGTAGCAATATCAACTGTGAGTGTGGGCATAAAATTCATCCATCCCACCATGCGTAGCGAGCACTATAGGTTCGAGCGGCAAATGAAATAATCTCTATCTCATCCATATTCCGCCTCTCAATCAAGACGCGGTCGGATTATCAATTCGTTCTCTTTCGAAAGTAAAAATAAAAAAATAAGGAAACGTTTCCATCGATTTCGCCATACTGGGAATACGGGAACGAATCGATGGGAAACTTACTTAGAGAAGTCGAGAGTAGAGGAAAATTAACAGATCTCTCCATGAAGTTTGGAGAAAAAACAAAATTAATCTAGAAGATTCGAAAATAAAGAGAGAGGGGGAAACGCACTAAAACAAGTAGAAGGTGGTGGGGGGCCGTGGTTTTTCGCTGGATGGAGAATCATTCGAGCGCGGATGAAAAATGTAGGAATATAAAAAACGAAGAAAACCGAAACAGATAAAAAGGAAAGGAAGAAAAAAGAAAGGATTGGAGAAAAAAAGTGGAAAAGAGGTACGAGTGAAGGAGAGGGAGGAGTGGAAAAGAGAGAGAGGAGTGAAAGAGAGAGAGATTGGAGGGAGGAATACGTCGGCAGAATGGCCGCGCCGAAAACGGAGACGAAGCGAATCTGCCAATTAAAAAAAAAGAAGCGCGGAGAGAAAAAAGCGAAAGGCGGAGGCAGTGCCGAGATCGCCCGCGGGGGTAATGAGGTCGCCCCGAGACAATCTGTAAATAATGAAGCCGCCGCCGCCCCTCTTTCGGGCGACGATCGCTGCGCGCTCCTGCGGTGGGAAAACGGTAACTCTCGTAGCCCTAACGACGCAGGGTTTGATGCGCAGCCTGGCAATAGAGATACGTAGATCTAGGATTGAATAGGTGCGAATTTGACTCTAACGTCAAGAATAAAGGATCTGGTGCGATAGTCTGGGGGAAAATGTTGATGATCAAAATCGAGGAGAAAGGATAAATGAAAAAAATCGATTTGCTGCCAATCATTTGATCATTATATTTTATGCCATTGCAAAAAAGTCTACATTAAATATTTAAAACGTGAAAAACCTGAAAATATATAAAAACACCACCAATCCACACACAAAACATATACATCATCATAATCATTCTCACGAATTAGGCTAATCACCCTGTCACGGCACCCATTGGTTAATAATATTACAAAGAATTTTTCAGTGAAAGTTTTAGTCCATTTCACTACCCCTCAGCCTCGAGGAGCACACGCACACACTCACACTGAATGGAGGGGGAAATCTGGTGCCAGAATTAGCCTACTCTTTACAAGAAAAACCACGCTGCTCAACGTCACTTCCGAAGGACGGAATGGTGACTTTGCACGTCTTCCTCACAACACACAAGGGCGAGAAACCAGCCACCGCCGGGATTCTAGCCCAGACCCGCCGCTTGAAAAGTCAGCACGCGAACCAATCCACCACCAGTGAAATGCTATACATAAGATGGGGATTTTTTTATATATTTTTAAGAAAAGTTCAATTTTTCGAATTTGCCAATTTGTAAGGGGCTCCGATTTATCACTGCCATCTGAATTAGTGGAGCTAAAAATGATAAACCTCTTTACTATCATTTCCTCCACGACAAAGACTCACCTTTCACCCTTCTATCGCACGTACAGCTACAGCGTGATATATACCTCATTTACACCCATATTAAATTATTAAGGAGTAAGAAAGAATGATAATTTCGATATGTGGATAATTTTCACACGAGAAATAGCTTACAAGAGATAAACAGAATACCGCAGAACTCCATCAAGTAGGGAAGATAAGTATAATTACTGGCATGACTTAATATGGTGTCATTAATTAAGTGAAGAGAATATACCGACATATTCAGATTCGCTATTTTACGTATAACAGTTTAGAAGAACAACCCGTTCTTTGCCTGGGTATTTATGATTGATATCTTGAAAAGCTTCCTTAGACAGATCCCAATGATCTTTCATGACTCCGAAGCCATAACTTCATCTTCTTCGACCTTTACAATTTTGAAAAATACACCGAAACCCCTTTTACAATACTTCTTCATAGACTGTGTTGACGATCTAGCTACTTGGTGATAAAAATACTAATCATAACTATAATTCTGATTTAATTTGTCTTTTATTACTCGAAATAGTATAACATTTCATGTCATCTTTTATGTACTTGTATACGTAAGCGTTTAAATCAAGAAAGTATGATGAAAATTGCATGTCTTTTGGTTTCACGAGTGTTTTTGTTTATGGAATAGAATGGTCTCAATGTGTTATTTGTCAGAAAACGCTACCCGCTGAAAGTATGAAGCAAACTAAAACGACATCTGGAAACAAGTCACGCAGACATAACTTACAAACCTCGTGATTTTTTATTCGAAAAAGAGATTAAATGAAACAACAAAATGCGAGTCTAGTTAAATATATAAGCGTCCCTTCAAAAGCTCAATTAGCTTTTTATCAAGTTGCATACAGAATTGCTGTGCAAAAAGTTCCACACGATTGGAGAGACCTTAATACTTCCATCAGCTACTGATATGGTTACGACTATGTTGGAGGAGTCTAGTGCAAAACAGCTGTTAAATATTCCTCTGTCTAATGACATTGTTTGCCGCAGAATTGCAGATATTGCAGAAGATCTTAATGAGCAACTAATTTAAAAAATAAGAAACAAATAATTTGCCATTCAGATAGATGAGGCAACGGATAACGTCAAAGATGCTCATTTAATAACGTACGTTAGATTCGTTGATGATGGTAAAATAAATTAAGATTTGCTCTTCTGTAAAGAAATTACAGGGACGTGTAAAGCTGAGGACCTTTTCGATATAATTTACAGCTTTATGAAGTAAAATCTCTTACAGTGGTCAGACTGCGTGGGCATTTGCACTGACGGAGCACGCTCTATGTCAGGCTGTCATAGAGGACATTAATACGACAAAAATCTCCTAGTGCTGTTTGGACACAATGTATGATCCATAGGCAAGCTCTCGCTTCGAAAGATTTGAGCCAGGTAATGAAGAATGTTCTACAAGCAACCATAAATGCTGTGAACTATATAAAAACCAGGCCTGTAAAGTCAAGGATGTTTACAAGGTTTTGCGAAGAGATGGGCGCTGAACATAATGCCTTGCTGGTTTACTATGAGTCAAGATGGCTGTCTCGGGGAAATGTTTTGACACGTGTTTTTTAACTAAGAAATGAGCTTCGCCAGTACTTAAGTGAGGAAAGGTATGGTAGTGCACACGTTTAGCGACTGTTATTTCAATACTCAGTTAGCATACGATATTTAAGTGATATATTCAATAAGTTGAACACTATTAACACTTTACTGCAAGATGGTAATAATAATATTCTTGAACTTTACGATAAATTAGAAGCGTTTATTAGGAAAGAAAAATGGATAATTCAAATTTAGACATATTTCCTACTTTAAAACAGTTTATTGAAAGCAATAACACACTTATTAGTTTTTAACTTTCATACACTTATTAGTGAAGATGTGAAATTTTGTATTTTAAATCATTTTTTTTTCTTTACAATTTCACTTTAAGAACTATTTCTCAGATATGGGATATTGAAAATTTTGATTGGATAAGGAACCCATTCGAAGCTAAAGTAATAGATGGTAAACTCACTACTATCGAGGAGGAGCAAACCATTAATATCTCATCTGACACTGCTTTAAAAATAAAATTATCAACAATATCTCTCTCTGAATTTTGGATCAGTGTGCAAAATGAGTACAAAGAGTTAACCGAGAAGGCTATGAACATATTGATCCCGTTTGCAGCATCTTATTTGTGCGAGTCAGGGTTTTCTGCAGTCGCTGCTATAAAAAGCAAATATCGATCAAAAGTTAATGTGGAACGAGAAATGAGAGTGGCTATCTCGACAGTGAAACCCAGATTTCAAAAGTTATGTAACAGTAAACAAGCTCATCCTTCACATTAAACTAAACACTATGATAATTTGATATTTTTTGTCTATTTTCAAAAAAGTCATCAAAAGTTATTAAGATATTTATTTATGGCCCAATTTTAACCTCAATGTAATCATAGTTTTGCTCAGTGCCGTAACTAGGGCGGGGCAAACGGGGCATCTGCCCCGGGCGCAACTAAATAAGGGGTGCAAAAATTGTTAATGGTAAGTTGTGTGAGGTTGCATGGCACAAGGATGGGCGATTTCACTATTATACTTGTTTCGGACATACACATAGCAGAAATTAAAAATTTCGATGATGTTATTGATGATTTTGTTGCATTAAAATCACGTAGAATAGCTCTTTAATATTAAAATATTTATACTCTCTGTATTTTCATTATGTATGTGTGTAATTATGTACATACGTAACTATATTTATAATTATATATTTAAATTATGTACATTTATAGTGAGAAATTACATCATTTATAGTTTATTTGTATTTATTAATTATTCACCCAAAATCCATATAGTAAAAAATATAGGTATTAGAGAATTTTTTATGGAGGGGGTACATGTTTGGTAGTTTGCCCCGGGTACTAATTTAGCTACGGCGCTGGTTTTGCTCATGGAGGAGGTATCACAAAGTTTGAGAACCCCTGAATTAGAGGAAAATCTATGAATTACTGTGAAAATCCAACGGGTAGAAAATTTAGAGACTGAAAATCTATCTAATTCAAAAGGAAATTTCCAAATATCTCTCTTAAAAAAAGTTGATTGTCCTCAGACAGACGGACAAATTGTCACATTATACGTTTTGGCATTTAAGTAAACGTGCTAAAAATTAAGAAACAGATGAGAAGAATTACATTCTCTTAAAACAGATACCTGGGCAACACGCGACTATCGTGTTTTTTCTATTTGGCCCAATAATGTGGCTCTATTGATATAAATTTTTAAAAGCAAAATCCAATATTATATATTTAATGAAAAGCAACCAAGGTGAAGAGCAACTAGCAATAATAACAAAGGCAAAGAATAAAGGAAAAGAGCCAAACGGTGGGAGAACGGCAGAACGATTAAATACATTATATTACAGTAACTAAAAATACTTCAAATGCTTTTACCTCTTCTTAATCTTTTAAACACCAGCTTGATTCCCTCCAGTTCGTTTGCCCGCTTTCCAACAATTTGAAGAAATTTCTCTATATGATAAACTTTTCGAAATTTTCACAAGCCCATTTTACAATGATGAGAGTTCCGTTCCTGAATAATATCAGTTAAAATTCATAGATTTGCAATCCAATAATGAGTTGCATAACATTTTATCAGCTATGGAAGATAAAATTGAGTTTTATAACAAATTTATAACAGCTAAAAATATCCAGTTTCAAGAAAAGATGCTTTAAAATTGTTTGTCTTTGAAAGTTGAAGCTTTTTTAATTAAAATTTGCAGAAAATAAAGCCAGAGCTTTGATAATTGAAGCAAATTTGTAAAATCAATTAAGAATTGCGACATCCAAAATTGATGCCAACCTGGAATACCTCAGCAGAAGTATGGGAAAAAAACAAACTTCTCATTAGCAAATCATTGTATTTTTGATATTTTTTATGTGGCTCCTTAATATGTTTTTCAATTGGTTTGAGTTGCCCGACCCTGCCTTAAAACAATCATCCAAAGTTGTACTCCGCCAAGTTAGCACGCGAATCACTAGCACTTGGAACAAATTTACCTGCACTTAATACAAACGCGGAATTTCATGATTCTTTTTTGTAGCGGGGCAAAAACAGGTCAATGTATACACACGCCGTGAAGCAAGAAATCGAGTTTGAAAACGACCTAAAAATATACCCGCCCGGCAAAAGTGCTCCATTAGACGCAATGATTAGCTGGTATTAAATTTACGGGGAACGGGCAGAAAGGTTCCCGAAAATAGAAAAATAAAAAGCCAACCTTTAAGTTCGTCCTCTTGTGAATGACAAGGGATAGGAAAAAATTATAACATTTCCTCTCTCCAACGGCGACAGAAAATGAGAATCCTTTCAGATTAATTTGAATGAGTGGGGGCAACTGACGGAAAATTACACGGATCTGCTTGCGATGCGCTGTCGAGTAAATGAAAATGGATTTGATGCGAAAAATAGAAATTGTTAGCGAGCCGGCGTGATATCAAACGGATGATTTTCTGGTAATATGATCAATCCTAGTCGAGACTTCACGAGCGGATTAACTTACACGTAACTAACAGCCAATAAATTAAGACCGCGCGTTTCATCTCGTTACTATTGAATTAATGACATTTATTTTTTAAATCCGTGCTAAAAATAACAGAAATAGGACTCGTTTGATATTCCACTCCATTTAGATTAATTAAACGGAGTTTCTACAGAGTTTATTCTTCTGCTCATTTTTTTAACTCCCACAGAGATTTACTACATTTGGCTGCTTCGATAAAATTGTAAGCTATCGTTACATGACGGGATGCCGTTATACGTCGAGCAGTTATTCTTTGTAGTCTTCAACAACATTCCAATATTCAGTTTAATTCTGTTACAATATTAAAAGCAAACTTTGCCTCTCGGCCTTTTCGTAGAAATTTTCCATAATGGGACTGCACAGTGAGAAAATACTTTGCTTGCAAAATTTTACGAAATGAACTGTTTTATTCAAATTTTGACAAGTTGGTATAATAAATAAATGACTCCATTGAAAAGACAACGTACGCACAAAATTTCAGCAGTTAATTCTAACTAGAAGTGTTCAAAAATACAGAACGAGCGGACCTACTCGAATTGACGCACTGTAATATGACATTATGAAAAAACATGATCGTAAATAAAATTAACTAGCTGATTTTCCGCAAAGGAACTGAAATAAAAATTTAATTTACGTTTAGAAAGAGGGATACAAATAAAGAGGAAGCAAGAAGGCTGCCTCCAAATAAATAGCACAATCCAAATGGAACAGTTCCAAAACTGAGCAGAAGTATTTCTTAAGCTTTTACATCGAGACACCAAAAACGATATCAAAACCCGAAAAAAGTGGCTAGGGCACACGATAATAAATCACCTAAAAGAAAAGATCGATAAAGGGAGAGACAATCACGACATGGAAGCGAAAGGGTCGAAAAGACGCCATCTTGTTAGCCAAAGCGTATGCAGGTGCACGAAAGCAATTACTATTTTCCTTTTCTTCTCTCTATTGCGCGCGAACAGAAAAGTAATAACGAAAGAGATTTTCGCCAAGTTTCCGGTCGATTTACTCTTCTTCTACGGGAGAAGAAACCTCATCGCATATTCAGAAGCCTTTTGTTTTTCTTTTTCAATAAATAGTTCTCCCTTTATAGCGTCGCACTTCGTCGGACATTTAAAAAACAAACAAATAAACGAGTCCTCGGGAAACGTAGATCCAAAAGATTTATCCAATTCTGGCGCTCCGAATAACGAGAATTAATTACACCGTCCGAGAAGATGAATTCTTGGCTCTTCCTATTTCTCTTTCTTTCTCTCCCTCTGGATGTTTGTGAGAGTTAATTTCGGTCCATTTGAGATAGTGGAGGCGGATAAGGGACCCAACTCGTAACTCGTTCGCGACAACAACGACTTGCTAAGATAAAGGCTAATATTTTGGCTCGAAGAGACGAAGAACGAATTGTTCGATAAGGTCACGTGGTTTACATATTCGAATCATTCTTCAAAAACTCCGAGTTTTAATGTTGCGCCGCGGGCTTTCAGAAAAAACTTCGCTAAAATGAATATCTAATCATAATAAAAATGAAATATACATATATCACTTTCATAAGAATCTATGTCGACCTCGAGTTTAAGAAACCCAAAATTACAGGCGTAAGACTGGAAAGAAACTAATTTCAACGAAAAAAGTTAACGAACTTCTCCATATGTAAAACTGAACTAATAACAACAAAATTCATTAAATCCAGGAGAATACTGGGTGCCAACAACCAAAAAAAACGAAGGAGGTTGTGTACTACCACCAGCAAAACAACACGAATGCATCACCTACACATTAATACACCTAAATATTTTTTAAATTGAAAAAAATACTTCTCAGATATCTCTAATAGCCACGACAAGGTTATGAAAAACCAGATACGCATTTCGGCTACGATGCAGGCGTTATCAGTGATAATTCACCGAAAGTGTATTTCTTTGGAATCTTAAACCTTGTTGTGTCCATTGGAGATACATGAGATAAGTACTCATTTATATATTTTTACATTATACTGCTTATCCTCAAAATTTTCAGCCATAAGAAGAACTCGATAATTCTCAAGTGGACAAAACTTATATGTTTACCATATTTCTGAATAAAAACCGCCGACAATTGAAACTATTACGTTAATTGTGGAATAAATTGATAGTTATGAGAAATCTTGTAAACCTATGCTTTCAAGATGAACTTCCTCTTTTATGACTAAAAAATCGAGAAAAACTTGTTTCATAACCGGGTACATAACAAGGGCATTCGAATTAAAAGGTAAACTTTGAGCCAAATATGATTGTTAATCAGGCGAAAGTGTGTTTGGAGGTGGATAGCTCGTCATTGGTAGAGAAAAAGAACTGAAATTAATTGACGACATGCTACGTTGGCAAGGGGAAACGTGTGATGGACAGGTGATAGATGAGATGATTATGAGCGATCACTTAATTGAAAATTATGCCAGAAGCGTAAGTGGCAGGTGGGGCAATTAGGAAGCGCGCGTATCAATAGCATACCCTAGGCTACATTATTATAAAGTCAAAGGGAAATTTTTCGCTAAATTAAATCAGTAATGCCTGGCATAAACAGTCGCGCAATCGTCAATCTCCTCCTCCAAAGGTCACACGTGGCCAATGATATGAATTATTTCTTCGACATAATTTTCTATACGAGCGTTAACTCTAAAAATACGACGGATATTATGAAATTCAAAGTTATTTAAACGCACAAGGAATGAAAAACAGATGGGGAGGTGGTTTGAATTATTTTACCATGAAAGAAAAATTGCTAACTCACATCGATAATATAAGGCACTAAAGTTATAAAAAAAATTAAATTCTACCGACAAATAAAAATTACGATGTAGATTACATAGTACGTGCCGCAGTAATAAAATGGTGGATTAAACAAGATGATCACTTCATTCGCAAGTGGTGATCCGCGGGCCGCTTCCCTTAATTAATCCTTATCTCTCAACCGTTTTATCGGGTCACGAGATAGGCCTAGCATCTATATTACATTGAATCACGAGAAGTGCTCAATATTTCACCATTAAAAAATTCTAGAGTATTTTTTTACATGATGCCACGTCGCATAAGTCGGATTTGCTCGGGACGCACATTTCATCCGACGGGAGACAACACTCCCATCTGCCGGAAAGTTGCGAACCGAAGAAGGAAGAATCCACTCAAAATCCCCGTTCCTCGCTATTTGATTATCTCTTAAACCCATCCCCGGTTAGAAAACCGAACCAATCTAGGGTGGAACTCGATTCGAGCAGAATTAGTCGGGGAGGCGAGGTAGAAACCCTTAGGGGGGAGGGCGAGGTTTCAAGGGTGCCCCGAGAGGGTTAAAGAGATAACGGAGGGTGTGTAGGAGGAGGGGGTGGAAAAAGGGGTTTAGGGCGTTTTCAAATTACACCGATCGGGTCAGGTGACTAGATGGGGTGGGCGAGGAGGGAATGGCGAGGGGGAGGGGGTGGTAAGCGAAGGGCGGGGGAGAAAGAGAGAAAACAGGTAAAGGACGGGTTGGGAGATGAAGGAGAAAGATTGGCCTCTTCCCACAACTAATGGCGACATGGGAGCATAGGAAGGTTCCGAGAGGTTTCTAAATGTAAGGAACACAGGATTTTTTAAATATATTTTTTTAATCTCAGAGAAAAAGAATTTACTCCTCGCACAGGCGAAAAAGAAAGGTGTATCCCCTCATGTATTTTTCTCCTTTTTATTACATCCCTGGAGAATTCTCCATCTTTCTCCACTCTATTCCACACACACACAAAGAAATGCTTAAAAAGAATAGTTTCGCCCTTCTATCTCCGAGCCGACATGAGCCTGCGGGGGTTGAAACAAACGCGTATCGCGAGGCGCTGGGATTTCTCACACCCACGGTTATCCCTTCTTTCTCTTTCCTCACCCACGCCCACCTCCTCTCTCTTTCTATATATACATATATCCGCCCGATCTTCTGGGACTACGAAGGAAACGGAAGAAGATGAGTGGATATTGGAGGGATAGCGCATACACGGAGAGTGGTAGAGGAGCGTCAGGAGGGGCGGATTACCTAGGAAATGGGAAAAAAGAGATAGCGAGGCGTAGAAATGTCGAAAGGGGAGGCAGTGTAAGCCGGGTTACGCTTAAAGAAAGGGGCGATAGGGAGAAGAACAGAAGAAGGGCGGAATTGAGATGGATGGAAAATTTTCAGATAGTGCGGAAAAGAATGGAATTTGTCCGCGAAATGGAGAATTCGCAGGGAAGCGTGAGTGAAGAAGAAAAAAGAGAGAGAGAGGAAAAGGATAGGGAAGGGGGAGAGGTGAAAGGTAGAGAAGGCGGTGTAAGTTTTGCCAACTCAAACAATTCTGGATCGTGTTAAAATAAAAAGTAAGCAAGTGACAAAGAAACAGGGTGAGAGTGTGAGAGAGAGTGAGAGCGACCATTATTGCAGAAGATGTTTCAGCGAGAGATCCAGATCCAATAACGGGGATACGGTTGCCATTGGGGAATCCCCCCCTCCCGCTTCAAAAACGTTATGGAGGCAACAATGAAACTCCCTGGTGACACAATTTCACCGCTTCCTTGAGACTCGTCCTAGGCTACGGTGTACGATTCCGCGAACCTCGCAGGGCGCCAGAATGGGATTCTGCACCACGGCCTGCGGAAACAAGGGGTTCCATTCGGCGGCAACGAGGATAAGTCGCGAAGCGGAGAATTTATCGAGTGAACGAATCTAGACATTGGAGCGGAAGCGGATCGCTTCGTCGGAGATAAACGCAGAATCGATGTAATAACGACGCTTGCGAGAATTTTCCCCAATATTTATGGTTAAAGGAGAAAGCGAGCTGCTTCGACTGAGTGGCTATTTCTGAGTTGCAACTAAGAATTGTCTTCAAGAAGAAATTTTTACACCCTTTGAATTACGATTCCAATTCAACAAAACGTATAAATTGCCGTAAGTATCCGTGCATAGAAAGCACTTTTTCTAAATTTTTTGACCAAGAATTAGGTGCGTCCTATACAGCAAAGGTACCTAATTCGTCCTAAAATAAAAAAATCAACGTATAAATTACAAAAAATTTATATTAGTAACACGAAAGCCAATTAAATTGCATAAACATAAAATTATATACGAACCAAGCTAAAGAAATTATTAAAAAAGCAATAACGAAATTTGAACGCAGAAAGTCTATACCAAGACAAGGGAAGCACATTTACAAACCACAAGCTAAAATATCGAAATTCATTATTTGCGGCACTTTGCAGGCCTCTTGTAAGCCGGATGAGTGGCAAATCTGCCCCCGCCTGCGACTCTATTTTGTCAACAGAATACACATCACCCTATTAACGCGAGTTGAATTTTCCCAGAATGTTTACACCAAAACCTACCTGCGTCCTGCTTACAGGTATTTACGGCAACCGAATATTTAAATGTAAGTCATCACATTTCACTGAAAATTCGAATCCAAACAAAACCGCGCGATAGATCCGAAATAAAATCAAAGGACAGCGTGGAGCCACCAGTGGAGTTCAGGAGTCTTGCGTTCGATTCGTGAATTCCAGCGTTTCCAAAGGCGCCAAAGAACCTCGAACGAATTCACGACGCCAATGAAAAAAGATTTAGGAGAAAAAGTGTCAACAAACGAAGACCGTCGAAATGTGCTGATGAAAAATAGAGGCGCGGAACGCGAGACGCATAAACTACTATAAAAAATAAAAGGGCGCTTACAATTCGAGACTAAAGAGCGGCAGTCGTCGAAAGAGTTCCCACCGAAAAATGGATCAAAAGAGCGGCGGCATCGCTCTGAAACGCTTCCTCGAAGAAGAGAGAGAACGAAAGGAATGACGCTGAACAATTACTCTTGAACAATAGGTAAAACTCACTGAAGGCGGATAAATCCAACGGATTCACTTCGTTTCGGAGAATAAAAAAAATTAAACACAGAAAGAGATCCCAAAAGAACTTGAAAGAATTCCTATCTATCGAAGCATAAAACGATAAGAATAAAAAACCCGGGAAATGAACTTTATCGCGTGCGTTTCGAGAAAGGACAGCTTTTGCAAAAGGATTGGATCAGCCAATCGCCAAACGAGAACGTAAAACAAAGAACTTTTGGCATCCCAAAACATTCCATTATAGCGGGTGACCATATACAGTTTATATATATATAAATCCATCCTGTTTATTTTGAGCAAGAAACCCGACATATGAACTCACCAAAATATTCGGAAAAGCGTGGATTCTATCCTAGGGAATCACGTTATGGTTTTGCTCAGCCTTTCTCTTCATTTGTTTTTTTAGCCTCATACGATCTCTTTTCCGTGTTCGGAAAATTAGAACCCTTACGAAATCTAAAAAAAAAATGAGAATTAACGTTCCATTCCCATTTACTTTAGAACGCTGAACTAATCAAATGAATGGAAGCCGTTCCGCATCCCTTGCGCTGGTTACGGGGCAAACTTTGGCCCTGGTAAGCGGGTTTTTTTCCTTGAGTCTTCCGTTAGACATTTATCTCCGATCCCCCCCACGGTGCGGAAATAATGAGAGAGACCCCGTGACCTTGAGGGGTCAAGACCTATGGGTTTCGGAAGGATGGTTCGATATTCATCCTACAAGATGGTAAGTAAAGGTCACAAAAAAGAACTAAGAGGGAAAATTTCATTTTGGAGATACGAAAACAAAACGAGCAGTAATCCCTCGCCAACCGCTGGGAGGTTTTGTTTCCGACTTAACCCGCAATTGGCAAAAACCGCGGTTGTCGAGGGCCGGAGCTTCTAGAAAATTGGAGATGAGGGGGAGTGATCCCTAAAGAGTCCATACCTTAAGTTCTATCTACATGCTACATTACAAGCTCCCAAATTGGTTGGCGGAAGCGAGTGCAATGCATCAAAACCTACCTAACAATTTTCTCTCGCAAGTATGACTCACCTGTTATGAACTCGTATTGTCCTTGGAAAAAACGAGCCTCGATAACCCTCTGTCCTACAATCAACGTTACGTATTTTATAATTACGATCGTGTCTACTTATTTACGTCGGTACACCAAATATTCCTAAAAGTTTCCACTATAATGTGCACTTTAAGATTAAAAATAATTATACCTAGTAAAAAGACGCTTATTCATCAAATTACAGAGGAAAAATAAATTTATAATGCAAAGAACAATACCACAGTAATAATATAATAGCAGAGCAGCCACTGCTGAAGCCGCTCACCAAGCCTTATGCTTCAAAGAACGCTAATTAAATCAACGCTTCCATAAAATCCCTCGAAACCAACGAGTGGTCTTTTCGGAAGCTGCCAATTTACTCTTTCCTATATCTCAACTTCTGGTAAAGACTGATTAGTACGTGGCGTCTTTATTAAAATAAATTTTAATATTATAACATTAGTTAAATTAGCCGATTAGACACGACCGGGTGAAGAATCACGGATACTCAAGATTGCATACCGCGGTTGGCAAAACTGGATAAATTGCGGTTGGCGAGGGATAACTTCATGATGCACTCAGAAATGCTGAATCAGGCTGAAACACTTTATGATGTTTAATGCTTGGAGACTTTACCGAAACCGTGCCGATGTGAAATTGATGGCAGTTCTCTAAAAATGAAACAGCGCTGAAGCGAAACCGTGCAGGGCGAGGGATGGGTGTAATAGGAATCCAGTTGATATCCTAGCAGCTGATTAAACCAGGAGAAATTCCGAGAATTTTACGCGTGAGAATCACGCCGCTTCCACCACGAGGCAAACGTACGCCTGAAGCGCCAAGGATCCAGATAGCTACATAGTTGCAGTGCCGGCGCAAGACATTCTGGCGCCCTAGGCAAACTTATTTTGGCGCCCCTACTACAATATAAATTATACTAAAACTCTAATAGATGAAAATTTATGTTATTAGTTACATATAGCGCCGTAAGTCCACTCCAGTAGCACCATTGTGTTGTATAATATTAATAAAATTCGATTTTATTAATAACTAATATTTATCATCATTGCTACAAACGATGTTTTTTCAACATTAAAAAAGCTTCAGTGTTCGTAATAGCGGTAAAAATAGCCATTAAAAGAATATTTTTTGGTAAGAGATAATGCAAATCATAACTTTAAGACTTGTAAGTTCGTTGGTACGCCAACTTCTTCCACAAGAATTACACATACTCCAAATCTTCCTCAGATCGCTAGTTTAAACTGCTTATACTAAATTTTGATATTTGAGAAGGAGAAAAAAATCCTGTACTTGACAGGGATCGAACCCGGGTCTCCCCGTTTGCCGGATAGGTGCTTTAACCAACTAAGCTATCAACTTCAGATGCATGCAATCATGCATAACATGCCATTTCAACACCTTTGTTTCTGCTTATACTTTTAGGATTGTTGTAGTGCACGTTATTGAAGATGACTTGAAATACACTTTAATATAAAGGTATTTATTTCTTGTACGCAAAGTTGCATACAACACAAATGCTCGTGAAATGAACAAAATAATAAAAGGTTAAAGACAAGTATAAATTATTTTTGAAAAAAGAATACAGACATGTACACACACACAAAATATTGTTAATACAGATATTGAAAATTTAAAAAATAACAATAATAAAAATAAAATTAGAATTAGAATTTTGTTTTTCTTGCCTTCATTGACGCCAATTCTTGTATTACTTCATCTAAATTTAAATTATCAGCTAAATCATGTTCAATAGACAATGTTGCTAAGCTGTCTAACCTTTGCTGATTCATGGACGAATGAAGATAAGTTCTAACTTAGAAAAGCTCCTTTCTCCACTTGGCAGTGTTAGTAAAATACGTAATACAATAAAAATATTAGGTAAGGATATTTGTATGTTGTTGGCGCATATATAGTCTAAAACATGTTTTGGGGATGAGTCACTTTTTTCTTTATAATGCCTTGCTAAATAGCACAACTCGTCACACAAATCTTGACCAGATACATACATCTTTATTTTCTCCGTCCGTCAATGCTAAATCCTAGTCCAAACATGATTTTCTTAACGTATCGCTATTTGAGGTATTTTACTAATGTCATACAAAAAATTAAATTTGTCACTACGCTCTTTCATTAACTGAAACCTACAATCGATTGATTGTATGGAATTGCCTAGAACATTGTTTAAAAAAATTAACTTTGAAGTATTGAGACCCGTTTTTTAATGTAACATCCACATTTTTATAACTGAACTCTGTCTTGTGACGAATAAATCTCGGTTTTGGAAAAACGGGTTCAATATCTATATCGTCTGCTATTTTTTTGCAGTATTTAGTACTTCCTCAAATTTACTGTCGCTTCTATAGTTGTACAAGAAAGTACGTGTTGCCAACAAAAATGAAATTGCCTTTGGCATATCATACTCTAAGCTTTGCAGTGATTTACTGGTTATGCTTATTTCACATAATACATCATACAATACAACTAAACTGCACAGAAAACTGTAGTTCTCAATTTGTAAAATGAGGCCTTGGGCTTCAGATCTGGTTTTTGCAGCATAAACTTCATGTAAGGAATTCTCATTGACTATCGATAATAGTGCTTGATGAATATCTTTAATCTGATATCTAACTGCCTTGACTGCGTCAACGCGACTTTTCCATCGTGTTTCAAAAAGGGGTTTTACAGTAAGATATTTACAATTTTTTTAAATATATCCCAACGTTGATGATGAAAAATAAACATATAAACTTTGAATAACGTCAAAAAAGGATACAACCTCTACACAACAATTTGCGGAATCATTGATTACCAAATTGAAGGAATGAGCATTGCAAGGAATGAAAAATGCTCTCGGATTTAAATCCAATATTCTATTTGGTACGCCCTTATTTTTCCCGCGCATATTCGATCCATTATCATACCCTTGCCGTCTTAAATCAGTTAATGATAAATTGTGATTTTCTAATATCTAAAAAATTTTTAAACATACCAGCGCCGGTGCTGTCGCGTATGTCAACAAACCCTAGAAAATGCTAATGGATTTTAACAATTGTGCTTGGTTGCGAGTCATTGGAAGTTGACACGAATCTATTACTGTCATTTGTTACGTACGGGTACAATCTGGAGTACAATCAATAATAATAGAGTAATATGTATTTGATTTATAGTTAGATACTATATATTTTTTAATGTTTTCACTTAAAATTCGGATGATTTCATTCTGAATGTCTTTGCCTAAATAGTGATTATGAATTTTTTGTGATGTTACTTTCTTTAGGTGCTCATTCATAAGTGGATCATATTTTGCAAGAAGTTCGACCATTTTCAAAAGTTTCTGTTGTTATATACAGTATCCGAAAAGTTCACCGCCAGCAATTCATCGCCAAGGAAAATTTACAGCCACGGAAAATTCGTCGCCATGGGAAATAGTTGGATTGTTTGCCCTTATTCTTCTGTCGGCGTAGAGTCCGCACACGCATTTTTAATACAGCCTTTGTTAACAACATGATCCATACAAGGCGATAAATTTCCCATGGCGATGAATTTTCTGTGGAGGTAGATTTTCCTTGGCGATGAATTGCTGGCGATGAATTTTCCGTGGCGATGAATTGTTGTTGGTGAATTTTCCGCGGCGTTGAATTGCTGGTGATGAATTTTCCTAGACCTGTTATATACATACAATCTCTCTGACGTACCTCTTAAAGCCAAATTTTGACTTCCATGTAACATGCAACCATGATCCTGTCTAAAATATTTCTCCAATATTGTTTGCGTATCAATAATTTTTTTTAATTCTGAATCATTAGTTTTTCCAAAATTCACTCTGCGCATCATATCGCTCCACATATTAAAGGATTCTAAATGACTGGCTGATTTTCATGTTTTTCTAAAGCAGAGGAAATACTTTTCCAATCGTTAAAACCGTGTGTAGTAAAATTACTTATTTTTTTAGAATAAATCTTAAAGCAAAAACAGAACACTGCATCTTTGTCTTTTGAATAAACCAACTACGGTCGAATAATGGTTTCCCCGTTTAATAAACTGAGACTGAAGAAAATTTATTTTAATATTTAACTAATTGTGTTAAACTGTTTTAAAGTACTTGTATAGAAACTTACATTTTTCAAAAAGAATTATTTCTTGTTTTTTTGATCAAGAATATCAATAAAATCGAAACACACCAGACTTCTGGTAAAGATCAATTTTCTTGTAAAAATTGTTCTTGTTTAATTTTACGAGAACTTGCCGAAAAATCGAGGAGACTCCGTTAAGGTTTAAGCCCTTATCCGCTCACTCGAACCTGGGCGAGTTACAAAGCTTTCTTTTAAAAATGTTTTGTATTTTTCATTTTTCCTTTTCGTTCGTATAAAGGGGCTCTTTTGATTCAAATTAAATAAAAGACTAATCCAAAATCGTATATTTAAAAATAAATCAAAATAAGGAAAAACAATATCAATAACAATCACTAATGAAAGTAGAGGAAAACGGTAGGAGAAGAGCGGACTCATCAAATACATTGTATTACGCTGTAATAATTACAGTAACTAAAAGCGCACTCTCTTTTAAGAGAAAAAGTGAATAAATATATTATACATGTATAAGAGTACCATGGCATTAAAACTTTTGCTCTTTATGGCGCCCTAGGAAGTTGCCTATTTTGCTACCCCGTTCCGCCGACCGTGCATAGTTGCCTAGCGCGTAGGAACGGAACTAGGATATTTCAGCCTCAAGCTATACGTAAAAGCATCCCGACATCTATAGGAATAGCTTACCATCGACGCGAAACGATATCTCGCACGCGGCAAGAATATGGGGTTGAACGCGAGCATTGGCGAATTTCAATCACGGGCTATTAATTAACCTAAAACTCGCCAAAATAAAAACGATTAATGGGTCGCGAGCGAAGCGGCGAAATGGGTGAATCATCGATTCTCATCGTTTGTGCCGCTTATTCCCGTTTCTGGCGAGAGCGACAGAAAACACGATGTGTGGTAAACAAAGCCTAAAAGATTGATACGAATTGATGATGGGAAAACAAACACCGCTGACGAAATTGGAGGAACCTGCTATGGTATTACTTTATGTTGCCCGCAAACAAGTTGCGCGATTCGACCTCATTGTTTGTTTCAGTTGCGAGCACACAACGCAATTATATTCGGCCATATTGACTTGATGCCTACCTGTTAAGCGCAAAATCCCATCTACGCAAAAACTAACAATTCAACACACAAATTTTCTGGTGCAAATATTTATGGCAATAATTGAAAAATGTCATTAGTAGGTACGCAGGCAGGTTTTCTCTTTAAAAGTTCACTAACATCGCCAAAATGATGCCTCAAATTTTACAACAGAGAACCGAAAACCCGAGTAATTAAAATTATTGACCACGAAACAAATGAATGCAACGGTTTAATTCAGTCTCTAAAATTTGTTAGTTACGCTAATTTATACGCTCGCAATATTATCATATTTCCGTGCAGTGACCCCGTGGAAATCATTTGGCTATTCTTTCATTTCGAACGACTTTAAGGATCATGAATGAATGATTTGCGGCATTCCGCTGTTTTTTACGACCATGAAAGCGACCGCATACATAATTTCTGGAGCGAAGCAACTTTGCGCATTTAAAACTGGGAAAAACGTGAGCATAATTTCAGGGGCGACATTAAAACGCGAGAGGAAAAAACATAAGGCTACGAAGAGAGGCGAAATTAAATAATCAACCTCCGGGGCTCAAAGGGGAAGGGGATAACGCCAGATGGCTTGTTAAAAGGATTTAACGACACGTAAATCAACTCAAATCCCGCAGATGGTCCTTATTGAAACAATTGGAGGTGGAATGATAGCAATGGCCGCCCGAATCGAAATGTTGAAAGGGCAAAGGAAAATGAATTGACTTCGCCGCCACTTTCTCCGAACGCAACTTAATTTAACGTCTGTGAGCTTAAGTGTGCCTCGGAGGCCATTATAAGAAACGGGAGCGAATAAAGGAGAGAAAGAGAGAGAGAGGGAGCGAGAGGGTAAGGCGATAAAATATTCATTCCTGCCAGCGGAGACGAAATAATATTATTATTTCGGGTAAGTTAAACAAAGGAATTAAGTTACACAAATGGAGATGATAGCGTCGAATTTCTTCGATGGAGTACAAAGACCACAAAGGAATATTAATCTCGCAGTGAGATACGTCGTCGGCAAACTTAAATATTTCTAAATTTACCACGTGAAGAAAGAGCTGATGAAGCAGACAGTAGATGGAGTTTTTTTTAAATGATCCTGTTTATACAGAACGCTAAAATTTACGCATACAAGCATGATTAGTCTGAAATAATATTATGAAACCATTAGACGGACAAACTGAGAAAACGCGCACAACGAGACAGAATATAGAATCGATTGGTGAAAAGACCAAGTCTCCAGCTGCTTTCGTTTAGGAAATAACGCGTCATACAGAGAGACGGACAAACCTAACGCATAAGCGCATTTAAAAAACCGCTTTAAAAATACGATTAAAACGCCATGAGTTAACACGCTAAAATATACCGCCTTCACGATTCCATTTAAAAAATAAAATTATTCCGACATGAGACGAAATAAATTAATAATAAATTAATAAGCCCTTAGATATAAATACGAACGCGAAACAAAACAAACCTTATCACTTCGTTATAATCGAGACAAAAACACAAAAAACAGCAATGGATGAAGGGTTCTCTGTTAACTATAAATCGCCTAAGGAAGAGACAAACGGAGAGATTAATTAAGAAACAAAACACTTCGGAACGAATCGGATCCAATTCAAAGGACGCGCGAAAACAAAACCAACCTAAAGATAAGGGCAGAAAGCCGAAAAGGAAAAGAAGCGGCGGCCGCCTTCCGAGGAAAATACAAAAACTGCCGACCTAAGCCATCGAACAAAAGGTCCCGAATAAAGCGAGTTATTAAATAAAAAGAAGTGCCAGGCGATAGAAGAGATAATGGAACGCGAAATAAATGAAAGACGCAACGTAAGGAGACCGACGAACCGCAAAACCTCGTCCGGATCCATTAGGACACGACGTCTTCTTCTTATGAGCCCCGAACGCCAGAGTCAGGGCAACCGAAGTCGTAACTCAAACTTTTCGGCGCAAAAGTCAAAGCAAAAGGAGCAAGAAAACATCGAGAGAGGAGTTGAGAGAGAGAGAGGAGTTGAGAGAGAGAGAGGAGTTGAGAGAGAGAGGAGTTGAGAGAGAGAGAGAGGAGTTGAGAGAGAGAGAGAGAGAGAGAGAGAGGGGAGTTGAGAGAGAGAGAGGAGTTGAGAGAGAGAGAGGAGTTGAGAGGGAGGAGTTGAGAGAGAGAGAGAGGGTTGGGTACGGGAACCGAGAGTTTTCGGGCAAGTTTAAGGGAGAAGGACAGGGTCACACTCGTTCGCCAGCCGTCTCTTAACTCCTTAAACCCTGCTGCAGCAGCTGAAGGGATAATCTAGAGGAAAGAAAACAAGACTGCTCGAAAAAAACCAGAGGTCGCAGTGGAGAAAGACTACAAGAAGGAACGGGGAAAGAGATATGGAGTAAAATGAGATGTTATATGGGAGATAGTAGAATAATAGGGAGGGAAGTCGGCAGAGACGAGGAAGAGGCAAAGGAGATTTAAAATATAATAGTGAAGGAAGAATGCTAGCAAACTTCAGCTAAGTTCAAGGTAAGTCTCGAGTGGCAAAAAGATTGCCGAGGGTAGGGAAAAAATATTAATAGAAAAGGCAATGAGACAAACATGAGGAAAAGCAGCAAAAATGGTGACTAATAAATAATGTTTCTATAAAGATCCCTGGGATTAATAAGGTTGCTCTTAATGGAATGATTAAATAAGATGATAAAAAATAACGACGCAAAAACATTCTCGAAATAAAAGTAATCAACGATTCCTGATAAAATAAAAAGACTACTGCGGACTCAGTCGCCGCGACAAATTTAAAAATCCGTGGAATATTTCGAATATGAATAATTTAAACAAAATTCTTGGGCAGAGCTCTAACTTCGTAGAAATTCATTTACGATAAAAAGGAAACATTAAAATTTACTATCTCCTTCGAATCACAGAAAAATGCGATTACGCCTCGGCTTTAAATGAAAATTTGTAAAAGTGAATAAATACTAATAAATAAGGAAATAAAACAACTTTGAAAATGTCCACATTAAGAAAACTTGAATAAAGCGGATTTTTTTCAAAGTGATTTGCTTTATTTCCTTAAATTGTAATTCCAGAAATTTCAGGCTTACTCAGGCAACTATAATAATAAATAAATTAACATACGCAATTAAAGGAGATTTATTAAAAATATAAACGTAAATTACACGCTTGTAACATCGTTACCTCCGCATTCCAGTTCAAAAAAGAATTATCACCAAGATCCTCTGATGACGAATCTGAAATGGATGAATTACCACTGTTGACACATGCTTTGCTACCAAAATGCGCAACTTGCTTTCTCAATCTTCTTATGGCAATTGGAGCTACCTCAATCTCCCGAGATTTAGTTTTTTGTTGTTACTACAGTCAGTGCCGATTAATCGTTGGTGTCGCTCAGTGCAACTAACAACGGCGCATCGCAATCATGCCTCACAAGATTACACGTCCCATTAACACTAAACGCTGTGGGACCCTTGCCAGAAAAGGCTTTGAGATTTAGGTAGAAGAGGAGGTTCAAGGAAAGGGTGAGAATAGGAAAGGGTAAGAAAAAGAGATGGGCTCAGAAGGTAAGACGATGGAAGCAATAACAGAAAACAACAAACGCCATGGTGGCAGAAGAGTACCCTGCGGCACACGCAACAGAATTCAGCCGTTATATGCCATGGGATACTGCAACATTTATGCTGCGAAAACGGTTCCAGAAGGAAATAAAAACGCTTAAAAAAGTAAGGGAGAACATTAGGGGAAACTAGCAAAGTGCAAGAGAGGGATTTTGTGGCGGAGGGGACGAAGAAAATGAATCGTCGAAAGATTAAGGGCTGCTTTCTGCTGAGTCGTCGTTTCTCTATTTTCTCAGCCCTTCGATCAGACGATGCGCTTCCAATGCCAATTAATGAGCCATTATGAAAAAAAAACCGAAAAAATTGAGTTAGTTTTCAAGTGAAAAGCTTTCTTGAGCGACATTTTATGATATAAAAAAGTCTGCTACGAGATCGCAATTCAGTCTGACTGAGATAAAAATCTTTTTAGATGAATAGTAGGAAATGATACGCGAATGCTTTCTTAGGAAAGTAGGCAGCGCTTTAGTACGTGGCTAGAAAATGTCCCTAGCAGGGGTACTCTCATACGATTCGTCCGCACAAGTTCGAGTCGATCCACGCTCAGATGAAAGCCCTTTTTATCATACATTCTTTTGTTTCTTAATTTCATTACCCTGTGACACTACGGAAATACTGTGTATTTGACACCGATGAAATATAAGGCCCTAACTACATACATTTCAAAACTGAAATTTCGCATCCCAGTTTTTTAAGCGCAATAGAGACACATTTATCCATCATCATAACAAACTATTCGACAAAAATCGACGCAAAATCTCGAGATTGCGGTTAAAATAAAACTTACAGTGCACGCATACTACAAAGATAATATGAATAAAAATAACACGAGGAATCAATCATCGGTTTTCCATGAAAAGCAAATGGGCCTTGTGTAATGGACGAAGAGGGTCGAAAAACCGCATGAGAGAAAGAGAGCAGAAAGGGAAAGAAGAAATGGGAGAGATTCCATTAGAAGCCCGATTTTCGAGGGAAAAAATTCACCACGAAAGACATTCCTCCTTCGGCAAGAGAGACATTTCTTTCCAAAGTCTATTTTTGGCGTTGTTTCCCAGAAAGGAGGTGGATGGAGGGACTGGAGGAGGGAGTGGATGATAGAGTGGGGGAGTGAGGGGGGAAGAAAAGGGGAGGAGGAGAAAGAGGGAGAAGGGAGAGAGGGAAGGAGTTGAGGAGAGAGGGAATGGATAGAGTGGAGGAGGGATGGAGTTGAGGAGATAGGGAGGGAGTGTAGGAGAGGGGGAGAAAGTTGAGGAGAGGGGGAGGAAGTTGAAAAGAGGGAGGGAATGGAGATGGGAGGGAGTGGAGGAGGGAAGGACAGACAGACAAACGACTTTATTAGGGCGAAATTGAGACTATGTAGTCCCTTCTTACATTTAACCCTTTCGTCATATAAGTAATTGCAATATTTACAAAATAAGAGAAATTAATTACATACAGATTTCAACAAAATACATGTTAATTACAAGTTAATATATATGTTAGTAGATAACAGAGCATTACCAAGAATGTTAGTTTTGTGGGCCATAAAAAACTGTATATCAGTTATGTTTTAACACAGAAAAAATTCCCACCGCGGAAAACACCTACGAAGAGAAGAGAGGTGTAAAAAACCGCGAAAATTTCTAAAATAGTTCAGGGAGGAAAAAGGAAAGAGTGAAGGAGGGAAGGAGAGAGTGGAGGAGAGACAGACAGACAAGCGACTTTATTTAGAGAGATAGTGGAGGGGAGAGGGAGGGAAGTAATGGAGGTGGGAAGGAGTGAAGGAGGAAAAGAGTGGAGGGAGGCAGTGGAGGAGGAATGGAATGGATGAAGATAGGAGTGAAGGGAGAGATGGAGTGAAGTGAAAGGAAGAGGGAATGGAAGAGTGGAGCGGAGGAGAGAGGGATGGAGTAGAGGAGGGAGTGAGGGAGTTGAGGAGGGAGGGAGGGGATAAAGGAAGGAGTTACGAAAGTTGAAAACTTAGGGTCTCTTCCTCCCGTTCTCAACAGAGGGTCCCATACCCTTGCTCCGCCATCTCCTAAGATCTCCCTTCTGCGTGGTTTAATGAACCCTGGGAGAGAGGGAGGAGGGAGAGAGAGAGAGAGAGAGAGAGAGAGAGAGAGAGAGAGAGAGAGAGAGAGAGAGAGAGAGATGAGGGAGAGAGGGAAATCCCAAGGAACGGCAGGCAATTTTTCTTCATTTTTTTATTAAGAAACGTAGGAGTGGTTGGCGGCGGTACATGGATGCGAGGTAAAACTTGTAACGGTGGATAAAATCGTCCGTGCGCTACGATTACGACGCAGGAATTAATTCTTTTCCAGACTACGGGAGAACATCTTTGCATCGTCTTAATTCTTTTGCGCTGTATGTTCCGAAACAAATTACCCGAGTGGAGTGATGTTTTAAAACCAAGAAATTAAGGAATAAAGCTACGACCCGTTTTTGTTTCCAATAAAAACATTCCATTTTATTCATCGATTCAGGTAGCTTCGGCAGCGGAAAAACGAAGTGGATAGAACAACATTACACACATATGTCGCACTTTTTATGCGTTCTTTGCACGCAATACGCAAAGCGAACGAAAGATGACGTGCCGCTCTCCAGGTTATTTCATCTTATAAATCATTTGCCTGATCTTAACTATTTATCGTGGGAAATCTGTAACGAAAAACAGGATGGATTTTATTATGCTCCATATTGATCAAATATGAAGAGCATCCCTACATATAAAGGACCTAAAGGAACCCTTAACCTTTAACTACAAGCGGTGGCTTGGCAAATGCTTCAAATTGACCTTTGAAACGATCTGAGTTTTGACCGTGAATAAAAACATTTTGGAAACACAAGTGTAATACATCATTGAGTACATATTCCCAATTTTGCTATATAAACAGCGCCTGGACGATATGAGTTATTTTCGAAAAATCATATGCTGATATACCATCAATAACCATTCAAATATGGCGATAAAATTCAAAGTAAGAATGAAGCACACACCTTATAAACAGTGGTGGATATGATATATCATATATATTTAACCTAAAATTTATGCAGAAACTGTTGGATCATGACTAAGCTTCGAAATCAATGGCATACAAAAAGACCATCTTCCACGCGTTCGGAAATTGAGATAATCTGGAAGTAAAAGAAAAAATAAGTCATTAACTCCAAACCGGGCAACTTTTTATCGAAACACGTACGACAGGATCATCATTCCATTGCAGATTTCGATTACCCAATGAGACGAAGGGAAACCATAAACTGCGTGATTCACGAGGAAAAGGTCTCGGAAAGGATGCTATAGTCTTTCGTAAGGAATTTCGATAGTTTTTCAAATAATTTCACTATTTTTGCGCTACGCTAAGAATACCCGCAAACGAGAGACGAGGTGAAACGACGAACAGGTGCAGGAAGCTTTTCGCGCACGCGTTGCCGTCGGCCGCTGCGTATCTCTGCGAATTATCCACTTCTCGTCTGATCACATCTCACTTTAAGGCACTAAAGCGTCTGCCGCCGGAGCTAACGACTGGAAGACGACTTTGAAAAGTAGAAACGTTACCGTTAAGAATACTTTCCTTTTGGCATTCTCTGTGCGCTAGACGCAAACACTTCAAGTCGGTGAGATAGAGAGACGAGGGTTTAATGGTCTTCTCCTTTACACGAACTAGCGCGCTCTCCAACGATTTCGTGGTGACTATGGGGTAAGGTCTGTAGCTGCAAAAATTTCCGCGATTTCTAAAAAAAACATTCTGCGATGTTTACGAAGAATCAAGAGAAAGTTACTTCATGAGTCAAAGAAGAGGACTTGGGAGTTTCAAAATGTCCTTATTATAACAGTAATAGGATGCCATATCAATTTTTGACATTTTTTTCAAGTTAGCCGAACAAAATTCGGAAAATACGTTTCCCGAGTGAACAAAATTCACGTTTAATTTATCCCTTCCTCTCTTAATAATATTCTAAACAATATAAATAAATAAATTTTAGATTAATGAAAAGATATTTACGAGTTGCGTCGCAACAGATATTTTAACGCTGTGCGTTTCGAATGAGTGGCTCGGTATTGCGAATAAAAGGTACAACGTTTTATCGCTATGTGACTAATTAATTTTTCAACGATCGCAGTCGAGGGAATTGAACAGCAATCCATCCGTCCGTATGTAATTAGCAAAGACATTCCACTTTCAGTCCGTACTGAAATCATCCATACTAAAGGGTTGAAGTACTTCCCAGGAATCTTAGTAATGTTGTTGAGAAAAGAAAGAAATTAATTATCTCGACGAATGCTTTCCAAAACTATGTAAGCACAAAGGGGAAATAATAGAGGAAACCCAATGCGTGACGTTGTACAAAGTCATCTTTCACTTGTGAACCAAACACGATGGAGCGTTAACTAATTAATATTTAATATATTTAATAATATATTTGCCAGTCGCCGTCTGGGTATGATTTTATTTTTGGTTATTTGATATTCCTTTCGAAGCTTTGAATCATAGAGAAACAACCACAAAAAACAATAGCAAACTTTATAATACCAACATTTTTTCAGGTGCGAGTGTAAACTAAAAACAATGACGAACGGTTTTTAATAAATGTCTCCAAAAATGGTTCACTGTGCGAATCACTATCGGAATACTTAAACTTTCTCATCCTCTGTAATAAAATCTCCAATCCTTTAAACAAGATAGCGCACTTGCCCTCCGAACAAATATATTAACGATTACAATGAGCTAAGATATAGCGCAACAACTGTGATAACATACCATATTGAACACCTTTAATTTTATGAACGGGCTTATGTTTTTGCTCTGTCTGTCTCTGCAATCATTAAAAATTAAAATAGCAAGTAAACTGTAAGAGATGAAAGAATAAAATCTTTAGGTTGTATGTGATCTATGATGCCATTTATCCCACTGTCAAAGAAATTTGTTGGAAAAATCGGTGGACGGCAGGAGATGCCATCAAAATCATCAAATAAAGATTTTGAAGAAATGCTTATAGATAGCTGAAATTTTTAATTAAAAAGTGAGTGGATTTCTTTATCATATAATTGTATTAATTAATTTATAACGAATTTTAAGTTGACAATTCTAAATAAATCTAACTAGATAAAACGTGCTTTTTTATACTGCGTCAGCAAATGATGCTCCAATTTTTAATGGTAATTTCGTTTCATCTCTTTCGTGTTTCTTTCTCTCTTCCTCATCCGATCAGCGGCACAATGATGAACGCAGCGTCAAAAAAAGATCGCTTGTTTGTCCGTTTCCATCGTTTTGATTAGAATGAGTCAACGGGATCAATTCGCGCGGCCAAAATACCACCGCCATCGGAAGAAAGAAAGAAAGAAATCAAGGAATGAAGAGGGGATAAGCAAAAGACGCCCACGGAAAAAACTTCCATCGCCGCAGATCAAAAGGGGAGAGAGAACGCGGATTATTTCGGGAAAAACGGAGAGAAACCCACGCGCATGGCAAACGACGCTCCTGTAAATACAGACGAAATTATCTGCGCATGAATTAGCACAGACCGTGGGCGTATAGGAAACCCCCTACAAGAGGAACCTGCGAATTAGCATCAAATATTATTTTAAAAATTAAAAGTTCCCGAGTTTCGCACGAATTTCGAGGCATCAAAGGCACCTACTTCATTCCCGCCCTCCCTTATGGCCCTATAATCGCAAAAGAATTTTGAGGGCCCGTGTGTGTGTGTGTGTGCGGAAGGAGAAAGGGGCTAATGGAGAGGGAAAGAGAAGGAGAAAGGAAGACAAAATAAGAGGACAATGGAGTGAGAGGATAAAAGGGAGAAGAAGGAATAAAAAGCAAGGTCGAGTAGCATACGAACTGCTTCGAAGGATTTAATCGACTTAATATCTGCTCCATAAGCATGGATATTATTCGGCAAAAAACGGCAAAATGGAAGGAAAAGAGGGAAACGACGCGTAATGTGGAAGAGGAGGCAAAAGGACCATAAATGCTTTGCGTTTTTCTCTTCCATAAAGTCATCGTCGATTTCAAAAGAACGCCATCCATTTTCGATAATGAATAAACAACGTCGTAGAAAGAGACTTGGAAGGGATGGCTCTCATGCGGAGAAGTTATCACAGAAATTGAACCTATATCTCGTGATGAAATAAGTTCGGGAAAATAGGGATGAAAAACTCTGCGCATTAAACTTTGCGATGATTACTAAATCAATATATAAGATAGACTGTAAGCCGTAGATGTCGTTTGAGTGCGACTAGAAGTAAAAAAATGAAATGTTCGTTAAGTTAAAAAGTCATTCAAAGGGATTCATTTCCGAGTATGTACAGCGTCGAGCCACTAACGACACCACGCAGTTAATTTGGAAAGCAATAGAAAATAACTCGAAGATGGCCGGAAATACGTACGTAGGACCACGCAAAAAATTTAAGGTGCAAAAAAAGTTTAATATGGGACAAAATTAGTTTATTTGTTTCTCACGCAACAACTCGACAAAATTACACATTGGTATGTGAATTTCGCCGAAGATGAAATTCAAACAACCAGATTTTCATATTTAATAAAATTATAGCTATTCCATCAACGGACAGAGTACAAAACGGAGAGTGAAATTAACGCGTAAATGCACTGGGACAGAGCCCTAAGAAATATTAAATCTGATAGCACTGAATTATTAACCAACTTAATTCGTTTAAATTGATTGGATATGAGATGTGTGACCAAAAGTTCCCGAACTGATGATATATACAAATCACAAGCATGAAATGCAAATATCTTAGCACAATAACAATCAAAAGGTTTTTCTTTATTTATTCCACTGTCTCAATGTGCAATCCTTTCAAACAATTCTTAAACTTGAGGAATAAAAAGAAACGCAAGAGGCAAAGTCGGATGAATAAGGCGTACGATCTGGCTGACTGATTTTAATTTGTCAAAATTTCTCTTCGTGAGAGGACACCGTGCGATGGTGCGTAATGAAGCCAGCGATCCGGCAAATGATTTGGTCTCTTTCTAAAACAAGTATAATACCTGGTTCATTCATTGACCATTGGGGGAAAAATTCTGAGCGAACAATACCTCCAATATAAAAACCGCATCAACATTGTCATCACCTTCGATTGTGACAGTTGAGTCTTTCTGGTTTTAGTAATTCAGGTGATTTCTACAGAAGACGGAAATTTGGCCTTTGGATCGTATTGAAAGAAGCATCCTTCCATGCACGACTAGTTTCAAGAAACTTTCGTCATTTCCAGTTACCTGGTTGAGATAAGAAAAAATATCCGCCAATCGTAATTTTTGTTCGTCGGTTAACACTTTTAGGGCCATATTTCAGACGACAAGACAAAAAGGCTATTGATAAAAACAGGCACAGCACAAATTAGACATACGCAGTTGTGACCAAATACATATTGCGCATGTATCGACAACAAATTGTCATTGAAAAGCTTTAACATTTTAACATTATATATCAGAAAAACAAACAGAAAAAATATTTGATGCGCAACGAATAATTAACTGAATACATATAGCTCCAAACATTAGATGACGATATGAACAAAGAGCAATCCGAAAGATGGGTTAAAATATAGAAACGCCCTCCAGAATCATATCGGTTAAATATCAATTGAATAAATACGGAAAAAATCACTCTCCGATAAAAAAATGCGGAGTCTCTTCTGAAATACCACGTCTCGGGGGCAAAAGAGATTAGATCTTGATAGCATTTGAGATAGCTAATGTAAACACTCAAATCTTGAAGCAGTTTAATATAAGTTGACTGAATCGAAAGAACGCTTCGGCCAAAAAGGAAACAGAGAGTTTCGAAACTTGATAACCAACATATAAGGCAATACGGGAATGGAGCAAAAATGTCACAGCAACAGAAAAACCTATGAATATAAAGTAAATAACGGATTTGCATTCCAGGATTCAATGCAGGATATGAATCCAACCAGTCTTATTTTACAGCGATGACTCACTGAACTATGCAAGGATTCTTCTGCCATCACGAGCAAACAGTTCCAAAAAGCAACGGTACAAGTGGATTCCCGATTGGACCAATAACGGAAGAACGGGAACTAAGCAAACATCACACGATCGAAATTAAACCTCATTTCCGAAGAAGCGACACACTACTACATTATTTTCTCCTATTTATACCAAAAAACTTATAAAAGAGCAAAATAATTCGAGAAAATAATTAAACTGTCGGCGAAGAGATTAATGCAAGTCATAGTTATTGTCATTAGTTATAGCAGGTGACCTTCGTTAGTGATAGGGAGCTCCAACGTCCGGCGTGTGGTGGCGCCTTTACTGTCACGGGCCCGCCGGGAGGGAGTTCACGAGCGGGTGTTCTCCAGGTGTATACCAGGAGGTTCGGTGCCCCAGGTGACGAAGGAGTTCAGGGTGTCGGTATCGGGCACGGGTTGCTCCTCGCTGCGGGTGGTGGCCCATGTTGGTACCAATGACGCTTCGAAGCGCGGCTCCGAGGAGGTCTTAAGCTCTTTTAAGGACTTGGCCGCTGAGGTTGCTCGTGTCCGAGAGGAGTCTGGTGCTGATGTGCGGCTTTCCATCTGTAGCATTGTTCCTCGGACGGACTGCGGTTCTATGGTTTGGAGCCGAGTGGTCGGGCTGAACCGTAGGCTGTGGGACTTCTGTAGGGGCAATGGAGTGGACTTCGTTGACCTGAGGCCGGTCCTGGACTCATGTAGGGCATCCCTAAACGGTTCTGGTGTGCACTACACTGCCGAGGCTGCGGAGGCGGCAGCGCGTAGGGTGTTTGAGCATTCTAGGGCTTTTTTAGGTTAGATTTAAGCAATTGCAATTTTTTAGCAAGCGTTGAGATGCACGCCAATAGTAGATTAGATGGTAGGTTAGGATGTAGGCAGCTTACCGGTACGGAATTAATTGAGAGCACAATAGGGGAAAATGTAAGAAATCCGTGCGGTAACAGAATTATCGAAGGCATGGGGATAAACGATTTTCCATGCAACAATTCCGTAGATAATGCGTGCGACCTTAACAGCGCTATAAACCCGACGTTAAGTAACAGTAGAATACATTCCAAGCGTAGAAATAGTCGACATAGTAGGAAGGATAAGGAGGCAGTAAATAATAATAATTATAATCTTAATAATAATAACAGTAATAATAGCTCAGTAGAGCGCGAGGAATCGTTACGTAGTCATAGCGAGAAATTAAAAATCATTACGGTTAATTGTCGCAGCATTCGCAGGAAGGAGGCCGAATTTGAACATCTTATTCGTAGTCTGCGTGCTGATGTAGTTATAGGCACTGAAAGTTGGCTTACGGCAGACATAGCCAGTCAGGAGATCTTTCCTCGTGACTATAGCGTATACAGAAAAGATCGATGTATCCGGTCGGGAGGTGGAGTCTTTATAGCAGTTAGCAATAAATACGAAAGTTACCCAATACAGATTAACGACGACGAAGTCGAAAGTGTTTGGTGTCGTGTAAAAGGAAGCGACTCAAAAACTATAAATATATGCGCTTTTTATAGACCCCCAAATGCGAGCGTGGAAACTATTCATTCTCTGGAGAAACAAGTGGCGACGCTAAATTCGTCTAATAAAGATAAAGCCATTATAATCGGGGGCGATTTCAATCTTCCGTCAATAGATTGGAGGCATAATTGCTTTTATCCCGGAGGTAGAGAGCGTGAATCGTGCGAGGCGTTACTAGAAACTTTCGGTAAGCACTCATTGTATCAATTAGTGAGATTTCCCACGAGATTTAATAATATATTAGATTTATTTGTTACTAATCTTCCTGAGCGTATGAATAGAGTATCTGATGCTGAGGGAATAAGCGATCACAAGGCAGTGTACGTGGAATTTCAGTTAATTATTGAGAAACAGGTTAAGGCCAAAAGAAAACTTTATGTATTCGCCAAAGCCGATTTCACAAGATTTAGGTCTTTTCTGCGAAATAAATATACTAATTTCTGCAATTTAACCGATAGTGCAGACGCGGAGGAATCCTGGTGCATGTTCAGAGATATGATGCGAGAGTGTACAGATAAATTTATTCCGAGCAAACTGAAGCGTGATAGTGCAGAGCCTAGATGGTACAATCAGGAAGTAAGAAGCGCTCTCCGACGTCAAAGAAAACTCCACTCTCGCGTAAATAACACATCCTCAACAGCTACGGTCGAACAGATTGCAATAATAAGGCATCAATACAAGGAGGCGCGCTCCATAGCCAGAGTAGCAATGCGTAATGCGTTTAACAATTATAAAAAGAAGGTTTTACAGGAAAACTTGAAAGAGAACCCAAAAGCATTTTGGTCTTACGTCAGGGAAGTTCAAGGTAGGGGCCCCACTATTGCGTCACTGCGGTCGGAAACGGGAAACGTAGTTCACGATAGTATGGATAAAGCAAACCTATTAAATCATCACTTTCAGAAAGCTTTTACTCGTGATGACGATGAATGTGAAACCCCTATTCCTATGCGTCAGGGCGATTCGATGGAAGATTTGGTATTTTCGGAAAATGGCATCGCGCTCCAACTTCATTCAATTAAGCCAAATAAATCTCCTGGACCGGAGGAAATTCCCGCGCGTGTAATGAAAGAATTAGCTGCTGAAATCGCGCCGTATTTGAAAATTATATTCGAGAAATCCATTAGAGAAGGAGTAGTTCCTAAAGATTGGAAGGTGGCACATGTTACGCCCATCCATAAGAGTGGCGACAGAGAGAACCCCGAAAATTATAGGCCGATATCCTTAACTTCATTATCGTGCAAGATACTTGAGCACATAGTCTTTAGCTCTGTAATGCGCTATTTAGATAGTCATTCATTGCTTAGCGGATGCCAACACGGATTCCGGAGAGGTAGATCATGCGAAACACAGCTCGGCCTGTTCGTGGACGATTTGTTGCGATGCGGAGAGAAAAATACTCAGGTCAATGCCATATTCATTGATTTCAGGAAGGCGTTCGATAAAGTATCTCATAGGAAATTAATTGCGAAGTTAGGACAATGTGGTATCAATTCGAAAGTTGTCGGTTGGGTGAGAGACTTCCTCTCGAATAGGGAACAGATAGTTGTCATCGATGGGAAATACTCGTCCCCCGTTATAGTTGCTTCTGGTGTTCCTCAGGGAAGTGTATTGGGCCCTCTGCTCTTCTTAATCTATGTAAATGATATGTGCTCGGTTGTTCGTAGTAAAATTAGGCTTTTCGCCGATGACACCGTTCTATATAAAGAAATAAAAAATCAGGAGGACCATCAGTCTCTGTGTGAAGACTTAAGAGCCATTTCAGCGTGGTGCAAAGAATGGCAAATCGAAATTAATTATACTAAATGTGCCGCAGTCACGTTCTGGAAAAGTAAGAACAAAGATTTAGGTTTCGAATATAAAATAGATGAAATGAGTATTCGACAAGCTGAGTATGTAAATTATTTAGGAGTAACCATTTGTCGAGATCTTTCGTGGGACATGCACATTCGTCGAGTTATAGGCGCGGCCAACAAGAAACTGGCATTCATAGGTAGAATAGTACGGAACACTACAGAGAAAGTACGCGAAACATGCTACTTATCACTGGTAAGACCACAAGTGGAATACGCAGCGAGCATATGGGATCCGTACGAGAAGGGACACATAATTCAACTAGAAAGAGTACAGCGTAGAGCAGCCAGATTTGTAAAACAAAAGTACGAACATAAGGAAAGCGTCACCTCTTTATTGAGCGATTTGAACTGGGTATCACTGGAGGACCGTAGATTGCACTCAAGGTTGAAACTTCTAGAGAAATATAGGTCAGAATGTCTAAAAGAGGAGGTAGTGGGAATAATTGTGGCACCGACGTATATAGGTAGAAATGATCGAGACGATAAAATACGTGAGATCGATTGTAGGACGGTGCGTTATCTAGGCTCGTTCTTTCCGAGGACAATAAGAGATCACAATAGGAAATTTCGAATTGCGTTAGACAATCTTTAGGTAGGATTTGGTGCATTGCACCCCCTGCCACCCACCAACTTGGTGAATTGCAGGGTAACTTGTAGATGTAGATGTAGATGACCTCAACATTCCCCAGGTAGACTGGAAGGGACGTACGCCGGTGGGTGGTAAGAGTCAGAGATGCGTAAACAGTCTTATCGGTCAAGGAGGCCTCACACAGGTAGTGGAAGGGCCCACGAGAGGAGAAAGTATTTTAGACGTTTTCTTGGTTAGACCCAGCGATTTGGTAACAAGAACGGAAGTATTCGAGGGCATTAGTGACCATAAGGGTGTAATTATGGACATTCAATGGGAAATACATAGAAAATGTGAGCCGGGTATATGTGTTAGATTATACCACAAGGCGGATGTAACGGCTTTCAGAGAATATCTACGCAGAGAATTTCCAGAATGGGCGAGTAAGGGAGACAGTGTTGAGCAAATATGGGTTAACTTTAAAAATATTCTATTGGAGGCAATTGAATAATTCGTTCCTAAGAAGTCATTAGGCAGTAATCCAGACCCGGAATATTATAATGTTTCTATTAAGAAACTAAAGAAAACAGCACGGAGACTTTATCATAAGAGGCATAGAGCAACACCTCTTTTAGAAAAGTATAAGGCTACCTGTAGAGACCTATTGAAAGAAAAGAAAAAAGCGAAAGATAAGTTTTTAGAAAACTCTATAATAAATAACGGTTGGGGAAATCTTCATAAATATATACGAAGAAGACGTAAAGGCCGAGATGAGTTAGACAATATAAATTTGGATTTAAATGGCATAGTACTCAAAGATGACATAGCAAAAGCTGAAGCCTTTAACGTTTGGTTTACGAATCAGTTTATCAATGACGAGAGTGACAACAACGTGCTCTCGATAGCCAGCAACGAGTTTGAATATATAAAAATAAGAGACAGCGACATCTTAAAGAGCATACTCAGCATTAAGAAGCATAAATCTTGTGGTCCAGACGGAATTTTGGGAGAAGTTCTGAAACTGGGGGGCGAAGCTATCGTACCGTATCTGCGAGTATTATTCACAGTATCGTTGAATAACGGGGAAATACCGAAAGAGTGGAAGAGCGCAATTGTAGTCCCTATTTATAAAGGAGGTTCTCATTCCAATTTGAATAATTATCGCCCGATAAGCTTGACAAGTGTAGTTTGCAAGCAAATGGAGCACTTACTGTCTCAATATATTAGAGAATTTTGGAAGGCGAAGAACTGGCTAAGTAAAGCACAGCACGGTTTTCGTAGAGAATACTCGTGTGACAGCCAGACGACCGCACTAGTACAGGATATTGCAGAGACGCTAGATAAGGGGAAACAGATAGATGCAATTCACATAGATTTTTCCAAGGCCTTTGACAGAGTAAACCATAGGTTACTTATGGATAAAATATCTGGAATGGGAATGGACAAAAGAGTGGTTAGATGGATTGGGGAATTTTTATCAAAACGTAAGCAAAAGGTTCGAGTAGGCGGTGAACTTTCGAATGATGCGGATATCACTTCGGGCGTTACTCAGGGAAGTGTCCTCGGAGCGTTGTTGTTTTTGATATTCATAAACGACCTAACTGAGTCTTTGGGGTGTAACTTTAGGTTATTTGCGGATGACTGTTTAATTTACAGATTAATCGAGAATACTGAAGATTGCGGATCATTACAAAATAACTTAGATGAACTTCTACGTTGGGCAGAAGTAAATAAAATGAAAATAAATGCAGAAAAAACAAAACTAATACGTTTCTGTAGAGGAAGAAGTGCATTTAACTGGGAGTACGTTTTAGAGGGTAGCGTCCTAACGGAGGACGATGAGTGTAAGTATCTAGGAGTAACTTTCACGAAGGACCTTCAGTGGGGACCGCAGATAGACAGAGTTGTAGCCAAAGCTTACGGAGCACTGCATTTTATAATTAGGGTCTTAGGAAAGAGTAGTGCCGCCACAAAGAAAATGGCTTATAAATCGTTAGTTAGGCCTATTCTGGAATATGCTGCAATAGTGTGGGATCCTCACTCAGTGGGTCAGATAAAGCAGCTTGAGATGGTGCAGAGAACTGCAGCGCGCTATGTCTTAGGAGATTTTAGAAGAACCGAGAGCGTAACAGAAATGTTAAAAAAACTAGAGTGGGAATCGCTAGAACATAGAAGAAGCATAGCAAGGCTAGGGGGACTTTTTAATGCATATACGGAAAAGCCAGCTTGGGCAGATATTTGTGATAGGATTAAAAAACCTTCTTATCATGGACGCTGGGATCATGAGCACAAGATGGAGCCTCCTCCACAAAAAACAAACTGGGGAAAATTCTCGTTTCTTAATAGAGGGATTGAGCATTGGAACGCATTACCTGCAGAGGTCTTCAAGCCATTCCCTTCCCGCGTAGGTCTCTTTAAAGCGAAGTTAAATACCATTTAAAATGCATAATAATTATGGGTAATTCTAAAGACGAGCTTTTGAGTGATACGTGATGTTTCCATTTGTGTACCCTTCCCTAGAAATGTTAAAACCTTTAAATCAAGAGTAAAAAATATCACTGGGAACGATTTTCATTACTTTTAGTTAATTTATTGTTAAATAATATTGTAAGATGAATTAATTAACGAAGGAGCTCGAACTCGAAGCTCCTAACAGGAAAAATATATGAATAGAATACTGTATGTGGTATGTGAAAAATTGTAAACTGAATCTTCTGAATATGTTTTTATATGTTTTAAATGTTTTTTTTATGTTAATTTTGTAACCTTGCCACCGGGCCAGGCGCCCACTTGCATTGTATATTGAAATAATAATAATAAAAATAACATAATGTACGTTAACAGGACAGGAAGAGAAAATATGTAGATGAAATGTGATTAATTTTTTTTAAGTCTGGGAATAAAGGGATAAAAGAAATTTCTAAATCCCCTTCCCCTCTTCCAACCAACGCCTATTTTCCTCTTCCACTCAATGTAAGCATTCCTTCTTTTTCCGAAAAAAAACGAAGAGAACGCTTCCAACCAGTCCAACCGTCGACTCATATTCGCCTCCGAGGCACTTCATAATTGCCAATTCTGCTGCACACACGAAGACTCGAGTTGGTCCCGGAGAGAAATGAGAGAATGAAACGGGGAGAAAGAAAAAGAGGCGACGATGAAAATGGTGATATAAGAGATTTCATGGATTGCTAGTCAATGTCGTTAAGCCAGAATGTTGACCCATAAAATTTCCATTGGTTTCGCACACAGAATCAGTGACTTGGGGCATTAAATGTTTTTGAATAAATTACCGATTCGGTGTTTTTTTATTTTTTGTTTCGCTTTCACAGCATAAACCAATGAACCGAAGTATACGAAATTTAAAAAAACAAGTGGTTCTGCGTACACAGGTTTCCCGTGTTACAGAAGTGCTTTTCGTCAAATTCGCCGTAGTATAATCGTATACTAATGTATTTTCTTTGAAATTAGAAAATTATTTTTCCTCATATTGTGGTGGCGCTGCTTTTCTGATACGTTCTAAACATATTCACCTCGTTTTCTCATTCTATACTCGCCCTACAAACGAAATTTCTTTGAAATCCGTTCAGTCAACACCTTCGAAATTCATATTTACAGAAAAATTCTAACCTTGATTTGTGGTAGCCCTGTTTAGTTGACCCGGATGAAATATGGTATTTTGGTTATTTATTTATAATTATGAAGATCATATATACCATATTCATGCGGTCAGTTCTCTAGAAATAAGTGTAAAAAAATTTATTTAACTTTTTATTGTGGTAGCCCTGCTCCTTAGTTACGCTTTAAACATCTTGATTTCATTATGATATGTTGTGCAAATCTTATATACAAAATTTGATTGAAATACGTTCAGCCAATTCATTCCAAATCCTTAATTACCGAAAGAGTTTAATTTGTAATTGTGGCACCTCTGTTTGGCTGATTCGGTTAAAATATGCTAATAAGGTTTTGTATATATGTGTATATTATGAGTATTAAATTTGGTTAAAATTCATGAGGACAGTTCAACACAAATACGTGTAAAAATATTTTTTTTATTCCTTGTATTGCGGCAGCCCTGCTTTCTATATCAATCCTAAAAATCTTGATTTAGTTTTTCCATGTTGTACAACTCCTTCATATAAAATTTCGTTGAAATCGGATTAGCCAATTCCTTCCAAATTCATAATTACCGAAAAGTTTAACTTTGCAATTGTAACACCCCTGCAGAGACGATCCGGTCCAAATATGTCATTTTGGTCATTAATATATGTGCATATTCTATATACCAAATTTAGTTGAAATCGCTTCATTAATGAAGAAGATGTTAGGGACAAACACACATACACACGGACACCGAGACGATCTCATATTACTACTTTCAATTTTTTGGAAAGTAGGCTAAAAATTAACAATGAGCATTTGGAGTCTTCTAAAACGCTAGGTGCCAGAAAGTTCTATCGTCTCGTTCGGTGATACGGAAACGACTCATGAACCGTGAAGAATCGGCGAGACAAAGAGAGAATCTGCAAGGCATGGAAAGAGACAGAGAATATCAAATTCATCCGAGCATGATCTAGTTCCTCCGTACATCAAACAAATGAGAGAAACGGGGAAATGGAGATTAGGAAAATAAGGAATAAATAGCAAGGAACTGTCAAGAGGTTAGTCAGAGAAAAAATGAAATGCGACCATGGGTGGCTTTTGGGATACCAGCAAAAATCCAACCTTCAACATAAAATCCCTCGTCCGATGCTGTCAAACGGGTCATCTCAATGCAGGAAATAATTTATAACAAGCGTAATTTCCCGTCAAATACGACTGGTATGCGTGAGATAATAAAGTCTATCACGTTTCATATAAACTTCATACTCCTTCCATGTTCTTACATCCGAAGTAAAATGTGCAAATCGATCACAATTTTTAACAATGTAAAAACGCAAAACAAACAAATTAACTGTTTCCTAGCTTTAGCAATTGCCATAAAATAAATAATCAATTCTCACACATTTTAACACTTTTGAAAATGCACACAAACTTGGCATTATTCGCCACGTTATCACATTTATTTAGCATTATAATGTACGTATATTATACAACAACGTTACTAACAAAGCCTTTTTTCAATGGATGTTGTTTTTGTATTCAATTCAATATGACGGATAAAAACTAATTATTGATACCAATTTTTAATCGTTTTTCTAAGTTTAAGTCTATTATTTACTGTCGGAAAATATAAAAGCACATTCATTAGTGTAAGTTCCTCCAATGACCTCTTGTATTTACTTAAATCGTGGTAACCGTAGCATGATTGGTTATTAGAAAATTATAGGGTGAATGGTTATTAGAAAATTATAGGGTGAAATCAAGATAAACACAATGTAATTAAACTGATACATAATTCACAACATAATTGGTAATTGTCCTTCAGTAGTTAAACTATCTTGTATTTCGTAGTTTCTGTTAATAGCAAAATTGTTTACATTCTTTGCTACGAAAATGACGTTGCCATTTACAAAAATTGACTCGAAAATCAATCATATAAAAACCGTAATTTGCTTTCACTAGTCCTAGTATGATGTGAAGAGTCGATAAAAAAATATTCATACAGAGGACTACATTGTCACGAATAAGTCCGCGACAGCACTTTATAGTTACCGGGAAAAAATTAGATAGTTTTCCGGCAAATCTCTTCAATGCATATCTTATGAGGAACGGTAATTCTGCAGAGGTGTAGAAAAAAACCATTTCAATAAAAAATGGAAAAATCTAGCTATCTGCTGTTGCATGACTTAAAAAATACGCCAAACAGGTGCGGAACACGTGCCATCTGCGTGTAGATTGCAACACTAACAGGCCGCCGGACAGCAAAAGCTTGCAGGATTTATATGGATGTCAACAAGGTGTTGGGATGACGAAACCCTGCCATCCCCTCCACACCAAAACCTCTATTCCCTATGCCCTAGCCCGACGAGGGCGGAGAATTTGCTCGGACAGAGATTCCCTGTCCGAGTACTGCTCCGCCCTCGAACATGCCTTCTTACAGCGCGGATACCCGCCGGATCTGATCCGAGACCAAATCCGGCGGGCAGTCGCACCCGCCACCCCTAACTCCCACCCCAATACCCACACCACCACTGATTCCACCCTCCAACTTACCCTAACCACCCTGTATTTCCCCGGCATCCACGACATTCTGAAAAACATCCTGAAAGCCGCCCACCTTATCCTCTCATCCTCCCCTCACCAGATCCCATTTCCCAGACCACCGATGCTCTCCTTCCGCCGTCCCCCTAATCTGGCAAATATTCTATGGAAGAAAGAACCCCCAGCACCCACGCCTTTACACCCTGCCGGATCTTACCCCTGCGGTAGACCCCGATGTCTAACATGCCCAATAAACCCCCCCTGCAACTCCTTCTCCAGTCCCACAACCAACATCACCTACCCCATAACTTCCACCATCAACTGCACCACCCGCAATATCATTTACCTCCTGAGATGCACCCAATGTCCCGCCTTTTATGTTGGCCTCACCAGCAATCCCCTCAACATCCGCATGAATGGCCACCGCAACAGCGTCATTCTCAAACGACCGCTGCCGGTGGCCGTTCATGCGAACAAACATAATTTAAAGTTCAACAACTGCTTCACAGTGAGAGTCATTCGCGCTCTCCCCGACAATGCTTCGGCTCCCCAACTCCGTCAGTGGGAGCTTTCGCATATCCATCTCCTAAACTCCTTCACTCCCCCAGGCCTCAACCTTCGATAGCTTTTCACACCCTTTCTGTCTTCTCCCAACACCCTACCCATCCCCAACCCCCTCCGTTTCCTCCAATCCTCGACCTTTCCGCACTACCCTTCCACCCCCATGCCTCCACCCAGTGTCACCGCCATCAGTTCTCTCTCTGTAGCTGAAGAAGGAGTAGTTCCGAAAGCTTTACGTTTGTGATGTTTCTGTGTTATTTTACGTGTGTCGCTTCGACATCCCCGGGGCCTCGCCAACCTGAAGTCGTCTGATTGGTGAGTGCTCACTGGGTTTCCTCATCCCAACACCTTGTTGACATCAATATATTCATTTTACCTTTCCTTTTCCGTAAGTTGTTTTATATATATATATATATATATATATATATATATATATATATATATATGTGTGTGTGTGTGTGTGTGTGTGTGCGTGCGCGTGTGTGTGTGTATAAGATGAACGCAAAAACACACAAAAGTCACCTAACTTTCGTTCGTCTAGACGAGGGGTCGGCCCACAACCTAATTAACAAGAAGTGCCACTTATTCCCAATTCGATAAAACAAGAGAAGGAGAATAATACAGTTCTTATCTGTAAAAATCGATTCACATTTCCGAGCATTCTCATAAGCTTACGTGAGCTTTCGGTAATTGAAGTCACGAGCGTGTTCGACGAACTAAGCCAGGGACGCGCGCCATTTTTCGGACCCGAGACGATTTTGGTTGGCTCGCAATAGAAAATGAATGGCGCCTGTAAAAGAAAAACGCTTCCAATTAAAAGTTAACCGTAGTTTAGCATATATTTCAATGCCACTGATCGATAGTTAGTAATTTTTTGGGATAATATATGGCTTAGTTAGTACTATTTGTGACATCGCGCTGCACGAATGGATGGATTTTAATCACAATACTTATAGCAATTTTTGAGTAAATCGTTTTTTTTTTTTTTTCAAAATATCCAAGAATCAAGTACCCTTAATTGTTGCGCTATATCGTTTATCTCTTCAGAATGTCATTTATGAATGATATTATCTACAAATATAATATATCATTCGATTTAGTTTAACCGTAAGGCTGTAGTAAGGTTTTGAGTGGATCGCGGCGGAGGTGTGACGTCATAGAACTTAGGTAAGGTATCTTAGCGTAAATTTTAATGTCACTGGACGCCATATGGTGACTCCGAGAGACATATTATGGCTTACGCAGTATTATTGTAACATCAGGCTCTACAACTGGAATGATTTTAATCAAATTCTATGGAGCCATTTTTGAGTAAATCAAATTTTTCTAAAAATCGCCAAGAATTTTGTGCAATACCATTTTTTATGAAAAAAGGGCCTAAAAAAGATGATATATTGCATAAATACGAGATATCATTCGATTTAATGTACGCGTTTGGGCTCTAGGAAGGCGAACGGACAGACATGCGGCATGGCGAAAACCACTTTTTGGGACTCGGAGACACCTAAAACGTGTATTTCCATCAAAAGCTCGAAGTCGAATTTTTTCACGATTACAACACTTTCTCAATATACTACATATATGACAAAGTAAAAATAGCTGAGTTACTGTTTCATCAATATTTATCCATGCTTGACGCGATATTAAAGACTAATTATAGCGAAATTGCAATTATGTTGATAAAATTACTAACAGTGACTCTTTGTCCGAGAATCAGACACTGCACCATAATTGTCCTTTTAGTTCATAAACTGAATTTTATGAAACCAATAGGTATATTGTTTTCTGAGCGATAACTCTGAGAATAAATTATCATAGTTAAACTATGGGATTATTCCTCTTTGGATTTATTTCACATTGGCACGCAAGTTAGAAAAAGAAAGTCAATTTCCGTAATTTTGGCACGCGAGCAAAAAAGAAGTTTGTTTTCGTTGCTCTAGGTCAGTGTTTCCCAACCAGGGTTCCGCAGACCATCGTCAGGGGTTTCGCGAGAAATCGAAGAATAAATAAATAAAAAATTTTGTAATACCGCGAAAAATTACAAATATCCATCGAAATATCGCGGAAATTTTTGCCCGGCAATTGGCAATACTGGAGTAATCTCCGTCCGCTACCAACTGCCTCTTTGTTTTGTTTGGGTCAGTTCGTATTTAAGGTTTTATTTAGTTGTATTGTCTGCTACCAGATTGTTCGAAAAGGTTCTTTTTCTTTATTTAAAGAGTGACGATCGGGCAACCGAGTCAGTCTTGAGTAGACAGTGCGGTTCCACGGATCTCAGCGATAGTGATAGTCAGTGATTTATTTCGGGAGTGATTTCGCGAGTGGTGTTTAGTGCTCGTTACGGTCGTTCGCTATTTTGTAGATTTGTAGTCTTTGCGTAGTTTTATAATTAGCGTTTTTACCGAAACCGTGGTTGTTTTTGTGTATCTAAAATTCCACCCCGTAACAGTATTTTCATACGGCTGTTGAAGATTGAAAAGGAAGGAGAGGACAGTGAAAATGAATCAAAATTATCAGAGACAAGTACGAGTAAAGCAGGAAGAGAAATGACTGATATTTAAAAAATTTGCCTTTACAGTGACAATGCCATGGGTTTTACATGGACTGGAGACGAAAATTGCCCCGTTCCATTGTGCACTGTTTGTGGGAAAAGACTAACTAACACAGCTGTGGCCCCGGCCAAGTTAAATCGACACTTCTCTACTAATCACGGCCACTTGTCAAATAAAGCGGTTGATTACTTTCAACGACTTTTGGATTCACAAGGCAAACAACGTAAAGTCTTTATGAAGAAGGTCAGTGAAAAGGCTCAAGAAGCAAGCTATTTAGTAGCTGAGCTAGTTGAACAAAAAATGAAAAGTCACACTATTGCTAAAAGCCTAATAATGCCTGATTGTAAAATAATAGTGAAAACAATGAAAGGAAAAGAGGCTGAAAGTGAATCTGACAAAGTTCCTGTTACTTATAATACAATTAGTAGGCATGTGGATGACATGTTACACGACATTGAAGATGTCTTGTTTGAAATACTAAAAAATACTAACTTTGCTCTCCAAGTCGACAAGTCAACAGACATAACAAGTAAAGCTCAGCAGTTGGCATTCGTACGATTTGAAAAGGTGAAATAATGGAAAATTATTGTTGTTGTAAAAGGCTGCCAGAAACGACCAAAGGCCAAGACATTTCAACATCTTGTCTTCTTATTAGGAATCCTGTGGTTTGTCATGGAGCGGGTGTGTTGGAATTTGCACTGATGGTGCCCCCACAATGATCAGCTCAATAAAAGGCTTTGTTACACTCGTCAAAGAAAAAACCCTAATGTCATAACGACCTACTGCTTACTTCACCGGGAAGTTCTTGTTTCAAAAACCTTTGGGGAGGATTCAAAACAAGTCCTTGGTCAATTTTATAAAGCAGCGCCCTCTTAACTCACGCATGTTTGCAAAGCTGTGAGAAAATATGCAAAAAGACCATGCGACTCTCCTTCTACACACCGAGGTTCAAGAGGAAAAGTTTTAACAAAGGTATTTGAGCTGCGAGAGGAACTACTGCTTTTCTTCAAAGATAATAATAAAGGCAGTTTTTCTTACTTTCTTGAAGATACAAAATGGCTGCTGAAACTAGCCTACTTAGCAGATATTTATCAGCACTTAAACACCTAGAACATCAGCATACAGGGCCCAAAAAAAACATTCTAACTTCCACAGACAAACTTCTTGCATTCAAGATCAAGGTTTACAAAAAACACCTTTCAAGTGGAAATATTGTACATAATGTTTCCGCTCCTACTTCAGGTCCAGAGTCAGACAGATTATAAGGAAGTCATCCCATTAATTACCATTCATTTGGAATCACCGACAGAAAATCTTGAACAATACCTTTCTTCTTTGTCATCAGAAATATATGACTGGGTTAGGAACCCTTTTGTTGAGTTCTCACCAAATTAAAAAAAATTAGAAGAAGAACAACTGATTGAACTACAGTGAGATCGAACTTTAAAGAAAAATTTAATGAAGTGTCACTTGATGTGTTTTGGATTTCAATAAGAAGAGTGATCTCAGCAAAAGCAGTGAACATCTTACTCCAGTTTTCAACTTCTTACCTCTGTGAACAAGCATTCTCATGCCTGACAAACCTTAAAAGCAAAGAAATAAATCGTTGCTGTCTGTCGAGGAAGGACTGAGAGTGTGTTTGTCAAAAATTCAGCAAAGAATTCAACATTTGTGCAAAAAGAAACAAGCCCAAGTGTCACACTGAAAATAAACTTTATATTAACTTTGGATGTGAACTTTATTTTGATTTGATAATTGAAAAAAGATCAGACAATACAAAAAAGAGGAAAAATGCTCCAATATTTTCTTACATGTAAGCTGATGTTTATACACACACACACACACACACATATATATATATATATATATATATATATATATATGGATGTCAACAAGGTGTTGGGATGAGGAAACCCAGTCAGCACTCACCAATCAGACGACTTCAGGTTGGCGAGGCCCCGGGGATGTCGAAGCGACACACGTAAAATAACACAAAAACACAGAAACATCACAAACGTAGCTGAAGAAGGAGTAGTTCCGAAAGCTTTACGTTTGTGATGTTTCTTTGTTTTTGTGTTATTTTACGTGTGTCGCTTCGACATCCCCGGGGCCTCGCCAACCTGAAGTCGTCTGATTGGTGAGTGCTCACTGGGTTTCCTCATCCCAACACCTTGTTGACATCCATATATTCATTTTACCTTTCCTTTTCCGTAAGTTGTTATATATATATATATATATATATATATATATATATATATATATATATCTATTATATATCGACGACTCTTACAGAGGAGGAGGATATAACATACTAGTAGTTGGTGCTTGCATACTGCAAGCATTTCATCTCAACATAAAAAAACATTCATTATTCATATTTCATCATTACACATATATTTTTAATTCTAAATATTTCACCTCCGCAGCGATTTTCGTTTTTCCCACATGTAAAAATAATATTTTAAACAATCCCCAAATGTTGCAATTTTAAAATTTTTACACATTCTTCATTATGGGGTACTGATGCTACGCATTTTAGCCAAATTTTAAAGTTGTAGCACTCCTAGAATTAAAATAATATTTTTATAATTGTTTAAATTTAAATAATTTTTAACGGCCGCTGCATATCGTATGTGGTAAAATTGAAATGTTTATTTATGCAAATTTACTACTCTGTAAATAATTTGAAAATTTCAGGTTTCTAGCTCATCCCGTAGTACCTAAACAGTTATCCAATTGTTTAAACTTTAAGAATTTTTAACTGCCAAACAAATTAAAATATCAAAAATTGTATAATCCCTATTTCGTTTTTTTTAAGAATTCTACTTACAAAAAAATTTCAACTCCGTAGCACATGCGGAAGTACATAAACCATGAAAATTTGTTTAAACAATTGCGAATTTTTATCGGTCGCATTGTTGCACTTTTTCAAGATTTTCGTTTTTCCTAGTTGGTTTTGCACAAAATCCTACCTAAGAAAAAAATTTCGAATCTCCAGCTTATCTGGAAGTGCCTAAACATTAGTTCCTCCTGTTATATGTATGTTATATCCTCCTCCTCTGTAAGAGTCGTCGATATATAATGATAACAGGAGGATAATAATGTTTAGGCACTTCCAGATAAGCTGGAGATTCGAAATTTTTTTCATAGGTAGAATTTTGTGCAAAACCGACTAGAAAAAGCGAAAATCTTTAAAAAGTGCAACAATGCGGCCGCTAAAAATTCGCAATTGTTTAAACAAATTTTCAAGGTTTATATATTTCCGAATGTGCCACGGAGTTGAAATTTTTTTTAAAAGTATAATTCTTAAAAAAAACGAAACAGGGATGATACAAATTTTGATATTTTAATTTGTTTGGCAGTTAAAAATTCTTAAAGTTTAAACAAATAGTTAACTGTTTTTGTACTACGGGATAACCTAGGAAGCTGAAATTTTCAAATTATTTACAGAGTAGTGAATTTGCGTAAATAAACATTTCAATTTTACCATATATTAAATGAGGCGGCCGTTAAAAATTATTTAAGTTTAAACAATTAGAAAAATATTATTTTACTTCTAGAAGTACTACAACTTTAAAATTTGGCTAGATTGTGTAGCATTAGAACCTTATAATGAAGAAAGTGTAAAATTTTTAAAATTGCGACATTTGGGGATTTTTTTAAACTATTGTTTTTACATTTGGGAAAAACGAAAATCGCTGCGGAGTTGAAATCTTTAGAATTAAAAGAATATTTGTAATTATGAAATGTCTGTCTGAAAAATGAATGTTTTTTCAAGGTGAGATGAAATGCTTGCAGTATGCAAGCACCAACTACTAGTATATACTATCTTCATCGGTGATGAAGGGCCCGAAAAGCTTACGTGTCTTTTGTGTGCGTGTTTTCTGTGTCTCTTCGACGCCCCCAGCAGGCTGCCAACTTGGTCCTCAACTGGGCTTTCTTCAACACCTTGTTGCCACCCTCATCACTACCTTTCCTTTTCCTTAAGTTTATTTATATATATATATATATATATACACATACATACATACACACACACTTATATATATATAGCAACTCTTTACAAATAAATTTTCTTGACAATAATTTAGCAGTAATTGAATTGCGCTCCCCGCTATCAACTTTTTCTGACCTGTGTAGACGTTTTCATAGGTAGGGGTTCCTCGAGATATGAAAAATTATTTTAGGGGTTCCTCTACGCGAAAAAGGTTGGAAATCACTGCTCAAGGTGCTTGATATGGGAGGCGTTGATTTGGAGAGCCGCACGTGATGCATCAGCCGACTAGACAAACATGATCAATTGAATCCGCGGCTTCCTTATGATACCTTACCAACTTAGCCCTTGATTCCGACAAATAACACTCTTTACAAGATTAGATCTGCCTGAAAATGCGCATGAAATGACCGTAGACCGATGTTCTTATAGGAATCTTTTCCGCTTAAAATACTCCAGTAATGAAGCAAATTACACAAAGAAGCTCAAACGACCATCACATTGACGCGCAATAATTCCTTGAAAACAATGAGCTTAAATCAACTACATCGACTGACTTGCACAGGATTTCCAAACAAGTGCGATATCCTTGCTAAAGTAAGAGGTGGAAGCACGTTTTCTTTCAAAAAAATCAGGGCTCTGGTTTACCTTCTCTTTTGGAAATGAACAGTCCGCACCGTTGGAATTTAGATCTTCATTAGACCTTTTTATCAGTGAAAATTTCACTCCGCTAGCTTCAGCAGTTTCGCAATAATATCACTTCAAAGTTTTTAATATTCCGGATTTAAAGCCACCTATCCGAAAATCTACGATCTAATTGGAAAAGCTAATCGGTGACTAATTTATAGATTGATAAGAGCTATTTACATAATTCTTTCTTTAAATCCAAATATCTCTTAAAATAAAGAAGTTGATTGTTTACAGACAAACGGACAGACAGCGTTATCACATAAGCACGATTTTTTCTTTTGAGATTGACTGATAAAATCTGACTGTTGCTGTTATTTGCTCTTTCTGATTAATAATGCGCGTGAAATCAAGAAAAGTGAAATGATACGTCGAACAGATAACGCTATTTATTATTTTACTCAAAGAGTGGCTGCTGATCAAATATATTACACAGTAATTCTGCACCAGCATTCCTATGTAGTGGTTGTTACGGTTCTTCGCTTATTAATCGATGGATGTACTCATTTAAAGTTAGGCAAATTCGGCTAAAAGCTCTACCAAGCCCAAAAAGTACTTTTTTAAGGATCGTTTACTTATTATATGGTACGACGAAACGCCAATTATTTCCGTCAATAAAAACTGGATAATAACTTAAAAAGACGCTGCGCCAGTGAAACTTTTCTTTATCAACCAATTGTTTGAGTTCCTTATCAATCTTTACTTTTTTTATTGATCGATTTTCAAACTCCGTCCACTGTCGCTCAGCATCGATTTGCTTTAGAGTGGACTCTCTTCGCGTGAATATGTTGCAAGATGTTTCCAGTTGCTACAACCATTGTTGGCAAATTTGTTTGTCTTTTTTCGTCTCCTACGTCATCACGCAAGGTATTTACTTTACTCTCCTTTGCCAGATAATTTTTTTTTTTTGCCGTTCGCTAGTGCCCAAAATTTCGTCCCAAACCAATGCCTTTAGTCTAATCCCAAAGTCCAAGTCTTATAAATGCCGTACTTTAACCCGGTTGTGAAGATTTCTTCTTTCAAAGATTGCGTCAGAAGCAGAAACACGCTACTCCCTCCGAAACACGTTTTCTTCATCCACAAAATACTTAATCTACCGCATTTGAATTTTTATAGCCTTGTTAGGCGCTCGGAAAAGTAAAGACGAAAGGGATCAGCTAGATTTTTATAATAAGATACTAAATATCGGAAATAGCTTGACTGTACTAATGTTCTGTCGTGGAGAAAATTAGACGAGTGCATAAGTCATCCATGTGGAACAATTGCAGGTAATTTTCGAGAAAAAAGAATTTTTACGCATCCTAAAAACATATACGAACAAGTTTTTTAAATACGTATATATTAGTAATAGTAAAATTTGCTCAACAAAAGTGATAAATAAGGAGACGTTCAAAAGGCGGAGATCTCCGTCATCGGTAGTCAACGCGTTAACCATATTGTAATCATATTTTGCGATGTCCACATTGTGCTAGAAAGGATTAAAGAGGAGAAGGGAAGGGAAGAAGAGAATTTAGGAGAAGTCAGTCCCTTCCCACCTCATCATACATAGTACATTTCGATTAATGATGAAATATTTGGAGTTCTCGACGAATATATCGTGAAGTGGCCATAATCCCGTGCCGAAGTCGGATTGAATTTTCTTGTGCCGGCTCGCTGATTTTGAAAGCATAACGACGGGTAGGGTGACCAGATTCTGAGGAACAAAAACCGGGACAAAACGTGCTACGAGGAATAAAAACCTGGACATAACCGGAGAAATGCATTATTTTTAGCCTTTATACTGTTTATATGCTATACAAACTTGGCGTTGCTTGGTAATGATCTTGTTCAAAAGGTAACCGATAATTTCACAAATTCAAACAATATGATCCAAACGGAACTTATGATGCCTAATTTCCATTTAATCATTTATTTAATACTTTTATTGCCTTTAATGGATTTAAAATTCCGGCGGATATGTTGCTCATTGTTCCCAAATTAGTTAATTTAGCATTATAAAATGTTATATATATATATATTCTAACGAAATATTAAATCGATAACGCGTATTTGTGCGGCAAAAATAACGCGTGTATGTATTAGACTCAGAGTTCAACCAGAGTTGTTGCTATGGCAACACTCGTAATGAGTGATAAAAACTGAAAAAAAACGCCAGTGTTTACGCGAAATTCTACGAAATACAATCGATAAGCAAAATTCTACGATATAAATTAGAATCTTCATTCCTTTCCTCAGAGAATAATACAAAACTTTCTCCAATATTACAATTCTAAGATATTTTCATGTGCAAGAGAAAATTACCCTGCACGATGGTTTTCAGATTTCCTATGTAAATCAAATGGGAAGGATAGTTCCTGGAATCGAACCCGGTACTTCAATCTTCGCAACAAAAACTATTATCGGGAGCTCAGTACCAGTAAGAGACTTTCACCAAGTTTCATGAAAATCGGTCTTTTGGTTCAAAAGTTAATAGAGGGGACGGACAGCCAGACACAACGACGAAACTGTAAGCCGATTTTCATTCTGGAAAGTACGCTAAAATGTGTACAGAATCGTTACAGAATAGATCGGAGCATTAATGACAAAATATTTTATGGTCGCATTTAACTCAGATTGCCGAGAGAATACATTCACGCAATGATTTCAATTGAAAAATTACGAATGACTAATAAAAAATAGGGCGTCCAGAAAAACTCTTTCGGGACACCGGGACATAGCAATGAAATCCGAAAATAATCCCGGAAAAAACCGGAACTTCTGGTTAATCTATCGATAGGTCAATTGTCGCCTTGGAACAATTTTTCCAAGGTGAGGGAAAACCCAGGTCACCTCCAAGATAGCAAATGGCAATAAAATTTCCTATCAAACAATATATAATTGCTTCACACGCTTAATTTCATTCTCAACGTCGGGAGCAAACTTTGTCCCGTACTATGCTGTCGGCGGCGAGATGTCACAACGTGAGCTATTCTTATTTCCAGCCTCTAAAATATTCATTCAAATTGTCCATTATCAGCTGAAAGAAGGATAAGCATTTGCCACACTACATGCATAATAAATGATAATACATATATCATAATACTATATAACTTTCAAGAAAATAATTCCGCCACACAAGTTTACGCCTCCTATCCGTTTAGGTTACAGAATTTTAACTTTCTTAGAAAGTAATGCAGGCTGAATATGTCCGGAAATAGGGTCGCTTTTTGTTTCTCGCTAATTATACAGCGTTTGTTGAAAATTTAGCGGGCCCTTGAAAGTGGCGGCTCCGGACGACCGCCCCTAAAATCCGCTCTGTTTACACATATATAAACCGTTGAGCATTACCATATTCTCGATTCCAGCCGTATAAAAAACAATGAAAACTGAATACGGCCTGAATAAGTCCAGAGAACTGCCGAAAAAAGGGACAAAGAAATCATGCGAACTGCAATCCCACAGACAGTGAGGTCACCACGCCAGCGGGTAAAGCTTTGGATTATGACGTCTGCTGACAGGAGAACATAAGTCTAGAGGGGAAAAATATGTATCCGCTCGCCGAGGTTCGAGCCGCAGCCTCTGTGAAACGGAAGGACTAAACCAGTTAAACTCCCTTAACAGCGGGGAATAATGGACGAGAGTGATAAATGAAGCGAAGTTAGGGACATCGGGCAAATGGAAGGAGAAAATTGGGCGGACAGAGAGAGAGGGAGGGGGGGGGCTTAGAAAAAGACAAGAGCGGTGGGATAAGAGACAGGAAATAAAGACAAAGGGAGCGGCAGACAGAAGGACAGAGAGAGAGAAATGGAATAGAGACAAAGAAGGCGACAAAGGGAGAGAGAGAGAGAGAGAGAGAGACAAAGTTCACTAGTGGGGAAAAAAACAATGATTTAGGGGCGGAAATTTCGAGCAAGAACTCCTCGCCGACTTTCAGACAATGAAGGCGAAGGGTAAACTGCAACACGTCGAGGAGGAATGGGAGAGGAAAAATTCCTCCGAAAAAAAATGCATGGACTACTTTTGAAAATTATTTCCATTCGTTCGCGTAAAAACGCAGGAAGCCCGTGACCCAAAAATGCGAAAATTCGTTCTTCGGACACACATCCGACCGTCACGTGACCTAATACCGATCACGACTACCGAATTACTCGCTGCGAGGGATTAAAAACTGCATATCATCGCCTTCGATGCTCGCGACAGAATTCGGACTCGTGAATCGTCGTGCGCTAAAACGTAATGAATCGATGTGATGAGATATGCAAGCTAAAATTATCCCGTTTCTAAGAATAATCATTTCGGTAGAAATATCAGGAACCGTGCAGAAAACAATGTATTTCGAAGATTTTGTAAAAACATCACAACTTTCAATAAAAACGTCTATGATTCATCGCGAAGAATACTCATCGTTCGCTTCAATTTCACGGCTTTTGTTTGGAAAACTGGACGAAAATGAGTGCGCGAAAGCAATAACACTCATCTCTGGAGGAAATTACTGAACACGCCTTGAAAAGAATTTAACATTAACGAAAAAAACAGCGATGCCTTCGCCAGGCTGGAAATGACTTCTTACCAAATAAAAAGATTTCTATAGTCCATTGTCTAGTTTGAGTTCTAAATCCTTCAGGTTGAATTTTAAAGGGCGAAGCAGAGCGAAAAAAATATCTCTCGACGAATGATAAATGTGAGTGTTGGGTGGAAATTTATCGCTGGAGGCGTTCTTTTCCTTTATATTCTGTTCACACCATAAAAAGATGAAGGTGCGTGGACGCACTGAGCCATTTTTCCACTCACTTTTTAGGAAACAATCGCGATACTCGAAAGATGCGTCTCTTAATTAAAAAAAATTATAAAATTATATTCAAACATTTTAATGAGAATACCAAAGCAAATAACACAGAAATAGAAGAGGAATTTCACTGTAAGGCAGACCAGAGATGCCTAAATTTTTGCAGGTCGAATTATTAAATTAAAATGGTAATAGTTCGCGGGTATTTTCTCTTTCGCGTTCTTCAGATTAAACAAGCTTGATACACGAAATTAAAATTTTCAATGAAAGAATTCAGAAGCTCGGTCAATTCGACACAATGCCTTCATCAAACGGGTTTTAGATAATTGGAGGAAACGTTGAAATTATATTTACTATGCAGTAAAAAATATAGGTATTAACCCTCACAGAGGAAGACAAAAATATTATTAGGCATGAATTTATTAGATTTAGTCGCCAAAATTAATTATTCGCCGAACCAATTCAACGGGCACAGCTAAAATATCGTCATTAGCCGCTTAAATAAAAAACCGCATACTGGGAGAGCATGGCGAAAACTCCTCCTCCCCCCCTTTTTGATCCATTTTACCGCTCCTTCTCCCGATTTCGCCGGGACAAACAATTGAACAAACGAGAGTAATATTAATTAATCCCGTCCGGAAGATGCAGGCGCCCGAATGGGTAAACCCAAAGGCAAGGAAATTAAATTACGCCCGAAACGAAAGCCTCCCCCTTCCTGCACGTCAATCCCCAATGAAGGTCAACGGGAAAGTGCTACATCCCGCACAAGAGCCAATTAAGCACGTATACATTTGAGGGAACTTCTATTATACTCTGGGTGTGTCCTTATTTGACTTTCTTTTTCGCGGACGTAACGACATTAACCGGATGGATGAGAGATGGGATGGCATATGGTTACCGGGAAAACGCGAGCCCGGAAAAAACCATAAAAGCATCGGTGTGGGAAGTGTATGGTTTCCAGTGTGCCAATCTTCCTCCGACCTCATCCATCACTCGGGGGAAAAAAAACGAAAAAGTGGAATCATGACAGTGATCCGACCTCTCGACCGAGCTTAATTGAAACTGATTTTCCAATCGTGGGCTGATAATCGACGTAAGACATGTATAAATGTGCATCTGCACGTGTGTGCGCGCGCGTGCACTGCTCTAAAATAGTAAAATGTAAAATTATTACTGATGAAAGGCAGGGATATTTGTCTACGATTTTTTTTAACAGTTAGGGAGAGGATTGATGACTAAGAAAGTATCCGACCGTTAGAGAGCGGCAGTCCTGGTGTAAGGCTCTCGCCCCGCCATTCCTGGGGGCCTCTTGTCATTGGAGTAGAGGGCAAAGAAAAATTCTTTCTCTGATCATTGCAAATTTCACATAAAGATTTCGCCACATTCCATTAATAGCAAATCGTTCACAAAAATGATCGATTATTATGCGTTCTTTGCACGAAGTGAACGCATATAGGGGAGGTAATTTCCGTCCGTCCGCATGTTAAAACTCGGAAACTACTGGACGTATTTTGATGAAATTTGGTATTGGAGAGTTTTGCTAAAATTGATAGACCGATTCCAATTTTGGTTAAAATCGGCTAACAATTACGACCACTTTAAATGAAGATCTGCACGTAGTTTACAATTTTCTGTTGTTTTTTGTATTATGATGAAATTTGGTATTAAGGAGCTTTACTAAAATTTGTTGACCTATTCCACTTTTGGTTAAAATCGGACAATAATAACGAAATCTTTACATAAGAACTTACATGTATTTTATAACGTACCTCGCTAGCTTCTCGTTAAATTTTCATCTGAGCGAAAAATATTGAGAACATTCTGAAATCTCAAAGAACGCATTTAGAAAATTCGTGTACTCCGACATGGAGTACACCTTTGCAATTTTGTATTGTCCTAGGTCACGCTACAAATGACTGGCTGAGTGATTTCCAATAAAGACAGTGCCGGACATAGAGTAAGGGCGAACAGGGCGGCCGCCCGGGACCCAGCATAGGGCGAGCTCGAGTCAGGGTCCGGGAGAGAAATACCGGACTCCTTACCAACCCTTTACCCCTCCACAAAAAAATCCATCACATTCTCCAAATGTCAGTTAACGGTACAGAACATGTCGTAGGACGTCGTTTAAGAAATGGTTATAATAAACATTCAGAAAATCCCCTGATGATCGAAGGGACCTCTGGACTATAAATTTTTACTCGAGCAATGACAGATAGATCGATAATACTTTAACACGAGACAGTGATCCACTGCAATGCGAGGGGAACCTTGTACTGGATTTGTTCAATCATGAGCGAGTAAAGATTCTGAACGTGTCCGGACAGCGAGGTGATGCGCCGCAAACGGTACCTGATTAATTGACTGGAGGTCCGGGCGCACTTTTTCGGATTGCAGGAGTTGAGGTCCCTGTGAAGTTTGCTTTATGCTGTCGCTTTTATTGTGATCCTCTCTCACAATCAGTGGCGTAATTTACAACCTTATATCATGTATAATAGCTATTTATATACTGAAGTTGTACGATTTTATCTGAAAATAATACCTGATATAATAAATTCAAATGTAATTCAATTTATTTAACAACAAAATAACCTTCAATAATAGCAATACTTCAGGGATCTCCTTATCTATAAATATTTCTTCGTAATGAAATTCAACTTGCACCAAAATCTTTAAATGTGTATTGAAGTTGTGGAAATTCCCTGGGCAAAACATATTAAATATTTAGGTGTAACCATGGACGAGAAACTTCGGTTTGACGAACATGTAAAAACGATTAACTTAGCGGCAGCTGGGAAAAGAGCTAGACTCTTCCCAATTTTTAATTCAATTGACGTGTCCGGGGAATTAAAAACACAGCTCTATAAAGCAATCATCAGACCGACTCTCATGTACGCTGCGCCAGTATGGACAGGACTTATTATGCAGAAGTCCTGGAAAATACTTGAGACCACGGAGAAAAAAATTTTAAAGAGAATATGCAGGACACGGGGTCAGAACGTAGACCTCCACGAAATGCTAAACACAAAAGCAATTAGAGAAGTCGCCAAAGACTTGGCCACTAAATATAGATTTGCGCTCGAAAATAAAACAAATGACGTTCTCCGCGATCTCACTAAAAACAGAGGTCTGGGACAAGCACAAAGGAGCACTGGCATCCAGAGGTGAAGAAAATTGGGTCCCTCCAAAAAAAGCGGCGAACATAACATAATTTTAACTATTACTGACGATTATCGAAAATATGGGTGACGTGCCTGCAATGAGCCAAGTATTTTATAACACGACGTTGAGTAGAGCCACACTGGAAGGCAACTCAGAAATTACATATACCACGGGAGGGTATGAACTGATCAGCACCTCAGGTTCTCCCTGAAGATGACAACAGAGTGTGTTGTCGAAACGTCGGAATACGATAGTATCATGACCCGGCTAGAAGCCCGAGAAAATTTCTTCACATTTATTCGCCGAGAAAGTCTGAGATCTTTCTACCTTAATAATGTTCTTTATTAAAATAAAAAATATTAAGAAAAAATTATTGCTGCTTATGTAATAAAAATTCAGGCATTAAGGAGCTAAAACCAACGCCAGTATTGCCGAACCACGCTGCGAAAACCATCTGAAATCTCTTACGTCTTACAGATGATACTTGGAGTGCATATCTTGCAGGGGAATACGAGTATGCTGGGTGGTATAAGTTCAGGTGTTGTAGGCGTATTGGCGGCGGTATTATTCATGAGTGAGTGATAGTTGGGTTGCATAAAATCACGGGGGCAATTAGTGTGAGTTTGGTGGTATTATTAAGGGGCAGCCGAGTGGAAGTTGGGTTGCATAAAGTCCCGGAACAATTGGTGTATGTTTGGTGGTATATCTTTAAGGTGCAGTCTGTGTAATGTGGACAGCATAAATTACGGGGAGATTTTTTTAAAAGTTTGATGGTATAAGTTTGGGAGCAGCATGTTTTGTTGCATGAAATCAGGGAGGATAAACTGTAAGTTTGGTGGTATGCGTTTAAGGGGCACACCATTGTAATAAGAGTTGCATAAAATTAGGGCGATATTCGATGCAATGGTATACGTTCCAGGAGCTAAATGCATGCTGGTGTGTTTTGGGGAACATTTGCTGTTCGCTTAGTGATATATTTCAGCGTCAAATTAAAGTTGATATTTATCGGTTGCAGGGGCTCACATAAACATACTGAACAGGGACATATTTTCGCTGTACAGGTCTGAAAATGCATTTTCAAAAATCTAGGGAGTGTATAAGTGACCTTCAGGCCGCATTAAAAAAAAGCCCCAGGTAGACCTTGACTGATGCAAAATGCCGCTTGATTTGCTTTTTCCTCATCGTTCATGATTTTCGGTATCCACTTGGCTGCCATCTTCCTGTAGCCTAAATCACTGTGGACGATATCATGAGCCACTACCTAATAAATTCCCACAGAAGCGGATATATTTTCCAAACTGATACGACGGTTACTTTTATTGATTGATCGATTTTATTGACATTTGATTAAGATCGTGATGTGGACAGTCAATCTCTACGAGGTTCATCAACCATTGATTTAAATCCCTCAGTAAATCACTTATAACACTGAAATACTCTACAAAAAGACAAACAATCCCTGTTGAATGTAATTTTCAAGATTTAAATCGTTTTTGTAACTGTTTTACCTAAACGAAAAAACGCATTTCGTAGTTCTGATTGTTAAATCCCTTTGGGAAAGCTAACAATATATGATAACATATAATGTTAATAACAATATATAAACGTTGCATAGAAAATGACTAGAATATGTCGGACTACCAGTGAATTGTTATGAATGAGAAATGTAGAGACACGTTACGACTAGTAGTAAAAATTATCTGGTCTGATTCTGGAGATAATAATTCGGTCCTATTAATTCCTAATCATCCCTCGCGATGGCGCGCGTTCTTGTGTGTATTCGGATATGGGCATGAATATCCTATTTTGATAAAAACTACGTTACAGAATGAAACTAAACAAATTACATAATCTGACTCATTCGCGGTAAAGAAAAAGTCACCCGTGGTTTTTTATGTTATACGTCTTTCGACAGAAACAAAACATTTTCAGTATTCTGATGACGAAAGTTTTCTACTGAGATCAGAAATGAACGATGTAACAAATAGTACACGTAAATGGAATTTACTAAGATAATCAAACATAATATGAACAGCATATATTATTTCCTTTCCTTTCAGAGGAATAAAAAAGCAGCGACGACAGAGCGAACAAAAAATTCCTATTCAAGTAGCAAAATCCATTTACCACTCATCTGGGTATGCCGTATATATACGTCATGCTGTTTTCTCGGCCGTTTGCTATGGGTATGCCGTAATATTCTGTCACGCAGCATCTCCGGAAACTAGCTGCAGCCTTTTAGTTTACCATCTCGGCAGTAAATGGGCTTCACTTCTTAATTTGGAAAAGATACACTTCTCGTATATTGTAACGCATGGGCGGGCGTAGCGTGAGTGCTGCCACCACTTGAGGTTTACCGAGGGTCAGGACCTCGCGAGGCTTTCTTGCCCTGGGGGCGTTGAGAAAGAGAAAGAAAAACACACAAATCTGCTTTACGATTTATTCCGCGAATGACGGCCTCCGAATGGTGCCGTGCCCTGTCTTCTTCTCTGATGCCTCGGTGTCGATGAGGAGAGAAATCTCTCCGCGAACGCTCCCCGGCGCCTCGACTTCCACGACTTGCCCTCCGATTCCTCTCCAGGCAATGGAAGGCACCATTATCTCCTGTCCCCGAATCCCTTTCACTTTTGCTGTGTCCAGCGTGTCACCTCCCTCCGTGTCAGCTGATGGCGGCCGGCAGTTATTATTTCACTCCTCGGAGGAAGCAGTATTTCCTCGCAGACTCGCACGTAGTCTTCACTTTCTGCCCATTTCGGCTCTTTCCCTAATCCATTCCCACATCTCGCGGAGATCACTTCTCGGGGGCCATTCCCCACCTCAGCATCCCTTGCCATCGCGGTTATTTCCCCATCTATTCTTATTCCGTTGGACATCCAATTCCCGTAACCGCTCTCAACATTTGTTCCCTGTACTTATTTACTCTCAAAATTCCCTTACGTACGTCGATTGCAGTAACCATTCGATGCAGTAGGTCCCAGCCTATAATTCCATCGGTAGTTAAACCTATCTCGTCGCTACACACATGGAAGGGGTGGGCCACTACCTTACCAAATATGACCAGGTTCACTTTTGACTCGCCGATCAGTCCCAGGCGATGCCCCGTTACTCCCACGAGGCGCGTGGTGCTGGGATGAAATTCTCTTCTCCGCATCGCCCCTTCTTTAATCAAGGATATCGAAGCCCCGGTTTCGATGAAATCACCCACTCTCGCATCGTTCCCATCGCCGGAGAAACTATCCACCAAATTGATCAAGTCCCCGTTGTTGGCGGTGGCCATGATGTCTCTCGGGCTGCCCGACACGTACTCGATTAAAAGTTCACAATCTAATATGTACACTCCTCAGTCTCTCTCTCTCTCTCAATCTCTGTGTCTTTCTTTCTTTCTCTCTCTCAACGCCCACAGGGCAAGAGCCCTCTCGAGGTCCTGACCCTCGGTAAACCTCAGGTGGTGGCAGCAATCACGTTACGCCCGCCCGTGCGTTACAATATAGACCCTGACTTTGCTTTGCGGGTTGCATTTTCGTAACCCTAATTTTAAAAATTACATAACAACATTTATGTTATTTATAATATTATTTTTTTAACCACTTAGTAATTGTGTAAATTTTTAATGTCTTTATACCATATTTTAGGAATTATTGTTCATTAAATATTATTAACAAATTAAATTTTTATTGTAATAATAAATATATATTAAAATTTTAATGCATGTCTTGCGGTAAAAATAGTTTAAGACATTTTAAGAATAAACAACTCAATTACTAAATAATTAACGTATTTTTTAATTGATTTGCTATTTGATTCACCCCAATTGCAATTTAAATGCCCACCTCCAGTTTCGAAAAATTAAATACCAAGATGAGTGGTCAACCCTACAACTACCAAGGGGGGTCTCCGAAGCCCGCAACCTTTTTTCGTCTATTTCTCCGTAAAAAAAATCCGAAAGTGTTGATAGTTAATTACATTGTGCAGAGATTTATAGGAAACAATTATCCAGTTTTCAATCAATTTTATTTATATTCCTGTTTTTAGGCGCTCTTTACAATAAGCAAAAAAGAACGCCTTATGGTCAAGTGGTGACCGTCCGTCTGTCCGCATGTTTCATCTCCGAAACTACTGCGCGGATGTTGATGAAATTTGGTATTTAGGACATAGGGAGAAAAAATCAGAAACTGAATAAACAGTTTACGTGACATAATCGGGAGTGCCACTATACTGATGACAAAAAATGAACTTTCTTTATATCTCGTAAAATATCACTTATAACAAAAAAGTCTTTAAACGACTTTGTAGTACTAATCAAATAGAATATGTTTTGTTCAGTACTTTTTATCGAAGTAACCATTTTCATGAAATTAACAATAATTTCATGAAATAACGGGAAAGCCGAAATTCAATTTCAACACGATTACAAAAATAACCCAGGGCTTTTTAATTGTCGTCAACGAAAACACTCTTCGTGACAACTGAAGTAAACAATATCTGGCGTAAATACCTAATAAGTTTAATTTTCTTTTATGCGTGTGCAAAATTTAGAAAATAAAGGGAAATGGATAATCTACGACGAATAAATTAACGTAAATACGTCTATTTTCTTTACGTATACCAGGGGTCGGCAATCTTTTCTGCATGGCGGGCCACATTTGCAGTTGTAAATGCTTCGGAGGGCCGCATTGGGAGTCAAGAAAGCCTCGGCGGGCCGGATGAGCGAATAAATCGGAAGTTTTCTAGAGATTCTGTGATTTCATCATATGAACGAAATCAAGTCTACGTAATTTACTAGCGTTAAAACTTCACCAGAAGAGGCTTTGAGACCATAATTTTACTCAAAAAATATAAAATTGCCCATGAGAAATTTTCCTGATCACTTTTTCACTACAGCTTTGCGGGCCGCATAAAGCGTTCTCGAGGGCCGCACGTGGCCCGCGGGCCGTAGGTTGCCGACCCCTGACTTATACACAGCGTTTGAAAGTGAAAAGAAATGGGTAATTTACGGCGAAGAAATTAACGTGAACATAAAGATTACATTACTACTATTCGAGTGAGGTGTGTTTTAAATAATTGTCGATTGTTTTATTAATTGCAATTGATTAGGAAATTAGTCGGTGAAACAAATATTCGATATTTTCTTGGCATCACTACTGGGATTTCAGTTCGTAGACATTATACTTAGCCATTAGCATTTATCTTTTTTGACACGATTACATAAACCGTAATGAACGCCTCTGCCTCGCATGCATGCACGCATGAAGTGTGCATCTTTCCACTCTTGTCTGCAATTGCTTTTGACAATGGCTGCGTGCTGTGACACACGGGTGGCCTTAATTAAGGGGCGCCTGCTGGTCAGTTAATTTTATTTTCGCAACCACTGCCTCCTAATATTACTTTTTTTCAGTGTGTGACACAGACCGTGCGGGGTGAAACAATGCATTTTATGACATGCTAACTTAAGGCCTTCCCTTGTTATTGCTATTCCTTTTCGATGGAAGCCACCACATGCCATTGACTGTTGGGTCGGATCTTTGGCGGTTAATTTATAAAATTCGCCATAAATACAATATATAGTCTTAGATTAATTATTAAAATTGTATATTTATATATCTATGATGTCTTTATACATATGACGATATGTATAAAAAGTTATTACCACTTTATATTATATCTAAAAAAAAAGCTTGGTAGTCCTAGGGTTAAAAAATCCTGATCCGTGCATATTTTTCGCCTACACTTCCAGGACAAAACTCACCAAGACACCCCACATATGAAAATTAATACCCGCATAAATAAACCCGTATTATCATCGTCAGCTCCGACGTCCCACATAAATTACATACTTCAGATGCACCGGAGAAGAAAAAAGCCAAAGAGTTTTACGACATGAAGGCGCGTGCACTCACACACAAACACACACGTCCCAGTTACGGAGTGGAAGTAACGAAAACTCCCGTTTCGATGGGTGGCGCTGCGGCGGCGTAATATAAAGCGCCTAAACTTCCGGTCTCGCGAGGCGGCAGCGCAAAGCGAATTTATGGTTCCGTCTATGTAACACCAAATGGAGCGCAAAAGGGCGTAGAGAGAGAAAGACATGAGATACGACTCGGAGGAAAAAAGAGAGGGAGAGGGTGTTTCACCCGTTGTCATGGAAACGTAAATGAATATGTGATGATTGAATTCAAGAAAGAGCGCTTAACAAATTACTTGTCTCAGTGGAAAACCCGGGCTCGATTCCCGGTCAAGTACAGGATTGTATTCTGCTTTTCAAATGTCAGATTTCAGTTTAAGCTTTATGTGCACATGCATAACACATCATTTCCTCAACTTTCCATCTTGTAACAAGCTATCTCTAACTGCCACAAAATATTATAAAAACAGACACGCATTTCGAAAATAGATCCAAACTTTTAAAATCTAATTTCGGTGAATTACCACAGAATACCGCTTTGTAACCGAAATGCACATTTTGTTTTCATAACCTTGTTGTGGCTATCGGAGATACCTGAGACTAGTATTTTAAGGGGCTGTTTTTGCATTTTTCAGCCATGAGACGTGCTCGTTAAATACCCAGTTGAATTTGAAGTTCGATTTAGCGAAAATTTTGGCAAGAAAGATATATCCCTACTAATTTATCCCAAACAACTTCAGCTTAAGTATTGTACGTCGGTAGGTGATAGGGATAAAACGCAACTTATAGAAAACTCTACTTCTAAACTCTAAACGATAAATTCAGCAAAAAATATTCTCAGGCAAGCAATTTTTACATTTTTATGTAAAAAAAATTGTGTTAAATGTATTCCCACTGATATGCAGATGGTAATTATAAAAACACGCGGTCCATACTTCTTTATTTTTTAAAGTGACAAAAAATTGGACTTATTAGGTTTAGCTACTGTAAAATGATGTGATGTTTCGGTGTTGTTACTGAAAATTGATCAAAAAGAATTGGACAATTTTTATTAAGGACTGGATTAAAAATTCATACGTCGATGTTTTCTGGTTCAAATTATACTAAAACTCAAGAGGAAGATCTAATTTAAAGTATTTCAGAAAAATAATATTATTCGAAAATGCAAACACTAATTCATTTTCTATGGATTGATTATGATATGATTCGTCTCGGATCTGACTCGATTAAATTCCGCGATGCTATATAAAATGCATAAAGAATAAATTGGTTCGAACTCTGAGACAATTACCATTCATTAACTGTTACCTGATGGTATCCAAGCAGAGCGAGGTGCATATCGATTAAACAAAATGTGAGGTTTTGATTTCTCGATTTTCGGTTTGTTCCCTCAAATACTTCAAATTTTAAGACCGAAATATCTGGATTAATAGCCGAGGCAGAAAACTGGGATGTGTTTTAATTCGGCCGATACGAAACTCACGGCACCGAAAGACTAAATTGAAGCTCATATGTTATTCAACATAAATGACATATCTATTAAGATTTGATTTCTAGCGAATAATTGGTCGCATTTGGTTCATTTCGTCGAAACACTGTACTACGATACCGCCAACGGTTACGCAATACAAATAAAGAGCGAGAGAAAATAAAGTGTCTCCACATCGGACTATTATCCCGAAAATAAAACATTCGCGAATTTCTCCAGAATTCAACACAATTGATATTCTAGCACACGCGATAACATTATATCCCTCATGAGCCTCTGCAGAGTAAATTAAATTCATTGTCCGCATGCAAAATCCCGCGGGATAATCCACGCAAACTCATTATTTTTAACTGGTAAAGAGAGGGAGGAAAAAACTCGAAAGAATTCGGTCGCCGTAAAAACGGAAAGCGAAAAAAAAACTAATTCCGTGCAAAGCTCAATTGGAACGAACGTAGAATGCCTAACAACGGCGCACGATACGCAGGAACGGCAACGGGGAGGAGAGAGGAGAGTAGGGGAGGGGGAGGAGAGAGGAGGGGAGGGGGAGGAGAGAGGAGGGGAGGGGGAGGAGAGTAGGGGAGGGGGAGGTTGGAAGAGGGGGAAAAGGGACGGGGTGAGGAGGTGAAGGTTTTCTATCAGCTTTTTAGGTCGCCCCTACAGGTTCACATGAGGAGGAAAACCGTGAAAAAAGAGCAACGTGTGGGAAATAGAAACGCAGCGTAGCAGGGGAATTTCAAAAGTCACGAAAGGTCACATTAAGAAAAGTAAGAAAACTAAATAAATGTTTAAACATTTATTTTGTTTTCTTATTTTTCTTAAGCCTCTTAGTGCCACGCAACGATTATATCGTTGTTGCTTCTCATACCAGAAGGGCCAACGACGATATAATCGTTGTTATACAGAGCAGGTTATAAAACGATGCTGTTCATTTAATATTGATCGGAGACAGATTGTGATAGTATCTAATTAAAGAGGAGATTACATAGCTTTCCTATGTGCAGCATATTTTTGTTTACCTTGTGATTTAAGTTCAAGTTAATTCATTTCATATGCTCGTATTCGCGCCAAGCTTATGATAGCGTCGGATGAAGCGGCATTTCGTTAAGTGCCAAGATAAGCGAATGTTTTTCACTCGGCTCCTTCTAATATCTTTTGAAATTCTATGGACCTGCTGACATCATGATTACTGATTTTTTTTAACACCGCTAGCAATTTCCATTGAAAGCAGATGCAATTAATTGCTAGGCGGAACAAACACATTTGGTTGAAGAGAAAAGCAAAGGCAAGCGATCTAGCTACCAAATATCGTTCAATTTAATCATTTTAATTGTTGACAAAGGATTTGTTTAGTTCTCGTGCGTATGACCATAAGAGGCTCACCCGGGAAATCGCTTCCAGTGTGGCTTTATTTCGTGTAAGTTCAGTGTAACATTTCGTATCCCTCGTACTTCACGATGGCTTCTTCATCAAATGATACATTTGAGGTTCGGGATGATGACGAATTGTTGAATTTTATTGACACTTTAAGTGACGATGACGATTACTTGGAAAAAGAAGATGATGCTGAGCGATCAGAAGAACAAGGTGGTAGAGAGACTTTTTCTTTTGACTCTGACACTAGTAGTGTTTTTTAGAAAAAATAAACCAGTTGGTATTGTGTACAGTGATAGATAGATAGATAGATAATCGTCTTTATTCGGGCGAAATTTAGACCAGAAGGTCCATTCTTACATTTAACCCTTAAACGTATTGCCGAAACCCGGGACCTTTAGATCTTCAGTCTAACGCTCTCCCAACTGAGCTATTTCGGCTTTTTTAATGATGAGAGTGCTGTAGAAGATAGTGATGAAAATTATCGTGCGATTGTTGACTCAATGTATGCGTCTCCCGAATACATCGAAGTCGCCGAAAACAGCGATACTCCCATGACTACAAAATTCAGTTATATGGAGACTCCTGGCCCGAAGAACGCACCTCCGCCAAACGCAGTTCCCATAGTGCATTTCAATCTTTTTTCACCCATAGTCTTTGGAACATGCTTGTGCAAGAATCAAACCGGTATGCTATTCAGTACTTGACTAGTCACCAAACATTATCTCCTAGATCACGGATGGGGAAATGGCGTCCAGTCAGCAATAACGGAGATGAAGGCCTTTATTGCAGTATTGTTAGAGATGGGTATAAGTAAAAGACCAAAAATGTTTTCTTATTGGTCAAACAATTCCCGTTGCATCCCTTGGTTTAGCAATATGTTTTCTAGGAATCGTTTTCAATTGATTCTAAAAATCTTCCATCTCACGGATAATGCAAAACTTTTCCCACCTGGCCATGAAAATTACGACCCTTGTATAAAATTTCAGCCCATTGTTGAACATGCTAACCGTCTCTTCCGCCACCACTATACACCCCATCATCATCTTAACATAGAAAAATCACTTGTAGGTACTAAAAGTCATAGCCATATACTCCAATATCTCCCTAACAAACAACATCACAAGTGGGAAAAAAAATTCTGGATGCTTTGTGACACCGTGGTGAACTAAATTCTAGCATTTTATTGTTAAAGTGGAACAAACAGCAAGGAACATAAAGAGGAATTCCAAAAACATGGACTGGGTTACGTGGTCGTGGAAAAATTGCTAAACATTGGGAATTATCACATAAAAGGTTTCCAAGTAGAAGTGGACAATTTTTTCACAAGCGTTCAATTGGCTCGTGACTTGTACAATAAATCAACTTTTCTCACAGGCACACTGCGGCGGAACAGAAAATACATTCCGCAGGCATTTAAGAGGAAGTTTGATGTAGGGAAAAAGAAATATTTTAGAAGTGACGAACTTCTTTTTCTTGGATATAGGGAAGATAAATCCCAAAAAAACACCTGTTCTGTTGTTGTCTACACATTTTGTGGCAGAAAGCAAAACTGTGAGTAGGATACGACATGGCTAACGTAAAGAAACTGTAAGACCAGAAATGGTGGACTGTTACAATAAATATATGGGTGGGGTGGATTTATCAGATATGATGGTGTATTCGTATCTGGATGAAAGACGCTCTTTGAAATATTGGGAAAAGGTGGTTTTCAGTGTTGTTGCGCGCATGATTCTAAATGCGTATCATTATATACAAAGAAAGTAATAAAGATAAAAGAATAGCTAGACTGGAGTTCACATCTAGCATCATCGATGCAATTGAAGCAGAGTGGCTATCAGAAATAGACTCCTCTTCTGGTAGGAGTGATGACACTGCTACACCGTTAACGTTTGATGTAAGAAAATTGCCAGAACGGAAAGAGAGAAAGAGAAGGATGTATGTGTGGTTTGCAGTAGAAAAGATGGTGGACCAGTGCGAAGATCTCGTACAGTGTGTTAAATGTGATAAAGGTTTGCATCATGAATGTTTGAAAAAAATGCTAAAATTTAGAAAAACTCTTAATGACCCAGAATGCCTGTCACTACTTCATTTTATCTCTGAATTGAGAAAGCAGCATTGTAATAAAAACTCTATCGTTAATTGTTTATTTTATATATTTGCGAATTTTTTAATTGAATCTCCTACTTAATTTTCTGTATAAAAAATTAATAACATTTACAATGAGCTTTAAATATAATTCTTTTTTTATGCTAACCATTATATTTTTTATTTAAAAAATGTAAAATGAAAAAACAATATTTTTTAGAGAACAAATAAATGTGCTATTCAAAAAAGATAATATTTCCTTGTAAATTCAAGTCATTTCTACAACTTTTGAAAAAACCAGACAAAAATATTAATAAATAATCTGTACATGGTATTTTTACTAAAGTACTGCAAAATAGCAAAAATAGCCGTGGAACTTCTGGCTATACCTGCCAGGTAAGGCGTGGCACTAAGCTAATGTGACGCTTTGCAAATCTTCCGCACGCATGCATAGGCTTCCATTTTTCCCCTAAAAAGATGCATCCCGTAAGTCCCTCGTTTATTTTGCCAAGCTGAAAAAAAAAAAACATTCTGAGCGGCCGTCGAGAGGCGTGATGAATGACACGATCGTAAGAGGAAAGAGAGGATTCTCCCTCAATCGAATCCCTAAGTCGAACAAAAGACTGGCGATCATTAAAGAGGCGAGATAAACAACGCATCCAATTCGAATAAGTCAAGCGGGTCGTTCAGTCATCGGTGAACTCGAATGTATTTCAAGTTTATTTTATTCCGGAAGTTTAGGAATAAAATAGCGTTTTTTTATTATAGTATGAACCTTAAAACATGTGCTTATATACTTCCGATTAACATTTAAAAAATTTATAATCGTCCCACTAGTCTAAAGGTATTTTTCACAACAAAAATCCTTTCTAGGTCACAGCGTGTTAACATATAAAAGCAAGTCTCCCTCCCTATGTTATTTTTGCAAAAGACACGACTAATTCCATAACTGTTTTACGTTTATTCCGCAAGAATATCCTCAATGATTGAAATATTGATTTTTTAAAAACATTATCCACATCACAAATAATCAAATTGGAAATAAAACATTAGTAATTATAGAATTTTAAGCGCTTTACTCGACATGTGACACAGGATAAAGGAGACCAAAATACGACGGCAGTTCAACCAAGAATATAAAATTACCAGTCTTTCAAAACAAAGTAAATCTTTCCTTTTTACCAAATCCATTAAAACCATGTTTCTACAATTCATCATAAATATCGACTATATCCAAGGCAGGGAATGATTGACAAACTCCTTACATTGGATACAAAAATATTGAAACTAAAAACTAACTACAAAATAATTACACAACGCATTCCGAAATGACGATAGCCGTTTCGTTATTTGTGAAAACTGTCAGAGTATGCGTTACTTTGATTCGAACGACGGCAGATTTACACGACGGTAGCATTAAGAACAACATGAACCTAAGCAACTAAATTTCGAAATTAGGAGATAATGAATGGAGCTCACATACGTGCCTCGGATCGGTCGTCTCCTGAGAGTCATGATCGACAGACCCGAGCAAAGAAAGGAGAATCACGTTTTTTGTTTCATTAAAAAAACATTTTGGCAAATGAAGTAAATAAACGGCTATAGGACACCAATATAGATGAACAAGTGTCTCGCAATTATTGCCTTTCAAGTAGGAACTTGCTCTTTTCTATGATTTAAAACGTTACTGCTTCCATTTGCCAATAAAATGGTCAAAATATTTTCTTAAGCTTTAACCTAAGTGTGAAGATAATATACTAAATTTACAATACATAAGAAGTAATTTTTCAATTAGCAAAATCAATATCCGAGCCGAAATAAACCATAAAACTCGCTATATAGTTGTATCAAAGTGTTAAAACACAAGATTTTGTTAAATATTAGATTTTGTAAAAATGTTGCATAAATAATAACAAATAAAATACTTTTCTACATTGGCAAATAACTTTATGCATTTCAATGAAGAACAGCTTCGGAGAAATGGCAAAAGAAATATAACCCGCACGCTTTACTTGTGTGTGACGGCGTTCTCTGAGCCAATGAAGCGTTTATCTCATAGGTAATATATTTTAAAGCAGGGCATCTAACCGGAACCGAACCGAAACCGAAAAAACCGTTATTTTGGCTGGAGTGAAACCGAACCCGAACCGAAAAAAAATATTCCGAAAACCGTTATTTATTTCGTTCCATTTTTTCGGTTCGCAACAGCAGTGGGAGCGAAAGAAGGGTTTTTCCTTTTGGTTTAATATGAGTTTTTGAAAGCCTCGCTTTTCAACACCGAATAACGCAAAGGCTAATGGTTTTCTTGAGAATACATGCCCCTAAACCTTTGGAGAGATGCATCTTTGTGATAATATCTGTCGGTTCAATGGTGGGAGTTTCCATGGGCATCTCAATACATAGAGAGAGGGTCAAGGATACGTCCTGCTGAGGTTTTCCAGAACCCTGTTAACCCTGCGGTACTCGCGTGGGGTGCTGTGGACACCCCAGTTATACGTTTTATGAGAGGGTTCCTTTCTTTTGGCCTTTTATTTCCCCGACCCTTCAGTAGCTGGAATGAGATGTGTTTGGAGCCTTTTCTGCTAAAAATTTCAGTTCTCTGTGGTATTCCTTTGAGTTTGTACGTTTTTTCTAATAGAGTGCTGCATTGAACATTACGGAAATCAGCAATTTTTTCTTTGTGCGGACGTTGTTCTTATTTTATTCTGAAATTATTGTTACTATATACAGAACTTATTATTTCGCATAATTTGAGATGTCTCTCAATAGTTTCGTTTCTTCACTGATTGTCATCATATAATTTGTAATTTTCCGTAATCGGAGATAGCATCTCAAACAGTTTCTTCACTGACAACAAGATTTGCGGATTTTTATTATTTCAATGTTAGGTTTCTGTTTTGAAACTCCCTGTAGACTGTTTCCGACTGATATTTGACAGAACTATTATAAAATTATAGTGAATTGCACGAATATTCAAACTGAAAAAGCAAAGCATATACAGTTTTCAAGGTAATGGTGTAGAAAACGGATTTTCCTCTCGTGTATAATTATTATTTGAGTACTATTGCGAGATTTCTGATTTCTTTAATTGAACTCCGCAGTCGTGCTTTTGAGATATTCTTACTTCTGTTAAATGGTACTGTGTATATATATTTGTCGTCTTAAGAAAATGTATGTAATTACATATTGTATGGAATTTTTAATATTAACATCTAAATTATTGTACCGGGATGTAAAAGCATCCCGAAAGCTATAGAAACCCTTTATGAACATCAAGGCTTTACTGTACGAAAATTACATATTACTAACTACTAGGCTTTGAAACATCATGCTGATTAAATTTCAAAGAAAAGCAGCTGTTAAAATAAAAAATGCTAATTCGAAGGCGCCGACGGCAATTTATTCTGCCAAAACCAATTAAAAAATACGCTCTCCGGAAAGAAAAGCACGGCATATAAATATTATTTTTAAGCTAAACATTAACTTTCGTTAGAGATGTTTCGAACGTTAGTTCTGACCCCGAGTTTATTAAGATTGCCGGCGGCATGAAACTTTAATAGGGTTAATGTTTTTTATGGTAAAGTTCGCCGACACGAAAAGGTCTCAAAACGCTCCCATCAGGAGAAAAATAAAGATCCCCTTAAAAGGAGATAGTTGCGCACTTCGTCACTATTATTATTATTTTTTTTTTTAATTTTCCGCGTCATCTCATCTGAAGTTGGGAGCCGCAAAAGTCGCGCGGAGGCACTTCGAAAGAGTTTACGAGAGCAAAAAATGAAGACGCCATCGTAAAAAAAGAAACAAAATCAAAATTACGACTCAGAAGCGAGTAATGACACGAGGAAAGGGCAAAGATTTTTACGATCTCGAAATGGCTGCAAATTTCGTCGGTAAAAGAAGGAAAGCGTGAATTGCCCGGCGTGCCAAACAATTATATCCTCCTCTCCCTCTTCGAAAAGTTACCAACTCCTTCACGCTCACCAGCGACGGAATCCAAGGGCTTTACTCCCGCCACCACCGCCGCCACCACCACCTCCACTGCCGTTGCAAAGAGTTCCAAGAAGACGCTCAGGACCTTTTTTTATAAAGCGACGAAAAATTAACAACCGCCTTTAATTGCTGGAGACGGCAATAAAAGAGGTCCGTGACCGAATTAATGCTCCTTCCATAAACGAATATCCCTCCCCCCCGCCTCTCCTCTCTACCCCTCTTTACCCATAATGCATAGTGAGTAAGATAAGAGGACGTGTCATAATGAGATTTCGCGAATTATTTTACCATTGAATGCACCTAGTATTTTTCCCCTCTCATGAGTTAATTAACTCTCCTCGTTCCAGCGGGGATAGTTCGAAGGCCGTGAAATAAAAACTAAATTAAAAACAACTCGAGTGTCTCAAATTAAAAAAATACCTACTTTTTTATACTTATCTTGGTTATTTTTTTAACCCTAGATTACTAACCATTGGTCTGGCAGATGATGACCAAAAAAAAAATAATCTCCCTCTACTCCATATTTTTGAGTTCTAGGTTTGGCTTTTTGTATACCCTCATTTTAGCTTTTGTTCTTCTAGTGTGACTGTTTACACAAGGGATTAATTGCTTTGATTTTGTGCTATGCTGCTGAGGTCGCCTCACAGACGAATGGTTAGCCTTAACGTTACTTGGTGATCCTAAATTTAAGTCGTACTCTCAAGTCGATGATCGCTAATGTTCTGCAAATAGAGCTGCCTCAGGAGAGCCAGAATAAGGGCGAACTCCTATTTGTGGAAAGATGTGTTTGGAATGCTCTGATAAAATTTAATACGGTATTTATTGTATGTTTAAATGTACCAGAGAGTGTTGAAGTTTAGTTAAGTATTTAAAAAATTTAAGTGTATCTCTTTTTTCTTTTATTAAAAACTATTAGTATGAGATAGTCTGTTAGACGAATGGTTAGTAATCCCGTTTGTCAAACGAAGTTTAGTAATCTAGGGTTAATTTTCAGAATTTTTTTGCACGAGGACTATTAAATTTCCAGGAGATTTGTCGGGGTGGAAAGCGAGCTCTGAGCGGTGAGTCTCCGCGTGACCGCGGCGTCCGACGGCCGCATCCAATTTTGCATGAATTGCCCTCTTTGGACGCAACACGTTTCGCGATCTGCAGAGACGAAAAATTCCCTATGGGAGCTTCGAGCTATTTCTGGCGACAAAAGTGTAATCCGGGGATGAAAAAAAACGAGGATCCCGACGCCGCTACGCCCCTCTCCTAACTCCCCCCCCTTCCTAACTCCCTCCCTTCCTAACTCCCCCCCCTTCCTAACTCCCCCCCTTCCTAACCCCCTAACCCCTTCCTTCCCCCCCTCCACCCTCTCCCCAGCCCCACTACCCTCGCCCGTCCTATTTTCGCCGCGTACGTTTTCATTCCACCGTTATCTACCTGGGGGATCTAAGCGAAGCGGTTTTTCATATCGCGAGGCAACGGGGAAAAGGGGATTTTGGGGATGCCTGACGCTGCCACATTACCACAGATAAGGGGGGGTTGATAAAAATCGCCAACCGTACATCACCGGTGCGAGCGGAGGATACGGAGAAGGAAAACACGAATTCGCTCCCACATACGTGCGGCGACGAAATAACACGAGGCGGAGAAAAAACAGCGATTTTTTTAACGGGACAAGTCAACGTCATTAACCCTTCACTATCGCGTATTTAATGTAATGAATAATAATGGAGCCACGTGCAAACTGGAATGAACACCGTTATGTAATTAACCGAACAAAATATACACCGCATGTTTTTTTCTATTTTTGTGTAATTATGGTTTTTTAAACGTGTCACAATGCAGATAACATTAACTTCTTCCTTTGTGAACCTAGAATTATCCGCGCGTAGAATACAGAACGCTAAAAAATGGCTCGTTCGATAAAAGAGGATAAAAAATAGAGCTTCATTTGGTGAAGCAGTACGAAAAAGCGCGTTTTAATTATTAAGGTTTATTTAGAACTGTAAACTTGAAATTCTTTATAAATTTAGTAATATAAATATGTACACACACATATGGTGTACCATTTAAAACGCAACCCACAGGAAGAACGTATCATTTATTACAAGTTTCATTAAATATACACTGTATATTTTTAGTTATTTTTTATAAATAGTGTCAACAACTTTACAGAAGATTGCTGAAAATGTCCACCTCCTTCTCGATGGCATGCTTCAACCCTTATTACCGTGTTCCTGTTTCACGAAATTAATTTATTAGACGGTATATTGATGTCTTGTCTGGTACTTCCTTTGCTGGATATGCATTCCTAAATGCCTCACGAACTGCAGTAAAACATTTCAAAGATGCAATACCTGCGCTTGTGAACAATATTGAAGATTGGGTTGCGTTTTAAATAGTAGATCCTGTATGTGTGTATATATATATATATATATATATATATATATATACACACATATATATATATATATATATATATATATATATATACACACACACACACACACATATACATACATACATACATACACGAGCGTAACTGCCCATCAAATATGACAGGTATGCGGCACTTCCCATTCTTTCTCCTTTTTTCTCTTTCTCTATCCCAAACCTCCTCCCTCTCATTTTCCTGCCCTTTTCCCCTTTTTCCTTCTCTGAAAAAATAGACTTCCTAGTCTCTATCTCCACCTAATAAAGATCTTTCTCTCCCTTTATCTCTCTCCGCTTTCCTTCCCTGGATAAATAGACTTCCTAGCATCAATCTTGCCCTAATAAAGACAATTATCATGTGTCTCACCATCCTTCTCTGTCTCCCTCCCTCCCTCTCTCTCTCCTCGTCTGTCTCTATCCTTTTTTCTTTCTTCCTCTCTCGTCTTTCACGTACTAAAACATTAAAAGAACGCTTTCCTTACGCATATATTTGTAGTATATGGATTGAGGCGACAATAAAATATTGAGGTTTAACAATGACACGCTCTCCAAGCTTAAAATTTTTCAATAAACACGATTTAAATGAATATCTTGAGCGATTTCGAATCGTAGGCGAAAAGCAACAATAAGAATAAGAAACGTTATTTATTTTTCTTTAAAATGGTTCAGGTTCGAAGATCGTAGGTCAATTACTTCTAATTTGCAAAAGAGTAAATTTTACGTGTTATCTTATGGGAAATAGAAATTATTTACGGGAGTCAAACCCGGGTATTTTTTTACGAATTCTTTTTATAAATGGCTTTTACTATAAGAATCAAACATTCCTACAGAATTTCAATCTTCTACCTAATCGGAAAGTTCGTTAGCATTGCAGTCAGTCGCAAATAGTTCTCGGTCGAGAGTGAGGGACAAACGTAGCTTATTATTTAAGAAGATATATATGATAATGTAGTTTATTCAATAAACAAATTAAAAAATTCTAACTTTATATCTATAACCATTTGCTCAGAATATTAATTTGAAATTTTTGAAGGCACCCTTTGCCGCCCACCGATTTTTCCAATTGATTTCTTTGACAGCGTAATAAATGGCATTATAGACCACACACACTGCAAATTTCAGTCTTCTGTCTCTTACCGTTTACCTGCTATTTTAATTTAAGCGATTGCGCACACGGACAGACAGAGCGAAAACATAAGCCTGTTCATAAAATGAAACGCGGTAATAAACCGCAACGTAAAAATAAATAATGTTACACAAAACTACTATTTGAAACACTTAATCATTCAAATTCGTTTCGACACGAAACTGAAATAACTGTAAGAATCGGCAAAATACAAAAGAATTTTTATCGATAATTACCAAAAAGAACCAAATTTCGTATCATCTGATTAAAAAAATGTTTCCGGATAGATTTAAATGAGAGTTCGCGATAGGCAAAGAATTGTCTTTATTGTTATTTTTTCGCGAAAGAAATGCTGGAAATAGAAACCGAACAAATACAATATCATTCTCTTTCTCTCTGCAGTTTGCAATAAAGGAACGTGTCAACAACCGTTATCCGAACACCGGATGGAACGTATTTTTCCTCGAACGCGTCTCATCCATTCAATTCGGGCACCAAACGCGTCACGGCGCGGAGTTATATTGCACCGAGGCGAAGACCTCTGACGTATTTTCGAATGAAATAAAAAACAACGAAGACGCGACAGCAACGCTTTTCCCATTAAAAAGATATACGCCGCCGAGACAAAAAAAAACGAATAAGCTACCGATGAAGCAGTGACGTAAAAGCTCCGAGACGTCTTCCCCTAGCAACGCAGTTGCGTTTTATTATTATTATTATTATTATTTTAAAAAACTTCGCGGTACATAAAAAGGGAGTATTTGCGGGATAACAGCGGTACACGAGCTTCGACAGCAGCGACAACGTCCAAATAAGGAGTAAAATTTCGCACGACACACACTTATTCGACGTCTGCAAAACGTCGCGACCATAGAGCAATAAGGGAACGGCTTAACGACGTCACTTAGCACGAGAGGGCGGTTTTTTTATATTCCTTCTTTATCCCTTACAGACGTCTCTCTCTCTCTCTGCGGTTGTAAGAGATGAAACCACGCCATAACGGCAGAAGAGACGTCGGCACAGTTTCGCCACCGCGTGCCCTGGAATGCAGCGCGAAAAAATAATAATACCTTTTATTTCCAAAGAGGAGGAAGAGTGTGGGTGTGCGTGAAAACTTTGACGTTGTTCTGCGACGAGGATTAATCGAAAAAAGAGATTAAACTTCGGCGTGTTTTTGTAGGATACAATAAAAATCGGGTTTCTTCTTTTTCGAAATCTCAATCTTAAGTTTTAACCGCGGCATATTTTTAGGTCGACCTAATGACCTCATTTTTTTAGAATATGATTAATGGCCTCGGAGGAACTTTTACAATATGTCCTACACGCTCGCCCTGCAAAGGATACAGTTATTAAAAAGCTTCAGGAACTTCGGCGATCCGAAGAAAAGTTTTTTCTTTGCGATTTATTTAAACTGTCGATGCTGTGTAATGCAACAATCACTCCAACATATGGAAAAACAACCCCAAGGATTATCTAGTCCATAAACAAATCAGATAAATTTAATATACAGCCTTATTTTGTCAGCAAAGCTTCATATATTCAACGATGTGCAACGAATATAACATTCAAACAGAATAAGATTTAGGATAGCATTATAACCAAACTGCTTCATGTCCGAGTATCTTTTAAATGAAAACTGACAATTAAAAACAAAGGACTTCGTTCAAACACAAATTAAAGCTACGGCTCCTACGTGTCAAACTACACGCCTCACGTACACTTAGTCTCCGATAATCCTAACAGGTGAGGGGAAAAATCAGAATAGTTATAAAATAGCAGAGCGGAATGATGTTTAACATAAGAGAGTACCCAAGTCTAAGAAAACACCGCCAGATTAACGAATTCATTAGAGGCGGGTAATATTAGCAGACCAGAATGCTATTTTATGCTGGGAACGTTCCTAAAAAACCAATTGATTGAACAAGCGATTCCCAACCTTTATACGCGACCCCATTATTAAGACAGCCGACCTCATCGCGACGTAAAATGTAAAAATTTCAAAATATTAAAAAATATATATTATATTTGCACAATGATTGTTTGTTCGAAACATACCAAAACATTGCGTTAGCTAATTAATCAGCGTCTAATTTAGGTCAAATATAAATTTCTACTCATAGATTGTAAAGGTGAGTATAGCCTCAAATTCGTTCTAACTTTGAACGGTTCGTTCCGTACATTTTTTTAAGAATTTGATAATTTTAGTAAAATAGGTACTAAAACACATAATAACAAGATGGAAAAGTATAATCCATAAATGGAATACACAGAGATTTCAAAGCCGTTCTTAACGGAAAATACGTATGAAACGGTATCGAGAAATAGGGGGTTTCTCGAATTTTTATTCCCGAAACTATAAGTCGTAGTTATACGGTCTCTGGGACTATCTTGTAATAAAAGTTGTTCACCATCCAAATAATTTTTTTAATCTGTACCTCACAGATCATATAAGAGCATAGGAGAGACACACATGGATGTTTAATTGTTGTTTACTGAGAGAACAGTCTTTGCGATTAATGTAAACAAAATATACGTTTTTCTCGGAATTTTATCGAATTTTTATCTCCGAAGCCATAACTCGTAAATATGTGGTCTCGTAGACTATCTTATAGTGAATGTAGTCCTCTAGCCGAATACATTTTTAAACTATACCTCACAGATCATATAAGGGCGTGGGATAGAAAAACATGGATTAAATTGTTGTTTACCGAGAGAACCGCCTTTAACATCGATGTAAACAAAATATGCGATGTTTGTCGCGGGATTTTCTAGAATTTCCATCTCCGAAACTATAACTCGTAGGTAAGTGGTCTCGTGGACTTTCTTGTATTAAATGTTGTTCTCTATCCGAATAAAGTTTTTAATCTATACCTTACAGATCTTATAAGAGTTAGGGAGAGAAAAGTTTGGTGTTTCATTGTTGCTTGACGGATGCCATTTAACGAGATACGAGTATAAGTTTATTCAAGTAATTATGTAAAGTGGAGGTTCTAATTGACGGTTTCTGTTCAAAATCACAATTGGGCGATAGATTTTAATAACGATCACTCATACTTAATTTAATTAAAATCCGTAAAGCGGTTTAGCAGATGAAAGTTACGACGGACAGACGGGCAGACCAGACGTGCCCATAAGGCGTTCCGCTATTACCGCTTCGCTGGTAAAAAACGACTAAAAACTAAAAGATAAAATGCTAAAACTATTCCATGGACAAGTTTCCGTTTTCGCGATTCCCTTGAAAACTTTTTGCGAACCCTGGGTTGGTTAAGCAAACGGGTTAAGCGTCGTATACCTGAAAATATACATTGACGTTTTGATGGTTATTTCAGAGACATGTGATCGTAGCCACAAGGCGATCTCTGTTGATTTAATACATACACATTAATATATAACAAAGAAGATAAACGTAAAGATGTAAGAGGCAATAATGGCAGAATTGAGAAATTTCATCAACTTTCATAACCTCTCTACCCTAACGTCCGTATCCTTCACACGAGGATTTCCACTCCGGATAAACCGTCTCCATAAAAACGGGGATGGATAGAGGACCGCACATGTCACAAGGAAAAAAAACAACCTTCCGCTCGCGCACAGCACGTCACCGAATATAGAAAAAAAAAGATTAGAAATACCGTGACGTTCTGGAGGAGGCAATGCCAACCGAAAAACGACTCGAAATATTTCCGCCAACGTCAACGGCGGACAGGAATGCAGCGGTCGGATAAAAATGTGTACGTAAACAGAAATGAAAAACTTCGGCCCCATTTTGCAAGATTGAGTCACAGGGAGGGAAAAAAATTATGCCAGCGGATGACCGAAAGGGAGTTATTGCGGAGAGAAATGGAGGGAAATGGGTTAGGAGGGAACGAGAGAGAGAGAAAGGGAAGATAGAGGTGAGCGGCAACAAAGGAGGGAGAAGAGGAGAGGTGCGAAGGATGAGAGACAGGGTAACGTAGAAAAACGAGAGAGATAAAGAGAGGATGACATCGAAGGGTTTTCCCTTTGGTGAAGCGGAGAATGTTGAGTGAAAGGACCTTATCTTCAGCCAACCCGCATTGCCTCGAGACATTCGAGTGACGAGACAAATTTTTCAAAAAATCCCTTATTTTTTAGGGTTCAGTCCGGGACGACAAAGTCGCACACGAACGTGCACACACAAACAAGTGCACTAGTACCCATAATTAAATAATTACGCCGGATAAAGAAGTTGTTCTCGTAGCAAAATTAGTTTCTGATTTATATGATTGTATAACTGTTTTTCAACCAAAACCATCAATCATCAAACTATTAATAAAAGCCTTAATCTGTTGGTTGGTTGGTTGGAACGCTACATGGGATTTCCCATAAGAGGGATCTTAAATATTCCTCTTTCACACTTGCAGACTTATTTTCTTTCGCAAAGTTAAATTAGAAGTAAAAATGACGCACAATATTTGGATAAGAACCCTTTTAGAAGGAAATTAAATGAAGATTCTTATTCTTATCGTCCATTTTGTTTTCGAATCGAATTTGCTCATATTAAGCTAAAATATTCGAAAATTTGTCAAAATTTTGCATTTTTACTGAAACGTTCCATTGGCGATCAACAGATCATACAGAAAATCAACATATCTGGTGAGTCCATAATAGCTATTTTTTTCGGAATAAAACGTTAAAGATGTTGTTAACTTAGTTTAAAAATTGTATACTCTTATTGTCTTCCTATTAAATACCAAAAAAATACATTAAAGTGAAAACCTGTTCATCTATCTTATATAATCTTCGTATAAGTGTCAGATTTAGCTCACTTCCTTCCAATATAGTTGAATATATTAAGTTACAATTTTCCCGTTGAATTTCAACGGGCATTTACACTAGTTCGTAAATAAAAAAATAATAATTAACGCGCACTAACGCACAGAGGCAAATCTCACCCAAAAATCGAAGCCGTATTCGAAAAAACAATATTTAAAATATAACTCCAGCATAAATACAAAGATAAACACAAATATGCTCTCAGCGTATAAATGTCAGATTTTAACCCTCCAGTGGTCGCGTGGATAATTGTAACGTGAGTGGTCGCGCGGATGACAATTGTCATCCACTTCAAATTTTATCGTTTTGCTTGCAATAAACCGTTTCAGTGCTTCCCTCAAGACAATTCCATTCCAATTAGAGCTCTACCATGATTAAGGATGTAAGCAAACTAAACTGCATATTTGGTGTCAAAGGCGTTTATTAAGAAAATAAAAAAAAATCGAATAGAAAACGATTTACGTGTTATTTATCGAATGTTTCTTTATAAAAAGAACAAGAATAAAAACAACAAATCCCTTATACATACTTTAACAGTCACTGAATGTATACACTGTAGTCGAAACAAATGAGCAGTTCTCTCGAATAGCTAAGAGCTGTTCGTCAACAGTAGGGTACTCACTTATAGTAGAGTACAGAACAGTATAGTAATTTGGAAAATTGGCAAGGCAATCCACGCACGCTACCTGTTCGGAAGTAAACATCAAACTGACGGAAAGAGACATCCTTGATAGGAATGTAGTAAGGGTCACACCCACACCACTCGCGCAGGAACGAAATGACGATAGATCAAACTAATATGGATAACTATTGTCATCCACGCGACCAATCGAGGGTTAAATCTTTGCCACCGGGTCATTGTGGTAATAAAACCTCTCCGACAACAAATATTTTTATTGGGATTTTGCGCAACCTTTCAATAATTCGCGCAAGAGAAAATTCAGTTCCCTAACAGAAACCGCAAGTCTTTGCACTTATCGCTAAAGAAATTAGAAACTGGCTTATAAATGGTTGCAAATGTCATAATTAGTTCCACGAAACTATTAGCATGTCTAACAAAAGTGGACGCAGATTGAGTCAGCCCTCGCAGAGGAACAAGATGTTCCATCAATAATTAATCGCTCCATCAACAGTGCTACACTATTTAAATGATTTTTTTAAGGATGATGTAAGAAGTCGAATAAAGCAATATTCCTTACTTTAAATGTTCCATCATTTCAAAATTTTAATTTTTATCTCGACGTTGATTCTTCTTCCTTCCATTCTTCCATTTCTCACTCTTCTTTCCTAAATAAGCTTTTACTTGGGAGTGCCTACTTGACCGATAGCTACATTTTGACTAATGGAATGCCAGCGGAATCTGTTGCTTCTTTTGACTTCAAGCGCACTATTCGCACGTATTCGCTTCGGTTAGCCTCCGCACTGGCAATTTGGTATAAGAGGTTCCGAGTTCCCCTTCGCTTCACTTCCTCGTCTACGCTGATGCCTAACCCGGAGCGTGGTCAAATGGCTGTTTCGTGAACTCCTTTCGTATAGGCTGAATTCGCATCAGTTGTTCCGGGTAAAATCAATAACAGTCGGAAGATTTCTCCGCTAATATTCAAAACTGACGCTTAATTAGTATGGTAACAACATATTCGAATTTACGTTAAGCTGATTCTCCTACATTATTCTTCTATTAATTTACAAGCAATTAAATATTGTAATACATTCTAAGACCGCAAAATTCCTCTCTCAACTGATGGATAAAGCGAACTCACGGCGTTCATCTTAAATAGATATCAGAAGTAGTTATTTCGTTTTCCTTTGCTAAATATAATATATTATTCGTTATACAACGACTATCGACGAATAACTTGCTCTAAAATTTAAAAACGAGGGTTAGTTTCAATGATATGCAGGTACATAGATATTTAACGAGGCCGAATAATTTTAATAGATTCTCTGACTAAGAAGTCATCAGCAAAGACTGCAGTTTCAAGTTACGCGCGAAGTACTACCATTCGAGATGAGCTATTTGTCCGCATTTAACGGCGGAAAAGTAAAGGCCTGAGGGACAGATAATTTCCCCCTCCCCCCATGACTTCGTTATCGCTTACTTTACCTCACAAGAAGGAGAAAACAAGTGAAGTACCACGATTAGGCGGGATTTTTTGGCGGTAATTTCTGGGCTCAGTTCTATTTGAGAGGTGACTGTTCGCCTTAACATTAACTCAGTTATCGTGTTGTTAACATTCTTTTAAATTTTAATCACAAATCTTAGAAATCGCATCTCTTTATCAAATCTAATATTTATATATCCCGAAAACAACAAATTATATTAACTTAAAAATATGAAACCTTACTTTTACTGGGCTAATATGTCAATTTAAATACTTACAAAATACCCCAGATTCATTTTATTTCAGTTTCGTTAACTGAGTTCACACGCATCACCACAGATACGGAAGCTATGGGCATTTAGAGTAAAAAAATGAAAAAAAAACGATACTGAAAAATTCCTCGCTGTGAAAAACTAACATTGGCGTGACTTTTCCTTTGTGAAACGCAGATTCGTTTAAAGTGATGGATTAGAAAGATATACGACGATAGAACAGAGAGCAGTCGAGCTTCAGCTTCCGTGGTTCGTAGACATAATGGACGGCAGAATATTGAATTTTTGTACTCATTGTTGCATCAACAGTTATGCAGAGGTCGAAGGAATCGATACACGAGCATAAAAGTTACTCAAACTTTCCATTATTGATAGAAAACTACTGTATTTCGTTGAGAGGGAACTTCAGAGTTTAACAATACCTACGGTTTTAGATCATGGCATTGAAGTGGAAATGTGACAATAGGTTTATCCCAATTGTAAAATAGACCAACTTTATAAAACTTGCTTGGCAACTATAGTTTTTTTTTATCTGGTTTACATACCATAAACTAACGAGAAATTCGACATACACAGCGGTATCTCGGGCAGAGTTAAGGGGGCGATCCAATGAGACTGAATGTGAATGCCTTGAAAAAATCTAGCCCGGAGGCTCGTGTAACTGCGCCACTGATACGAGCACTTCAGAGTTCGTAAGTTGCATATAATTTCGTGCGGCAAAAAATCCTGCATTTGACATCTGCTCTACTTCAACTAAAAAAGTAAACAACAGATAAATCTTTACCCGGCGACGCACTGATGTTTGTGTGTTCATAAACAAACAGAAGAAAAGCGAAAAATTGAGTACACGCTGCAACTTGACTGTCGGGCGTAAGGTTCAAGTAACGCTTCCACGGATATCAGGACGTGTGCTTTTCCGTTCCATTTCATCGCTTTCGCAACGGATAAACAAAGCTATCCATAAAGACTCCGCTGTAGCTTCGATAGATTGGCTGCGCGCAAGCGAAATACAGGTCTCGGTATTCACATCAGCGAAGAAAAAATAAATGATCGTCGTCCTATTTGAGCTTTCTGTTCCATTCTCCTATTTAAATAATCCTTTCTCTCTCTCTCTCTCTCCATTAGCCTCAATCACAACGCGCCAATCGGATGGCTTTTGTTAAAACTCCAAAAAGACGAAGAGCGACATATTCACCATTAATTTAATACCTCATATTCCAGATGTCTGAGCATTTGATCTTTACCTCCCCTTTCTGCCAAAATTACTGTCGTATCCTTTATATTGCAAGCGTCGATTGTAACCTTAAACAAGATTGGAGAGGTGTACTCCATGTCGGAGTACACAGAGTTTCCAAATGCGTTCTTTGGGATTTCACATGTTCTCAATATTTTTCGTTCAGATGAGTATTTAATGAGAAGCTAGCGAGGTACGTTGTAAAATATATGTAAGTCCTAATGTAAAGTTGTCGTTATTGTCCGATTTAACCAACATTGGAATCGGACGACCAAGTTTAGCAAACCTCCCCAATACTAAATTTCATCAAAATACGTCCAGCAGTTTCCTAATTTTAACATATGGACGGACGGACACGACCTCCTCTATATGCGTTCACTTCGTGCAAAGAACGTATAAAAATGATTCATTCCAAATATCAGTAATGAGGTCAGGCTCAACTCTGTGGAATTTACTCATAATGAAAAAAGAACTTTGTTATTTCCACAAATTTAATTTTAAAATGACCGGTTTCATCAGATGCTACGATCGTAGTGAAACCGGTCGTTTTTAAATTAAATTTGTGAAAATAACAAAGTTCTTTTTTCATTATTATTCATTCCGTTTAGAATGCATTCAGTTTAGAAGACAATACTAAATAACAAAAGTTTCCTCGATCTAAGCTCTCTATCCTTAATCTTATGCATCCACAAGCACTCGAATATTTCTTATGCTACTACTACTCGGGCAGAAATTTGCGAACAAAAAAAACAGTAGGCACCTTTTTAATCAAAACCAATTTAAGCAAAATTCTAGGGATATTTTCATACAGTCATCCCGCCTACAGTCCGGTATCCCAAAGCGCGATTTCACGTAAACGCGATTTATAAAGTGCTACCATAATATTCTAGAACGCGGTCCTGGTTCAAGTTTACGCGATTTTCGAAAACCGACTTCTTCGATTTTTAACAAAGAATTTCTGACGCGAAGCAATTTTGTCTGTCAACACTCACACGTGAATCCCATTCGAGTCGGTTCAGTTGAACTCCTATATTCCAATAAAAATACTTCACAACACTTTTCCGCGAGCCCCACTTAAACGGCTTCAACACTTTCAACGATAACATATTTTAAAGGTAAGTTTTATATGTTCTTTTATTATGCAATTTGTCTTCTATCATCGTTACAGTGTACATTTTGTCTATTTATTCAAGTACCGAGTTTAATAATGAATTGCATCCGAGTACGCAGACTAGGTGAAATGTATATAATTAAGACCCATTAATTTCTATATTAAACCAAGTTGTATTATATTAATCTAATGCTAGTAAAGAAAATTAGTACTAATTTAATATTAATATATCGATTTATTATTATATAACTAGCGTAATTGCCCGTAAAATATGACGAGATTATCATAAAAGGATTCCAAATATATATGATTTCGATATGAAAAATCAGTAAGATATGCTATGATCTGGTGTGGCGTTGATGCACAATCAAATCAGTGTATTTGAAAGTTGTCTTCGTTTTAATTATACTGTTTAAGTAATTATTAGTAGAGAGGCCAAATGACTATCCAAATCGAAATAATAATATATACTGCATAAAGAAGTAGCTGAAATTTACTTGAAATATTTGAGCAAATTATATTATTTAAAACGTAAAGAATTTAACTTAATAAATGAATGATTTTACTCTTATTAACACGTAAAAAACAGGATAAAATGTGAACGAACTGTCTATTTACCAAAAATTTGTAGTAACTTACTTACTGTTAACTACATGCTTACATGAACTGCAATGAATTTTAATTATATTTTACGATCATAATTTCTTTAAACTACATACAGTAGTATAGTATAGTAGTTTTGATTTTTTTTCTGAAAATTGGCTTATTTAAAGAAATTTAAATAAAAGTCATAAAATGTTGTTTTCACTCCTATTTGAAATTCGGTTCGAAATATTAGCTGTACTATCAGTTAAAGAAATCCATTGAAAATTATGTGATCTATATTTAGTTTTATGAATTCCCACCATTTGGCAATGGCGCATGATTCATTAGTATAACATTTTTATAATCAATTATAATTTATTATTGTTATTTTTGTACTGCAGCTACTTTTAATCCTATGCAAATGTCCTCTTCTTCTTCCTCCATTTCCGCTCATTCCCATTCTCTTATCCTTCCTCATCTCTAATTACTTAATACATTCAGCAAATAAGTTATACCCATGCATAAAAGTCTGACCCGTGTTAAAGCACTAAATTGGTGCATTTATTATGAGGCCTAGAATAGAATTCAACAATTGGGACAACAGTGGTCCAATATAAACAAAATGCGTGAAAACGTGAAACACCGTATTAAAACGTAATTTCTGGAGATTTACGAATGAGATTTAAATTCTTCTCCTCGAATAAGTAATGTACGAGTAAGTTAAATACCTCATCCTTGAAATATTTTTAAATGTAAACGAAAAAGGTCTGCATGTTAAGGAATGAATTGTTGCGTGATTCATATATGCGATGCGAATTTAAAACTCCGGTTAATTATAAGATGCACTGCAAAAAACTATGAAAATAAATATAAAAATAGTTAATTACCAAAAATTTCAATTGGAAGTTAACTGAAAAGAAATTAATGAAAGACACGAGTTTAATTATAAATAATTCGGGCGCCTTCTCTCTTTCTCGCACCAAAGCATTCAAAGGACACTTTCCTTACGCATCATTATATATCGACGACTCTTACAGAGGAGGATATAACATATAGGAGGATACTAATGTCCAGCCCAAACTACAAGAGCTAGAGATCTGAAAGTTTTAAGTTTTGTAGATATGATAGAGAAACCTTCAGATAAAATAAGACTTCTCACCTAAGTGACATGAGTTCGACTCCAGAAATTCTGAAAGTTGCGTTTTTTCCCATAAGAAAAGCATTGCGCCATTTTTGTAAATTAATTATGGGCACTTGCCCGTAAGATAGAAAGATGAAATTTTCAGTGTTGCTAGATGGCCACAATATCTATTAGGAATTATTGTCACTTTTACTTACAGTGTCTTGGGTTCGACTCCCGAGACCCCGGAATATCTCCCATAAGTTAGCATGGGAAAAGGTTTTCCCAGTGTGTAGACCAATCTAATAGGTTTAGGAAGCTAAAATTTTGCAGGTTTATAGAACATTTGTCATAACCAATTGTAAAAGTCGAAATTTTTAAAATTGTAACTTTTAGGGGTTGTTTTAATCCCATTCGAACATTAAATTTTAATAATTTTTTATGTACCACGGGATGAGGTAGGAAGCTGCAATTTTAAAATTATTTACAGAACAGTGCATTTGCACAAATAAACATTTCAATCTCTCCATATATATATATATATTGCGGCAACCGTTAAAAATGTTTAAATTTTAAACAATTAGAAAAATATTATTTTACTTCTGCTAGAAGTGCTAAAACTTTAAAATTTGGATGAAATGTGTAGCATTAGTACCCCATAATGAAGAAAGTGTAAAATGTTTAAAATTGCAACATTTGGGGATGGTTTTAAACTATTATTTTTGCGTGGGAAAAACGAAAATCGCTGCGGAGGTGAAATCTTTAGAATTAATAGAATATTTGTAATGATGAAATATCAGTCTGAAAAATTAATGTTTTTTCAAGGTGAGATGAAATGCTTGCAGTATGCAAGCACCTTCTACTAGTATAGTATAAGGACGACAATACAATCTCGAGGTTTAACAATGACACGGTCGGCAAGACAACGTCTTTAAAAAGCTTAAAATTTTCCAATAAATGTGATTTAAACGTATGACATGAGCGATTTCGAACCGAAGGCAAAAGTCGACGATAAGAATAAGAATCTATGTTTATTTTTCTTTAAAATGGTCTAGTTTTGAAGATCGTAGGTCAATTACTTCTAATTTAATTTTGCAAAAAAGGCCTGCAAGTGTAAAAAATCTGATGTAGCCACCACATGACTTTCTCCATATCTGTAATATTTTTAAAAATTCCAAATAGGTTACATAATAATAAATATTTTAAGAAACTGCGAGAAAATTTTAGACTTTACGAAGAACAGAAATAAACTCAAACCATAGCCTTCTGATATTGGATAAAGCCACAAAACTCCAACAATTAAGAAAAGAAAAAGGAGCGTTACTAAGACGTAACTAAGCGCCAATTGTTAACAATAGTAGTCGGTAGGTGGCGTGGTGGTGGCAGCTAAAAATATAAGATAGCTCTTAAAGAATGCATTATCATTATATGGAAAAATGTTTCAAACAAAGGTTGTACAAAATTAAATTCCCTACGACGTTTATACCACTATATTTTTACATTTATCAAATATTAAAGCAAATATTTCAAAATAACGGAATAGAAACAAGAATAAACACCCACTTCCGGTCGACTGATTTTTACCAAAAACTAATCAGTTCTTGTGACTTTTATAAAAATGTTAAATATAAAATTTCGCGTTGACCTGATTAATAGTTGTTTAGTTAGAGAACTCATAAAAAACTATCACATACACACACACACTCACTCACACACAGACATCATCGATAAAATGGTCAAAACGTGTTCAGGGGACCTCAAAACATGTATTTCTGTTAAAATCTCGTATATGGAGAAAGTAAAAAGGTATTTTTAAGTGTTCACTTATGGGGATTTCTATAGAGCGTTCCGGCGGACCAACGGCCGGACAGACGGGCGGAGAGACGGACCAACGTACAGATTAAGGATATTATGAATATAATTATTCCGTGTTTCACTATATTATTCGGAGTTTTAATATTGAAAATTAGTCTGGCAGGTCCCCTTCCCCTAATTTCCCATAGACTTAAGGTATCCGATTTCCTATTACACGGTATTTTCCAGGAACGCATCCCTCGCGTTATAGGATGGACGACTTCTTCCTTGGACTCGATAAACCTTCACCTTTCGTCTTCTTAAATTCAATGAAACCCAAAACACCGGCGGTTATTTATTACGAAATGAGATGTAGTATCGAGTAAACAAATACACTCAAACGCGCCGTACGGGGTGCTGGTGCAGAAGAGTATCACCACACCCTAAGGTAAACTGCATGAAAAACGACCTTGAAATGGATGCTGACGACCGCACCGTACTCTGTCATGTACGCGACGCCTTGCTCATCCATTTCGTCGATGGGATGGGGAAGAATAATTGAACCAAATGTGTCCCTTTCCCTTATCAAATGATTCATTTTTCGGTCATGGATACGGGTTTTACCTTTTATTCTTTGGCAAGCGTTTCGGGAGAGCATTAATTTCTCTTGGGATGTTAACTGTTTTTTTTTTGTTTCCCCGCTCCCCCTCGGTCCGCGATGAAAAAATCCCCCTATCATCGACTCGATTAGTCATCTTCCGCACAAGACCGGCGAGAAACTTCAAAAATGAGAGCGACTACATTACGAATCGATTTACGTACATAGTAACTGCTCATCCATATCTGACTTTTTTCGATGCAGCTAACTCCTTATCTTCAAAATTTCTAGTATAACGCGCACTTATGTATTACGCGCAGGACACCCGCAGAACATGGGATCGTTGAGCTTAGCGTTTTTTTAAAGAATGCTACACTTTTAGCGCCCTTCCCCAACTCTCCTGTGCGAAGGAACCCCTGGATACCGATTTTTCCCATTCTTATTTCCGATACAATGACCACTCGAGGGTCAAAGAAAACTGGTTGGGGAGTGAGGTGTAAGGAAGTGGTGAGGGTGTCATGAGATGTGTTGGAATGGTGGGGGTGGGTAGAGGTGCACAAAACAAAACAAGGACCAGACCTCAAGGGTGGTACGACAGGGGGCAAGAGAAAGCTAGCATAAACAGCCAGAGAATCTGAGTGTGGGAACAAATGTGGAGGGCACACATTGTTGACTCACAGACAGAGATACGACCTATAATCTTCATCGCCCATTCATTTGTGGTTTGCAGTCTGGCTGTAACGTTTTGATCAACGAGGTAGGGCACTGAAAGTACGGAGTTTCGTTCCTCTTTGACAGAAACCAGGTGAGGTATTTTCAAGGATATTTTGTTTTCCTTAAAAACATTGACATTATTTTTACTGAAACTTGTTGACTTTGTCATTTATGGAGTGTTACCTATTTAATTTTTCTTTACCTGACTAAGAAACGGTGCGGTTTCTGTACGGTATTTCTTGATTTGGTAATGCACAGTTATTGAACCTAATGAAAAAATATTAATATTTTTTTTATTTTTTAAATTGTAGACCCACCGTTGGACCATAACCCTATTTAAAAATGCCAAAAAGAAGGAAATCTTACATGGCGCAGAAAAAGTTAGAAATGTGAATTATGCCGAGATTCGCGGTAATCGGTCAGTGGCCCGTTTCTTCGAAGTGGGCGAACCCAGCATTCGCGAGTGGCGGTCCCAAAAGAATTTGTTGAGTGTTCTACCTGTGGCAAAAAGGGCACGAAGGAAACGAAAGGAGTTTTGGCCAGATCTGGAGCAAGAATTGAAGGACTGGGTCTGTGCGCAAAGGAGTGAAGGAAGAGGAGTTTCAACTGTGTCACTTAAATGCAAAGCAATACAAATAGCTCGCGAGAAAAATATTGATAATTTTAAAGGCAGTAATTGCTGGTGTTATCATTTTATGAAGCGAAATAGTTTAACAGTACGAGCAATTACATCTACCGGACAAAAGTTACCAGAAGATTGGAAGGTGAAATTGGAAGAGTTTAATTTGTTTGTTGGGCAGGAAAAGAAGGGCGTTGAACCAAGTCTGATAGGGAACATGGATGAGGTACCTATGAGTTTCGTCATGCCATCGAAATTTGCAGTTGACGTTAAAGGCACCCAAGACATAAAAATATGCACTGCTGGAGCTAAAAAATGCTGCTTTACTGTTGTGTAGTGACGGCTGATGGAGAAAAGCTTCCCCCAATGGTAATTTTCAAGCGGAAAACCATTCCTAAATAGGAATTTCCTAAAGGTATTGTTGTGTGCGTAAACCCAAAAGGCTGGATGAATTGCGATATGTTGCGAATGTGGTTAACTGAGGTATGGGGAAAAAGGAAGGGCTCATTTTTTAAACCAAAATCGCTGCTTGCATTGGATTCAGCTAGGTAAATGATTCGAAAATATTATTGAAAAAATATTCCAAGATTGCAGTTATTCCTGCAGGTCTAACAAAGAAGCTGCAACCACTGGACATCTCCGTAAATAGATCATTCAAATCGAAAAGACGGAGGCACTAGGAAAAATGCATGGTTTCCACTCCTATACAAAGTCTGGAAGGATGCAGCGAGCGAGCTTCTTATGCTGAAATTTGCAAATGGATTGTGAAAAGTTGGGCCTATGTAACCCGTGAATGTATAATTAATGGTTTCAGGGTATCGGGAATTAATTTCCCTGATTTTGATGGGGGGATGGAGGGTATTGTGATTCATCATCTGATGAAAGCGATAATTTTTCGCTTGAAAATTTTCCGGACTCATTGGTTAAGAACTTGAATGATTACGATATAAATTGTGACTGAATCAGAAGATTTTTATGGTTATGTTAATTAATAATCGAGTGTGAATAAAAGTTTATGAAGAATTTGTGATTTTTTTATTTTTATATGTGAATGTGTTTTGTTTTGGAATTCGTTATCTTATTTAAAAAGGCATTGCGTACATTTTTTTCAACTAATAACTTCGAATCTGCCTTAATTTGTCTTAGGTTGAATAATAATTAGGTAACTGAAATTCGATATTGTATCTGTAATGATTGAAATGAATGGTAATTTATGCCAGAAAATTTGTTTTTATCAAAGGAAGAAAAAGAAAGAAGTTTCGAAAGATTTCAGCCATTTAGTGATTTCACGAAGTTAGTATTTGAACGCTTTAAGGCATTTTATTTTATAAAGCTGTACTTCTTATGCATAACGCGCACTAGTACGTCTTATGTATAACGCGCACTAAATAATTCCGAAAATTTGACAAAAAAACCTTGTATAACGCGCGCGTTATACTTGGGAATTTAGGGTAACACCATTCGAGTTTATAAAACTTGTGTGTGCAGGACTGGAGCCATGATACGATTTGAATTTAATGTACTATATCTCATATTATGCAACAAATAAATTTATACGTGGCATATGCTTTGCATTATTAGGCAAACTCTAATTTATCCTAACGCAATGACCCCGCAAATATTTTCGAAATTGTAATTACGGTTATTACGTGAATGACTCTTATTCGCGGTCGCCCCTGCGACTAATCTCTAAAATCGAGGATCAGAAAAAAAACGCTTGGTCGCCCTTCCCCAAACACAACCACACACAAAGAAAGAACACGTGGTGTTGGATTAGCTTGCTATCGCGCCAGACACCAGGAATTTTCATCGCTTATCGTTACCTCGCAAGAACACAATGCTGCAGAAGTGATAAGCGAGAATGTAACAAATTGAATACGTTAGCTTTCAATTTCAAGATTATAAGACATAAAATTTCATTTCAAAATCCAGAAAAACTATTTTTCACAGTTTTGAATTCAATTTTGCGGATAAACATAATAAAAATCGAGATAATGATTGCAGGATGTGTAAAAAGATGACAAACGCAATGCTGTGCCAACGTACTCTATATTTCGACCGTGACTTTTCGTAGCGTAAAAATGTACAGCGAAATAATGCCGTCGATGATTAGTGTAGCACTTCCGGAGTAAATTCCAAAATAAACTGGAGTCGCAAACGATCGAGAACCTAGAATTCCATAGAATACTTTATCACTCCACAAATAACTGAACTTGTAGGACAATCGTATTAAAATTGAATTGTATTTTCAATCGTTTCGTTTCATTCTCTGTCGTAACAGGTAGCAGAATTCCAACCGTCCCTCCATAATGATTACTCCACCGCCGGAGAGCGCCAGAATCCATAAGAAAAAGTCCCCGACAAAATTGGTTACAAAAAGCATTAAAGTAGGCTTAAAAATCTCAAAAGTTAGTTTGTTGTTTTAATGACAAATCATAAAATCAAAATGAATTATGAGGGATATCTAGAATGAGAAATTCGACATCTAAAATAGTCTCCTCTGAATAAATATAGAGCACCCGTCAAGAAAGGCAGACACGTACGCCGGCTGTCGAACAATTGAACGCGGATCTCTCTCATTGTTACGGTTTCGTCAGAAGCACGCGGAGAAGAGGCCTCGAACAACGCGAAACGACAAAGAAAGGTGGAAAAATGAAATTTTCCCGAAATTCGAAAAATTAAAAGCGGTTCGTGTTGCCTTTGAAAACGTGCAACAGCCTTAGAGATCAATGATGCGCGCGAAGCGAAACAGTCAGGCTAATTATATCTTTTAAAAGGCCCACAGTCTGCTGCATCTCCAAATTATATATTTGGCATGTTCTTTTAGAATTTATTTTCGGCGAATTGCCTCTGAAGACGGCCGTTTTGTATCCGAAATGCGCATTTGGTTTTTTATAACCTTGCAGTGACAATTGGAGATACCTGAGACTAGCATTTTTTAAGTGGCACTTCATGAATATTCCGTTTGTGATGATTAGACAACTGTTCAAGAGGTATTCAAGATCCCGGTATCATCGTCACGTCCAATGTCGTATTAAACCTTTCCCATTTACGCGAGTAATCTGAGGAACAAGATATTACATCTACATTGCACAGCTATCGATGTACCCATCACAAATTTTCAGATATCACAGTAATTAAGGAATAAGATGGTAAACTTACACTTTATCCACCAATGCCGACATTTTCCGGCAAATGATGAAATAAATATGTCCTCCATATCCTGCACGGTCGGAAAGCGGTCAGAAACGACTTTGAGGAGTAAAAATTTTCATGTTTAAGAGAGAAATATAAATAGTCGATTACATGAACACATAACCGTTAATTTAGCATTTTAAAGAGTTTAATAGATGGCAATTGACGAAAAATGCGAGCGACAGAATGAAACGGCGGAGGTATATTACAAATGAAAACAAAATACTGCACTTCGAAAACTTGACAGACATGGAGTGCCACCAACATTGAGAACCACACACCTATAAAACAACTTATGATTTACAGCCTCGCCATTTAATAGGCCGTATAATTTCTTGCGACCCAGAGATAAACTTCTTATCGCCATAAATACAACCAGACGTTTAAAGCGATGAAAAAAGACATTAACTGCCACTCCTAAGAAATAAGGACACACATCTATCCGTCGAATCCCTCGAGTTATTTCACACGGGAGCATCGTTCCGAATAGGATAAACTTTTTAAAAAAGAACAGCAAAGAAGAATACAAACAGACGAATCTCCCATTTTTTTTACTTTTTCCGAGCAACACAAGAGGTCACTTCCGCTACGTGGTTCCGGGAGTGAAGGATCTTTTCGAGGGGGGAAAAGGGGGAGTAAGGAATTCGACCGATAAAAATAAAAAACCCTCGTCTTCTGTCTGTCTCCGCCGCCATCGCGAAAGCCAAAGGCTGCCCCTTCCTATCTCATCCTCTCGTCTATGGAAGCGTGCCGATCTTCCCCTTTACCCCACTACACCTCGAGTATGTCTCAGGTGCTGCAAAGAGCTCCAACGCGAAAATAAAACGAAATTAAACAAAACAAAAAAAAACATTCCACCCGCGCTCTCCGTTACGCCATTTGAGCCGGCGAGGCAACAACCGCGGGGGCTATGCAGAGCGTCTCTCCCCCATCATCCTCTCGTGTAAAGTAAGAGAGAGAGACGGAGGGAGGATGTGTAGAGAGATAGATAAAGCAGACAAAGGGAGATGAATGGGGCGCGATCGCCGGCCGACGCGGGGGACTAAAACTAAGGGAAGGAAGGGGCTTCCTTAAATTTGCGTGATTAACGGCCTAAAGACGTCCTTTAGCTTCAGCCTAGTCACGTATGTGAGGTAGCCACTCAATCCTCATGGAGAGAGTGAGAGGGAATATGGGAGGGAAGGAGACGGTAAGGGAATGGCGGAAAGTTGCGCATACCTCCACGCGATTTTTTTGTCGGATAAATACGAATATCGCGAGAGTGAGGAGAGTTTTCTAAAATATGAGAGCGCTTTTGTAGCTTTTTTTGTTAATTGTTGAGGACGCATGAGGTTTTCAGTGGCGAATTTTTTAACGAATACGACGACCGACCCCTACACACTTGGAGGTTAATCGCTTTCTTATTCTGTAATTAAGTAAGACACATACGACATAGAAGTATGCCCGTTAAGAACTAAAAGAGTTGGAAATGTATATAGTGGTAACACGAATAAAATTTTATATGAATGACAACGACCACCCGGCTGATCCAATATTTCTCCGATCCGCAGAAACGTATGAATAATAAGAAAATAATCTATTTGAACTATATTCCACTCATAAAATAATTGCCGCTTGTGCATTGGCAAAAAGAGGTCCCTGTAGAAACAAAATAGGTAATTGTGCATAAAATTCGCAGCGAAATTTTTCATATCTTGTCTTAAATCTGTGGCAATATGGACAAATGGCAGACATTTTTTCCTAACTTTATTGCTAATAATGTATTCGCGCTTAACTTTTACAATTTCATACGAAATTACTCTACGAAAATTAACACACAGTAGTTTCATTCCGAAGTCATAGCAAAAGACCTAGAGTCGTTCAGAGTCACAAATGGATTCGATCGCATGACTACGGAATAGAAATTCTCCGAGAAATCTCCTTATACATGTTACATAAGGCTAGAGATTTTCTACTTCTATTGATCAAAATATAACTAGAATAAACCTAGGCCATAGTACATAGATGATTCAAACGATGGATGCATTTCATCCAATGTGATTCAGTCGAGCCGAATTACAAAGGAAGACGGAAAGGAATCTGCGAGGTAAGAAATGGAAGTAAAGCAACGTGCTTTCTTTCGAAACGCACACGTGATACGTAAGACGAGGACTGACATCCTGCTATGCTTCGCTCTTGTGATAAGGATAATTCCCTGCACGAACTTGATAAATTCGAAGGATAATGCCGGAACTAAAACGAAAGAGTGTTTTCTCGTCAAAAAGCGCTAAAAATGAACAGATCGAACATTTTAAAAAATCGAAAGCGAAATATAACGCGCAGTAAAAATTCACATATCCCCTTTAAAATTCCAAAATGCTTTTACTCCTACGCACACCCGCTATTCGAGATCAAGGTTGCTACGAACGAGAATTCCGATAACGTACGAATCGAAATATAGTTTTTTAACCCATGCACTGACGGAAATGAAAGAAATCGGACGTTTCCGACCTCCATTACGACTCGAGTAACAGAATCTCCCGAGAATACATTGTGGAACATCCTTCGCAGCAAGCAGGATAAATTTCTTAAAGAGATTCCGGTCCATTTTAAGGAAGGAAAGGGATTGAAAAAAAGCATCGCTCGGCGAAAGAGCACTCCAATCTCCCTCGATGGAGACCACGACAAGTACTCGTACACACACACACGAACACACATGCATATACACACACGCACGCACGTAAACACATAAATTCGAGAGCTAAGAGTCCTTGACAGTTTCCGGGAGGATGCGCGAGAAATGGGCGTAGTCTCACACCCAGAGACTAGTCACGTGACCATCGTGGCCATCGTACGAAGGGCGAGAGAGAGAGAGAAAGGGGGAGAGGGAGGAAGAGGCGGGGCAAAAATGGAGGGGGAGACGGAGAGAGAAAATAAGGAGATAGCGAGGGGATGGAGAGAAAGAGAGAACGTGGATGAAATTTCGGACAAGCCACATTTCGAAAAGTTTCGGCCACTGTCTTTTTCGATTCTCTTTTATTTTGCTATGCCAGCGCGAAAAAAGTAGAGGTGAAATTTCCTCCTTCGAGGCGCAATCTGCCGTTTGTCGCACGTTTCGGAAGGAGAGTTTTTCTCAAGTCGAAGCAGAAGAGGATCGGCGACATGCTTCTCCTACCGCCGAGTTCCACCTGCTGCCACCGCAGGAGTGGTGGCGCTTCCGATGTTTTTACGGTCAACTTGTTCAAAAAATGAGAAAAAAAGAGAAAAGCGAGATGGCGGCGGGGAGAGGAGAAAGAAAATAAAGTAAGGTCCCTTCGCTGAACTTATTGCCGCGTTTCTTCAGATGATCCAAAAAAAAATAAAGCAAGTTAGTCCAATAGTTTCTTCCACGCTGTTTCCGAGAATTCCGCAAGAGGGCAAGAGGAGAGAACACGGCAAGTAAATGCCGAAGAAAAAATCCATCTCACGGAGTAGTTGCTTCTTCCTGCACGACTTCGCGGAGTTAAGATGAAAAAAATAAGAACGTACCCATGTCTCATAAATACTGCTGCGCGAGATCCAGCCCAAGGGCAGTTTTACTGCGTACGGTTTCGCGTCCCTTCTGAAAAATGTACAACGCGCTTAACTCCGCTAAATAATTCCACGCGACCCGAACCCGAGAGATGGATAAAAATAATCGTGAATTAAAAACTAGGGGGATATGAAGCAGCTGACTGGAAGGGAATTTCTTCGAGAGTTCTTTGCCGAGTAACTCACGCCGTGACCCAATTGAAGTTCGGCGCGCAATGCATTCACGGTGCATTAATTTCGGCGGGGCCGCCTGGTGACCCCCCCCCCCCCGTATTTCACGTTTCGAATTTGGACTTTACGTCCCTTCTTTCGCGCTTTTTTTTGGCGAACGGCAACTCCAGCACATTTTAACTGAACTCACCCATTTTAAGTATTTTATATGAAAATGGAACGCATCCTTAATAAAAAACACTTTTTTGCCGCTCTATGAGTAACGCTCTTTTGGCGTGATTTAACAGACTTCCCGATTAGGTAGAAGGTCGAAATTCGGCAGGAATGCTTCAATCACAACTCAAAAGTCAATGGCGAAAAAAGAGCGGAAAGATGCGCGCATCATTTGCATGCATGCGAGGGTGAGGCGTTCTTTACGATTTATGCGATAATGGCAAAAATGATCAATATTAATGGCTTAGTATAATGTCTACGAACTGAAATGCCAAGGAAATATCGAATATTTGTTTCACCGACTAATTTCCTAATCAATTTCAATTAATAAAACAATCGACAATTAATTAAAACTTACCTCACTCGAATACTAGTAATGTAATCTTTATGTTCACGTTCATTTCTTCGCCGTAAATTACCCATTTCTTTTCACTTTCAAACGCTGTGTACACGTAAAGAAAATATACGTATTTACGTTCATTTCTTCGTCGTAGATTATCCATTTCCCTTAATTTTCTAAATTTTGCATGCGCACGAAAGACAATTAAATTAATTAGGTATCTACATCAGAGATTGTTTACTTCAGTTGTCACGGAGATTGTTTTCGTTGATAATAATTAAAAATCACTTTCTCGTTTGATTTTCATGAAAATGGTTACTCCTTCGATAAAAATGTACTGAACACAACATATTCTATTTGACTAGTTTAACAAAGTCGTTTAAAGACTTTTTTGTTATAAGTGATATGGTACGAAATATAAAGAAAATTTTATTTTTTGTCACCATAAAGTGGCACTCCACGTAATTTATATAATTTTCTTAGTTTCATTGCCCCTATGTCATAAATACAAAATGTCATCAACATCATGAATCGGGGATATAATTTTTGTTTCCAGTAAGACAACACGTAAAAAGGGACTGTTCGACGAGAAGGCTCTCATTCTTTTGAAAATTAAAAACAGAAAAATTAAACATGAATTTTCTGTTCAGTACGTTTAAATTAGGACATTAAATTCATGTCCCGTAATGTTTGACGGGCACTTACTCTAGTTTTCGACAACTTTTCTTAACTCACTCAAAAATACGAAACTAAAAAGGATGACACAGAACAGAAAAGATCTTCAACATCTCATATTATAAACCGCTATTTCAAGTAAAATATAATATTAATATGCCGTCCTATGCACAACAACAAAACTATATTTAAATAGATAACACTAATTCAAATCTATGATTTTGAGTTTTAACCCTTATGCGGCAGGTTACCCGTCTTTTAGCGTTTTTAATATATATTAATTAATTTCATCAATCATAGGACAGCTGGAGCTGGAAAACATACAGTCGTGCTATCGAAAATACACATAGCATTCAAATAAATATACTGTCAGACTTTTATAATTTTTCTAACGATCGCATGTACCCGCTAACAAGTTTAGTATTTCAACAACTTCCATTACCCAAATGTTTAAATTCACTGTAAAAGTTGCATGTTTACCTCATCACCGAGATGTTTCTACTGATTTTTTGTGTTGCATTCTTTCATTTTTATGCGTTTTCATTGTTCGCTCAATATATCATAACTCTCTCAGTAGCAACTGCATGGCAACTACGTACATATTTCGAAATTTCGGGAGTGAGCCTAACTTCGAAGTACACGAAATTGTTCGCAGAATTCCTCGACACTACTGATATAAATGAAGCAAGAAAAAACGAAATATTGGTATTTTTAAAATCATATCATTTTACTAATTTTTGCCGCACTATGCGAATCGCATTTCACGGTGTCACTAGAAGGAAAAGTTCTTCATGAACCACGTGATAGCGAAAGGTTTAAGTGCGAAATCCATAGCGACGGAGCTACCGCGAAAATTAAGTAGCGAGTTAGAATTAAATCGGACATAGCCACCTGAGACGTGAAACGCATATTTACTCGCCACGATTTCCTCTCCTTCACGATAGACCCATGGTTACCGAGACGAATTCAATAAATAACGGATCCTACGAAAAAGAGAATCGGATCGTAATCCTTTTGCAACGGCGAACACGCTTCGTGCCAAGTGTAACTGAGTGAGAACTGAAAGTGTAGAGAGAAGAGGAACGAGAGGTTAGATTCCTTTTATTCCGCGCTAAATGCATCGGCGGCCAAGTCGATCGTCGCGAGAGGGAAAGAGAAATAAAGAGAGAGAATTAAGTAAGTCTAACGAGCGCGAAACTTTAATCGGATAGAGCTAAGCAGCTAGCTGAATACTTTCCATCCGAGACGACTGATAAATTTCGCACTTAAAAACGACTAAAAAAAAGTTAGGAAGGGCTAAGAAATAAAAAAGAGATAAGGAAGGGGAAAAATGAAGGATAAAGGAAATCGATATGAAAAAGATAAAAACTTGCATATATGCATTATACACACAACTATATTCATAATCTTGAGAAAGAGGTAGCAACGGTGGCAACAAGGTGTTGGAAGGAGCGTAGTGGCCAGCCTCTGGGAGCGTCGAAGTGACACACGTAAAAACACGAAAAAACACACAAAAAGGAAATACAGTAAGTAGGCCTTCTCTATCCGCAGTTATGCTATCTGCGATTTTGCTATTCGCGGAAAATTTTGTTGTTGTATATAGGCAACTGGCAAGGCACATAAATTGCGCGTGCCGAACACTTATGTATAGTTTTTTTTTACTTTTTTCGATACACATTATTCAAATGATCTAGTAATTTCGAAATAAATAATAAGTAATTTAAGCAATATTAACCACTTTCTATAATTTATAACTAAATTATAGTTCGAAATTCTAAACAAATTCCGGTTATTCTACGTCACTCTTTGCTGATAAAGCCGAAATTTCTTTCTCGTCCCGTCCTAGCTGGTGCTAAGCTTGTTGGAGAATGACGGTAAAATATTGAGGGGAGGTCACACGACATGTTTGCGAGTGTGTGTCCTCCAAGGGGGTGGCGCACCCTTTTGGAAGCGCCATTATATACATTTATGACTTGGCCTACTGTTAAGGCTGAAAATGTTTAGAACCATGCTTCAGTACCACTCCATACCCAGATTTCTATCTTGCTTTTCGGTAGTTCTAATAAACATCACATCCCCTTTTCTTTTGCCCTTATCTCTAATCTTCCTTCTCCCCAAGGCTTTCTAAGTTTCGTCCTCACATCCCCCATTATTTGCGATGCATCCTCTCCTCCCTCATCCCTCTGTAGTTGGGGAAGCGAAAACCTAAGCCTGGAAATCAAGCGCATTTTATCTTCCTGCTCTGAACATCCTGCTGCTCTTCGTTATAGTGATCTGGTACTTTTTAATTTTTATTTCTCTTAGAGACTTTAACTATGACGTCTAAAAGAAAAGCGAGTGATTTAAGTGCAAAAGGGAATATAAAGTTATGTCTTTAACCCAAAACGTGGAGCTACTGGACAGACCCGAGAAGGGTGAGAGCGCGGCATCAGTTGACAGATATTGTGTAGTCAATGACTCGACGGTGCGAAACATAAAAAACGTGAAGAGATCATAAGGATCAGTGTAGCTAGTAATGCTCCTAAGAGTGCCAAATTTTTATTTGTGACACGTGACCCAATATTGGAAAAGACGGAAAAACCCTCAGTATGTGGATAGACGATCAGGCACAGAAAAGACTTTCTCTGTTTGGCCCTGTTATATATAAAAAGGCAAAGCGGGAACGTAAAAACCGCGGTTAGCGAGGGCCTACTGTGCGTGTGTGTGTATAAATATATAAACTTGAGAAAAAGGAAAGGTAGTGATGACGGTGGCAACAAGATGTTGGAGGGAGTCTAGTGGACACATACCGAGTTGGCGAGCCGCTGGGGATGTCGAAGTAACACACGTAAAAGCAGGAAAACGCACAAATCCGGAAGCTTTTCGGGCTTAAGCCCTTCTTAAGCGACAGAGAACAAAGACATAGAGAGGAATCCTGAAACCTTTTTCTTTTTTTTTGGCCCCGCCGGATTTTTTGAGGATCTGCCGAGCCGTTCGAAAGCGAGGTGAGATGCGTGAGGGAGGAGAGAAGGGAGAAACGAGGAGAGAAAACTGGAGATGGTGTGAGTGGAATTAATGCGCACGGGGGTTGGGAAGGATAGGAGCAAAGATGATTTTTTTTAACGACGCGGACATTACCTAAGTCGCCATTTCAAAATCGCAGGATGTCGAGTAGGATAGGACGATTAAAAAATATATGTACGTATGTAAATTTCTTCCGTGAGACGAGAGATACAGGTAAAGATAGATAGATAGATAGATAGATAGATAATCGTCTTTATTCGGGCGAAATTTAGACCATAAGGTCCATTCTTACATTTAACCCTTCGTCAATATAAAAAAAATAAAAAAAAAATGGTAAAGTAAGATATATATATATATATATATATATATATATATATATATATATATATATATATATATATATATATATATATATATACAATACGCATAACATAAACAGTATATACCTAAATCATACAGAGTAAAAAAAATATATATATATATATAAAATTGAAGACAGATTAGAGATTGTGGGGAAAACCTAGGTAAAACAGGCATGTCATCCCTAGTAAAACCCACGCAGGAAAACACCCACTGAGAAGGGGGGTGTGAAAAACCTGCGAAAACCCTAGATAGTGTACATATAATGATATAGTAATACAACATTAAATAGAAAGGAGTATGTACAGTAAGTCTTCGTATATACAGCATCGTTGTATACCGTCATAAAAAATACATATATAGGTATTAACGTAATGCAAACCAAGAAATATAATACAATAATTAGGCAGAATAAGATGAAATATACTTGAAATATATACAATGAATATGGAGATTGTTGTTGGATCATGCATAACATAAGAAAGAAGGAAATTATATAAAATTACACATATGATATAAAACAATACATAATAAAATAAAGTAATACGAAATAGTATAAAACAATACAAAATGATATAAAACAGTATAAAATAGTATAAAACAATACAAAATGATATAAAACAGTATAAAATAGTATAAAACAATACAAAATGATATAATACAATGAGAATTAGTATAAACACTATAACATAGTAGACACTAGACAATGAAAAGGTAACAGTCGAAGGAGGCGTACACTTTGCGAACTCGATAACCTGCAAAAAAAATAATTAATGTTAATTAAGTAAGGAAGAGTGAAGGAAGCCGTCTTGCAATTGGTAAGAAGAAAATGTTAAAGCTGACCTGAATTTTGGGCAGAGAACAGCAATTTAAAGTATTTATGTTTGAATATGTGGAGAGATGTTGCGTTTTGGAGGTCAGTAGGTAGGGCGTTCCAAAGTCTACAAGCTGTAACATGGAAGGATTTATTATAAATTTCCGTCCTGTGATGTGGGATCTGGAAGAGATTGGTGCCCCTAGTGTTGGCGTTGTGTACAGAGTTCATTTGGGAAAATTTGGAGTTCAGATACTGCGGGTTTTGAAGAGTTATAATTCGGTAAAATAACGAGAGGAGGTGAAGACGTCTACGAGCTTCAGTGCGAAGCCAGCCTAACGTATATAGAGGTTGAGTGACATGGTCTCTCTTTTGGAGATCACAAATGAATCTTACGCAGGAATTTTGTGCACGCTGCAATTTTAGAGATAGCTCGTTAGATAGATCTTGATAGACCGTATCGCAGTAATCAAGAGAGAGGAGAGAGGAGAGAGGAGGGAGGAGAAAACGTAAGAAGCCACACAAGATAGACGCGTAACAAAAGAGCAGGGGCGTCATAAGACGCGCCCCCTCCCCCCCCCTCTCTAACTAACGACGTCGGGCGTGAAGAAAATGAAAGCGGGGAAAATGGATGAAGGAGGAATAAAAGAGCAAGATGGAGGAAAGATCGTGAATCACGAGATACTCGTTAAAAGCTAGAAAGGCACCCTCTTTATTGTCCAGAATGCATTTCTTAAAAGAGGAATTACCGTCGAGCCGCGGGGGTTAGCCTATAAGAGCTCTCTCGTAAGAGGAGTTAGTAAAGAAAGAGGGGAATGGAGAGGGGGAAAACGGGAAGGGGGAGGAGGGAATGAGAAGGGGGAGAGGGGAGGAGGAAAAGAGAGGGAAGGGACACCAATATCGTTTAGATGATTAATTGTCGTTTTATAAGCCTTCCGAGAGAGAGAGAGAGTTTGAGTGCCTCAAGTCGAAAAGTGCGAGCTAAGAAACGCCTGGGATAACGAGCCCGAATAAAAAGAGGAGAGAGAGAGAAAGAGAGTGAAGGAGAGAGGGGGTAAGAGTAGTTATTCGATGAACAAAAGCCTAAAATAAAAAAGCTACTCGTTTGAATTCTTCTTATCTTTAATTCCATCGCACGTATTTTATAAAGGGGTACATAAAAAACCGATTCAGGACGAATGAGCAGCGTTTAAAAAAATTAAAGCAATATATTTTTAATGAAACCTTGAAGAACGAAAATTCCAAGTCCACAATAAAATACCAAATTTTTATATGACTGCGAAAATTTAGAATGATCGTAAAGCTACGTTTAGGGACAGTTACGAGTTAAACCTGAATTTACCAAACGGTAGAGAACTTATATGAATTCACAGGAGTGTTTAAATTCAAATTGGAGATGAATGCCTTAAAGACTATACAGATATGAGTAATGGTGTATATATATTTCGCGAAAAACGTTTTTACAGGTGCTAAATATGTTCTCTTAAAATACATTTGTTCATGACATTAGAATTATTTGGAAAAGGATATTATTGAAATGAAGCTATCCCAATCACGTACGACGAAAATACTTTTCAGAAAGGACTGCATTTTAGGTAAATGTACAAAACAGTATTCGTGACTCTTGGCGCGTGAGTACGTAAGGACACTTTATGTGTGTAAGCAATAAGAGATAACGCGGACACATCCTACGTAAGTAACTTTACATATTCCCCTTTATGAGGAGCATAAGAAGATATGACAGCGAATCCGTAACGAGTTCCGAGCATAGCTCAGCAGAGGGATTTTCCACGGCTCTTTTCATTAGTTATAAACATCCCTGTATCATAATGCAGCAGCAATTTAGCATTATCCCGAAATCGCTAGCCGGAGAATATTTTACAAGAATCTCCAAGATAAAAGAAAAACTTTAAATTTTGATGGCATTCACTAGAGTCCCTTCTATTCCGTTGAGAGAGAAGGATAACATCTCTAAAGCAGAAACGGTGTACGCAATATGGTTGCAAGTACTTGTGAACGCTTCCAGTTTTATTGGTTCGTTCGCATGTTTGTCAATGGGCCATATCAGCTTCCGATGATGTAAAAACTTAAGCAAAAAATCTTTCGAGGAGTGCGTAATAAGAATAATCGCTGATTAAGAATAACATGCTAACATGAGAATTAAGACAGGTAAAATAAAAAATATACATCGCTGCATTTTCAACGAACACAACGAAAATTGTTAATTTACTTTATGTCGGACCGACTCAATAACACGCAATATTGACTCAAAATTACAAAAATGCGATGGCGATTATCATATCTATTTTATTAACGGGCGTCTCACTGAATAGGATATAGAAGCATCCTCAGGGTACCTTTGCGATTTAGGTGAGCATCGAGGGAGCGAATGTTTTCCTTTGCTAAAAAAATTGACTGCCGAATACATTCGAAAATTTCTCTCGAATTTCGAGAATCGTAAACGAAATATGGATCCTAAAAGCCGAGTTATAACCTGCGACGATACAAAGCCCGCCTCTCATCCTCTCCTCTTCGCGGCGGCGAGGGAGACGGATGAGGGAGACGGCTGAGGCGGACGCAGAGCCATCTTGTATTCAAAGCGGAGGAGCGGCCGACTTCCTTCCGACATTAACTCAGGCTTCCGCTAATTCATTTCCATGGAGAGGGCGTGTAAAGGAAGATGACAGAGAGGGGGGTGGGAAGGGATGGAGATAGGAAGAGAAATGGAAGGAGGGAGAAAGGACGGGATTTAAAAGACGGGAAGAGAGGGGGAAGCGAGGAAGGAAGTCCCGAATAGGAAGTGACAATAATTCCAAGGATTCTATCCCGACGAGAAAAAATTAAAACACGTCATCCGAAAGACTATTTATTGCACCGCTTCGAAGTCGGATGAGCCTTCGCGAAGCCATGCGACGGAGAATGAATATATACAACTACTTTTTTTCGCGCTTTCCAAATTATCAAACGAATTCCACGAAAAACACGCGAAAATTTTATGGAAGCTGAACTGTTCGGAGGATGACGATATCTAAGGAACATTCGAAGCAAAAAGCACAGCAGAGAAATTGTAAGAACAGACAACCTCAAGCCATTCTTTCGCATTACGCCATGCATGCGACGCAAGGGAATTGCCAACTCGTTTGCTATTATTATGAAGCGTTATCGAATAATCCGCAGTGTGAAGAGTGAATTACGGGAGTCAATGTTCGATACCTATCGTCGTAAGGATCGATTAATGCCAAAAACCCCTGATAAGTTGGAATATTACTATATGGTTAGTATATTACTCAAAATTGTTTGGAAATATATTTTCGATCCTTCGATATATTACTCTCTAAAAACATTAGAATGAATGCAAACATTTTTTTACAGTATCGTACAATTGTAGCGTATGAATTCTGTACCGACAATTTAGGTAAGCATTTAATGAAACGTATATATAAATTATATCTTTCTTTAATATAATTCGCCAATGAAGCTGTTATTTCGAGGAACTCTATAGTGGGAAAAGGAACGTAAATTTTTATTTAGTAAAACGCAAGACAATCGCTTTAATCTTTGCGGAAAAAGTGAAAGGTGACTAGATATCGTTGATGCTTAATTTTACAAAATACCTACGCGTTTTCCCCTATAGTTTCTTTGGTGAACGTCAAGGCCTCTCGAGATATAGAAACGGGACCGAAACGATCGCATAAAATATTCTCTGCAGTCGATCGAGTTGTAATACGCTTAGATACTGAATGTATTTTGAATATAATAATTTAAAATAGAACATTTTCCGTAAAACAGCGCAACACTATGGCATCTCGTCATTTAATTGTGTGCTCGCAGAATACATGCCCCTAAATGAAATTACAAATGGTCTTGGCCAAACGTTAACATCTATTTGGAAAGTTGGACGTCCTACAGCCGGTCAGCAGCCCGTAATACCTGTCGCAGTGCAAAGTAATTAGAGGATCTTTACAAAAGTTTGGTGCTCTGTCGCTCCCTAATGTCATCGCCGCCTTCTGCTCGCTATCGGACAACAGCGCAACAATTTAACACGGTTATTGAAGTCATACCGTTCCTTTTCAGGCACAAACCATCGCCCTTCACCGAGACAGAAGTTGCATTAATTTCCTCTCACGTACATAACATTTTAGGCATCTAGTATTTGTGATCGCAGCTCCCTCTTTGCGATGCTCGAATATTTGTCCTGGCTCTTTTTCTCCTCCGGGATAAGCGTCGATGATGCTGCACCGGCGGCCACGCTTATATACATTCTTTGCACGAAGTGAACACATATAGGGGATGTCGTTTCCGTCTGTTCGTCTGCATGTTAAAACTCGGGAACCGCTTGGCGTATTTTGATGAAATTTGATATTGGGGAGTTTGATTAAAATTTGTAGATCTCAAAGAACGCATTTGGAAACTGTGTACTACGACATGGAATACACCTTTTCATACTTATTATTTTGGTGCGTTTGTCGGAGCGATTGGAATACAAGGTCATCCCTCGTCCTCCTTCCCCATCTCTCTTCGTTCGCCTCCCCCTCCCCTCCTCCTTAATCTCTCCTCCTCTTCTTCTTCCTCCCCTTTTCCTCCCCTATCCCTCCTCCTCCCCTCTTCTCCTCTCCTCATTCCTTTCCTCTCTCTCCTCGTCCTCTCCGTCTTTCTCCCCCTCCTCTCCTCCTTCCCTCACCTCGCAAAACCTCCTTCCCACATTCCATCTAGAAAGGATGCGACGACGAAACTGGAATTTCTTTCGCAACCGGTGTGGTATATAAGATAGAAAATCAATTACGGAGAGCTAAAAATACATGTCCGCAGGGCTCGAGGCGATGGCAAATTTTCGCAGAAATTGCTTCGGCGAAGCGCCAAAATAAATAAATCGTAGCTGTACCCTTAATATTTTTCTTTCTGTCAACGTTCACGGTAAATGTTTATTTTTTTACTCTTCCTCAAAAGTTTCCGTGCTCGTCGAGGAGGTAATACGCGTCGACGGAAAGACTTTATAAATGGATACAAACGTTCCATTCACTACATCAGTAAACATAAGGCTATTGGTATGATATCTCTCTTTTTTGTGAGCTACAAATTTGACTGATCGAACATCAACCTCGCGGCTGATTGGGACATCCTAATTTCGTTTAGACAGCTAAGGAGTGTTTCTCCAGGAATTATATCATATAATATTTCAAAATTCTCCCTAATACCATTAATTAAGGATTCATGATTGATACGATTGGTATTCCCCGGATATTTGCAATTAGAGATCGAATGACAAATATTTGGTTTAAAATTTTTCTCTATTGGTCTCTAAAAAGTAGGCCGTAAACGATAGTTCTTTTGTGGTTTTATTTTAACTATAAACAATTTTGTCACCAGGATGACATTTTTTTCTTAATGATTGCAAAGAGGGAATTTCATATCGAAAAATCGTGGGATAATGAATTTGCATAAAAGTTAACAAACTAACAAAATATTAAATAATTCATATCCTTGTAAATTCGTTTAAAATATATCACTCGTTTCGTATTTGAAATTTATTCTCCCTATAGGGTAAAAAAAGGAAAAGATAAACGGACAAATAAGAAATTAGAATTGCTTAACGCTAAATTAAGTTCAATATTTACACTTGAATGAAGCAATTAATTTGATAATATTTATGCGAGTCCGACATGAAACATAAATCGATCAACTTTCAATTAAATATGTTCATCTTAATGATTATCCTAGAAAAATTAATTAAATTTTTCCACGCTCACAACTTTGCGAATAATTGCTTGAATCTGAGTCTAAGCAGGAGTTTATATGATGATTATGGTAAGAATCGCCATTCATAAAAGGAATGAAATTCGTTAGCCTATCACAAAATTATCCAAGGATTGTTTGGCACCGACCCAAGCAGTTGTCTTTTTTATATGACGTTGCCAAGCAATTCCGTTCAATTAATGCAGGAAAATTCCACGCAAATGCTCCTATTTTAAGGAAAGATGACTTTCACAATTGCCGCAAATACGTAAGTTTACTCAACAAAGATTTATCACTAGTGCCAAGCCATGTCTGCATGTTGTAAAAGAGAAGGAGCCTGTAATTACAGGCTGTATTATTTTTTATTAAGTATGAAGGAATTTTGTTTTAAAGTAAGCTAATCCACCGGAGGAGGAAAATTAAAAAAATGTCATTCTAATTTCTTTATACGTTTAAGGCTGTTTTTTCTCTAACGAATTTTCACAGAGCTGCTCCATCAGATTAATCAATAAACATGACCGACAAATTTTTTTTTAAACCGAGCTATGAACGTGTAGAGTATATTAAATGCCCGGCTGTTTTAATTGGCTTGTCAACAAAAACACGGCAGAAACGACGGTGTTTATTAGCGTAGCGAAAGGGACAATGAATAGCAAAATATGCTTCCCGATTCCCATCCCAGGAGCCTTCTGTCGCCGTCTGAATAGCTAGGGTAAAAGCACGATGCGAATTTCACATCGTCGGTTTTAATTGCGCGTCAAGGCTGGCTGAGGCAGGTTGATAAAAAAATAACAATTGCGAAAACCATGTTCCGCGAAAACTAATTGGAGATATATAGTCGAGTGCGACCGAATAACTTTCGAGACGTATTTTTTTACCGCACTAAATTAATATGTTGCGAGTTCATGCAAGAATAATCGAGTTATAATTTGCGAACTGCAAGGTCGAATTTGTAAAACGTGCCACTTACCATTTCCAAAAAAGGACTCCGCTTCACCACCAAAAGAAAGAAATGGAGAGAGGAAGGGAGAGAGAGAGAGAAAGGCGTGCAACGAAAGTCCCGAATAATTGCAAAAATTGAGCTAGAGAGAGAGAGAGGAGGGGGGGGGGAGAAATACAACAAATCGAGAGATTTCGCATTTGCTCTCGAGGAACTTTGCGAACATAAAGCTTGATGTGCGAAAGTAAAAACGAAAAAAGAACTGACGGGAATAGTACGCTCCGATTTAATCTATGCAAGACGCATTTCTCATTAGAGTAATACAAATCTGTATGACTTTCGCTACGATCACCACACTGCACATTCAGTAAGCGTTCTTTCCTGTCTTCGGTCATGGATGAGTACACATTCGTTTACGCTCCGTTCGAAAAGTCGATTTAATTGCTGCAAAATACGTAAAATTAAATTACTGACATATTTTAGAGCCATGATAATCAACTTATCTGTATATAGGTTATGGACTGACAGTAATAAAGACTGTGACTACATCATACTGTATAGCCGGATAAAGTAATGAGAAAATCTAAGTGGATGTACTACGCCATTATATTAAGATCATATATACGCCTGAATAAAATGATAAGCAACCATGAAATCTGATGGAACACAAAGATTTCAAATGGCTATATAATATTCCCATTAAGAATTTCCAAACTGTTTCGTTTAATTTGTCATTTTGTTAACCTTCCAAGAAATAAACTGACGATTCAAATGAGACAGACGCCTTCTATAAGAATCGATGTTATATTTCAAAGAACCGATTTTAACTGAACTTCTAATTATAGAAAATTTTCTCTGATAATACAACACTTGCAGATGGCGGTAAAAAAATATAAATTACGATTTTTTTCGCGAAGTGCTGAAAACGTGTATTTGAGTTAGAATGCATTCTTAAACCACGCGAGAGCCACTTCATCTATCCTTCATTCTCAAACGGTAAATTGCCGCGACTTCCCTCCGTCCCGACGCATAAATATTGAAATAATGTTTCCAGAGTTCCTACCGCTAACCTCCAACAAGCCAAGTAATCCGAAGAAGCGAAACGAAAAAAGTTCACCTTCCATTATTATTCCCCGACTGCTCTTTAATGCGCGGACATTCTTCTAACTTCTTCACTCCTGACTTTCTCTTCATCTCTCCCTTCTTCCCTCTTAACTTTCTCTTTATATCTTTCTCTCTCACTTCCTCTCTCTCTCTCTCCCACCCTCTCTTTATCTCTCTTTATTTATATATATCACACTTTCTCAACTTCTCCTCTCGGTTGATTGAACGCAATTAAGCATCACGACGAAGTTTTCTTTCCCTTCACGAGAAGAAAAAAAACTAGATTAAAAAAAGGAGTCCAAATTTGAAGTCGAATGATGATTTATTTTCTAAACAAAACTGATTGTGTATTCGGTCTGTCTGTCCATACGTCTGTACGGGTAATATTTCTGTAATCCTGCAACTTGGAAGAGCAAGAATACTTTAGCATCGTTTGGCCTATATGAGAGATAAACATGGTGAAAAATTGGTGGATCTAGGATCAGCTGCTGGGGGCGATAGGAAAAAAATCTATAAAAAAGTGCGCCCAGCTACAAATGTGGGCAATCAGAAATAAATCGCCGCTACAATTCTTCACATAGCTGGAAATATAGCACTCGGCAAAAACAGCGCCTTATGTAATTTGCTCTACAATTCTTCTCTCATTTGTTTTTTTTTCAAACTTGATTTTCCTCGTTTTCTCCACCGTGATACCACCGTCGTTCTTAGTTGCCTTATCATCCTTTCCTCGGATCCGCCCACCCACGCAACTAGTTCCCCTTTGTTCCGCCACTAACTCCTATGTTTTCCGGAAAATCTTCGAATCCTTCCGTCCGAACCGAATTAAATATAACCTCCACTTCTCATTCATCATCGTCTCCCTTTTAGTGATTGTCACCCAAGAGCACGTGTTAACTCCGTCGGTACATTTCTTTCAATGGCGCGGCTCTTTCTACCCAGGTATCCCGTCAAAATGGCGAAAAAATAAACGTGAGCGTGAAAAAGCGAAAACCAAAGAAAGCGAAAGTAAAAAAGGGTCGAACATCAAAAGGACGAAATCTGTCGTTCTGCTAGTAATATGTTGATAGCTAATTCCTTTAAAATATTAATTAATAATTGATAGTAGCTCAATAACTTTGGCCAAAACTAACAAAAGTGGAATACTCCTTTAGCCAAAACAACTAGTTGTTTTGGCTAAAGGAGTATTCCACTTTTGTTATTAATTAATAAGACAAAACATGGATTAGAATATAGAAAACCCCCTAATTTAAATTGTTTTTCATTTTAAATATAATGAAATGTTTTACCTACTTTTATCAATATTATTACAATTATATACGATTCTTTTATGCGTACATATATCAATCCAAGTTTTAGTCATTGATTTTATTTTGCAAGCGCCTAATAAACGTCTTTCACCTTGTCCTTACGATTTTGGATGTCTTGCACGATCAAACGTATGTTTTAATTTAAATTCGTTTGTAAATTCGACCGAGAAGGGCGGGAATTCGAAGAGAAAATGCGAGATGACACCATTCCGCGTCGAACGATGGGGTTGCGTGATGCTGCAGGGAAATGGAAGTTAAGGGAGGGAAGCTGACATGCATACGTAGTTATAAGCAGCGATTAAGAAGTTTATCAGTTTGGTATGCATTTCCTGCGCGGTAGAAACGCCGGAGAGACATCTTCAACACACCAAGCATAAGCTGCAGCTGTGCCAAACAAAAGCATCGAGTAAAATCCCGTCGCAGCGATATTCTTGGAATTCGTAAATTATTTCGTAGTTGAGAATTATTCCTGACGAACGTTATTTCAGATTTAGTTAAGATCCCCATAATATAATTAAATATATTCCGCTATATTTCCGCAACAAAGTGACATTTACCACTTTATGAGTACTGGCGCTCAAAATTTAAATTAATAAAAAAAATTTTTTAATTCTCTTCCGCAAAAATGAACATTTACAACGCGGTAATGCTAAAGAGAAAAAATAAATCAAAAAGTATTTTTCTCCCACGTCATATTAAAAAAATAATTAAAAAATAATAATATTTAAGACGCGCTTTTAAAAGCAGACTCAATTTTATCGCTTTTTGCACCAAAACCAAATCTTAAGAGAGAAAGAAGAAAAATGACAACAAAAAATACCGCTTTTTCAACCTCACCCTCCATAACTTTAGTCATCTTTGTCATCTTAATTGTTTTTGATTCAATCCTCTCCCAGAAAAAATATTTTCCTTAGCCCCATTTTATCAGAAAGCTCACCTGTGGAGAGACTTCAGCACTCCTAACCAGCGACTCATGAACAAGGATATTACCGTGGGATTTTTATTAAATCTCGAAGAAAAGCGGATTTCTACGCGGGTTGTACCAGAATAATAACGTTATGGTAACATTCTAAAGTTATTTTAAAATAAATGAATATCGAGATTCTTAAATTTAAAAGATGAGTTTTTTCCCGCAGGGAATGCCAACCGAGACAACAACAATGGAATATCTACAATCCACCGAAACCGAAACTCGTACAAAAAAACAAATTACATCGCGAAGTCCTCGTTAAAAGGAGAACATTTTTTCTGTTCGAAACTCAGCTTTTGTCTTTTTTTATATAAAGCGTTTTCCTCAAAAACGCGAGCACAATCGCCTCAAGGCTGGATTTTCGAAATAAAAAAATTCCAATTAGCGAATCTTTCTTGCTTTGTTCTTCGAAAAGTAAAACCATCCTCTTCAGTTGTAACTGGCATTTCCTCGAAAACATTATCTAAGGATATCATTCAATTTCCTCGAGGCTCTTGCGATTCAATTAAAACGATTAAAAATACCTCAACTACTTAATGTAGACATTCCTTCCCTTGAGCTACCGGAAAAAGTTTCGAACGCTCCTTTTTTTTAAAAGAAAGAAGCCATCGAAAAAAAGAATTACTCAAATTATGGCTTTACGGGTTTTGGGCCAGAAAAAATATTTTTTCCGAGATTTTACTAATTTATCATTAAAATCTAAAGGGATAAAAATTTTGAACTGACTGGCCGATAAATCTTTAAAATTAGCGATTAATCTATCGATTATTAATGCGCACTACCAGGGCATTATAGATATTTTTGCCCATTCGATCCTCATTAGAAAAATTTCTAACACAGCAATTACAGTGGTCCACAGGGCGGGGCTTACCCGACTGACTTGACCCTCGGGTGGCTAGGGCCAGGACTTGAGGCAGGGAAATGTATAATGTACACTTAAAGGTTAAACATATGCATGCTATACTTCAGGAAAACAAGCGTTTTATATATAAGTACAAAAGACAATATGTTCCAAGTGCAAATAAGTACTGGGCATTATTAATAACATAATGGTCGAGCAGCCCCAGCTAAAGGCCGCCTACTCGTTTCAAATTCTTCAAATAAAATTCCTCGAATCTCCATCTTCCCGCTGATTCAATGTCTTATCGATAGCTAAAAGGCCTCGTTCCTATATCCCTCCTACTGGTAAAGACTAACTAGTATGTAGCTTCTTCAATAAAATAACTTCAATATAAGCAAAACTTAGACACGACTGTGCGGAGAACCGCGGATATTCAAGACTGGATGCTGCGATCGAAAAACTGTGTACAACCGCCGTTGAGAAGTTTTTAAAGTTCTTTCTCGACAAACGCAAAACTATATTTGAGAAATAACATTCTACTCTTACCTATAAACAACAGTAATCAGAACTTTACCATTAAAGCCTACCGTCCAACAGCGTGACATCCAAAGGAAAGTAAAGAGGCGCTTACCTGCAAATAAACAGAAAAGTATCAATAAGTAAAATATGCTTAATTGAATTCATATATTAAAAGCAGGAAATCTCTTTCATGAAGTTGATAAATACAATACAATAGTTTAACAATCACATCCCTATTCTAAAACAGCTAAATAACAAGTTAATTTTCTTTTTGCACATAAAATTAAAATTCTCAAGAAAAATGCCAGATAAGAAACTAAAGAGACTAAAAAAGGGTCGGGAAACTTGAACATACAACAGCAATTATATACAAATAGTTCACACAAAATAAATAGAGAATTGATTAAAGAAAAATTACGACGGAGTAAATGACTTTAAACGTCTTTTCTTCAAAGTTTAACTCTCCTGAAAATAATAAAAACTGTTAGTCGTGTCAGCAGAGAATAAACCTGTCGATCTATATCCGCCGATGCTCAGCTGTCGCACGAATAATAATTTAATCCGCGAATTTGTTCGGCTGCGGAGTTTTCGAAGTGTGGGGTTGGGGAGGGTTGGGGAAGGGGTTGGGATTATCATTTCAGTACCATTTTCCCCTTCCCCGCCACTCCACGAGGAGGGGCTCAATTGAGACGGAGACGTAAATGTCGACGCACTAATCGATTATCAACCCTATAAGACCGGGATTAATAATGGGAAATCCATTGAGGCATGTTACCTCCGGCACAACTCGAGTTCATATCCTCCCATCCTCCCCTTTTTCTATATCCTCATCCAATTCTCCCTCTCTTTCTCTACCATTAATACGTCGGTTCGCATATATACTTCAAAGCACTCAGACGTCATTGGACGAGAGAACTTTGCCTTCCCGTCATCCCATTTTTACCATCATTTCCACTTTTCTCGTTTTCCTCTTTCCATTCTGTTCTACTTGAGTTTTCTGCTTTTCTTACTCCTTCTAGTGTTATAATCAACATGTTACAAGTAAGCCATACTGACAAGGTGGTAAAAGCAGTCTAATTGCCATGAATATAAATATATACATACATGCATAAGTATGTATGTAGGCATCCTTGCGAGTTAGGTTTAAGGATTTTCAGGATTGATATTTAACTTAAACCTGTTAAGAGAGTAATACCAGGTATTTTCACCACAGTGTGGTATATTCTCTTCTTAGCTAAGAAATGCCAATTTTTGTCATTCGTTGATTATGACAATCGTACTTTTTAAAAACAGATTTTGAACAAAACGCTGTACAAGGAATACACCACTTAGTTATTTGTAACGTTTATTTGCTCTTTATCTTTATTCTTCCTCCCCATGTTTTTCTAAAACTCTTATCTTATAAAAGAGTTCTACTTCTTTCCTTACAACTGCTATTCCATGTCCTATAATTCGTATCTTTCTCCCTCCACTTCAATTCTTCTTCCAACACAATTTCTCCCTTTCCTCTTTACACTTACCATTCCCCTTTTTCCTTTCATTCCTTCCTATCACTCTTTATTTTCATTTCCTCTCATCTACTCGCTTCCTTTCATTCCCACTCGGGCGTCCTTGGGGAGGGGGAAGGGGAAGAGGGGAGGGGGGAGGGGAAGAGGGGTGGGGAAGAGGGGAAAGGGAGATGGGAGGGGGAGAGGGGAAGGGACCTTAAATGCATTCCAATCGCGTTCCAAGCATCCTCTCCTTTTCAAAACGCTCCTCTCCTCAGGGCCTCAACTCTTTCCCAGGCATCACCACCTCCCCCTCCCCCAACTCCGTCCTTCATCACCACACCGACATGGATCTACTACTTGGCACACCCATTCCTACGCGCCTCGGAGTCAAAACGCCATTGCCGACGCTCCCACCCAACGCAAATCGATCGACCGACCAACAACAATGAGTCGCCAACGACGACGACGCCGCAAGGTTTGCCTTACCACGCGCCCACCCCCCCCTACTCTCTGTTATCTCATTACTCCTCCCTCACCCCTTACATTAAGAGACAAAGCCTTTTGGGGAGAGAGAGATTCGGTGAGCCACACCTGATGGAAGAAAGAGATGACTCAAAAAGTCTCGAAAATATTTGCACGACGTATCTGCTTTGGGATGTTGGAGAGTGAGATAGGGAGGGAGGGAGAGAGAGAGAGAGAGGGAGGGAGAGAGAGAGAGAGGGAGTGAGAGAGAGGGGGAGGGAGTGAGTGAGGGAGGGAGGGAGGGAGAGAGAGAGAGGGAGAGAGAGAGAGAGGGAGAGAGGGAGGGAGAGAGGGAGGGGGAGAGAGAGGGAGAGAGGGAGGGGGAGAGAGACGGAGGGAGATAGAGAGGGAGGGAGGGAGAGCGAGGGAGGGAGAGGGGGTAGGGAGAGGGGGTAGGGAGATGGAGAGAGAAATGAGGGGAGGGATATGGGGAGAGAGTGGAGGGACGAAGAGGTGTTATTGTGAAAACGTAAGCGTAGCTGCCGCAGCGTACGACGAAGAGAGGGAGGTTGGTCGCAGCATAAGGTCCCAAATTGCACGGGGGCTAAATAGAAGACCTCGAAGCATAAGGCAGGACGCATGTCATACCAATGCGCTTAATAGAAATTTGTTTAAACTTTAGAGCACTTAAGCGTATTACGTTAGTTTAATAAAAAAACCATCCTGCAATTCCTAAGCCTTTTCTGCTCGCTCCGTATCTCTTTGTTACTACATAATTGTCTAGTCCAATGTTTCTCAACCTTTATGGAGCCGCGGACACCTTATAAAGTCCCACATTTTCTGCCGACCCTACCCCATGCAAAGTTCATATTTTTTCATTCATTGTCCCGTTTGTTCACTTTCAAATATTAATCACAGCAGTGCTCGGGATCAAACAAGTTAAAGACAAAAATACAGATCATGTCCTAATCAACAGTCGGACCTCTGAGAAGTAAAGCGCGGACCCCTAGGGATCCGCAGAATCCCGGATTAGAAACCTTAGTCCATGCTGTCTCTTCCACCTACTTACATTAGAATCAAAATGACACCTTTCGAAATGGAGAGCCGCATGCGGCCCGTGGACCTCCGCTCTAGAGTCATGCAACGCGTCCAAAATCGGAATAATATGAAACCACTACTAAGTAAGACACTGCAATTTAGGGAAACTTTAAACAACTTTATCGATGACGCATATGCCGGGTGTAACGCGAATATCATCCGTAAGTGCCCTTTCAGCTATGGCATCAACTACGACCGAATTCGAAGGAATTCTTAGTACATAATTCAGATTATGGCACTGAAACATTTAAACAACCTTCATACATGGAAAAAAAGGATACTACGGTGAAAAACTGAAATTTACAATTAATAAGTTTAAAAAAATTTTTAATTGTACATTTCAAACTTCATACATCTAACTTCAAAAATCCCGAAATGATTAATCGATGTTACCTCGTGGCTGGGATCCAACTGATAATCTAGGTATCCCGTGCATCCGTAAAACGATATAGAAAGCCAGAGGCTCATTAAAGATGAAAAAGCAGCCTTCAGCGGCAACATTGCAGTTACCATTGTTAGCAATTGGATTCGAGTCATAAGTGAGCTCTGCAATACAGGTATAATTTTTAAGAAATGACGTTATATTAGAAAAAGAGGTTTAAGACCTCTTATAAATACCACCACCACCACAGGAAAGTAAATGGCGGCCGACCGAAAGCTCTTTCTCGTGTATCAAGGTACTTGATAGCTCATATTATATTTTACGATAGCCAGCGCCTCCGTTAAATTTTTAACGCGTCAAGAGACACTGAAAAAAAGATATAACGCATTTTGAAAAGTGTGTCGTACCGTGCCGGAAGCGGAAACGCTCCTTGGGAAATATCTCTCCGCCCATTGCCGGTCCCTTCCTCTCCCTCTTGGCGGCAATTGATAGCATCGCCCGCGACGAAAGCATGACAATGAAGGGGACTTAAGTAGGCGTCGACAGAATGAGGAGAAACACACACACACACACAGCTCTGCCGAGACGCTGCGACGCGTTGGCAGAGAGTCACGCTATTCGAATAGTACTGGGAACACGCGATTCTCAAGGATTAAAATACGAGAAAAAGAGATGCGATCGTCGATTTTTAGCCTACTTTCCAGAATGGAAATAGGCTTATATGTAGTTTTGTCGTTGTGTCGGCCTGTTTGTCCGTTTTCCCTTATAACTTTTGAACCAATGGACCGGTTTGACACTTGGTGGAAATCTCTTGCTACTGAACCCGAGCTCCCGAGGATAGTTTTTGTTTCGAAGATTGAAAGTCCCGGGTTCGATCCCAGGAATTATTCTTCCCATTTGATTTACACGGGAAATCTGAAATCCATCGTGCAGGGTAATTTTTTTCTTGAACATTAAAATATCGGAGCGGAATTTGAACTATTCTCCGAGGAAATGAATGGATATTCTAACAAGTTTTATCGTAGACTGTAGCTTAATTACTGTATTTCTTCGAATTTCACGTAAATATTGGCGTTTTTGCAGTTTTTATCACTCATTACGGGAGTGTTGCCATCGCAACGACAATTGTTGGACTCGGATACGTTAATTTTGCCACACAAATGAGCGTGAAGAATTTAATTTTCCGTTCGAATGTATTCGTAATATTTAATAACAGTAAATTATGACATTTTAGTACACGAAGAGCAACACATCCGCGGTGATTTTAAAGCTATTAAAGCCGATATAAGTATTAAATAACCAATTATGTGGAAGGTAGGCATCATAAGCTTCGTTTGGATCATCTTGTTTTCTAATGCATCGCGTTGGAGTGATAGAAAGCTTTTAACCAACGGGATGAAATATGAGTACTACTTAAATCTCTCGAGAGAAAAATTGAAAGAATTCCAGTACTATGACGTATTTTTTATAGGAATAGAGGATTGGTATAAAGTGGATCGTCCATATAATCGCTAACTCTGCAACTCTGTGCAATGCTTTTTGGCTTGTTTATAACAAACATTCCGACTGCGTGAAAGACAAATTTGGCAGGAATGCTTCAGTCGACACTTAAAAGTCAATTGCAAAAAAACAGTACCGAAAAAGTACTCGGGTTCGACTCCAGGGCATAATATGTTTCTCGTGAGATGACACGTGAAAAGTGATTTTTTCGACGCGAAGGCTTTCATTCTATCGCAAATTAAAACTCGAAAAAATCGACCATAGAGCTTCGGACTGGGACAATATTTAGGAAGAACGAATAGCGCTTCTTATTCTCATCGTCGACTTTTGCCATCGATTCGAAATCGCTCAAATTATCGTTTAAATCGCATAGTTTGTAATAAATTTGTCTTTTAACCGTTTGCTACCTCGGCAACCGTGTTGTTGTCAAAATCAGAGCTTCTATTGTTGTATCAATCCTAACATGCGTACGAAAGATTACGTTATGATTTAATTCGAAAGCATATTAATTCATGTCCCGCCATTTTTGACGGGCGCTTACCCCAGTCACTTAATAATGAGGGCAGAAAACACGTGAATTTTACCTTCACGCGTTTCATAAAAACGAAATATTTTGCACCCGAGCCTTATTAATCATGAACTGCTGAACACGAACATAAATTATTTCCGATAAAACCGACAGATCCCGTGCGTCATGAGGAACATATATTAAAATTCCAAACTCGAAATCAAATTATGTAATCTGAATTATTTAACCATACAGAACTATTTTTCGATTTCATTCTCATTGTAACGATAATATAACAACCATGCAGCGTAAGTGATTTTATTAAAAACTCTCCAATCGGTTCCAATAACCGTCCAATACAAATTCATCGAAATGTTGCAATTATGCAAACGTGCCTCGCATCCGGTTCGCATTTTATAAGCACGCGTAACGTTTGGAATAGATTCGAAATAACATCGACGCGGGTAAAAATTAATTATGCATAACCACGAGAAGAAAAATATTGCGTTTCGGAAGTTGGATTCGCAGGTTACAAATAAAAGAAATGTAAAATTACCCGATTCCGATTAAAAAGGATCCAAATTAATGCGCGTTGTAACAGAAATGTAATTCCCTTTGCTTCTCTTTCCACGACGACGAAAATAAAATAGAACGCGCGCGGAGAATAATTCGCTTGGAGATAATTCAAAAGGTCGTATCATGAATAAATCATAATGTTAATCGGTCACACAAAAATACGGGGTTATTATAAATTTCGCGAGGGATTTCAATAGCTCCGAATAGAAAAAAAGAACACCAGATATGATTGTTAAGCTTGACATTACAGTTTTTTGCCATTTTCAATTATTTACCTGGCCATATAAAAATACTTCATTATTCGCGGTTTTTATCACAAAGGTAACACCCAAGGAGCAGCAACGTTGGACGAGGGACGGAATACGGGATGTTCAACAGTAAAACGCTTACTAGGCAGGTATTATTAATTTTTTATGCCGAAAATAATTTAAACACTAAGCAAAGCTTTGGTAAGAGATTTTTTTCCGTTTGGTATTAATTAAAAAGTTGATTTTTCTGAAATCTGTCGCCGAAAATGAAAAAAAAACCTTCATAAATCGAGTGAGAAACAAAATGCAAAGCTGGATAAAAAAATTTCACATCGCTTCCGCAGCAATTAATAATAAAAACGCACGCGTTGGGCGCATCAAATCGTTCTGCGTTCGAAAGACCCAATCTTGCAAACGAAGGCTCTCCGAAACACGAACTCCAACTACGCCGGAGGCGTACTTTATCTACTGCAAAACAAAAGAGGAAAGTCTACAGCAAAACGATTTTTGTGTGGCGCCAATCTCCAGAAGGAAAAGTGTCGGCGTGCCACAAGTAAATGTGAACCAAAAGAATTATTATAATTCCATGAAAATACAAGTGATAAAAATTACAACAAAAATTGGATTTCTCACAAATAACACGTATTGTAATGCGAGTTATGTTCTATTATCACTAAAGGATTTGAAATTACAGTTAATTAAATGTACAATTTATTGACTTTACTTCATTTTCATCAACTTCAAATTGTGGTTGCAATTTTGTAGCTACTAATCCAATATTATATCTAAGGTGACCATCAGTAAGTCGAGTTTGCTGTTCGTTTTTTATGATGTTCATTGTTAAAAACGTTTCCTCACGTACAGTCACTTTCAAAAGTCGATCGACAAACTGAGCGGCGCCACTTGCGCCCTTTCCAGAAATCGTATTTCAACTCTCGCATAGCTTGAATATTCCATGACGACCGGGAATTACAAATACACTCAATCTTCATATTAGCCTAAAGTCTTGACGTACTTTCAAACATTAGGTTCCACGCGTTTAAAGATATCACAAATCGAGGAAATTCACATTTCAATCTCAGTCGCCATATGTAGTTAGTGTAGTTTGTATTAGATACATTTTAACTTTTCGAAGACAATTACCGGTACTACTGTGGCCGTATCCAGTTCGAACCTTATGACAGCCCGCCAGAGAGAACCACAACAGTTGCGAAGTTAAAGTTGGTAAAAAAAGCTTATTAATTCGCAGCAAATCTTTAAGCATCACCTTCAAATAATGATCAGGCTCCGGGGTTCGAACTCGGGGGCAATATTAATATTGGCTTTTAACAGAAAGTTCGTGAGTGGATAAAATATGGAGGGAATTCGCGGAATCTTATAGATATATCGATGACGCATTCTGGGTGGTCGTATTTTCCGACAAGAAAACTTTTAGAAGTAATCAGCTAGGTAAATTGGAACTCTGGCAGTCAAGAAATACCAGGTATATATCGAATTTCATTACTAGTACATGTAGTGCAAATGTTTAGGTTAACATTTTCCAATATAATATTTCCATTCTGCGTATTTTTTAAAGATACGAACAGCGCCACATTATCCAAAAAAATAATCCTGGGCATATTAGCATGAGTTTCTGGGGAGAGATGTCGGCAGCTTGTCCAGGGCCTTTGGTGAGGACACCATCTAGAATGACTTCTGTCGATTACGTCGAAATTTTGAGGGAGAATTCGCTCCCTTTTCTAGACGAGGTTGTTCCTCCGGGTGAGGAAGTAGTGTTCGCCGAGGACAATTATCCTATTCATAAGGCCAATACTACCAAGCGCTTCTTTGAAGAGAGCCCGAGAATTGCCGTCCTGCCGTGGCCTTCTAACTCACCCAATCTCAACCCCATAGAGAATTTGTGGGGTATCATGGTAAAAGAATGGGATTATGGCGGTGATAGAAGAGAGGCGGCATTGGAAGCCCACGTCCGGGAAGTGTGGGAAAGCTTCAGCCGTCGTCCGGCAATAATTCAAAATTTAGTAAGCTCCAAGAGGGCAAGAATTGTCTGTGATTGAAAACGATGGCAACCCTACAAAATATTATGATTTAATGTTTGTATCTTCATTTCTAAGTCCAGAGTTCCTCACCATTCCTGAATCCTTGGATACAAAAATATTTATATTTACGAGAAGTTTTCATATTAATTTCTGTTTACATACTCCAATGAGTATCATTCTCTCTGCGGTACCAATTCCATTTTGAGGGTTAGCGCCAATTGAATGGCACACACAATGTATTTTCTTCTCCCAAAAATCCCGTTATTTTTTATCCACGGAAGGAAATCAACTGACGAGTTATTCCGGGGTGTTCTCAGGGTGAAGGTGATGATCCGAAAAAGCCAATACATTCAGATTCCCCATTTGAGTCTAGCCCACGGTTCTACCGCAGTATGTGTGCTAGCGCGATCTTTCCAAGTAGGATATTGTAAAGCTCGCGCATACGGACACCACCAAGATTTCCCTTTAGAAACTGAGGTATAGTATAATGCCGACGTGAAGTTTATTTTGCATAGAATGAAATTGAATATACTACTAGTAAATTATTACTTATACATAAAAGCCGGTTCCGTATGTCCGTTTCCTTTTCCCCGACCTCCTAAAAAGTCGATCATTTTCAAGATGTAGGAGCCTCTCCTCTCCTATGCAAAAATATTAAAACTTGAAAATTCGAGTTCAAGGGTCCACAAAATAATAAAAATGTCATTTAACTGCTGTATATATTAACAAATATATATATATATATATATATATATATATATATATATATATATATATATATATATATATATATATATATATATACGGTTTCTTAGAATGTAAATAAAAAATTTCAATTGGTGTAGCGGTTAGTGTGCTTGATTTATATGCGGGACAACAGGTATCGAGTCTCTCTTGAGGCGCTTTTAATTTCATCATTTTTATTTTTACTTTACTTTAGAGAGAATAAAACTTCATCTGAAGTATTGGATGTTTTTTCTGTCGATTACCTAGTCATTGCATAAACAGTAAGCAGTTCTCCGAAACCAGAAAAAAACACGCACATGCTTCTAGATAGCCATAGCCCACATCCATTATTTAAACCCAAGTTTCGTTTAGTATGTGGGTTGAGTCACATTTGGTCTTTCCTCCAGACCTTAGCATTAGGAAGACGATTGGTCTTCATTTGATTTCGGTCTACGGCCAAGCGAAGGAAATCTGCGGCCTTTTCTTCTTCATCCCTCATGCGCTTGAGTTTTCAAAACAACTACCCACACCGCCCTTCCTCATACTCACTCCAAGTCAAATATTTCCTGCATAAATATAAATGGACGAAATTTTCCCAATTTTATCCACAAATCTAGATAAATGAAATGAAAGCCCAAAGAGCCTCCGAGTGAGATGCGTCACACAAACAAAAACATCGGGACTCTTGGGAGCTCCAATAGGATTTGAACCCGGGGCTACGACGTCGTGGACCCATTCGATAGCCTCGGTCTTCTCCTACCACCTGTGGTTGTTTTAAGTTTTACATGTGAACTTGGTTTGAAATATATTTATGGTAGCCGCAATTGTAAGTGCTTATTAATAAAAATATGGTTGTTCGTACAAGAAATTTGAACACGATTGCTTGATTATTCACGAAGGCGGAAATTTGTGAAAGCCGGTTTACATAGGGATTTCTCCGTGAAATTAAATTGCATGGGATGAAAAATAAGCACAAAATGCACGCAGAAAAAATGACCAGGATCGTAGTACCCTGGCCTGCAGGAAAATGAAAGCATTCTTTTTTTTAATCTCAAAAAGGCGACACGCTATAAGCACAAATTAAGATTTGGTCGTAGAGGTTTCTTATTACAAGTATTTTCTTTTCATATTCATACACTAAAAAAATATCGGAACTATGAAACTGAGTATTTAATATCCGTTTATACTTATGCCGCTTAATAAATTGTCACGTTGGTCTCTAATTATTCGCTTCTTTGGGTCTAAATAGGTACATATTGCGTTCTACTCAAAAACCTTCGAACTACGCAGCGCGATTTTTTGACTCATTGCTTTTCCGATTTATTTAAAAAGGTTGAACGAAGGTTCTTGCTGCTACATTTCTTAAAATTTACCACATTACTATTTGAATTTCCCTCGTGACAGTCGTAGCTCAAGAGTCCTATACAAACAGATGCGAAGTTAAATTCTCCTGCAGTCCCGAAAGTGGCGCCGCTCAGTTTGTCGATCGACTTTCGAAAGTGACTGTATATTATTATGTTAAGATCAGTCATATTCGTGGGGTTGATTTACAATGTCATTCCACATCTTATTCCTTAACATGATTAACACACTCACAAATTTTGCGCCGAGCCACAGATACAAGCTTGGCGTAGGACAAAAGGCACGCGTGCCGCACTTGGTCCTCACTTTGTAAGGTGCATCACAAATTATAACGCTAAAATATTAAGGGGTAAAATTTACTATTTTATCGATGTTTTTATACTAACATTAAGCAAAATGAGCACACTATATAGCACAACGATAATAAGTTCAAGATCACAGCATACTCTTAAAATACATCATTCAATCGTTACAATAATAATTAACTAATTCTGGAAGTGCACAGTGTATCACGAACAGGCGCGCTTCGTGCGATCGAATATTTGAAGCTAAACGACAAACTAATTGGAATTAACGCGCATTATAAAACAGAGAAACACCAGGACCCGATTATGCCCCTCTGTCTACAAAATATTTCTTCCCACCGCTAAGTTTGGGCATCAAATAACGTATTTACGTAATTTTAGCATAATGGCTAAATACAGCAAAAAGATACACCAGAAATGATGGCAGATAAATACTGAATTTTTAATTACCGATTTATTTTCTGATCAACTGTAATTAATCAAACAATCGAAAATTACTGAAAACATACCTCACTTGAGTTAAGTGTACCTAGTTTAATATTTACGTTTACGTTATTTTCTTCGTCGCAGATAAACCATTTCCTTCAGCTAACTAAATGCTGCAATAACACGAAAAAAAATTCAACGGATTTTCGCAATTATAGCAGATCTTATTTACTTTAGTTACAAAGAAGGTTAAGTTAGTATTCATGAATTTTTCTAAGTTAAAAGCGAATGACGACTGTATTATTTGATTTTCTTGAAAACTCCCACGATAAAAACGTATTTGGCACGAAATATTTTATTTGGCAAGTTTTACAAATTTTACTTAGAGACTTTTTCGGATTGACTAATGTATTATGAGGAAAATTTCATTTTTTTGTTTCCAGTGAAGTGGACGCCTGATTGGGTTACGTAAACCATTTATGTAATTTTCTTATTTGCCTTGCTCAGAAGTCTTAAATACCAAATGTCGCAAAAATCCGTTCAGTAGAAGCCGATAACGAACAGGCGTACGCACAGAAAGAAGCTAATAGGCGCACACGTTGGAAACGAAAAGCGCCGAAAAAAATAAAGTTTCAGAGGCGATATTTTAAGGAACGTGAATTACGCGGGCTCTTGAAAAAAGGATATGGAGAGGCCTTTTAATGCATTAGGATTAACATGAGCGTCTCAGCCTGCGATTCTTAAGACCCCTCTCTCTCTCCCTAAAGAAGGTTCACTATGGTTGGCAGGAGAAGAGATAGAGAGAGACGACAGAGGCCCTGAAAATTTAAACTGATGAATTGTATTTATCTGCCGCATTCCGAGGGCGAAAGGCAAAAAGAGAGAGAGCCTATCGCCCTAAACCTCTGACCCCGCCCCCCTCCACCGGAAACGCATGGCGCCATCTAGATCAGAGATTCTCAGCGTGTTGCCCGGGGGCACCCTTGGTGTCCGCCGAGGCATTTCTAGGTGCCCGTCGAGACATTACCAGGTTCCCGCTCTTCTAATAGTGGCAATACCAAAGACACACAATGTAGAATTGCGTGTCAAGGTTCGTCATCCAAAATTTTATATTATCCTTCCACCAGGTTAAAAGAAAGTTCATGATTTGAAGTCTAAATTATCATGCCAATTTCAGCTCTATATATATATATATATATATATATATATATATATATATATATATATATATATATATATATATATATATATATAGGTAGAAAATATGGTATGGAAATGCATACAGAAAAATCCAAGATCATTCGAATATCGGGCAAAGAAGAGAATCTGCACATAAGTATTGAAGGAAAGCCTTTAGAACAAGTTTCAGACTATACCTTCGTAGCACTTCATCGTTTTTCATCCTATCCGTCCATTTTATCTTCAGCATTCTCCTCCAAGTCCACATTTCAAAGATTTCCAAGTATTTGATGTCATTTTTCCTTAGTGTCCATTTTTCTGCCACGTACAAAGCTATACTCCATACATAGCATTTTATGAACTTCTTGCGGATATCTTCTCTTATAATCCCCGTAAGTAGGTGTTTCTTTTTTCTGGAAGCCGCTTTTGCTTTTCCTATTCCAGTCCTGATCTCATCCGTACATTTTGCTTCTCTTGTTATGATGCTTCCAAGATATTTATAGTCTGAAACTTCTTCTAAAGGCTTTCCTTCAATACTTATGTGCAGATTCACTTCTTTGCCCGATATTCGAATGACCTTGGATTTTTCTGTATGTATTTCCATACCGTATTTTCTACCTGTTATTACTAGTCTATTTGTCATTTTCAGGAGTTCCTCTTCCATTCTTGCTAGAAGTACTTTCTCCTTATATATATACATGGGTGGCAACAAGGTGTTGAAGTATGCACACACACACACATATAATTTCGGGAAACTAAGGGGGAGAGAGAAAGAAAAAGCCTCCCGCTGACTTTTCGCCAATCACACACACGCAGGATTGACCTTTCTTCCTCCCTAACCTTTGAAAAGGCACCACTCTTACTTTTATTGACGGTTCTCCCATTCCAGTTTCCCCTTATCTTCTTTTTTACGAGCAATTTCTAAATGGCTTGTTAATAAAACAACATTACCACCGGTTAAATATTATAAGGCACCAAATTTATTTTTTCGTTAGAATTAATTCAAGCAGAAAAATATTTTATTTTTCTTTAATGAAGCACATAACTCACGAGCTTACATGCGACGTGCACTATCTAGGGACATTAATTTTCGTAAAGGATACCCCGAGAACAGCCTAAGGTATACATCAAATGGAGCAGGTATTATGGTTATAGGAGTTGCCGACATCTATTATCAATATCGTATCTGCATAGAAACGTTCCATGTCTCCAAGCTGCATGTTTTTAATATTAGGAAACTAGCTCCGTCTACAAAACGAAATAGAGTATCACGAGAACCGTAATGTACTTTCCATGCGCTTCCCGTGCCTCGTGAATGTTAAGCGTTTCGCCATTAATAAGCGTACAAAATTCGCCAATTGTCGACGCTAATTAATGGGACGTTTTGGTCCATGTCGCGAGGCGGCGGCGCGCGTAAACACGACGAAGCGATTCCAAAGATATTCGTCTCTCGAAAACGATTTTCTTCTCTCCTCGTGTTGCGGAAACCTTTGTCGCCGAGCTCACTCCGCAGAAAGATACCGACACGGATAAACAGGCAGAGTGAATGGCCAACTTTCTTGACGCATTAACACTGCCTAGAATGGGGCACGGCATTTATCAAAAAGTCAAGCGCGCCAGCTTCGGGAAACCGCCTAACTCGTACGAAGATAAACTGTCTTAACGCCACCGTGACATTTGCCTGTTGACCTAGCAAATTTAGGGTAATGCTCCTAGCTCTAGATCACAAGGCGAATCAGTTTGACGCGTTACCTAAGAGCTCGTGCATCATTCAGTCCCTCCTTGAGCTAATGACCTGCCTTATGTGTCAATATACGTATGAATTCGTCCATACATATATGTATCTGCATATACTTAATATATAGATATATATGTACATACACTGAAGTACATGTATTTATGTATATGTATATGTATATATATATATATATATATATATATATATATATATATATATATAATAACTGCACTAATGTGCGATATGCAAACTATTTCTTACTTCCGCATGAGCTAGAATGCTGAAAATTTTCAGACTGATTATTCATGACTTACAAAGTGGAAAAACTGCGAAAACGGGAAGTTCAAGAGCCCCAAAAAAATTTTTTATTCCAGAAATTCCCAGATTGGAGGACTGTTGTCCGCTTTGAAAGCATAACACAAATGAGTGTAAGACATCTTTCGTTTGCTTTTTAAAATTACTTATAAAAGTCGTAGAAATTAGAAACTTAAACCATAGTAAGTGCAAAAGAACGCAGATTTATTTTCCTGCAGTAGATTTTCAAATACGATTCGAACTGAATCAGAAAATCGTTTTGAAGACGAAAATTTTAAGGTTTTGGTGAATAAAATATTTCGTTGCCAAGAACAACCAGCATTGTTGCCGTACTCATAAAATTATATAGGACTCTATTGGGAAAATGGAGGAAGGCGGGAGTGTGGGGAAAAGAAAAAGTGAAAAAGAGAAGGAAGGAGAGAGAGAGAGAGAGAGAAAGGGAGGGAGAGAGGGAAGGGAAGCGGAAGTTTCGGAAAGAGGGAGGTTTGGTGGGAGTTAGGGATATAGGGAAGTAGATAGGAAAGTAGAGAGAGAGGGGGGAGAGATGGAGGGAGAGAGAAGCCTAAAGATAGAGCTAAATATAATTTAGTTTTCTACTTTAAATATATGCCGAAATGAGGAGGTTCAGGATTGCACACAGGCAGCAGACGAATTCACCTCATGGTGCGAGGCACGGGGTTGACGCGCGTAGGGGCGGAGTCCCTAGTGTGTGCGCGCGCGCGCGTGTGTTTCTGTATGTATATGTGTGTGTGTGTGTGTGTGTGTATATATATATATATATATATATATATATATATATATATATATATATACATATATATATAAATAAATTAATATATATATATGAAAACACTAAAACACGAACAAATGACAATAACTCTCAATATCGGACTCGAACTTTTATGACTAGATTTCCTATGAATACTGGATAAATGCCAAAATACATCCACTTAAAATATCCTTTCTCAATAGGCACGTTACTATAAAGCGGTGGCGAGAGAACTTTTCTTGTGTAGTGCCTACCTCAAGCAGGTATCGGCGTGCCTCAAGTATATAAATGTGAAGCAATATTAAATTTAACGTATAATTTATTAATTGACCCTTGAGATGCTTCATTTTCATCAACTCTGCAATTTGTGGTTGCAAATTTGTAGTTCCTAATCTTAGAAGATCGCTACAATGCCATTCCACACATTCCTCTTCCATAACTCTCATTAACATATTTTATGCCGTGCCACAAGGAAAAGCTTGTCCGGGGGCACAAGTGGCATCGCTGCCGTAAAGCATTCAAAGCGAACGCATCCAACGTCTCTCCGATGTGTTTCCTCGAAGTTACAGATGAGTTTTGAGTCGCTCGCGACCCGAATCTCGTGAATAACGTTCTTCCGCCAGCTAAATCACGCAAAATTGGGTCCACCTAAGGAATCGCTTCAAATATATAAAATTTTGGAATGACTTCTTGGCGAAGAAAAAACCAAAGTTTAAAAATATTATATGAGACGGCCGTGCATACGAGCCAGTAATTCTAACAAAAAGCTAAAAAAAGTGGTGATTTAATCGTGACCTTTATAACGATGTGGTAGTTCTTGGTTGGCGGTTGAAGAAAAAGCCTAGGGAAATAAAACGATTAAGTTATGAAACTGCGTTCAAAAGTACTCGGATGGGAATGGTTCAGTGGGAAAATTTATTACATTGAACCGTAAAAACGTTCAAGGGATGAGAAGCATAAAATAATGAAATAGCTTATAACTGTTAACATCATCGACGCTATCAAAATTCAAAAAAATCTAACTATCCATTAAAATTAGTGACTGCTCTGCGTCGCAATGCTCCTAATACGCGTTCTTTCCGCCCCTACCACCAGATGGCAGGAATAATCAGGGTAAAGTACGTACCTCCACCTCGGATAAGCTTGAGGGCGCTTTTATTGCATTCACGACTCTATACTCCATATAAATCGCTTAAATGGCGCGCGGCAAATTACAGGCGATCTCACAAAATAAAAAACAACACAATCGATTCCGCAGCTCTAATTAATTACCATTTCGTTTAGAAACCAGGGACCACAGAAAAGTCAATCGGTTCAACTCGCACAAACAGTTTACCAGGATCAAAACGACACGATAAATATAGTGAAAAATCGATCACAGAATTTTTATTTCCTCCTCCTACAAATAAAACACGCTATATCAAAAGGCGTTCCGATGACGCGCAACGAAAATAATAAAAAAGACAAGCAAACAAAACTTTCTACGAGGAAATCTCGCTCCAATTCTTTGAGACAGATTCGGATAGTAAATAAGTCGACAGTCGTGTATTGGTTCAGAAAACAGATTTGCGGAGGATTTGTGGCGTTCCTGTTGAATTATGTATCGAAATATTGAAGTTTGTTGAGAACTTCGGCCATAGATATAAAAAAACACATACAATAGGATATACGGCCGACAAGAAAAAAGTGTATTATATATGTCCAGCGAAGTGTAAAAAGCAAATAATAAAAAGTCCAAGAAAAACACGTGTAGAATGATCACTGTGAATAATGAATAATACAGAACATTAAATTAGGTCATAGCAGATAAAATGAATGTGAAGTGTGTGTAATAAAAGGCTGTGTATTGGAAAATATGAATTTATCGTTAGCGCATAAGAGACTTTTGATCGGTGCCAAATTGTCCTTTATACACTCACATATACGCACGTATCGTACCTATATCGTATGGCATAATTATAATTCGGAAAAATGTTTTTGTTTTCAAACTCTGCACGTTCATGTGTAAATACGGGTTTACTAAGGCCGTTTTCAAATTAACTTTCAATTTTGTTTCATCTCGGAGATTTTACGTGGCTCTAGGGCAGAGGCTTTCAACCGAAGTTACTTTCATAGTTATAATGGGGTACGCGAAAGTATTAAGGAATATAATTACTCCTCTCCATCATTCGTGTTTGATTTCGGAATCAAAGGTTGCGATGCCAATAACGACGTAAAATGTTTTGCTGACAAAAGGGGATTGGGATAGAAAGTCATCAGTTCAGTATTTCCTTAATACCTTCAAAGAAGCGCAATTAACGGTAATTAACTTATCGAGAGGTCGGGAGGTGATTTCACGAGAGAGATCACGCACTAAGCGTTTCTGAAAGTACACTAAAACTTTGTCGCAATATTTTGAACTGTTGACATTTATGAACGTGAGTTACCTATTTTAATACGAGTGGTTTTCATTTCATCGTCGATTTAAAACGTAATAGGAAGTACGCGACTACCATATTTACTCGTGTAATTGCGCCCATTTATCGCGCTATTTTTTAAACTAAATATGCGGTTTTTCCCTATCGTACGAAAGTGATCATATCAGGATAAATAAATCTTTTATTTCCGCTTCATAGTTCAGGTGGGGCAATTACGCGAGTAAATACGGTATTTAAAAAACTGTTCAAAGAGGTACCAAAATAAGGTTGAAGAACCCTATTAAAGGGGAATCAGAAATACGGCCGCAAAATTCTTCCGAATAATGAGTAGAATGGATATGATACTCAGATTATATTAGCAAGGTAGAAAATTAAACTAATCAAATTTTGAGGATGAATTTTCTTGACAAAAGATGACTTTTTGATGAATTCTTTAAAAAATAACAATTAAATGTCTACAGGAACGCAAAAGTCACATCGAAAAAAATACCGTAATTTTCCGATTATAATACGCACCCATGTTTTTACGAATGAAATGTGAAAATTGTCTTATCACCATACATAATACGCACCTAAATTTTTGTATAAAGATCAGTGTAACTTTTCATTAGATTATTAGCAGTATCGATACAGTTCTCGCTTTGCCGCCAAGTGATATACGTGCGAGAGAGTTTACGAGGATATCACGTTACGTTCTGACTCATTTCTTAAAGATCGACACAACGTATTAAAATATGTCTCAACGACGCATTTTGTATAAATCTGGTCGGTACAATTTATTTATAAAGTCATGACCGTAATCTAAATTATTTCCTTAGTAGAAAAAGTTGTGTGTTTGTTACCACCCTAAGTTTTTGCCTTTTGAGGGAAAAATGCGTATTATAATCGGAAAATTACGGTACTTGGCATAAATTTGAAATGAGCAAAATAAAATTTCGTATCACAAGTTAGAGGATTAACAGTATTAGCACATTAATGGAAAAATCTGGAGGTTTCTTAGTTACGCAATCCCACGCTCAAACTCCCTTAATCATAATTACAATTGATTCTCGCAAGAATTATGGACTATTTTTTTCTTTTAAGAGTCGCTTCTTGGAACACTGACGGAGCGTGACGTCACACGAAAGTTAACGCCGCATTACTTCCACTTTGTAAGCTGAACGAGTTTATCAGAAGTTGTAGAAAATTACGGAAAAAATGAGCGAGTGAATTAGAAACGCCATGAACAAAAAGAAGCGGGCTACTTAATTAAATAGTTAAAGAAGCTGCTAGCAATTTTTTCAGCCAGAGGAAAATTCCTCCCTTTCTCTTTCTCTCACCGCAAAGGAGCAAGGATTTCGATTTCAAAAAGCACTTTATTATACCTTTTTAAAAAACATACATTGCATTTCTACGAGCTATAGTTACAAGCAGATTACATGTAACTTAACATTGTTCGGCTTATTACCCTTAGGTATTATGCCTTTAATCTATATCTTGTTCTATTATCAGTTTTTCAAGTTATTTGCTTCCATTATGTTGTCCTTAGGGAAAGAACATAGAAAGTGGAAAAACCCTAATTTCTTTTTAACAATTTAAAATAAGAGAATATATAAAAAGCAAGTTAGCAATTATTTTTGTCTGGGATTAAAATTCTTTTCCGGGACTTTCCGGGAGGAATTCCAGTTTCGTAACAAGAATTGTCTCCCTCATTTCCCCCCGCCTCCAAACAAATCTCCCCTTCATCACTTCAGCGGTACAAGCACCAACGAAACTGCAACAGCGGCAGTATTCGGAAGTTGTCGCTATACCTTTAACGAAGGATGCACACACACACATATACACACACACACACACACACATATATATATATATATATATATATATATATATATATATATATATATATATACACACACACACACAAAGTAGATCATCGATTATCCTGCGACCTAGGGGGGAAGGGGTCGCCGGATTCTCAAAAACGCCTGATAATCACACCAAAGTTTTTATACGGCTTATTTTTCAACGTTCTTTTACAACATTGTTTTTTGTGTTGTGTATGTGTTTTTAAGTGTGTTGAATTTGTTTACAATACAAAATTTTATAAATAAAGCATGGAATATTTAAAAACAAATACAGTACTGTAATACAGAATTACGTACAATTCAGTTACGTACAACTCAGTATGTGTGAGTAAGAATATGCAAAGTGTTTCGCCTAGGATTACATAAAAATACGGGTAAACGAGTATTACGTATAACTGGGTTGCATATAACTAGGCTTGGTAGTTGTCGACGTTTATTTTTCGCGAAAACCGAAGACTAAAATCGATGTTTATTTTTTCTAAAAATCGAAGACGAATATCGACCTTTATTTTAATACATTTTACTAGGATGCTTAGTTTTCGACTTTTATATTTCTTAAAAAGTGATCAATAATATATAAGTTAATTTTTATACATTTTATCGGTTTTTATCTATAAAGATTTTACAAATTCAATTTCTTCTAATTAAATTTAACTAACAGTGTGTAAATAAAAAGAAGGATTATTGTATGCTGCCTTGTTTTTTGTTATTTATATTTTGGTGAATGTGTTGTTCGACTTCGATCACCAACCTGGAAGTTAATTTTTCGTAATAAATCAGAAAGTATATTTTACTCGTTAATTCGCACCTCCTTATGAATGGAATCGTGATCACTCATGGAAAAATTTATGTTACCTGAATATAATGTATAAAACTTAATGAATGAATTAATATTTTCATTTAAAAAATCATACATTGTTGAGTAACAAACGATTATGAATGCTGAAAAAAGTCCAGAGTGCATATACGGAACGATGCTTCTTCGACAGCAATGCAAAAGAGGCTAAGCACAGGGGCCACTCTCGGAGGTAGGATTATATAAATTTTATGACAGGGTGCTTTTTAAAACGATCAGTAGTCATTTTTCATTTCGGGAAAACTTTTCATTTTTGGCTTTTGGAGGAAGTCGGTAGATCTTGTCGCACAGAACACAATCGACGTCTCCCGACTTTTCAGTAAATGAAATCCAAAGCGCGTAAGGATTATCGGATACGGTCGAGGGTAAAGACAGAGCGCGACAAACCGATCATATTGTTTTGTCCCTTAACTTTGGCTATGGATTCCGCGGAAGTGACATCAGAAAGGAGAGTGTAATAGATTCTGAATGTTGTGTGGCCGTTTGGTATGACAACTATCGACTTCTCTTCCGTTTTGGATGTTTGATGATAAAATATATCAAGTTTGAGTGTGGCAAGGAAAATTTAAAAATCATAACGCATAATTTCGTAGGAAATGTAGTGGTGAAAAATCGACACTTATCGATGACAATTCATTTTCGTCGAATATAAAAGTTTTTAAAATTCTATGTCTATCGACATTTACTGATTTAAATCGAATCCTATCAAGCCTACGTATAACCCAGATCCTACTGTACTACTCGCGATTGTCCCGAAACGTTTTGGCACCACGCGGTGCGCTATCGCCGGAGTGATACTGCCTTTGATGCGATTCTCCGGCGAACGCCGAATTACTCGCAACTTTCGCCGGATCGGTCAGGACCGCCGGATAATGTTGGAAGTCGGATAATCGATTGCCGAATAATCGATGATCTACTGTATAAAGCATAAATATATAAATTGAGAGAGCGATATGGGGCAGCGTCGACGAAAAACGAACTCGAGCAAAAGTTCTTCGTTCTTGGATTTCTGAAAATGGGCGGGCGAATACATTTTACCAGGCGACGCGGAAAACGATTATTCTTCCTCGTTTTTATTCTGGAATTTTTCCCCTATCGTTTTTTTTCTGATCGGAGGCCTTTCCGGGAAAAAAATATATTTCAATTTGACATGTCTTATGGCTTGAAAAAAAATCGAATGGAAAAAATACCTAACTGGATGAAATTTTTTTCTCCCTCTCTCTCTCTCTTAAATGGTTTGGTAAATAGTTTTACCACAAATATAGTCTCCTCCCCCCTCCCCCTCTCTCGACCTCCCCCTCTCTCTCCCTCCCTCTCCCTCCCCCTCTCTGAATAAAATTTAAAAAAAACAAATGGCAAAAAAGTCACGCCGAGTGCTAGATTTTTTCCCCGAATTTTTTTTCGGAGAAATTGGAAAAAACTGGGAAAAAAGACGGCTCGTATACCCCGCCCCTTCACCTCCTCTCTAGCGAATAAAACCTTAACGCGAGCGCTGTTTACACTTTTGCCTAAGTTCTCGACACGAGGAAAAGTTTCGTTTCGTCGTCGACGCCCGAGTGGTTTTCACTTTGTCCCATAATGGGCTCTTAAAAAAAATATGAAATGAAGAATGCGCAACGCTTTCGGGAAATGTGAAAATATTTACGGCGGAGCGATTCGAAGGAGGGCGACGGAACGTATTAATTCGCGCGAAAATAAAAGTTCGTCGAACGCTGCTCACCTTAAGTGCTACGAATATCTCAGCACACGTTCGAAAAAATTATGAGATGATTTTTTTATTGAATCTTGTAATTGCGAGCGCTGCATCTCATTACGGGGCGGAACAGTTCCGGCTTCTTCGTTCCTTCCGGATTTCCCTAAGCACGCCAAACTGCGATAACTTCTTAAAAGTTCGCCATTTTTTCCCCTTAGTCCGATGAACAAGAACTTAAAAAACTAGGGAATACCAGTAAAAGTTTCGCATCACGTGAAGCAAAGGAAATTAGACTCGTAGCTTCCAGTCGAGATTTGCAGGAAAGGACGTTCCATTTTCACTTGTATAATCTCCGCTTTCAAAAAGGAGTGAAAAAACATTTAAATTAATTTTGGGAGGAAGGAGAAAGAAGGCAAAATACCTTCCCATCATACTAAGATATTACGCTGTAGCTATCTCTTAAATAAATTATTAAAAGCTTTCCGATATGTGCAAAAAACAGGAATATAACATGGAACAAACATTTCAAATTTCCATTAGGTCTTTTATAAAAAAAATTAATTGCGTTAATTCGTAACCATATATCACTTTGCAAACTTAAAAAGCAAGGAATAGGAGATTTAAGTTACTTAGTGCATGTGTCATGCTTGCATTCTCAAACCTAAGAGCCCTTCCATTTGGAAAATACAAAGAAGTTAAAGCGTAACAGCACGATGAACCAGGTAAGTCAGCGTTTCGTCCTTCGGAATGGACGTTAAGCCGTTTGTTCCCTTGGTGCTCTTCGTTAAGAGTAGGCTAATAGCGGCACCGGGTTTCCCTCCTCCCTTGTGAGTGTGTTCGGTGTGGAAGGAGCTATGGCTATAATAATCCAAGAGGTTGATTAGCCAAAAATACACAAACACGATGAACCAGGAGAAATAAACTCATAAAGCGTATGTTACAGCTGTTAAGCTACTGTTTCAAAGTATAACTAGGAAGATTTAGAAACAAGAAGAGAATTAGAAGATTTTCAACGGAAAGAAAGCGTTTCATATGGATAGAGATTGCGAAGTCTAAACTTTTTGGATTTGTTAGTATGATTGGAAGACGCTTAAATATCCATCCTACGGCCCAAAATAAAATATTAGTTTGGTTCGCGTCCACATACCCTTACATATATTATATGACTGAGATGTCCTTCACGCGAAAACCAAACTATTTTCCGACAACGAGACATTAATGTATGCCAAACAAGGATAAATAACAAATTATTTTTTGATGGCTACCATATTATGCTCCACAAGTAAATCCAGAGTAGATCGACGTATAATGAAGACAGAGCATATATGAACAATAGTAAAGCAATAATTTAACACTGATTAGTCGATTCGAGTACCGTCGAACGGTGGTAAAAAGTTCTCTTAATCGAAACAAACAAACCCAACGCTAATTGCGCCGAGATGTTACAAATTTTCCTTGAAAAAAATACGACAAAAATTTTGAACGCGAATAAGAAACAAAAACACGAGATTTTCCCAATTTAGAAACAGAAGTTTAAAAAGTGTGGGAAACCACGAATGTTTTCCGATCACAAGCGAACAAGATCATCGGAGGCCTTCGATCCACATCTTCGGCGCTCACTATCCGATCAGATGAGGAGAGATAAATCAACCCTAAAACCCCTTCTTCCCCTCCCAAACACACACACACACAGACCAACCAGATTCCAAACTTCCTTCCTCGCTCTCGAAAGCCCTCGACATACCACGCGATACTTTCACCTATCTTCCGCATCGCCAGCGTAAAAAAAAGGAAATTGCAAGTTTCCCATCGGAATCCCGGGATATGGTTGCCTTTCCGCAAGGATTCCGAGAGACGACTCAATTCTGGTCCCGCGTCTGCTTATAACGCTCGCATTTTTCCGCTCAAGAGAACCGATTTTGGAGAGGAAATGGGAAGAAGTGAGAGTTGGAAGGAGGAAGAGAGAAAGTGAGTAAGAGATAGGGAGAGACTGAGGAAGAGAGCGGTGGAATTTCCATATTTTTCTCGAACTCCGTCTTTTAAAAGGAGTGACGAGGAGTTGAATCGCCTAACGTAACAAGACTTTTGACTGCTTCGACGAGAGAGAGAGTGTTGAGACGACGAAAGGGACACCGAAAGGATAGGATAGAAATGAAAGAAGGGGCAGAGAAGGAATACAGAAATTTGGGAGAGGAGATGAAAGAGAAGAAAATGGCATCGTGGGAGATCAGATGGAGAGAGAGAGAAAAGAAATCTGTGGGGCAAAGGGGAAAGGACGAATATAAATGGAGGCGAAGATGAGAAGTGAGGATGGAGAGAGAAGAAAAGAGTGAAAGAGGAGATGGGAGAAAACAGAAAAATAGGGAGAGAAGCGAGGGCGGATACATAAAATAAAGGGGAACAGATAAATATAATATATAACAAGTAGGGATGTGCACGGGTTTCCCGTGGTACATAAGTGCTTTTTGACAAATTCGCCGCAGTGTAATCATGTATTAATGTATTTGCTTTGAAATCAGAAAATTATTTTTCCTTATATGGTGGTAGTCCTGCTTTATAGATACGCTCGAAACATTTTTATTACACTTTGCCATTCTATACCCGCCCTACAAGCGAAATTTCTTTTTGAAATTGGTTCAGCTAAAAACTTTCAAACTCATAGTTACAGATAAAAAAATAACCTTGATATTGTGGTACCCCTGTTTAGTCGATCCGCTTGAAATATGCTGTTTTGGTTATTTATTTATATGAAGATTATAAGTACCATATTGGATTAAAATTCATGCTGCCAGTTCTCTATAAATACGTGTAAAATACAACTTTATTTTTATTCTGGTAGTCCTGCTCTTTATCTCCGCTTTAAATATCTTGATTTCATTATGGCGTGTTGTAAAAATCTTATATACAGAATTTAGTTTAAATCCGTTCAGGCAATTCCTTCCAAATTCGTAATTACTGAAAGAATTTCATTTGTAAGTGTGGTACCCCTGTTTGGTTGATCCAGTCCAAATATGCTACTATAGTTTTGTATATATGTGAACATTACAAATTTTAAATTTGGTTAAAATTGATATGAATAGTTCAGCACAAGTATTTGTAAAATGATTTTTTTATTACTTGTATTGTGGCAGTCCTGATTTCTATATCTACATTAAAAATATTGATTTTTTAAATGTTGCAAACCTTCTTCATACTATATTTCGTTGAAATCGGTTCTGCCAATTCTTTCCAAATTTATTATTACCGAAAAGTTTAATTTTGCAACTGTGGCACCCTTGCTGAGTCGATCTGGTTGAAATATGCCATTTCGGCCCTGTATTTATGTGAGTATTCTATGTACCAAATTTTATTGAAATCGGTTCAGACAATTCTTCCCTGATATATGCGTACGGACGGACGGACATCATGCTTTTCAGCAATGACGAAAAGCAATAAAAATGAACGTGTATCATTATATATCGACGACTCTTACAGAGGAGGATATAACATATAGGAGGATACTAATGTTTAGGCACTTCCAGGAGTGCTGGAGATTCGAAATTTTTTTTATAGGTAGGATTTTGTGCAAAACTGACTAGAAAAAACGAAAAGCATGAAAAAGTGCAACAATGCGGCCGCTAAAAATTCGCAATTGTTTAAACAAATTTTCAAGGTTAATGTATTTCCGCATTTGCTACGGAGTTGAAATTTTTTTATAAGTAGAATTCGTAAAAAAACGAAATAGGGATTATACAAATTTTGATATTTTTATTAGTTTGGCAGTTAAAAATTCTTAAAGTTTAAACAAATAGATAACTGTTTAAACATTACGAGATGAGTTAGGAAGCTGAAAATTTCAAGTTATGTACAGAGTAGTGCATTTGCAGAAATATAAATTTCAATTTTACCATATATGAATTGCGGCGGCCGTTAAAAATTATTTAAATTTAAACAATTAGAAAAATATTATTTTACTCATAGAAGTGCTACAACTTTAAAATTTGGCTAAAATGTGTAGAATTAGTACCTTATAATGAAGAAAGTGTAAAATTTTTAAAATTGCAACATTTTGGGATTGTTTTAAACTATTATTTTTACGTGGGAAAAACAAAAATCGCTACGGAGGTGAAATCTTTAGAATCAATAGAATATTTGTAATGATGAAATATTTGTCTGAAAAATTAATGTTTTTTCAAGGTGAGATGAAATTCTTGCAGTATGCAAGCACCTTCTACTAGTATATGTATGTCCCTTATACGTTTTTGCATCGTCGAAGCTATCGAATTCAAAAGTTTCATGGGCCATCCTAAGGACAAAAGGAAGAACTTGGTCTAGGTTTGCAGACCGTGGGGTCTATTATACCCCATGGGGTCAACAAAATACTATTTCCATAATAATACATAGTAAATGGTGTGGAGAAATGCCGTGCAGCCCTTCACTGATGTGGATATAAATATACCTAAATATTAACTTACGATCACGGGAAATGGCTTATTTTATGCACGGAAGACTAAATATTTTAATTCTGTTCATGTTTAGTCATATTACATGTTAAATCGCTCGAAATTAAATTTTAAGCGCAAAATTCATTAACATTTTGCAGGCGGCAACAAAGCTAAATTTCTTAATTGTTGTCCTCCTCAAAGGGAGATAGCCACGTAAAGTTTAATGCAAGGAAAGTCCACGCCGTGGCGAACCGTAGAGGAAGAATAGTCAACGAAAAGATAAAGAATACAAATCGATTTATGCTTAAATATAGTCTATGAATACTTTTAAAGTGTCAAATAATTTTTAAGGAATATTATAATATTGTTATCTTTTACCATTTACATTGAAAGATATATCGCAACATAAATCGATGCATTTACTTACAGTTGTTAGGTAACTAAGTTGTTGTTTATTGTTTACGTTTTGGCTAATAGTATTGACATAATCCACATAATATTATTGCTGCTTTAAAGGCTTCGGTGCATCTATCCATTTGAATATTAAGTAAGACGTTAATGCGTAATTATATTAATGGTAAAACTTTACAATACAATACATAAAATAGTAAATGTTAATGTAAACATCGCTTGCGTAATTAAGGAATGGGGAACGTTTGGTAAACTTGGGGTACCCAACAGCGAAAGTAAGTAAATTTCAGAATTTATTGTATTAGTTTTATTGTAATATGACATCAAAAGTGATATATCAATAATAATAATAAATAATAAAAATCGTTTGCTACTTAAAAGAAAACTTTCCCGAGCGAAGCCGGGCCTTTCAGCTAGTATGCTATAAATGGAGGTGTACAAGTAAGGGAGCGAAGATTGTAAGAGAGAAGCGAGAGATATATATGGGAGAAAGATATGAGAGGACGAGGAAAGAACTGCTCCGCGAAATTTCTCAAAGGCAGGAGAGAGAAAGAGAGACAAAGGAGAGAGGCAGGAAGAGTGGAAAGGAGAGAGGAAGAGAGAGAGAGAGAGGAAGAGAGGGGGGGAGAGAGAGAGAGGAAGAAAGGGGGGAAGAGGGAGAGATGGGGGAGAGAGGAAAGAGGGAGGAAGAGGAGGGAGAGATGGGGAGAGAGGAAGAGAGGCGGAGAAAGGAGAAGAGAAAAAGATGGGGAAGAGAGAGAAAAAGGACGGATAGAGGGAGAGGAAGAGAGAGGAAGGAATGTGGAAAGAGAGAGGGGGAGAAAGGAAGAAAGAGATAGGGAGGGGGAAAGGAAGGAAAGAGAGAGATAGCGAAGGACCCAACAAACACACAAAAGAGTCTGTGCAATGCATAATCAAATTTCTCAGAGTTTACGGAGGAAAGAGAGGCAAGAGAGAGAGAGAGAGAGTGAGAGAGGGGAAGAAATATGCTCTTCCGAGCATAAACTCGACCCGTGCGTCCGTAAAAAAGATAGAGGAAGTAGGCGACCGAAATATATGAACCCAATGAAAGATTCTTTGAGAAAACAACGGAAGGGTACCGAATCCACCAGCCGTATTAAAAGTCCCGGGATCTATTCCGAAAGAAAGTTTGAAGCATAGTTCACACAGTAGGAGAGATATCTTACTTTGGCGTTGCGACCATAAGTTTTGGGCGGAATCAAAGCAGGTAGAATTTTCGTCTGAAACGGAAAAAATAAGAGGACTTTCGGTTGTAAGGGGCGAGTCCTTCGAGCGGGACATCTTTGTGAGATCGTAAATGCCATTGTGCGATGTTCGTTTGATTCGTTTCCTCGAGGATAACGTTGCAGAGGAATCTTAAGGAGAACTTTTCCAGGTTCGTGCCAGGGCAAGAGGAATACGTATGCGACGCCGCCGATGGGCGGGACGGCGAAGCGACTGCCTCCTGCGCCCCTCGAAAGGAGTGCCAAAATGAGGCTGTGGTAAAAGGTTTTCCACCAACATTCCCAACTATTTTCGGCCTTGTTTACTCTTAGAAAGCCTTATGTCGACAACGTTGCAAACAACCGTGTTACGTGTGTTTATGCTGAATTGACCTTGAGCCTTGCAGCAGCGTTATCGTATCGGAATTCCCCGGCGTCGCCTGCAAAGCAGGCCAGAGGAGCGAGGCACTTCTATAAACCATTCTCATCTGTAGCGTAACAACGAAATATGACGGCTTAATTGTTTATCTTTCTTTAAATAAATTTTACTGGAACTCTGCTTTTATTTATATTTTAAATGCAAATAGTTCCATTTTACTTCTACTTATTACATTTGAGAACTGGGGCATATGCGTAAAAAATTAAAAATTAAGGGGTGCCATGTTATATCTCGCGTAAGGTACGAAAATGTCTGCCCAAAACCCTTTATGCACACAAAACATATAAGCAGACAAGATAAACGATCGCTCCTAGAACTAACTATCTAACACCACAAAAATTAGGAAAAATCAATTAAAAAGGAGTATGTCTTCATCAACAACGCATTAAGTGGTAAAGGTTATTGAATTTACCAAAAAGATTCAAGAGATTAAAAATACAACCGTTCCAACGCGAGCCGAATTTTAAAAACGTTCACCATGAACAAACAACTTGAACACATTAGAATCGTCTTAATTAATCAAAAAGAAAATCATCGAGATCGTTTCATCTATGTAATTAAATTAAGGAACTACATAACTACAATCCAATAACTGTTGAATTGTCACTGATGTCGGCTGCTTTGTAGCCGAAACGCAACTAGTTTTCCCAACATTTGTATGCCTATAGTAGCCACATAATTTAATACCAATGAGATCAACTCTCTCGGCGTCCGAATATATATATATATATATATATATATATATATATATATATATATATATATATATATATATATATATATATATATGCGGTACAGAGTACAGTACAGAAAAACCTCTAGAATACGGATTCGTAGGAAGCATGCTTCAATCTGCTCCGAAAACATATCTCTATGTCGCTTGTTATAACGAACCCGTTGGTTAAAAAAACCTCGTTGACATTAATCGCGAAAATCCCTCTGTCTGTACTGAAGAGGATGTGACGTATTAATGTGTGTGTATTTTTGGCTAATAAACCTCTTGGATTATTATAGCTATTACTACTTCTACACCGAACACACAAGGGAGGAGGGAAACCCGGTGCCGGCATCAGCCTACTCTTAACGAAGAGCATCAAGGGCGCCAACGGTTTAACGTCCCTTCCGAAGGACGGAACGCCGACTTTGCGCGACCTCCTCAAACCACACAAACAGGGGGCCGGGCGACCTTGTAAAAAATCCTACTTGCGCAGGATCCGTGCCCGCTGCCATTTCGAGCGGCAGGCGAGTAGCAGCCAGCGTTATACCGTATTAAGTTAACGCAGTTATGTTAGCATATATTTGCGCCCTGCTTTCGTGTTCCTTTACATCGTCGAGAAGCAGGTGGATGTATGCCTGTGCTCATGACGTGTCACAAGATACCCTTTGAAATCTTTCGATATTCCAACTCCTCTCGGAAACTCTTCCTCTCCTTCCAGTCTGTCGCACACACGAAACGAGGAGAGATAGAGAAAGGTTGGAGGGAGAGAGAAGGGAAGGAGACAGGTGGGAGGAAGAGGAGAGAGAGGGAGAGATGAGGGATGGAGGGAGGGAGAGAGGAGGGATGGAGGAGGGAGGGAGGGGGAGAGGAGGGAGGGATAGAGTAGGGAGAGAGAGAGAGGAGGGAAGGACAGAGGGAGGAAGAGTGAAAGGAAAAAGGAGTCATTTTTTGCGCGGAGACTCAAGAAATCGGCTCTTCCTTCCTTTCACCCTATCCGACTCCTCATCCTCAACGATGTTTATGAAAATTCGCGGTTTGCGAGAGGATCCTTATTCATTTTCGTACGCCGTCTCTCGAGTGCTCGGTTAAAATAAAACATGGATAAAAAAAGAAATTGCATCCTCGTTCTGCCAGAAAAAATGCATTGGAAAACTCCTATCTTCCGTAGTTATTTCCCGTCGCAGTATCACCGTCGAAGTCTTCTTCGCCACAAACTGTCAATGTAGCAAAAATACGGATTCGTCACCAGATATGCTGCCGAGCAAAACTACACACACTGAGAGTCCTGCCCCTACGCGCGTCTACCCCGCCCTCCGGTCGCTCCAGGGATTTCGGCACAACGCGCCTCGCATTTATTCTCGCTAAGCTGAAAATAGTTTTTCAAAACTGCTCTTATCAATACGTTTTTCATTTTAAAAATGTTTTTCTCCGATGCACCGTTTCCGAAATATAAATTTTAAAATGTTTTAAACGGCTGTCATTTTGTTCCAAGATGGTGGATGAAAATGAAAATTCCTGGGGTTTCCTAGCTGGTATAAATAAAATGCCGGTTACCGTATTCCTCTACAACAAACAGTTCATGAGATACAGATGGGGAGGGACGGACATACACATTGAAAATTATATATAGGATTTTGATTTTCGACCTTTCGCGAAATGCCGGGATTGCGACATCGCCAAGGGAAACTAGGATGCACGAAAATGACTGACGCGATAGGGAAAGCCAATATCATCAACCAAGGTGTGTATGTGTATTTTTGGCTAATCAACCTTATCATAGCCATAACTCCTTCCACAACGATCATACAAGGGAGGAGGGAAACCCTGTGGCGGCTTATAGCCCACTCTTAACAAAGAGCACCAAGGGAGCCAACGGCTTAACGTCCCTTCCGAAGGACAGAACGCTGACTTTGCGCGGCCTCCTCAAGCCACACAAACAGGGGGCCGGGCGACCTTGGAAAAAATCCTACTTGCGCAGGATTCGTGCCCGCTGCCATTTCGAGCGGCAGGCGAGTAGCAGTCAGCGTTGTAACGTATTAAGTTAACGCAGTTAGCATATATTTGCGCCCTGCTTTCGTGTTCCTTGGTTTACATCGTGGAGAAGCAGGTGGATGTATGCCTGTGCTTGTGACGTGTCACAAGATACCCTTTGAAATCTTTCGATATTCCAACTCCTCTCGGAAACTCTTTCTCTCCTTCCAGTCTGTCGCACACACGAGAGGAGAGATAGAGAACGGTGGGAGGGAGAGAGGTGAGAGGGAGAGAGGCGGGAGAGAGAGGGAGGGAGGGAGAAAGGAGGGAGGGAGAAAGGAGGGAGGGAGAGAGGAGGGAGGAAGAGAGGAGGGAGGAAGAGAGGAGAGAGGGAGAGAGGAGGGAGGGAGGGAGGAGGGAGGGAGGAGGGAGGGAGGAGGGAGGGAGGGAGGGAGTGAGGAGGAAGGGAGGAGGGAGGGGGAGAGGAGGAAGGGGGGAGAGGAGGAAGGGAGGAGGGAGGGGGAGAGGAGGAAGGGGGGAGAGGAGGAAGGGAGGAGGGAGGGAGACAGGAGGGAGGGAGAGAGGAGGGAAGGAGAGAGGGAGGGAGAGAGAGGGAGGAAGAGTAAAAGGAAAAAGGAGTCATTTTTTCGCGCGGAGACTCAAGAAATCGGCTCTTCCTTCCTTTCACCCTACTTTCGCAGGATACATGCCTGCTGCCATTTCGAGCAGCGAGCGAGTAGCAGCCAGCGTCCTAACCACTACGCCACCGGCACCCTATCTACCAAGGTCAAGACGAAATTATTACTACACACTTAGGAGCTGCGATCGCCAATGTCCCGCCGAATGAGCTCTCACGATTCGCCAGTTCATTATACAGACGTTGAGCCAACGGGATGACGTCAAATCCCCTGACGTCACGAACTCACATCCTCGAATTCTCAATTACTCGCCAAAGAACACATTTGGAACGATATTCTCTAAGGTCGGCCTGAAACTTGACTCCACCGTCCTCCGAATACTTGCGAAGAATAAAAGGAACTTTCAACTAGACCAAAATAAAACCAGACAGAATTCCGAAGAAGGCCAATATGAAGTCATTCAGTTAGAGCGAAATAAATTTCTTCGCTCAAAAATTAATTTTCAAACTCGGACTATAGATCTGAGTTGAGAATCAAATTATTGTACCGCAGTAAAAGCGTTGCGTATATCAAAGAAAAAGTAATATGCCATCGCTGGCAAATTACCAATCATTAGTGGCAATTTTAGCTAAAATTCATTAGTGGCAACTATAATTAAAATTCATTAACGGTTCAACCTACCGTTTATTATGTCACCAGTTCGATACAAGCAATAACCCGATCTTATAAATTTCTATTTGATTTCTTACCGAAAACAATTACGAATGGCTTATTTCGGAAATAATATATGTATATGGTTGTACAGTAAACCTTTTCGTACCCGTAGAATTTGCATGCATTATTTATTTTGTCATAACCTTAAAGGTTTACGAGTCAGTAACCTCTGTGCGACAGAAATATGCAATACGGCTGTTTGGGATTTTACGTACGGTTCCATATATTGTGAGAAAAGAACCACACAAAAGTTGCAATTGCAAAAATACGGATGAGCCTCAGGAAGAAAGCCAAACAACAATTGTAATGCACAAACAGAAATAATTCAACTGAAAAAATTGATTTTTCCCGTTCAATGTGCACCTTTTTATGTTTCCATAGCACCTTTTTCAATAACAAAGCTCCCCCACACATAACGGGAATGTCTCCTTTTGCGGATTCCGATATTCGTCGGATACAGAAATCGAACGTTTCTTTCCGCCGATACCGGATAAGACCAAAAGAGAGAAATAAAATTCCCCTCCACCAAAAATATGACGCCAACAGAACCATATCGGCATGGATATAAGACCACCCATGGAAAAAACGCCATTCCAGGCGCAATCCAAAGGGAAAGGCGGAGTAAATTCTCGGAATGAAGTTTATACGGAGCCCATATAGGTGTGTGTGTGTGTACACACACAAATCCGGATATATATCCGGATTTTTTATAAGCTCCCCTTTTTCAGGCTGCGAGCGTGTGAAAAATAAGGGTCGCTCCCACACATTGCCCCGCTTGTTTCTTTTTCCCGTCGTTAGATGTCAGTAGGTTTTGCGCCTACGCTTGAATTCGCCTCTTCTATATTCCGCCGGACACCCGTGTATATATCTACACATACCTTCAAGGGGCATGCTGAATAGTTGAAGCGGAGATAAAAAAACTGGCTGCAGGTTCTTTTATGCAAAAGAGGAGCTCACGAGAGAAGACGGAATTCGCGCGTGAAAATGCATTACTGCGGAAGTCTCGAGGAAGGAGTTCCGCTGGAAGGATCGCAATACCCTCCTCCGAGAGACATCTAGGGGCAGAGGCGGAAACTAGCAGCGGAAGATGAAAGGAATAACTTGGGCGAAGGAAAACGGTTTTAGGTACGAAACGCAAAAAGAGAAGATAAGGACGCGACAAAGAGGATGCGCGCGAGTAAAGAACGTGGAAAAGTTCATCGATTTCACGCGCGCTGCTCGATTTAATCCGATGTATCCTCCCTCTTCAAATGAATTCGGGCATCAAAAGAAAAGGACGCATTCAAAGACAGCTTAATTGAATGACGATCGCAGAGAACGTCATACCGCGAAATACAACATTTAAATATTGCTGAATTAAAAAGGATATCACAGCTTTACATTGGCACCCATACTATTTCGAAATTCCCTACTAAAGACATTTAAAAGCGATATTTAATTGTTAAATTTACACGCTAAATGGAGGAGAAAACTTCTAATAATTTAGCTATAAAAAAGACTACAAACAACATTTCCAAAACGCCAAATAAGAGACACAGATCGTAAAATATTTTTCTTCAAATGAGACCGCATTATGAATTTGCGCAAAGAAAAAATTATTGCTTTTTACGAAATATTCAGCAAACGGCGATCCAGCGATATCCGACACACTCATCGAGTTAACATGGAAAGTAAGAGGAAACACTGATCTGACGTAGTTTTTGACGCGAAATACGAACTAGGAATTTTTAGTAAAAAATTGTCCAAGGAAAGCATAAATTATCAAAGTTGAAGGATTTCGGAGAACAACAAAACAGGAAATGTGCAAGTCGAAATGCGCGATAAACCAAGCGAAGAGAAATAAAAGGGTTCGAATGGGACATCAAGCAGTAATCAAGAGGGCGAGAGATAAGATGGCAAAGTGATACTAGAGCGGAAGAAAAAGTGACGAACTTCAAAGATTAGGAAATTAACGAAACCGATTGAAATTTAAGTAGAGAAATGCTTTTTTTATTCTATCGCCATTTAACCACTGTGAATCTTAATTTAACACTTTCCTTTCGTTAACGAAGGGTAACGTAACAAAGCGGAGCGAGAAGAGGTTTTTCAATTATTTCAAAGACAATGAAAACGACTTAAAGTGCGATAAAAAACTTGCAATGAACTATAAGGACTAAAACAATAACGGCCTACTTCATAAAAAACTACAAATATAATTTCCACCAACCTGAAATTACGCAGGATTCTAACGCAAAGGGTTGTTAAATTATACACGGAGACAACCTCAAAGAAACTTTCCGGAATTAAAAAGATAATTCAGGTCTTTTGAACAATAAAAAAACTGGGGCAGCAAAAATAGGCAAGGATTTTTATTGAATTTTTATGCTGAAACAAAAATCTGACGCATCAACTTAAAGGAATAAACCGTTTCCCTGACATTCTTTCAACTATTGTATTTATTCTTTTATTTCAAAAAAGATTGAACGAAATCGCGTAACGGCGTTTTAAGGGTTGTCTCAGAAGTAAAGATATGAAATGAAATGTTACGAAAGCTCACGAGAAATTTCACAGAACACGTCGGCCCACAATATTAAAAAACTACAAAAGCGCACTTGCGAGACTCATCAAATCGCACTTATAAAACGCACGTTCATCTGGACTGTCCAAAAATATGCTCGAGGTTACTCGCAAATAAATTTTAGGTCGATCAATTGACGGAAAACAAATTTGATACATTAAAACTCACTAGTCTCGTTAAAAAACAATTTGTATATCATTTGTTAAATACGAACACGGATAAACCACGATCGTGTAACCGAAACATTTATATTATGTAAATTTGGAACAAAATATTATTCTTCGTCAACTTTGTTAATCCTGAATCATTTTCACCGACTTTTTTTCTACAACCATAACTGCCACGACGAATTGAATCACGATAAAATATATGCATCACTCTGGAGCAATTACAAATGTACGGCGAGACGAATTACCAAGTTACTACAGACCTCAAAACTGAAAATAATATCCGAAAAACGATCATCAGAAAAAACGTAATCATTGAAATTCATTTTCCCAAGTTTTCAGAACTTGATTACTTAATAATATTATAAATTAAATACAACAGAATTTTACACGACCCTATTAAACATTGCATAACCACTAGAAATATGCCTACAGCATTTTTGTCAAAAAGCGCTCATTAATTACATCCAATCTGTTGGTATTCCTACTTATGTAGGAGTGTGTACAGAAACATGTGTTTTCATGTTATTTTAACGGGAGTATATTAGCAAAAATAAAAGTTTTGCGTTCTCTAAATTGTTGTAGTACGACTTCCATATCCAGTAATATTCTGAATCACAATATTTGCATTGCAAAGTACACACGGGAATGGCCATTTTATGTCAAATCGATTAATAATTTATTCCAAAAATGATAAACTTCACTGGGATGGCAACTAATTAAAGCGGAAAAACAAACAAATGAATACGTACATGAAATTAGTGATCGCAGAGAGAAATTTATAAAAACTTACATAGCGTAGTATACGGATAGGAATGACACAATTAGGTGAAAAGGATGCCATTAGATTACAAGCTTCCTAGATGCTATTGCAGCAGAAAAAATGTTTTGGGTAAGGGTCGACCAATCGTTGGACCACGCGAAAAGCAATTTCGATCTAGAAGTAGAGATTATCCAAAAGGTTGTGGAGATTTAGTTACATAACATTTCTCCTTGTCAATCAAAATAACTGATATCTAACGTAACAAAACAGCATTTTTATCGACATTCTACAATTTTTTACACTGTAAATACTCACAAGAAAACTACCGAATATCCCGTTATTCTAAACCAAATGACCGTATACGATTATGGAACAATGGGTTGTCAACATCTCGAGAATCTTTCAAATAATTGTCCCATGTAACAAGCCCATTTGCTGAAATTTTGTTTGAAAATAAACAATTATGCGCACATAACATAGGGATATCCGATGATCACAGTCATAAGTTCTAAGTACCTAATACTTATTTATACTCACAATATTTCATAAAGAAATATTTTTCAAAACAGAGAACGAGTGCGAAAACTTAACGGCATATAACACGGAACGTACGCAGATGCTCGAACATGATGATGCATCTAGCATTTATTAGAAGAGCAAAGGGGTTTAATCATCGAGATTAATAGCACGCGTGAGAAGTTATCAGAGTGGATTCTGAGAGAGAACTATGATGAGAGAGCTAACAAAGTAAGGACAGTAGGCAGTGGGCGAGGTGGATGAAATAGAATACTAGGCAGGCTGAAGGGCATGGTTGAGGGGATTAAGGGAAGGAAATTGTGAGGAGATGGGTCCCGTCTGTTGAACCATGGACCAAACCAACCCGAGGGAAGAAAACTCCACGATGATACGGGATTATACTCAGATTCTCCCCGTAAGCCGTGGATTTTCTTCGCGAGGTTATTATTCCCGAGAGAGCAGCTACTTTGATCAAATATTAGCATAATCAAGTAATTCTCGGAAGTCTTTAATAGGCAAAGCGAAAACTATTAAGAACTGAATTTCAAGTGCTGAAGAAAGATCTTCATCTTAACTCAACATTGAAACTCTCTAAAGCTTAAATATTCTGGCGTGTTGGTTAAATTTAAACATTTTTCTGAGTATGAATAATCAATTAAGTGGTTTCGTTTGAAATTGAATTCCATCTTAATACCGAAATTTATCGGAATTTATCTGTTTCATAATTATAAACTAACAAACTTACAAACTTAACTAATAAAACTTTTTTTTATAAAAAAGGAATCAAAGAAACCTTGCAGAGTACGAATACTGACTAGGGTAAAATCACACGTATATAAAGGTATTATATAATACAATTATTAACTACTTTGATTATAATGTTGATCTATTGCAAAATCTTACTCGCGAAAAAATAAATTTACATCACGCAAATTTTCTCTAAACTTTCCTTTAAGGTCATTTGTGAAGGACGGCGACGAAAACTGTCGATTCCAAGTCATTAGTAAGTCACTTAAGGCAAAAAAAAACAGGAGACCATTTCATAAAAATTCCAGATTTTGCATTTTTTTAAGAGCCGAAAATTTCTTAAATGAACGACACGAGACCGCGACGTATTTCGAGAGAGTTTCGTTCCCCTTCAGACACCAACCACGCATCCTTAATCACCGCCAGACGCCGCCCGAGAAAATTTGGCCACTTTTTTTCCACAAGTTTAAAGCTTAACAAGACAGGTCCCCGTGCTACGTTTTCTTTGCCTCCGAAGCTAAACTTATATATATATATATATATATATATATATATAATCGCGTCTCCTTCAGCCCGACCTTCTCGTCTTCTTCAACTCCAGCGAACCCTCCATACCCCCTTTATCTCTTTCCACAGGGCTTGATGCAAAACTTTCCATTGATGGTCAGTTCCACTAACGCCCGGAGTCAGAGCAATCTCAAACCCTCGCCCTAAGTTATGCTTAACGGAGCAGGAAGTGTGCGGTAAACTTTCCACTCTCCCGGTAAAACTGTCCTATTCTCCATCCTCCTCTTCCCAACTTTTCTCTCGGCATCTCCTCCCGCTCTCTTCCCCCCTCATCCTCCCTCTCCCCTACCCTCTCCGTCCCTCACTCTCTCCCTCCCCTACCAGATGGTGTCGGTGGTGTAGTGGTTAGGACGCTGGCTGCCACTCGCCTGCTGCTCGAAAAGGAAGCGGGCACGATTCCTGCGAAAGTTGGCTTTTTTCCAAGGTCGCCCAGCCCCGATTGTGTGGTTTGAGGAGAGCGCGCATAGCCAGCGTTCCGTCCTTCGGAAGGGACGTTCAGCCGTTGACCTCCTTGGTGCTTTTCGTTTAGAGTAGGCTAATGCCGGCACCAGGTTTCCCTCCTCCAGTGTAGAAGTAGTAATGGCTATAATAATCCAAGAGGTTTACTAGCTAAAAATACACACAAACGCTCCCTCCCCTATCCTCCCTCTCCCCAACATTCTTCATCCCCCATCCTCTCTCTCTCCCTCCCCCTCTCCTCCACCCTCTCCCTCCTCCACCCTCTCCCTCCTCCATCCTCTTCCTCCTCCACCCTCTCCCTCCTTCACTATCTCCCTCTCTCACAATCTCCCTCCCCCACCCTCTCCCACTCTCTCTCTCCTCCACCCTCCCTTTCCTCCACCTTCTCCATCCCACATCCTCTCTTTATACCTCACAATTTCTACCGGCTACCTTCCCTCCTTCCTCGCCCTTTCCTTGTCTAACCCCGTCTTATAAAACGACCCTTGTCCGCCAGAGGGACGGTGTGGGGGAGGAATCCTATTTGCCCATCTCATACTCACCTAAAAACCAACAGTTGTTACCTCTTATTCTTCCTCTACATTTTCCTTCGCCCTCTCTCTACCTTTCTCTCTCCCACCTTTCTCTCTTTCTCTACCTTTCTCTCTCCCTCCACCTTTCTCTCTGCCTCTATATCAGGGAACCGGGGACAATTACGTCTCCATTTAGCGCCCATTCTGACTTAAGTTCGTGCGTATAAGTAGGTCTTTAATTAGGCCCGGGCGAAACGAATTAAAAAAGGGGCGGGAGAAGATAGATAGAGAGAAAGATAGATTAGCTTTCTGCTCCTTTTATTTGATACAGTTATTAATAACGAAAATTTAAACACGTTGGGTAAGCTTTGAAGTTCGAAAGGGAAAAAGAAATATGGCGGCTAAGCTTTGATACCGAAAATGTTTAGCCACGTTAGTTCCTCTTGATCGGCAAAGCGAGTCAGGAAAAGTACGTATATGTATTCACAACCAATTCGCTAAAAATTATCGATTTCGACTTTTGGCTGGAATCCAAATGAAAAATTAGAGTGCCAATTTTTATGCGTGTTGGAGATAACATAAAAATCATACGAGTAACAGCTACACCAAAAAATAACCCAAATTGATACACACACATCCATATCTATGTATATATGCATAAATTATATATATATATATATATATTGGAAAGTGTCCGCTGGGCTTCCTTCAACACCTTGTTGCCACCCTCATCACTACCTTTTCTTTTCCTTAAGTTTATATATATATATATATATATATATATATATATATATATATATAGTACCACTTGGGACTGTTGGCAAGGAGCTTAAAGACACATGGAGAATTATTAGCGACGCTCCGCAATAATATATCGTAAAACAGAGGAAAAACGAAACCGTATTATTTTTCATTCTTTTGGCTCCGGATTCCCTGAAAATGAACAACATCGATAAAAAAATTCAAGAATACTTCCGGCCATTCCGCTCGCGTTCAAAAATAGAAGAACCCTCCTCAATTTATAAAAAAGACACTTTCATTATTGTTTCGAAGGGTTCATTTCACCGAAAATAGAGGTTTTCTCGAAAGGAGTAGACGACTCGAAACTCCTCTCTCGAAGAAATGACGATGCGTTTTCCTTTAAAAAAATCTTATTTCGAAGGAGAGAACAGAACAAACAAAAACAGCAGGGATCAGATCCACTTTCTAAGCCTCCGAAAAACCCACCTCCTGCAGATAGTAGGAGAGAGAGAGAGAGAGAGAGAGAGGAGTAAAGAGACAGGAAGAGGATGAGAAACGCCCGAGACGTCAGTAGAGTAGGAACAGAGGGAAAACACTTTATACCCATTTCCTGTCCCTCGCTGTTTCTCGCACTTTCTAACTTGTCCTCCTTATCACTCTCTTAACTCTTACTCTTGTTACCTTTCCCTGACACACCCGTCCTTTTTCCCAACCCCTCTCCTTATCGCTTCTCTTTCTAGTATCCCTCCATCCACCTCTTAACATATTTAACCTTCCCGTCTACCTCGGGTCTTCCTCTTTCTTTCTCTCTCTCTCTCTCTCACACCTTTACCTACACCAGTCCAACGCATTTCCCCATCTCCTTCCACTTCCTCTATCCCTCCCCTTCCACTCTCTCCCTCCCCTTCCTCTCTCTCCCTCAACTTCCTCTCTCCCTTCACTTCCTCTCTCCCTCTCCTTCCTCTCTCCCTTCCATTCCCCTCTCATCCTCTCTCTCCCTCCCATTCCTCTCTCCATCCCCTTCCTCTCTCCCTCTCCTTTCTCTCCATTTCCCACCTCTCTCTCTACCTCTCCTTCCTCTCTCCCCCTCCGCCCACTTCCTATCTCTCTCCTTCCCTTTCCTCTCCCTCCCTCCCCTTCTATCTCCCTTTTCGTCTTTTTTCTGTAATATATATATATATATATATATATATATATATATATATATATATATATATATATATATATAACAACTTACGGAAAAGGAAAGGTAAAATGAATATATGGATGTCAACAAGGTGTTGGGATGAGGAAACCCAGTGAGCACTCACCAATCAGACGACTTCGGGTTGGCGAGGCCCCGGGGATGTCGAAGCGACACACGTAAAATAACACAAAAACACAGAAACATCACAAACGTAAAGCTTTCGGAACTACTCCTTCAGCTACAGAGAGAGAACTCATCCTCATTCCTCATCCCAACACCTTGTTGACATCCATATATATATATATATATATATATATATATATATATATATATATATATATACATACACATATTATTCTTATTTCAAATCTTGTGCTGCTAATTAACAATGTAAATATTACACAGTTTATGTGTATTTCAAATGTTTCTATAATTGTTAGCGCTTTTGTAAAATTGTTCATGTTTTCACTTTGTTCACCTGACCGTCCGTGGACAAAAATATGAAGAAACGAGTAGAGCTAAGATTTTCAGGATGGTTTCGGCTTTTGACAGACATGAAGTTTATTAATTTTGGTGTCTGTCCGTTTGTCTTGACGCAGGGGTAAAGAAAACCACTTACAACTATCAATAGGGGACCGACATTACGGTCAAGATCAGTTTTATTTACGTTGCTAACACAATAAAAGCGAACCATAAATACGTTCAATTTCCTTTCGAAAAGGGATAAAGATCATACTACAACTGCTTAATTGCGATGAGGTATGTTTTAAATAAAAAAGGAGGGGGAGGAGGCCAAAGATCTCGAAAATTTACGTAGGCATTCTAAAAAAATCTGATGTGGCCACCACATGACTTTCTCCATAACTTTAATATTTCTAAAAATTCCAAATAGCTTAAATGACAATAAATATTTTAAGGAACTGTGAGAAAATTTTCAACTTTAAAAACAACGGAAATAAACTCAAATCGTAGTCTTCTGATATTGGATATAGCCGCGAAGCTCCAACAATTAAGAAAATAAAAAGGAGCGTTACTAACATAAGACGTAACTAAGCGTAAATCGTTTACAATAGTCGCCGGTAGGTAGTGTGGTGGTGGCAGCTAAAAAATTAGTTTTAAAAATCTCTTAAACAATGCATTATATGGGAAAATGTTTGCAACATAGGTCGTAGAAGATTAAATTTCCTACAACTTTTATTCCAATACGTTTTTACATTCATCAAATATTAAAGTAAATATTTGAAAAATACGCATGTGACGAGAGTAAACACTCACTTCCGGTTAACCGATGTTTACCAAAAATGTATCAATTCTTGTCCCTTTAACAGAACTTTCAAATATAAAATTTTGCGTTGATCGGATTAATAGTTTTTGAGTTAGAGCAACCACAAACACACACAGACAGCCACCATCGAGAAAATGGTCAAAATGTGTTCAGGAGACCTCAAAACGTATTTTCGTTGAAATCTCAAATCGATTTTTTCATGAAAACAATACTTTCCTCTATACTACGTATGGAGAAAGTAAAAAGGCGCTTTTGGAATATGCTTTTGAAAGTTCTTATTGAACGTTCTTTTTTAACTTGTTATTAATTCTGTCATAATTAAATTCAGAGTACCTCCATTTAATCGGCGAATCTGTAGAATGTATATTTAAACAAATTTCAAACTATTAGATGAAAGAGGGGACTACTTAGCCCCACACTCGCCTTCTCTCCTCTCGCCCTCCCATTCCCTATCGTCCCACTACCTCTCTTTTCACCCTCCTATCTCTCTCTCCCTCCAATTTCTCTCCCACTCTCTCTCTTCCGCTCTTTCCCTTTCCGCCCCCCCTTACTCCAAAAGTCTTGTTAATGCAACAATTAGGACGAGATTTCTAGCGAGATTATTTAGAAGTGAAAATGAAGTTTCCTTCTCCTCTCCCCTCCCTCCCCTCTCTCTCTCTCTTCTTTGGAAGACTTTGAGCCCTTAAGACAAGATTATCCCACTCCTACGATCAACTATGGAAGCCAACTTAACCGCGACTATTATTTTTTTCCTACGGAAATGGGGAAAAGATTTATTTTAAATGACCTCTCTTTCCACCCGTACCTTCGGAAAAGTATCACCTTCGTCCCCTCCGAAAATCGAACTCCCTCCCTTCCGTTTGCATTCCGTTTTCCGTTTCTCTTATCCCCCATCATCCCAAGTAATATCATTTGATTAAAAAAGGACTATTTGCCTTGGTTCAAGAGCATGTACACATCCGTACTGAATCTTGAACACTTTTTTTTTAATTTGCATATAAACAACCTTAAATCAGGGAATTCACTGAAATATTTTATCTCATCGTTTTATTAACGTTTTACGCAGTTATACTTGAAATGAAATAAGCATCAATATTTATCCCTTCATTTTTATTCATTTTCTTCATTAATACCGTTCTGTTTCCGCCACACCTGCTGCTCTACGGCAGTTTCTCAACATTTTTGGAGCCGCTGACCCCCTACCAAGTCCCACAATTTCTGCGAACCCTCTCACTGTGAAAAGTTTATACATTTTTCATTCACTGTCTCGTATTTTCACTTGGAAACATTAATTAGAGCTGTGTGCTGGATCAAACAAGTTATAGATAAAATAAACATCATATCCTACTCAACTCGCTGACCTCCGAGAAATAACGCGCGGACCCCCGGTTGAGAAGCACTGCTCTACGGGATATGATTTTCGTGATTTATCGCTTTCAATACACTGAATTTTGTACTGACAAAGCGCAAAATTGAATATAGTCTTCTCTCTAAATATCATCCTCATAAAGACAAATACGAATCTATATATCGATACAAATATCTTCCTCCATTCCTCTCTCTCTCTCTTTCTCTCCCTCTCTCTTATTTCCTCACTCTCTCTCTCTCCTATCTTCTATAATTAACTACAGTAATGATAATTTCAGACTAGATAAGTACACTGGTGCAATTAATATGATTTTACATTTGGCCGAGTAAATAAATAAGTTAGTCGATAATCCTTGATGCATTACTTATACGATGCATAACATTCCCGTTTCTTTATTTTGGTCCGATTTAAGGTATCTAATCGACAATGCAGCGATCGCTTCCTTTTCTCAGCGTCGATTTTGGAATTCACGCAAGTACTTATATAAACATCAAACCGATCCTCGACACCTTCAAGAAAATACACGAAATGTTTCCTGTTTTTCTTTTACCCTCTCGAACAAGTTTATATAAAAAGCGCGTTTCGTGGGTGATTTATAAAAAATGCCCAATTTCGAAAACCGATATTTTTCTTACCTTCTGTTGTTTTTCTACAGAATACCCGTCGGAAGGGTTTCTTTGATACTCGGAAACAAAAAAATGGAGAGAATGCGATACATTTTTTCTTCTTTATCCTGAATGAAATATCATTCAGGATAAAATAAAACGTTGAACTCAAAAAGTATAAGCCGTTTCAAAGAACGTCTTGGAACGAATGCATACGCCCAAGAGTTCACGGAAGTAGTGCGCACAAGGCTAGTGACACATAAAAGAGATAGGATTTGGCTATTCCCCGCGTTCAAAGTACATAACACGTATGCGACACCGCCGGCGTAGCTAAAAAAATTATGGAAAAAATGAAATGCTTGAGACATATGGTCAAATCAAAATGGCCAAAATTACGATATTCAATGCAACGATAACTAATAAAACGATTTAGTAACCAATAAAACTTTTAAAGTCAATAATCGGTTATGGTCTCTGTGCCCAATAGGTTTTCGATAAATGTCGAATTTTTGGTCATCAGATCAACACATTCAGCGGATATTGAACACGCATTTTATATCATACTCCCCATAAAATATCTGATTTTCCCACTCCTCTGCCATTTTGGATAAAATATCTGATTTTCACACTCCTCTGCCATTTTGGAAGAATAACCCATGTTTTTATTTTTAAAACGCATGAGAATAAATGCGTAGTAGTTACGAAATTAAAATTAAAAACATGTGACACGCGTCAATGGCAGATTCGTAAGATAGGACAACGGGGTATAAACTGTGGGACGAAAATAGATTATTCTAATACAACCTCTCGCATCCAATAGAGTACGGTGATCTTGAATCGGTAAATATCGTTTTTATGTATCTCAAAATAACGTTCCTTTCAGATTTCTGCACTTTTTTATTAATCTCTGAAGAACATATTTCATGACAAATATAATATATTTCAGTATAAAATTCTTCAATATTAACTATTTTCATTATTACGCACACATTTAAATTGCACCGATACCATTTTATCACTATTCATTAATTATCTATCGAATAATCGATCGTTGACGCCCAAAACTTATATTACAATCCTGAGTATTGGAAATCGATTTATAAGTCGTTCTCTTAAATATCACATGAGAAAATAAAAGACATTTTGAAGAAATATTAAATAGTGATGCAGGTGAGGATTATATTTTCCCTACTCACTGTGTAGCTACGAAAACATGCTCAGAATAAGGCACCGTAAGCATAAAATAGAGAAATGGTCCAGAAACTGACTGACTTTATGACGAGTTTCAACTTAACCATAGTGGATAATTCACTATATTTACTTCATTACCGGATTGAATGTCGCATATGTAAAACAGGCTGCAACAAGAGAAGACTAGTTTTCGTAAAGAGTAGGCTAATTCCGGCACCGGCTTTTTCCCTCCTCCCTTGTGTTTGATGCGTAAGGAGTTATAACTATAATAATCCAAGATGTTTATTCATTTCCGATATTTTTGCGAATTATTTGCTACCTCATTACCCTGAGGCAATTTAACGAGAAATTTATTCGTCCTGTAACAAAAAACGCTGAGAGGTAATAAACGATGAAGGTAGCTCTTCCGGTCATAAAACGGCGGAACGGACTCTATATATATATAAATAAATAAATAAATATATATATATATATATATAAATTTTAAATGCGCATATGGTTTACTGGACCATTTTTACGGCAATACGATTCACTATATGTGTCGTTTATCAGATATAAAAGCCATAACCTTAGTCCGCTCTTTCCCGTCCATATTTCACTTGAGCAGAGACTCCGAGTTAACATGCGAGTTCTTCGGCAACAAAAACAACGGGAGAAACACGTAATTCCGACGCACCGAACGAAATCGGAACAGAATTTGCATAATGAAACACCGTCGAAATGACAAACGCGACAATTCCCACGACGGCGTCTCGAAAACGAATTTCCGAGATTTTTTCCCCTCCCTCTCTCTCTCTCCCCCTCTCCTCTGCGGTCACCCCTTCACCTCCTCCCCTTCTCACCTTCACTTCTTCTCCTCCCCTTCTCCCCTTCAATCCCATCCCATTCCCCTCCTTCAAAAATCCCCTTCCGACACATTATATCCTCGAACGACTCTCCGGAAGCCTCCTCACTCAATGACCTCCTCCTCCTTCCCTCCCCTCCTCCCTCTCCTCCTCCCTCCCCTCCTCCTCCCTCCCCTCCTCCTCCCTCCCCTCCTCCTCCCTCCCCCTCCTCCTTCCATCCCCGCCTCCCCTCCCCACCTCCCTCTCTCTCTCCACCCACGCAATACGCGAGGCGAATCCAGAACGAGAATACCCACTCACTCACTCTAAAAAAATAAATATAAAAATAAAACCCTCCCCCCCAATATCCATTACTACCCCCCGTTCTCCTTCCTCCCCACTCCCAATCCTCCCCGCCACCCCTTCCCCCCTCCAATCCTCTCCCGGGACACGCACCAGCGACAACAAACCCTTCTTCCTCTCTCTCTCTAACTTTCCGTCCCTCTTTTCTAGAAAGACCGACACGATAGGGAGAGAAGGGTGGCGTCCTCTCACATTCACTCTTTCTCTCTCTCCAACTACCTATGGAACCTTGAACATCGGAATTTCCACCGTTACGGGCTCGTCGCATGGGAACCAGAGGAAATAAAAAGGGAGATTTTGAATGGAGAGATTGAAAAGGAAAGACGAGAGAGACGAAGAGAGGAGGGAGAGACGCAATGAAAAGGAAGAGAAGAAAGAAGACGGATGGACGGAGAGAGAGGCATGTAGAGTGGAATGGAGGAAGTATATTCAGTCAGGAAAGGAGTGTAATAGGACAATGCGCAGGAGAGAGAGAGAGAGAGGAAGCGAAAAGGGTTTTTCATCAGCAGCAACGTTCGGACAAATGATTCTGCATCATTCAGCCGCATTCGAGGAATATGGGGGGGAAGGGGGAGTGGGACAATGGAAGGCAATCAGCCTTTACGCACAGAATCATCTAAATACGAGTAGACTTGAGAAGTACCATCACCCAAGACCTCGCTTCCTATCTTTCCTGATGTACCCAGAACGCTAAATTTTCACAAAGATTACCTTGAAGAATTTCATCGAGGCAATATGGCAGATGAGGCAATTACATCTATTGAACAATTTTCGCCGGGGTGACATCAGTACCTATATCCAACACAACAGAATCGGTTTGAAAACTTTAATCCTTCAAAACGGTTCATTTCGGCCATGATGAGCACATTTGTTGATTGATTAAATGTCGAAATCAAAGAAATACACAAATTATCACTAAAAATACAAAATGCAACCTACGAACGACGGTTGAAAACGGCAAAAGGAATAAACCCTTAGGTTGGTACGCCTCCACCAAACACTACGTAAAATAATGCAACCGCTTATAAGTCCATATATTGACAACTTACAACGCGCTGAATTCTAAATACAAATTGCACTCACGTATACATAATATCACTGCATGCATATCGAGAAAAACATATCAACACAAACACAAAACGAAATAGAAGAGAAAGAGAGAAGTAAAAGTGATCCTGCCAATACCAATAGAATATGAATACCTTTTATCCAATAGCAAAACTCCTCATAAAGATGTAAAAAAAATGGAAGGATGAAGGGGGCGTAGAGAGTCATAACCGGAAAGAAGAAAATAAAGGAAAAAGGAAGGAAATTCTTAGCGATAAAGAGAGAGATGCGAGGGAAGAGTTTAAGGGGATTGTGGGTGGGAGATTGAGAGAAGGGAGATAGCAAAAGGCGTTTGCGGGGGATACACGTCCCGAGGTCCAATCACACAGACAATGGCTCCCTCGAGGCGCTACGGGGTGATAAAATAAAAAAGAAGCGATGGGGAGAGAGAAGGGGATATCTGGAACGAGGTGGGAGAGAAAGAGAAGGCGAATAATATATATATATACAAAAAGAAAAGGATACAACAAGAGAACGCCTACCGAACTTATACGCAGAAAGAGATACGTGATAATGCCTCACGGAAATGAATCCAAGAAAGGAAGTTCTCTCTTATGCAAAAAGGTACTTGAGAGTAAATTTACGTGCATGTATATATATATATATATATATATATATATATATATATATATATATATATATATATATATACACATGTACTAGTATATACATAAAAGAATATTGTAGAAAACAGAAGAAAGTGGAAAACCGGGTTTGATCAATAATGTTCAAAGACCTGTTTAAGGACAGATTACCTATGATGATGATACAGATTTTATATATATATATATATATATATATATATATATATATATATACACACGAGTTGTCAGTGCTTGCATACTGCAAGCGCTAAAAATCACCATATACCAAGATCTAAACTCGTAAATAAACCAACGCGATCTCCCGGGCAACAGCACTTCAGCCACGTGGAGCCTATGTGTATTAGATAATAAATTCCATGAGTAATAGAAGAATATTTATAATTTTCCGTGAAATTAAGGCAACTATCCGTAAATTATAAATTCTCTGGCAATCGGCTGGTGTCCAAGTTTGTAATCATCATTAAGACAATACCCTATCCATTACATTTATGGAAAAAATAGGATATTTTGCCGTTAAGTTTCTGGCATCATCATCCATGCCTTTAGCACGAATTGAATAAAAAATCGCGAAATAGGTATGACGCCATTATATTTAACAATTGAAAAGAGTTAAATTTCTCGAAAAACTACGAAACACAACATTAAAATACTTTTTACGTTTTACCGTCACTGCAATCATGATTATTTCTGTTGTGATCCCTTATAGTCCTAGAGAAAAACAAACCCAGTCGCTCCTTCCTTAAGTCGATATCTCAAATTTAATCGTCATGTTTGTGCTTTCAGTAGTACGTGAGAATTTCAATTATCTATGATACCCTCAATCACAGTGCGTGATGCAATTAGTGTTTTGGATATAGTAAAATCCTACATATTATCGAAAGAAAATATTGATGATGATGTTTTCGTAATATGCATGATATTGAAAATAAGAATAAGTTAACTTATATGCTTATGGGAGTAAACTTGATGTTAATTCGAATAAAGAAAAATGAAAAAATATATTTCTGTAACTCGAATTTTCTATAACTTCAATAATTTTTGCTCTCCCTTGAGATTCTAGTTATAGAAATTTCACTGTGTATATATATATATATATATATACACACACACACAAATATTAAAAAATGTACTTCCATAGAGAGAGCCAGACTCTTCCCAATTTTTAACTCGAATGACGTGTACAGGGAATTAAAAACACACCTATACAAAGCACTGATCAGACCGACACTTATGTACGCCGCACCAGTATGGACGGGATTTATAATGCAGAAGTCTTGGAAAATACTCGAGATCGCGGAGAGAAAAATTTTAAGCCGAGTAAGTAGGAATTGGGGTTGGGACATAGACTTCCATGACATGTTAGGGACACCACCGATCAGGGAAGTCGCCAAAGATTTGGCCAATAAATATAAACTCGCTTTGGAAAATAATACAAATGACGTTCTCCGCGATCTCGCAAAAACAAAGTGTCGGTCTGGGACAAGTACAAGAAAGCACTGGCATCCACAGGTGAAGAGGATAGGGTCCCTCCTAAAAAGCAGCGATTACAACGTTTTGTTAATAATGACCATTATGACACACGGGTGAGGTGCTTGTATTAAACCATCTATTTTATAATATGACGTTGAGTAAAGCCACATTGGAAAGCAACTCAGAAATAACATATACCACGGGAGGGTATGAACCACAGATGAGATGTACTTCCATAATCTGAGTTTTCTAATGCTCGAATAATTTTTACTTTCCCTTTAGATTCGAGTTATGGAAGTTCGTTATGGCGGCATTAATTTCCATTAAAAGTATTAAATCACTGCAACCGTAACGTATAATATCAGATCCCTTTAAAAGCATTGAGGTGGTTGTCATAGCATTTAAAGATTTCCATTGTTGAAAAGAGGAAAAATTCACACTTTTTTTCGATTAAAAGCTAATATTTACGCTAATTCGGTACGTATTTGAATGGGGGACTGACAAATATCGGGAATTACCGAAAATTTTATTAAGTTGTATTGTATGGCTATTGTTATAGGCAAATATAAAGTTTTTTCGTTAAATTTTTAACAGATATTTATAAAAAAAGCAATTTAAAAAGGACGAGTTAATGCCGAACCCGATCACATCCGATTGGTAGCCGAAGTTTGCCGAGTGTTTAGTGACGTCAGTGAATGCCACAAGCATGTTAGCTGTGTTAAAAGCCATTGTGCCGATATAGAAGTAGAATCTTGAAGGACATAATTCTCTTGTTTTCCTCTATACTTCGTCTTAGAAGTAATATTGGTAGAACTACTGCACCTTCCTGCATTTATTTCGCTTTGTGTTTTGCAAAATGGCATCTGAAGGGTTTTGCGTAGCCAGATCTGAAAATTTGCCAAACGTCGATTCGTACATGTTTTTGCGGTACATTGGAAGTCGTAGGGAGCAATATTCATTTATTTGATAAAACAAGTTCGATGTGGTTCTTTTATTTTCAGTTATTGTAATTGTGCTATTATTTCGACTGAAACGCAGAAGGTATGTAAAAGATGGATTGAGGTCTCAAAAGAGCTTTCCCATATTAAATGAATAAAACAACTCTAGTCTTAACTAATATTATAGAATATTTATGGATGTAATGTCTTCCATGCTGTCCTAGTATCTAGTAAGTAAAATATAGTTAGATAAGTATACAAAAGGTAATGGACGAGGCCGAGACTTTGTGGAATTCCACAATAAAATAACATGAACAATGCTAGATAGTATTTTTTATTTATATTAAACTTTTGCTAATTTCCACAAAATATATTACGAAAAACACGACCAGTTTCGATGAATAATCACCATCATCTGCCTTTACAGAATCATCGGGTCAAATATTGACAAATATACAAAATTAATGTGAATAAACTTAGTTTCCGTGTGTCTTGTCTATAGGAAATGTGGTGAAGTTTGTTGTTTTAAGTGTCTATCTGCCTTAGTTATTACCTATACTTGTGAAAAGAAAAACTGTAGAAGTGTTTGTAATAACTGCATGTCTCTTTTGTATATGTCGCGAATTTCAACGTTGCTTTTGTGGCTTTTATCTCTCTTTGAGGTCAATGAGGAAAGACTATGTTAGTAATAAATTTGGTAATGGCGTCTTTTTCACGTTCTTGACTCTACAATTCTTGCCAAAATTTTAATTTCTTTCATAATAGTTGCAGGGTTTTCTTTTCAAATTTTTCTTATGCTTCAAGAATTGAATTTTACAGGGTACTAACTAGAAACTGATGACAACATCAGAGATTCTGATTATATTTTGAACGTTTACATAGTATGTGCTATATAAACTTTAGAAAATTTACTCTCCATTATAAGGGGTTCGCCGACAAAAACTGTTGCAACTCGAGGGTTTCGCGAAGATAAAAGTTTAATCGAAGGGGTTCGCGACGAGAAATAGGTTACCTCAAGAAGTTCGCTAAGTGAAAAAGTTGGGAACCGGAATACATTGCTATAAAATCTGATGTGGCCACCACATGACTTTCTCCATATCTGTATTATTTCTAAAAATTCCAAATAGATTACATGATAATAAATATTTCAAGGAACAGAGGAATATTTTAAGACAAAAAGAACAGAAATCAACTCAATCCATAGCTTCCTGATACTGGATATAGCCACGAAGATCCAACAATTAAGAAACAATAAAGGAGCGTTACTAAGACGTAACTGAACGTCAATTGTTAACAATAGTCGTCGATAGGTGGCGTGGTGGAGGCAGTTAAAATATTTAGTTTTTAATATATCTCTTAAACAATGCATTATATGGGAAAATGTTTCATACAAAGGTTGTAGAAAATAAAAATTTCTACAACATTTATTCCAGTACATTTTTACATCTATAAAATATTAAAGCAAATATCTCAAAATAACGGATGTGACAAGAGTAAACCCCCACTTCCGGTTGACCGATGTTTACCAAAAACTAATCAGTTCTTGTAACTGTCATAAAAGTGTTAAATATAAAATTTCGCGTTGACCTGATTAATAGTTTTTGAGTTAGAGCAACAACAAAAAAACTGTTACATACACACAGACATCATCGAGAAAATGGTCAAAACGTATCCAGGGTACCTCAAAACGGGTATTTCCGTTGAAATCTCGAAATAGATTTTTTTCATGGAAAGTAAAAATAACAGAAAATTAAAAAATGCCAAGGGGTAGTCTATGTATCACTATTTTCCTCTCTAAGTTCATTTACTAACGCGCCGACTTCTGACTTATTAAAATTTGGTGCGTGTACCACTAAAATGATGTAATAAGATTAATACAAATTAATTGCAAGCGTAGCTGCAACGGGCTGCAAGTATGTTAATAATGATATATCATAAGTAAGAAGCGTCAATATAGTATATATATATATATATATATATATATATATATATATATATATATATATATATATGTATATATATGTATGTATGTATGTATGTATATGTATATATAGTGCTAGCGTATGAACACAAACATAAAAGTCAAACAAAAAATATTTCTGACTTCGAAGAGAAAACGACGCGCAAAGCGTCTCAGAGATATCGATATCTTCTACCGAACAAAACAATAACGACTATTCAATATGGCCGAAAGAAAAACTTAAGGAAATTAAAATTTGTAACCGGAGCGAACTATCTTGAAAAGGAAAAATTATCCTCCCAGATGAGAGTTCAACTCGCATTTGAATAAACGATTTCTTCGTAGAGAGTTAAGGGGTGAGCATATTTACGACGAAAAAAAGGAAAAAAGACGCGACGACGAGGATAAAAAACATTTTTTCGATTCGAATAATTGCAGTAACGATTCCAACGTTCTTCTAAAAAAAATATTGTCAAAAGATGACGGTGAAACACACAGCCTTGAAATGGACGTGATCGAATGGATATATCGTATTGTAAAGGAATATAAAGAATAAAAACAAGAAACAAAAAGAAATCCTTATTTTAGTTTCGGAATAGCGGCTAGGGACATGGAAATTGAGAAATGCCTCGCCTTAAGGCAACATTTATATATACAGTCAAACTCGTTTATAACGAGCACGGTTGTAACGAGTTCACGGCTATAGTGAGCAAATGCTACCTCCAAGATAAGTTTACGAGCATTTACATACAAATATTTCACGTATATAACGAGGAAGCTTCACGGATATATCGAGCAAACTTTGACCACTTCTCACTGTCTCAAACGCGGCGGCGGTCAGCCCCTTCAATCCTCATAGTGACCCAAAATATATAACCCTCGGGTAGGTTAAAGACCGCGGCGTTGTTGTTAAAAAATAATCCCTTCGTCCAAACCAAGAATTCCCAACTTGCAGGTACAGTGGCACTCGCGGAGGTCCTCTGTCCTCTCCTCCCAACCCCCAGCTCTTTTACAGCCAGGAGGTTGTGTTTGGAAGGGGGTAAGGGGTAAGGGCACAATGGCGCTCACCCCCGTCGCTCAGCCGAATGCACCCAACATCCTTTCCCACGTAAAGATGGGAAATCCCACGTTTAATCCGTCTCCTCATTAACTCTTCCTGGAATTGGTATGCTCACAGTTTGCAAAGAAAGTTCATATCGTTGATCACAAAAATCAGCTGAGATTTTGCCCTTGAACGAGTAACATGTCCGTACATAAAAGGAAGTGTTTGTCTATTCGCGAAAAGGCTGATATTTTTCGAGAGTTAGAACGTGGTAAAAAATGTTGAAGTGTGTAAAAAATTTAATTTATCGTCGTCTACGGTTTCAACCTTATGGAAAAACAAAGAAGCGATTTTATCTGCACTAGAGAACAACCTAACAACGAACAAGAAAATGAGGAAGTGTGACTTGGGTACTGTTGATCAAGCACTTCTGGAGTGGTTTAAGAGGCAGAGAAATGCTGGTTTCCCCATCAAGGTACAGGCAGATAAATTTGCAAAACAGTTAGGACACGAGAACTTCACATGCAATAACGGGTGGCTTGATCGTTTTAAAAATCGGCATAACATTGTTTATGCGAAAGGCCCTGTCAGCAGATTCAAAAGCGGCAAGTGAATGGGTGAAAAGTGTTTAGGAGGAGTGTCGAAAATGTTACAGAGAAGAGGACATCTACAATGCCGACGAAACTGGACTGTTTTACAACATGATGCCTGATGCAACGTTTAAATTCAAAGATGACAAATGTGTTGGTGGAAAAAGACCTAAGAATCGTTTAACAGTTTTAATGTGCGCATACATAAATGGGACTGACAAAAAAAAAACTTTTTGTTATTGGTAAGTCACAAAAGCCACGTTGTTTCAAAAATGTAAAGAAGCTTCCCGTTGAATATGCAGCTAATAAAAAGGCATGGATGACTTCCAATATTTTTCAGTGGAACAACGAGTTACGGAGGAAAAATAGACACATTCTACTCCTTGTCGATAACTGTCCTGCGCACCCACATATGCAGGAGTTATCCAATGTATAACTGGTGTTTTGCCTCCATATGCGACTTCTATTTTGCAGCCAATGGACATGGGGATAATTAAAAGTTTTAAATGCCATTTCAAGCGATTTTTTGTTCTACAGTTGACTGAAAGGAGGGGAAGAAGTTTAGATGGCAACGACTCTGTATTGGATGCAATTCATTTTATGACAGATGCATGTTTCACCTACAACGATCATAAACTGTTTTCGAATGTCTGGTTTAATATCGGGAGAATTTTCGATTGATAACCATAACGTTGATGAAGATCAGAATGGCTTAAAGAAAATGGAATTGCGAATTTTGACCATGTAAATGACATGGACAATTTTGTTCATGTTGATGATGATTTGATTACCAGTGGAATTCCTACGGAGAGTGAAATAATAGAGACAGTATAAAGCACAGCAGACAGTGATGAAGACAATGTTGAATGTGTCGAAGACACAATCCTTACTCAGGATGCCGTGGAAACATTAAATGATTTTTTTGAAAACATTGACATTTCCGATGGTGTTTTTAGTACACTAAGTGTAATAAGAGGAAACTTCAAAGTGAATTCTATGAAACAGGCTACTATTCAAAGTTATTTTTGTAAAAAGGGGAGTGATTAAGGATGCACCTGTGAGTACATTTTATATGTACGTATGTTTACTTTAAATTTTCTAGTTTATTCTCATTTTTAGGTTTTTTCATAAATTTACTAAATAACCTTTCTGTTTATATATTCACTTTTACTTCTTATGTCTTATTTCACCATACGCATGCATGATTTTGCCTTCACGGATATTAAGTTTAACGGCTACAACGAGCAAAATTAACTGTCCCGTGGAGCTCGTTATAGCCGAGTTTGACTGTATATATATATAAACACGCACACATACATACATACACGCGTGGCACAGGAACGGCGTAATGAATTACTTCCAGGTACCTAGTTCGATTTCAGCAGGTAACATTAAGGGAAGTCATTGACGCAAAGAGATGATTGGTAAAAGGAACGGTTCTATTTGCTATTCGATCCGTGACTAAACTATGGGTTCCACTCGAAGATTACGCCGCTAGGACGCCAATTATCATCCACCCGAAAAGGAATTTGAGAAGATCCGCGAGAGTGGGGACTTCGTTTGACGACGGCAACTCTTTTAAGAGCTGAACACCAATTTCATAAGGAGTTGGAGGAAACTGTGTTAGCTCATCCGGGCGTGAAAAGCAATAATAGGAATTCCCACATTATTTGGGGATGAGATCACGACTCCGCGGAAAATAATGCCAAAATTCATCTATGTACTTGAAAAGTGCAAGCGAAACGACCTATGAACTTTATTTATATTTGTTTTATAATTAGGCTCGGCAGGATTCGATTTAAATCGAAAAACGTCAATAAACGTCGATTTTTTTTAATTTTAAAATCGACGAAAATGAATAGTCGTCCAAAAGCATCGATTTTCCAACAAGATGGAAAAGTATACGTCCAAATCCCTACTCTGAATTATAATTTTTAAGTCGTTTCTGTTTACTATGTTCGCAGTATTATGTTCTACCTACGATTTCGTTCCTTTTCTGGGCTTGCATTAACAGTGGTACTGAAAGAAGGGTATTTCCTTACACTTAAATTTGAAAAGCTCACGCTTCTACTCTGGACAACCAGGTAACCGCAAAGGCCCTAGTGTAATTTTGAGAACACGTGTTTCTTACCCCTTTTGAGGTTTTTGAGATTATATGCGCCGACCTAATGTTGGGATATTTCACGAACCTTTCTATACAGAGAAGGTCATGGATATGCCCTGCTGAGAATGCCTGTTAAACAAGGTTCGGAAGAAAGTAATTTCGGTAGTCGTTTCCTACCCCTTCCATTCACCAACCCCGTGGAGTGCATTCTGGAAACAAATGTTTCTCGATCTTTCCTAGGTTTTTCCTATGGATGACCCCTTTGTATGCACTTTCACCCGTTCTCCCTATGCGCAACCCAATCTGTTGGCAGTCTTTTTGGCTCCTTCGTTTTTTGCTATAGGTTGGAAAATTTCAATTTATATATAATGGTTTAAAAAAGGTGCACATAAATTAGCAATCGTTACTAAAAATTGAAGAGGGATTAAATATTAATATTCATTTCCTATTTGTTGTAAAATATTTTGCCGATTGGAAAAACACATTTTAATCAGGATTTGAGGTAAGACTGTTGATCGAGCGCTCAACAATAAAATCTAATTTTTCTCACTATACATTTTGTTAAATAAAGAGAATGTGTAGGGCAGTAATGAAATATATCAAACTAGCGTTACGCGCGCAGAGCATCTGCGCGCTAGTGCTTTATTGCTCAGTATCATAAATTTATTTATACACACAATTTTCGATCTCTTGATTTGCTGATACAATAGTTAAGTCAAATGATCGCGCCATTCCTCCCTCCCTCCCTCTGTCTCTCTCCCCCTTCCTTTCTCCCCCCTTCCTCTCTCCCACCTTCCTCTCTCCCTCCCTTCCTCTCTCCCTCCTTTCCTCTCTCCCTCCCTTCCTCTCTCCCTCCCTTCCTCTCTCCCTCCCTTCCTCTCTCCCTCCTTTCCTCTCTCCCTCCCTTCCTCTCTCCCTCCCTTCCTCTCTCCCTCCCTTCCTCACTCCCTCCCTTCCTCTCTCCCCCCCTTCCTCTCTCCCTCCCTTCCTCTCTCCCTCTCTTCGTCTCTCCCTTCCTCTCTCCCTCCATCTGCCTCCCTCCCTCTCTCCCTCCCTTTCTACCTCTGTCTCCCTCCCTTCTTCGTTCTTCTTAGATTTACTTCTTCAACAAATTTATTGACTCGTTCCGCTCTTCTTCTCGCATTATAATCAGCATAACGTGTTGCTCTTGAAGCCATTACTTTTATTCTGAGCAAACAATTTAAATATTAACTTAATTAATATATAGTTGCATATAAATATTATCTAAATGGTATTAACTTTATATGCGATATACAGAAGCTGTTTATCACGTTGCTAGAGACATTGATTAAATAATCATTAGACATTGTTTATTTGGTTGCGATATTAATACGGAAAAGTAATATCATGTACTACTTCTAAAGTAAATATTTTGTTTTTATTTAAATTGACGTAGTTCTACTTGGTTGTTATGTATCTATATCGAATGATATGCATTTAAAAATAAATATTTACTGTTATTAAGAGTTTAACACGAAACATTTGGCTAAATGTGAAGCATTGTGATCAACCTCTGCCGAAATGGTAAGTATAGTGTGGTCATTGTGGTTATTTAAATTGATGTAGTTGCTGATAATTTGTTTTGTAGAAGAAAAGTAATGATAGCGTTCAATGCCGCTTATTCATTATGTAACTTGCAATGGTAAGAAAAATTCTGTATCTCTTGAAATGCTAAATAATATAATTTAATTATGTGTTATAAATTTGCACTGAATAAAAATGTCTCTGACCAACCAAGAGGGATTCGGGTTATTAAGTAGATGAAAACGCTTAATCATTTAAGTTCCGCAATTATTTACGGGTTTACAGCTCGTAATGATATATAATCTACCATATAAGATTGTACGCAAATTAATTTTTAAAAAAGTAATAATATCTACTTAATAATAATAATCTTTAATACAGATTTTACAATACAATACTAACATTATGATACAAAGATCTGATATGTTTCAGTGACAGCTGTTTCAGCTGTTTATATATCCTGTTGATTAGCAACACAAAGTTATTGTTTGCCACGTATTGCCTTAGCGTTATATATATATATATATATATATATATATATATATATATATATATATATATATATATATATAACAGCTTACGGAAAAGGAAAGGTAAAATGAATATATGGATGTCAACAAGGTGTTGGGATGAGGAAACCCAGTGAGCACTCACCAATCAGACGACTTCAGGTTGGCGAGGCCCCGGGGATGTCGAAGCGACACACGTAAAATAACACAAAAACACAGAAACATCACAAACGTAAAGCTTTCGGAACTACTCCTTCTTCAGCTACAGAGAGAGAACTCCTCATCCTCATCCCAACACCTTGTTGACATCCATATATATATAATACAAAGTATTAGATAGTTCTTTTTTGACGCCTAAAATATTATTGTGACAATCATATCGTTAAGGTTTTTTCCTTAATTGGCATCAACGAATGTGTAAAAGCCTTTACGCTTAACTGGAAAATTATTTTTTTAAAGAATGTTTCTCGGCAAAAGCAACATCATATTGTTTGGATATATCATAAATTAATCTTTTTCTAGTTTTCATTATACAATTTAAAGAGGTAAATCTCAATTCGTTATTGAGTATTTTCTTTAATATTAACATTTAAAAATGAAGAAGAGTGTAAATGCACATAAATAAAATAAAATTTATGAAGAACATGATATATTAGTTCGATTAATTTGTACATAAAGATTTAACTTCATATAAAAATTTAAATAAATAATCACAGCATTGTAAAATAAACGTAAATTTACGTAGAATTTTGATGTAAAACGTAAATTTAAATAATCGAATTGAAAGGCCGAAAACTGCCAGCCATATATTTTAGTAATTTTAAGCGTCGATATTCGTTGAAAATCTCTCGAGAAAATAAAGGACGATTTTAAAAAATAAAGACCGAAAACTGCCAGCCCTATATTTAAGTAGTAATTTGAAGTGTCAATATTCGTCGAAAATTTCTCGGGAAAATAAATGCCGATTTCCAAAAAAATAAACTAATCCTACCAAGTCTAGTTATAGTGCTAAAATATTATGGGGTAAAATTTATTCATTTAACCATATTTTTATGCTCACATTTAACACAATGAGCAAAGAGCATATTAATTACACATTACAATAATAACTTCAAGATCAAGGTGTACTCTTGAAATATAAAATTCACTCGTTTTTATAGTAATCAAAAAGCGGCCTCTAGTATTAATGTTCCATTTTTTATATCGTCGTTTAAACAAGTTCAAAAGACGTCTTGACGGATTCGGTGAAAAACTTACTTATTTTAGCTTACTTAATATTTTATTCAATAAGAAGCTTTAACGAAGACGGGTAAATAGTATTTCCCATGGTAAGAATGTAGGATCTGAAACCGTTATATTATTCCCCACCAAGACAATTTGAAGATATTGTTTTCCCTCGCAATTTTTAGGACAAAAAATTGAAGTGGCAAAACTCTCTCCAGATATTCGTCATCTGATTTTACGAAATTGTGACGTAGTCCATCCATAACCTTCTTTTATGTCTCCATCGACTTTTCCGATCGAAGGTAGCATGAAGAGAGGCTAAACTGAAACGATTCGACAAACGATTATGACAATGATTGCTGTGTTAGTTTCCGAAAATGTAATAATGTATGTTACATCCGTCGACTACGCGCTCATCAAAAATTAATTGCAGACTCCGTTTTATGGTCTGCACCACCTCCCCCTCTGCTCTCTTCAAACGTTTTGAACGATATTAGCAATCTCCAAGCCGGAACAATATTAAAGTAAATGACTAACTAACCATTCGGCATTAAAGGATGTCCAAGATGATGCCCGTGAAATTTTCACCGTTTTTTCCATTTTCCCATTCATACTAGCAGTGACGCAGATTGAGAATTCTCTGCAACTCAATAAACAAACAACATTCGCATAAAGAAAGGGAAATTTTCGCCAATTAATCGAAATAAAAAAACGAAGGCCTGGATCGGTGGTTTTTCACCAAAGGTACCATAAGTGTTTCAAAGAAGTACCCAACGGCATCGATGGTAATTAATACATTATTTCACTTGCTTCAGCTTTCGTGCGTGACTTTTAAATCAAAGGTAGAGGAATTACGACAACGAATAAAGCACGATTTTGATCTACAAAAGACTGTTGACATGAAAAAACACTTAAGAAATTTTGCTCGAATATTTAAAGAGAAGTAGCGCGAGATTCTTTCCACGCAAGAGGGCGCGCGCGGCCTTTTTGCCCGTGTCGAGAAACGCACTTAAAACGAAAACGGAACGCGTTATTTTTTAACATTTGTATTCGGGAATCGAGTCTTAACACAAACATAAGTAATTTCATCGTCAATTTGAAATACGTTGAAAGAAAAGCGATCATTTAAAAGATACTTAAAGGAATAAACAAGAAAAACGAGGCCTAAGACTGCCCTAGATTAATTTTCCTGTCAATTTGTAGTTAAAAAGGGAATACGGCGGCACGCGAGCTACACTTCACTGACTCAAATCACTTCTTTCGAAGGATATCCAGTTTTAGATTAGACTTCTCCGAGGAATAAAAAAGGAACGAGGTGGAGCTCGCGCGTTCCTTTGCGAATAAAATCACACTTCGCTCGAATCCGTCCGAACGAGAATCCACTCTTCACTTGCAGACATCAAGTTGAGTGTTTCGGATCGCTGCCGGAGACGGGATAAGAAAAAATCCCGCGAATCCTAGGTTAAATGCCTTAAAAAGCTGTGCGCCACCCTGTCTCTAACACGCACCCTCTCCATCGCTAATTTTTGCACGACGAGCACTTCGTCATTTTCTCTCGTGATACGAATAATGAGCAACGTCAGTTATCCCTTAATGAGGCCCGGAAATAATTAGTTCTAAAACATCCAATCTCATAATCCTATGTGAGGCGGTAGGTGGATGACGTCATCCGACGTCACCGCCTCTCACTCCACCCGCCGCCGAAATTTGGCAATTTTCATTTTCCCTTTCTACTTCACCCTGCTTCCTTCCATCTTAAGTGTTACGTCGAAGGCTGTCAGAGCACTGAAATCATCGCAATTGAATTTAGCTCGTTCACACGAATGACGCAATATTCGTGGGTTCCATACAAGGTTAAACGAATCAATCGAGCGTAAAAAAATACTCGATAAAAAATGTCGGACGCACATCTAGCAATGTAGGTGTAATTTTGAAGAGAAATTACTAAAAAATCAACTAGCCTAACCGATAACTTTAGGTTGTTTTATACCACGAGTCGGCAACGTCTTCCTGTTGGGTGTCACCCTTTATCAATATTCATAATCTGTTAAATTTATTTTGCCCATAAATTGGATTGTGCACGCCAAAAACTACCAAAAGGTAGAATAACTTTGAAAACTTATTATTATTCGCGTGCCACCTTTTCGCACGTGTGCCATAGATTGCCGACCCTGTTTTATACGGTATGGTTAAGTTTGCAGTCTAAGAATGGAACTGTAAATCAATTTCATTCCACTGCAAATATCGATAATCGAAATTAAAACTAGATAAGCCAAAATAGTCCGTTGAATTCAAATCGTAATGGACAAGATGATAATACTAATAAAGGTATGCCGACGTTGACTGGAAAACGTTTTAAATTTTAAAACGTCAATAATTTAAATATGCACTTTTAAAATATACACTATTTAAGAGGAACGATATCATAATTAACTGAAAATTGCATCTCTTCCTTAAGAATATTAAAACTAGAAATATATAAGTGCGTTCCGCACTGTGACAGCGGGATTAACATAATCATAAAAAATTTAAAACTACGCCATTTTCCAGTCAACCTTTTTAATTGGTGATAATCCACAAGTCGAGAAGAAACAGCAGAGAACAGCGAATTCATATACCGTTCGCATCAGAGACGAGTTCTGCTAGTACGACCGACTGCCCGCAGGTGGCAGCAGACGCCAATCCGTACTAGTAGCGATACCTTGCGTAAAAGATTGGAACTACTAGTGCAGGAGGAGTCGAGGCGCCACGTTGCGAAAACTGACCGTATGCATTTATTATTGACTTGCACAACGAATTGAATAATTTATAAAGGTATGGGTTATTTCACGTGACTCCAAAATAAAAGTTCAACGAACTGTGAAACTATAAGCCTCCACGGAAAATATAACATCTAGACAAGCGAAAGGTTTTTGATGAAAATTCTACCAACCTTAAAAAACCAATTATGTACCCGCATTGGGTAATCCAAGCAGCATTAAATATTTACATGCGAAAAATGTACCAATGAATCAATCGATCTTTCTCGGGAAATTCATCAGTACATTTTATTTAGCATGAGAGTGAAAATTTATACAGCGAACATTTTAAATATCAGCATGATATCAACGATAAGCTTAGATGACAGTTCTCAAACGAAGCTAAAAAAAATAACACACTTGAGAAAGTAAGCCTAAGGAATTTTCACTTATTTTTTTAAACATTACATGATACCAGAAAGTGTGCGTTTTAAAGAAATAAATGTTGTCTTCCTAATAATGTTAGCAGAAAAGTTCAAATCAGGGCGATAAAAACTATCCTACATAGATGGCTGCATTGAATGCAGTAAATGCTTAGGCGGTCCACGTTGATACTTACGAATGCTTCAGCCGGCCGCATAAGAACTTACATCGTAAGGTAGTAAGATATTCTGTTGCATTATACCAATGAAAATTGGGTGTAAACATGTTTTTGGCGTTTACAATTAGATCCAAAGTTTAAAGAGAATAATTTCAATTAACAAATATGAAGTTATCTGAGTTAAATTTTAAGAATCTTTGTGGACTTTCGAGAGCCGAAAACGAACCGCGGGCCGTAGTTTGTCTGCCCTTAGGCTAATGCAAACTTGCAATCTATATAAACTGTGAAACACGTATTGTTACCGCGATTTATTCATAAATGTTATTTTTCTATAAAAAAAGGATTAAAAAATAAATGATTTTTTCTGAAAGTAATATGGAATCTACTTGTTTAGCTCTCACCCTTCTGTATTTTTTAAGTGGTTTATGAAGGAAACGATAAATCCGTTCTATTTCATATATACAGGGTGAGAGTCAAGTCCTTCACAAATTTTAAACGTTAGTAAAATTTAAAACCATGTAAGACAGAACTAAATTGCAAACTAATTTATAAAGACCAATTCTAAAAGTTCTATAGTTATTGCAGTAACTGTTCTTGCAATTGTTATATTTGACTTTATTGCAATTATTGACAGTTATTGTTGAACACATTTCGAATGGTTTTTTACTTTCTTCATATATCTAGTATAGGGGAAAGTATTGTATTCATGAAAAAAATCGACTTCGAGATTTCAACTGAAATACACATTTTGAGGTCCCCTGAACACGTTTTGACCATTTTATCGATGATGTTTGTGTGTGTGTGTGTGTATTTGATAGTTTTTTTGTGGGTGCAAAAACTATTAATCAAGTCAATGCGAAATTTTATATTTAACATTTTTATAAAAGTCACAAGAACTGATTAGTTTTTGTTAAAAATCGGTCGACCGGAAGTGAGTGTTTATTCTTGTCACTTTTCCGTTATTTTGAAATATTTGCATTAATATTTGATAAATGTAAAAATATATCGGAATAACCGTTGTAGGAAATTTAATTTTCTACCTTTGTTTGAAACATTTTTCCATATAATGATAATGTTGCAGCGAAATATAATTTTCGGTGCAAAAACATCCACTGATGTGCTAAATGCTAATGACAAACTATAAATAGAACATAGAAATATAGACATATAACAATCCAACAGTTGAATTTGAATAGATTTAAGTAATACCACAAAACACAATACACCTCGTAGGTGAAGGCGTTTCGAAACGAAACTTAGTTAAAGTCAGTTAAATCACATCCAATAGTTACTATCCTCTTCCGGCTCCCGGTAGGTCAATGTCCATTCCACACAATGTTTTCCTGCCGGTTAGGAGGGGACTCTAGAGTGGGACACCTGCGTCGACTTCACTCGTTGCTCTCCTGTGCGTCTCGTCGCTCGGAAGGCCACTATCGGAATGGACTGTCACGTGACGCCGGTGGTGAAGGAGGGAGGTAATGACGTCAGGCGGGTAATTCAAAATGGTTGAATTATTCCCGGTAATTGGTCGATTTCCACTGTTCTTGCATAACCAGGGGAAAGAGGGAAGGTTAAAGAGGCGAGGGGTAATTAGGGTATATAAAGCAGAGAGGCACCACGGGAGGGCGTGTCGACCGTGGCGTGGCGTCCGTGGGCGTGGTGTTCAGTCCGGCGATATCACGAATATCGGCGATATACGATAGCGGCGATATTCGAACTAGCGATATTCGTACTTGCATGTTCGTACATGCGATTCGTTAAGTGCTATCGTATAAGTGCGGGAGTAAAGGGGGGGGGGAGGAAAAAATCGCCACAATGTATTGTTTAAGAGATATCTTATATTTTTAGCTGTCTCCACCGCGCCACCTACCGACGACTATTGTTAACAATTGTCGCTTAGTTACGTCTTAGTAACGCTCCTTTTTCTTTTCTTAGTTTTTGGAGCTTTGTGGCTATACCCAATATCAGAAGGCTATGGTTTGAGTTTATTTCTGTTCTTTGTCAAGTCTAAAATTTTCTCGCAGTTTCATGAAATATTTATTATTATGTAACCTATTTGGAATTTTTAGAAATATTACAGATATGGAGAAAGTAATGTGGTGGCCACATCAGGTTTTTAAGTTTTATATTGGGATAGAAGATAAAAATTTTTAGAGATATAATGAAAAATGTTAATTAAAGTAATAACAATAATCACTCTAAAACATTAACAGATTAAAACTAATAATAAAAATAAAGGAAATGTTCACACTTTGTGCGTGTATGGATGCAATGCAGAGGCGTTATTTACGAGGCATGTAAACGAGTTGAATAAAGAACAATTTTAATGCCTTAATATAATGGTAAAAAAAACTATAAAAGTTACGCCGAAGAACAATTAATTTTTTTCTCTCAGAAAGCTGGCATCCCTGCTTGTGTAATGTGAACCAATTATAACATTCTCTTATTTCCCTTGGCCAAAGAGTCCTTAGCAACAAACTTCAGGAAAATCCTCTAGATAGTTTCGTAGATGAACATGCGGACAGACGGACACGACGTGACCGTAAGGCGTTCATTGTTTTTACCGTCCACGAAGGACGCCTAAAATGACATAAATATTGTAAATGAATTGCAACAATTAAATATTACGATGATGGCGATAAAAACAATGGCAACATCAGCAGTAATGACCGCGACAACAATTTAACTTCTTATAAGTTAGTTTGCTATGTAGTTCTGGCTAACACGGTTTAAATTCTTACCGACCTTTATAAGTTTCCAAAGACTTTATACTCACTCAGCCTGTATCCAACGTCATTCATTACTAGACATTGCGCCACAACATAAAAGCGAGATTAATAACCGTCGCTCGAATCAACCGAAATATTTCCGTCATTTTTACCCCCCCAAGGAAAACATTCCGTTTTTTTCACGTAGATGGTTCAAAACAACCCATTCTCGAGGGACAAGGTTCCTCGCATTACGCCCCCCCCCCTTTCCCATCCCCCCGGACGCACTCGCAGCATCAATCACCGGGTACGATCGTCCCGCCACCACCACCGCCTCGGTTTAATCAAAAACACCTGCGAATCGGAGCGTGCAATAAAGGGAGGACGGAACGAGAGGGAGAGATGGAAATGACAAATTGAGGGGAATGTGGGGGAGAGAGAGAGATAGAGAGAGAGATTTCTGCCGAGTCATCCCTCCAAATTACACCATCCCCTTTTAAGAAGAGGGGATGAAATAAACAGGCGATAGCGCACACACGCACGGACGGTCCCATAGCGACTGCAAAAATAAATTTTCGAGAGGATAACGGTAGTACGGGATCGGAGTCGTGTTTTTAGGTTGGAAGAGGGAGTGAAGGGAGATAGGGAGAGAGAGGGAATAGGAAAGGGGAAGGGGAGGGAGCGAGGAAGAGATGGGAGTGGAGGGAGGGGGTGGAGGGAGGGGGTGGAGGGAGGGGGAGGAGGGAGGGGGTGAAGGGAGGGGGAGAGAGAAAATAGAGATTAAAGTAAGAGGGTGTGGCGGAGGAGGGGGCGAAGGGATGGAGAGAAAGAAACGAGGAGGGAGAGGGAGGGAGGGAGGGAGGGAAGAGGAGGGAATGAAGGGAGAGAGAAAGAAATGGGGAGGAAAATAGGAGATAGAGAGGGGAGAGGGAAAGGGAGGGTGGGAAGGGTGAAGTAGAAGAAACGGGGAGGAAAATAAGAGAGGGAGGGCAGGAAAGAAGAGGGAGGGAGGGAATGAACAGGGAGGGAGGGAAGTAGGAGAAGGAATGAGGAAGAAGGAGGGAGTGAAGGGAAAGAGGAAGATAGAAATGGGAAAAATAGGAGTGGAGAGGGAAAATGAGGTAGAGAAGGGAAAATTGGGGAGAGAAACGGGGAGGAAAATAGAAGAGGGAGAGAGGAAAGTACGACAGGAAGTGAGGGAAGGAACGAGGAAGACAGGAAAGTATGAGAGGGTGGGAGTGGAGTGATAGAGGTAGGTAAGTAGGAGATAGATAAATGTCTTTATTCGGATGAAATTTAGACCATAAGGTCCACTTTTACATTTAACTCTTGAATGAGAAGAGAGGGAGGAAAGTAAGAGAGGAAGGGGAGAGGGAGGGAGAGAGGAAAATAGGAGGGAATGAGGGAGAGGAATGTAGGAGAGGAAGTAGATGAGGGCAGGGAGGGAAGACGTAGTCAGGAAATTAGGAGAGGAAGGAAGAGAGGGAAGGAATCGAGGGATCCAAATAGGTATTGTGGCACGGCAGGCACGCCTTTTCGTGCCGACGGGGTGTTTCTGTGAGTCTGAGTGGAGTCTGGAGGACATCCGTCGAGTATTTTATAAAGAGGAAGTGATTTCCATGACATTGAGACGTGTAAACAACCGCCCACCGGGAGGGGAGGGCAGAGGGGGGAGGGGGGGAGGGCAGAGGGGGGAGGGCAGAGGGGGGAGGGTTGAGAGGGGGTTGATTGTTTCTTTTAGATTGAGACTAGGAGCAGTAGAGTAAGAAGGGACTGACTGACCGGAAGGGGATTCCCATCCTATTTTTTTATTCTAGGGGCGGATAACGGAGAGAGAGGGAGAAATAAAAATATCTGACGGCTGGATGGAGCGTAAAATATCGCGTGGCTTTAATGGGGCGCAGCACAAAGAGTCGCGCTATAAAGGATCATTAGGAGGGATGGGGACGATGACACCCTTACCGCCTAATTCGAAAAATCTGGCTATCGTGTTTTATTTGAGCCACGCAATACTTGAACGGTTGGAAAAAAGCTACCAAGTTTTAAGTGGTGGTTAGTATATCCAGCTCCCAATGCTAGGGTCGCAGGTTCGACACCTGTACAAGTCCTGGTCGTCAATATCATCGTTGCTGCGCGCGTTGTAAAATACAGTAAAGTGATACCTATGAAATAGTTAAAAATAAATAAATAAAAGCCATGTTTTTAAGCGATACAACATGTTTACCAACTACCAGCTCTTACCAACATTAAGTCGCCAATTATCCACCGATATTAAACTTAACCTAGGTATAAAATAGAAATCAAGGGTGTTCGACAAGTAGATGAGGAACAAATGAGCTTTTGAAGAAGCAATTTCTACTCGTAAAATAATGATTAATGGATTTAAACAAATAAAATTCTTTTCTACCGTCGTAAACGCTGACAATTTCTCCGTGTGCCCCAGAATGCCGAAAATCAGTAAGAAAGGATGCGTAAGCTTTCGGGTGAATTGATTATCATGGCTAAAGTACAAAGTTCTCAAGAATTCTGTAAAACTGAACGAGTGATCGCTTTTCAGCTTTATAGTAAAATAGATAATTATCAGAGAATTTCGCGCGATGGATTATTATAGAGTTCGCCTTATGGCTGAAAACAAATTCAAGAATAGGCACTCAAAGTATCAAAAACCAAGGGCTGCACTGTAGTCGAAGTGCGCATATGATTTTTCATAACCTTGCTATGGGTCCTGATGATGCTACGATCGTAGTGAAACCGGTAGTTTAAAATTAAATTTATGGAAGTAACTAAGTTCTTTTTTTCATGATGAGTAAATTACACAGGGTTGAGCCTGACCTCATTATTGATATTTGCTATGGCAATTGATGATATCTAAGACAAGTCTTCACTTTTTTCAAATTTTTATACCTGAACTCTAATTCTTGAAAGAGTATTTCTAGAATGAACTCCAAATTCTTCCTCTGGAGAAACTCTCGAAACGCGTTCGCAGATTTCTTTTACGTTTCAACTTCGATCATACGCGCCTGCCATATATATTTTAATTGCAGAATTTTATCTATTGTTACGATATTCTTGACCAATTTTACATTGCTTCAAATATTGCTTTTTGAAATAAATTACAGTTGGCAAAACTTGAACGACCTTTTAAACGCACGTCGTAATAATACATTAATGCGATCGTAAAAAAAATTAACAACGCCGTCACGAAAGAATGACAAAAAACGTTACACCCAAATAACTATGCCCAGCGCAAGCGTCCATTAGCAAGAGCATCCACACAACCGACAACCTTTGAAGCTCTCGCCGGGACGAGGCCGGCGAGACATTAGCGATTAAAAACAAGTGAGGGAAGAATTGCAGAGCAAGTTACATAAAGCGCTTATTTTCACTGACCGCTATATTTCAAGCGAAGTAAGGAAACGCAGATGCGTTGCTGGCTGCCTACATTTGTAGCAGCGTTACTTTTTAGCTATTTCTACCGATTACTCTCCAGCAGCCAGTCATAAATCCAACAAACATTTTGCTATGTCCAGCTCTCATATGAAACAATTTATCGTAAATTTTGGTTTGTCCAAAATGCACAGTTCCAGAGATACTGCCCGTAGAGACGGATGGACATAAGAACGGACGGACACAGACAGACAACCCGAATACATGAGCGTTTCTTTTATAAGGGCTAAAAAAATAAATGCACGTCCACTCCCAGTAAATTAAACGGGCCTCGACTCACGTGTTTCGAGGTTTGTTTTTTTTTTAATTAGTAAAGCTTTTAGTCCCGAAAAACCAAGCGCCGGGGGATAACACACTCGTCCTCCGAGGAACGCATCCGCGATAAAAAAACACTTCGTTCCGTGCGATCGCTCCCGTGAACATCAAAGGCCGCGCGAATTTATACTCGGAAAAATAAAAAAATGAAAAACAAGAACTACAGACGGACGATTCCGTTTCCTTCGAAGCGGGAAAAAACACAAAAAAGTCGTACGCACTGGATATTTGGAAAGAGTAAAAATAAAATATATATAAAAATGGGAGGCTGGGAGAGGAGAAGAGAGTTAGAATGGAATGCTCAGCGAAACGGAAGGGAGATAGAAAATTCTCAAATGCGTCCCTAGAAGAGAGAAATAAGGGAGGGGAAGAAAGAGGGAGGTGAAGTGATAGATATAGAGATAAATGTCTTTATTCGGGGGAAATTTAGACCATAAGTCCACTCTTACATTTAACCCTTCGTCAGTGTTGTAACAATAAATTTAAAAAAAACATTAAATTACATAAAAAAGATTAACATAATAAATACTAATACAGAGCAAAGAGAGATAGATAGGTAAAAATCAGGAAAACTTCTAAGAAAGACAGGATATTTATGGGGAAAACCTAGGAAGGACCTGGCTTGGCCACCCTAGTAAAAATCCATGCAAGAAAACACCCACGAAGTAAAGATAGATGCATTAAAGAACAATATGAACGATACAATGACACAATAAAAGTGAAAAAACATAAATTATACGTTAATAAGTCAAGTGAAAAAATAGTAATAATAATTAGATAAATGAGAAGAAGAAATATTTAAGATAAAATTACCATAAATATGTAAGAGAACAATTTATCAATAGGAAACAAAAATAAAAAATACATATATATATATATATATATATATATAACAAATGTACACTAAACAATAACAAAAATTAAAAAAGAGTTGCAGGAAATCTTAGTGAGTGATAGAGGAAGGGATTAATTAAGGAAGTGTAGGAGGAAGGCAGAGGTAGAGAGAGAGAGCGAGAGAGGGAGGGAAGGAGTGAGAGAGAAATAAGGGTTGGAGAGAGGGAGGGAGAGAGATAAAGAGGGAGCGAGGGAGAAGGCAGGGAGAGAGAGAGGGAGAAAGAGAGGGATAGGGAGGGATGGGAGAGAGATGGAGGGAGAGATGGAGGGAGAGAGCGGGAGGGAGAGAGGGAAGGAGAAGGGAGGGATAAGGGAGGGATAAGGGAGGGAGAAGGGAGGGAGAAGGGAGGGAGAAGGGAGGGAGAAGGGTGGGAGAAGGGTGGGAGAAGGGAGGGAGAAGGGAGGGAGAAGGGAGGGAGAAGGGAGGGAGAAGGGAGGGAGAAAGGAGGGAGAAGGGAGGGTACGAGAGATAAGGAGAGAGAGAGCGGGAGGGAGAGGTCGGGTGGGAGAGGGAATGAAGATGAGGGAGAAGGGAGGGAGAAAGGAGGGTAAGAGAGATAAGGAGAGACAGAGATTGCGGGAAGGAGAGGTAAGGTGGGAGAGGGAATGAAGATAAGGGAGGGGGAGAGAGAGAGAGAGGGAGAGAGAAGGACGGAGGGAGGGAGGGAGGGAGGGAAAGACAGACAGACAAACGACTTTATTAGGGCGAAATTGAGACTATGTAGTCCCTTCTTACATTTAACCCTTTCGTCATATAAGTAACTACAATATTTACAAAATAAGAGAAATTAATTACATACAGATTTCAACAAAATACATATTAATTACAAGTTAATATATTTGTTAGTAGGTAAAAGAGCATTACCACAGAATGTTAGTTTTGTGGGTCATAAGGGGAGGGAGAGGGAGAGAGAGAGGGAGGGAGGCAGAGAAGTGGGGAATGATCGAGGTAGGAGGCTAGTGAAGGGGGGAGAGAGGAAAGAAAGAAACTTAGCACGGAGCATAGGGAATGAGAAAAGTGGGCAAAGGATGTAGAAAAAGAAGGAACAGAGGCACAAGGATGGAGGGAGAGGTCTGGAGAGTGATAAGGAATAAACGGATAACGAAGATATATTGAGAGAGAGAAAAGGTAGAGCGATGCAGTAAGGAAGAAAGTGTAAGCTGAGGAAGAATGAAAAGCTGATTTGGTTTACGAGAAAAATGAATAAGAGAAACTCAAATAAAAGAGGAAGAAAGAAAAACAGCAAAACACAGGCCAGAAGAGAGAGAGAGATGAAAAAGAGAGGAAGGAGAATAGAGGAAAACAAGGAGATTACGACATTGGCAGGAGGGTGAAATGGAAGAAATAAGGATAGAATCGGAGAGGAGAAAGAGCTAAATGGGAGAGCGGTATGCAGTAGGAAGCGAAGGGTGAAGGAGACACAAAGAGGAGGAAATGGGAGGAGAATGGGGGGAGGGAGGGTGAGTAATGCGTGTTGGAATGGATGATGACTCAAAAGGGGAAATCGAAAATAGCAGACCAAAGAATTTCATTGGGAGTCTGAAAGAGGCCGGAATAAAAAGAAAACTCAAAAAGAGGTGCTCGAGACGACACTCGCGACGCTATTCGATCGACTTCTCGAAAAATGCACCGAAAAAAATTGACTTCGCAACAAACGCTGTTTCTTAAGAGATGGTTTCTGCTACACCTCACGAAAACTACCTAATGCAGAGGAATTCCCCAGGAGGCACGTGAGGGGTTTTTAAGAGGTACGTAAAATTATTTTTGACAACAGTTTTCCCCCCGTTTCGCCAATAACGCATGATTTTCGAACAAAAGGTTGTCAATATATGTTTACGAATGGCGTTATAGAACACTCATACCGACAGAGGTATGTGGAATTAAACACACTATCCTTAATATTTTCGCGTACCTCTGCGTAAGCGTGTGTTTACCAATAATATAATTCAGAGAATGGGTCAGTTCGGCGAGGCCAGTTCGGCGCGAAGTTCGGTGCAGGACAGTTCGGCGCAGGGCCAGGTATACACACTAGTATAATTTATCAGGAACGTACAGAAAAATAAAATTTAAATTTCATACCAACAAATTTTAATTACAAACCAAATTCGTTCATATTTGTCTTTTTAACAACAAAATTTGCTTGAGCTTCACGATGCTTTCCGCGAGAAAAACTTAACTAAAAATATTAACGCCTATTTTTTTAAATGGAAAACCTGGAAGACAATTTTAAACTTCACTAAAATTATCAAATAAGAATTGTATAGATGTTATATGTGTTTAGGCAGCTGTTTTGGGTTGGGTTGTTGTCCTGTGCCGAACTGTCCTAGTCCCAATAATACAGTCCTTGATATGCGATGTGATTATTTTCAGTCCTTACAGTCCTCTTGGGAACGTACATTAAGAAAACAGCCATTTTTCAATGATTTATCTTATGGGAAATTGGAAACGAGAAAAAATCTGCTGTGATTAGGAATCGAACCCTAGTCTTCCATTTGCCGGGCGGATATTCTACCACTGAACTGGTTGGTTAGCCCGGTCCTAACCGAAGAAAACATTCTCTTTCTGAAACAGGAAAATCACTCTCCTTCGATAGTTCAGTGGTAGAATACCTGCCTGGCAAGTGGAAGACCAGGGTTCGATTCTCGGTCATAGCAGACATTTTCTTGTTTCCAATTTCCCATTATTACAGCTTATGCCTGAAGCATAGGGATCATAAGATCCATTCATTCCATCTATTTATAAGTTATCTCAATAAGCACGATATGCTCGTTATAATAAAATTGCTGTCCATTTACTTGCGTTCATGAAGCTATAGAAAACACCATGGGATGCTAAAAAATACTCAAAGTGGTATGTCAACTAAAAGGGTAGAATATTGATGTAATGCACCCAACAGCTAAGTAAATCACAAAAATAACAATTCGGGCGCTGATATGCCGATATCAATGGACAACAAGGAAATAAAATGACATATTTTCAATTACATTATAAAATACACATCTGTTTCATCGCCTTTTCTCATTAATGGAATAGGAATTTCGCATGCGGGTTCAAAATGTTATTTGGCCAAAAACAGTTTATACCTTCAATTGCCGTATGGCTTTAGCATAGAAAATATTTTATTAAATATACAGTGCTGCTAAAACTAATGAGATAATACATGATATTATAAATCTATAACGATCGATCTTTTTAGCAAGGTTTACTATCCAGATGTCTAAAAATATCGCTAAATTTAAATCTATAAAATTTAAAGGTATATTTTTATCGGGAAGACTTCGTACCGAGTCATATAAGATGATAAATATATAAAAAGAAAATTTCAAGCGCAATATCAACCAACTGCATTCAAATTTAAAACATACAAATGAGCCTCATCGACTTAATCAGTGATTCGTAAACATTTTTTAGACGCTCAAATCGCATTTGTTCTATATCTGCATCGATGTGCACGTCTTTGCATAGATTTGTACGCGACTCTTAAGGCAGACAAAAACAAGAGAAGTCGGGTGCGCGTGAAAGGAGAACAAACAAAAGACTCTCAAAATACCGACATACTCATCGCTCTCGCCTTCGCCGCGATAGTTATCGCCTTTATGGAGGTTGGGGACGCGCGTGTCATAAACGCGTGCACGCTATATGCGTCACTCTCTCACGGATGGCGAATGCGCCGCAGTGCGTTTCGCCGACAACAGTCACGTATTGCATGTCTATGGAAAGGTGTACAGCGGGGGAGATGAAGACGTGTGAATGAGGTGGGGGGGGGGTGAAGAAGGTGGGGGGTGAAGAAGGTGGGGGGGGGGGGTGAAGGAGGTGGGGGGGATGAAGGAGGTGGGGGATGAAGGAGGTGGGGGATGAAGGAGGTGGGGGTGAAGGAGGTGGGGGTGAAGGAGGTGGGGGTGAAGGAGGTGGGGGTGAAGGAGGTGGGGGTGAAGGAGGTGGGGTGAAGGGGAAAGCTAAGGGGGGAAGGGGGAGTAGGTGGAGGGGAGAAGCGGGGAGTAGGTGGAGGGAGGAGGGGTTAGCAGTGACGGGAGAAATACAGTCCAATCAGCCCCTGTATGATAGGCAAACAACAAACCATCGCGCAGCGTAATATGCATGTGGGTGAGGTCAGTTCGGCAAGGCGGGAGGATATCCGGGTCACGAGGAATTTTCCATCGAAACGAGCTTTAATAAACCAATTAAGTCGATGCAGAAGGCCCTGAGCACTAAGACTTAATTTGCGATGTTTTCCCTTAAAATATAGTTCTATAATACATAGGCACATGAATATGTGGATATTACTTTGTCTGTTGTCCACACATCCCAATTAACTTTTAGAGAAAATACGATCTATGAAGAATATATTCGTCAAAAAGGACTCCTCAACTGGGTAAATCGGTACACTCGTTTTTCTTTCAAACGGCCTTATGGGTGAATATGAGAGGGGAAAACTTTCAGCATAGAACCGGCTCTTACACTTGCTCGCTAGTGAGTGGCTGTGCGACTGACAATCTAATTTAAACTGCATCCCTTTTTTGTATATAAAACAAATTCATATTTAACGTTGGATCGGACGTTTCAGAAAGCCTAATTCGCCCTAGGAACCGATTCTGCGTTAATTTAATTTTTTTAAAGGAAAATGATCGATCAATTAGTTCGTATCAAGTTCGCTATAAATAGGCTTAAAATTGATTTAATCGGCAGAAGAAACGACGCAACTCAAACGGAGGTAATATTAAGTAATATTCTTCATTCCAAAATCTTTGTATATGTATGCTTGCTTCGATATTTTACAGGCAGAAGTCACGCCTCTCCAGCAAAAATTTGCATGCGGTTTGCAAGGAAATGTCACGGAAATCACCGCAAAATACAGTTCCGTTTAAAAACATCTGCCCCAAAAAACAAGTCACGCGATAATGGGTCGGTAATGAATGGCTCCACAGTAGGCAACGCGAACATAAAAGTAAGGCAGGATTACTGCAACGTATTATTTTAAACCCAAACCAGCTTATATTAAAATCAACTGCAGAATAAAATACATAAATCATTTTTCTTGGACTTCTGATTTGGAATTTAAGCAGAAAGCTTCATTGATCCCCATTCCGATTGACCAAACTGTAATGTAATCGAAGTTTCATTATTCGACCTAAACATTTCTTGTTTTATTTATTTGCGGCCTTTTACAATGAGCGCAACAACGATAAAAACGACGAACCATGCCCTCAGCAAGATCCGAACCTGCAACCCTGGGAGCTAAACACCCCTCTATCAAGGTACATATGAAATTTAACTCATTTAATGTTTGCTTGCGACTAAAATTGTGTATATTATCCACTGCGCAAATTCTAGAGAATGCTTCGTGCAATAAAAGTTCTCGTTTATTTTCCTTCTCTATAGGTCAGCATTTTTGTGAAAAAGAGTTGTTACTTTAAACCCGGGTAGCAATTTTGAGTTTTATTTTTAGAGTTTCGCCGTGATTTTGGCGTGCGCTCAGTAGTTGCATTTTATTTAAATGATCTCTCCACGTGCCTTGCAAACACACGTTGCTCCATTCGGACAACGAATTTTGGCTGAGAGCGTCATAACAAACGCTTTAGCAATAAAGGTACTCTCACTTAAATGCCGTACGTATCATAAATTTCAAAGAAAAAGAAACAGCGACGGATGTAATTTTGAAGGATATATTCCGTAGAAACACGAAAAGTTTGGTATCTCTTATGAAGAAATAGATAAAGAGTTAAAAATGTCAACAGCTGAGAGCATTCGTTTCACCGCAGCACAATGTTTAGGGTCACGCTGAGAAGACTCAAAAACTATGAGCTGAGAAATATTTGTTTGAAAAATCCTTTATAAAGCTCATTAGCATAGAACCGCAACATTTTCCAAAAAAATTCTAAGCACAAATTTAATTGTATACTTTCGTAAAGCCGAAGTATTTTTCAATTTCATTCCACTTCGATAACTAGACATTAAAACAAGCTAACAACTATTAAAATTCTTCTATTTGGCAGACACAAGCAAATTCGATTGTGTATGTACATATGTTGATTCTCTCCATTTTCCGATCATAAATAAATTTTCCACTCGATTTGAGATAAACGCTAATGTTTTTTCGACAACATCGCGTATTAGTTTTCAGATAACTGAAAATCGTCCTAATCACCTCCTATCCACACTATAACACCTACTAATTAAACAATGATGTCCACTATCAACCAGTTTACATAATCTATGCGCGTTTTAAATCGAATTCTCAACCGATTTAGCCGCCATGAACAAGAAATGCCAAAATATTCATCACTTTCAATCTAGATATCTTACATTCCGAACATTGTTCTAAGGATTCCATTTAATGTTGCTCTCCCAAATCACATTGTTCAACAAAACTCGAGATAAAGTAGAGAAAGATATTTGACAGCAAACTGGGAAGTATTTCCGCCACCACGCTCCAACTTTTAAAAGCGCACTTTATCGCGACACGACGAGAAATATTTTCTCGCCGCATCACTCACCGCAATACCGATGGCGAATTGAAGGGTTACTCCGTCCCGGAAAGACAAAAGAATAACACTGTTCTTACGGTCCTAAGGGGTTTAAGAACGAGACCTTGGAAAAAATAACAAATAGACAACGATAAAAACGACAAAATTCCTCACACCCCCTCCTTCCTCCTAATCCCAACACCACTCCGCCGCCCCTATGGTTCAAGAACGAGCCGAGGGCAGAGTCGTTCACGTGACTCTTCCCCATCCATCCACGAATGGAATAGAAGGCGAGGGAAGAGGCGACGATTCGTAGCATGCATGCCATTAAAAAGCGGTAGCACTATCCATATCTCTCCCTCCCTCTTCTCCTCTCAACCCCTTGCCGCAATACGTTCGCCTTTTCTTCGTTTCTCTCTCTCCCCTCCCCTTCTCCTCCTCCCCCTCCTCCGTCCACCCCTCTCTCACCCCCCTCTCCCTCTCCCGCTTCCTGTCCCTTTCACTCTTCTCTTCCTCGCTTACTATTTATCTCTCTCTTTACCTATCACTCTCTCTTCCCATCCTTCCCTATGCTCTTCCTCCAGCAGAGCGATATGGGTGATGATGGTGATCGAGGGGGAGGAGGGAAAGAAAGAGAGAGAGAAATGAGGGTGGAATGAAGGAGTGGAGAAAGGTGGAACGAGGGGAGAAGAAACGGAGGAAGGTAAAGCCGGTAGATGAGGCGGCAACATGCCCCAGTTTATCCGGATGAGATGGTGTCGTCATGGGAACAGATGCCGAGAGGAACAAAGGGACCCGCGGAAATTGAAAATGTGAAATAAATATACTCCATGCGCGCGCGCGCGAAAGAGAGAAAAAATGAGAGAGGTGGAGAAGGGAGAAAATGAGAGAGAGAGAGAGAGAGAGGGAGAGAGAAGAGAGAAAATAAGAGAGAGAGAGGGGTAAAGGATGTAACCCGAGCGAATATAGAACGGAATGCGGAATAAATTCCTCGTATTTCGGCACTCTCGTCAGAAATGACCCGGATGATGTCTTTGAAGAGCTATTTCGCTGAAACGGAAATTTCCTCGACGGTGATAATTACTCAAGCACTTAAAATTTGCGCGATATTATGATGGGCATAATTATCGAGTGTTAGTAAGAGTTGACAATTATGTCCACCGTAATATTTAATTTTTCCTTATTAATTTTTCGATTACTATGTGGCATTATAAATGTCTCGTATGAAAGTCAACAATATCGATCTATCTCATAAAGTATGCATAAACAACGACTGGTAACATATAAATAACATCCAGGGCTAATAAAATAACATTACGAGTGGTAAATGTAAATATACTGACACGATAACGTCACGTAAATGAGATGGCCATTATAGAAGAATTTTTTACACTGAAATTATCAACAGCGGTCATTAATACGCAACTCGGAATAACTACGTAAATCTAAGATTCACGCCTAAAAATGACGGAAATAAAATTAAAACAAAAAACTTTAAAGTGATGAGGAATGACACGCATATTATTTACTTCAATTAACACACTATAAAAACTCACGGGCACGCGAATAAGCTAAATCGAGAGACAAACTCCTTTTTTCCTACGACGTTATATTATAGATATAATAAAAATTACTATAATATTACCTCTACTGCGCAAATATCCATTTGTTCGTAGAATTTAATTTATATTAAGGACTGGCAACTTACTTCCTCAGATATTCACAACAGAAAAGCGGTATACAATAAATGTTTCGATAAAAATTAATAAAACATCAATACAGCAATAATAAACAATAAACCCCATAGAAACAAATAGATCAAACAATAACGAGAAACTTCATCCGACATAGCGACGTTTCAGAGCTTACCTTAAGTCGATTAATGTTTTACTTAATTTATTGGCGTTAAACACTGAAAGATTCGTCGTGATTGGAATTCATATATACGCATAAAAAAGGAATGAAGATGAACTGATGTGAAGACAAAACGCATTAAAATGTGTATCCACTGTTTTTACCGGATCGATGGCATCCTTTTAAAACGTTGGTTTCCAATGTAAGAGATATTACTTGGCGAGATACAACAAGACAACAACACAATCCGATATAGTATGTTGAAAAAGTGTCAATATTCGAAACAACGATAGCAATATTTATCATGAGTAGCGTGCGCTTGACTCACTCAACAACAGGTTTCCTTGGAATGGAACAAATTACGAGACTACCACAGGAAAGAGTAAAAGAAACACAAACTACACGAATCGAATATATAGGGGATGAGGCGCTCTGGGAAACAATAAATTATAAGCTGAAGAAGCCATATGCATTGGAAATCCAAAGCTAACATTCTCTCCGAGAAAACGAGGCGTAGAGAAACCCAGGCGACAACGGCGGTTGACTTGTAACAATATTCGTCGCGACACTTTCAGGGAAGTGAAACCATGGCGACAAAAAGTCGTTAATTAATTGAGCGGTAGACGAGAAAAGCGCTTTTAAGACAATGAGAGTCGTGGACGAGGCGGCATCGAAGAAATGACGAATTTGTCGGAAAACTGTCCAAATCGAAAATAGAAATGCCAGTTCGTATCCAAGTTTTAACCATCCTAAAAAATAAACTTAAAATGTCGGAAGTTTTTATTACTGCGAACAGGGACGAAAGGAAAGGGCCTCTTCAAATTCATATTTTTTACTTTCGGGAAAGTTCCGTCAGTTGAATCCCTTGACCTACCAAAGCCTGTGTGTTATATTTCTTAAGTCACTCGATTTGCCGGCCAGTCGGTAAAGCGCCAGCAAGTTTATGGAAGCAATATTATATACACACACACACACACATACTCGTATATATACATATAAATGCACGCCCGCCTATTCATACGCATATGCATACACATTGAACTGAGACACAAAAACACACATGTATACAGGTTAATGAAAAAACGGAGAAAATAGGGCGTTTGGATAGATAGGCATTTAATGTAAAGTTTGAAAATTAATCTGGCTCCACACGTAGCTAAGGTAAAATAAGGTTGAACAAAACAGGAAAAAGGAATAACTTTATTCACTCCAACATTATTTGATTTCACGCTTAAGAATTAGCAAAAATGGGAAGATTTAGATACAGGATTAAAAAAGTGACTTGGCAAAATCAGATTTGAGGGTGGGATATTTGAGTGATCAATAAAATAGATAATTAACTCCTTAAATAATAAGGCTGAGACATTCGATGGGAAAATGAATGCGAAAAAAGAATATCGATGCGTTTTACAAGGAGTGCCAAATAGAACATGATGAAAATAAGAAGAGCAAAGGAGGCATTTATGAGATGACGGGGGATTATGACGGGAAGTTTGAATTAGGTAAGATATAAAATGTGATGTCTGTTGAAAAAAGTCAAAGAGTGCTACAAAAGAGACAAGAGGTAGGATATATATATATATATATATATATATATATATATATATATATATATATATATATATATATATATATTACTCTATAGTTACTCTCTCTCTCTCTCCAAGGGCATATGGGCATATGCCGGAAAAGCTTTTGTTTTTGCGTGCGTGTTTATTTACGTGTCTCTTTGACGACCCCAGCAGCCTGCCAACTTGAATATTCTCTGGCATGCCCGGGTATTAGTAACGTCAGAAGTCGGCCTCTCGCGCTGACGGCTATGACTTAACGATGATAGCAAACAGTTTAATTCCATTTTTCTTTCTCATACACGTAGTATATAGAGCAGTGGTTCTCAACATTTTTCTGTTTGCGTCACCCCATTTCAGTTCTACGTCACCGCGTTTACGGTTCCATTCCCTTCAGGTCACCTTTAAAGATAAATTGGGCGTTTTCTAACACAAACATAAAAATGTAAGCATTTAAAAATGCAGAGAAAGGTATTCTTCTAGTTTTATTTATTTTTATAGACCAGAATATGATACATTGTGGATTAATCAAATACAGAGTGATCATTTTAAATGAGAACCCATAAAAAATTTAATAACTTTGAATGAAAGAGTGTTAGAGACATGAAACTTAGAAATGACAATCTTTATTGTCTGCATGATGTCGCCATTTGTCAACGGCCTGCGACACTACGAATGCGCATGCACAGTGCAAGCAATAAATAAACATGGCGTTCAATGTAGGGGAGCGAGTGTTTATGGTGGAACGTTACCTCAAATCGGAGTCGTTTAAAACTACTAAGGGTGATTTCTGTCGGCAATTTTGATGTTGTGAGGCACCGATAGAATCTATGATATGGAAGCTAGTGAAAATGTTCAGGGAGACTGGAAATGTGAATGTTGTGAGTCGTGTTCACTCGTCGACTGTTCTGACTGAGGATCGTTTAGCACAGGTTAGTGAGAGTCACCACGCTCGCCAGATTTGTGGCCACTAGACATCTTTCTGTGGGGTTTTATCTAAGACAATGCCTACAACAGCAATCCACGCAATCTGTCGAATTGAAAACCAACCAACATATCCCACATCATTTCCAACATCACACCCATCACGCTGCAGGCAGTGTCTTCGAACATGCTTCGTCGTGCTCAGTTATGTAGTATGCAACATGCTGGTGGCCATTTTCAACATTATTTGTGACGATGTAAGTAATGTCAGGCAATAAAGGTTGTTACTTCTAAATTTCATGTCTCTAGCACACTTTTACTCGAAGTTATTAAAATTTTCATGTGTTCCCATTTAAAATGATCGCCCTGTACTTGCGTCACCTCTCAATAACTGTCGGATCACCCAAGGGTCTGATGTCACCCCGGTTGAGAAACACTGATTTAGACAATGTTCGCCCAGCAATATAGCTCCAGTGCCAGAGTGGCTTCGTCATTCCACATAATATTTGATACTTATGTATGGTTTAACTAGGTATTTGTCAAGTTTGATTTTCACATATATGAGGTTATAGATACTATATTAACCATAAATTATTAACCTTCGTTTGACAAACGGGGTTACCAACCATTCGTCTAGCAGACTACCTCATACTAATATTTTTAATAAAAGAAAAAGAGATACACTTAAATTTTGTAAATACTTAACAATACTTCAACACTCTCTGGTATATTTAAACATACAATACCGTATTAAATTTTATCACAGCATTCCAAACACATCTTTCCACTATGTTCTCCACAAATAGCATGTGAACATGGACTACAGTGAAATCTTGTTATTCTCCTCTTCTTAGAAGGACAAAATGCACATATCGACCGTTTACTCAGTTCGACCTTATTCTGGCGATCATCGACTTAAGAGTACGACTTAAATTTAGGATCACCAAGTAACGTTAAGGCTAACCATTCGTCTGTGAGGCGACCTCAGCAGCATAGCACAAAATTAAAGCAATTAATCCCTTGCGTAAACAGTCACACTAGAAGAACACAAGCTAAAATGAGGCTATAAAAAAGCCAAACCTAGAACACAAGAATGTGGAGTAGGGGGGTTTATTTGTTTTGGCCATCATCTGCCAGACGAATGGTTAGTAATGTAGGGTTAATGCCATTTACGCGCAGAAGACATTTTCCACGGTTTTGTTGTTTTTGTATCAGAAAGAGTTCCTTTCAGCCAGAAAAGAGGGTAGTGAGACCAATCGCATGCGTATATGAACAAGTTTGCGTAATGTATATCGTACCGATTTTTTTAATTTTAAAACGGCATATTTCATGTTTTGCGATGCAGTAACAGCTGAATTCTGCGAAAAACGACATAGCATGCCGTTAAAATTAATATCCGCAAAATAAACGTCACCTCCGAATGAAAAATCCATACTCAATTTTGAAGCGTTCGTCAGTTATGCCTACCAAAGTTTGAATCATTGCGCCTTTTTTAATTAATCGTTTAGAAAGGTACCGTGGAGCTCTTTTCGGCACGCCGCTACTCCGATACATCTATTTATCTATCTATATATGTCGCAAAATGTTTCGAACGCCAGCCCTCGAAGAGAGACACAAGTTTACGATTTCAAAATGCACGAGCTACATTAAACTCGCAGAAATGTTCAAAATAAAAATTTTGCCTCCTTAATGACTGTCTCTATAAAACTTCCAACTTTAACAGGATCTTGTTTTTTAAGAGACTATTTTTTCGAGCCACATTTTGAAAAACGTTTCCACTATAAATCCAATTGAGTGAGGAGCTTTCGCACAAAAAAGATTTTTCCTGGGCAAGAGCATTAAATTTCGAATCGTTGAGTCGTTCGTCGCTTTTTTCGAATAGCTACGCTACCATCGGGTATTGCTCTTAATTAGCGCCCGACCGTTACAAATGGCAAAAAATTACCGATAACCATGATGACGCGTTCGGTAATGAATCGGTCTATGATCGACGGCTTTTGATCGAGCTAAAATTACACTGCCTCGATTTTCCTACTCCTCTCGTGGAAGAACCTAGAAAGCGTCCGCAAATGAGCTCGTGGCTTCTTCCTTCGTCCATCCAATTTTTTTCTCGCCGCGTTTGTTTCCGCCACGAACGCTTCGTCGATTAGGCAGATCGAGAAGGAGCTAGTTTTCTAATCGTTTGTCGACGAACGACGAGTGTGATTCCGCCCAATACGTGACACAACGAAACCCGTTCGTTACGTCAGCACAAATTGTTTCCCGGAAGGCAATGATGACTAACGTTCTCCGAGCATATATATATATATATCTCCCGGGAGGTACTAACTCCTTGAGATTAACATTCACGTGCGGTGCGGAATTTTCCAGGAGTCGAAAGATTTTACCTGGAGCCTGCATGCACACGACACGCGCAACTTCCGTTAAATGTAAGCTTCAGTCAAACCTCGATTTAGCGTCCCCCTATATAGTGTCACCCCCGAATGACACCCAAATTGTGGTGAACTGAACTTCCATCTTATAGAGCAGGGGTGGCCAAACCGCGGCCCGCGAGCCGCATGCGACTCTTTTCCCTAAGTATGCGGCTCTTTTAAATTTTCATTCAGAGGCGTATCAACGTTTTTCACTGCAGTACACAATTGTGTGACTCGAGAATGTTGGGGATGCCTAAAAAACCTGCATAATACCTTAAGTGTTACGGATACGGATTGTTTTACAATTCATAAATTTATGAGCGCAGAAAGTGTCATGCGGCTCTCCAATTTCTGACAATGATCGTATGCGGCTCCGAGGGTAAGTTTTGCCACCCCTGATATAGAGCAATGGTGTCCAAACGTTGTGGTTCGAGAAATACATAACCCGCCTCTTCGCGGGCCACAAACAAAAAAAGTTGAAGAATAATTTAAGGAAAATAAAGAGCTTAGCTGTGGTTTAATATTACCTGATTTGTTTTATCTATTATGGGATAGAGAGGTACAGACGAAATATATCGACTTCATAAGTTGCTATTCTTATCTCATGTTACATTGTGTTCTGTGATTTTTAAAGTCATCGCGGGCCAGTTGCGGCACGCGGGCCGCAGTTTGGGCACTATTGACATAGAAAAAGCATATACCTACCTCGATTTACCGCCAACCCGTTTTAACGCCAATGTCAGTGATGGACAATCGGTGACGCTAAATCGGGGTTTGACTGTAAATATTTCGATTGCGGCGAGAAGAATATGGGATAAAAACGCCAAGCATGCCTCATTACGGAGGAAAATAATAAACACCATTCAGTAGAGATTTAAAAAAAAACAAGTAGAAAACTGTTGATTTCAAAAGCTGACTCAGCAACCTTTGCGGAAATGAATAACCAAAGTGATATTCACACGCAAAAGTGGAATCCACCGTAAAACCAACGCGTCACGATGACACAAAATTATTAAAGCTGCATTAAAATTTTTAATTCTGATAATGATTAACTCAAATAAATTTATAAATATCACGCGAATTACTTAAACGGTTTATCTTTTTGGGGGTAATCTCCAGCTTGCAATGAAATTGATTAGCTCTTAAAATAAAATTATTACGGCGCATAACCTTCAGCGATTCATTATTATACCTATAAAATATTTTCAAAATTGGCTCCCAATCTTTTCAATAGATTTATTATACACAATTAAGGCATAGGTATTCAATGGAGTTCAAAGAACAAACAAAAGAACAACTGTTTACTTGACACGGAACTTAATGATGATCACACTGAACTCATTCAGTCAAAGAGAGGAAAAATGACCTCCACGATTTTTTAGAATATTAAAGATCAATTAACATTGCTCCCATTTTGTAGTTATGGGTACGATTAGCTAAAAAAAACCTGGAATTCGATTATTTTTGTCTACCAAGGACTCACGATTACTGAATAAGAATATCCTCAACAACAAAATCTTTAAAATGCAGATCTACAATTTTAATAGCACGATAATAATAAAAATATTAACACATAGACACACAGACTAAAATAAACACGGGCAGTTATGGACACAGAAGGACAAAGACAAACAATGACAGACATAGATAAAAAAAAATTGAAACGAGAGAATTGCCCCTGTGTTTTGCCGAAATTATAACTCATTACGTACTTAGATAACCTACAGACCTCTATGAGTACAGCATACCAAACCTTTAACTAAAGACTAAGACGCTGATTCGCCGATACCAATAAGACCTCAGAATCTGGCGAATCTTTCCCGTATTTTTTTTTGACACGGAATAAAATTGTCGCCCCGCCCCGCACGGAAAATCCTCCGCCGTCTGCGGATGACGCATTGTTCGACTTCTGGCTACTAATTCGGCAGAACGCCGAAGATCTCGCCTCACCAGACTAGTCGGGAGGGACCTCCAAGATTTATGACCGCTATAAATAAAAGAAATCCCCTCTCCGTGCCTTCCAATTTGGAACTCGAGCTACCCTCCCCCTTCCAAAGAGCGCCCAATGCGCGGCAGTGATTACGCCCTCTTCGGCGCAATAAAGGCGGAAAAACAACGGGTCGGGATGAATAAAAAGCAGAAACGGGGAGAGGAGACGGAAAAAAAGAACATCGCCGGTGGGATCGGTGTAACGTGGTGTGAGAGGGATGGAATGAGAGAGAGAGAGAGGGTGGATGAAGAGAGGAGAGTGTAGTAGTATCCAGCCCGTCTCCCATTGTTCCACCCCTCCAACAATCCTCAAAATAAGAAGCACACGCGAAACCATTGTATTGTTTCGGAGGAAAGAAGGAGCTACGCGTGGGGAGGAGGAGAATGAGGAAGACACGACGACGTTAACGACCAAAGAGGCTAACAAGGCTCCCTCAAACAGGTCAACGGAGGCGGAGGGAAGCAGCGTGAGGACAAATGACTATCGCGGAGGGCATCCATGCCCCTTTTCCCCACCCCCACCACCTCCCCCTTTTAAAAAGCCACCTCTCGACCCAACAATGTCAATGCCGGAAGGGAAAGGGGGAGAGAGAGAGAGAGAGAGAGAGAGAGAGAGAGAGAGAGAGAGAGAGAGGAGAGGGGAAGGGAGAAATGGGACAGGGTCTACGTGTGTTTGTGAGGGAAAGGACAATGAGGAAAATCACAGGAGCGAAAAAAGGTCTTCCCCGAGTTCTCCGCCCGTTTGTTCGCGTACGTGTGGGATGGTCTACCCATTGGGAGGTGGCTAGAGAAGGGAGGAGGGGAGGAGGGATGGAGGAGGGAGGGAGGAGGGAGGGAGGAGGGAGGGAGGAGGGAGGGAGGAGTGGAGGGGGGATTGAAGAAGGGGGGAGGCAAGGGAAGGACGACCCAACCCCTTTCATTCTGGCGCTGCTTTTTTACTCGGATTGGAATAGATTGGGAGATGGATGGCCGTGGACCGGAAATTGGCGGAACGAAGGTCGCCGTCGACGACGGCGAAAAACGAAATTGAATCCTTTTCTCTTTTTTTTCTGCCTGTGACAAAATACGTCGGGAGGTTAGTAAATAGGATTCACTTCATGGGGCGAGAGTGGATGAGAAAGAGAGAGTAAAAGAAAGAGAGAATGGGAGAGAAAATGGCCAACGAGGAGTACCACGCCCCATTCCGCGATTCGGACGTTGTGCTTTAAAAATGTTTTTAAAAATCCCTAATGCGGCCCTCAATGAGGAGAAAACCGTGCGTGTCATTGCGACGCCACTGCGCACGGCTTTTTTTCGGTAATTCGGACGCGGTCCGGCGTTCGTTTCTCGCGTGCCTCGCGCCGCATCTGATGGCTTGCGGAGGAATGCAACCGGATGCGGCTTGCGTTCAGCAAGAGGGCGAACCTTTTTAACGCGGAGGGGGCCGCACTGCAAGTCGTGTAGGACTTAAAGGGAGTCCACGTGAGGCTCTCTTAACATCGGAATGCACTCGAAAGAGTTTCTGTGATATTGCGAAAATGAAAATTATGGACACCAATCCCTCGCTTTGCGCGGCACCTGCGTTCCTAGAAAGGATTGTGTAAAGAAAAACCCTGCACAGTGGGATACATTTCCCCATAGGAATACGAGGTCACATTTGTGCGCCGTTTAGGGTACAACACGCGACAATATAGTTATACTGGCGGTCCTGCCCCTACGCGCCTTGCTAAGCTGAAAATAATTATTCTCTTATTAAGATATTTTTTGTCAAATAAATTTTTTTTTTAACGGCAGCCATTTTGTTTCAAAACGGCAGATGAAAATTAAAATAGTTTTCCTGGGGTCACCTAGCTGGTAGAAATAATATTCCGTTTACCGCGTTTCTCTACTACATACAGTTCCTGGAATACAGAGAACAGACGGACAGACACGTAAGAAATTATTTGTGAACAGGAATGTATTTAAAATTCTATTTGAGATTGATTTCTTTATTATAAACTCTGAGCCAAACTTTTTATGTTTTTTAACGGTTTGGAGAGCATTCCGAATCCGTGCTAAAGTGAAAATAATGGCAGTGCAATTTGATCTAAATTGAAAACCACGCTAAGCCGAAAACGTGTAAATACAAGCCGTACAAAGCTAGAGATGGTTTCATAAACAGTTTCTGGAGCTGAAATTTCACCGGACAAGGTATTATACAATTTTAACTTAAAAAAAATTAAATTCGAGATAAATTAAACAAATGTCTTTCCCCATTACGGTTTGACGTGTAACTGTGAGCCACGGGACGCAGTCTGGTTACTCACTAACTACATCTACGACGGCCGATAATGTTTCGATGATGGCCAAATGCACGATAATGACGTCGCCCTGCTCGCCACGCGAAAAGACATGCACAGCATGAACGATCTTTAGAGGAATGGATTCAAAGCACGTGCGAAATTTTCAAATTCCTGAATAAAACATTTCCTACTCTCGGTGTATCCCGAAAGACTTGCACAAATTTCTATAACTAAATGTTATCTTTCGATGCCGTTTGAGATGAAGAGTTTTGACGGAACGTTTAACATAACGCTCTAAACTGAGTATCAGGGAAATATCTTCCGAGCTTACGAAACCGATAATTTTGAACAAATATTTTAAAAATTAGCCTCTAAGAAAATGTAGAGGAGTATGAATTCATCTGACGACTGTAACCGATTCGCTAGGCCTGGCTGGCGGAGAAGGTATTAAAGAGACACACGCCTTGCGTCATCTGCATTAAATCGGCACAGCACAAAGGGTTTGCATTGATCGCAAATCGCCAGTGTGCTTAGTCACCAATTCGTCAGTTTGCAAATCGAACTTCCATGACTGTCCAGTTCGTCGATTAACATTCGTTTCTTTTCGGAGAGGGAAAACAATTGAACGCGAAAGACAATGTAAAATAATGACGAAATTGGTTGCTAATGTAAACAGGGCACATATTTTTTAAAAACGATCACTGTAGTCGCGCGTAACAATGTGAACGAATTGATGAATGAATGGAGATGTAAGGAGTTGGATAGGAAAACTTGTCGATCTATTTACTCTAGCCTCTCCCGGAATAACCGGTGTTTTTAAATATTAAATTGATTCAAGATATTATTATTCACTATCGATATTTGTCATAATATAAGTATGTATAATGGATTGAACACACAGTCCAGTTTCACCCCGGTTCGATTCCAAGGACCTTTCTTTTTTCATTGGGAAAGAAGGTTGAACATTTTTAAATTGAGTTTCTAAATTAGTCAGAAGCGAGATATGGACTGTACACCTAAACTAATTTATTGAAAAAAAGAACGTTTACTTCCAATGGTATTGAAATCAGTTTCAAAATGGCACATATCAATCAGTCTGAAAGTATTAATAACTTTGTGAAACAAGGAACTCTTCTTCACGGGTCTAGGAAAATTCACCGCCAGCAATTCACCGTCAAGGAAAATTCACCGCCACGGAAAATTCATCGCCATGGGAAATTTATCGCCTTGTATGGATCATGTTGTTAACAAAGACTGTTAAAAATGCGTGTGCGGTCTCAACGCCGACAGAAGAATATAAGGGCAAATAATCCAACTATCGTATAGCGGATTTAATAAATACGATAATGTTTCATTTTTTGACCGGGGACGAAATGGAAGTGATCCACATTTACAAGTAATATGCCAATTGTTTATGACAACCGAATGAGAATTTTTAAAATAATGATATGCAGAAAAAGTCAACAAAGAGTAAGGTAGGAAGGAATGGGAGGAGGATGAAGATGATGAAATGGAGAAGTGTGTAGAGAGAGGAGGAAGGGAGGGGACGTGTAAGAAATTATAATTGAAGATAGGTAATATTGATATCAGTCAACTGGGAATCAAATATAGGCAATATTGATATCTATCACCTAGGAATTTAACAACAATTAAGGGTATGAAGAGGAAAAAAAGATGGTGAGGGGGTCAGATGGAGGAGGCAGGTGGGGAAGAAAGAGAGTATGATTAAATATAGGCATTATTGATATCAATCAACTAGGAATTTAACAACAATTAAGAGTCAGCAGGAAAAGAAGGAAATAAAAGTGGTGTAAGGGATACAGAGGGAAGGAAGGGGAATGTAATGAAGGACGTTATTTTTGTAGACTCAATTGTAAATAAACAACATTAGGAAATCCATGTTTTTCTTTCCAAGACTCTTATTTGAAAAATGTTAGAGGAACAGGCATTATAAATTCTGTCTATATCTTCCTGCATTTAAATATCAACAAATAAATTTCTTTAACATTTCGAGGACTTCCATTTGCTCACTTACAAATCGAGAATTGCGAATACCATTTCAAAAAAGTTTTATCTTTTTACTTTCTCCAGACGGAGTATAGAGAATGTATTCTTTCATGAAAAAACCTACTTCGAGATTTCAACGGAAATACACGTTTTAGTATTTTTGCACACGAACGTTTGCTTAAAATAGATTATAGTTTTGGCTGAATTTCATAACTTAAAGATTATTTATTCTTTAAATTTTAAATCAACAATTAACCGACAAGAAAAATTTATCGCCAACAATTTATTGCCAAAGCAAATTCATCGCCAAGGAATGCTTTTAAATTGTTTACAGTTCCCCCCTTCCTCCTCTCTCTACACACTTCTTCATTACATCCTCCCCCCATTCCCCCCTCCATTACTCTTTGTTAACTTTTTCTGCATATCATCATTATTATATTATTATTAAAAATTCTCATTCGGTTGTCATAAACAATTGGCACATTACTTGTAAATGTGGATTACTTCCATTTCGTCCCCGGTCAAAATATGAAACATTATCGTATTTATTAAATCCGCTATACGATAGTTGGATTATTTGCCCTTATATTATTCTGTCGGCGTAGAGACCGCACACGCATTTTTAATAGTCTTTGTTAACAACATGATCCATACAAGGCGATAAATTTTCCATGGCGTTGAATTTTCCTTGGCGGTGAATTTTCCGTGGCGATGAATTGCTGTTGGTGAATTTTCTGCGACGTTCAATTGCTGGCGATGAATTGATGGCGATGAATTGATGGCGGTGAACTTTCCGGATACCCTTCTTCGCACCCCATGGCAAACTAATAACACGCCGATTAGGAAATAAGATTTGTTTTTAAATACCGTATAATGCTTGAACGCAAAGAATGTATCTTTTGCTCAAGCTAAACGCAAATATTGCTCGATGACATACGTGTCTGATTCATCCAACGAGCCAACAAATAAAATTTTTAGCGTCTTTGAAATAATCTAAGGTTTAACAGATTGATAAATTATGAGAATGTAAGGTTTATTCGTGGAACGATCCTAACATTCTCCAACTGAAAATCATGCAAATATTGATGAATTCTATCTCCATTTTTTTATACTCAATACCAAATTGAAACTTGTCTCGGTACTTCATTTGTAATGTTATAACGCCAGGATTATATTCCGTGCTTTTCCGAAGGAATCAATTATTCTCAGTTCTCTAGCTATCGCAACTTTAATGAGAAGTAAGTCTAAAACGAGATAAACGTTCCATATGAGCAAAAATCTCGCCAAAAAACCAGACCGCGAGGTATCACCCATAGTACAGAGTGAGTCAAAATTATGTATTAACACTTGGATATGCTGTATCTCAGAAAGTCTAATGAGTAAACATGAACCAAAAATGTTCCAAATACATTAGATACATAGAAATGTGATACATTGCATAAGTTAACTCAGATGTTCAAAATGTCCGCCACCAGCACGCATACATGAACGGCATCGTTTCTCAACAGGCCGACATACGGTGGAGCACATATCAGCTGTAATTTTGCCTGCTTTCTGTTGTGTCATCACCCACAAATCCTGCAATGTTTGTGATTTATGAGTATACACTTTATCTAACAGGTATCCCCATGCAAAAAAGTCTAGGGGAATGAGGTCTGGAGACCTTGGGGATACTCAAAAGCATTCCTCCTTCGACCTATCCACCGTTCGGGAAATTCAGTATTCAGATAGGCACGAACATTAGAGTGAAAATGTGGAGGTGCACCATCTTGTTGAAAGTACACCAGTGTATCTGGAAATATGTTTCTTATTGCGAGAACTGCATCAATCATTAACAATTCAAGATAGCTCTGCCCAGTAACAGTATCACTGAATCTGTACGGTCCGATTGGTTATCCCACAAGAGGAGAGTACCATCCACACACTTATACCTGGCAGGTGAAAATCTTTCTTTAGAGTGAGGTGCTCAGTGAACACAGATGTGAAGATTCAAATGACCATTTAATTTGAACGTGACCATACGATTGCGTCCTCAAAATCACCAGTTTCACCGTTCTTCTGTCAGTACCACTCACAAAATTGTGTTCGTCGATCAGGATCGTCTTCCTGAATCGCATGCAATAGCCGAGGTATGAAAGGTTTGAACTTAATGTCCTTTAAGATTGTAATAACACCCGACTGACTCAAACGCAGTTCTCGGGAACACTGTCTTGTTGACTTCTTTGGTGGCTGGTCGTATGCACTTCTAATGGCTTTGATATTTTCGGCACTTCTTTGCGTCCTTTCCCTCTAACAGCTTTCCTTATTGATGTTGTGAACAGTTCAATGCTCTTCAAATTTATCACGGAGGTAGGTTATTGTTAACCGCATTGGCACCTTTCTCCCATATTGACATTCCCATACATCCTGAACCTCTTGAACGTTTTCATACTTCCAGTACCATTTTAGAATGTACTTCCTTTCTACAAGTGTTAACTGATTTTTTTCCAAGTTAATGGGTCATCAGTTAATCTGCAACATATTAAAAAGCTAATTCTTTATACTAGCTTTAAAATTTATGAAATTGTATTACAACTAGTCATGCTGTCTACAAAATATGTTTATTTAAAGTGTTTATACATAATTTTGACTCACTCTGTAAATTAAAAAAGAAGAAGAACGCGTCTCAACGCCGTGATCTGGATTAAAATGACTTCTTTAATATAAACGTCGGTGCCATTTTTACAGCAACTACCAATTCCATAGCATATGCTGTATTTTCATTAAAAGTAAAGTTAATAATTTCCACACGAGCGTTGGAGTACTGCTAAGTAGTCAAAATCTTTTGTAGCAATCCTGATTGCAAGATATATGGCTGGATCACGATTGTCCCTCACTGAAATGCAATTCCAGGGCGACTGTGCATACACACTTCCTTTCCAAGCGAATAACAGAAATTAAGGGCTTAATAGTGCTCTTAAATCGACCTTCTTACTCCAATATTCCCACACAAGAACAATTGTACTAGCGTTGGAGCATCCCGTGCACAAAAATAAATTTCAATCTAGAGTAACTGATTGTTAAATAATCACCTCATACGACGATTTTAATGAACGATAAAATAGGAGACTAAAACTGATAATGATATACTGCATCGTTCATTATATCAGCGGATCTCAACCGGTGGGTCGCGAAGTGTCGGAAGATGCGCCGCCGAACATTTTAATAACGGCTTGTAAAAAATAAAGTACATGTGTCAAGAATTTCCTAGATTTAGACGAAAATAAGCTAGGGATTGGATAAAAAATTAAATTTAAAATTAGCATCTACCATTATATTTAAAAGTTTATTCCAACAGAATGCTACAAAAATCACAACCATCAACACTTTCTTTTCGATATGCTTTGTTGGTTCCTATGCGTTGTAAAACACAGTCAGGTAGTTCATAGTACTTGCAACATTTGTTATTACGGCGCAGGCCATATCTGAATAAATGGCATCATCATTTTAATTTCCATGCGATTTCTGGTCTTACTTTTGATCAAGTTAAGGTGACTGAACATCCTTTATACTTCAGTATTTGAGCATGGCAATATTAATGAACTCAATGCTACTTCAGAAATATTTTTAAATGGCTTTTCCCCCATGCAATCTTTGAAATAATTTACTTCGTGCCAAAATTTTATAGTATCATATTTCTCTTAGCGGATTTTTAAGATGTTTGTAGCCCAGATGATCAGCGAAATAATCTAGATCTAGCGGAAAATACCCCAGAATGGCAACACTGATCTCTAGTGTCATTTTTAACACCAATAAAAACTACGTTTAGGCTTAAACTCTTCATTATTACACACTACTACTCCTCCTTTTTATTAGTTCGGCGGATTTTAGTGTGCAGTGTGCCGCGCGCGTGTGCATCGACCGCCATGGGTGTAGCAAACGGAAAAAAAGCTGAGAACAGCTGGATTTGATCATAAGGTTACTGCTGACGCACTGAACCCTAAAAGCACATTCAAATAATCATACCGCACAATGTAATGAAAATCCACCTCCGCAAAAAATAACTTTGTTCTCGGGTGTATTAAAATATAGGAAAACCCCATAATTGCTCAGCTTAATCGCATAAAAGAAACTGGACAAACGACAAAAGATAAAAGGTCCTTTGACGTAATGAATTAAACCTTCGTACCGACAAGCAAAGAGACCACCTCCGATAGGCCAACAAGATAAAGCAAATGAATGAGAAATCTCCCGCTATATTAAACGGGAAGGGAGGTTAGAGAAGAAGAGAGAGAGATATGGAGAGACCGCCCCTCTCCCCTTCCATTCGGCGGAGGTGCAGATAGGGGTGGGGGAGAAGGGGGGAGACGGGGGAGGGTGGGGGAGAAGGGGGGAGAGGGGGGAAGGTGGGGGAGAGGGGGGAAGGTGGGGGAGAAGGGGGGAGAGGGGGGAAGGTGGGGGAGAAGGGAGGAGAGGGGGGAAGGTGGGGGAGAAGGGAGGAGAGGGAGGAAGGCTGGGGGAGAAGGGAGGAGAGGGGGGTGGGTGGGGGAGAAGGGAGGAGAGGGATGGGGTGAGAGAGATTCTGACCTTCTCAGCCTCTGCGAGAGGAGCGCCAGACGGCGCCTAGTCGTCTCCTCCGCGTCGGTGGCGCCTCCATTCCTCGGATCGAAGAACGTCGACGAATAAGAGGAGAGTAAGGGGGGAGCCGAGGTGGAAGCAGCCTCCGACAGGAGCAGGTGATCGGGTGCCTGGCGGAGGTTCTGCAGGAGCGTGAATACCCGGTTCCACATCTGACGAGGACTTAGAGGCATATCACCACTACTCCACCCTATTTTTTCCAAGCCACACGGAACCTTCAACGTTTGTAATTTTTTCTCTCTCTTTTTGCAGCTCTCGCAAACCTTCCCCTATTCCTTCCTCCTGCCACCACCACCACCCGCCACGCCTTTCCCTCGGAAAAGGATCTCTCTCACTCTTTCTCCCTTAACTCACACACACGCACACATGGTTCGATCACACACAAACACGGTGAAAACCACGCCCTCTTACTCTACTTCACCTCCCTTCTCTCTCTGCGAGAGGGAAAACTTTTGGAGCTAAACAAAAAGACTTCCCTATAACCGCACACTTTGTTCGTTTCGCAAGAAGTGGCTTTTTCCAAAAAAACGCCACGGATTCTCCAAAATATCACTCTCGGGTAAAGTCGTCCGGAGGACTCGACGGCGTATCCTGGAGTGTAGACAACCGACGAGACAAACCACTCTTGGGGGGTTCCTCAGGGCGCTCTTCTGGAGTTGGATTTACTTAATCGATTTCTATCGAGTCCTTTCAAGCCGGTTAACTCCTCGGCGCGGATATGTAGTCCGCTGAAGTGTTCACCTTAAATACACTCCCGCAATTGAATCAAAAACTCCGTTTTCGAACGCCGCCCGACCAATTCCCGATTTAATTTAACTAGTGTTCCGACTTTTCGCGAGCCTCCATTGCAGGAAATCTCGAAATACGAAGGCCTCTCATCCGCTGTGCTTGATCGATAAAAAAGACCGTGCGCATTCCTTATCTACTCTCCGACGTTAACCCCAATAAAAACCAAATTTTTTTCCGTCTGATCAATGGCTGCGGAGAGCACTTCAACTTTTGAACCTATGTGCCTTCGGCGGAGCGCACCTTTCTTATCGGATTCATTGTGTTCGAGGGGTAAGTTCTCCCGTCACGAACGCCCTCTCAAAACTTTTCCGTCTCTCCGAGAGACAACAATACCTTCCTCTTGTGTGACGTCAACAGCCTCCCTCCCTCTCCCCCCGACACTTAGTCACGAGTCTCCTTCAAACGATTCCTCCGGATAAAAAATATGCCACAAATTCAAGGATGATTCCGAGTTATTCGTTTATTTTCAACTTCCTCAGTCACCAGCGATCGTCAAGGAGATAAGGCATGACAGGTGGTAGAACGCTCGCGGCAAACATTTCGCACCAAAACTGAGCGAACGAGTCGCGACCTCTTTTGTTCCTGGAATACACGAGCAATAACGGGCTCAAAAGGGGGCAAACAATATCCTCACAACAACAGCAACAAAAAAAACGCCAGTGCACGCATTGCCACCACTACCTACCGCACCCGAAGGCAAGCGCGCTTTCCAAAAAATAAGCAAAGCAAAAAAAACAGGCACAATCCACTCGGTGACACTATTCGAACGAATCCCTCGTTCTTCTGTTTCTGATCGATCACAACATACACAGAGGGCGCCGAATCTTTTTTCTCACTCCTCACAACACACGTTCCCGCCTTCGTTATTCGCCAAGTAATAAAGACTTTAGTAAAGACACCAAAAACAAACGCCTTTAGTTTCGCGCCAGTCTCTTTTCGGTTTTCTTTTTAATTTTCTCTTCTTTCGCTCACAGACGCCACAACAATCCAAAGGGCACTTCCTACTCCACTTCCTCCGAGCTCTTGAAAACCCGCGACGACGACGAGGATCTCTTTCTCTCTCTCGGCGGACACAGCCTACGGGCGAGAGGCGGTCCCGTCTCGCTTACTCAGGCCTTGGAAGACAGCGTTCGCTGCATGTGGAGGAGAGTGGTGTGTAGTAGATGGAGTAGGGAGGAGAAAGATAGTGAGGGAGAGGAGGGTGAGGGGGTTTTGAGCTGTGCGTGTGTGTAGGAATCGACTTGGCAAGAGGGAGAGAGTGAGTGCTGGTTGTGTAGTAGAGAGGGCGGGGCGGAGGAGAGAGAAAGAGAAGGGGCAGAGAGAGAAAGAGAAGGGGCAGAGAGAGAGGGATACGGAAGAAGGGACAGTAGGGAGAGATAGAAAGAAAGAGGTGTGGGAGAGGGGAGAGGAAGATAGACGAGGGACACAAAAAGATGTGGGCGGGTTTCGATGAGCATGTATAACACTTCGTGCGTGCGAGTGTGTCGAGTGATGTCACATCGAACGCGTGTAGGAATATTTCTCGCGGATAAAGCGAGAGGGGCCAACACCTTTGATAAAGTGGGAGCGCGGGGCGGATATTTAGCGCTGACTCAAGGATCTGTGTGTGTGTATGTGTGCGAACAAGGGGAGAGGGGGGGGGGGGAAATCTCGGGTTCACTTAGCAACGAGCTTGCGCGCGATGCATGGTTGTAAAACGCGACGAAATGTAACAATAAATAAAGGCTCCAGTGGCGTATGTATATATATCCAACCGACGGCGTAGGGCGAAATGCATTAACAATTGATCGCGGCCGATTTCATAGAAGACGCGACTCGAGAGGGCAGGCTACGTCACCCTCGACTTCAAGGGGAGCACTTATCGCGACGAGAGGATCTATCGCGCAGAACTTAAACGGACTATCGAGTTAATCGTCGGGAAAAATTGTTTCCTTTCCGATCGAAAGAATCTATAAGATTGCTCTGAGAATTCGTCGGGACGGAAGAATAAACGGGATCGCGATAGATTAAAAACGGCGTCGAATCAATCTCTCGATCGGTTAACTCCTTCGCCGATAAAGTTACCAACGAAAGCCTTAGATAAACGGAGGAAGGGACGACCATCGAGATTAATACGGCGATGTGGAAAACAAATGGAAGGAGATGAATACAGAGAAAGAGAGAAGATATGAAATTTTAAAGTGGAACTCCCTATCACTTTAAAGATGACTTCCAAGTTGACGCTCGTTGAAACGTACGATTCCTCGACTGCCGTTAATTTTAAGCTCGCAGGTTAGGAGACAGAGACCTTATGCGCGAAGGAATTCAAATCTAATGCTTTCCTCCCGACTAAATTACCGACTTATCCGTTATATCGCGACGTTCCAGTTATCGGAGTTGCGCGGAAAACCAGCGTGTTTACGAACACGAACGACTTTCCCGACGCGAATCTCACGTCTCCGCGATAAAAAAACCAGAAAACGCTAGACTAAGAACCAACGATAGCCCAACAGAAGGAAACGAGTGTTAAAAAATAAAACGTCCATCGCGGTGACACAGATGAAACAGCGCGGTTATCATCAAATAGGAGGGATAAGATTATTTAATTGAAATAAAACACACGGCGATTAGGTGACCGAGGTATAATAATAGCTATCAGATCGCTTTCCAATCGAACGGCATTCGCTCGGTCGAAAGGAAGACGACGTGTCCGATAAGAAAGCACACTAAGTATTAAAGATTAGACTTTTTTAAAACTCGAAAGGAAGGCTGTGATCGATATAATCGAGAGAAATAGTCCAGAAAATGGAGAGGTTTCAGGGGGAAGAATCAGTGACGGGGCAGCAAGAGAAAGAAGAAAGGAGGACGCATATTGCGAACGTGGAGACAAAAATACGAAAATTTAAATATCAATGAGACATGCACAAATGAAAAGTCTCAGCTGGTGACGCGAGACATTTAAAAGGCACGAAATCTTCACTGCCGAGGGGACAAAACCGCGTGACAAAGTTTTTAAGCTTTTTCCTTTGTTTCTTGGGAGATTCGCCTTTTTTTTTAATAGGGTCGGATTTTTTTCTATTGAAAAATTCCAGTAGTAGGGATAAAAATGATGGCACAAAAGAGAGTGAGATAAAGCAGGAGGAATGCACGGAATTCGAAGAGGGAAATACGATAGAAAGAGAGAAAGGGAAAAGCGGGGGAGGGGGTGTCACAACCCAACCCCACTATGGGAAGGCCTATCGAGATCTATGGAGAAACGTTGAGAGATGGAGAATAGCACAAAGAGACCGATGGAGTTGGGGGAGAGGGACGTGGAGGAGAAGAAAAGGCTGGGAGATGGGGGAGGGAGTTAAGAGGGGTGGGTAAGAAAAGGGAATTTCACTGCTAATAATTCAAGAGGAAACCTTACACGAGTCTGGAGTGAGAAAGAAAGAGAGAGAGAGGTTCGATGAATGGGTGAGAAGGGGTCTTTGCGGACGGCGGGAGAGGGCGAGAGAGAGGAAAAGAGAGGGCGAGAGAAAGAAACAGGATGAGGAGTGGGAGAGGGTAAAGAGAGGACGAATGACAAAAGAAAGGCAGATGAAAGACGCCCGAGGAAGAATTTGCGTTGAAAAGAGTCGAGGTTCGTGGACTGAAAGTGGAGGAATAAGATACAGGAGGGTGAGATTGTTATTTCAACTGTTTAAAGAGAAGTCGTAGATTAAGGAAGCTAGGACGTGGGAGAGAATGGAGAGGGGGAAACTAATACTGGAGGAGGACGAAAAGTTTATAAAGAACCCAGTCTGTTTTTTTTCTTTGAGGCAAATGAGTAGGTAATCTCGAATGGATTACAGGGCGCGGGAAAATATAAACACAGGCAGATTGTTTCAGGGGAAAATAAAGAAAAAGACCTTCGGTAAGCCTTCCGCCGCCGCCGTTTCGCGTTTAACAAACAAGCAAATGAAGGAGAACGATTTCGGATGAAATAAGTGTCAACTGGGAGTAACGAAACGTCGCGACAAGATAGCGGTTGCCCCGTCTGAGGAAAATTACTGTTCGCGATAACTGGATTTGATGGGAGTGGGTTTTATTTAAGGGAAAGAAAATCACTTAACGCGGATAAAGGTAAAATTTACCGAGAGAGAGGTAGAAGTTTGCACGGAGTAAATTTAGTTTTAAAGGTGCTAGTTAAATAATAAGCTCAAACACGAATATAGCTAACTTAAACAACCTTTCAAAATAACGTGGTTTACCGAAGGAGAAATCAAAATAACGTTAAATTTAACTACAGCGAATGAAAACTGATAAATCCAGACAACGAAATATACTCAAGAAGACAACAGAGATTTCACAATAAGAAAAGAAAAATTAAGTTGAACGGAATGCCTCGAACAAAAAAATTAAGGAAATTTATCTAAATGAGACGTTCCATTAGATATCTACACTATACAAATCGAGGGAGAATACGATGGATAACGAAAAACAACGCAATGAGAAGGTAATGGTTACGTGTATATATGACGAGGGGATAGAAGCGAAGAAACGGGGCGGCGTATACGGAACAAAACCTTCGTGCGACGAGAGAAACAAAAGAGGCACGCACGTGCGTGTTCGAGCTCGTGGGAAACGAATAATAATAATAAAAAAACGAGTGAATGCAGGCAAACGCGGTTGCGGGGCCAATCACACCTCTCTGTTGAAGGGTGGAAACGGAAAAAGAATCCTGACAGGAGAGAAGAGAAGGTTATAGTGGGAGGGGGAAGAGAGAGAGAATGAGTGTGATAGGCATGGCTAATTTTGAAAAAATATAATAGCCTATATATTTATGGGCGTGAAAGCAGTGCTTGAGAGAGAGAGAGATAGCAGAGGAAGGAATGACGAGAGGGTGCCGGGGAAGATGTCGAGAGAGAGAGAGAGAGAGTTAGACAGCAAAGGCGGATAAAGATCGAAAAAACTTCTTTTTTTAGGCAGAGAGGGAGAAAGCGTGGTGATTTTTAACCTCCGAAATATTCTGCTCGCATGGGGTCTTCGCTGGAGTCGGAAGGCCCTCGAGGCGATATTTCTCCTTCACCCGTATGCTTCCCTACCACTCTATCCCTACACAAACGGGACGAAAGACAAAAGAGAGTGGGATGAGAATGAAGGCGCAAGCGAACCCGGAAAGGATCTCGGATGAATCACCCCCTCCTTTCTCTCTCTATCTCTTCAAGAACACACCTATTTTATTGCAATCTCCGAGGGAAAATAAAGACAACGTTACAAAAAGTCTTTAAAGCGTATGGAACTTCATGAATAAACTCCGAATTTCCTCGAGATGTGATCTCGAAATCTCTATTATCTGACCGTTAAAAACAAAAATTAATATGCATATTTTTAAACTAATCCTCCCATACCTACCGAAGGATTAAACTCTTAACGGCGATTCTTATTCTGGAACTTTTAAAAAGATTATAAGAAGTTCTGGAGATCAAAATAGAAACGCGATGAAAAACAGCGACACAATCGAGATCAATCCTCCATTTTCCAGGAAAATGAATTTAAGGAGGTTTTGCCCATTCGGCGAATTTTTACGGTAATTCTTTTCTCCCACCTATCTCTCTCTCTCCCTTTCTCTCTTTATCTCCCTCCGAATCCTCCACAACCGGCAAGGGGGAGGTGGCGGGAGGAAAACGGCAGATTTAATATTACTCGAAGGGCAATGCCGCGCCGTGCGGTTCGATTTTCGGATGAAAGAAGACGAGAATACAAAAGCGATCGTCGTGAAAATCCTACATTAAAGAGAGGAAGAGCAGAAAGAGAGAGTGGAGGGAATTTTTTGAAAAATCCTTTCTCCGCTTCGCGGCACGCGAAAAAAATATAGAACAGGGTCAGGGAAAAGAGAGGAAAGGGGTGTAAGAGGGAGTAAAACTCGAAAAGTATCCGAAATATCCACTTTCCTGGATTGCAGCACGTGGGAAAAAAGGTCTGGGGATTTAAAATAAGACTTTATGCAGATGCGTATAAGTGTCTACACATATATACTACATACATATATATATATTTGTTCGCCTAAATTACCGGGATCCTAGAAAAGTTTTTATACGCGGCGGCGACTACTTTTACCCTACGCGGGTAAAAAGAAGATGTTCCGTAGAGCATCCGAGGGGAAGGGAAACAGGCATTCAGAACGAAGAGATGAAACACATTCGGAATACTGATACGCACGCCACAGAAACGGATTCTTTCTCTCTTGAGAGAAAGGGAAAGAGGAGAGAAAGGGAAAGAGGAGAGAAAGGGAAATTGGAGAGAAAGGGAAAGAGGAGAGAAAGGGGGACTGGAGAAAAACCTTGCGCGATGCGGGAAGAATCCTTAAGGCGAATAAAGATGAAAGGCACTTTTTCGCGTCCTCCGAATGGAGTTATTCCGTAGGAACGTCCGCCGCAAACGAGAAAGAGGAGGAGGAAGATCGCGTTGAATCACGCGACCGTCACCGCGTATGGTATGGGAACAAAAAAAATAGACGCGCGGAAAGCGGAAAGTAGCCGAATACGCGACTTCCGATCGGGCTTGATTTTCACCGCTCGTTAAACCCTACGCTAAGCGGTGAACGAAATGACTAGACGAGCATCTCCTCCCCACTCAATTATCATCCACGAAGAGGCATTAAGAATGATATAAGCTCGGATCAAAAGTACACGGATGGCACTTTAGACGACACGTTTCCGTACCGCTGGGATCCCGAGAGTACCACAAGGCAACGCACTAGCACAGGCGCGCTAAACACACGCAAACATAAACACACACAGCTTTTCCGACGCGACTATAATCTGCGAAACACTTCGTCGCGAAATCAAAGCAAAACCATCAGTCGACACAAGCTGCGATGGTTTAAAAAAATAAATAAATAAACACCGGACGATCGAAATGAACCTCCTTTCGCGAAAAAAACCAACACCGAACGCTTCGCGAACGAATCCTTCGACGGTAGGGAACTAAAAGAAACCCCTTCCTCCCTTCTGTTCCGGACAAACGGAAAATTCAGCGACGGCAGCGAGCGAGAGAAGGAGAGAGATAGAGAGACGCGTGGCACGCGAGATGGAGCGAACGAAAGGAGGAGAGGGCAACTCTTTCTCTCTCTCTCTCTGCTGCGTGTAAACGCACGCGCGCTCGCAAAAAAGGACTCGCCTTCAGATCGGACCGTTAAAAGGGGAAAGCGGGGAGAGGTGGTTAGGGAAGAGGGGAGAGGTGGAGAGGGGAGAGGTGGAGAGAGAAGAGGAGCGTGAAACCACGTGCTCCAAAAACCTCACTCCGAGCACACAGACACTAAAGAGCCTTCCGAGAGAGCGCCGTATTAAAATTACGAGGGTGTTTTTTAATCGCGGCGGGCGCGTATCTGCGCGCTCACTTCTTCCTTCCCGTCTGACCAAAAAACCCTTTTCTGGAAATTTAAAAGAGGGGAGAGTTACGGTCAGCGCGGCACTACTCCCTCTTCCTTCTCCCACCCTACCCCCAAACTCCCCTCAACACGCTCGGACTGGTCACACAAACCACTCGCAGATCGAACCAGACAGAGAGAAAGAGAGGGGGAGAAAAAATATGCTTAAAAAGCCGTCGAAAAAAATTGGAACTCTCCCTCTCTCTATCTCACCCACAGCCTACCTACTCAAACAGACACACGAGTGCAAAGAGAGCGCGCGCACACGCACGCGATAAAATAACCAAGAGAACGAATCTACGCGAGAGAGAGCAACGACAGCAAAAGAGGAGATGGAGAGGGTTACGGCCAGGACAGTGTTGGGCGATGATGGCAGCGTGGTGTGTAAAAGAGTGGAGGGGGAGTAAGGGAGTGGGAAAATGGAGGGAGGGTGGGAGAGAGATAAGAGGGGAAAGAATAAAGGGTTGCGAGGGAATGGGAGGGGCAGTCCGGCGGCGGGAGGCGTTTGGGTGGAGGGGAGGAGTCGAGAGGAAAGGGGCGAGAGAGAGAGGAAAACGGATAGTGGAGGGAGAGAAGAAGGGATAGAGAGAAAAGATATATGGAGAGAAGATGAAAAGGGATAGAGAGGATAGAATTAGGAGAGAATCCCAGAGAGGAGAGAGAGAGAGATAGATAGATACGAGTGAGAAGTTTATAAAGGAGATTATTTTAGCGGTTAGGGGAGAGGTCTTTTTATGTCTTTCGCCCTTTCCTAACACAAGAGTAGAAGTAAGAAGGACGAAAGAAATTACTCGGATGAAAACAGTAGGCCTCTAAAGATGTGAGAGAGATAGAGAGCGCGAGATGAGACAGGAGGAGGAGGAAGACCACTAGTACGGGAAGTACTTGCGGGTGGAACAAAACTCTTCTTGCGTGCAAGTGAAAAGAAAGAGAGGTGTCGGAAGACTCTTATGTAAGGGAGATACACAGTGCACGGAGTACAAGCACACTCTTTTTAACCCTCACTCACCCTCACTTTCTCTCGATTGGAGCCGGCGACAAAGAGAGAGAGAGGGAAAAGCGAGTTTGAGAGAGAAAGGTAGCGAGAAGGGATGGGGCAGCGGATGCGTTCGAAGAGGGCGGCCGAGGAGGAGAGAGGAAGCGAGACTGATAGAAAGGGAGGAAGAGATAGGCGCTGGAGTGAATGGGAGAAGAATATTGCCGAACTCCCGGGCACCTCCAAAGAGACTGGAAGAGTCCCTATATGCAATTCTCTCTCTCCCTTCTCTCTCTCTTTTCCCCTCCACTCTCTTCCCTCCCCCTTTTTATCTCCTTCCCTCTCTCTCTCTCTCCCTTCCTCGCCTGTCTCTATATACCGATTCCTTCGGGCCCTTCCCGTACTAATCCTTCAGACTTCTCTCCTCGCGCATCCATCCTTTGGTCGCTATCGCAACCCCTCGCTGCCCTTCCCAACGCTCCTCCCTTTTCCGCTTTTCCTTTTCCCTCCTCCTCTCCCTCCCTTCTCCCAAATTCTCTGCCTCTTAACCGATTCTACCGACCTCTTTTATCCATCACTACCTCTCCCATTAATACTTACGCACTCTATGGATCTCATCCGTCCCTTTGTTCTTACACCGTCGGCCATTCTAGTTTTAAAAACGACGTCAACAATATGCCATCAATAAATTATCTTCCTCGTGCAACTTCTTTCGGAAATTTTCCTAGCTTTTAGTTCCATTTCTCTGCTATTCACTCGACATTCTGAAAATGCCACGCCTATCGTCCCTCGCTCCTTACCTATTTTTCCATTTTCCTTTCCACCCGCTCGCTCCCTTGTTTTTTTGCCTTCAGACCCTCACCCCCGTTTATACTCTATCCTCCTCCCTCATTCTTCCCTCTCCTCCCTTCAACCTCTACCTCCATTCCCTCCTTCCCTTGATCCTCTCCCTCCCTTCCTTCACCCTCTCCTTCCATTTATCCCCTCCTTCCCTTCACCCTCCCTTCGCCCTCGCCCTCCCTTCACCTTCTCCCTCCCTTCGCCCTCGCCCTCCCTTCGCCCTCTCCCTCCCTTCGCCCTCTCCCTCCCTTCGCATTCTCCCTCCCTTCGCCCTCTCCCTCCCTTCTCCCTCTCCCTCCCTTCGCCCTCTCCCTCCCTTCGCCCTCTCCCTCCCTTCGCCCTCTGCCTCCCTTCGCCCTCTCCCTCCCTTCGCCCTCTCCCTCCCTTCGCCCTCTCCCTCCCTTCGCCCTCTCCCTCCCTTCGCCCTCTCCCTACCTTCGCCCTCTCCCTCCCTTCGCCCTCTGCCTCCCTTCGCCCTCTCCCTCCCTTCGACCTCTCCCTCCCTTCGCCCTCTCCCTCCATTCGCCCTCTCCCTACATTCACCCTCTCCCTTCCTTCAATCTCTCCCTACAGTAATCTTTCCCTACATTCACCCTCTCCCTACATTCAATATCTCCCTACATTCAATCTCTCCCTACATTCAATCTCTCCCTACATTCAATATCTCCGTACATTCAATCTCTCCCTACGTTCAATCTCTCCCTACATACAATCTCTCTTTACATTCATTCCCTTCCTTCACTCTCTCCTTCCATTTATCGCCTCTTCCCTTCATCCTCCCTTCACCTTCTCCCTCCCTTCGCCCTCTCCCTCCCTTCGCCCTCTCCCTCCCTTCGCCCTCTACCTCCCTTCGCCCTCTACCTCCCTTCGCCCTCTCCCTCTCTTCATCCTCTCCCTCCACACCTCCAATAACTGTTTCCCAGCACCCTTTTCCTTCTCCTCTAGGGGACCCACCTCTTTTCTCCTCAGTTAACCCTACTTAATCCAACATCATCCAAAACCTTCTCTCCTCCCAATTCTCCAAACCCCTTCCTTCGCATTCCTCCGCGTACAACACTCGCCATTTCCCTCTTATGTAACTTCCCCTCACTTCCTTTTCTCTTCTCCCCTTTTTTGTCTCACACACCATTTCACCTGAGTTTTCTCTTTTCTTTTTTCTTTCAAACGCCAGTAATTTGATGGAAACCTTTTCTCCCTTCCTGATACACGAACACCATTTTTCTTCAAGCCTCTCTTTCTCTTCTCTCTATTCGTCCTAATCTATCTCCCTCCATTTCTTCCTTCCTCCCCCCCCCCTCTCTCTTTCCAACTCTCTCTCTCCAACTCTCTCTCTCTATCCCTCTGGCAAGTTAAAAATCCTCCCGCTTACCAACTACCGCGTTGCTATGGAGACTGGCTTCGGCTCACGTGCGAGAGAGGGTAAAACCTTCTCCCTTAAAAACCCCCACGAAACATCCGACGGAATAAGGATTCGGCGGCGAAGGAATAACAGCCCTTCCGAAGATGGAGGAAAGACGAGAGAGACGGGAATAGGGGTGGGAAAAATAGGTCTTTCTTTTAATTCTCTCCTTCGAAGTCGTCTCAAGAATGAAAAGGAGCCGCGAGAAAGTCCAGGAGGGCGCAGAAAGACAGAAATAAGGTGGTTCCTTTAGGAGATTAATGCATAAAAAAGATCAAAAAATTAAATAAAAAAGGTTTACCATTAACGAATTTAAGAGTTTTCCTCCATTTTCGAGAGTATTTGTGGGACAAAAGAAAAAGAAGAGAAAAGGAAATTCTCTTTGTATTTTTTGAATCGATAGATCTCGCCTTGTCCTGGGAAAAGAAGAATCCAAAAGTGCTCTGAAGAGGTAGAGAGGGAATGGGGGGGGGAGGAGAGCGCTCTGCATTAGGACGAAAAGTGAACTGTGGCGTGATAGAGGGTGGAGGGAGAGCAGATAGGGACGGGGAGAGATAGCTTAGCGCACTCTGAAAGGGTAAGGTTGGCCTCTATCGAACAAGAGGGAAAAAGAGAGAAAGAGAGGGAGGAAATGAGAGGGGAGGAAGTTCAAAACTTCCAGAAATCGAGTATTCACCAGCTAGTCTGCGGAAATTCCTTTTTTGTGAGTCTCAACCGCCGCCGAAATTAAAGCGGAGGGTGTTTCCACGCGGTCTGCATGCGTGTGTGCGCGCCACCGTTTGTGTGTGTGTGCGCGCGCGCACGACTGCGGTTCGGAGGGTCGAAAGAGAGAGATAGAGAAGAGGAAAAGGAGAATTGACGTTTTCGCGCGCGAACTGCGTCGCGAAATTTTCAACCAGGTGCGCGCGAAATGTTCTCATTTTTTTATTTCCTATCGCAGACGCTGGCGGGTTTCTTAAGAAAAAGAAGAACGGAAAACGAGCGACAGACGAAAAGGAAATTGCCATAAACAGGTGCAGTTTTTTAATGAGACCGCAATAACATAACGGCAGACATACAACGCCGGTGCACTTCTCAAATGCGGAGACAATAACCATTCGGAAAGGGAGCATTAATACCTATCTACAACGCGGAAATTGAGGAGAACGTAACCAACGTTTACAAAAATGCGATGAGAAAAAGTGTATGGAAACATAATGAAATAAAGGATAACGTTTAGTAGAACTACGGAAGGAAGGATCGTGGAAAGAGAGAACAGATGAGAAGCGTGGAAATTACACGCAGTCTGGACGAAGAGGTCCGTTAAGATTAAGTGTATAACAGATGATCAAGGCAACTCCCGCAGCCATAAAATGGTTCATCAAACGAGATAAGCATGCTAGATACTATGTATACGTGCGCAGTGATCCCTGAATGGCCATATTTAAGTTAACTATGGGTAAATTTCTACAAAATTTGAATCTGAATCAGTCGTTGCGAGAGAAAACTCAAGGAAATTGTACGAAATACGATAAATACGAATTGCCACGCATTTTTAATGAAAATCGCTCAAACATTTGTATCTGAGGAAGTTGATGACTTCTCCAATCTCCGTACCTAAGGTTCTCGGTGAAGAATTAATGCCATTCATGGTCTGTGTACGCTCTCCTTAACGTTAAACAAGGCTGGCACAAATTCGTACTAATCCTTAAATAAATAACATAACCACCTGTAAAAAGGTTAGGTATGCGTCATAAGTATATTTTTTCAAGATGCACTTGATAGCATATATATTATACCAGGCATTGACGCGGAATGTTTGTTTTTCAAATCGTCTGTCTGCAGTGGTTTATTAAGCTTAAGGAGGATGGAATTCAGTAGGAGGAGTCCTCTTCCAGAACTTACAGAACAATGAGAAAAAGTAACCAAAACCACGGGATTATGAATGAATTGGATTCCTACTGCCCAGCATCACGTCAATCAAGTCACCACTGTACATTATAAAATAAGATCTATTTACTTGCCAGATTATTTGCCGATTTTTCTAACAAGGTTCGTGTCCCAATAAACGCACCTAATTTATAGCACGAGAAGCGCACAATTTCTATGAAAAGCATGGAAAGATAACCAGAAATAATACAAATGTTTAAATACTTTAATATGGTATCGACTTTCTTAATTCCGCCCAAAAATCTCTCTTGGAGAAAAAAAACTAAAAATCTGTTGATGTAAAAAAGAATGATCTACAAGGAAACAGCCGGCTACAAACAATTAATGCCCCTTTCAAAAATTTGCAAAACCTTCGGTCATTACAGCCCCGAATTGAGTGTTAATAAAGCTGAATTTTAATGGTACATAAGTTATTCGATCCACATCCAGGTCTCCCAGTAGAGTACGGTGACAACTCGGGTGAAAAAAAAACTACGCGAATGGACTAATAAACTCTTGGAAAACCACCTATTTCGGAGCGTTTTTACGCCGATATAAGAGGGTCGTAACCATGGCTACAAAAACCGTTCCCAACCGATGAACGTTAAACGTTCTCGAATCTCCCTCTTTACTCCTTCCACGTCCTCTTCGCAAGCGCCTCGCGCCGCCACGGCAAGATCCTCGAAAACAAAAGACAATCAAGGAGCGAAAGGAATGAAAAAGAGAGAAGAAAGGGGGGAGAGAGAGAGAGAGCCCTCTGGAGGAACGTTAACTCTCCCTTCCTCGTACCGATGACGAGTTCTTCGGAATGAGGGAATATGGAAGACGCTCAAGTGGAGGTTGGGCCTTCTCCTTTTCATCGCAAGAATTTTCCTAAGACGGTCAAAACATAATCAAAATAAAAGAGTTAACCAGTTCAATTTTCCTTTGATGAAGCCTTGTTTATTTTTCGAATTATTTATTTTTCGCCTTGTAAACCTCGTTTCCACGTGGGGGCATAAAGCCTCATTCGATTGTTACCTGCGGTTTCCACGTGCACAAAAAAATAACTCATCGAATCCCTTTAACCTCCGGCTCCATATGCAAGAGCGAAATGTAAGAATGAATAGCTTCGCCGCAACAAATGAAAGCTCAGAGAAAAATAGTTTTTGGAAAATCGACGTGTGGTCATGCGAATATTTTCGTGGCTTCTTCATAAATTTTGTACTTACACTTCCTAGAATTGGCACAAATAATAATACATAAAGCGGTCCTCCCGAAGTTTGCGCATGATCTACCATATAAAACCGCCACTGCGGTTGAAACGAATGGTCCGCAAAAATAAAATGTTGTGAATACACAAGTATAGCTATTAACTTTATCAATACGTGCATTCGTTCTCCCAGCATATCCGTAGTTAGCTCACCGAAATGGTGACAACCAGGCAGTCTATAAAGACGAAAATTACAGACCACGAAATTTGGCATTGTTTAGGCCAGCGGTTCCTAAAGTTGACATGGTCAGTCTCTCTCTCTAGGACCCGTGGACCCCCTCATTAAACAATGCGTAGAACACCTGCCAAAATTCAGGGAATATGAACCGATTCCTTTATTTTGATTAAAACAATAAGAATAAAGGAATTGGTTCATATTCCCTGAATTTTGATTATCAACGGAAACAAGACAGATCCAGCTTACCACCAATCGTCTAGATAAATGGGTTCGCTCAAATGATTTTCGTTTCTCGACCGGTAAAACCATATGCCTCCATTTTCATGGAATGAGAGGAATTTTTCCACAACCAGTTCTAACACTAGGTGGCAATAGACTAAGTTGTCTATATTCTTAATCTTGCAGATTATACATATTATCTGCTTGATTCTTATGCTAAGGCTTTTCCAAGTATGAATTTTTAATAGCGCATAAGCCCCAAAATTGTGGGGGATGCTTAAATCATTTCCTTGTACTGGAGATACGTTCTCAATAATATTTCACAATATTATTTTGAAAAGACGTTATTTATTTAAATGAAGTTTTATAATATTTTTTAACAAAGTGGTTTTCATTTTAACCTTACTAAAGGTGAATATAAACTTTAAATTCATAAAATTACGAATAAAACTTCAATATACGCAATAGTAACATCAGAGATTTACTATGTCCTTCTGCTGAGGAAAGTCGTCCGGAGCAAAAAACGTTTCCGTTGTAACGGAATTCGTTGTAGCGAGATATTACCGTAACAGATGTGGTAAGTGTAATTATTACTTCCGCTACTTCCTCTACCAACGACATATATGAGTCGTACTAAATGATTAAAGATTCTAACGGGCAAATGTTACCAAACATTTTATTTGGGCGCGTCCCACTGGTATTTCATGAATAGAATTCCATAAAATTTTGTAATTTTATACAAACGACTTCTAAGTAAATTTTATTTTAATAAATGATGTAGATATATTTGGTAATAACATTTTTTTAAATACAAAAATATGAAACTGGTTATGGCTAAAGAAGTATAGGCAGGGTTCGACAAATACGGTCATCCTCTCGCCAGTAGCGAGTGTATATTACCAGCTAGCGACCAGATACGACCAGTTAATGACATTAAAAAATCACATTTTTTGGGGGTGGCGAATACAATTTTCCATCTGGCGAGTAGGACTTGGCATAATTTGTCGAGCTCTGCCCATAGGGCATATTGCAACTAATCCAGGAGACATTAATATAGATTCTTCAATTTAACAGAAAAATAATATAATTATGATAATGAAACAGCACAGTCAATCAATGGGATCTGTGATATAGCTTTTTCTGAGTATACTAAGTGATAGTGCGGCTTCCTCACACTTTTGGGCGACTTTATGCACTGAGGTACATGCTCTTATGCTCAACAAAGCTACGTTCGGATTACTACACATTTTTCAAAGACCTCTGAAAATCTCTCCATGTACCCCTGGGGGACCGTGGACTACACTTTCGGAACCACTGGTTTAGAAGTTTAATGCAAAAAATAATCAGCTTAAACGCGCCGAAACCAATCGTAATTCCTGCGAAGCTTTCAACATGTTACATGTAGAGAAACTTAAGTTCCGAATAATTTTGAGTATTTTTTTAATAGGCGATAGTTCTCACGGCTTGGAAATAAGAAACAAAGATGACCTGCTGATGGCGCGATATTAGCCTAACGGTAGAAGATATATATATTTTTTAAAAAGATAGGAAGCGAGTGAGGAGGTGAAAGGGAGGGAGAGAGAGAGAGAGAGAGAGAAAGAGTTATGGCGAAGGTAAAAACAGAGAGGGAGATTATCTGTCTGGCGGCAGGTGCAGCAGCGTCCCTCAGAGCGGCGGAATTGCTACATCCCCTTCCTAATGCCCTCCTTTTCGCGGTGCCTCACACTCGAAATGCAGTGAATAACAGCCGGACAGATAACCCCTCCCTCTGCGGAGGGCGAGAAGGCGAGCATGCCTACAAAAAAAATACCTATATACGTAAGTCGGAATAAGAGCGCGCGACGCTAGACGCGATCGCGGGGGAGACAGTCCTTTGTTTTAACCCTAGGCAAATATAAATCGTTTTCGGTAGTGTAACATCGATAGAACGAGTACGGCATATTGCGAAAACTTCGTTATAACGAAAACACCTTCCACATCAATTTATTGAACGTCACATGAGTGGAACGTAATTTTCAGATATTGCGAGTACTTGTTAGACCGACCATTTTCATGAATTCTATAAATTCTCGCTATATCGAGGTTTCACTGTATTTATTCCATCTGAAAACAAATATTATCCTGAATCTTAAGCTAGCTCAGCAACGCGATGGACGAAACCGATTGAGAGCCACAAACTCATCCTTATCATCCATTAAAAGTATGAAACGGGGATAAATGAGGAAGAAGAGAGAGAGAGTGAGAATGTGGGGAGAAGGAAACAGGAAGGAGAAGACAGTCAATGATGGAGAGGGAGAAACAAGTGGGAGAGGGAGAGAGATACATAGGGAGTTAGTTAGACGGATATTACGGCGATGGAAGAGTAGGTAATCAAGAAAGAGGTCAAGACATTCGGGGAAGGAGAAGATAATAAGCGAGAGAGAAAGACTGGAGGAAGAAAGGACACGAGCAAGAAGAAAAATGGACAAAAGAAAGAACGTGGGACACTTAAAAACAAGGAAAGGAAGGAAGTCTGCGAGAGAGGGGGAAGAGGGAGAGTGTAAAAGAGGGAGAGGGGGAAAGAGGGAGAGGGGAAAAGAGGGGGAGGGGAAAGGGGGAGAGGGGAAAAGAGGGAGAGGGGAAAAGAGGAAGCGGGGAAAAGAGGGAGAGGGGAAAAGAGGGAGAGGGGAGAGGGGGAAAGAGAGGGGAGGGGAAAAGAGGGAGAGGGGACAAGAGAGGAGAAAAGAGGGGGAGGGGAAAGGGGGGAGAGGGGAAAAGAGGGAGAGGGGAAAAGAGGGAGAGGGGAAAGGGGGGAGAGGGGAAAAGAGGGAGAGGGGAAAAGAGGGAGGGGGGAAAAGAGAGGGAGGGGGAGGGGAAAGGGGGGAGAGGGGAAAAGAGGGGGAGGGGGAAAGAGGGAGAGGGGAAAAGAGGGGGAGGGGAAAGGGGGGAGAGGGGAAAAGAGGGGGGGAGAGGGGAAAAGAGGGGGGGAGAGGGAGAGGGGAAAAGAGTGGGAGGGGAAAAGAGGGAGAGAGGAAAAGAGGGAGAGAGGAAAAGAGGGAGAGAGGAAAAGAGGGGAGGGTAAAAGAGTGGGAGGGGAAAATAGGGGGTGGGGAAAAGAGGGAGAGGGGAAAAGAGGGAAAGGGGAAAAGAGGGAGGGGAAAGGGGGAGAGGGGAAAAGAGGGAGAGGGGAAAAGAGGGAGAGGGGCAAAGAGGGAGAGGGGAAAAGAGAGGGAGGGGGGAGGGGAAAGGGGGGAGAGGGAAAAGAGGGGGGGAAGAGGGAGAGGGGAAAAGAGTGGGAGGGGAAAAGAGTGAGAGGGGAAAAGAGGGAGAGATAAAAGATAAGGGAGGGTTGAAATGGGAACAAGAAAAAGAGAGAATTAAAGGGCAAAGATTGGCAGCCAGCGGCCGATATATATATAGAGGAAGGCCGTTAAGGAAGAGAAAGAGGGAGTGAACGAGGACGAGAGGAAAAACGGAAGCAATAAGTGTCACTCGGGTGGAGGGGATAAGGAGACATTCAGAGCAGTGGGAGAAGGGAATCCGCTGAGGAAGTGGATAGAAAACTCGTGAGAGCGAGCAAGGAGGGGGGACGGAAAGAGGATGTGAAAGGGATTCGGCAGAAATTGCGAAGAATAAATGAGCCGTGGATAGAGATGAAGAGAGAGAGATGTGAAGGAGAGATGAGGAAAGTAAGGGGGCAAAGGACGTGATAAACATTTTTAAGGATGACTGGCGGGTGGAAGTGGGCGTTAAAAGGCGCCGACGACGCGGTCATTATAATAGGAAAATCGGGAAATAATCTGGGAAAGTGTCCGATCTCGTAATGACTCTTCGATCAAACGAAGATGGCGTCAAATTGTTCATTTTTCCTTCCTCCTCCTCTCGTGTTTTCGCGTCCAATTACATCTTCGATCGAACAACACGAAAACAAAATGAGTAACGGTATAAGATCTCAAAAAGCCAAACAATATTACCGCGCCCCAAGAGCGATTTGGAAAATCATGTCCGCGATTTAAAATGAAGTGGTACCATCGACGATAAAAGTGAATTTGGTAGCCATGAGGTACATACGTTATTAAACGAGAGGCAAATTCGGCTACAAACGAGCCGTACTCAGCGGCAATTTTAGAATCAAACGTTAAGGGAATTGCCGCTGAAAACCGTTAAACCGCCTTCGAAAACACCGAATATATTTCTCCTTGAGTAAATTCGCACCAGAGTTGCAACTAAGGTTTTTAACAGAGGCATCAGCACAATTTACAACCACATAAGTGGAGTACATTGTATCAAGGACAAAAATAACCTACGTAATTTAATTCGCCCATTCACTGATTTCCTTTAACTGAAACGATCTAGTAAACCAGAACAAAGTATCCAACCTCAGCGGTTATCTAATAGACCGTCCACTGGACTCGAGTCGATAATTAATTCTTGTATTCAATTGAGTCACAAACATCTTCAAATGAGAAAACTGTTGATGGAGGTAAGAACATACATGGTAAAATTAACAATCAACGCGAAATATCTCTTTTCAAAAAAGAATTTCATATTCTTTGGAATTGCGAAGTTTACGAGACCTTTTCAAGCAGCTCCTATATGAAAGGAAGCGAGCTGGGGGATTAGACGAGGCATAGGGTGTTGAGAGGGACCGAAGATATGATGTCTTAGCTGGAGAGAAGAGGGGAGGAACAGGGTTAAGGAGAGCTACGTCAGAAGGGGAGAAACAAGTGGAGGGGGGGGGGAGGAGTGGGAGAGAATAGTCACGAAGCGACGCGTGACACAACGGCAGAGGGAGGAAGTGCAGCCGATGGGAGGCGAAGGGATGAAGGTTAGAGGGCGCGACCTCCGTAACACTCCGACTGTGAAACAGTTGAAGGGGAGCGATGCGAAAAATGAAGGAAAGGGGGGAGGTGAACAGGCAAGGGGGAGGAGGAGGGGTAGGGTGAAGGAAGGGGGAGGAAATATGGAAGTGGGAGAGAGAGGAAAGGGGGAGGGGAGATTTAGGAACGAGGGAGTACCCAAAAGGGAGCGAGGCCTCTACGATGACGTCATAGAGTTTTCATGCTAATGGGAATCGTGATCCCCCCCTCCCTCCCCCAGGCAGCCGCTGGAGGATAATTGGAGGAAAGGAACCGAGAGCACGGAACGTGTTATTTTCCTCCCGTTCCTCTTTTTTCAAATGCAAACGTCATCATCGGGGAAGAAGTTTTTTCGACAGAAGAAAGACGAACTAGGGAGATGCGTGCGAAGTTGGCATTCGCAGGCGCATTTACGGCTGCGGAAAATGTCGGAAGCAGGTACATTGGAAGAACATCGCGCGGGCAGGCGGGGTTTAAGCACTCTTTAATCAATTATGTGATCAGGAAATAGCCCGACTCGTCACTACCAATGTTCGTTCTCGAACTGATTCTTTGCACCAATTTAAAAGCCGACAACACTCACGTGCAGACGAGATTACTGGCACCAAATACTGAATAGACATTATTAATAATTTTCAACTAATTTTTCGACATTAACCACCTTCACTTTCACGCTTATTCATTCATTCCAGTTGCAAACCTCTTATCTCAGAAAATGTACATATCGGTAACACGAATCTTACATCGGTCGTTAGCTAATATTTATCATGAGGGGACTGATGTATTAATGTTCAAAGATTAATCGCGTTTGAGGATTTATAAATCCACAAGACACAGGATACTACAAAGTTTCATTTGAACTCAAATCGCAATGGTTGTTTCGAGATAACTATATTTAAAATGCATTACTTGTTAAATAGGATCGTAATTACGGTATATTTTACTAGTGCAAGACATGCACGTCATTTTAAAACGGAGAGAACTCACCTACAATTATGATACAATGACAAAGCGTGATTCTCACGAAATATATGCTCAAGAAGAAAAAGGCGAAGTGTGTTGTTAATCTGAGTACGACTCTATTACATCGCTCTGACATGATTCTCAGCTGTGGAGTAAATATACTTCATAGTTACCGTTCCCAGGGCAAAAAAAATTGTTCCAGCAATAATGAAAAGAAATTGAGACCGACTCCGCGAAAAATCATTTCAGCAGCTCGGCCGCGATGTAAACGAACGTAAAGTCATATGTCAAACGACGATGAAAAAATGCAGGAGAAAATAGTAAACTAAAAATTAGCGAGCTATAGGCTACGGGAAGTTAATAAACGACAAATTTTTACAATAAAATTCCTTCACATGTTATGAAACTTTTAGCTACTCTTGGGCAAATTCAACATATTGCCACTGAATTAACCCTAGCTAGGATTAGTTCCTCAACGCTCGGATTATGTGAAAATATGCTATCTGCATCATGACGTCACACACGAGGCTAAACAATCTTTCGCAATTTCGCACCACGCGGAATGAATCATTAAATTCACGATTTCAAGCGTCTCGAGGCGTTAAGTTGCACATCCGCTCGGAAATGTTCCATAAGCCTCGATATCAAGTCCCGTCGACGGCACAAAACGTTTTCGGCCGTTTTCCTCCATTAGTTATGGCAGGCGAAATCGCCGCCTCATATGCATAGGTATAAATAGCTCCCGTCTTTCTTTTTCCCTTTACATCACCCGAGCATATTTTTCCTCCTATGGCTCCATTATTTTCGAAGGCCCGACGCCCCATTCGATGACGTGCCGAAATAATAATTTAAGAAAAAAAACAAATAACGGCTGGCGTTTTCCAGCAGACTGCGGCAGCCGGCGGTGGGTGCGGGACCTACGTGCTGCGGCAAGGGACTTACTCAACTCGAATTGCAATCGCAGCTCAAACGAGTCCGGAGCGAGAGGGTGGGGGCGGAGGGATAAGAAGTATTATTTTTTAATTTTCAGGCGAGTGGAACTGGAAGAGGGCAAAAAATGAACTTGGGTGTGTGTATGTTATGGGGGTTAATGGTGGGGGAGGGGGATCTTTAAGTGATTCTGCGAAGGTGTTATTTCAATTTTTTAGTCCTTGGGTAATACGTGTTATTTGAGCACAAATCTGCGTTTGTCGTGTGTCTATGTGCTTCAGCGAATGCGTGTGCAAATGGGGGAACACAGTATGTGCGAAACTAACAGCATTATGACCATTAAAATCATAATCAAGCAACCAACAACAAAGCGGCAACAACGACGTAAACAAATATAACAATAGCGAAGATATTGACAACAACAAAAACGACAGCAAAAAAAGAGAGGGATAGAACCGGCGACGAAAACAACAACGACATCAGCGCAGTGTAAATAATGGTCGCATAGGTTACTTCGCAGTAGCCTCCGAAATGCAGCCAATCGACTGTGGCAGAATGCACGTGTATGTGCGTTCGCGAGAGAGAGAGAGAGCGAGAGCGAGAGAGAGAGAGAGAGAAAGAGAGAGAGAGAGAAAGGTTTCCGCTAAAATTATTTATCCCCTTAAAAAGAAAAGTAAAAGAAAAAAAAGAAAACTTGTCTGCAAACGGAGGGCGTATATAATTCTTTTCTTCATTCCGTTTAGCGCGAGAGCTCAAGCGTTTGGAGATATATAAGGAGAGGGAGGAGAGAGGGAGGGAGAGAGAGAGGGAGAGAGAGAGAGGGAGAGAGAGAGGGAGAGAGAGAGGGAGAGAGAGAGGGAGAGAGAGAGGGAGAGAGAGAGGGAGGGAGCGAGCGAGAGAGTGAGAGGGAGTGATAAGAGTGAGAGAGTGAGAGAGAGAGGGAGAGAGAGGGAGAGAGGGGGAGTGAGAGGGAGTGAGACAGAGAGACAAACGAGAGATAGGGGGAAGAGGGAAAGAGAGAGGGGGAAAGAAGAGAGAGAGTAGGGAGAGAGAGTGAAGGGAGGGAGAGGGAGTGAGATAGGAGAAATTAAAAGCGCCGCAGAAGCGATTTAAAAAAATCGACCGAAAGGGGCATTATAAAGGCGAGATGGAAAAGACCCGAGGTTTGTTTATATTTTTCCGTGTCCAAGGAGAAAAAAAATGAAGCGAATAAAAAAATCATCCGATTCTTCAAGGATTCCATTTTTTAAATGGAAAATGTAAAGATTCGGAACGAAATTGAACTTGAGACGCAGGATTGTTTAAAATCCCACTTTAGTAGCAAGTCTTCCCTTAACTACAAGACTACTCTATAGTAATCATCTAATAATCAGCCCATCGTAAAAATATCGAGAAATGTCACTTATTTATAGGGGTGGGTCTCGATTTTGCCATTAAGTCTTGATAAAGCTCACGGGCGATTAACATACTTGAAAGACAATGTTAAGGCTCAATTTAAATTGAAAAGAGAAAATCGAATTATTTTTTTACGACCTGCTGATTCCCTCTGGCCTACGCGCAATGGGTAACTGAGAGAAAGTGCAATGAATAGCTGGTCAGTTTAAATATTTTAGGAAGAAAGGTGACTTCCCGATTGTGACTTACTACATATCAACTTTTCTCGAATTATTGTTTTTTTGTTTGAGTGCCCAGCCAATTTGTCTCTCTTACAGCACAAATGGGTATCTCAGAGGTAGTGCAATGAATAACCGGCAAAGGGAGGAGTGAAACCCGGTGCCGGCATTTGCCTGCTCTTACGAAGAACACCAGGGGGACCAACGGCTTAACGTCCCTTCCAATGGACGGAACAGCTGAATTTGCGCGGTCTCCTCAAACCACACAAACAGGGGGCCGGGCGACCTTGGAAAAATACTACTTGCGCAAGATTCATGCCCGATGACTTTTTCAAGCATCTGGCGAGTAGCAGCCAGCGTCCTAACCACTGCACCACCGGCATCCCGAACATCAATCCCGAATGTTTTTAGCAAAAATATAAACGACGTTTCATGAGGTTTTGTTTTACTTGTAGATGAAAGAGGCTTTAAATGAAAGTTCTTTCGTAATAACCGACTTGATGAATCAGAAAGTCGTAGGATCCCCAAAAATAAAATTGCTTCCAATTAAGTGCGTGAACTCGTCTATCCATTACTCTCAGCCGGTCAGAGATACACCAATGCCATGGCACTCGCACGCCATCTATCAATCAAAAAATGTGCAAGGCGCAACCGACGACGATTCGGCTTTTATTTCAAAAGATCTAGAAATTGCTGACTACAATCGCCGATAACATAAAAAATTTACTCAAAAATCTCCATTGAATTTTACGCTGAAATTATAAGAAGGCGCGGAGGAAGAACGTCTTGAAGAGTCTCTTCCAGTTTCTAATGAGTATGCGGTTACAATTTTAATACGCTGACGCAGCGCTCGTAAAAAGGCATTAAAGAAAAACGTTTAAAATTCACGGCGGTAAACGTAACCTTGTGGAACTGTTCCATGATGAAAAAAAAATTAAAAACTGCACCGTTTCTTCAGCTGAAGATGACTAATCAGATCGAAATCCGGGTCGTGTTGACATATCAAACAATGGAAAACACACAAGTTGCATTTTATTTTTTCATCGAAAAAACGTCAAGTTTTCAATTATTTAACTAGACAGATACCGAAAGTTTGAGAAAGGGAAGTCAAGGAGTGAAATTAGACTACGTATTCAAATACCACCAGAAATACTTCCGAAAGATTTAAATATGACCGCCATGACAATCACACGCGAACTTTCGTTCTCCGTCCCTCGAAATTGCGTCGGAATGACTCTCTCCTTCCATCGCGCAGAGCTTGCAATTTCGCGGAATTAATTAATGATCCGCCATGAGCATTTTTAAAAAATCGCACTTTTTCCGTCGCCTTAACCCTTTCGTGGACAATTATTTCTATAGGTTTTAGGACATAATCAGTTATTCACCACTCTCTCGTGCCAAGATAGCGGAATGCCAGACTTCGTATTTTTTACAAAGTTAGAATGGAATGTGTTAGATGGCAGAACTAAACAAAAGCGAGATACATGGTTCCCACGAACCCAGATAATGCATATATTTGGTGGGAAGTATACTTCCTGCAGCCCACGAAAGGATAAAATAAGAAAGATGGAGGGAAAGAGTAAGAGAGAGAGAGAGAGTTAAGGGGGGGAGAGAGAGAGAGAGAGAATGAGAGAGATCAAAAGAGTTTCCGGCCTCCCGTTCTGAAGTGCGTGGTCAAAGCAAGTGCACCCGAGCAGATGTGCCATCTCAACTGCGGATCGCAATGGCTCTCCCATAGGACTTTTTTATCACTAGTGTGATGCAGCGGCTGACTCTCCGGAAGTCCGCTTTTCCGCTACTTCCTGCGTCTAGCACGCGTGTTGGCATCCTGTGCGTGCGTGTTCTTTGATCGCGCGAGATACTTTCCCATAGACCATTACCACAAACATGCTCCCAACCCCAAATGATTCTTCTCGCGCTCATGAATTTTTGCAAGCGTTCGATTAATTACCCTCGTTCGCCTGGTTGCTTTTTAATCCAACAGATAAAGGCATCTCAAACACGTATCTGATGGGCGGGATGAGGTTCGCCAGTCAAATTGTCGGGGCCCTCTTATTAATTTAGTTCTACCGTAATTATAAGAAAAACAGCCTGCAAGAACCGATTATGATGTGACAGGGATAAATTAGCTACACTATGGATATGCCCGTTGAAATTCAACGGGAAAGTTATTATGAAATAAAAAATGAACAAAAATATACCTTGACTTCCTTTGGATGGCAGGAAAACAAACTTTCCTTATTTTAGGCGTTCGTGGTTTCAAACCTTGAACTCCTAAATTATTATAAATAATTTTAATATGCGAATGATTAATGTTCTACGTTCAAATGTTTTCCTTCTCGTAAATAACGCAACGTATACATTGTTTGCTATAAAAATCATTTCCCTCTCCTTCCTTCTCGTATTAAAAACACTCTAAGCACACTTTCGCCCATAAAGATTGAAATGACAATAGGATTTCGAGGTTTAACAATGCAATTGGTTGACAAGGCAACATCCCGTTTAAATGGTAAGTTATTTACTAATAATCAGGAGATATATATATATATATATATATATATATATATATATATATAATATATATATATATATATATATTCATGCACACAAAATACATATAAGACATCAGGAAGTAAACAGTTAAGACTAATTTCCCCAAATCTACTGTAAGTTCCCCGTGGCAACATTGTTTAATTTAATGCCTCGGAAACGGACAGTACCAGCCTGAACGGGTTCGAACCGTTCTAGGGTAAGATTTTCTTTTGACGGCAGCGGTGGCTTAAAATTGAAAGAGACTCCCGACACTCAGACAAACGACAAATTATATTAGATTTTTGGGATTCTTTTAAACCTCTCTTTCTCTCCCTATTTTTCAAACCGTCATTAAGTCCTCCATTCTTCTAACTCCCGTAACCTATCGCTCAATCCTTCACTCCATAAAATGTTTACAACCTCCGTTTGTTTATTAAAACGTCTAGCACGTTCCTCAGATGTTCATACCGTTTCTATTTCAATAATAATTTAGCTCATTATTACGATTTTTAATGATTCTTAAAGTTTTTATGTTTGTGATACGCATTTATTCACGAAATTTCGTCGCCAGTTAAGGTCTGGGTTCAAGTTTATATTTCGAAACAAATTATTTGTCTCCCATACAAACTGAGTTTTAGAGCCCTGGGCTAGATGATATCGTATGAGGCATTCACTCGGCGATTAAGGGAGCGATCGTTAAGTATCCATTGACAACGGCAACGTTGTAGTCTAGTAATCAATGGTAGCATTCGTTATTAATAACTTCTGTAGCCACGGTATCATGAATAGGCATTCCAACCGTCCGATCAAAGAGGATGTATGCAGCATGCGAAAATACAGTAGTGTGTTAAGGTTTAAGACGACCTTAGTTTTTCTGCAAAATTTACAAGTTTTTGGTTGTGGTGTAGGAGTCGATCAGAGAAAAGTAAAACAAACTATTCCCTGGCTTTGTACACTTTCCAATTTATATGCTGAGACAGATTTTTTAATATATAATCAACAATTATTCCCATTAAATATTTATCTTGTATTGGAGCAGCGGTGCCCAAACTACGGCCCGCGGGCCAAATGCGAAGGGTTTTTGTCCGGCCCGCGAAGCCAAGGCGAAAAATCAATTCGAAAAATTTAACACACAAATTCATACATTTTTTGAAAGTTTTCCTAATAAAACTTTAAATATTGAAATGTTAGCCATGAAAACCTTATTTAGACATGATTTTCACTTAATGGCATCTCAGAATATATAGAAAATTTCCGATTTAAACTCTAATCCGGCCCGCCGAAGAATTGACAACTTCCAATGCGGCCCGCCAAGGGATTCGCAACCATTGATGGGGCCCGCCATTAGAAAAGTTTGGGCACCGCTGTATTGGAGTACCTGTGCAAAAGTTTAAGACCACACTGCAATTTAGTTTCAGTTAGTTTTCACAAGCTCCAACAGATGGCATCTTAAGTTGGCAAAATTGTCGTACCATTTTGTGTTTCATACAGGAACTGCTTTGAGCATGTTACATTTACTATGAGAACCGGAAATACCAAAAAAGATTCCCCCGAGGGTAAAAAGGATCTCAGCGCGTCTGGTAAAAAAGAACCGACGCATAAGCAGTAGCGAACTGGTCATACAGTTGGAATGCTCTACAGGAATTGATGTTTCTGCAGCACATATAAGGAAAATCTTGTGTTCAGAAAATTTGAATTTAAAAATTATGGAAGTCACCTTTCTTCCTAAACTTTTGAAACTGGCCAGCTATTCATTGCATTACCTCTTAGATACCCACTGCGCGTAGGCAAGAGGAAATCAGCAAGTCGTGTAAAAAAAATTGAAGAGCCGAACAGCTGTAAAGAAGCTCCTTATCAGCAAACGCAATGCCAAAGCGAGGGTAGAATTGTGTCCGGAGCGGGCTCATTGGGGTGTGGCCGAATGGAAGAAGGTGCTATTTTCTGACGAAAGTGCCTTTGAACTGTTCCCAACTCGTAGAATAACCGTGAGAGGACTTCCAAGTGAGAAATATCACAGGGATTGCGTGTAACCACAGATGCAAGCCGAGGGCGGTAAAGTGATTGTGGAGGGAGGTATGTCATGGCATGGATATACAAATCTCCATATCAAAACTGAACCAGTGAACCTACATCAGGATTCTTGAAAAAAACATGGTTCCTTTCGTGGAAGATGAAATGTCTCTCCATGGGGTCATCTTCCAGCAGGACAACGCACGTCCCCATATTGCCGTCATGCCTTGGCCTGCATCAAGTCCAGATCTCAATCCAATAGAGAACATTTGGAAAGTTCTGGATGATCAGGTTGGTAAATAAAGACCAACCAACATGTGTGCAACAACTACAGAATTTATTGTACCAAGAATGGAGAAATCTCCCAATCGAGTTGGCACAGCATCTCATTTCCTCCCTACCAAAGTGCATCAAGCACTGCATACGTGCGCGAGGTTATTTTTTTCAAGCTTGACTTATTACTTTCGGACTCTTGAGTCAAGCATGAACTTTTGTTTGGACTGTTGGACCTTTTTTTACAAGTGCAGGGAATTTTTATGGCATTAATGTGCAGTGTATTTTTATTGATAATATTACTATTGGTTTTTTGATAATAAAAAAAATTACTTTCTATCCATTTTAGTTTTCTGCTCCAATAAAAGATAAATATTTTATGGGAATAATTGTTGATTATATATTTTTAAAACTGTCTCAGCATATAAAATGGAAAGTGTACAAAGCCAGGGAATAGTTTGTTTCACTTCTCTCTGAGCTACTCCTACACAACAACCAATAACTTGTAAATTTTGCAGAAAAACTAAGGTGGTCTTTAACTTATACTACTGTATAACGTGTCGACTCGCTTAACTTTCACACTCTTTACTCTTTCCCGCAGATGTCCGCATCCTAATGAATAAAAAAAAAGGAAATTTTTCGCAAAGGAAATTCTTTGAAGCGTCCGCAGTACGCGCTTAAATTTTAGGATAACGGTGAATGTAAATATCTCGACTTCCTGCGAAGACTGTCCGAAACTAAGCGGTAGGACAATGATCAGTCCGCGTTGTTTTCTTTCCTATGGAATACAAAAGGAAAACTGAAAAAAATACGAAACCGTTTTTTTTATTTCGGGTGAGGTGCCCAAATCGTACGAGTGCGGAAATTATTCAGCAGATTAACGTTGATAACCGTGAACGGGATATCGATCACGTTCCAGCTGCTTATTTTGAAAAATAAAAGCTGACAAAAAGAAATTTAAGCTCAACTCAATGGGTCTGCTAACGAGGAAAAAACAATTACGTCATCACTGCGAAATGCTTATCAACGTGCAATCGGCGGTTGAGTTTTGGCTGCGTGGAAGGGATAATTTCGACCATTATGGTTATAGCAGCTAAGCGAGATACCGAGCCTATAATTAGTCTGCTTAAAATTGCCACGTTTTTAAATAATATAGTCACGGCATTACTTCTGGAAATAAAATATTTAGCAAATTAATAAAATAACTAACAAAAATATTGGATATAGCGTGAAACGTACTTCGGTACAAACCAAACAACTTCAATGTATCAGGAATCGATCGTTTTCTTCAAGAAAGCACGCGCGTTTCTGTTACATGAATATCACTCGTTACTTCTGAAAACAATAAGCCGTAAACAATTTAGGAATCGAGTCCAGTTTCTTTTGAATTGTTAATGTAGTAGACCTTTGACATGAGCTTAAAATTAGACCCTCAATTAACAGTTTTATTTGCAATACTCAATAACAAACCATACACATTACTTTCAGAATAAACGACTGGCGAATTACCGATGAAAACGACTACTACTTCATAGCAGAAACTCGCACGTAGTTAATCGTTTGATGCCTCCAGGAATTACCTAAATCACCTCTCGGATTCAAGCCAATAATTCACGAAAATAATTTTTAATTTTTTAAAAATAATTCTCCCGTTTCTGAAGTTTTTCAAGAAAATCTACCGATAAATTTTACAAATGTGTATTCCTATGGCGTCACAACTCGTGAAGTGAGTACACACTAGCCATGACTGCAAATTACATACGTTACGGCTACCTGCATTCTTATCTATGCACGTTATTATATCAGTATCGGCTTTGGCTTAGGGAGTGATAATGATGAAATAACGCCAAAATGTACTGGCGTACGTTTAATTAACAGCATCCTGCGCGCTACTAGTTAAACTGCCCACTAATTAAAATTCACCCGAGGCGGTATAAATCAGCGGAATGAAAATGCACACCTCCGCTCACACAAACTTCAATTTTGACAAGCAATTTCCTATGTCCGGCACCTTGAAACTCATGGAAAGTTAACTGTCTGTGAAACGAGTTTCTGATGACTAGTCACCTACACGCTGATTGCCACACCCTTAAATGATGCAACCATCGATTAATCTCTTCGTTCATTTTGGAGCAATTTGTACATAAAATTGGGACATTTCCAGAAAGAATATCAGCCGCTCGCGTTACATTCTTTCAAAGGACCTGCGAGATGGAGCCAAAATCGGTCGTACAGTTAAACTCGCAGCAGCGAACCTATTCAATACGTTGTGCTACATGTTCAACTGTATTAAACAAATGCAACTCGGGAGAGGATAGTAATGTTAAACAAGAATATGAATCCAACTTTTGCATTTTTTCTAATTTAAGCTACGGAAGACAGAATTTTACGTTGATAAGAAGGAATGGCAAATATTTTTCAATAGCATGCTTATACGAAGCCGGTTTAGTAACGTTTAAGTACATCGAATTGCCTAAATTGATTTTGGCTCTATCAGTCCACTTACTAATACATGAAATCTCCTTTTATATTGACTTTTTTTTAAACTTTGACGTAAATATTGGATAGACATTTCGAATTAGCTCTTCCAAGTAAACAGAAGCACATGTAACCAGTAAGAATAAACGGAGCTACTCTAACGAACTACTTTTTCAATTGACGGTATATTTACGCAGAAAAAACTAATAAAATTAAACTTGATGCTTTAAATACAGAATTCATGAAATATGTAAACGATAAATATTATAGAGATTTTAAAGAATTTGTAAAATTTTGTCTAATTACAAAATATGAAGGAAATTTTTTTGATAAATTTTTAAATGTATGAATGAATACCGCTCATTTTTAACAGAAACGCACGATTTCAGCAATAAGAAAATGTCCTCTCACTAATTCGCTTTTGGCAAAAGATGAATAATAACTGCATTCGGAGGTCAAAATGTACTCCATCAGGCGCTCAACAAGAACCATATGGTGTCAGTTAAATAAAACACAACAACGGTAAGCCATGATAAATTGATATAAGCTTGTGTTTACATGTTATTCACTAGTTGTTTCGTCATGATTTTTTGCACAGGAGAACGGAAGAGAATGTTTGCTTTGCATGCCGAACTGCACGATAGCACGCAGCATCTGTGCCTCTGTCGTCATTTTCCATTTATCTTTCAATGCCTCAAGGAAGCCTTCTTCCAAGGTCACTCCCATATTCAATTTTGTTATATAGCACAGCGGACAGAGAACTAAGAAAAAGCATTTAGTTCGGGGGCATTTCGCGAGAAAATTTTAGAATTTCCGGTATTCATTAATCTCTAAGAGTGAGATTAAATTAACTCCTTTAGATTTTAATGGGAAAAATTCCTTGAAAGGTTGAGTGCAACATCTGCACATTTTAGCAGCGTATCAGCCAGCTTACGTGGTAATTAACTTATCGTGGTTCCTTTTACAATTGACGATAGGTGAACTGTGGCTGAAATGCGAATCTCACAAAAATATAGACGCCAATTATACGTCCATAAAATCGCCGACAAAGGAACTTTACGGACGAACCTGCTTCGTGGTGTAAACGTGAGGCACCGCCATATTTGCCCGCCATTTTAACCGACATGGCGCTCAGCCACGACGACAAACTTCATCCCGTTTATCTTCCTCTCATCCCTTCCTCTTATTCCACACCTCCGACGCATTCAAAAGGGGGCAACCAAAAACCCTCACTGCGACACCCATCCGAACACCTTCCGTTTGTGCCGTGGAAATAGAGATAGAGAGTGGGGAGGGGAGGGAGGATGGGGAGAGGAGGGGGAGGAGAGGGGGAGGTGGGAATGCGGGAGTGTTGGAGATTGATTGAACTTCCTAATTCCTCCAGCGGTTGCCGGTCTCCCGTCCCATCCCATCATCCGTTGGTCTGGTTAGAGTTGGAAGGGGGTAGAAAATAGGCAGGAAGATAGAGAAGGGGAGGAAAGCAGCGAGGGGAGAAGGGAATGGGAGCGTAATGTGAGGCAGGATGCAAAGCCGACTGACTGAGGATGTTGGGAAGGGGAAAAAGGATGCATGGTGCCTTGGGGGGGGGGGGAGAGGGGGGAGATGAAATGGGAAGCTGAGGGAAGCTGTAGGTCTTTGCCAAGTACGCTATTGAGCGACGAGAAATGACTCTGTATCCCGCTAGACCCTTGCCAAGCACGTTACGAATGATTACCTCCGCGGTAGAAACGTAGGTCAGACTAAAAACGCCCTCCTTAAAAAAACCTTGTAAAGCAGCTTATTCGGGCGTTTTGAATTGAATTTTATTTCTTCCCATAAACCTTTATAAACTTCACGAGTTATCACATAGCCTACAGAGGAAGGTTTTATCGCTTTATTTTCAGTTAGCATTTCAAGTTGAATAAGGCGTAACCAATTGAATTTAAAACATAGAAATAAATATTAGAGGGTGACTTGATAGTCACCAGACCCATGGACATCGGATTCCCACGGTATCGTCGAAGAATTTTCCAAAAATTTATTTATTACGAGAACTATTTATTTCTAAAGTTTCAGATATCTAAAAATATATTTCCAACCAAACCTTTTTTTTGAAATTCACGTCGCGAGAAGCTGACCCAATTTTAAAGGCTTAGCAGTTTGAATTGGTACCATTTTAAAATGTCTCATCGGCAAAAGGAAAAAATCGACAGCTGTAGTAATTTAAGGAATGAGAACATCGAATACAGAAAGGTGTAACAGATTTAGAGGTACTTAGAGTGTTCAAAGATCGTCAACTCAGATGGAAACTTTCACTCAGCTCAAAAAAGAATTCCATTGAAGATACCAACAAGTTTATGACGAATGTCACAATCATCGCTTTATCTCAACTATTACGCAAGACATTAATCCTTCCATAAAAAGCTGACGGCTAAGCTATGGGTTATTAACGCTTATTTTCTTTTACGACATCACTTGAGAGGTAATTCCTTTCAACGTAGGTGTTCTGTTATTTTAATCAATGTATGTTTTCATTTGCCCATAAGCGTAACTATTAGCGTTTAGAGAGATTTTATGCCATTTCGCCATAATGATTATAAGAATCTCTTCGCCAGAAATGAATGATACCGACACAAAAGTTCAACGAATTCTATGGGAATAGAAATTTAGGTAAACTGCACCTTTTTTCGTCATCGATCGATCCGGTATGTTTATATAAGTACACGAAAATCATAAAAAACCTCGCATCAATATTGATCGAGAGACAATAAACACGTTCGTCGTAACGGAATCGAAACATTATTTGGATATTTATGCACAAATATATAATGGAGATTATTTTCTCCATTATAAGCTACTTAAAAATGCTATAATGTGCAACGACCTTTCTGATCTTTTTACCTCGTCTGAACATAAGTCATATTCAAAAGAGTCCATAATTAGAAGAAGAACTCCATTAAAATCTGCAGTGAAAGGTAATGAAAGCCTTCTAATTTTCCCAAAGAGAACTAGACTGCTCAACATAATACTGAGCAAACGAGTAGCATTTCTTTACAATAATACATTTGAAAACAGCATCCATAATCGATCCTCTATGGCTTAATATATTGCATGAACCAAATAAATACAGTGTAATGCTGAACGCGAATATAACTATCCCATTACAGGTTTTTTGACGCGCTATATTTTGCCTTTCACAAAACGATACTTGCAAATAAACGAAATTTTCTAGTAATGTCATCAGATTAATTTCCCTTTCCTGGCAGACATAACCATGGCATTAACGCCACAAGTGATTTCTGCAAAGATCAATGTTATCCTACGCTATATATAAATATAAAAACAATAAAAACCTTGATTATATGCATTCTATTTACAAAAGCGATTGATCTAAGAAAAATAAGGACAGTAATAATTACCTTATTTACGCCGATTAAACATATTGTTTGAAAGTTCATTCTCGGACACACCAGATTATAAGTATAATAAACAAATTCAGGACACTTACCTGTAAAGAAAAAAAAATTAGATATTAGCATAACACGTTTCGATAAATAAGAGCTGATAACCAATTATCAGTTCCATTATTTCACACGTATTCCGCCCAAACAAAAAAACAACAGTAAAAGCTATTTCAAGAAAGCGAGAAACTAAGGAGATAATGAAGACTGAGGTACTTCAGCTGTCATTAGTGTTGGAATGAGCAACATCTCGAGAATGCAAAGACAGTGATGACAAGAAAAACCGACTGCTGCCATCGCATATCATAAGTGTTGCAAAGATGAACGCCAACGATGTTAGAAATTTAAAACCTTCTCTATAAAGCTACTTGGGCAAACGATGATTAAGTCAAAACCAAAATAAAAAGTAATATATACGTTGACCAATTCCATATTTACAAAGAAGAGTAAAAAATAAATTATGAAATACTATTAAATATGAGAGGCTTATAAACAAGAACAGGAGATAGTGGGGAGTCCATTGACAGCCATTGCGAAAAAAATATAATCTTTGTCAACAATTTGAATTCCGTGATGACAACGCGGACGACCAAATCTATTAGAGATTATTTCAAATTAAAAACATAAAAAAGGAACGTAATTTTAAAGAAAGTTTTACATTCCTTCAGTTGCCAAGTCTGCTTATCGCTTACTAGAAAAACCCGCTCGCAATTTAAGAGAGACGGCAGATTCATTCCTACGAGTTCCCGGATCAGTAAAACCACGCGAGTCGCATTAATTAATACGGAACTAGACTTATTTTCGCACGTAAAAAAATGAAACTAATTTACAAAGAAAAAAACGCGCATGAGAATGAGTTATGAAAAAACCTAAATCCTAGCATAATCGCACGCGATTTTAATAAGCATTAGGCGCTTCCGAGCGAGGCTTAACCAAGGAAACCGTTGCGGAAGACTTGGGCTTTACGCCTAAAAAGCGGGAAGCGAGAGACAAACCAATCCTTAAATTTCATCGCGAAAAAACAAAATACAATTCTCGTCACTTTAAACGCACATCCTCTTCAAGAAAAAGAATCCTTGGAAAAAGAGGACGCGCACAATTTTCAAGGTTCCCCGAAATGCCAGTAGCAGCTGCACCGACAGGTGAGCCTGGCTTAAACGACGGTGACGCGGAAAAAATCGCTCGGGCTAATTCGCCGCTTCGATCGTAATAAGGTCACCGAAGCGCGACGTGAGACTGAAAATGAGCCGCGAACGTTCCCCACGCGCCACCGCCTTCGGGGGGAATAAGGAACGTCCGCCGTGAATGGTTAGATTGTCGCTTTTATCCCTCCCGTCGTAAAAAAAACTCCGACATAAAATACCGCCGTCCAATTAAGAAAAAGGTCTTATCTCGCCCCGAACGATTAATTCTAACCGCGAGGAAATGAATGAGGCTTCCCACCGCGCGAATCCAGCGTTCGCGGGTTCGTGAGCGCCTTTCTTCTCGATCGCAAGATATCAAGTCGGATCTCGCGGAAGAAGTGGGCGCTTAATCATCAGGAATGGAAAAACTAGCATTCTGCAAAATACGTGTAAATACGATACGCAGCGAAATGGATAATACATCAACACTAGCGGAAAGGAATTGAAAATAAGGCAGAAGGAACGAAATTAATGACAACAGAAAGAGAGAGAGAGAGAAATTTAGAAATGCCGACATAAAACAAAACCGACATATTAATCGCCTGAATCAAAAGATAGCATATGTTCCGCTATCAATTATATGGATTTAAAATTAAACGCCAACACTTACTCAAAAGTTAACAATAAAGGCAAATTTATATTTTGTCGATGCTTATTGATCCCAAATATGAGGAAAGATATGTTTAAGACCTAAAATAAAACAGATTTAACTCATACCTTGACGGATGGTGGAAGTTTCCCTCTACAATTTATCGGATATCACATCAACATTGAAAACAACTATCACCAAAGGTGGGCATCACATCACCTCAGAAGTGATGGCTTTTTCAAAAAGTTTGCGCCGCTGGTTTAATACGGAGAAAAAAATAATATGCCGGTAGAATAAAAATGAGCAAAAATTTTTAGTATTAGGTAAACAAGATAGAAAAGTATACTCCAGAAATGGAATACACAGAGATTCCAAAGGCGTTCTTTATGGGAAATGCGTACGAAACGGTATCAAAAGATTAGGCGATTCTTGAATTTTTATCTCCTAAACTATAAGTCGTTATTATACGGTCTTGCAAACTTTTTTGCCGTAAATATTGTCTTCTATTTAAATACATTTTTTAATCAATACCTCACAGATCATATAAGAGCTCGGGAGAGAAAAATACGGTTTTATAATTGTTGCATGCCGATGGAATCGTCGTAGCGATCGATGTAAGCAAAATATGTGATATTATGATTGGGATTTTCTCGAATTTTTATCTCCGAAACGATAAGTCGTAATTATGTGTTCAGGTGGACTTTATTGCGGCAAATGTTGTCCTCTATCCGAATAAACTTTTAAATCGATACCTTACGGATCATATAAGAGGTAGGATGAGAAAAATATTATAGTTAATCGTTGCTTGGCAGATGCCATTTAACGAGATACGAGCATAAGTCTATTAAAGTAATTATGTAAAGTGAAAGTTCTAATTGACGGATTCTGTTCAAAATCACAATTTGGAGATAAATTTTAATAAAGATCACTCGTACCTAATTTAATTAAAATCCGTCCAGCGGTTTAGGAGATGAAAGTCACGACAGACAGACGGACGGACGAGACGAGCCTATAATTACTACCAGTTTATTTGTAAAATTGAAAGAAAGATTGGAACGTTAACAATTAGAATCGATTAATTATGGAAGCACTCTTTCGATAACACTGAGGAACAAGGTTTTTGGTATCGAAAAAACAATAGATGGACCTAATGTAGTTTATAACGCTGATTACGAATCTGTTTTTAAAATTTTCCTATCACGTATATATTTTGAGACATGACACTTCCAATTATAGCGAACGAACCCCGGAAGGAACATATTCTAAACAAAAGAAGATTCAATACAAAACAAACAAACTCCTTTTGTTACCTTTTTGTTTTTGCAACATCTTGAACAGCGTCACTCTGTGATTTTCAGTAGTAGTTGAAGGTGTTAAACAAGTGTGCCAAACAGCATGTCTCCTAAATGTGCTAATGCGGCCGACAATTGTTGTTTTGTTTGCGGAGAATTGACTGTGAAACCTCAGAGAAGGTGCTTTATTCCTCTTATCAAGAAGCTTATCAAATTGTACTTCCGATGCAAGGTAGGAGACCAATATAAACAATGGCAGAATATACCACCATTAGACATTTTTGTAACGGTGAACAGCAATTCGTTGACTTTTATTCTATGGAAGATTGTCTGTACCATTGCAATGATGTAAATTGCTTTGATGGCATCACTGAGGCACAAACACAAAACGGAAGAATGGCGGTTGTTCATGGATTCTTCCAAGTTGACTTAAAAGCAGTTCTGTTGCATAATGGCAATATATTTCCATCAATTCCCACTGCTCATTGAGTTGCCCTAAAAGAATCACATTGGAATATGGAATACCTCTTAAACAGGATAGAAGATAACAGGTATAAGTGGAACATCTGTGGTGACCTCAAAGCTCTTCTTTTGGGATTGCAGCTAGGGCAGACAAAATACTGTTGTTTATATTTCTGAGTGGGACAGCCGTGCTAAGTCTCAGCACTACATTGTTCGCGATTGGCCAACTAAACAAATAGTGGAAGGTCAAAAAACGTACATAAAAGCCTTGTTGATCCACAAAATATTTATTTACCCCCTTTACATATCAAATTAGGACTCATGAAGAACTTTGTAAAAGGTGTAGATCAAAATAGCAGAGGATTTCTACATCTTAAGGGAAAATTTACAAAAATCACCAAAACAAAGAGTCCCTAAATACTTGAACTCATAGACGATGACGGATTCAATACAGTGTTAGAAGGAAAAGAAAAAAAGCATGGGCATGTTTCAAAGCAGTTGTCACGAACCTTTTTAGGAAACAGCAAAGCATTAAACTATGAAGACTTGGTTAATAAAATGCTGGAAGCAAACCATGACATGGGGTGTAACATGTCACTTAAAATTCATTTCCTTCACTCTCATCTGGAATTCTTTCCTGAGAATTTGGGGCTGTGAGTGACAAGCACGGCGAGCGGTTCCAAAGTTGGAAAAACAATACTAAGATGGAACGCTAATATGCTTGCTGATTATTGTTGGTTATTAATTAGGGAAGCTCCTGGCACATTATACAAAAAAAATGTTTGCTAAATCTTTCACCTAGCATGTATTTACTGTATTTTGCTGAGTTTGTGTGACTAAAACACAATATGTTCTTCTAGTATAAAAACGTGTTTCCCCATATCTAGACGTGCTACACGAATTCTGAATACAGATTCAAACTCAGCGAGCCAAAATCATTTAGGATAACCTCATTCTATGCGAGAACCAGAAAAAAGTTCCAATTTCTTCTCCAGTGTAATTAGCTTTATACCGAATTTGTGACACTCGAGGGGAATTATAGACTGAGAGGGCAGCTGACCGGGTCCCAGGGCACTGTCCCATCCTAGTTCGCCACTGGTCCTGTTCGCGGTTCTCAAGACTACGTTCCATTGAGCTCCTTCTTAAAAGAATTTCTTTCAGCTATTCCATCAGGTCTCCTGAGAGATAAAGAGCACTATTGTATTTTTGGTGGATTCCGCTTTCTCTTTCGTGTACATGGCTAACCACTTACAAAAATATCAATTTTTTTCTCGTCTTTTCGATCTGGTCGGAGTTCGCGGATGGTCATCATTTTGGGTCGTAGTTTCATTTTCTCTTTTTGTATCTTTGGTTGGAATCTGGTTTGTATCAATCTTTATCAAATTACGAGTCAGTCAGCATGCATTTCATTACATGTAACTTCCTAGGGCCGGTACTGTACAAAGCCAATATGGGTCAACTGTTTTTAATCGAAAACGAGATAAAAAATGCCCCAATTCGAGAATCGGGAGATATAGTCCTATTCCGAGAGAGTTGGTAATGTTATATCCACGACATCAAAATGAATCAACGGTTGAAAAGTTTTTTTATGCAACAGGAGACGTTTTACTATTCGAATCAAAAGTTTTATTTTTCAAAAAAATAAAATTCCCATCTCCCGGAAGGCCTGAGGAAAGAAATTTTTAAAATCAGCTTTGTGCACTTCGAGATTCGACGTTTCGCGGGCACAAAGCGACGGCAACGATCATTACTAAGGTCGGCAAAAAAAAAAACATTTCCTCTCCAATTACCAGTCGGTACTCGGGTCGGCTTATAGCGAAAAGACGACGAAAACTGACAACTCGCAAACGAGAGAACGGGCATCGCCGGTATCGCAGATCGGATCGGTTTTAGCAACGACGCTCACGCATCTCTCGCCCGTTCTGGCTCTCTCTTCCCAACATCGAAGAATACCCGAGGACAATCCTTCATCCTACAAAAGTAATCCCGCCCCTCATTCATTAAGTTCGATGCGAGCGACTCTGAATCGAAAAAAATGAGAAACGCGACAGCCGGACGATGAAACAAGAAAGGAAAGAAAAACGGTAAAGCGCAATGGATATTCTGGTGCTCGCGCAGAGACGAAGGCGATGAGGACGGGGACACGAGAACAATGCCATCCGACGAAAAAAACGCGTTTCGATGTAAAAACCAACAAAAAAACGTACTGACTGCAGTCTTGGGGAGGATTTTTCCGCTCACGGATTGATTGCGCCCAGTCCGCAGTCTCCTTTTTCCTCCCTTTCTTTCGCTTTCAATCCTGCAGGGCTCACCGTCCGCTCAATCTGCGAAACACGGGCAGTGCCGGTAGATGAGGAGGAGACGAGAGGTGCGGTAATGTGGGGAGAGGGGAAGGAAGGGGGTGGGGAGAGGGGAAGGAAGGGGGGGAGGGGGGATGCTCACTCTCCCGCGCACATTCGTTCGTCCATTGTTTCCACATCCCCTCATTCCCCAAGTGAAGGAGGATATGCCAGCTCGCGGACTTCTTTCCCTTCATAACCCATCCCACTCTCTCCCTACGACAATTGCCAGTCGGTTTCCAGGGACGTTCCGTATGGAGCGATTGTTGCGTGTACGCGCGCACAATCCGGATAACCGAGTCTCTCTTACGTTCCTCCTTCTCTCACTCTGTCTCTTTGTGACTCCTAAAAATCGAAATGAGATACCTCTATCGGGTTCGCTTACGCCCCCGATTCCTCAACCTCTGGCTACATTCAACCCGAAAAAATCGAAAGATTGTGAGATATATATATATATATATATATATATATATATATATATATATATATATATATACTAGTAGGTGCTTGCATAATGCAAGCATTTCATCTCACCTTGAAAAAAACATTAAATTTTCAGAGAGATATTTCATCATGAGAAATATTTCTTTCTTTCAAAAGATTTCTCTGGACCGATTTTCGTTTTTTCATTATGGAACAATAATGGAGTAAAACAATCACTAATTTCTGCAATTTTAGGAATATTATACTTTTCCACAATGGGTTAATAATGCCACACATTTCTGCCATATTTTAAATTTGTAGCACATTTAGAAGTGAAATAACATTTACTTAATTTTTTAAATTTAAATAATTTTTAACGGCCGCAATAAGAATTTCATTGATACATTGAAATGTTTATTCGTTTATATAGACTAAACTCTAAAAAACTTTAAAATTTCAGCTCCCTAACTTGCCGCGTAGTGTCTGAACATTTACCTATTTGTTTAAACATTAAGAATTTTTAACTGCCAAACAAATTAAAATATCAAAATTTGTATAATCCCTATTTCCGGAGGGGTAGATCATGCGAAACGCAGCTCGGCCTGTTCGTAGATGATTTGTTGCGTGCGGAGAGAAAAATACTCAGGTCGATGCCACATTCATTGACTTCAGGAAGGCGTTGGATCAAGTATCTCATAAGAAATTAATTGCGAAGTTAGGACAATATGGTATCAATCCAAAAATTGTCAGTTGGGTGAGAGACTTCCCCTCTAACAGAGAACTGATAGTTGTTATCGATGGGAAATACTCGTCCCCCGTTAAAATTGCGTCGGGTGTTCCTCAGGGAAGTGTATTGGGACCTCTACTTTTATTAATTTATGTGAATGATATCTGCTCGGTAGTTCGTAGTAAAATTAGACTTTTTTCCGATGATACCGTTCTATATAAATAAATAAAAAACCAGAAGGACCATCAGTCACTGCGTGAAGACTTAAGAGCCATTTCAGCGTGGTGCAAAGAATGGCAAATTGAAATTAATTACACTAAATGTGCCGCAGTTACGTTCTGGAAAAGTAAAACCATAGAAGTATCTTCCGTGGGACATGCACATTCGTCGAGTTTTAGGCGCGGCCAACAAGAAACTAGCTTTCATAGAATGGTACGGAACACTACAGAAAAAGTACGCGAAACATGTTACTTATCACTGGTTAGACCACAGGTGGAAAACGCCTCATGCATACGGGATCCGTACGAGAAGACATATAATTCAATTAGAAAGAGTACATTGCACAGCAGCCAGATTCGTAAAACAAAAGTACCAACATAAGGAAAGCGTCACCTCATTATTGAGGGATTTGAACTGGATACCACTGGAGGATCGTAGATTGAACTCAAAGTTGCGGCTTCTGGAGAAATAGAGATCGGAATGTCTATAAGACGAGGTTGTAGGATTAATTGACGCACCAAAGTATATAGGTAGAAACGACCGTGACGATAAGATACGTGAGATCGATTGTAGGACGGAGCGTTATCTAGGCTCGTTCTTTCCGAGGACAATACGAGATCACAATAGAAAAAGTCAACCTGCGATGCGAAATTTTTTCTTAGGTAGGATTTTGTGCAAAACCGAATAGAAAAAACGAAAATCTTGAAAAAGTGCAACAATGCGGCCGCTAAAAACAAATTTTCAAGGTTTATGTATTTTCGCATGTGCTACGGAGTTGAAATTTTTTTAATAGGTAGAATTCCTAAAATAACGAAATAGGGATTATACAAATTTTGATATTTTAATTTGTTTGGCAGTTAAAAATTCTTAAAGTTTAAACAAATAGATAACTGTTTAGGACTACGGGATGTTAGGAAGCTGAAATTTTCAAATTATTTACAGAGTAGTAAATTTGCATAAATAAACATTTCAATTCTACCATATATGAAATGTGGCGGCCTTTAAAAATTATTTAAATTTAAACAATTACAAAAATATTATTATACTTCTAGAAATGCTACAACTTTAAAATTTGGCTAAAATGTGTAGCATCAGTACCCCATAATGAAGAAAGTGTAAAAAATTTAAAATTGCAATATTTGGGGATTGTTTAAAACTATTATTTTTACATTTGGGGAAAACGGAAATCGCTGCGGAGGTGAAATCTTTAGAATTAAAAGAACATTTGTAATGATGAAATGTCTGTCTGAAAAATGAATGTTTTTTCAAGGTGAGATGAAATGCTTGCAGTATGCAAGCACCTTCTACTAGTATGTTATATATCGTATGTTATATCCTCCTTCTCCTCTGTAAGGAACGTCTATATATAAAGATATATATACATACATATATATATATAACAAAAAGCCGCTCGTTTCGTATTGGGTAGATATGACAGAAATGAGAGTGTGTCAGAAATGATTCAAATTTTGAGGTGGGAATCGTTAAGTAAAAGAAGAAAGGTAAATAGATTAGTCGGTATTTGCAGGGCATATACCGGAGATTGGGTTTGGGAAGATCTTGGCAAGAGGATGGAAAAACCGTATTTTGTAAGAAAAACTGATCATATGCACAAATTACGTAGTAGGAAGCAAAGGACTGATACGGGGAAGTATTAGTTCATAAATAGGGGTATAGTAGAATGGAATGCCCTTCCTGAAGAATTCTTAAATCCTTTGCCGAAAAATGTGAAGTTGTTTCAAAAATATCTTAAGAAATGTAAATAAAAAGACAGTAGTAATGTAAAATGACTGCATTGAACTATATATTTGTCTTCTCCGAAATTTTTAATTCTTTTAAGTCTTATTAGCATTGTATTAAATTTTGTGTTTTCCTTGCCGCCTGGCTTTGCCTACTCCAAGGGTGGAGAACCGGCGGCATTTTGTGATACTCAGTGCGGCCTTTTGCATACTTGTCTAAACATACACATTACTTATAGTTATTGGTATTGTGAACTACATTCGAGCAAATGCTCCACGGCATCGCCAGTGCTTCAATATGACGATGAAACATTTAGTGTAGATCTTCCAAACCATTAAGTGAGCTGGTTGTCGCAAGGTCAAGTACTAGAAAATCCTTTAGCTTTGCGAGAACAAGTCACGAGCTTTTTCAAAGAGCAGAATGAGCCTTGTGAAAATTTGAAAAAAGATTTCTGCCGAAATGTTGCATTTTTGTGTGATTTAATGTCAAAACAAAATGATTTGAATACTTCTCTACAAGGTAAAACTAAATCCATATATGAAATGTTGCAGCTAATTCAGTCATTTCGGAAGAAGTTGAATTTTTTCAAAATTGGCCTTATCAGATCGGTTGTTTCAACCGAGCATTTTCCTGAACTGGCAAAGGTAATTGATAAACAATATATGAATAAAAACTTGCAAAATTGGAATATGAATTAATATATAGGTGTTTTAGACTCCTTGATTGAAGAATACAATAACAGATGCAAAGATTTTGAGAAACATGATGCCACACCGAGGTTAGCTTTTCAGCCACATCTGGTTGACGTCTCGAATGCACCTGAGGATTTGTAGATGGAGTTGCTTGAGCTCTCAGAAGATAACATTTGGAAGCCTCTATTCGACAGTAAAAAGGATTCCATTGAAATATGGAACAATGCTGTTGAAAACCCACGACTGCATCAATATGCTCGCCGTTTACTCTCTTGTATTCGCACAACCTATTGTTGTGAATCAACATTTTCACATATGGCTCAAATCAAGACATGTCTGACAAGGAGAGGACACGGTAGTGGGGTCACGGATTCTTATGAAACTTGGTAGGTGTATAGCTTTATTCCAGGATCACTACAAACCTCCCTTTTGGACGTATACGGCCGATAGTTTTCCCGAAAATCACGATTAAATATTGCAATTTCACGTCAACTGGTATAAATTTAATAATGCACGCCTAATTAAACAGGTAATTGTTGGAAGTGAGCGCATAGTGGTTGCGTCCGAAATGTAAGGGCGCGAGTTCGATTCCCTCGTGGGTTGTTTTTTTCATTTCGCCTCCTTTTACAAGTCCTTTTTAGCATTAAAATTTAACTGGGCAGCCACGCTGATATTTTTATTTTTTTCTATGTTGTTTGGTGGTGATTCGGATTTTTTCTCAAGTAATTCAACGCACGATTGTCTCCACAAGTTTACATTATTAAATCGCATATTCTTCATTGATCTCGGCATACGCTACATCCTATATTGATAATTATGAGATGAAAAGAATCCCTGAAATTATTTTTGCGAAGACTTCATCCGAATAATTATAATACAGGCGGAGGTATATCAGGCAAAGTTTCGATAAAAGTATAAAAAACATGAACTTGTGAGAAGGCCGTTAAAAGTGCAGTAATATAATTAAATAAAAATATTTCTTTTATGAATCCCTCAGAAATTCGGTTGATTGATTAAAATCATTAATAATCTACGACCGCCAATCATCACTGGGACCAATGATGGGGAGAGTTAGAAGTGAAACTAATTTTCTTATGAATCGACAGGTAACGGAACTTTTGTTTTATGTTAACAAATTTCTTCGCAGTTTCCTGGATGATAAGAGTCATAGTATCATTGGAAACAGAAAAACTTTCTGTACCAAGAACATTTTGCAAACTCTGCTCCTCCCAAATACATTTTCCATTTAATACATCAAGAGGCTGACACACCGAGGTACACTTTGGGGGAATAACTTTGACGCCGCAAGTTGGCTCGTTGTTCTCATCCATGAATCGTTCGTCGTACAAGACCTGGCTTGTTTGTCCTGACCACGAATCTATAAGAAGCAGGAACTTATTTTCTGTCACATACGGCTTCAATACCTCGTCCAAATACATTTCATAGTTGGTAGTATGCAACTTCCCCGAATTCGTGCAAGTCATGAACACATTCTTCCAGCGGCCGATAGCATCACTAACGCCCTGCTGCACTTTAAGCCCAAACCTCCCCATAGGTTCTTGCAGGCATATGAAAACATTCGACAAAAGCTTTCCTGAAAGTGTGATACTAGATTGGGCCGTATACGAATGCGTAATTTTGTTCAGTTTACTTACATAAATTTTGGTCGCTTTTTCACCCTGATGGGATAGAGTACGCTTGATCTGGGCACGATACTCGCTACCAGTTTGATCGGTATTGATTACCAAATTAAGGTCATACAGAGGAATCAGCTTTTGGATTTGTTCTTGAAAAAGCATGGCAGCCTTCATTGTCTCTTCAGGGCATATTTTTTCTCTGCGACTAACGTATCTCGTGACCTGTCTTTGGCGGATCTTGCGCCTTCTTTTAAATATTTTCACCTACGATTGTGAAGCCTCAAATTTAAATCCACCGGAAATATGTTGAAGAGCAGCTGCCATCCCCCACAGCCGCAGAATTCTCGTTGTAACGTGGTCTCCATTTACTCGAGCTTGACAAAACCTATCATAAACCCACCTGTCAATGGCATTCTGCTTATCCCTAAAACTTCCTCCAAATAGAATATCTCTCACCCATATTTTGATTCTGTCCTTTCTCGTAATACGTCGAGACACTCGTGCCATAAGGGATTTTAAAGACCAATATGGATGCAGTTTCGCAGCAGTAACAACATTAATTTTAGTTTCCAGAGGAATGATAGAATTGCTAATTGTCTTCGGGGATGGCGCATATGGACCGTCATTAGGACAGTCTTCTTCCTCAGTAGATTTTGCAAGGAATCTTCATCCACTTCAGGGTCGTCTTCGCCAAGCAGGTAATCATCATCGATGAGGACCACGTTGTCCATCATTCCCACAATACAATCGCACATCTCAGGACCGATGGCGATAGCACGATCAGAAATATCCTGACTAATGTGATCAGAAATTAAACCACTTTCGCGAAGAAGGTTGCCGCAAAAGTTAAGCGCATCAGCGAATAAACGAGGTTTCTTCGAATTTTCATCGTCGGTCGGCGGGATGCATCTTACCGAAGATGTATCTGGCAAAGATTCCACCCTATAATTTCAGTCTGGAATTGTACGGAGAAATTAATTTTTCAACGATCTGTAAAAGGTTGACCGATGCACAAGATATTTTGAAAAATAACAAAAAATCAATAAAAATACTTACTAGAATCGTAGACTCAAAAAAAAATATTCTTCGACTTTCGCTTGTTTGTTGAAAAAGAACTCCGTAAAAGTCACACAAAACAAACGGAGATCCACAGACCGCAAATTGCCAGTAGATATGTGTTGAAAGAAGCTTTTAATCAATCAACCGAATTTCTGAGGGATTCATAAAAGAAATGTTTTTATTTAATTATATTACTGTACTTTTAACGGCCTTCTCACCAGTTCAGGTTTTTTTTATATTTTCAACGACCCTTTGCCTGATATACCTCCGCCTATGTTATAAGTATTCGGATGAAGTCTTCGCAAAAATAATTTCAGGGATCCTTTCCATGTCATAAGCATCAATATAGGATGTAGCGTGCGCCGAGATCAATGAAGAATATGAGATTTAATAATGTTTGCAGTGATCCTGGAATCAAGAGCTATACACCTACTAAGTTTCATAAGAATTCGTGACCCCACTACCGTGTCCTCTCCTTGTGAGATCATAGATGACAAACACTCACCTGGAAGACCAATTGAAGCTAAAGACAACAATGCTGGAACCAAATATCAAGTTCTTAACTCACAACAAACATTCACAAAAAAGTCATTAAATTTTGTTTGCCATCTTATTTTGATGAATGTGATTGAACGCAACATTTTATTTACATGTCCTTAATTTGTTTTGACATCTTTAAAGTTTATTAAAATACTAGCAAGTATGAAAAATTTAAATTTTTCGCATTAGATTATAAAGTCATTGTATTGTGTTAAAGCCTTCAAAGTTTTTAAAAATATTAGTAAATATGAAGAATTGAAATCTGTATTTGTTAAATTAAAAAGCCATCAAATTGTGTTTGCCTCTTTATTATTTCAATTTTGATAAATGTGAATGTATGCAACGTGCATCGCCATGTGCGGCCTGATGAGGTCTCCGTTAAGTAACATTTGGCCTTCCAATGAAAAAAGGTTCCCCACCCCTGGCCTAATCGCAAGATGCTTTGTAAATAAATAAATAAATTGAATTTTATAGCTTTACTTTTCGCCGAAAATTCTGTTCGCTTTAACGAACTAAATAACATTTATCTAACTCAGACCAAAGAACTCGGATGTTCTTGGGGTCACAAAGACCCTCTTGTATACCCATGGATTTTTCGGGTGTCCACTTTATCACGCATTTTTTCCTATCACCTGCATTTCTTGAGAGACTTAATATGACGTCACCGAACGTGGTGTTTGTTACTCAAAATATATTTACAAATATCCACTTAGGTTTGAGGGACCTCTTATATACCGATAAGGAGGAAGTGCACTACGCAGTCATTCCCACAGTTATTCTATGCTTCAGTCTTTGACTTGGATTGATTAAGTTCGGTCGCATTCGTTTTCTCGCGGGTCATACATAATCGTTACATCACGAGGATTTTTTTTCAAGCAATTCCCGTGGCCACAGTTATCGTACTTGATATTACTTTTCTCTTAACTGTTCAACTTTATGTTATTTATTTTCTTGGGGATGTTTAAATCACGAGGAATTTTTAGTTCTTTATTGACGGTGTTAGGAGGTTGTTTTTCATTCAAAATTTGAATTTTCTCGTATCATACAATAGATGGCACTGTACATACTTAGTTCGATTGTTGTTAATTCGGTTTTCTAATTGATCCAATATTGTAGTTGCTTTGACACATTTTAATAGCTAAGAATTATAAATTCAAGAATAAAATATCTTTTGTCTGAAACGCATCTGGAGTTTTAACGGAGATGTCAACGGAAAAACCTCAATCGTTCAACGAATTTCCGTTTTCCGAACGCTTTTCAGGAACGCATGGCGTTCGTTGAACGAGAGTTGCCTGTATAAATATAAATATATACATAGAGCAGATGGTAATGGAAGGGAGAAATGGGTTGAGAAGTCTTATGTTAGTCGACGACCCTATGACAAGGATCGATTCCGACTCTGAGACAAGGATTTCTATGGAAACATCTACATCTACATGATACCCTGCAAGTCACCTTTTTGGTGGATGGCAGGAGAGTCTGAATAAGAATTTTTACGGCCGTTACATGATCGCTTTCTTTTATAAATCACACACTCGTAGGCCATAGTCGAACCTCGAAAACTCGAATTTTCTTCGAGCCGATGTACGAATATTTATCACGATTTCATTAATATACACTAAAATCAAGGTCCTCGGCTCGAAGTACCGATGAATCGAATTTTCTCTGCCTCCCCCCTCGACGTTCGAGTTATCGAGATTCGACGAAGTATATATTAATACGCACGCGCGCGGGCGCATACACAACTATACCTTAAAGGTAGAAAAATAGATGTATTCAACTATCGGAAGACTTAAAGAAGAAAGACGAGGGAATCGAGAAGATTGCGGGAGAATAGAACGATGTGGAGGGCCAGGTTCAATTGATTGTCTCTGGACTATTTGCGGAGACAATACAGAGGTGAGATGATGCTAAGTACAGTAAGTGCCGCTTATTATTATCATTGGTTACTCTAATCAAACGCGGAATTCTATAACGGGATCTAGCTTAAGAAAGTTTGCCGTTTATTGTTATCAGCTGCATAAGGTAGGCATTTATATGTAATCCAATGTAATCATATGACATGTACATATGACAATTATATAATTAAACAAGGAAAAAAAGCATACTCCATAAAGAGAATACACAGAGATTTTAAAGAGTTTCCGTATTGGGTTTCAGTACGAAACGGTATCGACAGTTTCGGAGGTTTTGTAATTCTTATCTCCGAAACTATACGTCGCAATTATGTTATCTCGCAGTATTTTATGTGACTAATACTGTTCTCTATCCGAATATTTTTTTATCCATATCTCACAGATACTCGTACAAAAGACTGAGTTAGAAAATGTGATTCTTTCATCGCTGTTTTCGAAAAAGTTGTCGCGGCGGTCGATGCATACAAAATACGCGGGGTTGTGATTTTCTCGAATTTTTATCACCGAAACTGTCGTAATTATGAGTTCTTGTGGACCCTTTTTGGTTAATGATGATGCCCTCTATCCGAATAAATGTTTTAATCGATAAATGAAATATGGTATTTAATTGGTGATTAACGGATGCCATTTACACGTGTTATGTAATGCCATGTATCCAGAGACGGACAGAGGTAATCTATGAAGAACACGCGGTCAGCCCCCCTCTCGCCACGCTATTAGCGGAGAGTGGATCAAATCTTGTTTAAAATCAAGTAATATAATGGAGAGAAAATTCTATCATGAAAAAGAATGACCAATTGATAAAAAATTAATATATACATAAGTTTCAGCAGACCGGTCCTTTGCACCGGAAGGTTCTATGGCCAGTTCGCCCCTGCATGCACCTGTTAAAATGTTGTTACAGACACAACGCGCGATGATATTCGCTGCCCCGAGACGAGTGGCGATATGACTCCCACATGTGCAGATTGGGATAATACGGATGAGCAATGACTGAATGACTCCCCGCTTTGAGTCATCCTAGCGTCCGGAAAATTCGCCAGCATTTCGAAATGAGCTGCCTCGAACAAATTGAAATCCTGCCAGTTCTGGAAAAGGTTCAGGAAAAGAAACGGCTGAAATCATCCGAACCCACCCTTCCTAATATATTGTGACAGTAAATCTTCATCCGTGATATTCGTCATCACAAAGGGTGTTCTGTCCGCAGACAGGCCCGTGATTATTCTTGGTTAATAAACCTTGTTCTTCACGTACTCCTGATTTCCGTAATCTTCTTCCCTTCTCGAGTCGTCTATCAGCAGAAACCTTTCCTGTCTCTTCCTCCTTTTCATTCTAGTTTTTCTTCTAACACCGTCTTTAATAATGTCCAATATCTTACCCTACAATCCCTATTTCCCTCTCACCCCTCCCTTATATGGATATTGATGTATGTATTTATATAGGATTTTTTTCTCTCTTTTTCAAATTATTGTTGTTTTTTTCCTCTTTCTCTGAACTATTTAGGAATTTTTCGCGGTTTTTTTACACCTCTCTTCTCTTCGTAGGTGTTTTCTGCAGTGGGAAATTTTTTCTGTGTTAAAATATAACTGATACACAGTTTTTTTTCGACCCACAAAACTAACAATATCCTTTGGTAATACTCGGTGGTCTATTAACCAATATATAATAAACTTGTAATTTGTACATATTTTACTGTAATTTTCATGTAATTTAATTTCTTTTAATATATAAATATTGTAATTACTTATATGACGAAAGGGTTAAATGTAAGAAGGGACTATATAGTCTCAATTTCGCCCTAAATAAAGTCGTTTGTCTGTCTGTTTGTCTCTTTCTTATTGTCCGTATAATCATTCGCTTCTGTCCCATTTTTCTTAGTATTTCCTCGTTTTTCATCCTATCTGTCCATTTTATCATCAGCATTCTTCTTCATGCCCACATGTTGAAGTATTTCATACCATTTTTTTCTTCAAGTCGATGTTTCAGATCCATACAAAGCGATGCTTAGCAATTTGTCAATTTCTTGCGTATTTCCTTTATTTTTACCGTCAGTGGGATTTATTTTTCTTCTGAAAACTGCTTTTACCTTCGTTATTCTAGTCCTTATCTCCTTGCTGCATTTTCAATCTGACCTTCATAACTTCATTCACGTATAGATTCCTGATCAGTCTCCTGTCTTTCAATCTACTACTATACCCTTTAATATCCACATCAGCAATACCCAATTTACTCTATCGAAGGCCTTCTGCCAGTCGATGAAGAATACGCAGCAATCTTGGCTGAGCTCTATTGCCCCTTCTGTTATGATTCTCACTACGCCAATAGCATCTCTGGTTCCTCGTCCTTTTCTGAAGCCGATCTGATCTTTCCGTTACATTTCACCGGCTTTTTTTCTCTAGCCTTGTGATGATCCACGAAGTGTGTGACATACGCATATCCTTATGTAGTCTATGCACTACACTGCCTTTGGCTTCCTCTTTGGAGGGATCTTTGTTACTTCTAGGAAATCCTGAGGCCATACTCATTTATACTATAAACGTATTTACTATCTGCGTAATATTTAAAAATTGCTATTGCAATTAGGGGTTGTCGGTGGTGTAGTGGTAAGAGCGAAAAAAGATTCAAGTATGATTCCAAAGGCTGTTTTTTCCCTCGATTTAATTAACATGGGAGAGTTTTTAGGAATCTATAAAAACATTTAGATTTTAGAAAGGACGTCACTTAACGTCGGTGCTGGATAAATGACAGCTTATTTTTACCGCTAACACGATTTCTGTTCCAAATAGGCCTAAATAGTTTTGAATATTAAAAAAAAAGTTTCGAGTCCTCAACAATGAGAGATCGTGAGTTGCCACGGGCACTTCCCACACGGCTGCCAAATGAATTGGTTCGATTGAAATTGCTGATTACTCATACAGACACAAGAGAGGGGGGGGGGGGGAGGTTCATTTTTACTTTCTCATATAAGTAGTATATTGAGCAAGTTATCGTGAAAAAATTCTACTTCGAGATTTTGATGGAAATACACGTTTTAGGCTTCCTGAGTCCATAAAAGTGGTTTTCGCCATGTCGTTTGTCTGTCTGTCGGTCTGTTCGTCGATCTAGGGCCCAAACGCGTACATAAAATCGAATGATATTTCGTATTTGTGCAATATATCATCTTTAGCAGACCCCTTTTTTAATAAAAATGATATTGCGCAAAAATTAAGGGTAGTTTATTCTTGGCGGTTGTTTGAAACATTTTATTTACTCAAAAATTGCTCCAGAGAATTTGATTAAATCATACCAATTGTAGAGCCTGATGTCACAGATAATATTACGTAAGGCATATATCTCTTGAACACTCTATATGCCGTCCAGTGACATTACAATGTATGCTAAGCTACCTTACCTAAGCCTTATGACGTCACGCCTCCGCCGCGATCCATTCAAACTCTTACTACAGCCTTACGGTTAAACTAAATCGAATGATATCCCATATTTATGGATAATATCATTCATAAAAGACATTTTGATGAGATAAACGATATTGCGCAACAATTAAGGGTACTATTTTATTCTTGGATATTTTGAAACAAAATTCGATTTACTCAAAAATGGCTCTAAGGATTTCGTTTAAACGTACAGCCTGATGTCACAAATAATACTGACTAAGCCATATGTCCCAAAAAAGTTACTATATATCGTCCAGTGGCATTATTTTTGTACAAGACGCTCAGCGCACGCGTCTGAGGGGAGAGTTAATTTCGGGGGGATCAAACGTATATACGTATATGAGAAATTTTGTGCAATGTCTATTGCGCCATTTATTCGATTACGCCATCTATCCCCGGATATTTAATAAAACTAATGAAATGATTTACTTGTCGTGGGTGGATGATTTCTTAAAAGTGGACGTGTGTTTTCCTTCTGTTCGATGATAACACTCTATTCGGTATAAATTATGTAATTAGCTGTTCTCATTATTTAAAATGCATAAAAACAAAAAAATAATTAGCATGTACTTATATATGAATTAATGTACAAAATGTTATTATATATATATATATATATATATATATATATATATATATATATATATATATATATATATTAGGGGCTCCGCCTCTACGCGTGTCAGCCCTGAGCCTCGCTCCGCGAGGCGTATTCTTTCGCTGCCCCTGTGCACCTCTGAACCTCCTCCTTTCGACATATATTTAATGTACAAAATTATATCTAGCCTCATTTTCGGGCTTCCTCTTAATAGATGACACATTTCATATCACATTCATTTCTCTGCCAATTAAAAGTTTACTGACCGACCGATCGACTACGACTTGAATATACAGAGAGAAATCTAACTTAGGAACACTCATTAACATAATATCGATGAATAATGGAATATTTATTTATTTATTTGCGTTGCCTATGTGTTGTTTAAACTTCAAAATAGCGTCGAAATTTCTTGAATATGTGGACAGATGCGATGCAAAATTATAATCTTAGTCAATCATACGTAATTACACGAAACCGGAAACAATGTAAATTACCTAGACGACGAAAGATTTGAAGGCAAAAATACGTAAAACATTTTCGTTAAAATTTAATTTCTTAGACGGTTCGATGCGTATTAAAAAAACGAAAGAGGGAAAAGGAAAATCTTTCTTTCATTCGCTCGTTGTTAAAGTAATTTCAAAAGCAAATGATTGCGCCACACTCATCCCCATGTTAATCAAATTAAGAAAACAAACGCTCCTAAAATCGAACCCAAGACTTCAGTACCCGCGGGTAAAGCGGAGCATCTGCCCCGGGCGCGAATAAGCAAGGGGCGCGAATAAGTAAGGAGCGCAAACAATCCAAATAGCGACTAAATAAACCAGAGACAATGGTTTTTTGAAGGAGAGGGGATCGCATATTTAGAAGTTTGACCCGGGCGCTAAGATAGCTAGTTACGGCGCTGCATGACTTCAATGTCGACGGCGAGCAGCTTAAGATTTAAAAAGGATGAGGTCAAGTAATTCCCGAAATTTTAATCGAAACAGAATGAAAGTTTCTAAGTTATAAGCATTTTTCGTCACTTGATTAGGCTACCGACTGACTACGACTTTAATATATAGAGAGATTATTATTTTAGTATAAGCTTGAAAGGCAATTTCTGCGAAGAAAAACCTGGAGCATCCAACGATTTGAAATGGATTACACATTTTCTCAATAATTAATTCATAATAGTGTTTGTTAATTATTTACTAGGCAAAAAGTTAAAAGAGGCAGACCTTTTCTATTGGAATCATAGCGTTGGATTAGAATCGGAATATTTGTCTTACTTAACACGGAAGCATATTTAAAATTTTCGCTGAAAAGATCATTTCAGACAGTGTTAATGAGTAAGTTACATCTTTTTCCTTGAAAAACGTCAATGGAAAACGCATTTCATATGGAATACATTCTGATGAGCAAATTATCCTCTTTTTTGTCATTAAAATGTTTTAAATCAAAATCTCTCTCTGAAGTGATGATAGTAGCAGAAACGAATAAACAAGAAGTTAGAACTAAATATATCAACTGGAAGAATGAAACTATAGAAGAAAAAGCGAAGCTACAAATGCAGACAAAGATTTAAGATTGCTTGATAGGGATAACGCGATAAAAATTCGAAAGGAATAGAAAAGAAAAGAAAACAATAAAACTATGTAGATGACGCATATATATATATATATATATATATATATATATATATATATATATATATATATATATATATATATATGGATGTCAACAAGGTGTTGGGATGAGGAAATCCAGTGAGCACTCACCAATCAGACGACTTCAGGTTGGCGAGGCCCCGGGGATGTCGAAGCGACACACGTAAAATAACACAAAAACAGAGAGAGTTCTCTCTCTCTGTAGCTGAAGGAGTAGTTCCGAAAGCTTCTACGTTTGTGATGTTTCTGTGTTTTTGTGTTATTTTACGTGTGTCGCTTCGACATCCCCGGGGCCTCGCCAACCTGAAGTCGTCTGATTGGTGAGTGCTCACTGGGTTTCCTCATCCCAACACCTTGTTGACATCCATATATCTATTTTACCTTTCCTTTTCCGTAAGTTGTTATTTATATATATATATATATATATATATATATATATATATATATAAAGGTGATTTGTATACGCGGGGGAGAGAATGCAGAAAACGTGGACGTATAAGGTAAAAATTCAAGCATCAACAAGAAGAATAGGAGAAACAACACTGACATGAGAAGGCATTTGACGTAATAATAAATCGTAAAAGACGCTCCTGCGTACAACAGAAGGAAAATTCAAAGCCAAAAGAGGAGGAGGGAATTTAGACGAAAAGAAGAAGCTAAATAGCAGAGTATAAAAATAACAGAGAGAAAGGCGTAAAAAATCAATGCTGGCGATAGCAACTAATAATAATCGTATTTAATTATATTATGCCTGAATAATATTTCTCAATTCGAATTAATATTAAATGGCAATATTGAGAGTTTTACGGCTATCAACGCTGGAAGACCTTTTATTTATATGAAAAATGTTATCATCCTCCAAAGAAAACCGCAACACCGAAATGAATTGCAAAAATTGCACGCTGAGGTTACACGCGCAGGATATAGGTTTCATTAACCAGAATCCCCACCAGATAAATATTTCCTTCACCATGAAATTCTATCACGGTTATTAATTAATAACTTTCTTATAGTATTTTTTCAGGGACCTACATCTCCACAACAGTGACAACCAACCATTTTTTCAAAACGCATCAGCCGGCTGGAAGCTTAATAGTTCCTCTGCGCCGCACCTCGTATTGCAAAAACTTACACAAGATTTGAAAAATAACCATCGTGCATCCAGCGTGAAATCTACTCCAGCTCGGGGAAACAGGAAACGAAACCGTACCGCGCAGTCACGGCAATCTCTTCGGATGTGTTCATTTGTCCTCCGACGTATGTACCACTCTCTTACCTCTCTCCTACCCCTCTCCCCCGACCCTCTCCTCCCACCCTTCTCCTCCACCTCTTAACGTGGCAATTTCCAACCCACGGCTTCCGTCCTCTCTTTCGAAGCTGAGCGTCATCGGTAGTTGTGCAACGTTAAGGAATAGAGGGGGCGTGAGAGAGAGAGAGAGAGATAGAGCGCCCTCGAGAGTGAATCACGGTGAATCGATGATAACCCGCCCCTCACCGCCCCCTTCATCCCCTCCCCAACACCTCCCCACCTATCCCCATCCCCCTCCTCAGCCCAGAAGAAGACTCCGCTTCCATCGCGAGGAAGGCGAAGTCACCCGGCGCTCGGGGAAGAGGACATAATGCGAGCCGGCACATAAATGGGAAGCACGGGGGGAGGAGAAACGTTTATTTTTTTCAAATCCTCTCGTTACTACGGCGACGGAATACAAAGGGAGGCGTTGGGAGGATTACAAGAGTGGCGCCCTATGACCTCGCACCTCAACCCGCGTGGGAGGGGGAGAAAGGGGGGGGATGGAAGAGAAGAGCGGGAGAGCGAGGGGCCGCGCTCGGGGAAGACCTCTTCCGAGATAATTGCAGTTATCGGCGCCTTTTAAAAGGACAAGGGCGAAGAGGTCGGTTTCGTCCCGCGTGGGCATGGAGAGGACCGGTTGCGACAGCAGCTTGTTGAAACATATGAGCGCGGTAGCGATCCTTAAATATAATACGAACACATTTACGACCCCGCGAATATAAATACGACCTTCCTGTTGTTGGAAACGCTTCAAAAAATCTGATTCGGCCACCACATGACTTTCTCCATGCTTGTAATATTTCCAAAAATTCCTAATAGGTTAAATGTTAATAAATGATTCAAGGAACTGCGAGAAAAATTCAAATACCTTACAGAAAACAGACAAACTCATACCGTAGCCTTCTGATATTAGATATGGCCACGAAGCTCCAACAATATAGAAAATAAAAAGTAATAAGACGTAAAACGTCACGTGTTTACAAAAGTTGCCTCCAGGTTGTGGAAGCTAAAATATATAGTTTTTAAAATGTCTCTCAATGCATTATATGGGGAAATGTTTCGAATAAAAGTTATAGAAAATTAAATTTTCTACAACTTATATTCCAGTAATGTTTTACATTGATCAAGAATTAAAGCAAATATTTGATAAACGAATGTGACGAGTGAACATCCACCTCCGGTTGATCGATTTTTACCAAAACCTAATCAACTCTTGTCCCTTTAACAAAAATGTCAAATATAAAATTTCGCGTTCATCTGATTAATAGTTTTTGAGTTCGAGGGCCCACTAATTTCCTATTACACACACAGACATCATCGAGAAAATGTCCAAAACGTGTTCAGGGGACTTCAAAACGTATATTTCCATTGAAATCTGGAAATCAATTTTTTTCATGAAAACAATACTTTGCCCTATAGGTACTACCTATGAAGAAAGTAAAAATAGAACTTGATGTTAGCGCAAATACCGTATTGGCACGAATATAACGCGGTTTTTTTCCAAAAACGAAATTTTAAAAGTAGCTCCCTAGTTATATTCGAATACTAATGATTTCAATGATCGTAAAATCGTGTTTCGAAAAATCGCCGTACATTCCGCGCGTCTGTTTACGAGATACAAGATGCTTGTTAAATTGTAGACACATTAGGCGCACGTTACATTGCACTTGAAAAGCATTCGAGGCGAGAATAGATCGAGTTCAATCGGCGGCTGAATCCCTCAATAGTCATTGAATTGAAGCTATAAGTGCGCCGGCGTATTCTATGTAACTACCATATCGAGTTTTTACCCATCCGTTATTTTAACAATGGGTGACAAAAAGGGTGTTGATCATGTCGAGAAAAAAAAGGTTCTTCCAAATCACAGGTTAACAGGAATCCGACGAAGTTATCACATGAATTTTAAAATAATCGTAGCTAAATCGGTGTTGTTAAAATTCACCGGAAATGAGAAATCAAGGATATTTGTTATGCTTGCAGTCAAGGCCGACGGACGAAAACTGACTCCCTACGTAATTTTAAATCGTAAAAGGATACCAAAGGAAAAGTTACCGTCAGGTGAAATCTTTCACGCGCAAGAGAAGGGATGGATGAACGAGATACATATGTTAAATTGGCTGAAGGTTGTTTTATTCGAGGTTTAGTTTTTTCTTGGAAAACTTTCCAAAAATCTTAGGGTCGCGTTATATTCGAGGTCGCTTTATATTCGGGACAATACGGTATAATACCAGACAACGACAAAATAAACAAGTTCGAGGTAGGAAAAAATCGATCCATGAAAATTCGTGTTATAGAGATTGGATTTTTTTCTGCAATTGCAATGGGGATGGCAAAGAATTTTTTTTGCTCGAGTGCCAAAAATGCAAAAAATGGTTTTCTTTTTCTAACTTACGTACCGATTTACAATGCATCCAAAAAGCAATAATTTTATGGTTCAACTATTGTAATTTAGTCTCAAACTTAGGAGGTCAGAAAACGATAGATTGGTTAAATAAAATTCAATTTATCATCTAAAAAGACTTAGTCATCTCCATCTGGGACAAAAAGTCATTGTAAGTTGTTCTATCGGCATAATTGCAATCTCGCTAGAAATAACCTTTTATAGTGGACCAGAAATGAAAAAAAAGCATTACGAAGGCAGTCGATAAACTATTTTCTTTTGTCAAGTTCCAACCGAAATCGTCTCGCGTGCCAATAGTGGCATGCGTGCCATGGGTTTGCCATCACTGCGCTAGATGATGTACTTAATTTAATCCCTATACCAGAGATGGCAAATGATTTTTATGTCGCGTGCCAAGTAATGTTAATCATCAGAATTTTACTCCTCTAAGAAACGTCATATTTTTTAAAAGAAAATACAAGCTTACGCGTGTCAAGTAAAATCGCATGCGTGCCACATATTTGCCACACCTGCCACGTATCTATGCTTCAGGATGGTTCATAATAGAAAAAAATGCATCGTGACAAAAAATCAGTGATTGCGTCACTAATACTGACATGATACGACACCGTTCCCGGATAAACACATCTGATAGTTATCAACCGTGACAGGTAGGGCCCAAAAAGCAGCCTTTTAAGTCACGTCACCAAGGCTTTCGTGAAAGACGTTAAAGCCTACTTCCTGTTGTCGGTTTTCCTTACACGTGTGAGTTTGATCGAGCGGCATGTTTTCGCTGGCCTTCGACGCTATCCGCATTGGAGCGCTCGATCGTAACTATCACGGTAATGTATTTACGCATGACAACTACCGACAATTTTGAATATAGTGGAATTTCTAAGAAGTGCGGACGCACGGGAAAAGGAGTAAGTAAAAGAATGCCCTTAAATTCAGGAAAAACAAGAAAAATATAGATGTGAGGAAAAGTAAGTTCCTGCTCAATAATTTCTGGATTCGAATCCTATCCTGTAGATCAGAGGTATTCAACCTGGGGTGCGCGTACCCCTGGAGGTGCTCGTATCCTTGGAGGTGCGCGTATCCCTGGAGGTGCGCGTATCCCTGGAGATGCGCGTATCCCTGGAGGTGCGCGCATCCCTGGAGGTGCGCGCATCCCTGGAGGTGCGCGTACCCCTGGAGGTGCGCGTACCCCTGGAGGTGCGCGTACCCCTGGAGTTGCGCGTACCCCTGAAGGTGCGCGTACCCCTGGAGGTGCGCGCATCCCTGGAGGTGCGCGTATACCTGGAGGTGAGCGTATCCCTGGAGGTGCGCGTACCCCTGGAGGTACCCCGCGAGGTCTTTCCAAGGGACACACCAATATATTAAAGCAGCAGGTGCATATTTTCCCATAATACTTTCGCACTCGGAAACCGGCATCACCATGACCCACGTACTCCTCATGTGCCCTGATGTAATCTTCCTTTTCAACAGCTTCTTTTAGTTAAACGAAGAAACACGAAGAACTATTTGTAGAAATTCCACTTTATTTGTGATAAAATCAGCGTATGGTATTTCAATACCGAGCGCAGACACGGCGGAGGGAAAGTAGAAAAACAGACATTCGATGAGTGATTACGGTTAGGAAAGACAATGTGGAAGAGAAAGAATGAAGAGGGGATTTCTGCAGTAAATAATGAAATTATGACGGATTGGTAGGAAAGTTTGAATAAAGCGAAGCGGTGAACCATTGGGAAAGAGTAGCTCATTATATACCATGGGGTACAAACTTCTTCAAAAATGTTTTAATGAGTACTCCGATAAAAAGATAGATCAGGCATGTCAAACTCAAAGAAGCATCAGGGCCGCATTAAAACAATGGACGTATCGGAAGGGGCGCATAATGATTTAAGTTGTTGAAAGAGTTGGAAAAAATAGACTTTTTCTTGAAGATAGGACGTCTATTTTGCAAAAAAACACAATTTATAAACTACGTTCTGCTGTACGTCAACAATTAAGAAAAATCTGGTTTCCAGTCACAGAAATAATATTTATCTAAAATCTCGAACTAATTAGTTGAGTAAAAAATTGGCATTCGGGCCGCATGCGGCTCGCCATTTTGACATGCCTGCTGTAGATGAATGTTTACTATAACCAACCTATCGATAAATTAGTTCACCAATTCGCTGTGACCCGTTCGTAAATTAATTCAAGTCATAAGAAGAGCTAGATATAGCCAACTGCTTCGCCCGTTACTTGGTAGAAAACCATAATTCAGAAATAAAAATAACTTTGTAGGAATTTACAAAGTTATTTTTATTTCTGAAGAGCTAGATAGTTCACTTTCGAATTTCTTCGCTCACGGAAGATTTATACAGTGCCAAAGTCACCACAAAAACATCATTTTTTAGCTCAAACCAATGAACGAGAAGAGCCGCATTCTTTCGTTCCAGCGTACAAACCATGGTGAGGAGAGCCGCAGTATATGCGAATAAAACGATTCTTACTAAAAAAAAGGTCAATTCATTTTCACAACATTCTCATAAGTAAACATGAACTTTCGATAATTGAAGTTTCGAAAGAATTTGACGTTCCAGACAATAAACGGTACAAAGAGTTGGTATAAGGAGCCGCACACAAGCCCTTAAAGAGCCGCATGTGGCTCATGGGCCCCAAGTTGCCGACCCCTGCCCTAAACCTAAATATCAGGGTAACATCGGCATTTTTGTACAGAAATTCATACGGATACGATGAAAAATAGGAATCTAACTTGTTCACATCAAAAGTTTAAAATGACAATATTTAAATAACAAATTTCACTCAATGGCACCAGGAAAATTAGTCACTAAACTAAAAGGCATTTCTTGCCAATCAAACTTGCAAATGGAAATATTAAATATTTCCGCCGCGCATCGAATATCCCTCGATTCCACGAACGACATGGCTGACTAACGCAAACAAATGCAAACTGGCCGTCAATCGCATCGACAATTATTCGAGGAAAACTCCTATCCCCCGAAGAGATAAAACAAACGGATTCAATCAACAAAGCGGCCACCATTATTTTCCTCCGCGCAAAGCACGACCCGATAACGAAATTAAGGTGAAATAAAAACCAAATCTCTCTCGATCCAGCAAAATAAAACTACCGAGACGCGAGGGGAAAAAAGGATTTTTCCATTGAAACAAAAACCAGTATCGCCGCAACAAAACGGCCTCGGTTCTTACCAAAACATGAAGGAAGCCGGCAGACCGCAAACAACCGCGGGAATTGAACAAAAAACGCCGAATTTTTTTTCGTCCGCCTCCATCCCTCTTATAAGACGTCGCCTCCAAAACTTCCTTTCGGCGCCATTGCTCCCCAATGACCCCTCCTCTAACTCCCTCACTCAAAATCTCCCCCTTTTCTACATAAGCTCTTCATTTCTCCCGTCAACTCAATCCGTAAACTGCGATAGTCTTCCTGAATCTCCTTCGCCCCCCTCCTCCCCCCACCACCCTCCCTTCCCCGCTCTCTCTCTCTTCTCGTTTAAATGCAGATGAGGAACGCAAAGTAAACCGTGGAAAAGGAGGAGTTGAGTTGGAGGTCGTACGTCTGGAGAGAAAGGGGAGCCTTAGAGGAAGTAATGTAAACACTCCCTCGAAACTGGAGATCGATTGTTACCGGTCGGTAGGGTGGAACGAGGAAGGAGGGGAGGAGAGGTGGGGGGAGGGGGGGGAATGAGAGGAGAAGAGGAGGGGGAGGGGAGATTGATTGATGTTGTCTTTATTTGGGGCGAGATTGAGACTGAGAAGTCCCATCTTCCACCTAACCCTTCGTCATGAAACATAAACAATAATACATAGAATATTAGCAATGTAAATACAAGTAACAATAAAAATACAAGTATTGGAAAAGAAAATGTAATTTTGTGTGCAAAAAATAAGTACTGCTAAATAATGAAATCTATGTAAAAATCCACCCATGGAAACCCCACACAAGAAGGGGGATGTGAAAAACCTGCGAAACCTACTGAGATTCACTAAAGACATCAATAAATGAGATTCAGAACAAAAGATAAATAAATGAAAATCTTAAAGGAAAATTTTGGCGCAACACGAATAGATCATTGATAAAATAAACATAAAAAATGACAAAATGAATAGATATTAACACTGTTATGACTAAACACAATGGAGAGAGAAAACAAATGAATAAAATACAAAAAGGAGAGGGAGGAAAGAATGGGGGGAGAGGTAGAAGGGAGAGTAGCGGAGGATTGACTGAAAGGGTTCTTCCGTCAAGTTTTCAACCCCTGTCGACGGACGAAAACATTTCCCTCCACCCCCTGTGTCCTCTCGCCAACTCCTCCGCACAACCCCGAGGGCGCTGCCGAAGCCACGATATCGAAATAACGTATAATCTCCGAAAAGTTCGGCGTTCCGAAACGTTACGAAGGGAAAGTTAAATACTTCCTTTCGAAAATCAACAAAACCACGGTGAAAAGACAGCCCTTGCTTCCGAACGATAAAAACCTATAGCGTACACAAAAGGCTAGACTGAAAATGGGATATTAAAAATCAAACCCACGTGGTACAAAATTTGAGAGGAATGCTGGGAAAAAAGGAATTTGCCCAGACGCTTCGAGAGTTGAAAAAAAGAACCCTAGCGTGGAATTAATTCCTCTTTCTTCCATTCTCCTATATACCGAGAATATGGAGTTAAAAACGAAGGAAAAGAAAGATACATAAACTGAAGATCGTACAGAGAATTCCTGCAAACATGTTACAGGGCTGAAAGGTTTACGTCACATCAACAACCAACGATCACATACGAAGGATTGAACCGAACATCCCCCGCCTGTTTTAAGATCTACATCTATATAAATAAAACTGTAGTTCTGTCTGTCTGTTTGTTCGCGCATCACGCAAAAACGGCTCGACCGATTTTCACGAAACTTGCAACATATGTTAAGGTCGATTCAACTTAGAACTCAGGCTACATGCCATATAATAATTTCAATGGGGAGGGAGGGTTGTGAGGGGGTAACTCAAAAATCGGCGATAGCATGCTTACTACTGATTTTATGACAAAAATGTATAAAACAAAAATCTGATGTGGTCACCACATGACTTTCTCCTTAACTGTAATATTTATAAAATTCCAAATAGGTAACATAATAATAAATATTTTAAGAAACTGCGATAAAATTTTAGATAAAAAACAAACTTAAACCATAGCCTTCTGATATTGGATCTAGCCACAGAGCTCCAACAATTAGGAAAAGAAAAAGAAGTGTTACTAAGACGTAACTAAGCGTCAATTGTTAACAATAGTCGTCGGTAGGTGGCGTGGTAGTGGTAGCTAAAAATATAAGATATCGCTTAAATAATGCATTATATGGGGAAATGTTTCAAACAAAGGTTGTCGAAAATTAAATTTTCTAAAACATTTATTATAGTACATTTTTACATTTATCAAATATTAAAGTAAATATTACAAAATAACGGATGTGACAAGAGTAAACACCCACTTCCGGTTGACCGATTTTTACCAAAAACTAATCAGTTCTTGCGACTTGCCTAAAAATGATAAATATAAACTTTCGCATTGACCTGATTAATAGTTTTTTAGTTAGAGCACCGACAAAAAAGCTATCACATACATTCTCTCCCCCCCATCTCTATCTCTCTCTCTCTCACACACACACATGCACACAGACACCATGGAGAAAATGGTCAAAACGTGTTCAGGAGACCTCAAAACGTGTATTTCCGCTGAAATCTGGTAATAGATGTTTTTCATGAAAACAATACTTTCCTCTATACTATGTATGGAGAGAGTAAAAATTGCAGGAAATAAAATTGAGGAACGTTTTTGTTTCATGACATTTTTTATAGGATGATTATGAACTGAGATATGTAGGAAAAATCATAATTTCGCTTTTCGAACCTCTTTTCTTTTAGGTCGCTGCTGGCAGGCTCATCTCATTCCCTCAGTAGGTTCTAGCTTTCATAGTGTTCACATCGTTCTTTTGCGCTCTTGCTGAGACTGTTGAAACTCGCTAGTTCCGAAATATATCAATATATGTTATTGGATTGATTTATTGGAATTGACCTGGCTTCGAAATTGGATTTAACGATTGTATATTTTGTGAAATATGTTATTACACATACAACACTGAATTGATTTCGAAAACGGTTTTAACCATTACGTAAAGATTTTGTGTTTATAACTGCATTGATTTATTGGGATTGATTGAATTTGGCTTGAACTGAATTTGATTCTGATGCGATAATAAAACCTGTTGATATACCTTGATCGATTTATTGATATTAGTTCTCCAGGCTTCTTAGTGTTATTATTTGTATTATATTTGTTCTCATAAAATCATTATCATTAGAAATTTCTAAAATGCATTCTCGAAAACGTACTAACCTTAGTGGTAGATCTGCTGATGTAAAACGAATGCGTTCATTGCGTGAGTCCGAAAGTCAGTCTCAGAGGGAGAGTCGTTTGAATTCCCAAAGACACAGGCGTAAGAGGAAGAATAATGAAGAAGAGAGAAGAAGACGAAGGAAGAAGAATGAGGAAAAGAGAAGACGAAGGAAGGAGAATGAAGAAGAGAGAAGGATGATGAAGAATAATAAGGAAGTGAGAAGACGGAGGAAGTAGAATGAAAAAGAGAGAAGGAAGAGGAAGAAGAATGAGGAAGAGAGAAGAAGACGAAGGAAGAAGAATGAAGAAGAGAGAAGGATGATGAAGGCGAATGAAGAAGGGAGAATAAGAAGTAGGAGGAAGAAGAATGAAGAAGAGAGGAGGAAGAAGGATGGAGAGAAAAGATGGAGGAGTTTGAAGAATGAAGAAGAGATAAGAAAGGAGGAAGAAGAAGAATGAGGAAGAGAGAATAATCTGGAAGAGGAGGAGGAGGCGTTGATTTAAGATCCAGCCGTTTCTCCCATCGACAGAATTATGTAGCGTGCTCCAGGTTGAGTAGCTCAAGGATCTTTTCATATGTGCCCCGGATGGAAAGACTCATAACGTAGTTTACAGAGAGGCATTGATATATGTAACCCGAGCAACGCCGGGTAATACAGCTTTTGTTTTTGTTTAAACTGGATAACTTTATATTTATCCATTATACCTTAAACTCACCCCGTGCAAAGAACTAGCAATTTAATATGTTCCTACGTGTAGGTTGAATCAAAATTCTGTGTCTCATAGCATTCAGTATGGGTAAAAGGTTCATTCATATTCTAATGTCCCAGTAGCGTAAAGTTCGAATGTTATCCAGTAATAGAAATAAGCACGATATGAGAATTTTGCGACAAAAACCTCTGGAAACGGAGCGTTGGAAATACAAGAATTTTCCATGCGAAAAGAAAAACGACCAAGATGGAGGAGAATCAAAAATAAAAACATTCCACGAGAGAGAAAAACAATAAACGAGCAAACGAAAACCATGACGGATGAAGATCAAACAAATATTCGCTCAGCAAATTCTAGAACGATATGTAATAAAACTAAAAAAATTATTTCCTCAGGCAACAAAACATGTCTGGGAAAAAAGTTTGCAAAATGAAAAACCGCGCTCAATCGCTCGAGTAATTGACTCAAACAAGCAGCTTTTTCAGAGGAAAATAGTTCCATTATAAAAAACCTGGAAAATCCATAAAACACGAATCCACCCATATGATCCCATCGGGACAAATGTTCATGGCTCTCTCTCTCTCTCTGTTTAAGGGATTTAAAAGAATTTACATCAGCCCGATGTTTGCTAACGTTTTTATTCATGATGAGTACCATCGCTGGCGATGGATTTGGAAGCTTACTTTTCATAGACTTGCACGAAATTGGAAATGCGTATGATGTTATAAGCATACATACATACATACACAAATATATATATATATATATATATATATATATATATATATATATATATATATATATATGTATATATATATATATATATATATATATATACACACATATATATAAATATTTATATATGTGCCACGAAGTAAGTAATTAGCCCTCTCTCCTTAGATTTCAGAACACCAAAAAAATATAAATAAAATGAAAAATTACATATCGCAGAAACGTCATTTTTTACTGTATTTACTTGCTCCATATACGAAGTATATAGAATGTATTGTTTTCATGAAGAAATCGAATTCGAGATTTCAACGGAAATACACGTTTTAAGGTCCCCTGAACACGTTTTTACTATTTTCTCGATGATGTCTGTGTGTCTGTCTGTCAGTCTGTCTGTATGTGATAGATTTTTGTGGGCGCTCTAACCAAAAAACTATTAATCAGATCAACGCAAAATTGTATATTTAACATTTTTATAAAAGTTAAAAGATCTGCTTAGTTTTTAGTAAAAATCGGTTTACCGAAAGTAGGTGTTTACTCTTATCACTTATCCGTTATTTTGAAATATTTGTTTTAATATTTGATAAATGTAAAAATGTATTGGAATAAAAGTTGTAGGAAATTTAATTTTCTACAACCTTTGTTTAATACATTTTTCCATATAATGCATTGTTTAAGAGATATCTTATATTTTTAGCTGCCATCACCATGCCACCTACCGAAGACTATTGTTAACAATTGACGCTTAATTACGTCTTAGTAACGCTCCTTTTTCTTTTCTTAATGGTCAACCGGAAGTAAATATTGACAACGATCCAAGAGCTAACAACATGTAATTTGCCATATAAATATGGAGAAAGTCATGTGTTGCCCACATCAGTCTATTTATTTTGTTGCACGAAAGATATCTATTTCCCTTTCACTAATTAAAATCTACATGCTTTTCAGATACGTATTTTCAAATACATAGGTTTTATTTTCTCATCTTTGTTTGCCCCCAACACTGATGCATAGATCCGACCATGGTGCGGAAAGAATTTTTGAGAAATAGCACAAAAAACCCAAATTGACCCGTGCTTCTATCCCTCCTTGTAACAATTAGGGATGTACACGGGTTTCCCGTGGCACAGAAGTGCTTTTCGTCAAAGCTTTGAAATCAGAAAATTATTTTTCCTTATATTGTGGAAACCCTGCCTTTTTAGATCCGTTTTAAACATGTCCATTTCGTTTTGCCGTTCTATACTCGCCTTACAAACGAAATTTCTTTGAAATCTGTTCAGCCAATACCTTCGAATAGTAACAGACAAATTCGAACTTTGAAATGGTGATAACCCTGTTTAGTTGACCCGGTTGAAATATAATAATTTTGTTATTTATTTATATGAAGATTATGTACATCGTATTTGATAAAAATCCATGCCGTCAATTCTCTAGAATTACGTGTAGAAGAAATATTATTTTACTTTTTACTGTGGTAGCCCTGCTCTTTAGCTCCACTTTAAACATATTAATTTCATTATGGTATGTTGTAAAAATCTTATATAAAAAATTTAATTGAAATCCATTCGGCCAATTCCTTCCAACTCCATAATTAGTTAATTAGTAAAAGAATTTAATTTGTAATGTGGCACCCCTGTTTCGCTGATTCAGTTTAAATATGCTTTTTTGGTTTTCTATATGTGTGTACATTAAATATAAAATTTGGTTAACATTGATGCAGACATTTCAACACAAATATGTGTAAAAAGAATGTCTTTTATTTCTTGTATTGTGGCAACCCTGACTTCTATATCTACACTAAACATCTTTAGTTTGTTTCTTTATGTTGCTCCCTCCTTCATATAAAATTTCATTGAAATCGGTTAGGCCAATTCCTTCCAAATTCATAATTCATAATAAGGTTTAACTTTGCAATTGTGGCACCCCTGCTTACTCGATCGCGTCCAAATATGCCATCCTGGTCATTAATTTATGTGAATATTCTATGTACCAAATTTGGTTGAAATCGGTTTTGCCAATTCTTCCCTGATATATGAGTACGGACGGACGGACTGGCGGACATCACGAAGATAATAGTGCTTTTCAGCAATGACGAAAAGCACTAAAAAGCTATGTTGGTCCGTTGGTTGGTCCATGTCAGGCTCTTAAAACGCGAATAGCTCGATCAAATAAGCAGATATAAACTTCAAATTTCGCAGAGATAATCTACTCGGGTATGAAAATGCTTTGATGAAGGAAAATTTACGAAACAGTCCAGGGTTCGACTCCAGGGGATGATTTGCATTCGCCGTAAGATAACACGTAAAAATCGACTTCTTGACGTGCAGGCTTTTCTTCTTTTTGAGATTTAAATTAGAAGGAACTAACCTACGATCTTCGGATCTAGACCATTTTACAGAAAAAAGTATAAGGTTTCTTATTCTGCTCATGTTTTTTCGTCTACATTTAGAAATTCCTCATGTTAAAACGTTTAATTCACATATTTTGGGGAAATCTTGCAATTTCATCGAGATGTTGCCTTGCCTACCAATTGCATTGTTAAACCTCGAAATACTCCAATTCTTATGGGTTTAAGCGTGCTTTGAAGGCTTTTAATACTAGAAGAAGAGAAAGACGGAAATGATTTTCATAGAAATCAAAACATTCGTTGCGTTATTTACGAGAAGGAATACCTAAAAAGCCGAAATACTATTCAAAAAGATTAAAATCGTAATGAGCTAAATTCAATATGAATGAAAAAGGAACGGTATGAAGTTGCTGGACGTTTTAATAAACAAACCGAGCATGTGAAAATTTTATGGAGTGAAGCATTGGGCGACAGGTTACTGGAGTTAGGTAGAAGAATGGAGGACTTGAGGACAGTTTGAGAAATAGAGAAAGAAAGAAGAGAGGTTTAAAAGAATCACAAAAATAATAAGAATCTGATGTGGCCACCACATGGCTTTCTCCATACCTGTAATATTTCTAAAAATTCCAAATAGGTTAAATGATAATGGATATTTTAAGGAACTGCGAGAAAAATGTAAAGACTGAAAAGAGCAGATATAGACTCATACCACCGTAGCCTTCTGATATTGGAACCTCCAACAATTAAGAAAATAAAAAGGAGCGTTACTAATACGTAACTAAGCGTCAATTGTTAACAACAGTTGCCGGTACGTGGTGGCAACTAAAATGTTAATTTTTAAAATACCTCTTAAACAATGCATTATATGGGAAAATTTTTCAAACAAAGGTTGTAGAGAATTAAATTTCCTACAACAATAATTCCAGTATTTTTTACATTAATCAAATATTAAATCAAATGTCAAAAAATGGATGTGACGAGTAACACCCACTTCCTGTTGACCGATCTTTGGCAAAAACTAATCAGTCCTTGTGACAGTCATAAAAATGTTAAATATAAAATTTCGCGTTGACCTGATTAATAGTTTTTGAGTTAGAGCACCCACAAAAAAGCAATCACTTACACACACACAGACATCATCGAGAAAATGGTCAAAACGTGTTCAGGGGATCTCAAAACGTGTATTTCCGTTGAAATCTAGAACTCGAGTTTTTTCATGAAAACAATACTTTCCCCTATACTACGTATAAAGAATGCAATAAAAGGCTATGTTATCCGGAAGTTAGTCTAAGTGTAATGTTATTAAAACCAGAATAACTCGATCAAGGATGTAGACAGAAAATTGAAATTTGGCAGAAATTAATATAATTAGCAATCAGAATTTTTTATTTAAGATTGACATGGTATTTAAGAAATTAATGTCCGTTTTGGCGCTATTTGAAGGGGAATATATTGTATTTCCTCCGAATAAAATTTATTTAATGAAACAATATTTTATGTAAACTGAAAATTAAAAAAAATGTATAATTCACATTGTAGTATGTTCCAGAGAGCTAAAATAATTTTGGCAAGGTAAAGTTGTCTAGCGTAATGTTTAAAAAATTAATATTCTTTTTTATGCAAGATTTGTATCTACGTATATCACTCAGAGAGATAGCAACATTTATGAGGGGGAATGAGGGAGAAAAGGAGAATGGGAGGGAGGAAGAGGGAGAATGGGAAGTGAACGTGAAGAATAAGAGGGAGAGAGGGATGGAGGGAGAATTGAAAGAAGGACGAGAGGAAAAATACGAGGGAGAGAAAGAATAGAGTGAGAGGGAGGGAAGAGAATGGAAGGAAGGCAGAGAGAAAGGGAGGAAGAATGGGAAGTGCCTTAATTTCAATACATAATCTTCACACACCCGTCATATTTGAGGGGCAATTACGCTAATGTATATATAAAAAGCATTTCCTCTCTGTGAGGCTTATATGATCCGTGAGGCAGCAATCAAAGAATTTATGCAGAGATAAAAATTCAAGAATTTCCCAAGACTGCTTCTCATGCAAATCCCGTAAACGAAGGAAAAATTGAACTTGGACTCGAATACTGATACTTCGGAGAAAAAACAATGCATTGTTGCCCTTCATCTCTAAAGGAACAACAAAACAGTAGCAAACTTTGGCGTATTCGATAGTCACCGTGCGCGTCAATAAGCAGGCTTACCGTACGTCCCGGTTTTGATGTCTTGTCCCGGTCGGTTTGTTTTGTCCCGGAAAATAAATGAGCCGAAGTCATGGGTATTTGTAAAAAAAATGTTTCTGAATTAATAAAGGGGTTCCTAGTGTCAAATAATTTCTTTTTGTTAAAATATTGAATTTTAGATTTTATACTGTAATATTAAAATCATTTCTGGGTTTCTTTAGGTAGTTTTTGATTACCCTCCCTGCTTTCCATCCCTCACCCCCGAATGCCTCGGTTAGGTTGTTTGAAAATATGGTAAGCCTAACTATTAAAATATCGCATTGACAAACTGATAAAATAATTTAATAGCAATAGAAAATACGTTTAAGCTAAACAGAGTTCGATTATGCTGCATTTAAGTTTATGTAACAAATAAAAATAACAAAATACACGTCCCGGCTATGTCCCGGTTTTTCATCTACAGAAATCGTTTTGTCCCGGTTTGGTGTCCCGAATGTGTATATGGTAAGCCTAAGTATAAGGGAAGCCAGTGACATACAACTCACCAAGAGATGACGCATAACACTCTATTAAATGAATAGAGATGAAAATTTCAAATAACTTCGTTTGCTGGAAACCTGGTGGGAATCATGATTACACCATGTTACTTCTGGGAACCGTAGGGGTCAACATGCCAAGTTTGGTAGAGATTGGCCAAATAGTGTGGGGGGAGATAAATATACGACTTCGCTTTTATATAGTTGTATGTAGATGCATAGATTACAAACAAAGCACCCAAAATCTCCCCATAATTGGAATTGAAAACGTAATACCTTTCTTCCTAAACTTTTGAAACTGACCAGCTATTCATTGCACTGCCTCTTAGATACTCATTGCGCGTAGACAAGAGGGAATCAGCAGGTCGTGAAAAATCTCTCTTTATAGTAATTTGAAATTCCACATCCCAGGTCCGTTAATGCGAACCACAATCCGCGTTATTTGAATGTTTGGCGTAAAAAATAAACCGCGCTGTAGCGAACCCGTGTTTTAGGTGGCTCAGGTATATCATACTCGGAAAAAAGGAAAATTCACTTCACAGAAACTTCGTATTGTAGAGCCTGAGAACGATGGCGTTACAATAATCTTCCTCGATCTATCGAAACGTCGAGATATAGACGTCATCGAAGTTTTTACTCGCGTAAATGCCGCCGCTGCCGACAACGCTCTCATCCCAATTAAAACCCGTTCCACTTGGCAAGTAGTTGAAACGAGTGGAACGTTGAAGACCGCCGCGCAAAATAGTTTCCGATACGCTAGGGGAAAAGGACGACGAAACATCCTCGCGGAACCATGTCGGCGGTGTAAACACGCTGGCGCGGAAGGTGTTTTTTTGTTATTTGGGCGAGCTACGCTTCAATAGGCGGTGCAAGACACGGGGTGGGTCCTCGTTCCCTCTCCTCCACCCACCCCCTCCCCCCTCCTCCCCCCGCGGCGCCATTGTTGACTCGGGGAAGTTTTTCATGGAGATATTTTTTTTCTACCTGAATGCGCGACTCAGCCGTTTGAGGTTGTCAAGAGGGCGGACGGGGTGCTGCGCGAGATGGGAAAAAAGAGGTAGGGAACAGGGATGAGGAGCACGGCTTAAAGGGCGAACGGAGGGTTGGGGAGGGTTGGTGGTGCCGACAAAGAAGAGTCTCGGGCGAACAATGGGAGCATTCTCGAGGGTGAAAAAAGAAGCTCTCACACTCAGGGCATCGATTGATCCGACAGAAGGGAATCGAGGTTAACAAAGGCGGATGATGACGACGCGGCGGGGCGGGAGGTGGGTGTGGGATGCTTGCTAGTGGGAGAGGAGCGAAAGGGGAGGAGGAGGTTTTTGTTCGCAATGCTTTTGAATTCAGAACGCTTATGCAGAGGGAGGGAGGCGGTAAGGAGAGGATGTCGAAAATTGGTTGGCGACAAACAATAACGGGTTTATTTATGTGTGCCAGAAAAAAGGATGCGGTGAACATCGCTCTCGCCCTAACAGATGCCGCGGAACGACTTTTTGAAAGCCGCAATTTTTTTAGAGAAAATCCTGTATTTTTTACATCGAGCGCAAATATCGAAATTAGCGGATATTGGCGTTTAATAGATTCCACGATTCGGACGACGCATATTTATAATACAATTCGCAAAAATTTCTTGAGAGACAATTATCGCATGATTTTAATTATTAGATTTCCGACCGATATTGCTAAGAGGGAAATTGATCTGCAATTGAATGCTTTAAAGAAATTAAATATGCCGCTTGAAATATTTACGGAAATGGTAAAGAAAATAAATAATCATATCTAGCCAATAAAGACTGGGAATAGCAATTAAATGACACTTGGGGAGAAATTCTTAAAGAACCATCACTGTAAAAATAATCAAATTGTAAGGAGTAGCATTATTTGAACATTATTCGCCATTCGTTCAAGCTTTCAAAACCTATATTGTAGGAACAAATACCGCGAGGATATCTCAGAAAATCCTAGCTAACGAACTGTTTCAACAACAACAATCCTCGCTTCCCTTTTAATAGTTATAAGGTCGACATTGCTCATGAATAACAATGTGCACGTGTACGCACAAAACCCAATTAAAGCTCTTGTTTGTTAATCGTGAAAGGGGAGAGAAGCATGCCTAATGCGCCGCCCCTAGCAGACAACACACGGACATTTTTCGGGACCAATGAACGATTTTCCCCTCCATCCTTCTCTCTGGGAACAGCGGCAACCTCGGCGAGGAAAGAGGTCGGGAGGCAGCCATTGAAGCCGTGGTTCCTCATTTGGAGAGACATCGCTTCGAATGATCTGTCCGCTTGGCTCCAGCACACTCCGCATCTCTACCCGTTATTATCTGTTACTATCGTATGGTATTGTGATATTCGCAGCATCTTCGATACACCTGTCATTTATGATCTCCCTTGTAAAACTCTACGCGTTTGTGTACTAACCACCGTTGTTGGTCAGGTGCTTCCGCCGCCACGGGGGAGAGATAAATGCGAGCGCTAAGCAAGAGAGTCGCATACTTTTCGTCCGAGTGTTTCGGCTCAATAAATACCATGCGCCCACTTAAATTCGGAAGGATACTTTCTCTCAGAGAAAGCCATTCATTCAAATCGGAATCCAAGATATGACAAATATCAACGCAGAAAGAACCCTGCAATTCTCCCAGCATTTAAAACTTTTAGAGTTTCATCGTGTGCGTGAAGTTGGATCAACCAAATCGATTTCAAATGTAGTAACCGACCAAACCAAGGTCGAAAATGGGGTTTAATCCTTTAAAAAAATCTCAATGCCAATGGGGGAAAATATCAGCAAACCATTAACTTTTAAAAGCATAGACAAAAACGAACTAGAGCAAAGGAAGGAATGTCACGGCGTTAAATGTAGGCACCTAAATCGATAAAAATCTATTAACCGCTAAGGATAAAATTTCCCTCAATTACGATTAAAATATTCTCGCACTGCACATTCGTTGATTAGAAATTCTACTTCCATCCATGATAACAACATATCCCATATATTTTAGATCGCTTTAAGACACCTTTGGTTTCCTGAAAATTTTTCTCCAGTTATTACTCGCACGCGCGCAACAAAGCAGACTTATGCCAACACCACAGATAAGATCATGATTAATAAAATTATAATGATGATGGCACAAAATACTAAGTTACCTCTCCCTAATCAGTAATAAAAATTTTTTCAACATCATTAAAATCAGAAATTTGTTTTCGTCGCTTGACTATCCAAATCCAAGAGAGCTCCGCAAAAAAACGATGTAAGGCTGATCCTCGATTCATCCTCCTACTATGAAGCTGTATTAAATGCACAACAGAGAATAATTATAATATCTCTTAGCATCAAAATTTAATAATGCTAATGCCCTATATAGCTTAAAATGAATCATATGATCGACTGCCCTGGTTCTGTATCCCTCCATCTTTTGGAGAAACCCCAAAATTAGGAATGCGCTAACGCCCACACACACTCGCAGTTTTAAGAAATAGCATTCCTAGCGTATAACTGACACAATATAAAAAACCTCTACCAAAAACCGCTAATTAGTAACGGCTGGCACAATTACACTGAGTCCACATCCGTCCGTCCGCCCTCTTAAGCGCCATCTGCAACACAAACTTAAGATGCCGTTCCTACCGCGCAAAAATGCTCGCAGAATAAATTCGCAAAGGCAACTCCATCGAAAATCTTAAAACAGCTGAAAGACTGAAACGCACATAATAGTAACCCCGTCTATTTTTCCCGCGGGCAAACTCTGCTTGGAGCTCGAGGCCACACGAAAGAGAGGAAATGGCTTTACAACACGACGTGTGACTAACGGGGAAGAGCCGTGTTGAGGGAGGCCAACAAGCGAGAGATAGAGAGAGAGAAGACTCTCCCAAACAATGGACATTTGCATCTCTCCCTCCACTTCCCTTCTCCCGATCCCTAAACACCTCTCCTCTCCCGTCTGTTCCTTAGGGATGACCGGGTACGATGACCTCATGCTGGGAGAGGAGAGGAAGAGGGGAAGTGTGGGGGAAAGAGGAAGAGGGAGGGAGGGGGAGGCAGAGAGGGGAGGGGAAGGTAACGAGGGAGACAGAGGGATAGAAGAGAGAGAGAGGGGGGATGAACGGGAAGGAGAAAGAAAAGCATCGAGGTTGACAAGGAATTCCCGTTAGGTCATTAGTTTCGAGAGATAAAGGGATGGAGGGGGAAAGAGAAAATGGAGGGGCGATAAGGGAGACCGAATAGCGGTAGGGATTGGAGGCGAACGCAAAAAAGAGCATTAGGGGAGGAGATGGCGGGAAATTATAGAGGGGCTTAAGAGGGAGATAAAGAGAGAGGAAAAGGGTACTGTGGGACGGACCGCGGGGAACAACAGTGGGGAAGAGAGAGAGAGATGTTCTACGCTACGCCGACAACTTTTTAATAGGCACCCGGGGGCAATGGGGCACTATGGCCCGACACCATAGCTCGGGGTTCGCCCTATCCAACTCGCATAAGCGTGATGAAACTCGCATGCAATAAAACAAAGCTTTCCACGGAAACTTTTTTTTTAAAGGCGGGAGGCCTAATCACAATAAAAACGAATCTTTTCGATAACAAAGGAAAGGGTGAGGAGATAAGATTGATGTAGATATTTTTTTTATTATTTCCATTGCTACTTTGCACCTGCGAGCTGGGCCGAATAGCAACGCTGGAAATGTATTTGATATCGACCGATAGAACGGGGATTCGCGATGTAACGCCCAGAAGGTGAGCACACCCGCGACTTAATAAGCCAAGCCCGCGCGGGTAGCCACGGAGACAAATCAATAATTTCTTGATTAGGAGGAAAATTTCGCATTTAAACGCCCAAACGCTCCATGATATCCCTTGTAACTACAAGTTCCATTTGCGGGAAAAAGTGCAAACTTTCGTGATCACACGATGGACAAATGCAGAAGAGGATGACAATCGAATAGCAAAAGGCTATTTCCCTTCTTTCTATGGATACAATCGAATTAACTGAGAAAATTCGACCAATTTCAAGACAAAAATAAACACTGCAGAGCATACGACGACCAATCATTCATTTATCAACAAACCAGTCTCCTTAACGATCAGATAAACGCCTAGGAGCGGGAACATATCAAATATCGCGAGAAAAGAAATAGCAAAAACAAAAAGAAGTGAACCCTTCCCACGATGATCGACAGAGCGCTGAGTTAGCCACTACGACAACGACGGAAAACGATTACTCGAAAACAATCGAAACGCAGAACTTGCAACGCGTGCAGAATGAAAATAAAATAAAAATAGAAAGACGTCCGACGTCGATGACCCTGCGAGTGATGTAATTCGGGACAAAAAAAACTCTATTCCCTGTCACGCTTTTTCTGAGCCCTAATTTTAGCATAATCCATGAACGTGAGTGAGAGAGAGAATGATGGCGAGGTATAAAAAATATCCTGCATTAGCTCGAGTCGCAGCTACTTATAAAGCCACTCGAAAAAAATATAAGAGAAAAGAGGTTGAAGATGAGTCTTCCGAGGATATAGATCGATTCTGCAGGCCGAGAGAGGGAGTGAGAGGGGTAGAGAGAGGGAATGAGAGGGGTAGAGGGAGGGAGGTGGAGGGAGGTAAAGGGAGGAAAAAGGTAGAACTCGGGACGGGATGCTGGAGAAAGAAAGAAGAGAGAATTTTAGCAGAGAAAGAGAGAATGGAAGAGGGTTCGGTGCGAGGGAGTGAGGAGGAGGCGGAGAAAGGGAGGCCTCCTCCCTCCCCCTTGAGCCAGGTTAGGGAAGAGAGGAGACAAGAGTCCTGAGAACAATTAAAGGTGACCTCACAATGCGAAGATGTCTGAAGAATACGAGGTTTATGGAAGAATGTGGCAAAAGGAGACGAAGTAGAATGATCGAGCTTTATTTTATACGCAAACGTATTTTACAAGCCTCTTTTGTTACGTTCTAAGAGTCGGTAATGTAGGCTCAAGCCATTCATCATGAACCAAGGATTAAAAAAATGTGCTTGCTAAAAATAATCCGTCCCGACCTGGAAACGAATCTGCCGTCGGGATTTCAAGCGTCTCGTTCTCTATGCGAGGGCTCCTGAGACGAACTGCCCTCAAGAGAAACCAGAACGCCCCAAATAAGGTCGAATATTACATTTATATAACCAAGTAAAGCAGCGTTTCTCATATTTAAAAATATTTGCGGTTACACTCAAGTTCTCATGTCAGCGAATGCGGCACATTTTCTTAAAATTCGATTTAATTTAATTTACTAGACAATAAGCATCCACTTGGTGTGAGGAGCAGTTTATTGAAGGGAAGTTTGTTCACACTCCCCTCGTACACAGCTAAGGAATACAGTTTCCAAATTTTTGTCCTTCATTTTGTAACGATATTTCCGAATCACATCACCTAATATCCGTTCATACACCAAGACGCTTTGTAGTTATTTTAAAAGATGAAAAGTATCACAGCACGACCTCTCCACAGTTATAAAAATGACCCTTCATTTGTTCAACTCGAGCAATTTCAATTTCTGGATACCAGTCTACAGAATCCATGGGAGAACAAGACGAACAGGCATGTATAACCTAACAAGATGATCCAAGCGGAACTTATGATGCCTACTTTCCACATAATTATTTATTTAATACTTATATTAGGTTTAATAGCTTTTAAAATCACAGCGGATGAGTTGCTCTTTGTGTTACCTAATTTCATAAAATATTACAAACACATTCGAACGGATAACTAAATTGATCACGCGTATCGGTGTGGCAAAAATAAGGCGCGTGTGTACTCGACTATACCGAACCCGAGTCCAACAATAGTCGTTGCTATGGCCACACTCTCGTAATGAGTGATAAAAACTGAAAAATAACGCCAGTATTTACACATAATTCGAAGAAAAACGATCGAGAAGCAACATTCTAAGATAAAATTTACAATCTCCATTCCATTCCTCAGAGAATAGTACAAAACTCGCTGCGATATTACAATTCTAAGATATTTTAATGTCCAAGATAAAATTACCCTGCACGATGGACTTCAGATTTCCCATGCATATCAAATGGGAAAGATAATTCCTGGAATAGAACCCGGGACTTCAATCTTCGCAACAAAAACTAACCTCGGGAGCTCGGCCCATATAGTAAGAAATTTCCACCAAGTGTCATGGAAATCGGTCTATTAGTTCAAAGGTTAATAGGGGGGACGGACAGACAGACATAACGACAAAACTATAAGGCCCATTTCCATTTTGGAAAGTAGGCTAAAAATTTAGAACAGTCATTTCAAAAAACCTATAATTTTCAAAACTTGCTACCAGAAACCTCTCTTCGGGTTCAAAAGAAATTTTCCACGTGTTCAATTGTTCCCAAAGAGGATTACCAACCGTCCGTAAATTTACGGACAGTCCGTAAAAAATAGAAAAAATTGGACGTGTCCGTAAGGTCCGTAAAAATATTTAGATGTCCGTAAAAATGCAATTTCAGGGGGTTAAAGCAATGATAGTCAGCCGTTTTAGTCGGCGTACCCCTTAAAAAATATATATATATATATATATATATATATATATATATATATATATATATATTCATTCATTCGAGTTCTGTCTTACGACAGGTCCTACCAATTAATTAATTGGTTTTGACTAGGGAATATACATACACGGTGTGGTGGTTTCCCGTTGCCTTCCACACCGGACACACACAGAAGGGAGGATGGAAACCCGGTGCCGGCATTTGCCTGCTCTTACGAAGAACACCAGGGGGGCCAACGGCTTAACGTCCCTTCCGAAGGCCGGAACAGCTGAATTTGCGCGGTCTCCTCAAACCACGCAAAAAAAAAATATATATATATATATACTAGTGTATTGCCCGTCATATGACGGATAAATAATATTCCATCCTCTCCCTCTCGCCGTCCCTCTCTCCCTCCATCCCTATCTCCCTCCATCCCTCTCTCCCTCCCTCCCTGTCTCCCTATCTCTGTCCCCCTCCCTTCCTCTCTCTCTCTCTCCCTCCCTCTCTTTTCTCCCACCTCACCCTCTCTCATTCCCTCCTGTCACAATTCATAGCTCTCCCTCTTTTTCTCTCTCCCTATTTATCTCTTTCCTCCCGTCCTTTTATAATTCTATACCTCCATTACTCTTTGTGTACCTTCCATTCTATATCCCTTCCTTCAAATATGACGGGTATGTGCAGATTATGTATTAGAATTAAGGTACTTCCCATTCTTCCTCCTATTCTTTCTCCCTCCTATTCTCTCTCCCTCCTATTCTCTCTCTCTCCTATGCTCTCTCCCTCCTATTCTCTCTCCCTCCTATTCTCTCTCCCTCCTATTCTCTCTCTCTCCTATTCTCTCTCCCTCCTATTCTCTCTCCCTCCTATTCTCTCTCCCTCCTATTCTCTCTCCCTCCTATTCTCTCTCCCTCCTATTCTCTCTCTCTCCTATTCCTTTTCCCCCCTATTCCTTCTCTCCCTTCCTATTCTCTCTCCCTCCTATTCTCTCTCCCTCCTATTCTCTCTCCCTCCTATTCTCTCTCCCTCCTATTCTCTCTCGCTCCTATTCCTTCTCCCCCCTATTCCTTCTCTCCCTCCTATTCTCTCTCCCTCCAATTCTCTCTCCCTCCAATTCTCTCTCCCTCATATTCTCTCTCCCTCATATTCTCTCTTCTTCTTCTCGTTCCCCATCCCTCTCTCCCTCTTATTCTTCACCCTCCTCTTTTCTTCCCACCCAGGGGTTAGGTGGAAGATGGGACTTCCTAGTCTCAATCTCGCCCCAAATAAAGACCAAATCAATCAATCAATCAATCCATCTTCCTCCCATCCATTCTCCTCCCTATCTTTTAAAATTTAACTAGTTTAATTCGGAGGAAATGCAATATATCCCCCCTCAAAATAGCGCCATAAACGGAGTTATTTCTTTAATTACCATGTCAACCTTAAATAACAAATTCTGATTAGCTCATTATATACATTTCCGCAAATTTTCCATTTTCTGTCTACATCATTGATGGAGTTATTCGCGTTTTAATAACTTGTCACTCAGACCTACGGACTGAAAACTTTGCCTTTTGTTATTATTTTTGTGATTTTTTGATTCTTTTAAACCTCTCTTTCTCTCCCTATTTCCAAACCGTCCTCAACTACTCCATTCTTCTAACTCCCGTAACCTATCGCATAATCCTTCACGCTATAAATATTTTACCTGCTCGGTTTGTTTATTAAAACGTCTAGCAAATACCTCCGATTTTCATACCGTTTCTATTTCAATAATATTGAATTTAGTTCATCATAACGATTTTAATCGTTTTTAAATAGGATTTCAGGTTATTAGGTATACCTTCTCGTAAATAACGCAACGAATGCTGTTTATGAAGATTCCCCCCCCCCCTCCTTTCGTCTTTCTATCCTTCTCGTATTAAAAGCCTTCAAAGCACGCTTAATCCCATAAGGATTGAAATAACAATAGGACTTCGAGGTTTAACAATGTAATTGGTAGGCATGGCAAAAATGGGTAGATTTCCCCAAAATATGCGAATTAAACGTTTAACATGAGGAATTTCGAACTGTAGACGAAAAAAGATGAAAAGAATAAGAAACCTTGTAATCTTTCCGTTAAAATGGTTTAGATCTAAATCTCGTGAGTCAATGTTTTCTTATTTTAATGTCAAAAAGAAGATAAGCCTGCACGTCAAAAAGTCGATTTTTACCCATTATCTTATGGAGAATGCAAATCATCCTCTGGAGTCGAACCCTGGACGTTTTTCGCAAATTTTTCTACGTCACTGTATTTTCATATCCGAGGAGAATATGTCTGCCAAATTTCAAGATTATATCTGCATATTTGATCGAGTTGTTCGCTTTTTAAGAGCTTGGCATGGACCAACCAACGCCGCCAGCAGACATCCACGGCGATGAATCCCCGTCGCGCAGACAAAGATATCAAGCGTTTTATATTACGTGATAATATGTTAGAATTTATATATATCCATATACTGTGTGCGCGCGCACGTGTATATGTGCGTGTGTGGGTGTGCGTGTGTTCGTGTGCGCGTGCGCGAGTGCCTTCTGGTTATGTGATTTACGTATATTTTATGCGTGAGATAATTATTAGATTTTGCTTTGATATTTTTAGCCTACTTTCCAAATAAACTGATGTGGGCAACACATGACTTCCTCCATATTTATATGGCAAATTACATGTTGTTAGCTCTTGGATCGTTGTCAATATTTACTTCCGGTTGACCATTAAGAAAAGAAAAAGGAGCGTTACTAAGACGTAATTAAGCGTCAATTGTTAACAATAGTCTTCGGTAGGTGGCATGGTGATGGCAGCTAAAAATATAAGATGTCTCTTAAACAATGCATTATATGGAAAAATGTATCAAACAAAGGTTGTAGAAAATTAAATTTCCTACAACTTTTATTCCAATACATTTTTACATTTATCAAATATTAAAACAAATATTTCAAAATAACGGATAAGTGATAAGAGTAAACGCCCACTTTCGGTGGACCGATTTTTACTAAAAACTAAGCAGATCTTTTAACTTGTATAAAAATGTTAAATATAAAATTTTGCGTTGATCTGATTAATAGTTTTTTGGTTAGTGCGCCCACAAAAATCTATCACATACAGACAGACAGACACACAGACATCATCGAGAAAATAGTAAAAACGTGTTCAGGGGACCTTAAAACGTGTATTTCCGTTGAAATCTCGAATTCGATTTTTTTCATGAAAACAATACTTTCTCTATATTTCGTATATGGAGAAAGTAAAAATTAATGAACATGCTCCTGAATCAAATAAGAAAAAATTACGACAACTTGCACCTACAAGATGGGTAGAACGGCATGAATCCGTAATGGTTGATGATCGAACTGTTTGATGCAATTTACTATGCTCTTGAAGAAATACGTACCCGGCAGAACCAAGACGCTTCGTCAGGCGCCCAAATGCTATCAAGCTCCATTTGTGAGTTTGGTTTTCTAATTTCACTATAAACAGTTCGAACATTTTTTTCTTACACATTGTCGTTGTGCAGATTATTGCAGAAAGTTGATAGTGACCTTTATTCAGCACTAAATCACGTGTGTGATGTGGCGACTTATCCCACAGACATAACGTGCATTCCCACAATACAAGAAAAAAGTACCACATAGATGTTCCACAATGTAGACCGAGTAAAACTTTAGCAAATCATAATGTATTAGATATAAGCTTGTTTGATAAACTACTTCAGGATGCCCATAATGTAACTGTTCCTAAGTTTAAGTCGACTTTAGCGTCTTGGCTAATTACAAGACCGTTCTATAGTGTAGAAGAATTTATAGATTTATCTAGTGTTAACATAAGTTTTAGTAACTGAAGTTTGTAATGTTTACTAATGTTATTTTATATTCTTAATGCTATTATGACGAAGTCTATTGCAATGTAAATTGCTTAATGATGAATAAATACTAATACTAATACTGAACAAATAAAAATTACGCGAACTAATTTTGAAGAGGAATTTAAAACTATACATCAAACGGCATCTGAAAAAGCAGTATCTATTGGGATTGATGTAAAGAAGTCAAGGAGTTACAAAGGTCGTCAACTGGGTGCAAATCTGAAACTACGAAAGAATATTATCGGAGGTCTGTATTTATTCCCGAGTTGCCAAAATATATTTGAAAATGTCGCTAAATCCACCCTAAAAAGTCGTTAAAAATAAAAAAGTGCATAAATACTTAAAAATAATTCTTATTATATCTAATTAGTAAACAGCTTCTTTTTTATAAATGAATAAGAATTAAGATAATATTTAATTGATTATTATAAATAAGGTAGAATTTTTACAAGCCTTTTATTAATAAAGAAAGAATGGGCATTTTCATTTATAGGTTTAGCTTTTAAAATAAGAAAAATAAAAGAAATTAAAAATTCATAATAAAAATACCACATTAACGCTTCATACACAAGTCACATTCAGATAACTCTTCACCACTTATATGACTACTTTTTGTTTCATCTTTAGGTAAGTTCTCATATACATCAGTGGAACCAATTTTGTTTATTACACTTTCTTGCAGTTCGTAGTTGTAACAACATTTCCCATGCCTTCTTAAATCATATATAATGACCAAAATTGCTTTTAAAGTTTTGACACTTATTCTGTTTCGTAATTTTGATTTTACAATGTCCATGACACTAAATTGACGTTCAACATCAGAATTTGAGTGGAGTAATGTGAGTACAATTAAAGCTAGATTTGAAATATCCTCAAAAGTATTTTCACCAGTTGAATCTCGGCAGTTAGCGATATCCGGCCAAGTTTCAACGTATCTGTGGTTTCCCTCCACATGAATGTATGTAGTTTTCTCCTCTGAAAGTCAATACGAGTCAGAATTGTTTAATCTTCGACAAACATTTTTGCTAGATTAAGTACTCCTGGTTGCGTCAGTTTTAAACATTCACTTGCACTCAAACAAGACATTGACTGCAAAGCAGTAACATTCTCTGGCAATCTTTATTGAAGTTCTTTTATAAGTGAAACTAGAGAGTTATGGCATCTTTCACGGTTTACTTGACCAGAACATTTGCACTATGACATTTCCTTTTCAAATTCATATCTTAAGGATGAGGATACAGTCGATTTGCAGTTTCTGTACTTTCTAAAATAACGATCTTTGAACATAGGATATTATTTAAATGTACCAAATCATCAATCAAATTTCTTATTGACGGATTGAACTTATCTTAGAATTGGTTTAAAAAATAATAGAAAAACAGGATAACGGCTGATGTGCTGATAATATATAATAACAAATAATTGCAATTTTTTCAGAATAAATTTGATAGAGGCGGTCAGTAATCATTAAAAGCAAAATCTACTTAGTATTTAATATTCTAATAAAAATCGGTATTTAATTTCTACATTTTTAATGGAATTCAATTCAATTTTTCTATAATTTTAACTGAGTTGCTTTCTGTTTCAACGGGCAGAAATTAAAAATATAAAACAAAATGCTCTAAATGAAAAATAACGTAGTATTTGTGTTCCAGGAATTTTTACTGAACACATCCGAAATTTCCTGTTTCCCTAAGTAAGTGCGCTAAACTAACGTAAATATCATTTCTGTTGCGATGTATGAATGGCAGCATTGAATATTGTTCACTTGTGACATTTTGAGACATCTTAATATTACGCAAAAAAAGTCCGTTAAAAAGTTGGATTGTCCGTAATTTTTCCCCATATTGTCCGTAAAAATTATTTTCACTGGTTGGCATCCCTGTTCCCAACCTTAGATCTGAGACCTACAGTTTGGTCGCCACAGAGTTTTGTGCTGGTTGTATATGGTCTTCTGTGGTAGCCTTAACCCAAATATGCCATTCCTCCTAACAGCCTGTAAGGTGCTAATGGACTGAAGCTTCAAAAATTCAAAACCTTTTTAATTCATTGGGACTTGTTGCGAGTTTTTGGATGTTATTAGTTTCTGGACAATAATAGTACTACATAGGCAGCCTAACCACCATATTAAATGGAGTTCATGAGGAGTAAGGAAAACAAAATTAGTTATGAAAACATAAATTAATGTTGCTTTATTTCCTTACAGAAACTCATTATTCTTTCCCGCTTATCAAATACGACATATAGGCAAGGGCTATCTCATGATAATATACGTCACGTCGACGGAAGTTGAGCGGCTTTCGATTACATTTTCTATAGAGATAAGTTTTTTGCGCTACTTAATTACCTTTTTTTTAAATTTCACGTAAATTCAGTTGTTTCATATACTCGAGCTTTTCCGTAATGTTTTTTAAATAGAATTCATGTTCAGCTTTTGAAAATGCTTGGTTTTCGGAATTTCGGTTTTTGGAAAGCCGGTTTTTTAACTTTGTACGGTTTAAGGTACCTATATCGTATACATTAACACTTAACCGTAACTGACAGTAGAGAAACAGATTTTTACCAACCGAATTTCAATCATTTATTTCTACCATTTAAATATAAGACGCCTGAAAAACACAACCGTGCAAATGCAAAACGGAAAAATCACAATTATACTCCTGTGGAAACTGAATTAGCATTTCCGAAAAGCTGTCAAGAGACAGGCCTATCCTAATACATATTTCCGGGATGAGCTTCTCAGTTCTCGGAGCAATACCATTGAAAAAATCTTATGTGGCCACCACATGACTTTCTCCATACCTGGAATATTTCTAAAAATTCCGAATAGGTTACATCAGTGGTGCCCAAACTTTTCTAATGGCGGACCACATCAATTGCTGCGAATCCCTTGGAAGTTGCCAATTCTTCGGCGGGTCGGATTAGAGTTTAAATTGGAAGTTTTGTATATATTCTGAGGTCCCACATAAAGTGAAAATCAAGTCAAAATAAGGTTTTCATGGCTAACATTTCAACATTTGAAGTTTTATTATCAAAATTAAAAAATTTTTGTGTTAAATTTTTCGAACTGCTTTTTCGCCATATCTTAGCGGGCCGCACAAAAACCCTTCGCGGGCCGCATTTGGCCCGCGGACCGTAGTTTGGGCACCACTGGGTTATATGATAATAAATATTTTAAGGAATTGCGAGAAAAATTTCAAGACTACAAAGAACAGAACTCAAACCATTGCCTCCTGATATTGGATATAGCCACAAAGCTCCAACAATTAAGAAAATAAAAAGGAGCGCTACTAATACGTAACGCAAATAGTTTACCATAGTCGCCGGTAGGTGGCAGCTAAAAAATTAGTTTTTAAAATATCTCTCAAACAATGCATTGTATGAGGAAATGTTTCGGACAAACATTGTAGAAAATTAAATTTCCGGCAACTTTTATTCCGGTACATTTTTACGTTTATAACATATTAAAGCAAATATTAAAAAAACGGATGTGGCAAGAGTAAGCACCCACTTTCGGCTGACCGATTTTTACAAAAACTAATCAGGTCTTTTCCCTTTAACAATAATGTAATATATAAAATTTTGCGTAGATCTGATTAATAGTTTTTGAGTTAGAGCACCCACAAAATACACACACAGACACACACCCCCAGACATCATCGAGAAAATAATCAAAACGTGTTCAGGGAACCTTAAAACATGTATTTCCGTTGAAATCTCGAATTCAATTTTTTATCATGAAAACAATACTTTCTCTATACTTCGTATATGGAGAAAGTAAAAAAGCACCAAGTTTGACCCTGGCCGCTTACAGTTATTTTGAAGCTTTAAAAAAATAAATGAATGACCACTTCCGAATGGACTCGCGATGGCATCTGAAGATCCACTATTACTAGCGGTGCGGGTACCGATCGAAAAGTCCCACGCCAGACAAACGCGACTCGTTTTGGAGTTATTGCAAGAGGAAGGCAATTATACTTTCGAAATAGGAAAGCTAACCGAGATATCCACGCTGTGGCGGGGCGTTCCCGCTACGATTGCGCCACAAGGATAATCGCTGTTATTTCCGTCATAACATCTTCACATACTAAAACTCCAAAAAAGCTTCGCCATTCGACCTTCAAACGGATCCAGCGCGATAATGCGGTGGCATTAAAAAGAGCGACGAGCAAGTGCACATGGCAACCGCCCATTCATCTGGAGCACTCTCTGTTTCTCGTCCACCCACCCTCATCCGGCCAAATTCCAAGAATGCGAGAGCCAAGGGATTAGTAAGGCCGGAGGAACACGAAAGATGCTGCGGATATGGCAGGCCTCGCCCGCCAAAACACGAGTCTAAAAAACGGAAATGTCGCAGAAATGAGATAATTATACAAGAAATCTGTTAAAATCTCCGGAGAAAAAGGAAAGAAAAATAGCTTGTTTTTTATCCCGTGTATTTGAAAGTAAGGAGTTATGAAGGATTACTAGACCTAACACTGCGCTATTCCTTAAGTATTTGTAGCAAAATGTATCTTTTTAGAGTAAGTACCTCCTTAATCCGTGTTCCCGTAATCCGGGAACTCCCGTGGTTCAGAAAAAATCCTGGAATATTTTCCCGATATCACCGCTCTGACGTCGGTGCGTTTAAATTAAAAACTCAAAAAATTCTTTCATACACATACCATATAACAAATAAACTACCTATCAGAATAGGAATGCGAAAACTCAAACCTAATCACTTAAATATAATGTCAGCCAAAGCATAATATTTTCTCTTTCCTCTCTGCTTCAACTATTTTCCATCCGAATGGACATCGTAAGCAAACAAAATTTACGAATCGCAACCTAAAAAAATCAATATAATAGACAGTTTGAAATGCCTCGAAGAATACCTAATTGCCGCGAAATAAATTTATCCAGAATGAACACTTGTAACATATTTTTTCATGGGGATAACAAACTTCCTTGTCCAATCTAACCATCTCCTCCTGCTGCACATTTTGCTCCAAGGCCCATAACTCGTATGAAAAGTGATTAAAACCCTGAAGGAAAGGTATTCGTGAAAAAACTATGTTAAGAAAATTCATTAGTAATTAATCGTAAGTAATTGCGATTTCGCATACTTGACAAAATCATTGCAAAAATGATTGCCTAGATTTTATTTACCATTCATTATGACCAACTCCCGTGATCCGAAAAATTCCATAGTCCAGCATAGCCTATTTCCTAAGGGTGCCGGACAAATGAGGTTGCACCGTATTTTATTTTCCAAAAGGCAGAACACTCGGGAAAGTGATAAATTATGCAGAAAACCCCCACTCACCGAAACTATGATTTTCATGAATGAATCCAGAAAAAAGCGTAACATTTCAATGAACAAGATGGGAAGACGGAACAGAGGAAATAATGATAGTATTAATACATGAATTCTTTAAAGATGTGCTAAAGAAGAAATTCCGCGCTATCCCACCCGCTGAGGTTGTCAGGTCGTCCATCACACGGGCTTCCGCAAAAAATGCGATAAACACAAACAAACGCGCACGAGTCGAATTCTTTCTTGCGACGCCCAGTGGGGAATTTTCAGTAAAACATGGCCAAAATTTTTAGCCGCGTTTCAGGGTATTAAAATGATGTAAAATTATGAAATATTAAAAAAAATGATAAACAGGCAAAATATAAACACGATTAAGAATTCAGTACATACCAAATCGTGAAAATTTAGGAAATAATGAATCGTTCAAAAATTTTTGAAAAATATTTATTTTTCATGTTCGTAATTGCAAAGATATTAATAAAATAAACTTAATCGCTATCTGTCGATACGTCTCCATCTGAATCTGATTGTGATTCTATTGTTTCAGTGATATCGGAATCCGAGAGGTATTCAATATCTGTCCCTGATAAATGTTTCAATTTTTTTGCGGTAATTTCCTAATGCTTGAAATGTAAGGATCGGAAGATACCATTAACCAATTAAAGACATCTCCCATCGTTTTCACTCTTTTCATTTGCATTTTTAAATTGTTTAAAATTTTCGTATGAGGTCGAGACAAACCAAGGATCGGAAAAAAGTATGATTTAATTTTCTTACGGTAAAATCTTAAATGCGGACCAAAGTTTTCCAAAATCAAACTTCTAACCACAAAATTTCAAGTTTTTGAGTCAAAAAAATCTCGCTCTCATAGTACCTAACCCAATTGCTGTCGATTTAATACAATAGCGCAATCCAAAACACATGAAGGAGGAGGGTACGCTAATTAAATAATTATTCAAGAACACAAAATATGGCGTGAAATGCAATACTATTTTGAGTTTCAAGAATTAAAAAACTAAACCAGAATTACAGTTATGAATGGTATTTATTTAGTTGTTGTAAACGACATTGGAGTGTAGCGTCGATATGCAAAAAGACAGAGTGATTTTATAACACGTATCATTCCTAGCGATTATTCTTTTGAATTCAAACATCTTCAATTTCCGGTTAAGGTTTTTTTGTAAGGACTTAGGCCAAAGATCATTTGCTGTAAGTTGTCGGGCTCCACTTATGTGCGCACTGCTTTTATCATGACCAGTTTTAGATAGCATGTTCACGAGTAAGTAACCGGAACAATTTTAAATTCCTTCTCCAAGTAGCAAGATCGTCAGCATAGTCTATGAGAAAGTATTGTAAAAGAGGTTTCAGTATGTTTTTCAAAATTATGGAGGCCGAAGAAGATAAAGTTATGATTGTGGAATCATGAAAGATCATTGGCACCTACCTAAGGAAGCATGTATAAATCATAAATACCCGGGCAAAGAACGGATTGTTCTGCTAGTAGAAAATATTAGAGAGTGCGAATTAATTCATTATATACCAGGGTTGGCCAAGCCTGCTTACCCTCAGAGCTGCACATGATAATTTTGTCAAGTTCGAGAGCCGCAAGACACGCATTCCGCGCACAAAAATGTTTGAACATAACTAGTAATCGAAGCAATACAGAGAGACTACATATCAAGCAAGCATCCCAAAAAGAAAGGAATCCTAAGAAATTAATAAAACTATCAGACTCAAATTAATAAAATAACGGTATTATTCGGTTATCCCGGACCCCTATTAAAAATTCTATATATTTTAATTGCACTCTAGTACCCGAGTCCAACCCCCAACCACTTAACCCAACCCGGGGGAAGGAAAATGGAACTAATCTAACCCCCAACCACTTAATCCAACCCGGGGGAGGAAAATGGAACGAATTCAATACCCAACCAATTAACCCAAACCGGGGAAGAAAAATGGAACGAATCAAACCCCCAGCAACGTAACTTGGATTCGGGTAACAGGGTACAATGAAAATATTATAGAATTTTTGGTAGGGGCACAGGATAAGCGAATAGTACCAAAATAACTATACAGCAACAGTATACCTGGAGCGTTTGATATCAACGTCGTTGAACAAGACAAGAGACTGAAAATAGCTATAAATTACAAAACTTTTCTTGAGAATCGTATTTTAAATTAATTTCGCTGTTCACAGTCTCCATGTTTAAGTAATCGCCGAATAATTTTACATAAGAGCAATAAATTACGAATTGGGAAAGGCATATCACGGACCATGCATTATTCGCACATTTTTTATACAACTATCGGCTTGAATTTGCCCATTTTTAATTGGGAAAGGGCATCTGAATCCATTCACACCACGGACATCGAGATCTCATTCCTTCGAAGGTTTCAAAAAGGAAAATAAATGCCATCGAAGCGTGAACTTTAGAAAGGAAATCCGTTGAAGTGTAGATAAATCAGAACAACTTAACTGAGATTTCGATTTCTCTGAGCAACGACAGAAATAACAGACGAGATCGATCGATTATGCTGCGCCCAGCACGTAATGAAGCAAAATATGTTACGGTCGCCTCTGGGCTTGACCTTCCCTATTGAGGGAGGGATAAGAAACTTTTATATTGCGGCTCTACATAATACGCTGCAATTTCAAAGAGAAGAACGCAGAAATCTTGAAAAACGATAAAAAGTAACTATAGGAGCTAAATACGTGCTGGAAATTCATCGTTGAATTGTCTCAAAATCGATTAATCATTCATTCTTCGACATATATTTAAGGTACGAAAACATTGGAGAACTCGATCTCCGTAGTAAACTCGATCGGCGAGACAAATAATTTTCTAAGAAGTTCCGACGAGAAAATTCTAATCGGCAGACGCAGCAAACAGCGGCGTGCAAGAATGAAAGAGAGAGAAATAAAGAGATGGCGATAGAAGACGAATGAAATGCAATCAATCAACCATTGTTCCACTAACGCCAAGAGTTTCAAGGCCCAGCTTCGACGTTTCGAATTCCGATTAACTTCAAATGCGCCGACACCAAGCAGCAGAAACCTTGGTCGACTACCAGGTTTCGTTTGTCGAAAGGTAGTACAGAAAAATATGACATGCAACAGATGTCAGGTGGGGAATTTTTTCCTCCCATGACTTTTTATATCTTTAAGGGTAGCGCTCATTATGTCCCGTTGCCAAAGTGTAACACGATAAGCTGTGCCTCTTCCGTTTCTTTAATCTGCAATCCAAATACTGAATTAAGTTCTTCAAAATGCAGGCATGAATCACGGGCACCTCGAGACGCCCCATAGCCGCCCCCCCCCCAAAAAAAAACTATCTAATCCATCGAACAACTGCTTGTAATGTAAAATTACTTGGTATAAGCAATAGATACCATCTCCTTTTCAAAATACTAAGGCCACCAAATCGAAGCCAGAAGGGAACATTTGTGTTCGTCATTTTTGTCGACGATGAATTCCAAAGATGAAAAGCCAAACGTTCCCGCTTCTCTTAGATGCGACGCGCTTATTTTCTCTCTTTTTCATGCCGCTTGCCTTCCTTTCTCTCACATAACGCGAATTTTTGCATTCACGAACCTATGTCAAATGAGTGCCATTTTATAATTAATAACTATAATAAATGGCTCTAGGCTTGCTTTTCTGTCCAGATAGCTGCATTGCTTCTATAGCACAGCATTTCAAGGACTATAACATTTTTCCCTATTTTCCACAGGTAGCATTAATTTAGTTCTGCAAATTATGCACTTACGCTCCGGAGAACTACTTGCGGCATAATACCGCGTGCCATATTTGCTATATTTTATAAGTGTTTCACTTCGATTGATATTTTATTCTCAATACATAAAGTAGAACCTTAACTGGATTATGTACGATTACAGTGCGAGAAATATGTACAACTTGAGGAAAGATTGGCTAAAATTGCAAATAAAAATACTACGTAATTAAATAATAATTAAGGTTTTTAAACCGGTGGAAATTAAATTTGGAACTATAAATACGATCCTCACAGTTAAGAAAAAAAAATACAATGAACGACCAAGCATCAATATTCATAAAATCAATTGCTAATACAAAATTTTATCCAATACTGCCAGCAAATAACTACAGAAGCATCAATAACGAGATCATATCACGTACAACCTTAAATTTATGTATAGAATATAATAAACTTCTGCATGGTATATTAGCAGAGTGACCATACGTCTCGGTTTAGCCAGGACAGTCTCGGATTTTAGATGTTGTCCCGGCGTCCCGTCCGGTTTGGTATTTGTCCCGGTTAAAAATTCTTTTTATATTTTATTTCATAAATATGAAATAAATAAATCACATTCCACCAATTATTTCTTATTACACATGCAATCCATTTATTAGAAATTAAAATCTCATCTTTCAATTAAGTTTAAATAAGTACAATCCGTAGGAGGCGCCTGTAAGTGCGACGTGTGCAGCGCTCTCCGACAGCCGAGTGCACATTTAGCTATACGAGTTTCGAAGCAATTATCTGTTTTAGATCAGGGATCGACTGCCTATGGCACGCGTGCCAAAAAATGGCACGCGAAGAGATTCAAGATATTTCAAAGAAGAATTACAAAAATATATAATTAAAGGAGGTTTTGTTTGATTTCACTTCCATTTCGTATTGTAATGATACCGCATTATATTGTTAAAATGTAAGACTCGCCTTTTTGTAAGCGTTATGGGCAAAACTATTTGAAGAGTGGCACGCGAGAAGGGCCACAGATAGTGAATATTGGTAAAGGGTGGCACTCAACGGAAAAACGTTACCGACCCGTTTTAGATCATCCTATTTACTTTCACGAATTAAGTTTATCTAAAACGTTACATTTAATTTGCTATCACGCCATAATATTTTCTTGAATGTAGCCAGATACGGATTTAACCACGGCTAGAAATGATACGCGACGTGGCCAAAGTACTTTTTTTCCCTGGTCAATTTTCTAAAAACTTGGGGTGCGTTTTATAGTGCGAAAAATACGGTAAATATGGCTCTAAAATATTTGTTCCCATCAATTTTCTGAAGGGGTGGTGGAGTGGTTAGAGCGTTGGCCTTCCACATAGCGGTCTCTGGTTCGAATCCAGCGGAGGTCGGATTTTTCAACCTGGGATCGTCCCGTTCCCTACTTGTGTGATTTGAGGAGAACGCGCAAGTCAGTTGGCCCCCTGGTGCTCTTCGTAAAGAGAAGGCTAATGTCGGCACCGGATTTCCTTCCTACCTTGTTAGTGTGTTCATTGTGTAAAGAATTGTGGCTATAATAATCCAAGAGGTTGATTGGTCGTAAATATAAACCAACAACACCAATTTTATGACCAATTCTGTAATGATTTTGTACACATAATGTTAGAATTTGAAAGAATTATGGCTACTTTATCGAGGAAATCATGGCCAAGCTACGCAGAATTTATCTATTTGGCATTTAAGCGACAAAAAACTAAAGATCTCATATTGTCCCGGTCACGTCCAGGTTTTTCTTCCCCAGAACACGGTGTGTGTCCCGGTTTTACTTCTTCAGAATCTGGCCAATCTATATATTAGTAATATGAGCTAGAAGCATCTTTGACACTTCATCTGCCTAGGAATTTGGAATTCATCTCATAAATGTTAATGTCCAATAACCGCGATTTTTTTCGGAATTTATAGTGTACCCTTCAATAAATTATGGTTTTGTTAAAAATCGTACTGATTCAGTAGAAGATGGTTCTTAATATTGAGGCACTTGTTATCATAAATTTTAAAACCACAGAGAAATGTAACATTTAATGTCCGTAGTTTTGATCACTCATAGATGAGAATCTTTAACAGAACAAAACGTATATAATATCACAGCGATATCCTCTACTTTTATCTCAATTGAATAAATTATAATAGCTAAACAACTTTTTAAAATATAAGAAAATGTTTAAACAAAATAACTTGTTACAAGATAGATACGACCATGCACGTACCCAGAAATTTACTTCGGGAGGGGGGTCTGAGGCCGAAAACTAATTTCCAGCAATTGATTAAATAAAAGTCCTATTTAAATAATATAAACTTTTATAACGTTTTTAGTTCTCCTAACTCAATGCAGCAAATGGAAGGGTAGCAAGAGGCAACATAGCAATTTTCTCATTTAACATCAATTTCGCCGTAGTCTTCACCTTTACCTATTTACCTATCTATAACAAGTTTGTAGCGTGGTTATCGCAGATTCCACAAATGTCAGTACATCGAACCCTCCCCCCTCCTTGCATACGACAAAGATCCGAAGATTTGAATACTTAACTTATTCTTTTTCATTAAACCCTATAAACCTCTGCTACCAGTAAATACTATTTTAAACTAATTTCAAACCGCCTCCAGCAGGAAAGGTTAATGGAACAAAAATTAAAATGTACTTTCACCGCGAGTATATCCTTATGTTATAGTTTAAACGAGAAATTACTATTTAAGTATTCTAGCGAAACATTTTTTCTGACAATTCTTCAATAAACAGGCAAATTAATCACAATTAAAATTAAAACATCAAACATCTCATTCGATACAAATTCCACTCATAATCGCCAATTAGGAGTCAGGAAAACTGTTTTCTTGTTTCCTTAACAGACTAGAATAGATTGTCGACACAGATAAATCGATACAATACTGAAATTTCTAAATATGAACTTACCGACCAATAGTATGTAATTCGTTTTCGGGTGGCATGGAACCTATTGAGTCCTCAGGCTGTTATTGTTTCACACGTTCCCCTGGGCCTCCTGAACGTAACCACACTTCACAGGGCTGGCGAACAATGCCATACCGATCGAACATTTCCCAAACCAATAATTATTATCATTAATATAAAATTAACAAATGTCGATGAGACATTTTCGTCTGCACGCGCCCTTTTCTCGCTGTCGCAATACCACGTTCGCGTTGCGTTTTTCTCTTTTTTTACTTCCATGCCAATTTTTTTTCAAGTTGTTGTCAACGATCTCGCAATTATTTTAATATTACAAAATATGCATATTAAAATTATATATTCGCTCAAAATCATTTAATATGATCGGAATTTATTTGCTCAAATTGAAAAAGAAAAAATATCAACACTAGTTAATAAGACATTGAGATTCGATTCCTGATAAAAAAGGGAAAAAATACTCCAAGTTCACTAGCAATTCTTCTATTAAATTGTGATAAAATTCATAAAAATCAATGCGAATAAATGCCTTTTCTACCTCTACAACTGCCTGAGCTTGTACAGAACCAACGAACCAAGAGTCGTCCCGGAAGATCTTCAAGATTGCAGAATATCGATAAGAGAAAAGTTAGGTATTCCTTTATTATTTATCACTATATATTATATAATAAATATCAGCAAAAGTACAATTTATAAAAACCATCGACAGAAAACACTTTAAGGAGCATATCGATTGTTATTAACAAAAATTATACGCTCATTTTATAAACCTATAACACAAAGGAGCCATCAATAATCAAATATGATAAAAATTGGCAATGACATTAATATATTAGATACCTATTAAATTCAATTCTGCACAGTAAGGTTTGGAAAATTGGCCCAAGACCAGATCCATACTTCAATAGACATTCCTTTGTAAATCTGATAAATAAAGTAATACTTTGGTGAGTCCATACATTTAATGGGTCGTTACAATAGGCTGTTAACTTGGGCAAGTGTCAGTAATTAAGGGTAAAAAAACGAAACAACAACCGGTTCAAACTATATATGGAAGTGAGAGAATGAAAACATTTAAATTTTAAACACACAATCGCAACTGTGATACTTCAACGGAAAAGATCTGACAATAGAGAAGGAAAGTTTTGTGAAAAAGCTGCCAAAAATGTACATTAAGAAAGTACCTCAATCTAAGACCAGTGTTTCAAGTGGTAATGTCAGGTGACTTGAAACGTTTTGTTAGCACCACTAATCATCCGTCAAATTAATACTTGTGAAAGAAATATTAATACAGGATTTCATCACAAATTACCGGGCATGTCTCTCAAGCAATGCATACACAAAAATACAAATTTTTATGACAAAAATAGAAATTCTGAAAGGGGCATTTCCTGTGAAAGGGAACAACGTACGAAGATCATACTATCAAAAGAAAGATTAATAATATTGATGCCGACAAGTTTTACATACAGTATCAAAAAGACAGTCGGAAGTAGGAGAAAAAACAGCGCTAAAACAAATGGGAGTCAGCAAAATTCGGCATGCCTGGAGCAAACATTTTAATGTTAACTCTTTCATGTACAAATAAAATAAGAATTTAAATGAACTGTCATTTCATTTCCTCCAAGCTTCCAAATTCGATGTAATTCAGAAGCTATAGCGTGATACAAGGCATGCAGACACATTTTCAATGTAAATGACATACTACACTCGAAACTTCAAAGAACAATAAACAAGAGGGTTTGTAAGATAATGGCAGTATACAAAAAGCTGATACAGAAAATACATTTAAACCTATCTAAGTCAAGGATAAGCAAGCTCTATGTAACCACATAAAGGTGTGTCGCAGACAGGTGAAAGTGTCTAGGACGAGTGTCAGAATCATAAATAGTATCATACCTTATACTCATATCTGAGAACACGTTAAGCAAAAATATTGAGTAGCATAAAATATCAATGCAGAGAAGCTTCAACTTACCTTCTGGAAGTCATGGCTGCAAGTTATTTTCAGAAAAACTTCATAAGAGGTACGTAATGTTAGAGAAACAGCCCTACCATCACAACTTGATCGTCACTTGTACATTTCTACTGCGTATGAGAAAGTTCGAGTTGCAGCACTGCTTATTATGATGGCAAAATAAAGCACATGTTCGCATATGGCGCATATTCACGACTTTTTTTCTCAATAGGAAATACATAATATTACACTTTAGAAAAGATGCACATTTCTGTAATATAAACAGCGACCATTATGTTTCAAATAATATGTTCTAAATGATCCAGAATGATAAAATACAATGGTTTTCTAAGTCCGAGTACAGATTACAGACAAATTTCTTCACTCTCCAAACAGTTGCATTACTGCAGTTTGAAATTATAAGTAAACACAAAGAAAATTGTTTACGCTAAAGACGAATTTCAACCTATGACATGAATAGCCTTATCGCCATTACGAGCCGTCAATGCTTATCGCGAAATTTCTCGCGTGAAACAATTTTAAATGTAATTATTATAATTGAACTATAATCGAAAAGAAATTGCATTAAAAACTTACAAAGATGTTTTTAAAATATTTAACGAGATAATCTCATCCAATCTTGGAAGAATTAAGTTTACGTGATAAATTAGAAGTTAACAAAAATGTAATATAGCTCGTTTAACCCTTTTACTACCTCATGTGTACCTTGGACCAATATTATATCTTTTAAAAGATTATTTTTACAGTGTACTTTAAAAGTGATATATTATTAACTTGAAAATTTTTAAAGGAATGCAGTCATTCTGTAAAAACATAAATTATTGCTTTTTCAGATTTAGACTCCAATAACGAATCATTACTTATTATCGGTTCCATTGGACCCTAGGGTCTTTATACTCGATTCATTTTGAGTGCAAAATTTCACATATTCATGTTACAAGAGTAAAATATTATAACTGCCTTCAGACCAACTAGCAGAATTATTATGAAGATGGTCCTTCATCCCTGACTGGCATCCACTCTCAAAACTGCTTTGTTCATCAACTGATTGATATAAGCAAAAAAATTATAAACTTCTACTAAAAATAAAAGATTCATAACCTATAGAGATTGTGAATGCCACCTTCTAAGAAAATAGAGGCTTAGACCAGGAGCATCAATTTCATCCAAGAGTTTCAACATGTTCAATTATGCAGATTTTTAATGAGAACACGAAAATAAAATTGAAAGCAGAAAATATCCACCCAACAATTAAACTCATTTTTAGAGTGGCAACAAGTATCGATAAATTCTTCATGAGCTCATAATTGACAATACAGTTTCAAGAATCCATGCACAAGGGGACAACTACAGCAAATCTGATGGTGTTTTCAGCCTTGGATGGATGCTCTGAACAAGTTATATTCCTATCAGTATGCTTAATATGGATGAACAGTAGGTAAATAACCCCAAAATGACACTGCCAATTCAAACTGTATATCAAATATATTAAATCACATTCTGAATTCTATGCAAATGCAACAAGTTATTCGATCACTATTGAGCTATTTTTTAGAAAAAAAGAATACCTTCAAACAGGTTTTTTTAGAAGGTATGCCCAATAAAGGAGTAAAAATCATTGACAATTTATTTCATTTGATACTGAAAGATGTGACCAACTGTTGGCCAAGTTAAGGCAGATTAACCTGAGTTACTGAAATAACTAATTTTGGCCAGGAAAACAAACACCAGATTCATTTATGCTTGCATTTCAGAAAGATGTAATAGTTGAATCTGTTAGGAATCCAGTTATGTGATGTGTAGCAATTGTTGAACATTACACTAGTAATCATATTCACAAGATGGAAAGAATGATTTTATATAGCTATATCATTATAATCAATAAAAAATAACAGCAATAAAATAATCTAATTTTTACTGGTTAGAATGTATATTAAAAACAATAAATTAATGCCCTGTTTTCAGTATAACAGCAGAAAAATACTAATCAAATTAAATATTAACTCATGAATCCATTAGACCAAACTGATAATTAATGAAGCAAAAATCAGCCGGTAGTTAAGATTACATTGTTATTAATTGACTTAGTATATTCAACTAATATATGTACTTGAATCCAAATTTAATGGATTTGTTTGTATGAAACTTCTGGCTAATTAATCTCTTGGATTATTATAGCCATTACTCCTTCCACACAGAACACACACACAAGGGATGAGGGAAACTCGGTGCCGGCATTAGCCTACTATTTATGAAGAGCAGCAAGGGGGCCAACTGCTTAACATCCCTTCCAAAGGATCGAGTGCTGACTTGTGCACCAAATTTAATGGAATTTTAATAGTTTTCATAAAGTACTTATAATTAATTCAAAAACCCTATATTCCTGTTTTCTCAGCTTTACATAAAATTACAAAAACTATTGGTATAAATAATTATAATATACAGAAAAGAACAATGGAAAAGTACCACGAAAGATATTAAACAATATGATATGGATAAATGAATAATTTACAGTAAATATTATAGTGTGTAAAATGTAAATACATGCAAACCTCCATTACGAAGCCTCTGGCAACAAAGCTCCTTTTATATGAAGTCAGCACTTTACTCTGAAATCTGCCCCGAAATGTATTTAAAATACTTAGATGCAAGAGAAAACAAAGATTTTTTAGTTATTATGAACTTTGAATGATTTTCTTGCAGCTTAAAGTTGTGAATCTTATGCAGGATGATAAAACATTTTTTAGCAAAATACGAAAAATAATCTAAAAAATGAAAACGGAGAAAAATGGTACTTTGTGATATTTAATGTGGGTGGTGAAAGTATGGAGGTTACTTTGAGGCTTTCTTTAGTGAGAGAGTTTTTCATGAAAAGAGAAAATGCCATTAGAATCCCCACTGCTCGGACTTGGTGAGACACGTTATATGTTGCCACATGTATGCACAGGTGTCTCCAAATGCTCTATTCGACATAAACAGTTTCAAGGGTCTTGTGATTATATTACTTATTTCTTCCTTCAAATAATTGCCTGATATCAAAGGAAAATATCATTTGCTTTTAGTTCTGTCATCCAATGTGCAGTGAGCATTGCTTTTGTACCTTCTCAGATGCCTTTTACAAAGTCTTTTTTACGATCCTCAAAAGCTATACTTTGAATTTAAATCCATATTTTAGGGTTTAATTAAGTGAATTTAAAAGCAACCCTAATGTCAGCCAAACAACCACCTAGTGGTAGTGATCCTAGTACTCCTATGAAGAAATGAAAATTCATCTTACTTGCTGAGAAAATGCAAGCGATACGAAGAGAAGAGGTAGGCAGGCTATCGTGAGATGCTTCAAGAAAGGAAAAAGAAATCAAGACGATCTACCCTTGAACATTCCTTAAGAATAAATCAGCTACTCCACAGCCCCAAATTCCAGGTCCATCAACCCGGGATCCCAGCACTACTAACCCCCAGTAATGTCTGCAATCCACAGTTGCCAAATTAAAATGAAGATGTTGATAATTATAATTTAAGTTCCATGTAAAGTCTTTGACAAAGAGATATTAAATGCTTTTTTGCCTTTTTATTTGTTGTACATGTGCTTCTATTATTTTGTCATATACATCTTCTACGACATGTGTAACAAAGTACTGGAACCTATCCCCTTTTACTACATGTTAAATCTACCTCTGGCAATGTAGTTTCTGAGAACGAAGTGGATGCTAGGAATGCATCTACTTCGTTATGGGAGGTATGCCTGTACTAAGTTTATTGTAACAGAAAAATTAATAGCTTTTAAAAAAGGTAAATAAAATTCAAGGGGAGAGAATCAAAGTGGACAACTGCCCCCATTTGCCCATCCCAGCTGATGTTTGGAAATATGTATCTGAAAAATGAGCATAGTAGGAAATGTCAAAAATAAAGATAATCCAAAATACAAGCTACCAGAAGAAGCTGAAAAACTCAACTCTTATAAAAGAGAGAAAAATTACATGAAGATGAGTCCAAATGGAAACGTTTGATATTTAACTTTTTATTTTTCCTTATGCATAAGATCAGATACCCAAGTGCTTAATGGAATGCATAGCACTCAACATTAACAGGAAAAAATCTGATGTGGCCACCACATGACTTTCTCCATACCTGAAATATTTCTAAAAATCCAAATAGGTTACATAATAAAGAATATTTAAAAAAACTGCGAGAAAATTTCAGACTTAACAAAGAACAGAAATAAATTCAAACCATAGCCTTCTCATATTGGATATAGCCACAAAGCTCCAACAATTAAGAAAATAAAAAGGAGCATTAGTAAGATGTATCTAAGCATCAATTATTAACAATAGTCATCGGTAGGTAGCATGGTGGTGGCTGCTAAATAATCTAGTTTTTAAGGTATCTCTTAAACAATGCATTATATGGAAAAATGTTTCGAACAATGGTTGTAGGAAATTAAATTTCCGGCAACTTTTATTCCAGTATGTTTTTCAATATATCAAATATTAAAGCAAAAATCTGATGAGGCCACCACATGACTTTCTCCATATCTGTAATATTTCTAAAAATTCCAAATAGATTACATAATAATAAAGATTTTAAGAAACTGGGAGAAAATTTTCGACTACAAAGAATAGAAATAAACTCAAACCATAGACTTCTGATATTGGATATAGCCACAAAGCTAGGAGTGTTACTAAGATGAAACTAAGCATCAATTGTTAACAATAGTCATTGGTAGGTGGCGTGGTGGTGGCAGCAAAAAATATAAGATATCTCTTATACAATGCATTACATGGGAAAATGTTTCAAACAAAGAAAATTAATGTGGTGAAATTTTCTCGGGTTTCCAGCCTGGTGAGAATGGTGTCTTCTGACGTTTCGGTGCCTTTCTCTTGTGCCATCTTCAGGGAACTCCTGAGTGCCATGCGGTTTTTTTTTCAAATGTTTTTATTTCCGAAAAATACGACTAATCAACTCTTACCCATAACAGAACAGGCAGAGTGAGGGTCAAAGGTAAGCTTTCCCTCCCATACAGAATCGCAGCAGAAGTTCCACAGGGAATGGTACTCTCACCCCTACTCTTCATCCTCTACTGCCACGATAAGCCAAAGGATGCCACAGGCAACGCCACCACAGCACAGTACGAGGATGACACAGCAGTCTGGACAACGCAAAAAACAATAATAGGGACCAAAACCTGCATCCAGCAGGCTGTAACAGCCCTCCAGGGATGGATGCAGCACTGGAGGCTCTGACCTAACCCTACTAAGTCCACTCTTCTCCTCTTTACAGAGAAAAGCGACCAGCAGAAACGTGACCTGCTGCACATACAACTTTGGGGAAAAGAAGTTCGCCCCAGCATCAGCGAAAAATACTTAGAAGTCAAACTCGACCGGCACATGACCTTTCAGAAACACCTGACAGACATCAGAAACAGAATCTGCAGAAGGAGCAACCTCATTAGAGCGGTACGAGCAGGCGGAAGGGGGGTGACAGAAAGCACAGGGCTCACTCTCTACAAAGCTTTCATAAGACCGGTGATGGAGTATGCCTGTGCTGTGATCACACCGCTGGCACGATCAGGACTCCGCAGACTGGAAACAACAGAGCGGAGGATTCTCCGGCAGATCTTCATTTTACCATATGTCTTCCCAAGCAAGGAGCTGTACCAAGTTACAAGAGTAGAACCCATCCTGCACAGGATGGCACGACTGTAGAGCAGAGCGGCAGAGAGGACCAACAAACATCTACCCAACCTCATGACCAAAACCCAATACCAAATACCCATCCCCAGCTAGGGTTATGGTCAGCACATTCCAAATGTACTTTCCAGACACCCCGCTGCTTAACTACCACCTAAGGTGTCCCATCCCTTTCTACCTCCTTCCCATTACAGGGGTCCCTCTGTACCCGTGAAAAAAGAAGAGAAAGAAAAAAGTAAAGTGAAGTGAAGATCACTAGTGCAAAGTGAAGCCAATACGGCCCTGCACAGACAATAAAGGCCAGTGATTAATCCTATATTGTGTTACATCTTGTTGCCCTTTTCATCCTTTCCACTTTCCATCATTCAAGTTGCTCATCATTGTTAACTTCTTACCACTGTCTTTCCTTTCGTTATCTTTCACCAACACAGAATTGTCATAAGTCAAATGTAACCAATTTACAATTGTTGTTTAAAGAGTCTCCCCATTGTTAACAAGTAAGAAACAAGACAGTGCAAACCTCGGCTGTCTGCAGAGGATTTTACTGGTTTCCCCTCTGTCAAGGGCAAATGCCAGACTAAACGCCATCCCGGTAGAAAAGAGAACTTTATGTAAAAATCTGACAGAGGCTGAACAAAGTGGAATGGCTCAAACTAGTGGGCAGACCCGAAGAGGCTATGGCCTAAATGGGATTTCCGAAAGTGAAATGATGTTATACTTGCAAAAATATGTAATTACAAAACAAAACATATGTAAAAACTTTTTCGGAAATAAAAACATCTGAAAAAAAAAATGGTATGGAACTCAGGAGTTCCCTGAAGGTGGCACAAGGCACCGAAACGTCAGAAGACATAATTCTCACCTGGCTAGAAACCCAAGAAAAATTCACCGGATCTATTCGCCGGGAAAGCATCAGATCATTCTAAAGAAAATTAAATTTCCTATAACTTTTATTCCAATATATTTTTACATTTATAAAATATAAAAGCAAATATTTCAAAATAACGGATGTGACAAAAGTAAACACCCATTTTGGGTTGTCCAATTTTTACCAAAATCTAATCAGTTCTTGTGCCTTTTATAAAAATGTTAAATATAAAATTTCACATTGACTTGATCAATAGTTTTTGAGTCAGAGCACCCACAAAAAAGCTGTCACATACACAGACATCAAGAAAATTGTCAAAACATGTTCAGGGGACCTCAAAAAGTGTATTTCCATTGAAATCGATTTTTTTCATGAAAACAATACTTTCCCCTATACTACGTATATGGAGAAAGTAAAAATATTTAGGTGTACATAATTTAATGGGCCGGAAAGATGATGTAAAATAACAAAAAACAATAGAAGTGATACATCATAACAATTATTAATTATGTTAAGGACATATGTACAACTTATACAACTCAAACGAAAAAGGAAACCGAGAATTTGCAGAATAGCCTTCCTAAGACATGACTCCAATAGCAAGTTAAAAAAACAGGAATAAAATATTCTGAGCAACAAAAAAATACTAATGAAGCAAATACCTATAAGCAATACTGAACATTAAGCTGCCAAAACCAAAATATATAAATGGAGAAAATATTTTAGTTGTAATGAGAAATTAAAACCATAGCCTATAATGAACTAAAGTGGTGGTATATAGCATTATACAACTGTAAATAAGGAAGACGAAAAAAATAAAAAGAAGAAAAGGCAAATGATTTACATACTGATTCACAGGAAGCAACTCCTCACCAGAGGCGGATTTATGCACAGGCGCATGAGGCCCTAGTCGAAAAGAGGGCCACACCAAAGGTCGATTGTAGCCAAAAACCTCTTCCCCTTCTTTCCCGAAAAGCTCAAATATTCTCCCTTTTTCCTCGGCCATATTTGCCCCTGTTGAGCCACGAAGCCCAGTCCTAGGGCATCGCTGCAAAACAAAGCCATGCTACCCTAACCACCTCCGATTTACCTTTGGGTCATTCTCTCCATTTATGATGGTAAAGTTGCCCTGTTGTTTATCTAACATCTTCCTTCATGAAGCATAGTAGGAGGGGTAGTGTGGAGGGTGAAAAAGGAAGCTTCAATTAATGGAATGTAAATAAACACCTACGTTGAAATCCACCACTTATGTTCCTACATTTTGTTGTTTAAAAAATATTTTTTGCTATATATGTATCTTTCTATGCTGTTGTATTTATTATGACAACTGATTGTTTAGTTTTTTTGTGGATCTATGAATTTTCTTTTTACTTTAATGGAATAAATGTTGTAGTTTTAAAATTGTAATGTATTTTATTTACTGGATATTACATTTGTTAAGAACATGCATTTTTATCAGATTTATATTTTCGTACCCTAAATCAATGAGTCATTTTCTGGAAGGGGCCTCAAATTAATCTTTGCACCTTGGGCCTCTAAGTTGAAATCTGCTACTGCTCTTCACCATAGACTGATTAATTCATGCACAAATTCATTCAGTCACAAATTTCCTGGATTTAGGGAATGCCAATCAGTGCCAATAAATCTGGTTCCTTCCCAGGAGAAGGTTCCTTCAAAATCCTAGCAATAACACCTAAATATATATTCCCATATCAAGGAAACAAGCCATCAGTGTAATTTCACATTAGTAATGAGTAGTAATGGTTGATAATGATGATTGTAACTATGCTATTTCCAATCTTCAAACAAAAAAAACAAGAATTTATATCATACCAAAAAATGAAAAAATATAAATGCCAATAAAAATATTGGGACTGATTTTTGTAGTTGTGACGCATCAATAATTAGGACCATAATAAAAAACTGGATTTTTTTCTATCACTGGTAGAATTAAAAAAACGTGATGATATTCATTGGAGAAACAATGGTTATGGATAAAAAATTAAATCCTATTCTATAAAAGTTTCAGAAGATACTTAATTTAATAATAACCTTCTCAAGACAAAATTTGTCAAATGGATATTCCATATCATAGCTGAACAAGTTATGTCTACTTGCAATAACGCTGGTTACGGATTAATCCAATACGATTCAAATTTTTTATATATTAACAACAAAATACTCACAGGTGTATGTCAAGAAATAAAGTTCAAACATTTTGATCCAATAATTTTACTCTTCTCACGTGATAATGGGTGATTTTCACAAAAAGAAATGACTAGAACATTTTTATCATTTTTCCTCAACAATTAACACAGCCATTCAGCTAATTGGCAAATACGAACAAGGATAACATCAGCTTAAAAACCCTTAAAAACCATTCAAAAATGTGCCTTAGAAAATCCAATAAAGCTATGTGCACAAAAATAATGATTCAGTTCCGACAAATATTGCGGAAAACAGTTGAGCAAGCATATTTGTTAATGTGACTCTCACAATAATACTTTTAACAGTCATACAATTAAATGACAATAGACAGAGAATCTCTGTTAAAAACACTGATAAACACGTCCACTGTTGACATATAAAACATAACATAATACAGAATACAAACATTTCGATTTCCACTATTTTTCTGATCTAACAATATCTGCCCTTGATATTACTCATCGCTACGATTTTCGGCACAATACAAATCTAATTTGGCACATATTAATTGCAATCATATTTTGCAAACTTTCACAACAATAAATATTTCAGTGACACAGGATATAAAAAAATCTTTGAAAACATAGTTTGACACAACAAAGATGCAAACCATTAATAAAATATTTAATGGAACATCAAAAATTTATTTCTTTTTGCTATGTTGTGTATGCAATGAGACACAGAGGACATGATGATTAACCTTATTTAGTTTTACCCTTTTTGCTAAAACTGTAAAAAGAGAATTTTGGATATGGTTGTTGATATATTAGTTTGTAACTAATGATACACAATGAAATCTTATGTACAATAATGAATTTTATACATAATACTAAGTCAGATGTTTGTGAAATCCATATTATAAACAAGCAATCACAAGAATGAAATAAGATATACTTTTCAGAGGTAAAAAATAAATTAAAATAACTGAGATATGAATCAAATATTCAACATTTGCTACACTACTATTAAATGAAAAACTGAAAAATAACATGGCAATAGCAGACATCCTATATCAAGAGCAATAACTGTACACTGGGCAAATACTGTATAGAAAAGCACATAAATAACAGTTAAATATCACCTTATTGATAAATACACTTTTTACATGAACATTGTCCACAACGAAACAATGTAGCATAGCAAATGCAAGCAAAAAATTCTCAACTAGCCTGCATTACAAAATGAAGACAGGATTACAAAGATAAACAGCAAAATACTGGCTAACATGGACATTTCAATAATAAATGATACAATAACAAATGTTTTAATAGATATTATCACATTTACAGAAGAAAAAATCATTGTAATAGACCTCCTAATCAACAAGCTGATATGGGATTAGCCAAAATGAAACCCATCAGACTTCTGGTAGCATACTGTCTAAGAAAGAAATTAACTTTAGAAAATGTGCTTTAAAGTTTAAAAAGGCTATTTGAATGATAGAATAAAGAGAGTAGCACTGAATTGATAAATATTTCAAGATTTCATGAAGTCAGGTTCAATTGTACCCTTGTGTTTGAGTCTACAAAGTGTAGGAAAGTAAAGAAGAGTTTAGAGCAAAATTTAGAATAATGTGAAAAAATGGGAATCCCAGTTCCCATACATTTTATGGATTTGCACATCTTAATAGAATCACTAAGGAAGGAGCCATACATCAGATAGCTGCAATAAAATTGCCACTCGAATCCAAAATCAAATAAATATGACCTTCATTTAATTTGTAAGAACCTTAAATGGAGCAGAACACAAGAAAAAATACAAATGGACGGGTGAACATGGACATAGCAACGATGCTGATAACAAAGATAATAAGAATAAAAGGCAGATAATTAAAATAGTTACACCATGAAGATGGATTATTACCACCTTCATATGTACAGCATACATTTTACATAATGTAAAATTAGGCCTATTCGTGCTCCTGTTTTAAGTTTATCACTACAAAATGTAATTTATAATCTGAAAATATACTGACACCCCAGAAATAAAATTACATCCCTACAAGGGACCATAGTTCAACATCGCTATGCTAACCAACTTCAACACATCAGAAAATAATTTTTAACATAGAACAAACTAATAAAATGAAAACACACATCAATTACCGTACTAGCATACTTAAATATCACATATGGTAGAAAATCAAGAGGCATAATATAGACTTGTTTAAAAAATTGTTAACACCTCTATGGGATGTAAAACTTGTTTTATTCTTGCTTTGCAAAAATATTCAAAAGTCCACTTTAATTTTACAGCATAGATGGAGGTCTTCCAGCCCCCAAAAAGCTGTTAGACAAAAGTAACTCCCATCAGTGGTGTACCCAAGGGAAGGGATTTCAGATGTAGATCCCCTCCCCCTACGAGAATGTCTCTCTGGCATCAATTCACATGCAAAATCCAGTCAATGCCGGAGACTATCAAAATGTATGATTATGGTGATAAATGCCATCTTCAAAAATAGGTAAAATGGACTGGCTGTGTTAAATATGCATAGAGAAATCACTCCTGAAGTAGTGCTAGATTGTTTATCACAAAACACCAAAAGACTTAAATTTCAATTATGAACGTCTATCGGTAATAAACAATGAATGTATATATAATATAAACAAGCAATAAATACACAAATTGAAAAAATGTTTCCAATTTTTCAACAGACATTCATTCATTTCATACTCCTGGGTATGCCACCGACTCACATCCTAAGTAAGTGTTAACATTTTTTTATAACTTAGGGTAGTAAAAATATATTCCATGCATTTATATATTTTTAGAGATCAACCGATTTTGTTATAGTAACCATATAATACACAACTTCATTCATATAAACTCAAATGAATTTGAAGAAAAGTTCCACGTTAGTCTAACAAGGGTTTAATCAAATTAGAAACTAATCTAAAGCTTTATAACCATATCACATTTCTAAGCTATCCACATGCACAATATAACTACCCTCTCAGTTTTATTTTCATGCCTCAAATGCCCTTTTTTAAGACAGTTTAAGCCTTTTGACTTTGCAACTAATAATTTAACATTTTGGCACAATTTCATCAGGTAACTTTTAAAATTCATGATAACATACATTTTCACGGAGCAGTGGTTCTTAACCTTTTCCATGTCATGCCTCCCTTTTGATCTTCCAAAATCTATACGTCCCCCTATTGTCCCCAGAAATTTTTGTTTATTTTTTACCAAAAAATTATTGGTACTTTTTATTAATTTATTTAAACGATCTCAATGACCAATTTTATATTGAATAATACAAACACAAAATATAAAGCAAAAATATGTTTGAGTTTAAAAATAGAGAAAAAAGAAGAAAAAATTACATAAAACAAAATATAAAAAAATGGACAACATTAAAAACACGAAAGATGGAAATTTGAGGGAAGACTGATTTTGATCCAAAATGCTTCATGCCCCCCACCCCCTCCTAGGGAATAATCCCCCACAGGTTAAGAACCATGGTCATAGAGAGACCTTACCGTGATCCCATAGTTATGAAGATTTTTCCATATATTTCTTCAAAACCTTCCAGAATGATCATCAGTTATTGTACAAATAGAAGCTATTACCAGACTGTTGGAACCAAAAAGAACATACATACCTCCCTGAAATATTAAAGGAAGACAAGTGTGATAAAACATTTTTTCTTCAATTAGGTTTATAAAATCTTGTAATTAGAGCATGGCATATTTTATAGATAAGTTATACCACAAACAACATGGGAAAATACTAAATTGACAAAGACAAAGTTTGTCAAAAATTTATGGCATTAACCAATATTTCACTCAAAGATATAATTTAGAACGACCTTTTATTATAAAAATGATTGCATTTCATTAGATGACCTCATACCTTAAAAAAGTTCCCATTTTAAAAGTTAACAATTTAAGAATTGTAATAACATTGTCTTATCTCACAAAGAAGAAAACTTTCTGTAAATCAACAAATCAATGAAATATTTCATTGTCGTACTAAACATTAGGAATTTAATTTTCTTATTATGACCTTTCTTTATTCCAAAACTTGGGTAACCTGAAAATTATGCAAGAGTAAGCCTAGCAAACAAGTTAAAAGCATTACAAGCCCACTGAACAGGCAGACATGCAATATCTCAATTATTATTTGGTTACTTTATCTTACTGTATTACAGATGCAGATTTAATGACAACAAATAATTTAACAATAAAAGTTTATATGTTTTAAATTATTTTTTAATGTAGGCCATTTACGATTAAGATAAAATAGTCATTGAATGAACTAATAAAATACAACTTTTCAAATCTATGAAATTGTTATGGTGACACAGACATGGCCCCAATAGGCCAAATGCTCATGGACCCTAAAAGAATTGAGATCAGGGACCCTAAACAGACTAACATTGATGACATTTCAAAGCTTGCTTTCCCACCGGAATTCAGTACAAAGCTGATGAATGTGGTGCAAGTTGATCATTGGATAAAGAGATACATGAAAATATTCCAATGAATCTGCAAGTAACAACATGTAGACTGATGAGCCACATTAATTTCCTTGTTATCTTTTTTACCAATGTGATGATTAAGTTAATCCAAGGATGACTGCAGGTAGCTTGGATCATACCATGGTGAACCATGCCATAACAACGTAATTATAAAACAAAACACTTGGTATGACAACGAACTCTTTCAGGTCCCATCTACTAAACAGACACTAGCAATTTTGACATTTAGGCATCATCTGATATGCCGGTGACAAAATAATTCTTTAATGCCCCTCTACCACTATGTTGTTATGGCATTTCATGGCTTAGGTTTACTTTCATAAAAAGGGTTGAAAAATATATACTCATCTCACAAATGCAAAATTAAAACATCACCAAAATACAGGAATTGACAGCTAGACTTTATAAAATGTTTTTCAAGCTATCTCAGTTGGTTCAGGCATCAAAAGATTCTCCCTGCTTATCCTCGGGGATAATAAGTCTGCGTGTGGGGATACCACCAGACTGAATTCGTCTGCAGGCATCGGCTTGGGCTCTTTCGGCCCAATGGCTCTTACAGAAGAGAGCTAGGCCCACAAAGACGACAGGCAGGCCAAGGAGGGCACAAATCAGCTCTCCGGTGACTGTTGGAGCCCAGTGGAGACCAGGCTCCTGGCCTGTTATTCCTCCGTCATGCATTATAGACCAAAATAAGGAGGCCAATGGAAGTGCTGCCGTGGGTGTTGCCACAGTAAGCACCGAGGACTCTGAGAGCACTAGAAGTACTGTGGAAGTCAGGAAAAATACTGTATAGGCAAGAGCGAAAGCCCAACCTCTTTGGGCTACCATTCCACAGGACTCACCACCTCCAAAATGGCATGATATTCCTGATGTGACAAGCTTCCAAGTTTCTGCTGCTGATGATCCCTGGAAGACAGAAATATATAAACAAAAGTCTTTCCATTTCATTTTGTAATAACCAAAACCAGCACATTATATATGTTGTGATATTGTTAATTAATAATAGAGTAGTTATCATAACACGAAACTGATAAAATGTTAAATGTAAATAACACGTAAAGAATAGTAAATACTTGTTACATTTTTATGGTCAAGTTTACAGCATATTTAATTGATTTTGTATTTTTTTCATTCAATTAATTTTTAATGTTCAACAAACAACTGAATTAAAAGTTTTGCATAAATTATAGTATTTAACTGTCACTAACCATAAGCAGACAAAAGTGTTGATGACATTTTAACCAATGCTAATCAGTTTTTCTTTACTTATAGTCAACTTAATCACTTAATGTCAAGGCAAAACCGATTTTGGAAAAAATATTTATATCCAAGTACAGTAACACCCTATTTAATGCTGCCACGATAATGTTCTTTGTTCTTGAATAAATTTTTACTTTCTCCATATGTTTTTGTGGGCGCTCTAACTCAAGAACTGATTACTGGATCATCACCAAATTTTATATTTAACACTTTTAAGTTAGTAAGTGTTACGCTATGGAAAAAATAATAAAAAATTACAAGACGTGATTTGATTTCACATTTTCGGTATGTAGCAGAAAATTTTCAGTCAAAATAGCTGAAAACAACTGCCAAAATCATCAAACAAACCACAGCAGAAACACCACATTCTCAGACTGCAGATAAATCCATGGCTTTGTTGACATATCTCATGAAATTGGACACCTATTGGTGGTAATGGGTGCTGATTATAAGGGGAGGGTGTGCAGAATCTGTTGCAGTGTGAGAAAATGACAAAAAAGTTGCGCCAGTTATTACATTGCAGGATTTCTGGTATGTAGCAGATCTGCTACATAGCGTATTTAAGGATTAATTATTTACAGTACAGTTTTAGAGTATCAGAGAGAATTGTGGCTATAATTATAATGTGAAAATTGGTATTAAATTATGATTTTGGAAACGCATCTCCATAAGTACTACACCAAAATGACACCGCATAGCGCTGATTCAGTTAGCGCGCTCGTTTTCAGTGTTAAACGGGGTAGGACTGTAGACAGAATTACCATTTAAAGAGATTAATGCAATAAAAATCCATAGATGTCAACATGAGGTTTAGTGTTCTCCAAATATTTGAAAGATAAAATCTGCATCACGATACATAATAGTCTGAGAGGCTGAGTTACCAGAAAACCCACGCACACTCTGCTTCAGAGATAAAAGCATAGAAAATATTTTTTGTGACACACAACAAAAATCTTGCACCTCCGGGGAGCCTCACGCCTAGAGCCGCTAGAGATCTAGTGTAAACAGAGTCAGGAGCTTAGTGGGAGAAGGGAAAGAAATGTATACGTTGAGTGTGAAAAGTCCCAATACAAGAAGAAATAGCTGCTTCTTAGATATATAGGATACTAGTAAAAGGCGCTTGCATACTGCAAACATTTCATCTCACCTTGAAAAAACATTAATTTTTCAGAGAGATATTTCATCATGAGAAATATTTCTTTAATTCAAAATATATCTCCTCGGGACTGATTTTCGTTTTTTCCTTATGGAACAATAATGGAGTAAAACAATCGCTAATTTTTGAAATTTTAGGAATATTATACGTTTTCCACATTGGGTTAATAATGCCACACATTTATGACAAATTTTAAATTTGTAGCACAATAAGTAGTGAAATAACATTTATCTAATTGTTTAAATTTAAATAATTTTTAACGGCCGCAATAAGAATTTCATAACTACTCTGAGATGTTTATTTGTTTATAAAGACTAAACTTTATATAACTTGAAAATTTCAGCTCACTAACTCCCCTGGTAGTACCTAAACAGTTATCTATTTGTTTAAATTTTAAGAATTTTTTACTGCCAAACAAATTAAAATATCAAAATTTGTATAATACCTATTTCGTTTTTTTACAAATTCTACCTCTAAAAAAAATTTCAGCACCGTAGCACATTTGGAAATACTTACGTCAGAACATGTAATCGGCTGGGTTGGAAATTTGATACAAATTGCAATGAAAATGGCTACACTAAGATTGCAGCCATTTTGTCTTGCTACAATTTAAACATATTTGTTACTTTTCGATTGGTGCACCAATGGCAGATGACAAGTACACTTGCAGTTTGAAGAGTATAACTTCTATGAAAGCACACAATTGGTACAAATTTCGCTAAGTTTTAACGTGAAGTGAGGGCAAGTTATTTTTAGCAGTTTTAAATACATTACCCCAAATCTAAGGATTGAAATAGCATTGTGTAGAGAAGAAAGACATCTCCTTAAAAAGGAATGTATCACAAGGTATAAGATGAAGTTATGATAGAAATTTGAAGTAAATGGTGGTGCATTATGCTTAAGAAACTAACTAATGTGAGGAAATACAATTTGATGGAGGCAAATGTGCAAAGGTGAAAGAAAGCAAAACAGAAACTTGAAAGTGACAACTCACCATGGAAATAATTTAGGGGACTCAAACAAGGTTAATTTCATGAATTAGAAGAAGAAACTGTAAAATTTGCGCATACTCAAAGAACGGATGAAAAATCAGAATCACAAGAAATCATTTAACTAAAAGCATATGAATTAGCATGATCACTATACATCCCACTGCAAGAATTCAAGGATAGTAATGGTTGGTGTGTATGGATGATCCATTCTAATGGTTTTTATCTTTGACAAAGAATTTCTCTTTGCCAATGTTTACCTTCTACATGGACAAACTTATTGCTTTCCAGAAGCAAGTAATTACATTGCGGAATTTTCTCGATTACTTACTGAGCCAAATGGGTAATGTAGGTGAGACACCTATTTATTTTGACATGTCATCTACCGTATTAATCCGAATCCAAGATGAGAGTTTTTTCCGAATTTCAGCTTGCTAAAATCAGGGGTCATCTAAAATACGGGTATAAAGCATTTAATCAACGTTTTTTTGAACATATGAAACAAGATGAAATAATTATATCTACTGAAAATTTTCATTGAAAACTTAACGATCCAGATTTAAATTAATACAGTATTATTTTTAAAAAATACATTTAAAAAACGATTTTTTAACAAACAAAAATTTGTAACAAACCTTTTTAATGAACGAATGAACCATATCTATATGTACTGAATGTGTTTGAAATACAGGTGAGCCCCGCATAACGCGGACCCGGCCAATGTGGATTCGTTATAATGCGGATTTTATTTCAAATTCAAATTTAAAAAAATATATATAAATACACATCTTATGCACAGTGCGACCGCAGGCTAATATCTAATGATTTTTTAAATTTCGCACTAATCAAATTTCATCAAGTATCCTAAATATTGTGATATTTCAGCAGTGTTGCATAATATTGCATCGTCTGGTGGCCAATTTCATTCTTCCCCCTGTAAATTTCATGGGCCTAACACAAAAAGTACATCTCCTAAGGGGGAAAACATTTGAAAAACGGAAATAGAAATATGATTCATGTTTCTTTGGCATCATTGGATCGTAAAGAATGTTTTTGATGATTTATATTTTTAAAATCTATAATTTTTGACAATCACTTTATTACAATGTTAATTTACATTATTAACATATCATTATAAATAATAATAACGCTACACATCAAAAAATACTTTTTACGTATGAATGAAAAAATATGTGGTGCATGCGGAAGGATCTTAATGTTTGAATGCTTATAATGTATAATAATATATAAATTGCAGAAAACCCAACACGAACTAGTATATGTTTGACCTAAAATCAGAGATGCAAGAGAATCGTTGCTCTTCCCCATTGGCTATTACCTCCCTTCCATTATTCACCTCTAATGTGTCAGGATCTATGGCAGCTTGGGTTTTAGCGGTCAACATGTTCGACTCTTGTCAGTTGTAGTCTTAACGCAGACCTATTTCACTATCTCTGTGCGCTGAGTTATTTATAACTTACATTTATTTTTTAACCCTCTGTTAAATTTTATAATGCCGAAGAGGTCAAGTATAAGCGATAATGACGGAAGTAGCGAAAAGAAAACACGCAATGTAGTGAGTTTGGAAACGAAATTAAAAATTATTGAAAAAGTAGAAACAGGCAATGGTGTTACAGCAGTTGGTAGGGATTACGGGTTGGCGGAGTCTACAGTCAGGACAATTATGAAAAGCAAAGACAAATTACTAAAGGCTGGCAAGAGTGACAAGCCATTTAACAGCCACCAAAGTTTCTCGCACTTGGAGTTCATTAATGATGGAAATGGATAATTTATTAGGTAAATGGATGGAAGATTTGAATCAGCGCTCTATGTCTGTGTCTACACAAATCATTATTAACCCTTTCGCTCTCACGGCATTTGCCTTTTTTAATCCCAGAAAGCTCGTGCCTAATTTTTGAAAATTTCAAGTGTTTTTTAAATATTTTTTGCGAGCCTAATTTTTGGTCTAGGATATCGAAATTTTTAATGGGTTTTGAAAACAAATTGCAGTTTAAAGCAAAAGAGTTTTATATGAGACAAAGAAATATTTATTTTTATAAAAAAAATGTTTGAACAAAAAACGTTTTTATGAAAAAAAAATAATTTTCAAAATTATATAACTTCATAACCTCAACATTTATCATAGATTTGCACATATATTATGAAATATTGCATTATGCACACTAACATATCAAAATTTGACTCAATATTCCCTTTTTATTCATGAGATATAAAACATAATGTGAAAAAGTACATTTCACCACGTCAGCATTTGTGCTTGGCCAAACACTCCCCATGTAAGCCATTGTTACATCTAATGCAAACAGTTTGGAATCTTTTTCTTCTATTCTTAGCGCTGCAAACACAACAATTAGCCTCCTTTTTCCATCAAGTTTTTGAACACCCACTTTAGCTGTCTTTTCCCTCATTGAAACCCACTCATTACCTAAATGCTCAATTATATTTACTACATATGTTAGCCTCGATTGCAGTTTCCCATGTCCTTTGAAATTTTCTTTATATAGAATATAGCTATTCAAAACCATCCATGAAATTATGTTGAACACAACTTTTTTCCAATATTTTACACTCTTTCTTTCATCCATGTAAGTATACAGCATCATATCAGAAGTGTCAATCTCCCCCATAAATTTATTGTAACTGCAAATTATTTCCGGTTTCAGCATAATTTTTTCTTTCCCATTTATGGTAGACATTATTTCCTTATCCAATGCAGTTGCTTTACTAGAGAGAAACCATTATGGGTTCCAGAAATTATAGAAATTTATATCAGCTCCAGGAATACAACACGTCCTCTGGGTAACCATCTACACAACCAACTGAAAGAAATAGTATAAACCGCAAGGGGGAATGAAGGAAAATGCATGAACAGAAAAAATTATGACAATGTGATAGCATATATCAAATGAATATACGGTGAAAAATACTCTACAAAGTTGCTCCGTGTCATATTACCAGTGAGCGATACTCAAGAGACCTCCGACAAAGTTGAGCTGTAGGTTACGTTACCAGAGAGCGAGATTGATAATCAAGAGAAAAATAAAAGAAAAAAATCCTCAGAAAATTTCGGTAAGCATTTCGTCTTGTATGATGTATCAGCTTTTGGATTATAACATTGTGATGAAAATGCAACGACAGGCACGTTTATGAAAGAACGGAGAAAGACAGCGTGCGTAATCTACGGCCGTGAAGGGCAAAAAATATTTTGGATGATGACTCACTGCGAATTAGCTGCGTCAGACGGATGGGGGAAAAGACAATTACTTTTGTTTATGTAAAATACTAAAATCGTAAAGAGGAATACCATTTCAAAAGGAAATATAAACATTTATATTATCTTCTATAAAGATTTTTAAACGGGGTTAAAGCTAGAGCCGCTATATCGGCACCTTGAGTGTTTTAAGGCGACCAGGGGAAGCCGATAAATCGGCACCTTGAGCATCTAAGGGTTAATAAAGCAGTTAGTCTATGGGATGGATTAAAATGACTTCACATGAGTGAGTGCCGTGAAGCGGGACTGCGATGGACTATTTGAATGCTACCGACAAGTTTATGTAATAAGTGAAAAAAAGCTAAGCAGTTGACCCTGGACTCTTTTTTAATAAAACTTCGTAGGTGTTCTGTAAAATATTTCGAAATTATGTACATTTACTACTAAAAAGCTTTTTTGTCTTACTGTTTACTAGGTAATTTTATAGTTTGTTTAATAAATTACGTTCTAAAAGTCTGGTAGAAATCTGTTTTACATTGAATGTGGGTCCAGAAATACCATTTGGGAAGTTATTTCCCTCTGGGTGCCTAAAGGTTATGTTGTGCCCCGGCGAATGTGAATTTTCGCTTAACGCGTTAAGCGGAGCTCATCTGTATATGCCAAATACGTACAAATGACATGTTATTTAACAAACTAGAGATCTATTGAATTTATTTTTGAATGATGATCTTCAGTGAACAATTGTTACATGAAAAATTCCCGAAAGTGAACTAAACTTTTCTTGTCTACTGGCAAATATCATTTCGCAGATGTCAAAACAAACGACGGTGTAATTCACCGGAATTTCCGTAATTAACATCTAATTATACTATCAATGAAAAAGGTGCAAAATCTGCAGTAATACAAATGACAGGTAATGAAAAAACGTGAGTTACATTAATGTTGGCCGTTTTAGCAGATGGATTAAAATTACCACCATATGTTATCCTAAAACAAAAACAATGCCCAAGGAAACAATGCCAACAGAAATTACAGTTATATGTCATGATAATGGATGGATGTCAAAAGAACTTATGTGAGATTGGTTACACATTATCTGGAATAGAAGACCAGGAGCATTATTAAGAAAAAGAGTGATGCATGTATCATATGCATTCAAAGGACACACTTCTGAAGTTAAAGATTCAATTAATGCAATGAATACTGACCTTGTAATAATACCTGGAGTTATGAAATCACAACACAAGTTCTTGATGTTGCTGTCTACAATCCATTTAAAGATAATTTAAAGTGTTTATATTCTGAGTTGTTATTGAGTGAAGATCACCCTCTAACATCAAAAGGAAACCTAAAAAACCTACTATTTCAATGCTCTGCCAATGGATCAAGGCATCATAGCAGCAGATAAATACAGGAGTAATGTGAGTGCATTTAAGAAGTTCTCCTTATCCAATGCCATATGCATTAATACCAAAATAACTTAAAGAAAATATAGAGGCAATATAAATGACTTGATGAGAAACACACTAGTGCCCCACTATAACTTATTCAACAAAAGCTCATTATAACTTTTTTCTCAAAAGCCCAAAACCTCACAATGCATCTATGGATCTATCTTGAATCCAAAAATTTTCATTTCAAGGTATCTCTAAAAAATATTAAGTCAAAAATTACTGATTAATGTATCCAGAAAAACTACAATTTAATTAATGCTTCATTACCGAATGAATGCTTATTTAGATAAGATCAAATATGAGAATATGCAAACCAGTTTTGCTGCTCCTTGGTGCTTTTTAGAGTACTTCATTACAACATGGTTTCACCTACAATGCAGTCTCATGCACCACATACTAGCAAGGTCCCAGGGCATATAAAAATGCAACTATTATTCTCATAAAAATTATAATCAATTACCAATGACACATAAAAGTTAGACACTTACTTTACCCAAGTAAGGTATCATGTCGGTCCAGCAGAGGCATAAGATTATGAATATTGTGACAACGTGAATCCAAAAAGCAAGTGCTGGTGGGGAGGGCAGTCTACAGCCGTGGCATTGGCTCCCTTCCCTTCTGTCTTGAATTTGAATGCCCTCAATTGGGTGAGGTGCATTTTCTGAGTTCAAGGCAGTCATTCCTTCCAAAGCTGTGCCACTGGCATCAGATGAAGAAGCAAGCAGTGGAGAGCGACAAGTGTCGCCATTTCCTCGCCTCAACCTATCCTTTGTAGCCACGAGCCGGGAAATGGTGCTCAGTAGCGAAGTGGAAGACAAGGAGGAAGAGGCATATGATGTGTGAATGCACTGCAAAAAAAGAAGTTTGAAGAATACATTCAATTGTGAATTAATGCAGGAGTAGCATAATTACTTTGCAATGACATATAATGAAATTTAAACAAGTTTGTTCATCCTCATACTATGAAGTTAATTAAACACATTAATCTGCTTTAAAACAAAAGTGAAGTTCTTAATGGTTTTACCATCAAAATTAAAACCGAGAAATGGTCATATATGTAAAAATAAAAAAATTCCAAGTGGCAAACATATACATTCATTTTTGATGAAATATTTAATTTACTTATAATTTATGGCACCAATATAATGGTCCAAAGATTATTTTCTCTTTCATGAGAAATTGATTTTTGTCTAAAAGACATAGAAACAACTTCTATATGCACACAAACTCCAATATCCTTGCACAAGGTTTTTTCTCTTGTTCTCCTTGCACTCTTGCAGAAAATGGTACAAGTTAAGAAGGATTTAGTCTAGAGCAGTGGTGTCCAACCTTTTCTGCATGGCAGGTTACATTGGAAGTTGCCAATTCTTTGGTGGGCCAGATTAGGGTTTCAATCGAAAGTTACCTAAATAAGCTGAGGTGCCATTTAAGTGAAAATCAAGTTTAAATAAGATTTTTATGGTTAATGTTTCTGTTAAAAATTTTCTTATCAAAAATTTCATAAAAATGTATGAATTTGTGTGTTAAATATTACAGATTGCTTTTTCATAATAGCTTCATGAGCTGCACATTAGAGTGAAACCAAACCTGACTCAAAAAAATAATTTTTTTGAACCTAAACTGAAACCCGTTATTTATTTCGTTCTTTTTTTACTATCTCATATACGTAGTATATAGAGAAAGTATTGTAATTGTGAAAAAACCGACTTCAAGATTTTGATGGAAATACATGTTTTAGGTGTCCCCAAGTCCATAACATAAAAGTGATTTTTGCCATGTCATCTGTCTGTTTGTGGTTCTAGGGCCCAAACACATACATAAAATCGAATAATATCTCGTGTTTATGCAACATATCATCTTTTTCAGACCCTTTTTTCATAAAAATGATATTGCACAAAAATAAAGGGTAGTTTATTTTTGACGATTTTTTGAAAAATTTTATTTAGTCAAAAATGGCTCCAGAGAATTTGATTAAAATCAATCCAATTGTGGAGTCTGATGTCACAAATAATACTCTGTAAGTCACATATCTCTTAAAGTCACTATATGGTGTCCAGTGACATTAAAATGTATGCTAAGCTACCTTACCTAAGCCCTATGACGTCACACCTTCACCACGATCCACTCAAAATCTTATTACAGCCTACATCGTTAAACTAAATCGAATGATATCTCACATTTGTGGATAATATCATTCATAATAGATACTCTGAAGAGATGAACAATATTCTTGGATATTTTGAAACAAAACTCATTTTACTCAAAAATGGCTATAAAGATTTTGATTAAAATCCACCCAATCATACAGCCTAATGTCACAAGTAATACTAACTAAGCCATATGTCCCAAAATAATTACTATATATCGTCCAGTGGCATTAAAATATATGCTAAACTACGGTTAACTTTGATTTATAAGTGTTTTTCTTTTATAAGCATACACAGTCGACCAAACATATACATATATGTACATATATGAGAAAGTTTGTGCGATGTATATTGCACCGTTTATTTCAGTTTGCATAAAGAGTGGGAGTGAAATAAGGGTTTTTCCTTATGCTCAAATGTGCACCTTTTTCAAAAGCTCATGCTTCTATATCAAACAAATCCGATAACCAAGGGTTGTCTTGAGAATACATGCTCCTAAGCCTTTAGAGATATGCATTTTTGAGATAATATCTGCCTACTTAATGGTGGGATTTTTCAAGTGCATCTCTATACATAGAGAGAGGGTCATGGATATATCCTGCTGTGAATTCCTTGAACCCTGTTACATGAGACTCGGGAGAAAGAATCTTTGGTGGTCGTTTGAGGACAACCTGCTAATCATTTTGCTACTCTTCTTGTGTGTCTACTCTGTGGAGTGTATTCCTGGTAAAAGTGTTTCTTGATTCCTTACTAGGGTTTTCCCTATAAATGGAGGTTACTGCTCCATAAACTTTTTCCCCTTCTCCATATGCACTGAACCTAGTCTTTCTCTAAAAGTTATCCACGAAGGATCGTTCCGCTCTCATGCTTTTGGTCAATTCTTCCCTCCTTTATTCTTTGTTACAGGCTAGTAAATTTCAATGCATATATAACTAGTATAAAAGTCCGTCAATATGACAGTAAGGAATAAATTATTTATTATTTACCATATTTTTCAGGATATAAGATGCACCCCGGTTTGTGGAAGATTTTTCAGGAAAAAAGTATTTTGGTTCACAAAGGCATTTAGGAAGGGTCATGTCATGTATCACATTTCCAACCATGATTAAGTCCGTAACTGGCAACATTTACAGAAAATATTACAGCGTGATAACAGTTAAATATAACGTTTTAGGTAAACTTGATTTGTGAAAGTAAATAAGGATGATCTAAAACATAAATAATAAAATGTGCCCTGCATGAGCTCAGCAGTCCTATTAATTAGGCTGTCAGGGTGCGCCAAACATATTGGACGTAGAGATACCCTATACCGATAGTACTTACTTAAACTTAAGTGCAAGATGATATTTTAATTTAATGGAATGCTTATGTAATAACAATACATATGCTCAACTAGTCCTTTTTTTCTGCAACTCCTTTTGCCTCGCGCATAACAATTTTGATCGATACAGCAATACCTAACTTCCTCTGTTCTACTATCCATCACATCGCCGTTTAGGACCAAGTTTACGAATTGAGATATTTACAAAATTTTTATCACATCTACTGTTATTAAAATATTCCTTGGTATTAATCGTGTTATTCAACCAAAACATATGACTAATGTAAAAAACACACCGAAATTGTAATTACTGTGAGTGGATATGTAATAAAGTTCACTAATGAAAATGCATTGCTAGAATTCATGTTGCATAAGGTATTACTGTATATATTAACAAATTCTTCACTATTAATAATGTATATTTTAATGTTTTTATGACAAATGACTGCCAATTATTCCATTTTGGGTATGAATGTGTTCGTTAGTGTCAGTAATGAGAACAGTAATAACATTACCTTTGGTGTATAAGATGCAGGCTGATTTTGGGGGTCATTTTTCAGGAAAATAGGTTTCTTATATGCTAAAAAATACGGCATCTTAAAATCTTATACTTATTATTCTTAGAAATAATTTGTTCATTTGTCTGATAAGTATTATCAGACATTGTTATATGGGCTTTCAGTAGCTGCATGCACGTTAGTTATTGCTGAGGCAAAGAAGAACAACTAAAAATAAAAGATGGAAAATGATCACGCAAATTTGGTTTGTTTCAAGGAGGGGGAATTGGTGACTTTTGTTTAAATTCCAGTTGTCAACTTATTCTGGCATGAATTTATTTATTTCCCTCCGAATTGGCCCAAAAATAGAGGTGCGCGTGGCACACGAGAGTGCGCGGTACTCGAGTTAATACGGTATTTCCGTTGAAATTTCAAAATCGATTTTTCCATTAAAACAATACTTTCCCCTATACTACATATAGTGAAAGTAAAAAATGGAGCCAATTACTGTATTTTCTCAAGTCTAAGATGCCATAGATTGTAAGACACACCCTTGATTTAGTAATAGCTTTTCGGAAAAAATTATACTACAGATTGAATCGAATGTAAGACGCACTCCGATTTCAAAGACATTAAAAAGAAAAAAAAAATGCATCTTAGAATCGAGGAAATACGGTATTTAAAACTGGCTAGAATAATATGAAACTCAAAACATCTCCAATCACTCTAGGGCTGACTCCTAAAAGCTAAATTTAAAGAATTTTGAATCTTTAAAAGGGCACCAATAAGTATAATACATAATAAGTTCTTTAGCCTAATGAGGTCACTTTAGTATAGAATGGTTTGTAATGGAACTGAATCACCAAATATCAATCATTAAACAGGAAAGTGAAGAAATAAACAATGTATACACCCATATGAACACCAAACATAGCTTTGATGGATAACTGAGGTGCAAGATTCAAGAATTTATGTATTAATTAATGTTTCATGAACAACCTTAAATATCTATTTTCTATATGTTAATTTTTACTGAAGTAAAGCACAAACTCATGAGCTCTATTATTTTTAGTAATATTCAGACATATAACAACCATTTAAAATTACAGCTTCCACTACACTGTTGACATTTTGATTTCAACAGCTCAAGAATTTACTCAAATTAATTGGCACAGCAAATTAGGTAACTATTTCTTAATCCAGGCATACAAGGAAGCGATTGTCATGGATAACAATAAAGCTCAAATTCATCAAAAAGTGCTGAAAAGTTCTATTTAGACAGAAGATGAAAGCTCAAATATCTCAGTAAGTATGACTAAATCGGATAATGAATAAACTAACTTTATTTAATTTTAAATACGTACTTTATTAATTATGAAAATGATTTTTCCACTTAAAAGAAAATAATAAAGTCTCTAATCAGTCTTATTTAACAATCATTAATCATTAACCTCTTGATGATTTAAACAAACGTTTGGCAATTTCAAGCGAAGTATTAGCCTCTTTTGTTATAAAGAAAAAATAAACTATTAATCTTAGATCATGAAAAACTCCTTGTATTATAAAAATGAACATAAGTTAGTTACCTTTCACTAAAAGTTATTATAAAAATTGCATAAAAAACTGTAATTCCATACGTACATTTGATCGGTATACTTCCCCTTCCAGGAGTGTGAAATTTAGAGTCCAAACGGCCAACGAAGCAATGTATGCCAACGTCCAAACAGCATGAGTTCGCCACGACCACCGTCCAGCATCTTCACTTTGAGATTCCCTGCTATTCCCGTGACAGCGAAATTCGTCGCAAAGTTGATAATCAACACTGATAAAAAGGCCAACTATAATAGTTGTAGCACAAAATATCTTTTGAAGGCCCATCACTGCAACAGATTCATTAAATAAAATATATATTACTGAATAGAGGATTGTGCTAGACAGCATACAATTAAACCAAAAATATTAAATTAATACATTCACTTACTCTTTCCACAAAAAAAGAAGTAGAATACCAGTGAGAATACTAAAATCACGCCCATTATAGGATCTTGTAAATGACAAAGAACTCTTTTTCGGTCAAGAGCGTATATGAAAACAAGACCGCTTAACGCATTCATAACACCTGCCCTGAAAAGACGTCCTACAGGCAAAGGAGGTCCGAAGGATCGCCTTGGGCCAGGCCATAAAAGTTGGCCGCCGATGCATACTGCACCCAATAAAATCGTTGCTACGGTGCAGGTGAACAAAACAGTTGAATATGCGTCTCCTTTTACGTTAACCGTTTCCAGATAAAGGGGGAGAGTAACGACAAGAATGGTAGCAGAAGACACAACCGCAAAAAGAGAAACAAAAAATAAAATCTTCTCCCATACTAATTTGTTGTTATGCTGATATGGTTGTGAATCAACTTCATTATTTGAGCCGGGAAAAGATTCTTCTGGGTTTATCAAGTCTTCCTGCTCACCCTCCATGAAGAGTTCTAATATACGTAACCACCACTGCGAAATATATTATGGAAGCTTGACCAGCCGCTTTCGAATGAACAATAATCTATATGAACAAATTACACTTCACACATTTTAAACGAAACCTTCAGGAGACACGAAGCGCTAAAGGTAAATAAACTTATAACGCAAAAGCAGGAGTTTGCCTCTCCTAATATGTCGCCATTTTTAAATATTGAGAATACCGATATCATTTTGTTTCGGTCGTCTGTCTATGGGTTCTTTATTTTTCGAGTAATTCAATGATTTGTTTAGCATCATTGTAATTTATTCGGATTTGCTGTTCTTGTTATTTTTAAAATGAACAAATAGTTTGTTATAATAAACTCGGTGACGATAGAGAAAAATTGTATAAAATGTTATCATGGAGTCGGTGTTACCACCATCACCAGTGTGATTCCTATCGTAAAATATAGATCAGACAAGTTCGCGAAATAGAATCCTATGACTTTTGCAGATAAAATGAATATTCAAAATAAAACCAAATTTAAAGTATTAAATCATCAAAAAATTATACCCTTGCTAAATGAAATTGTTTAGTTTTGTGTAAATATATATAATCACAATAGTAATAGTGCTTAGTGTGAAAAACAATAATTTGTAATCTTAATGCTTTAAACGCTGCTATGTTAAACAACAACTGGAAAATTCTGACAACTCTCTAAATTTGCTCGATGACCCGAGGGCAGGAAAAGTTTAAAATGCCCCCTTACGCGAAAAGGTTGGACAAATCATGATATATCTGGATCCAATGAAAGATTGTTCGTCAACAATGAAATAATATCTTACAGTACGAGTATATGAATAAAATAGCCTCAGGAATTTAAAATGGTGGTACATATGTATTTTCCGCAGGACCCTTACGTGGTGCCGTGAGTGACGAAAAATGAAACTACGTGGACTTTGCTCTGCTTCGGGGACCCGTTTGAGGTTGTTTTTTCCAAGCCGGGTTGGGTAAAATTGGTTGGTTGGTTAGTATTTCCATTTAAATTTTTTAATGAAATGAACACTTTATGTTCCTTTGAGGAGGAACCTAAAACACTTCAAATAATTTACCCAACCACGTAGTTCCATTTACCGTCACTCACGGCGTCACGTAAGGGTCCTGCGGAGCAATACGTAAAACAAGATAGTTTCCTACTGCAGTGGCAAATAATAAATAGGTTTATTAATTATTAGCCGACACCACATCGTTAACTTTAATGATAAACGATAAAATACAATTAGGGAACTACGTAATCGCTATTTTTATTACTTTTAAGAAAAAATTCAGATGCAGTTAAGAGTTAACAGAGTACTTTATTACGCTTCTAACAACCACAGTGCAACTCGAGGAAACTTTTACGTTGACCACCCTGTTTCAATAAATTTGGCGGGTTTTCTTCGTTAAGTCGTTAGTAGCGGTCGAAAATTATTAAGTGATCCTGTTATTACTAAAGGAACTGCAATGACTGATGGTATGTTGACGTATTATCACGCAATTTATAGTTAAAAAGATGTTCGTTCTATTACATATATAATTTGCTTTAGGTGAAATGTCTGATTGGAGTTATCCGACTAGTTATTGCAATACACACATACCACGCGAAAGATTAAACCCTGATCAGATTCAAGTATGGGTAAATCAAATCTATGAACCCAAAATCCAATTTTTAAAAGCGAAGATTTTATTATCTTCCTTGAAAGAGATAGTTGATAATGAAAGAATTATACGGCCAGATACTGCTTTGGTGAGTTAAATAAGTAACGTTTTTTTTCAGCTTTTTGACGGGACTTTGTATAAGTATTATAAGTAACTGCGGTGGCTTTAATATTATTCAATTTTAAGTCGACTATACATTTCTGTATAATGAGACATTCGTTTTTGTGCAGAAAATAAAGAAAGTAATACTTTTTGGCGACCTGAATGACTATTTGGAACTCCCATCACTATCAGATGTACCACTAACATCGGAAACCAATACAATATTAGGTATTCCAAAAGCACTGGCTACCAAAAATTTGCCATTAACAGATAAAGAAAGGCTTACCGTCATGGAGGTGGTAACTCAATACCTTAACAGAAAAAATAAATCAATAATGGAATTATTCGAAATAACGAAACCAAGTAAGTGTTATATAATCATGAAAAAGTTTTAATTGTTTATCTCTATTTCGGATTAAGTCGCCTTGACTACAAAGTGGAGCTAAAACATTCTGGTTATATTCGTGAAGAATAATATAAATTGGAATTGATGTTTAACATGAAATGAATATTTTTATGGCATTTGCAATTTTTTACAATTTTAATTTTTCCCAGTTGCACCACGAAGCGAAGTATTGGAAAAGATGAAGGAACTACCGAGTCACTTGAAAGTTTTTACAGATGTGCGAAGCTCGGCAGATGTTGTAATAAACATGAATAAGCAGATTCAAAACAACTTTGTGAAATGCTATGAAGAATTAAAGAAGATGTATGAATTACTAGAAGGACTCGTTAAAATACGTTTAAATTTTATATCTCCTCACAATGTACAAAGAGTGGACGTAAATGAGCTGCGCCATAGAGCCCTTTCGCAGGGAAGCAAGTAAGTAAGATTACTTGTAATTCATGTTTCTGAAATGCTTTTTGGCCTTATTCTAAAGATCATTCCTTGTATGTAAACTTATTTTCATTTTAGCATTCCAATATTTCTCTAAGAGAGATATTATTTTGTTATCAAGTATCTAGTAATTTAATGTGTTCATGGATAAATGTGTGAGACAGGCATGTATAGATATGGTGGGTGTTATGGTTGGTGGAGAGAATGTTGGTGTACTTCTGTATGCTGATGATGCTGTGTTAATGGCTGAGAACCCAGGAGAATTGCAGAGAATGTTAGATAGCCTGCATGATACGACAGTGAGAATGGACTTAAGGATAAATGTGGCCAAAACCAAGGTAGTTGTGTTCGATCGGGAGAATGAGGTGAACGACTGTCAATTTAGCATAAATGGTGGAACAATTGAGGTAGTGGAAGAATTTGTATACCTTGGTAGAATGTTCAGTAAAAATGGTCGAGTAGATGGGGGAATCAAAAGGAGAGTGAATGCTGGTAGAAAGGTGGCAGGGAGTGTGTGGTCGATTGCAAAGAATGAATGGTTGTCAAAAGAAGTGAATATGTCTGTATACAAGAGTGTTTTAATGCCTACCTTGCTGTATGGCAGTGAAACATGGGTGTGTCAGGAGAAGCATAAAAGTAGTTTGAATGCAGTTGGGATGGGATACGTGAGAAGAGTTTGTGGAAAATCTAGGAGGGACAAAGTAAGGAATAATTGGGTGATGAACGAATGTGGTATGAAAGCTAGTGCGACAGATCTGTATGAGAGAGGTCTGCTGAGGTGGTTCGGGCATGTAGAAAGAATGGAGGAGAGTAGAATCACCAAACAAATATATGAATAGAGAGAGAGAGAGGCAGACCGTGCAAGACTTGGTTGGATGTGGTTGGTGAGACTCGGAGAAAAAGGGACGTGAAAAGTATGAGGAATAATAGGAAATGTGTGACTCAGTGTATGAGTGTAAATGAAGCAAAAGAAGTGTGTGAAGGAAGGTGATGGGTTGGTAATAGGCAGACATATGGCACGGCTTACCCCACAAGGGAAAGCATCATGGTGTGTTGTTGTTGTTATCAAGTATCTATGTATCTTGTTATGTAGTATTTATGGAAAACGTGCTTACAAATTAAGTTCATAATGAATTAATGAGTTTTAATTTAATCTGAAGAGTTGAAATTGGGGCTGTCTTCATACTGAATCAAATATAAATTCCCATCTTTATTTAATAGAATTGAAATAAATGCAAAGAAAATTGGTATTTTTAATTATAAAATGGTAATGCGCTTTTTACAGCAAAAATCTTCAAAAGAGTAGTTGCTAGTTGTTGCTGGAAGTAAAGAATTTTGGGTACTTCTCCATTAACTGGGTCAATGCCATCTCTACCTTACGAGCCCTGCTGTTAGATCTGGCAACGTCAAGACATCAGCAAGAGATAGTCCCATTGAAAGACAACTACTCGGGCGTAGTCCTATTGCTATGTAAGGGTAGACTTCATACCGAAAAATATGTTAACTAAAAACACTTGATGCACAATTAATACATTTTATTACTAAAATATTACCTAACCTCCGTTTGGTCAATCCCAAGCATGTCACATTGCCAAGCATAAATGTTAAATACCACATCTTTTAAATGTCTCAAATAATTAGGTATATAAACAAGAAAATTGTCTTCCACAATATAATTGACATATAATTATCAAATCACAATTCCTGTAATTACCGTAAAGACCTGTGTATAGGATGCACTTTTTTCCAAATTTTCGAAGCTAAAAAGAAGGGTGTGTTTTATACACGGGTACATAATATTTCATGTTTTTCTCTTTACGAAATGTTCGATGAAATATGAAAAATAAACAGCTGCAAACTAATATTTATTGCACTTTTACAAACAATAATTGTAAATAGAAGATATTTTGGCTTCATTATCCACTCATACATGGATACTAAACATTTTTTGTTCTTTCTGTATGGAGTCTTCAGTTAAAATGAAATACCTGATAACTAAAATTAAAAAATCAAGCGTCTGCTCATTGAAAAAAATCTTCAATCAAGAAAACAAACCCAACTTTTCAAACAATTTCCTTAAAATCCTAGAAATTTGCCATCATCGGAGTCGTCATCAGTAATATGGAACTCGTTGTGAACTTCATTTGTTTCTGAAGCTTCAGATTCGTCTGATTCTAATTTTGCAGTCGTTGTGCCATTGTTGTCAACATCATTCCATAATATGTCATCTTCACTTTAATCTAAAGCATTACTTATGCAACATTTTTTTAATCCCTTAATTATTGTTTCTAAGGGGAGGTCATTTCATGCCTCCACGATCCACTGACAGATTGTTTTTATATCTACTTTACGAATGAGTCCACCTTTTGTGAATGTGTGTGTGCCATTCACCATCCAATCGGCCCACTTCTTCTTCAGTGCCGATTTAAATGGCTTGTTAACAGCAACATCTTGAGGCTGCAGGATTGATGTCATTCTCCCTGGGATAATCACCAAATTTGTCTTCATTTCAAGGAGTTTCTTTTTTACTTCGGGACATGTGTGGCATTAGAATGCATCTAAGACCAAGAGAGATCTTTGACGGATTCCACCAGACCTTTTTCAAAGTCTCGATCCAGTCACTGGTGATGTTTCATAAACCAACTTGGCTGTTGCACTCGGACTATGATGCCACAGAGAAATTCACATTTCAGCATTGTTTTTCTTTTTAAAACTACATACGGAGGCAGTTTCATCCCATTGGCCATACAGGCAAGCATGACAGTGAAAGGTTTTTTTCATTTCCTGTTCGTCTGATCATGATGGTTCTTGCACCTCTCTCATTTACCCTTGTATCAGATGGCATATCAAATTTTAATGGCATTTGGTCGGCATTGCCTGTTTGACTAAGTGGAAAATTGAATTTCTTTCTTAATTGTATTATATAGGACTGGTATGCAATTAATTTCTCCTCGTTATCTTCGGATAAACATTGACTTATCGTAGTACGTCAGTGGATTGATGAATTGTGTCTTTTGTAGAAACGATGACACCAATGCATAGACGCTTTGAAGTCTTTAATGGTTAATTCTTTGGATAATCTTAAAGCTTGCTAACAAACAGCTGATGTGCTAACACCCAAGCATTCCCTTCTAGTATCCCTTATCCATTTCAGCAAGCATTCTTCCATTTCAGAATGGTTTACTTTACTACCGCGGTTCGCCTTTTTGGTCTTTTCCATATTTTTATCGTTTCTTCAGCCTTTCTCCATTTTCTTATATCACATTCACTGGACCCAAATTCACGTTCGATGTAATTTTTAATCTTCAAAATGTCAGATAGTTAATTCCGGGAACTCAACAGAGGAATAACCATACCTGCCTACAGTTCAACATTTTGTTTCTAGATGGCTCTCAACCTTCTATTTCACCTGAAGCATCGTTTGGAAGCACCATGAAAATTATAGTCAATATTAAGGGAAGGAACTTTGAAAAAATCTTTTTCAATAATTAAAATAAATAACTTTTTTAAATTCAAGCTATTTTATTTTTACTGCAAGTTTCACAGATGATCGCAGAAATTTTTACTGAGTTTTTTTATTTCAATTGGGTGGGAGTCACAAAAATCTGCTACATTTTATCTTCTACATTGCTTTCCAAAGTGTTTTACTATATCCTGTAATAAGTAGTTTCGATGGGTAAATCTCATAATACAAATACTTGAGTAAATTCACTTTTCAGATCATACTTAGCAGAAAGTATATTCGATGGAAATCATCTAATAGAATGGATATGTATCTTTTATTGCGATTTATTGTTTATTCCTAGAATTTGAAGAGAAAACCTTGCTTCCTATACACGGGAACAGAAAATTCTCAGAATTTGAGCTGAAAACCTCCCTGCATCCTATACACAGGTGTGTCCTATATGCGGGTCTTTACGGTTCAAAGTTGCACTAATAAAATTTCTTATTCACACTAACAGAAAAGGATAATATTTACAAGTCAACACAAATCGAAATATTTTACATTGTAAATACATACCAAACTACTTGGTGAGGGTTTGTAATTTTATTTTTTTGCTCACTTTTTTATTTTCTTCACTTTGTTCATTAACATACTTGGTGTAGATATTTAGTAAAATATTAGCAAACACAGAAACTATTTTATCAAAAATAGCATCTACATGAACCCCACATTGACACACTGAATCAACATTATTCAAGAAGTTACTTGCTTCTAAACTAGCCTTTGTCAATTCTGTCAGTGTTTTTTTATGAACCTCCCACTGTCACATATGGGTACTAGTAGGTTATCCTGGACCCCTATTAAAAATGCTATGATATTTTCATAGTACTCTAGTACCCGAATCCAAGTTTAGTTGCTGGGAGTTGGATTTGTTCCATTTTCCTCCTCCTGGGTTAGGTTAAGTGGTTGGGGGTTGGATTCATTCCATTTTCCTCCTTCCGGGTTGAGTTAAGTGGTTGGGGGTTGGATTCGTTCCATTTTCCTTCTCCTTCCGAGTTGGATTAAGTGGTTGGGGGTTGAATTTGTTCCATTTTCCACCTCCTTCCAGATTGGGTTAAGTGGTTAGGGGGTTGGATTCATTCCATTTCCCTCATCCCGCTGGGTTGGGTTAAGTGGTTAGGAGTTGGATTCGGATACTAGGGTGCAGTAAAAATATTATAGCATTTTTAATAGGGGTCCAGGATAACCCAGTAGTACGCACATATGTTTTCATCTTCTGCTAAATTACTAGCTTGTTCTAAATGACCCTGGGCTTTTCTTAAAAAGTAATCTATAGTTATGTTAGGCTGACTTTCATTGATTGTATTTTTATATTGTACCAGGAGATTTTCAATTTGTGACCATTTTGTGACTTTCAAGTGAGATGGAAGTATCCAGCTTAAATGATGTGCTGGAATCTCAATACCCCTAAAATTTACCTTGATTAATAAGTCCTTGTTTACCACAATACTGCACATTACCTTTAATTCACTGTCTATTGACAAATCACAATCTACATTTAAAATGTAGAAGTACACACAGCTATTGTTCACTGTTTTCCAATTCCAGCTCAATAAGTTTGCTATCTGGGTAGGAAATTTGTCAACAAAACTGTTAAAATCTGTAATATTTTCCCTGCTCAAAATGTTTTCTACCTGTTCCATATGTCTTTCTACATTTTCTCTGCCTGCTGCCTGACTCTCTTCTTTGCATTGCTGATTTTGTGCTGAGATAAGATGGCAAGTTGTCAAACAACCATGGTACAGCATCATCTGACAATTTAGGGTCGGTGAGAAGAATTTCTTCAGTGTCACAATTGGGATTTTTAAACTTCGAATATTTGATTACATCCTTATCAGCAAAATGTTTTATACACAGGGCCGAACTTTAAGATGATGTCCAGTCTTTTCATGGAATTGCATGTAACAGAAAAGTAGGGTTATATCGAAGCGTGACATACTTCCAACATTAAAAGCATGAGGTATTTACAGTTAAAATCTACCATATGCCTTACCTTATACACCACCAACACAACCATCGCATCAGACTACCTGCAAGGTTTCCAGATTTCAAGCAACACGGCTTGTAGATAGAGAAGGCATTGACTGAGTCCATGCATACTAGCGCCATCGATGACAGGAAAGCTGCAAGAAATGGAACTATCTACGTAATATGAGAATTTCGAACTAAGGAAAGATGACACTTAGCTTTAGGGGATTCCCTGTCCTCCTTGGTCATCAGGGTTGGGTTAGTTTTGGGTTGGTTTCCTGTACACTTTGGCTTTGTTCCCACCCACGGATTAGGTTGGGTAGTACACGTTGACTTGGTTTAGGGTGACCAGATGATGATAGTCACAACCGGGACAAAATGAGTTTTGAAGGAGAAAATCCAGGACATTTAAAAAAAACGTGACAATGAGAATTTTGTTATTTTTACATCTAATATGCTCCAAATTGGAAATAAAAACGTTTAGAGAAGTAAAAGTACATTTTTCTTTGTTGTAATAACAATTTAATTAGCATATTTCATGAATAATTAAATGGCATTACAATGAATTACCCAAGGTTTTATCAGTCATATTTTGGGTACTTCTACCTGCCTTAATTAAATTTTGATGCTTTTTTAATCATCTCATAAAGAACTTGACATTTCAAATGTAAGTCAGTACGTACTGCGTTGAAAAGTAGGGCAATATTTTCACCACGACCACTTCCATATCACAAGGCTGTCCTTTTGTTCCAGACTGTATTGTGTTGTGCAGAACATGTGCTGAGCATCCCACGTCCAACAACTTCCAATTGATTTTTTGCATTATTTATAAAAGACATTGATTTTGTCATTTCTCAATATTCCCCCAGTATTTGTATTTGCTCCATAAGAAATGCATTTTTTAGATCAATGCCATACTCGCAAAACATGCTAATAATGGAATTGCCCATGCTATCAGATGTTTTATTAGGTAGAGATTCAATTTTTAGTTTTCTAATCGGAATTCCTTTTCGTCTACAAAAATAATGAACAGCTAAGGAGTAATTTTTTTTTGTTTTGTTATTGCTAGCATCTATGAATATTGCAAAACACTGTATTTTTATTAATTCTACCAATAAATCATTTCTGCAAAATACCCATATAACATTTTAATAAACATATTTTTAGGTCACCCGCACGAATATTTACTGTCTATTTTAGAGTCACAAAAAATTTCTTTAAAAAGTTCAATATTACAATCAGCTGATTGAAAGGAATGATGATATTTAACAATGTGGTAGGCCATTGTCAACTTGAAGATCATCTTCAATTGAATTTTTTACATAAACGTACTTCGTAATTATTTGTGATGTTCCTGCATTTCCAGTGCAAGTTGTATTGACTGCTTTTTTGAATTAATATCCCACTGCGATCAGTGTTGATATAGCACTTGCATAATGTACACTCAATTATGTTATTAGTTCTTCCTTTCTTGATAAAACTCCATTCTTTAGAATTCATTCATTCATTCGTGTTCTGTCTTACGACAGGTCCTACCAATTAACTAATTAATTGGTTTTGACTAGGGAATATACATACACGGTGTGGTGGTTTCCCGTTGCCTTCCACACCGGACACACACACAGAAGGGAGGAGGGAAACCCGGTGCCGGCATTTGCCTGCTCTTGCGAAGAACACCAGGGGGGCCAACGGCTTAACGTCCCTTCCGAAGGACGGAACAGCTGAATTTGCGCGGTCTCCTCAAACCACGCAAACAGGGGGCCGGATGACCTTGAGAAAAAATCCTACTCGCGCAGGATTCGTACCCGATGACTTTCAAGCATCGGGCGAGTAGCAGCCAGCGTCCTAACCACTACACCACCGGCACCCCCCTTTATTCTTTAGAATATTTGTCATTAAATGTACATTTTCTCTTTGGCATTTCTGCTGAGGGGTTCTAAGGCCTGTAAAAATTAGGGCCAATTAAAATAAAAAACCACAGGACATTCGACTGCTTATGTACAAGATATGCAGCTTTTCTTCCTTCAGATTCATAAAAATTTTAATAAATTAAACTTGGATTTAATTTTTATAAAAATATAATATTTTTTCGAGATTGGAAAGATAAAATTAAATTTTATCTTTGATATGCAAAACCGTTAATAATTTTAATATAAATGGCACTTTTGATTAGAATTTTTACATAATAATGCTGAACGTAACATTTGCTCTTGACCACAGTGAAGTTAAAATAAAAATATCGCTAAAATTCCCCAAATCATAATTTCCTGGAAATTTAGTACAAAACAAGAATTGCCGAGACTTCCAAGTGACTCATATTAAATTTACATTTTGTGATGAACTTCCACGCGTCAGTTTTTCCAGCACTTGAAATGCGAATGCCATTTATGAAGTCCTATTTGGTAGATCAACTTGGAGGTTGAAAATGATTTTGTGTAAACGGAGATGAAAAAACTGCTGGATAAACAATTATGCTAACAATTTAAAAAAATCTGATGTGGCCACCACATGACTTTCTCCATATCTGTAATATTTCTAAAAATTCCAAATAGGTTACATGATGATAAATATTTAAAGGAACTGAGAAAAATTTAAAGACTTTACAAAGAACGGAAATAAACTGGAACCGTAGCATTCTGATATTGGATATAGCCAGGAAGCTCCAACAATTAAGAAAATAGAAACAAGTGCTACTAAGATGTAACTAAGCGTAAAGTGTTTACAATAGTCGCCAGTAGGTGGTGTGGTGATGGCAGCTAAAGAATTAGTTTTTAAAATATCTCTTAAACAATGCATTATATGGGAAAATGTTTTGACCGTAGATTGTAGAAAATTAAATTTCCTTCGACTTTTAATCCTATACTTGTTTACATTCATCAAATATTTCAAAAAAACGTATGTGACAAGAGTAAATACCCACTTTAGGTTGACTGGTTTTTACCAAAAGTAATCAACTCTTGTCCCTTTAACAAAAATGCCTAATATAAAATTTTGTGTGTTTGTGATAAATAGTTATTGAGCTAGAGCTCCCACAAAATTTCTACCACACACAGACATTATCAAGAAAATAGTCAAAACGTGTTCTGAGGACTTCAAAACATTTATTTCCATTGAAATCTCAAAATCGATTTTTTTTTCGTGAAAACAATACTTTCCTCTATACTACATATGGAGAAATTAAAAACTGAAACATTTCTGTGTCCCAAAAAGAAATTCGGGATGCAGGGACAAAACTCTGGAAACAGGGACAAATCCTGGAAAACCAGGACGTCTGGTCACCCTAACTTTGTTCCCACTCACAGCAAAAATAATAAAATACTGAAGAAATGAATGGATGAACCCAAGTGGCGGGTGGGAACAAAGTCCATGTGTAAAGGAAACCAACCCAAAACTAACTAACACAACACAACCCAGATGGCCAAGGAGGGTAAGGAATACCCTAAACCTAAGTGTCATCTTTCCTTAGTTTTAAAATCCCGTATTATGTAGATATGGCATTGTAGTTCCATTTCTCGCCACTTTCCCATCATTGAAGGTGCTAGCATCCATGGGCCCAGTTAATGGAGATGTACCGAATTTTGTTCTAACTTTACACTGCTAAATGTGGCATTTTTGTGTTTTAATTTATTTTTGCAGAGTGTTCCATCTAACGTTGCAGAAAGAAATATACACTCCTGAAGCTATTACAGCATTAAAAATTATTAATGACAAGCAAAACGAAGAGATAGAAGAGAAAGAAGCTGAATTACATGTCCTAAGACAAGAAGTGGCATTGTATGAGAAAATGCAGTCAGAAGGATTTGATGAATTGCTTAAGGAGTATATTAATATTGAGAGCAAATTGAAAGGCCAAAAAAGAACATTTAAGGATATGTTAAATAGATCATTTACTTAAGTAATGGTGATCGAAATAATAGTTAGCCCTTTGAAATGTCAGTTTCGTTTCAAGAAATTCATTTTTCAAAGTGATATTTTGTTTCTTGTCAAATATGTTATGATTTTTTAATAATATCTAAGCGATGATGCTACTTATCAATCGAGCTTGTTATGACTGTTATATTTATAGTAAATTAATTTTGTATAGATTTTTTTGGATTTTGAAATATATTTTTGTCAATTAAATGTTTAACTAATTATGTATATTTTTTAATTATCAAACCCACTAATGAATAATCTTTGTTTTATCTGAGTCATGCTCACTAAATTTGTTTTTGAGTAATACCACCGAATCAACTTTAATCCAGTTGTGAAACTCTTGATTAGTGAGCAGTGTTTTAATAATTTTGAATGCTTAATAATATGTTTATCCATTACATATATAGGATATATATAGGTATATATGCCAACGTCAGCTCATGACGATGAAGAAATAGATGAGATCAATGAGCAAATTAATGAAATTTACGAAGAAGACGGAAGAGGAAAGGTAAACTGCATAATAATGGGAGATTGGAACAGCATAGTCGGAGAAGGACAGGAAGAAAATGTTGTCGGGCAATACGGACTTGGAAAGAGAAATCGAGGAGGGGAGAAACTGGTAGAATTCTGCATCAATAATGACCTTGTAGTGACCAATACATGGTTCAAAAACCATAAACGAAGGTTATACACATGGAAAAGCCCAGGAGTTAGAATGAGATGCCAAATAGATTACATCCTTGTAAAACAAAGATTCAGGAACAGCATAAAGAACGCCAAGGCGTTGCAAGGAGCATACATTGATTCAGATCACAGCCTTCTAATACTTGACGTGAGTACAAAGCTCAAACAAATAAGAAAAACGAGAAGAGAAAGACAGACCTGGGACCTAGAAAAACTGAAAGAAAGGCAGGATGTAGTCAGCATGAAGTTGGAAGATAACCTAAGAAAGTTGGAAAACAAACCGAAGAGCGTTGATATAGAATGGGATGAAATTAAAACCAGTATCAAGGACACCTTGGATAAAGAGATTGGAAAACAAGAGAAGAAAATCAGAAAACCATGGATCACGAAGGAAATGCTGGAGAAAATGAATGAGAGACGAAAATGGAAAAACCTTAACACTGAAGAAGGTAGAGCCAACTATAGGCGTATAAACAATGAGTTGAGAAGGGTAACAGATAAAGCTAGAGAAAATTGGATAAAAGGAAAATGTGATGAAATAGAACAAATGGAGAAGTTAGGACGGTACGATATGATGTACGCTAGGGCACTGGAATTAGAAGATAAGAAGTCTAATGGAATTTGTGGTAAAGGAATTATGAATACGGATGGGAAGATAGTCTCAGAAACAAAGGATGTAGCACAGGTATGGGAAGAATACATTAAGGAATTATACAGCAAACAGGCAGGAGCGGCAAAAATAGAACTGGAAAATGAGGAAAACATTGAAGAAGACAACTTAGGACCAAGTATTATGGAGAGCGAAGTAGAAAAGGCGATAGTGGAACTAAAGGGGAAAGCCACGGGCAGCAATGGAATACCGGCTGAGATAATTAAAGTCATAGGATCAGAAGGACTAAAAGCGATCACGAAATTAATTAATAAGATTTACGACACGGGAGAGTGGCCTCAGGATTTCCTAGAAGTAACAATGATCCCTCTAAAGAAGAAGCCAAAGGCAATGCAGTGTAAAGATTACAGAACTATAAGCCTTCTGTCACACACATCGAAGATCATCACGAGGATTCTTAATAAAAGGCTGGAGAAAAAGGCAGAAGAAATAATAGGGGAAGATCAATTCGGTTTCAGAAAAGGACGAGGAACTAGAGATGCTATAGGAGTAGTTAGAATCATATCAGAAAGGGCAATAGGATACAGTCAAGATATCTGCGCATGTTTCGTAGACTGGCAGAAGGCCTTTGATAGAGTAAATTGGGTAAAGTTGATGAAGATATTAAAGGATATAGGTGTAGACTGGAAAGACAGGAGACTGATTAGGAATCTATATGAGAATCAAGTTGTAAAGGTCAGGTTTGAGAATGTGGACACCTGCGGAATAAATATCGGTAGAGGAGTAAGACAAGGCTGCTGCCTATCGCCAACCCTATTCAATATATATGGAGAAAGTCTAATGCAAGAAGCTTTAGAAGGCACAGGGGGTTTAAAAATTGGAGGAAGGATTATAAGAACAGTAAAATACGCAGATGATCAAGTACTTCTAGCAAGAAAGGAAGAGGAGCTACAAAAAATGATAAATAGACAAGTGATAACAGGTAGAAAATACGGTATGGAAATAAATACAGAAAAATCCAAGGTCATTCGAATATCGGGTAAAGAAGAGAATCTGAACAACTATTGAGGGAAAGCCATTAGAACAAGTTTCAGAATATAAATACCTTGGAAGTATCATAACACGAGAGGCAAAATGTACGGATGAGATCAGAACTAGAATAGGAAAAGCAAAAGCGGCTTTCAGGAGAAAGAAACAACTACTTACAGGGAATATAAGGGAAGATATCCGCAAGAAGTTGATAAAATGCTACGTATGGAGTATAGCATTGTATGGGGCAGAAACATGGACGCTAAGGAAAAATGACATCAAATACTTGGAAAGCTTTGAAATGTGGACTTGGAGGAGAATGCTGAAGATAAAATGGACAGATAGGATGAAAAACGATGAAGTGCTACGAAGAATAGGAGAGAAGCGAATGATTATACAGACTATCAGAAAGAGGAAGGCTAACTGGGTTGGACATTACCTGAGGAGAGAGAGTATGATTAAAGACGTGTTAGAAGGAAAACTAGATGGGAAAAGGGAAAGAGGTAGGAAAAGGTTTCAGCTGATAGACGATTTGAAAGGGAAAGAGAGTTATCAAGATACAAAGAGGACAGCGGAAAATAGGAGTATATGGAGAACCAGGGTTAACCAAGAATAATCACGGACCTGTCTACGGACAGACTACCTATGATGATGATGATATAGGATATATGATATAAAACTTAAGGTACTTCTAGAAGTGGTACAGAGTTAACATTAGGCATGAAGATAGGTCATTTGGTACAACCTCTGGAAAAATCAAAAATTCCAAAAAAAGTTATGCAGGTAAACCTCACTATACACTTTCACAATACGTCTTTTTTCAGTTGTACGCTCATTAAAGTTTCTGCCTCTATCTCTTGATCCTCTCACTTGATTCGGACATATGCTCTTACAAAACCCGGAGAACGAAGAGCCTTTCTCTGCCCATTCAAAAGGTCTCAATGCAAGCAATGAAGTACAACTTTGTTTCATTATATACAAACTACTTTTAAATTGTTTTCATATTTATTTCATGTATATACAATATTGGACCAGAGAAGTATTGTAATCGACGAGTTTCTTTTTATGTCCAAGGTAGTGTTTTGGTGGACTACAGCCATTTTTCAGTCCAAGCTCGTCATGGTGACACATTGAATTTGTGCTCGAGTTTTTACCCTTATAAGTTTGAAATGTCACAAGCGAAAAAATTAAAGCAAAGTAATTCTCTTAATTAATTAATTAAATTGGATATAATAAAACTTTTGAAAATGGACATGAGCATGCTGCTATAGATCGTGATCTTTCTCTAGCTCCGTTAGCTGTGAGAACTAGTTGCAGAAGTGCTGGAAAAATAAAAAAGTATGCTCAGGGGGCTATGTTTTTATCGTTAACTGTGCTGGGGAGGCATAATTGAAACTAATGGGAATGGAGCGTTAGCTCAACATATGGATCGAAGAACAAAATATTACAACCGGTTCGTATGTTTGGGGGAAGATGGCAGCGCAGTGTAATTTGCGTTTTATATTGGAATGACGTCGCCTAAAAATTATGTAATGCTCTTCCATAGGGCAAATATGTCAAGATATTTTAAGCCACCAATCTAAGGGATTCGAAAATCTTTGTGTATGCATTGTATTTTATTTATACTTTGATGATAATTAGGGTATTTAATAAAATACTTATGTGATATATATTGCACACGTTTTCTTTTCCCCTCCTATCTTTTACATGATTTCCAATGAGATTTTTGCAACAAATACAGAATGTAGGAACAAGAAGAAGGCTTTGGTTTAACCCAAATAAAATTATCAGAGAAATGGTGGGGCTTTTAAACTGACTTGATTGACATTTTTAATTTTTAAAAATTTCATTTATGTTTAAGCATTTGAGCTTTGGATAGGGTAGACAGGTTTTGGCTTGGGTAGGCGGAACTGAGAGGTCTAGGATTTATCTTCTTAAATCCAGATGTGAGGTATGAATAGGAAGTCGATTCACTCTTGATGAGTTGGAGACACTTACAGGTGGTCAAGAATAAACGAAATGAAACACTTACTCGTGCTTTCTTCGGAACATGTGTCGAGTCATCCTCGACTTGCGAATGCAAAAGGTTAACATGTGACTCAATCAGTTCTTGAATCACTGTGGCCTCCAGATCTTCAAATCACTCCCCTCCAATATCATGAGCCATTTTAGTTATCGTTCTCACTTCCTCATCAACGGCAGGAAATCTGCTGACATTGTTTACTGACTTCCACAACTTTCCCCAGCAGGCACTGATGGTTGACGGCTCGACCTCTTCGAGCGACACCTGCAGTTGGTGATATTGAAAGACTTCCACCATTTGCTGACATTCAGTGTTGAATTATTTTCCATTGCATCTCGAATACAATGGAAAGTGCATCTGGTGTAGTAGGTCTTAAAAGCTCCTGTCACACTTTGGCTCCAAGGCTGCAGGAGGGAAGTTGTTTTGTGTGGGAGAAAAATAACTTCTATGTTGCAATGTGCAATCTGGGTGCTCTGGTGCATTTTCATTGAAGAGGACTTTTAAATGTACTGATTTGGAAAATAGGTGTACTTCCACTTCATTGACCAAGTTATTGTGGAGCCAGTCTGTGAAAAGTGCTGCTTTGACTGACATAAATTTTGTTCTTCCCTTTCAATGCACAGGGTTCATTGCCTGGTACACCAGCATGGGCTTTACCATGTACCCTATTTCATTGCCACAGAGAAGAAGGGTCAACCTGTCCTTGGCTACTTTAAAGCCAGGTGCTGATTTTTCTGCCTTAAACATGAACATCTGAACTTAAGACATGTTCTGACTGTTATGCTTTACCTTCAATGATCTTTAACAGCCATGGAGGAAAGTTCTATCCTGCCACGTGGTCTGCAGGTGTTGATTCCCTAACAAACTTCACATTATGAAGGCTATATCACTTTTTTTAAATTTCAAACCTGCTGTTGCTGGCAAGAAATGGAGTTGTACTGCTGCCTTCACTCGAGCTTTGCATGAAATTTTCATTCAAATGCCTTGCCATTTTATGCATAACATGGCCAAAGATAGGAAGTCTTTTCTGTGCCTGATCGTCTATCCACATACTAATTTCTAATATTGTGAATAATTAAAATTTGGCACTCTTAGGAGCACTGCTAGGTTCACTAATCCTTATGATCTCCACTTTTTGTTTCATCCCATAGATTCATTGACTCCATAATATCTGCCAACTGATGCCACTCTCTCACCCTTCGCGAATCCCTCCAATGACAAAATATTTCTAAATTATAAAAGGGGTGATAAATTTTAAATTTAATATTATTTCTTGTGGAATTACTGGATCATTTGAGTAATATACAGCAATCCTTCGCATAATGACATTAATTCGTTCCATGAAAAAGCATCCTTATGCAAAACGTCGTTATGTGAATATTAAATACCCATATCAACAATGTTATATTGGATCAACTGGTACCTGTCCAAAGGTTATTGGACTGTAAATTCACAAACAAAAAGAAAAATATGTGGTCAAGTTCAGGAAATAATAATAGTAGTAGTAATACATGCAGTAGATATACAGTACAGGAATCCTTCATTTAATGCTGTTGATGCATTCCTGAAAAATATCCCATTACTTAAGCACGACAAATGAAAAGGAATTTCCCATAAGAATAGATGAATGATAGGATGCATTTCTGGCAAAAAATTACCTCAAATTTTAAATCATGTTTTATGGTTTTCTCATATATGTTTTATGGTATTAATAAATGAAAATCATCAAATATGCGTTATGATAACGTACCTTAACTCCCACGACTGGTCTCGATAAATGAAAATTTCTGTTTTGAAAACGGTTCTAATATGTGACATGCAATATGGGTTTTCATTTATTGTAAAAATATGAAAATTACAATTAAGAAAGGAATTAAAATAAACATGGAACTGACCTAATCAGCTTGAGAATTTGGACTTTTAAATCCTGCTGAAGACTCGAGCTGGACACAATTTTATTCTCTGCTTGAAGGGCCTGGTTGAGACTCACTGTCAGGAGCCCCTGGTAAACTTTTAAAGAATTGGTCTAAAGATAACTGCATTGTTGCTTTTTTCTTCTCCTTGTAGAGCTCTCTGTAGCAATTGATAGCATCACTTACAATTCTTTTTACTGATGAGCTGTGTTCATCACTCACAATTCTTTTTACTGACGAGCTGTGTTCTCTGTTAGGATCATTTTCATCCAAGAGAGCTAGTCCCTTCTCTATGTGTTGCAGGGCATCACTAATGTGTTTGGTAGTAAGAACGCTGGTAGACTTCATTTTCTTGGCCATCATCCTTCCCAGAGAGAGTTCTTTGATCTTCCATATCCTTCAGGACTTGAATGGAGAGCCCTTCAGTGTAGGATGCAAAGAGCTTTTGAACATAATCAACCTCTAAATCATTAAGGCCAATTTTTTGACTCATTTCTACAATTTCCTTTGAGATTTGTTCAACTTGTTTTTCTAAGTCCTTGATATCATCCACACATTCTGGCCATAACCTCCTCCATAGATTTGACCTCACTCCAAGCTGCTGCAATGTTGTCAATTGCCTTTTTTATGTTGATTCCCTCCAGAATTCCCTAAGTGATGGAGTGCCCTTACCTCCTGTTACCCTGATTGCCTCGGCAAAAATCCTCCTATGGTAGTAGGCTTTGAAGGAAGCAATCATCCCTTGGTCCATGGGCTGTAACAAGCTGGTCGTATTTGGTTGCAGAAATAAAACTTTCACGTTGTCCTTCTAGACAGCAAGAGCAGGAGGTTGACCTGCAGCATTATCCAAAATTACCAATGCTTTATTGGCCAGATTGTTAGCAGCACAATCATTAGTTACTGCAGGGCAAAAATGATTGCTGAACCACTCGTCATACACTGTTTGGATGACCCAAGCTTTCTTGTTGGCCATCCAGGTTATTGGCAAGTTTCTAATTGAAATTCATTTCAAAGCCCTGTAAGATTTGGAATGATAAACAAGCATAGGGGTCATATGAAAGTCACCTGCCGCATTTCCCCCAACAAGGTCAGTCTATCCTTAGATGCTTTGTATTCAGGCATAGTCTTTTCTTCCCTGGAAATAAATGTTCTGAAAGGCATCTGCTTCCAAAACACAGCGGTCTCATCAACATTAAAGTCTTGTCGAGGAGTCAATAATTGCACACAATTGACCTAGATATTCACTGACTGCCTTTTCATCAGCACTCACAACTTCACCATTAACAGCTACATTATGCAAATAGGCACGCCGTTTGAACCTTTCAAACCACCCTGAACTAGATTTAAATGATTCAATATGGGTCATAGTTTTTCTTAAATTGTCCTAGCTACTTCTTGAATAAGCTGTGTGCTAAGAGGCATCCAATTTTGAGTTTGGTGCTCAATCCATACACAACATTCGTTCCATGTCTACCGTGATGCAACTCCTATTATTCTTAAACAAGCATTTGGTGTCCAAAGGAGTTGCTACTTTACCAAACTTTCTTATTTTTTCACTGTGCTGAATTATCGACCTTATTGTCAAACTTGACAGATCCAACTTATTAGAAATATCGATAGCACATTCACCATCATTATCTCTTCAAAATATCAAGCTTCTCCTTCAGTGTCACTTGTTTTTTGTACAATCACTCAATCTTTTCTCAGGGATGATGAATTAATTCCAGCGCAAAAATAAAAATGTACCGTATTTACTCATGTACCCTGCACAACCCTATTTTTGGGCCGGTCCGGAGGGAAAAAAATTAATTTAAGCAGGAATAAGTTTTTTAAAAAATAAAATCGAGGTCTTCAACTGTACCCACTCCCTGAAACATGTTTCGCTCAAATTAAGTATCTTGACTTCAAAAAGAAACTTCACTGATCCACGATAGATTCATAGTTGAGAATTATCTCCCTCCCCCCCCTACTAGGTGACGTAATTTATTGGGCGATCTCTTTATGGCGATACTTGCAGAAATCTCCTCATCTTTGACGGTCTTCTTTTCTGTTAACCTCTTAATAGTTTTTAATGTAATATTACGCAACTTCGTCCACAATTTACCCTGTTTTGAGGTAATATCAAAGATAACTTTGGCATATTACGCACTTGATCTTTAGTAAAATTATGCACTGATGTGGAGCTTCACGTATTGCTTATTTTTCACATAATATGGCGCTCAGCATCGATAGCCTGTACAGTAAGGTCCTCTCACGTACTGGTGTCAGACGGCGGACTGACAGCATACTGGCCTTGGCGGTTGAGAAACACTGTCCTAAACGTTTGTTGGTCGCACAGATGCGCCTATACTTCGTAGAATTCAATGTCTTCTTTGTATATAGACGTAGATGCAATCATATTGCAGAAAATTTACTATTGATAAAATTCATATTACTTGCTCAGAAAACCCCGCCGGCGTTCCGGGTAAAAAGGCCTGTGGAGTACATGAGTAAATACAGTATAACAGATGTATTCACAATTTGTACTATAAATGGTGGAAAGCGATAAACTAAAGGCACACGTCCGATGAAAGGCAAGTCGAAAAACGAACTACAAACAAAATCACCCCAAATCTTACTTTAAACCAATTGCTTCTTATGACGAGTGGTGGTCACATGATCTTCCTAGGCCTTACATACCAATTTTGAGCTGTGATTTCCATGTGTCACCAACCACTTGAAGTGTTTGCATTTTATTTCCAAACTTTTGTGTTTTTCAAATGCCAATATGTAAGCAACCTTTGTAAAAGGAAGAATGGTGGAAATCCCCCTGGGTTTTTTATTGCTATGTTTAGAATTATGTAAAAAAATCCGATATATATGTTCGGCACAGCTGCACAACTTATGTACCATTCCAGTTGCTTGTTACTACAAAAAATTTACTGCGGATAGCAAAACCAAGGATAGTGAATGCCTACTGTATAGTCATTGCTTATGAAGAAACAATGATTAGATTGTAAAAGGTATATCGAATAGACAAAAGGCTATAATTGGTTAGCTTGTAATTCATCTAGTCCATATAATTTACATTTTAGGGGCCATCCTTAAATGATGTCACAGCATTTTCGGGATTTTTGATCCCCTCTCCCCCCTCTGTCACAAAGTGTCACATAGAGCTTCACCCCCCCCCTCCCCTGTGTCACATAGAGCTTCACCCCCCCTCCCCTGTGTCACATAGAGTTTCACCCCCTCCCCTGTGTCACAAAGTTATCACACAGTCCCTTAAGAAAGGAAGATTTTTTGTGTATAATTAGAGTTAACAGACTTCAATTGCAAAAAATGATAGACGAGAAAAAACTGTACTGTAGTGCACTTTCTATTTCTATAAGTAATAACTATTATAAAGGTTTTGATTGGTATTGTTAAATTGTTAATATAATATACTAGTAGTTGGTGCTTGCATTCTGCAAGCATATCATCTCAACATAAAAAACATTCATATTTCATCATTACAAATATTTTTTTAATTTTAAATGTTTCACCTCCGGAGCGATTTTCGTTTTTTCCTTATGTAAAAATAATAGACTAAAACAATCCCAAAACTTTGCAATTTTAAGAATTTTATACTTTCTCCATTATGGGGTACTAATGCTACACATTTCTGCCAAATTTTAAAGTTGTGGTACTTCTAGAAGTGGAATAATATTTTACCAATTGTTTAAATTTTAAACATTTTTAACGGCTGACGCAATATGTTAATGGAGAGATTCAAATGTTTATTTGTGCAAATGCACTACTCTGTACATAACTTGAAAATTTCAGCTTCCTAGCTCATCCCGTAATGTCTAAAAGGTTATCTATTTGTTTAAATTTTAAGAATTTTTAACTGCCAAATAAATTAAAATATCAAAATTTTTATAATCCCTATTTCGTTGTTTTATGAATTCTACTTACAAAAAAAATTTCAACTCTGTAGCACATGCGAAAATACATAAACCTTGAAATTTTGTTTAAACAATTGCGAATTTTTAGCGGCCGCATTGTTGCACTTTTTCATGATTTTCGTTTTTTCTAGTCGGTTTTGCACAAAATCCTACCCATGAAAAAAATTTCGAATCTCCAGCACATCTGGAAGTGCCTAAACATTAGTATCCTCCTATCATATTATGTTATCTCCTCCTCTGTAAGAAACGTCGATATATAGTAGAAGGTGCTTGCATACTGCAAGCATTTCATCTCGCATTAAAAAAACATTAATTTTTCAGAGAGATATTTCATCAAGGTAAATAATTATTTAATTCAAAAGTTTTCTCCTCGTGACCAATTTTCGTTTTTCCTTATGGAAAAATAATGGAGTACAACAATTGCTAATTTTTGCAATTTCATGAATATTATACGTTTTCCACATTGAGTTAATAATACAACACATTAATGCCAAATTTAAAATGGTAGCACATTTAGAAGTGAAATAACATTTATCCAATTGTTTAAATTTAAATAATTTTTAACGGCCGCAATAATAATCTTATAGATACAATGAAATGTTTATTCGTTTTAATAGATGAAACTCTAAATAACTTATAAATTTCAGCACTCTAACTTGCCCCATAATATCTAAACATTTACCTATTTGTTTAAATTTTAAGAATTTTTAACTGCCCAACAAATTAAAATATCAAAATTTGTATAATCCCTATTTCGTTTTTTTTTACATATTCTACCTCTAAAAAAAATACAGCTCCGTAGCACTTTCAAAAATACATAAAACTTGAAAATTTGTTTAAACAATTGCGAATTTTTAGCGGCCGCATTGTTGTACTTTTTCAAGATTTTCGTTTTTTCTAGTCGGTTTTGCACAAAATCCTACCTAAGAAAAAAATTTCGAACCTCCAGCTCATCTGAAAGTGCCTAAACATTAGTATCCTCCTATATGTTATCTCCTCCTCCTCTGTAAGAGTCGTCGATATATAATGATTACGAATAAATATCTATTTCTAATATATATATATATATGGCATACACACATTCTATAGACAAAATTTTATAAATTATTGCAAATTTTGTGTGACAAAAATAGATAAGCATAAACTTTGTATATTGTTAGAGTTGCCAGAAATTATTTAAAGAATATGTATATGTAATTTTTATGTTAATTGGTATTATATTTGCATACTATGGAGCATCTACTACATTTGAGTATGTATGGCATACAGACATTCTATAGGCAAAATTTTATAAATTATTGCACATTTTGTGTCACAAAATTCCAAAAATAAAATAATAAAATAAATAATCAGTTCTACAATCAAGTTTTCATGGAAAGTAAAACCTTGTCCTTTTTAATTTAGTCATATTGACTATCTAAAATTAATGATATGTCCAGACATCATTTGTACATGAAAGAAAATCAAAACATTCATATAAAATTATCACTTTTTATAAGTACATATTATAGATACTGAAATACTCAAATGTAGTAGATGTTCCATAGTATGCAAATATAATACCAATTAATATAAAATTACATATACATATTCTTTAAATAATTTCTGGCAACTCTAACAATATACAAAGTTTATGCTTTTCTATTTTTGTAACTTCAGTAACTATAGGATACATTTATTAAAAACAATTACATTTAATAAAAATATAAGAAAAAATGGACGTAAAGGAAATGAAAAATTTGAACAACTTAGAAATTATAATGGTGTTGGGAAAATCTGATCCATACTGTAATAATGCATATTATTTGAATGTCCATCATCTGTATCATATTTTATTCCATTCAAATCCAAATTTTCTTCATTCTGCATATTGAACATTGTCCTGGTTTGTTAGAATAGTATAGATCATATGGCATAATTTTGAAATTGTTTGCTGATCTTGGTAATATTTCTTCCAAATCAATACTTCTTGCAATAAAAACAGGTGGATACTTCAAATTAAGACCTTGTTCGTCTGTTGATAATGGAGCTTTTAAACCTGCATTTGTCTGTTTGATTGGAATCAGTGGAGGTAGGAATCGTTCCCTTAAAATACTAAAAATTGAGCTTCGAGGTGCTGAACAACAGTTTATGTCTCTGCACTTTACAATCTGCGTAAAATATTGGCTAGTTCTCAAATGTTTTGATGACCAAATAGCATCTTTTGTCAACATATATTCAGGATTAATCTCGGAATTTTCTGGACTTATATATTTGGCAACAGTTGGTTATCCATCAATTATCATCTGCCCCCATATTTCTGCCAATGTAAATATACAAAGTTTTCTTTTATAAGGTCAATCATTCCAGATCAATCATTTTGCCTTGTGAATTAAGATGGCTTCCATAATGCTCATGAGGAAGACAGTTCCTTACTTAAAGATGCCATCCTTCTCTCAACACGATTGAAAGAACTCCTGCCAGGTGCATTGGTTGCAATAAAAAGGACATCCAAATTATCCTATAAAAAGTGATTGATTTCAACATCAATTACCTTCTGGTATCGCGGATTCTCATCAGGGCCACCATCTACAGTAAAAATGACCACAGGTTTTACTTCGTTGTGAAACCTTGTGATACTTTCAAATTCTAGTAACTTAAAAAGTATTTCAAAGTCAAATAAATGCATGTAAAAATGCTGTTGAAGAAGAGTGCTTACCGGATCTGACATCTACAAAGGTTGGGCCTGAGTATCCTACCACAGTTGGATTACCATTTTCATTTTTCTTTATTTCAATTCCAACATAAACTGGAGGTATCAACTTATGTCTGGCAGCTACAACCCAATAATGATCTGGTAAACTCACTCGATATTCAACATGCATGACCAATGGGGATTGCTCCTTTGCTGCTGTTAAGCCAAGTGGCACTCTAGCCTTATCATCTTGGCTCAAGAAGCATACTTAATTTGGTTGAAGAATTGAAGCAATTTCTTCCAAATGATTAATAGTTGCTCTGCAAAATTGCCCATCAAAATGTTGGAAGCGTGTATCATTTTGAGCTCTCATGAGCTAATGAGTAATACAGAGAATAAATAAAAATTATTGAATTTGTCGGTTCAAGAAAATTAAGGAAATAAAAAATAAAGCACAAGATCTTGGCAAAAAGTTTTACTTATTTGTGACATCACATTGTTTTACATATACTCCTCCCCCCTTGTCACAAAATGTCACATATTCCCAGCCCCCCACCCTCCCCCTTAAGCGTGACATTTAAGGATGGCCCCTTAGCAGGAGTAGCTTAAAACTTAGAAGAATTCTGAATTAGATTTTTTTATGGACACTTATAAAATAGGTAAACTAGGATGTTGCAGGCAACTGCTTTTTAAATAGTAAGGTTAATTGAATGAATGAATTTTTATTTATTTATTCTTAATATAAAATATATTATGCTCAGTCTAATGGGACTATTGAACAATATAGAATTTTATGTACTAATAAAGGTTGTTAACATATAACATATTATTGACAGTAATATTAATTATTAATACACTAAACCCTTGCCATTCAAAGTTTCGATGGTTTGAGATTCATTTATTCTGACCAAACCTTGCCATTCTTGACAGTCTCGAAGGTTTGCGAATTGCGATCTAATTTGAAAATGCCTTTGCACTAGTGTAAGAATTGCCAAATGTTGTTTCATTAATTCAGTCATATTTTTCAGAGGTGCTCACATATAATCTTGTTATTATGAACATTTATGTTGTAGAAGAAAAGGAATGTAAGCCCCAGCAAGTGTTCAGTGTGGATGAGACGGGGTTATTTTGGAAAGAGATGTCATTCAGAGCTTATGCACGCTTATCCCAGTGTCATGTTTTCATCTCAATCCTAAATATTGTTAAAATACAACTTTTAGGATTTGAATTTCGATCCAATGTTATTCTTATTGAAAAATTTCAAATATTAATTACTTCTAAACTGATACTTTTTGAATATTTAGAATAGCAATCCACTTTACCATGCTGAGTTTCAGCTTTGATTTACAGCTGCAAACTAATCGATTCTCAAGGGTGACAGAAAGAAAAAAGAAGGATAGACATAGCTTTAATCATATTTCTTCAGGATTATATGCTAATTAACCATACCAGTTTATAGAGTTAAATATTTTTTGATAAAGGTGATCTCTAACCCTGGTCCCTATTTCTCACAAGCTGCAAGGGTTTACATCATTAATAAGTTCAGGCTCCACTTTGTGGAATTTACTCGGGATAGAAACTGTCGGGTATACCTTGTCACCTGAGGGTGCTATGATCATAGTGAAAGTTGACTTTTTTTTAAGTTGCAGAAGATAAATAGTTGATTTTCATTTCTATCATTGCAAGGGTTACTTCATCAATAATTTATTTTTATTAGGACTGCTTCAGTTTTCTTATGAAGTCATTTAAACTAGGTTATTTTTATTGGATGTATACTTTGCCAAAGCAATGTTTTTGATTTGAGGACAATTTTAAATATCATTGAAACATATGTTGCACAAACATATCATAAACTTCTAGTTCACACAAATATACTTGTTACATTAATAAGTATTTATGTGCATATTGGCTAATTGCAAAAATGCTGCTGCTTTTAGTGGTGTTTGGGAGTAGAACTTGATGTCATTAAACATTATATGCTTAATTTTTAAGGAATGGGGCTTATGTATAATTGTTCATGATATTAAGCTCTATAACTGGATGAATTTGATTCAAATTCCATGTTCCCTTTTTTTTAATGAAGCAACATTTTTCTAAATCAACAAGAATGAACTACCCTCCATTGTTGCATGATATAGTGCATTTCAACAAGGCTTCTAGTCTGTATGATGTACTACATATTTAAATGCATACATATATGATTTCATCTCTGTTGGAACGTATATCTCCTAGAGATGCCCATATATGACAGCTAGAGAGAAATGAAATCTAAGAAGAAAATTTTTTTTCAGACAGAAGCTAAAAGATTCATTCATCAAAACCTCCTGTACAAATTTTTTCATCATTGCAATATTTTCTCTAGATACTTGGTCTATAAGAAATCACAAAGATAATTAAGATCAGTTGTATTTATGTTAAATGAAATGCGCAGTGGTAATAGATAGCTTGTGGTACTATTTCCATAAGATTTAATTATCATCATTTATTGAAGAAGGTATATTTTTTGTAATGTTTGCTCCATTTTATTTAACATACGTCTACCTATATTATGGAACTACAAAATTATGGTCTCTTGATCAGTTTTTAATGAAAAAATAATTTAATTTAATTAAAACAGCTTGCAATATTGTAGATGAGATTTTCTTTTAACCTTCAGAATCTTTTTGTAATCAAAATGCTTTACTGTTGCATTAATTTACAAATCAAAATTAATGTTTAATTCAATCAGTGATGGAACTTAGTAAGTATTAGCAGACAAAGCAATGCTTGTGGGCCACCAAATAATACATGGAAAAATATTAATTTCTTTCACATATTCTACAATAGAATTAACCTATCATAACTTTGACTAAAGCAATTATCTAATTGCAAACTGCTTACCAGTCATGCATTCATTCATTTTCAATTTCATTTTGCCATTCAGACTCATGAGTATATCTGTTTGGTGAATCTTAGTGGAAAGGTTTTACTTAAAATGTTGGCAACATTGGCATACTGAGGGGGATGCTCCCTGAGACCACCCCTATAAACTAACTTGACCAAAGAGAGCATTTCTTAAGTTTTTCTTTTGTGCAGTAATACTGGAGAAGAAAGAGGAATCAAAAAATAGATGCAATATTTCATCTCAGACTTGGCTACATGATCAATGACAAGCGAAGCTGGTAATTTAGCTACAATCCAAGCTGGCTATTTTGTTTGACAAATAATTAAATCATTATATTTAGTACATATTGTGATTACATTGCAAGGTAATAGCCGCTAGTTGTGTGTGAGTACAGCAAAATGTGAAGTTCGGTGTTCAGCTACAAGATAAAATTCCAACTTTTTTGTTTCCTATTTCATTTGTCTCATTTGCAGTTAATGGAATAATGTGCAATCATAATGTGCAGTAGTAGCAATAGTGAGCAATAACTAGAATAAGATGTAAGTTTATAAGTATTTTCTAAAAGTAATTGTCATGTTTTGAGTAAAGACCCCTTGAAGTATAAAGAAAGTATTGTTTTCATGAAAAAAAATCGAATTTGAGATTTCAACAGAAATACATGTTTTAAGGTCTCCTGAAGATGTTTTGACTTTTCTCAATGATGTATTTCTGTGTCTGAAATTTTATGGGTTATCTAACTCAAAAACTATTGAACAGGTCAATGCAAAATTTTATATTTCACATTTTTGTTAGAGGGACAAGAAATGATTAGTTTTTGGTAAAGATCAGTCAACCAGAAGTGGGTGTTTACTAGGGATGAGCTAAACTGATATTTACCTAATATCTTGGTATCTGTTACAAGGCAGCATCTGTTCCAAATACATGTTACTGATATATCAGTTTACGGAGCTGGTTCTGGTACTACCTACCGGAGAATGCTCCTTCCGATACCAGTATAATTTATAATGCTTCTACAACTGTTGGTTCACGTACTTATTTTACATATTTACAAAAACTTAATGATCATTTATTAATTTAAATAAGCTTCAATAAAGGAGTAATGAAAATACTTAGGGATAATAAAAATTTTATTGTGCTACATGCATCAGATACAATAAGTGATAATCCCCTAAATACATTACTTTCAATTAAATGAATCTTTCACTTTTTAAACATAAACACACAAATTCAGGGGGTAAACTAGAGAACTTAAAATGGGTAATGAGAAGGAATAATGTAGGCATAGTAGGTCTTAGTGAAGTTTGCTGGGAAGGAGAAGGTGAGATAAATTCAGACGAATTTAAGATTATTTACTCGGGAGGAGAGAAAAAGGAAAGGGGAGTGGGGATTATGATGAAAAGAGAGATAGCTGAAAGAATTAGCAAAGTAGTGACAGTTAATGATAGATTAATAGCCGTAAAACTTCAGATGGAGCCAGTGGAAATGCTTATAATTCAAGTGTATATGCCAACAACTAATGCTGGTGACGACGAAGTAGATGAAATGTATGAACAGATTATGGAGATATTGGAGGAGGAGGGAAAAGGAAGGATCACCACCATAGTAATGGGAGACTGGAACAGTTTAGTCGGAGAGGGACAGGAAGATAATGCATAGTGGGAAAATATGGACTAGGGAAGAGAAATGAAAGAGGGGAGAAACTTGTGGAATTCTGCCATAGAAATAGATTGATTGTAACTAATACATGGTTTAAGCATCACCAGCGGAGACTTTACATGGAGAAGCCCAGGAGACCAGAGACGATACCAGATAGATTACATATTAGTCAATGAAAGATTTAGAAATAGCATTAAAAATGTGAAAACACTACCAGGGGCAGATATCGATTCCGACCACAACCTTTTGGTGGCAAATACACAATGTAGACTGAAGAGCATTAAGAGAAACATAAGAGTTAACAAGAAATGGAACTTAGAGTAACTCCTTAAAAACAAGGAGGCTATCATGACTGAGCTGGAGGAAAGGTTGGGGGAGAGAGATGAACAAAATAGGAAGAATGTAGATGAGGAGTGGAGATACATCCATAGCAACATTAAAGATTTAATGGAAAAGAAGGTAGGAAAGATAGCGGGTGGAAGAAACAAAAAACCCTGGGTCACAGCCAGCGGCGAACTTCTGCCTAGGCAAACTAGGCAGCTCCCTAGGGCCCCAACCTTGACGGGGGCCCCGACCAGGGGCCAAAATGGTACACATTGATGACACAGGACACAGAAAATAATGTCAATTTTTCCGAACGAAATAGAAAATAATTGACCATAGTAAATTTTTTGACAAGTCATGTGGCAACACTGTGTTTGTCTTCTTTGTTTTGCATCGCACCTGACTTCATTCTATAACTTGTCACTACTTGTCAGTTCGCGTTGAAAGTGTGTGTTAGAAAGTTGTATCAATTTCAATTTTGCGGCTCAAAGGTTTTATCTTCCACGCGAATTTGCTGAGGTTAGTTATGGTTACGTTACGAGGTCGAACTCTCCGGCAGGGACAGATTCAGACTTACCGTCTTCAACGTCATTATCGACAGGTTGATTGCAGAACTACAGAGACGTGGCTCTGCTTACGAGAAGTTAAGTAAAAAGTTTGACTTTCTCACGAAGCTACATAGTTTGGAATCTCAAGACGTCCGTGACGGAGCACGGAACCTGGAAGCCTTCTATCCGGGGGATTTGGACAGTACTTTGGAAAACGAGTGTCTGCACCTGCGAGCTCATTTATTGACCGCTGAGGCTACAGGGGGGAAAGAGTTATCGTCACTGGAGCTATACAAGTACATCCTGGAAAAAGGCTTTTTGGACATTTATCTAAACATGGTAATAGTGCTCCGGATGCTGTTGTGTACACCAGGGTCAAACAGTTTGGCAGAATGGTCGTTTTCAGCGCTAAAGAGAGTAAAGAATTATTTAAGATCTACCACAGAAGGAGTGATATTTCATCATGAGGAATATTTTCTTAATTCTAAACATTTCTCCTCTGGACGGGTTTTTGTTTTTTCATTATGGAACAATAATTGAGTAAAACAATTTATAATTTTTGAAATATGATACTTTTCCCACATTGAGTTAATAATGCCACACATTTCTGCCAAATTTTAAATTTATAGTACATTTAAAAGTGAAATAACATTAATCCAATTGTTTAAATTTAAATAATTTATAACGGTCAAAATAACAATTTTATCGATAATTTGAAATAATTATTCTTTTACATAAATAAACCTATAAATAATTTAAAAATTTCAGCTGCCTAACTTGCGGCGTAGTGTCTAAGCAACTACTTATTTGTTTAAATTTTAAGAATTTTTAACTGCCAAACAAATCAAAGTATCAAAATTAGTATATTCCCTATTTCGTTTTTTCAGGAATTTTCAGGAATTTTTACAAATTTAATTTACAAAAATGGCGCAATGCTTTTCTTATGTGAAAAAACGCAACTTTCGGAATTTCTGGAGTAGAACTAATGTCACTTAGGTAAGAAGTCACCTTTTATCTGTAGGTTTCTCCATTATATCTACAAAAACTAAAACTTTCAGCTCTCTAGCTCTTGTAGTATATATGAGAGATATTCCGGGGTCTCTGGAGTCGAACCCGGGAAGCTTTAAGCAATAGTGACAATAATTCCTGATAGATATTGCGGCCATCTAGCAACACTGAAAATTTCATCTTTCTAGCTTACCGGCAAGTGCCCATAATTAATTTACAAATATGGTGCAATGCTTTTCTTATGGAAAAAAAGGGCAATTTTCGGAATTTCTGGAGTCGAACTCATGTCACTTAGGTAAAAAGTCTCATTTTATCTGTAAGTTTCTCCATCATATCTACAAAAAAAACTTTCAGCTCTCTCGCTCTTGTAGTTTGGGCTGGAAATTAGTATCCTCCTGTTATATGTTTTCTATACCCTCATATGTAAGAAACGTCGATATATAATGACTAGTAGAAGGTGCTTGCATTCTGCAAGCATATCATCTCACCTTAAAAACCATTCATTTTTCAGACAGATATTTCATCATTACAAATATTTTTTTAATTCTAAATATTTCACCTCCTCAGCGATTTTCGTTTTTCCCTTATGTAAAAATAATAGATTAAAACAATCCCCAAACCTAGCATGGAAGTCCCTAAACATTAGTATCCTCCTGTATATTATCATTATATATAGACGTTCCTTACAGAGGAGGAGAAGGATATAACATACAAGTAGTTGGCATATATCTAGAAGGGCTAGTAACCTAAAATTTTGTAGGATGATAGGTCACTTCATTCAGATAACGGAGATAATTGAAAACTCCACAGATGCTCATTTTTAGGGGATATTTTCGACCACAATCTTTCATTCTAATACCCCATAAGTAAAGCACGGTAATCTGAGGAGGACTTTATAAAATTGCATTTTTACATTCGTTAAAACCAAGATAGAAACTCGAAATTAAAAGGGTTCTATAGCTATAAGAATTAGCTTTATTATGCTTTAAGATTAAATTCAAATACGTGCCAAATTGGTATTTAAATGTCTTTTTAATTGGAATAGAGTGACATTTTAAATAATCAAACACATCAATTACCATGGCAACGGGCACAATGCTTTTAAATGGGTGTTGGTAATCTGCATTATAATAGCATCTATTCAATTCTTTTTAATAGGGAATTTATATGCTACTTATAATCTGGTTGATTTCAACCAAAGACGTTTACATATGATGATGACGTAATCATTTCAAAACACGAGATATCACATTAAAAAAACATTACTTCTTTCTTTCTTATGGAGATGGATTATCTATATACGTATTATATTAGCCTTGATGCAGTGCTTTTCACGAGAGTTCGTAGATTATACTATATTGCAATTTATTTAAAACTACGGCGCAAACTTATGACGACGTCATAATCTTATAAGACGAAATTTTAGCAAAATGTGGAAAAACATTTGTCGAGTTCTGTAAAGTTTTCTGAGAATGTTTTAACTTTAATTATTGCACGAAATGATGGATAAATTGAAATATGATCTGAAGAAACTGCTGAAACAGTAATGCCGTACGTTTCTATTAATAAACGACGAAAAACCGTAACGACTTTATATTTAATCGCGATTTTTTTATCTGGATACGAAAAAATATCCAAATTTTGCCATAGATTTTAGTGTAATGCATGGGCTATTGTCTTGAAGATGGTTACTGTTATTGCTAATACAGGAGGAGATGAATCAGGAAACGTGAAATACGAAAACTTGGACGCGAGCCGATTGCCAGAGAATTTGGAAATTACGGATAGGTGCGTTAATTTCGAAGAAATTTGGAAATACGTATTCTGCGAGAACTCTTGCAATTTATTATTTTACTTATATGGGTTCCGCGTGGCTCAAATGCTGCTGCCTTGTTGATGGCGGTGGTTTATTTACAAGTTTAGCTCTTTTATTAGGAATTTAAAATCGATTTAGGAATGTGATTAGCCACGCACGTTTTATAATCAAGAATAATGGAATATGAGGACGCCATTATTCTCTATCAAATAGGCATTTAAAGAAAACTTATTCGGTTAATCTTTATCGTAAAAGATCCAGCGCCCCAATCTGCGCAAAAATATCTAATTTCTCCACTTTTCCTTCGTAATTATTCGGGGTCAGCTCGAATTACTTGGTGAATATCTCTCGATACTTGAAAGAAGACTGCGTTTTGGTCCATCCCCATTTTTACTACCCACATTGGTTATTAGCATTTAATTCAGTTTTGTCGCGTGCTTCGTGCTGCTAGCTAAATATGAAATACACCCCAAAGCATTGAGAATTAGATAGGATGAAAAATACGATTCCCACTGCTTCCGTGACTACACCATAAATTACCACACCAATCACACGAAACTCGACAAAAACGTGATTGACATATTTCGGGACAAAGAGAGAAGGCTCAATTATTAAGGTTCTAGTAAATAATTATATAGTCTGTGTGAGAAATAAAATGAGCAATTTTGTAAGATCTGGTCCTGGTGGTTCCATCGTCGTATTTTCCCACAAGTTTAAACAAACGTTTAAGGAAAACTCGATGGAATTTTTATATTTTATCTTGCGAATATCATTTTAAACCCGTAATGAACGTCTAAATTAATATTTGGCATACCTGTTAAATTTACATATGTTACGCAATATTTAGTAATATTTATTCTTCGACCATTTTTTCGCAGAAGAGAAAATGAGGAACTCGCAAGGACGCGGAGAAGAAGTGTTGCCCTGCACCGGTACTAAAAGTTCACTTCTTCATTATTAGCTGTACTTTTCCTGATTTAAGTTTTAATATCTATTATATTTAATAATTTCCAAGTCGTAGACATTATATGTAGTCTCTTAATTCGATTGTTTGTTTGAATCTAGAAATAAACGCCCACAATCACACGCTTTCCATTTTTTAACCAATTACATGGTTTATAATGGTAAGCGTATAGTAACAGAAATCCCTTGCTTATCATAGGAGACCGCAAAGTGTCGTCATAATTTAAGTTAAAGTGGAACGCTTTATAAACAGAAAAATTCATCGTTGACACATTCATGAAGCTCTCTCATTCTAAAGAGTGTAAATTAACTGTAAGAGACCAATCGTAACATAATTCATTTTCAGGCCTTTAGTTTTCCACTATGCAAAATGCAAACTGTGAATAGTAATTGTTATGGAGGTGATTAAACCTTTCTTCTTACAAGGATTATCACACCTTCCTGAAAAGATAAAAGCGGTACCCCACACTAGATTTTGGGAATTGATTGTCGTATTAGGACATTTTGTTTAGTTTCTGATTTTAATCGAAAATTTTCTTTCGTGTATCAAGTAGTATGGTCATTTGAGACATATTTAACATTTTTCCAAGTGAATTATTCTTTCCAATATTAAAGAAAAATTGATGCCTTAAAATAACTCCATTTTCCTTTACATTCCTTTGTTTGAAACATTACTGAGCAAAAATTTATCACATAAAGTGCTTCTCTTTCCGCTAACCTTGCACTTTATCGAAGCCATCAACTTATTCATTTAATATTCTTCCATATATTGTGACCTAAGGGTGCATGAAGTTAAAAATTAAAAATAATTATTTATATATATATGTTTCACCGTAATAGAGATAAATTTCTTTGAATGTTAAAAAATTACTGTGGCAAATTAAGGTGATGAAAGTCGAAGTGTGATGTCCTTAAGTATCTGTTAGAAACCCAAAAGAATGTCTCATGAGGTTTGCTTTGAATAAAAATTGCGATAATAGCGATTGCTGTCTTAAACTTACGAGAAACAATTCTCAAGAACATTATATTTTCCCTTGGTTGTTCCATAATAATTACAGAAGTTACAGTTTAGGTGTAACATTTAATGGAACCAATCTCATTTTTTTAAAATCCCTACTTAATTGTTTTATGATGAAACTATTATGTTTGATAGTTTATTTAGTTTCAATAAAGTGTTTATATATTTTTCTATCCTACGGTTTGCATGCAATTGAGATATTAGCGTTGACTATTAATTAATGCTCATCAGTAAAAATTATCCTATGATCAAGTAATATGTTGCATTTATCGCACGGCCAAATTATATGATATTTCTGATGCGATTCTATTTTTTTACATAGACAAGACACCGAAGGAGCCGTGGTTGTAAGGACGACAAGAAGCGGAGCCGTTTACGGTTCATACCGGTAAAAAACATCATTTCCTTCGTTCCACTTTGAATTAGAGTGGTACATTCCTCCCTTTTCCCAAGAATATCATGCATATACTATGCAATCACTTATTCCCTCCTTTTCTTTTTCAGGCTATGAGGAGCAGTGAACTAAAGAAATAATTATGTAATAATAATGTAAAATATTGGATTTTATAAAAAGAAATAAATGTTGAAGCAATGTTACTGCTTGTTTTTATTTTATTCTTATAACTTCACTGGAACTAACCACATCTTATTTACACCACATTAATAAACGCATACGGTTTATACGGTATACCGTTTATATTTTTCTTATGTACACAAAATAATTCTTATCTATTATATATAGACGCGTCTTACTTATGATATCATTATATATAGACGTTCCTTATAGAGGAGAAGAATATATATTACATATCGACTCTTCTTGCAGAGGAGTAACATATATATATATATATATATATATATATATATATATATATATATATATATATATATATATATATATATAAATGAAAAGGTAGTGATGAGGGTGGCAACAAGGTGATGAAGAAAGCCCAGCGGACACTTACCAAGTCGAAGACCAAGTTGGCAGGCTGCTAAAGGCGTCGAAGAGACACGTTCAACAAACGAACACAAAAAACACGGAAGCTTAATATGTATTATTCTATCAAAATGTAAAATTTCAACTTGATTGTTTACTATGTTCTCCAGAAATATGTGATTTTGTATTTATCGACTTTTTTAAAATAAATCGTAATTCAGGCACAGAAATCCACGAAAAAAAATCTGATGTGGCCACCACATGACTTTCTCCATATCTATAATATTCCTAAAAATTTCAAAATAGATTATGTCATAACAAGTATTTAAAGAAACCGAGAAAATTTTATATATTACAATGCACAGAAAAAACCATAACATTCTGATATTGTATACTAGTGGAAAGTGCTTGCATTCTGCAAGCACATAATCTCACCTTGAAAAAACATTAATTTTTAGACAGATATTTCATCATTCCAGATATTTTTTTAATTCTAAAGATTCCACCTCCGCAGTGATTTTCGTTTTTCCCACATGTAAAAAATAATTGCTTAAAACAATCCCCAAATATTGCAATTTTAAAATTTTTACACTTTCTCCATTATGGGGTACTAATGCTACACATTTTAGCCATATTTTAAAGTTGTAGCATATCTAGAAGTAAAATAATATTTTTCTAATTGTTTCAATTTAAATAATTTTTAACGGCCGCCTGAATTAATATATGGATAAATTGAAATGTATATTTGTGCAAATACACTACTCTGTAAATAATTTGAAAATTTCAGCTTCCTAGCTCATTTCGTATTACCTAAACGGTTATCTATTTGTTTAAATTTTAAGAATTTTTAACCGCCAAACATTTTAAATATCAAAATTTGAATAATTCCTTTTTCGTTTTTTTAAGAATTCTACTTATAAAAAAATTTCAACTCCGTAGCACATGCGGAAATACATAAACCTTGAAAATTTGTTTAAACAATTGCGAATTTTTAGCGGCCGCATTGTTGCACTTATTCATCATTTTCGTTTTTTCTAGTCGCTTTTGCACAAAAGCCTACCTATGAAAAAAATTCGAATCTTCAGCACATCCGGAAGTGCCTAAACATTAGTATCTTCCTATATGTTATCATTATATATCGACGATTCTTACATAGGAGGATATATATAACACAACATATAACATATTAGTAGAAGGTGCTTGCATACTGCAAGCATTTCATTTCACCTTGAAAAAAGATTAATTTTTCAGACAGATATTTCATCATTACAAATATTATAGTAATTCTAAAGATTTCACCTACGCAGCGTTTTTCGTTTTTCCCACATGTAAAAATAATAGTTTAAAACAATCCCCAAATGTTGCAATTTTAAACATTTTACACTTTCTCCATTATGGGGAACTAAAGCTACACATTTCAGCCAAATCTTAAAGTTGTAGAAGTAAAATAATATTTTCTAATTGTTTAAAATTTTAACATTTTTAACGGCCGCCGTAATATATATATGGAGAGATTGAAATGTTTATTTGTGCAAATGCACTGTTCTGTAAATAATTTGAAAATTGCAGCTTCCTAGCTCATCCCGTAGTACCTAAAATATTATTAAACTTTAATGTTCAAATTGGGTTAAAACAACCCCTAAAAATTAACAATTTTAAAATTTTTTTTGTTATAGTTGGTTATGAGAAAAATTCTATAATCTTTCCAAATTTCAGCCTCCTAAACTTATTAGATTGGTCTACACACTGGATTACGTTTTCCCATGCTAACTTATGATAGATATTCCGGGGTCTCTGGAGTCGAACCCGTGACACTGTAAGCAAAACTGACAATAATTCCTAATAGATATTGCGGCCATCTAGCAACACTGAAAATTTCATTTTTCTAGCTTACCGGCAAGTGGCCATAATTAATTTACAAAATTGGCGCAATGCTTTTCTTATGGAAAAAAACGCAAATTTCGGAATTTCTGGAGTGGAACTCATGTCTATTAGGTAAGAAGTCTCATTTTATCTGTAAATGTCTTTATCATATCTACAAACACTAAAACCTCCAGCTCTCTAGCTCTTGTAGTTTGGGCTGGACATTAGTATCCTCCTGTTGTATCCTCCTCCTCTGTAAGGAACGTCTATATATAATGACTCGTAGAAGGTGCTTGCATACCGTAAGCATTTAATCGTACCTTGAAAAAAACATTAATTTTCAGAGTGATATTTCATCATGAGGAATATTTTCTTAATTCTAAACATTTCTCCTCTGGACGGGTTTTTGTTTTTTCATTATGGAACAATAATTGAGTAAAACAATTTATAATTTTTGAAATATGATACTTTTCCCACATTGAGTTAATAATGCCACACATTTCTGCCAAATTTTAAATTTATAGTACATTTAAAAGTGAAATAACATTAATCCAATTGTTTAAATTTAAATAATTTATAACGGTCAAAATAACAATTTTATCGATAATTTGAAATAATTATTCTTTTACATAAATAAACCTATAAATAATTTAAAAATTTCAGCTGCCTAACTTGCGGCGTAGTGTCTAAGCAACTACTTATTTGTTTAAATTTTAAGAATTTTTAACTGCCAAACAAATCAAAGTATCAAAATTAGTATATTCCCTATTTCGTTTTTTCAGGAATTTTCAGGAATTTTTACAAATTTAATTTACAAAAATGGCGCAATGCTTTTCTTATGTGAAAAAACGCAACTTTCGGAATTTCTGGAGTAGAACTAATGTCACTTAGGTAAGAAGTCACCTTTTATCTGTAGGTTTCTCCATTATATCTACAAAAACTAAAACTTTCAGCTCTCTAGCTCTTGTAGTATATATGAGAGATATTCCGGGGTCTCTGGAGTCGAACCCGGGAAGCTTTAAGCAATAGTGACAATAATTCCTGATAGATATTGCGGCCATCTAGCAACACTGAAAATTTCATCTTTCTAGCTTACCGGCAAGTGCCCATAATTAATTTACAAATATGGTGCAATGCTTTTCTTATGGAAAAAAAGGGCAATTTTCGGAATTTCTGGAGTCGAACTCATGTCACTTAGGTAAAAAGTCTCATTTTATCTGTAAGTTTCTCCATCATATCTACAAAAAAAACTTTCAGCTCTCTCGCTCTTGTAGTTTGGGCTGGAAATTAGTATCCTCCTGTTATATGTTTTCTATACCCTCATATGTAAGAAACGTCGATATATAATGACTAGTAGAAGGTGCTTGCATTCTGCAAGCATATCATCTCACCTTAAAAACCATTCATTTTTCAGACAGATATTTCATCATTACAAATATTTTTTTAATTCTAAATATTTCACCTCCTCAGCGATTTTCGTTTTTCCCTTATGTAAAAATAATAGATTAAAACAATCCCCAAACCTAGCATGGAAGTCCCTAAACATTAGTATCCTCCTGTATATTATCATTATATATAGACGTTCCTTACAGAGGAGGAGAAGGATATAACATACAAGTAGTTGGCATATATCTAGAAGGGCTAGTAACCTAAAATTTTGTAGGATGATAGGTCACTTCATTCAGATAACGGAGATAATTGAAAACTCCACAGATGCTCATTTTTAGGGGATATTTTCGACCACAATCTTTCATTCTAATACCCCATAAGTAAAGCACGGTAATCTGAGGAGGACTTTATAAAATTGCATTTTTATATTCGTTAAAACCAAGATAGAAACTCTAAATTAAAAGGGTTCTATAGCTATAAGAATTAGCTTTATTATGCTTTAAGATTAAATTCAAATACGTGCCAAATTGGTATTTAAATGTCTTTTTAATTGGAATAATAATTGGCTAATATATAGAGTAAGACATCATATGACTAAGAACCCTCTTTAGAACTTTTCCTCTCCAATTCTTTCCCTTTGGGCGGAAATAACTTAGATTTCTTTCCCTTCCAAATTCTTATGCATGCGCAAAAATTGACTTCCAACTTCCCCTCCATTTTGGAAATAGCATCAACATTGTGTAATAACCAGAACCAAAGTTTTCTGACTTAGGATCTTCGGCTGAATTCGGAAGAATAACGGGGGCATTTTCAACTTATAAAAAATAATCTGTTGAACCATTATTAGTATTTATTATTTTAAGATTAGGCATCAGTCTCAGAAATCTTGTGCTCGGATGCGACAAAAATTGTCGTAAAAATCACAATATGATTTCAGTGCCTCCACTCGTACCGTGTCAATATGAACAAATCTGAATATTTATACAGTACCAACTTCCACAGACCGTTTTAATGTAAATGTGTTCCACGCAACCAAACCCCACAAATGTTCGACTACAGTTGTCCGATAATTTCCGGAAAAGATTCTTAGAACCTGTACTTTTTGCACCTCCAACGTTAGTACCTATTGGTAGTATCAGCTGACATGCTAACAATCTTATCAATCTTAACAAGTTTTGGGAAGTGACATATAATTTAATACATTAAAATCTTAGAGAGAGGAAAATATTTTCATCTATGACTGGCACCATCAAATACATTCACGCATCAGAGTAAATATATTCAGAAAAATCAGAACATCGTGATAAATACTCACGTGTTGCTGGTCCTGGTGTTTTTTGAGTATTCCGGCTGGAATCACTTCATTCTGAATAAGAAAACAACAACGTAATTATGTAGATATGAAATGAAGTTGATGAAGTTTCTCAACATACTATATAAATAAATACATAAATGATACTTTGGGATCCGAAGGCGGATCAGAGCAGAAACATTTCTGTTATTAACAGCATAAAATAACGTATTAGAAGGGTTTATGAGATAAGAGAAGAAGAAGAAGAATGTAATCCCAAGTATTATACTTACAGGCAAATTGGCGGTATCGTACACCGCGTCGGGCACGCCGTCTTCAACAGACCATCTCCTTCGGCGCCCGACGCAGTACCGCCTGTAAAGCCCCCATAGGAACCACGCTACCAGAGCGACAGCTATGAAAATGGCCAGTCCCATTGCCAAATAATCACCAAAATCTGCAGACACAAATGAGAAAAGAATTTCGGATTTAACGTATGTCGACTGCTTTGCTCTTTCTTTTACATTTTGAACTATTCAAAGATTGTCAAAAAGAAAAGAATTTCTTAAAACTATATTTTGTACTAACTCATAAACCTACTTTGATAGTTTCAAGCTAAGAAAGATGTTATATTATATAAGTAATTTACTGGTTGTGTATGCATTAATAGTTAGTCTTTGTACCGAGGACGAATGCTTCGAAAGACGGACGGACACAGCTAAGGTTAAATGAGCAAAATTATCCTAGGAAACGAATAAGAAAAAATCCAAGTTGATTTGTATATCGAGAAAGGAAAAACTTGAACGTAAGTTGGAAAGCCATCGGAACGAGTTTCAGATCGTAAAGTAAAGCACCTTGCTAGTATGATAACGAGAGGGTCAAAATGTACCGATGAAATTAGGGCTAGAATAGCGATCGTTAATTGCAACGAGAAGTAACATTTAATGCATTTAATTAAAATTCCACTAATCAACTGAGCTAGACTACGTTCCGAGTTCTGAAATATGCCAGATTTTCAATAATATTGGTGAAAAACAAGTTAATTACCTCTCCCGCCCATTATTTGCTCCTTCTTCCTTGGTTTTTCAACAAGAATGATCAAGTTCTGAATCGTGTGGTTTCCACGGTAACGGCCAACAGAGACGGCGCAAGAAAGAAGCCTCCATTGTTGGATATAATCAATTTGGAAAACAAGATAAATTTAAAGTCTAAGCACTGCTAAAGGATATATCAGAAGCGATGCCAAAGAAATACAGAATTTGCGATAGAACAATCTAAAATTGAATTATGATTTAACTCATACATACCTCGCTTGAGATGAAGTACGTTAATCTTTACACTCACGCTCATTCCATTATCGTAAATTATTTATGTCTTTTAACTTACAAAAGCTGAGTGTACACGTATTTTAGTTCACTTTTTCCTCTCGAATAATCCATCTCCTTTAAATTGATATGTTCAGTAGGCGCGATAAAGAAAATAAAACTTATTACTTACAATTAGATCTTGTTTACTTCATGTGTTACGAAGATTGTTTTCGTTGAAAACAACAAACAGGAAGGAAAAGTATGTCTCTGCATAACCTAATAATAAGACCACCCAAACAGAACTAACGATGCGAGCTTTCCATTTAATCATTTATTTAGTACCAACTTATATTGGCTCTAATAGCTTTAAAATCACCGCAGATATGTTGCTCCTTGTGTTCTCAAATTTCATATTTGAGCGTTATAAAATATGACAAATACATTCGAACGGGATATTAAATTGAACACGCGTATTTTCGTTCGACAGAAACAATACCTGCATTTATTAGACTATACCGAATCCGAGTCCACCAATAATTGTTGCTATGGCTACACGCTCGTAATGAGCGATAAAACCTGCAAAAACGGCAGTATTTACGCGAAATTCGAAGAAATACGATCGATGAGGAGCGTTTTACGATAAAAAATAGAATCCCCACTCCTTCTTTCGGAGAACGGTACAAATCCCGCTCCGATATTACAATTCTATGATATTTTAATGTGCAAGAGAAAATTGCCCTGCTCGGTGGATTTCAGATTTCCCATGTAAATCAAATTGGAAGGATAGTTCCCGGAATCAAACCCGGGACTTCAATTTTCGCAACGAAAACTATCCTTGGGAGCTCGGCCCAAGTAGCAAAAGATTTCCACCAAGTGTGTGACAGCTTTTTGGTTCCTCAGTTTAATGTGCGGATTATGAAGGAAGGAACGGAATTATCTCACAGGACAAGTACCGAAGATTTCTCCAGTGTTTGACACAATGACACTACGGGAGGAGTTTCCTTAATGAGTGACGTAGTGATTCATAAAGGTAATATTATTCTTTTTAAACTAAAATTACTTCGACAATTTTTTTATCGTTTTAAAATGACAACTAATATGCTTAATTTTAGTACCAGATATAATTAAATATAATTCTCCTGCGTAAAAAAATTAGCCGTGTATAATTACTTTCTGAAGATTGGGATATAAAAACCTGTAAGAAAAAGAACATTTAGCAGGAAATAAAAAAAATCGGAAAGTGGGAGTCTCGAATGCCAAAAGTACGGGGCGCGAGACTTATGTTAGGCGATATCTCTAGCACATGGGTGTCCAGATATGGAAGGTTATGTAGCCTCATAGAGGGCAGAAAAAAATCTTGAAGTGGCCGCACGAGAAGGAAGAGGGGTCTATGGGATTTTTTTGCTAAAACACTAATAATATTTCTTTTTTATGTTACATATTTAAGTAAAAAATACTTTTTTTGCATAGTATTTTTATTTATTTTAATTCAAATTACAAATTTTTATTTTTTTCTAATACATTTTTCTTTAATAAAGTTTAATTTTTTACAAAGTATTTTAAAGTAGTTTAATTTAAATATCATCAATTTGTAAATCCCTTAATTTTGAGGATGATAATCTGAGCTGATGGGTCAGATTTTCATCGGTCAAATTATACCGGTATCTATTTTTTGTGAATTTTATTTGGGTGAAAAGATGTTCATCTAAAAAATTGGAACTTCCAAAAAGCGATATCATTTTTAAGGAATGATCTCTGAGACGTGGATATTTTTCTCGGGTAATATAAATGTTATGAAAATCTTCTTGTTTTTCTTTGAAAGCACAATGGGCTTTAATATCAGGCTGCAATTCAAATAGCTCACTTTGCAAACGATCTGGTGCAGAATTATATTCCACAATAAATGGGTTTGAGAAAATTTCAATTTCATTTTTTATTTTCAGAAGTACGGAAAAGCGTTTTTTGAACTCAAGAATTAAAATATCAATGCCCTTCACAAATCTTTTAGTATCTTTCTCGGTTAATATGATTGACTTTATAGATTCAAAATTATCATATTTGTATAATATATAATAATTCTACAGATTTCGCTTTCCGATTGCTGAATTTCGTAAGACAAATAATGTATACAGCTCGTTTATTATAGTTAAAAGCTACAAAATACTTAATTCTATATAAATCTAACTGTAAAGCAGGTATAGCAAATATCAGCATTCAACAAACAGTAAAATTGAATAAAAGACAGGGTATTGTATATTTTATTCATTTATTTATTTTTTCAGTGTGACAGCATTTCGCTGTCTTTCGGTCACATTAAATATAATCCACTTCTCTGACCAGGTAAGTTTAAGTATGGAGGCATTTCACACTAGATGTATCTGAACCACAGGTGGCTAGAACTTAGGTAATGACTGCACTGTATATTACCAAAAACACAATTTCAAGTTTTTAACAAAAAGATATAAGTAAATTAAGCGATGTTTGTTCAAGCATAGCAGCAACACTAACACTTGGGCTGCTTGGAGATTCTTTGAAATCATATTTAGAGCAGGTTCTCTAAAGTTGACTTGCAATTGTCCTGGATATCCAGTTGAAAGACAACGTGTTGGCCTCTGTGGTCTTAGCATTATTGATTCAGGTATGAGATTGAAATTCCCTGGAGTTCAAGCATCCCTGTACATCCTGAATGTATAATATTTCAGTGATGGATTACACCTTTACCCTTCTATTTGAGCAGAGTTCATCATAATATCTTAGCTGTTGCTCCTCAACAATGAAATTTTTGTTATAAAATTAATTGTGACATTCTGAACCTGCAATAAATGATATATTATTATTTATTAATTCACAGGCAAAAAGGCCATTACAAAATAAAGTGAAAATTTTCAAAATTGGTGGCAAAGTACTTGAAATATGGTTCCCCAAAGAAAACACAGCGGGCCTGAATCCTACGAAAGTTGGATTTTTTCCTAGGTCGTCTGGCCTCCTGTTTGTGTGGTTTGAGAAGCCTGCACTGGGATTCTCTCCTTCTCTGTGAGTATGTTCGGTATGGAAGGAGCTATGGCTATAATAATCCAAGAAGAGGTTGATTAGCCAAAAATACACTAACACATTTCATTCATAATTAAGAAATTTAAAGTCCACTACTTGACTATTTGATAGCATCATTTCTCTGCAATTACCACAGATCTGATCATGAAATAAAGGAACGTTACACATTCAAACTGTTCTACTGTAGAATAATGAGAGCTTGTAAATAGCTATGGAATTCACTTTTACAGTTAAGTTAATCCCCTTAATATCTTGTCTTTTGTTGGCATCCTGAGAAAACTGTTCACTGAAATGAATGGATAAAGAGACAATAAATTTTGAAATTCTGTCACTCCCCATTAAAATGATTTTTTCCATCCTTTTATGTCATCAGGCAAAATTTTCAATTAATTGATGAGAAATAATTTTTCCTGTTGTGCTGGTAGATTCGGAACATAAAAATGCCCCAATGCATCAAAACTTCCATATTTACAGAACCGTCGGCTGAAGATCTATTTGATAAGGGAATGATGCTTGTATCTTGTAGCACAATCAGAAATAGATATACGTTAAATATTTGTTTGAACTTCTATGTAATTTTATAGCAGCTGCATTATTTTACATTTATAAGGTTTTCGATTTCTCTAGGCTGTAATGCACAAGGTCCTACACACATAATAACATCGTGTCTCCAGCTCCTCTGAAAGTGCCTAAACATTAGTAACCCCCTTATATATTTTAGAGCACGAGAAAGGCAGATTAGTCAACATTACTGTGCAGAGAGAGAGCGAAATATGCGTTACATAGCTGCCGAACCGGCAGCCTGCAAAAGCTTTTGCTCAGAAAGCATTGCATGAAGTCCTATGGTGCTATGCCACAAGCGCTCGCTGTTCGCTCTTTACAGCTGGCAATATTGTTACCAGCTGTACGTGTTGAATCATGTGCATGATCCAACTCATTTTTGTAATACTGACAGTTTGGCACCCTTGGCAAGTGACAAGTGACATCCATGCCTTCTGCAGATCCAGTTGCCACCTGCCTTCGTTCATGCTCCCAACTAGAGTATCCTACTATATGATATCTCATAAGTCAGTTGCAGATTTACTATAGTATAGATATGCAGTGCATAACTCTCTGACCCACTGATGCATGCATGCAAAAATCATCACCACATGAATAAGAAAAAACAGTATTAGATAAAACTTTTATGTAGTCATGAACTGAAATTTCTCAAAAAAATCAATTAAATGAAACAAAAAGGACTAAACTGAAAACCTATGCATAGTATAAAAAAAATTATTTGCAAGTTCCATTAAATATTATTTTGCCCAAGTGCTGATTTACTTAACTTCCTCATTTAATGTATGTATGAGTCTTTGGTGAATTTTGTAAGCACTGAAATAATAACACCATTTTATAAAGACAGTCCCAGACCTACATAAAGGTTAGGTTATGAATTTAATGTACTATTTGTTAGTGCATTTTAAAGTCATTTCAGAATCATATTGTACTTTTTCACACTTCCCACTATTTTGTATTAGCTGAGAAGAAATTATAAAATTCCTTCCCAACAGAATAGCAACCTATTACTTTGTACTATATTATGCCCAGGCATCCACAACTAAATTTAATGAATGAGCAGTGCTGGGAATGAAAATCCTTTGGGGTTTATTTTTGTATCCTGATTTACTCGCCCACATGTTTGATTCATTATCATTGTAATGATGTTCTCTAATATATTTGATTGATAATTTTACCTTATTCAGCTCCTTAAATAGAGAATCTGTTAATAAAGCAGCCCCCTTGTCTATCGGATTGCTGAGGGCCACTGGTTGGCTGCTGGGGGCGGGGAGACACGTGGGCCTTGGTGACCAGCGTTGCCAACTTTCATTCAAGCACTGTCATTGGAGAAAGTAAAAAATTATCTACTGTAAATTTTATGGTAAATAGAAAATTCAAAACTGTCAATATTGAAATGTTAAAATTGTTATATTTTGCAAACATTCATTCTTATTTGTCATATGGAATAATCTTTTGGGGTCATGATAGATATGTCAATAAAGACTTCTTCCTGAAAAAAGACAGCCATTAAAGCTCTCCTGGAAAACCATTGTATATTTCTTTAGGCATAACCAAAATACCCCATATATATATATATATATATATATATATATGTATGATTGTATGTATTTATTTCTAAGTACATCAACTGTTTTTATTCTTTAGCGTTATACTATTGCTGTTATGTAACTGCTCCATGCCTATTTGAGACCTACAGAGTTAATAAAATTATAATTATTATTACCTATAATACTAACTGAAAATTCTGAAATCTTTAACATTTAAAAAAATCACATTGTTTCATAATAGTTAATTTAGATTATAAATATTAATGTCTTATTATCATGACATTATGGTAAAATGAAATCTATATCTTCATGTAAAGTTTGTTCAGTTTCTATGCAGGCCAAATTTTAAGCTGAGGATCGTTTAAACAAACAAGTCTACATTTCTGTATGTATTGAGGTTAACCTATCTATGGATGAATATTAATCGAGTAATTACAGACTGTCATTGTGATACAGCGTAATACAACAATAGAAAAATTACATTACTGATATTTATCTTAAGTATGTATGTATGTAATTACAATAGAGCTTCACTTAGCTATTTTGCCATGAGTAATGTATGTAATACAAACCTTTCACCATTGTTATTAAAACAATTTGTTAATTACCTAAATTTGGTATTTATGTAGAATGGAATGTTATGAAAAACACCGGCGCTATTTAAACTAAATTTCTTATGGCCACCGTTACATCAACTATATCGGTTGTGGAAGGTTATCTGTTGCAAAATAACTATAGGCAGGCCCTATGAAAAGGGTGGAAGGGCATTTGGCCTGAGCCTCAAGCTTAAAGGGGCCTCAAATTTTGGCAGTTGTTAAGAGATGGATTTATGCACAGGCACTATCTGGGGGCCTCGTCGAAAGATGGCCCTTTTTCTTCTTTCTTTCAGAAAAGATGAATTGACATCGAACGTAACTTACAATTTGATTTTTAATCGATAATTAATAAATTTGCGTAAACAAAAGCTAGAAAAGCATTTCATAAATAAAAATTATTCAAATATTTTATTAGCTTATAGGTAAATTTATTTATTCATCTTTTTATCCATCGAAATATCTGAATAGTGAATGTAGAACAGGACACGCCAAAAACAAATGTACAATACGATTATATTATTTGCAGGACATACAAGTATTATGTGGCACAACTTCCCCAGTTTTTGATAAACGATATAATCCCTCAATTAGATCCCCATCTCTCCTCTTACGTAACGCAGAGAATTTTTCATCTTGCACTCACTTTTAAAAGAATTCCTCTAGAGGGCCATTTGAATGTGCTCTGCATTATTGGCTGGGTGGAAAGCACTGTCAGAAACATATTTTTATAAAGAAAAACCCTACCAAAAAAGGCAGCAATTTTATGTATATTAGTCTATCTGGCCAGTGGAAATAAATAATGCCATTAAAACAAAGATAATTCTGACAAAAATAAAAAAGGTTTCTATATGTTATTTGTGGCTTTTTGACAAAGACATGATATAAAAATTTCATAAAATATGCAAAAAAACGTTTTGGGGAATAATGGGTTAATTGGGAGAGGTGAATTAGGAAGCTGGACGAAAGTCATGAAAGAGACGCATGTGGCTCAGAAGCCTCAGCTTGCCGACCCCTGGCCTACATAGCAAATTCAACTATACCTAATCCCTTCACTCGCATAGGTAGTTAAGTAGCAGTACTCCGGTTTCTCTCAATATGCATCTGGCAACTTAACTCATTTTCTGGATTTTGACTATGTTGATATAGCGCATCAAGATTTATCACAGGAGTTGCCATTAAAGATTCAGAGAACAAATAACGCGTGCATTAGATAAATTTTTAATCTGAAGAAATCAGACCACTTTTCTGATTCACTCGTGAAGCTAAACTGGTTACATTTGAAGTCCCGAATACGGCTCCACTTGCTTACCAATTACTTTCTTCTAACAACCCACATTATCTTTCCACGGAATTCAGGAGTATAGACACTGTACATAACCGTAATACCAGAGAGAGGCATCAACACCTTATTCCTCATCACAGAACAGTAATTTTCAACGGTCCTTCATTGTTACCGCTTGCAGACTATGGAACGAATTTCCACAAACAATAAAAAATTTTCAATCAATCAATCTCACACCCACCACCCGCCCGCCCACCCATCCCCGAAAAAATTTTTTTCGCCATTATCCCACCTCGCAGCCGCCTCTTTGGACGCCCAGCGGCCCTCCCGCCACACGAAATCAAGCCCCAAGGAATCGCCCCACGAGTTTTCAGAGGCCCAAGAAGCCCCGAAAGCGGTCCCCGACCTCCATCCCTTCCCTCCCCCTGCGACGACGGCCCGCTCCCTGGCATACTCGCCCCCGACGGCCCCACTCTCCCCCCGCCGCGCCCCCGACGGTCCCACTCTCCCTCCGCCGCGGTCCCCGTCCCTGGCGCGCACTACGTGTATAACTCCACGCACTTGTCGAATTTTCGCTTTCCTCCGGCCCATTCGGCTCCAACGAGAGGTCTTCTTCATCCTTTTCCTTGTCTGCCGAGCCGAGCCCACGAGGTTAGTTTTTGTTGCGAATATTGAACGTCTTGGGTTCGATTCCAGGAACTATTATCCTTCCAATTTGATTTACATGGGAAATCCGAAAACCGTGGTGCAGGGCACTTTTCTCTACCGTATCAAAATGTCATAGAATTGTAATATCGGTGCCGGTGCTAAGTTTAACACGTTTTTTAAGTTTTACTAGATTCTCCATCCCTGGCGCCGATGGTGCACAAGCCGTTTTCAACCGCTCCACGGGCTACACGCGACATCCCCTCCCTCCACTATACTCGTTTTGGCACACGATCCTCGCTAAAGTCGCTGGTTATGAGAAGTATTACATATTTACTGGCCAACATTTACTAAAAGTTTATTTTATCTTATTTTTTAACGGGCAAAATTTCACAATGTTTTCAAAAATGTCCGCGCGCGACATCGTAATAAAATAATTAAAAATTAATTTTTAAAAGATTTTTTTTCGCAAAAAGGTAAAGAATAAAATTTGATTTACCAGACTTGTTTTAAATTCTTTGCTAATGTTATATCGCTCTGAGAAGCTGCAAGAATGTTAGCAGGCAGAACGTGCGCCAAACGTCATTACGGGGTTGATGCGAGTAGCGAGCTGGGGCGGCGCATATAAGATACTTGAATGAAAACTTACCAATTCTGGGTGTCCATTGCCATTTGACGAGGTCACTTCGTCGCGAAATCTGACCTGGGGAAAAAATGGTCTAGTAAGGAAACTGGTAGAAGCATCTAAACATTACAAAGAACATAATCGAAATTCAACAGATAATTTATATTTTCATTTTCGTGATAGGAGAACTAATGTTTTGTTGTTGACTATATAATTATGTATTTATTGTTTTATTATTACCTAGACATATATAGATTAACTATATAAATAGGGTACCGAAAAGGGACACGACTTTGTAATATAAATATATAATAGTGTTAGGTACATGGAAGCAGTGTTTCATAAATAACACTCACGTGTTTTTCCGGCGGTTGACTACCTCTGACGTGAGGAGCGGAGGGGTCATGCGCTTGCTCATCATCAGCCTGAAGAGCAAAACATCAGGATGACTTAAAACCAATATGTAGTCATGAAATGAAGTTTATTAAGATTCTCAAAAAAATTACAATTTAATAAAAAAAATACAAAGCTTATTCAAATCTCAGAAAAATAAAATTATTTTACAGTTCCATAAAATATTTCTTTTGCCCAAGTGCTAAGTCACATAATGTACTTCATTTAATGCATTGTGCAAACGTTCAGTACACCATATACAGAGAATCAGGCTTACTTAAGGGTTCACTATTCAATTTATTGTACTAGTATAGGGTAATTCTGGAAACACACTTTTTCAACACTTCCTTCCGTTTTGTACTACATTTATTCACCGTCATTCACAAGTAAATTTAAATAATAAGCACTAAAGAGAATAAAAACACTCTGAAGTTTATATTTCCTATCTCGGTTTGTGCGTCTGCATGTTGGACCCTTTACGACCTCTCATATCTTTGATTGATAATTTTATCTTTTTCGGCTCCTTTAATAAAATACTATTAATTCTATTCAAGTTTTATCTTGAATTGGAAGAAACTTTAAAGGGATTTCATATTTATACAACGTTTTATTGGGGAACTGGGTAAGGAAGAAGAGAACCACTACTGATAGTTGGAATTATTAAGGGAGTAACCAGATACAATATGGATACGTTGACCATATTTTCCGATCTAAAATTCGGAACGTATGGTCCAACAAAGAAAATTTTCCGATTTGTGAATTTCTTTTTATGAAAAGTCCTACAAAAGTATAAAAATTAAATCACATATAACGAATCGCCTTCATCGAAAAGAATAAAATAATATGACAATATATTAAATTCTGCAAAAAAATATTTATTAATGCATTACCAATTATTACAATGTTTTTGTTTTTATTTTCGTCCTTTATCTACTGTTGAAGTGGATGGCGTTTTGTTTCCCTCGCATTTGTTGGAAGAACACAGCTTTCCCAATGATGTGTAATTTATTGTTTTTAAGTTTTTCAAACATCTTTAGGCAAGTCTCGCAGTAATTCATTCGAATTATTAAGAGAGATGTTATGGCATCACTACTATGCGATGGCTTATCCGATCCTCAAATGCTGTTAAAAAGCGAAAATGACCTCTCTATCGCAGCGTTAGTACCCGGCAAAGAGACGATGAATTAGTACATTTTCTGTGTTTGGAATATTAAAGTTTTCACGACAAAAATATATAAGTATGCACATTTAACCATCTCTGATCTGTAGATAATTGCTACATGTCCCATTCGGCTAGCAAGTTCTCATTAAGATATAAAATATGGACACACACACAGTTCATTAAAAAGATCATCTTGATGGATGGCTGGAATGAATGCAGCCTTCCCTAGTTTTACGAACTACCATTATACCAGTTCTTGCTTACACGAACTAAGCAATTTCATGCCTATTTTTATTCGATTTGCGAACGACAAATTTTCGCTTATAAGAGTACGTTACGTTCGCATGAATATCCTTTTACTTTTCAAATATCGAATAAATGCGCTGTTCCGAATAAGAATTATCATCTCGGTGTCAGTACGCGCGTTGCCGTTCTTTGTGAAATTCGGTTCGCTGAGTGGTGTGCATTTTTATCTTTTAAATCAAGAAATATTTTTGTGAATCATGGCCGTGCCGGCCTTTCAGTTATCGAGAGTGGTGAAGTGAAAAAAGAGAGAAGGGCTTAATGTGTCGCCCAGAAAGTAAATGCATATTATTCAAAGATTAAAGAAAGGCGAGCGGTCGAAGGACGTATACGCCGCATTTATCCTATCGTAGGCTACCATAGGCTAAGATATCATAGCATAATACCGCTAATATATAGAGTAAGACATCATATGACTAAGAACCCTCTTTAGAACTTTTCTCTCCAATTCTTTCCCTTTGGGCGGAAATAACTTAGATTTCTTTCCCTTCCAAATTCTTATACATGCGCAAAAATTGACTTCCAACTTCCCCTCCATTTTGGAAATAGCATCAACATTGTGTAATATCCAGAACCAAAGTTTTCTGACTTAAGATCTTCGGCTGAATTCGGAAGAATTTTCAACTTATAAAAAATAATCCGTTGAACCATTATTAGTATTTATTCTTTTAAGATTAGGCATCAGTCTCAGAAATCTTGTGCTCGTATGCGACAAAAATTGTCGTAAAAATCACAATATGATTTCAGTGCCTCCACTCGTACCGTGTCAATATGAACAAATCTGAATATTTATACAGTACCAACTTCCACAGACCGTTTTAATGTAAATGTGTTCCACGCAACCAAACCCCACAAATGTTCGACTACAGTTGTCCGATAATTTCCGGAAAAGATTCTTAGAACCTGTACTTTTTGCACCTCCAATGTTAGTACCTATTGGTAGTATCAGCTGACATGCTAACAATCTTATGAATCTTAACAAGTTTTGGGAAGTGACATATAATTTAATACATTAAAATCTTAGAGAGAGGAAAATATTTTCATCTATGACTGGCACCATCAAATACATTCACGCATCAGAGTAAATATATTCAGAAAAATCAGAACATCGTGATAAATACTCACGTGTTGCTGGTCCTGGTGTTTTTTGAGTATTCCGGCTGGAATCACTTCATTCTGAATAAGAAAACAACAACGTAATTATGTAGATATGAAATGAAGTTTCTCAACATACTATATAAATAAATACATAAATGATACTTTGGGATCCGAAGGCGGATCAGAGCAGAAACATTTCTGTTATTAACAGCATAAAATAACGTATTAGAAGGGTTTATGAGATAAGAGAAGAAGAAGAAGAATGTAATCCCAAGTATTATACTTACAGGCAAATTGGCGGTATCGTACACCGCGTCGGGCACGCCGTCTTCAACAGACCATTTCCTTCGGCGCCCGACGCAGTACCGCCTGTAAAGCCCCCATAGGAACCACGCTACGAGAGCGACAGCTATGAAAATGGCCAGTCCCATTGCCAAATAATCACCAAAATCTGCAGACACAAATGAGAAAAGAATTTCGGATTTAACGTATGTCAACTGCTTTGCTCTTTCTTTTACATTTTGAACTATTCAAAGATTGTCAAAAAGAAAAGAATTTCTTAAAACTATATTTTGTACTAACTCATAAACCTACTTTGATAGTTTCAAGCTAAGAAAGATGTTGTAGGAGATAGGATTATATAAGTAATTTACTGGTTGTGTATGCATTAATAGTTAGTCTTTGTACCGAGGACGAATGCTTCGAAAGACGGACGGACACAGCTAAGGTTAAATGAGCAAAATTATCCTAGGAAACGAATAAGAAAAAATCCAAGTTGATTTGTATATCGAGAAAGGAAAAACTTGAACGTAAGTTGGAAAGCCATCGGAACGAGTTTCAGATCGTAAAGTAAAGCACCTTGCTAGTATGATAACGAGAGGGTCAAAATGTACCGATGAAATTAGGGCTAGAATAGCGATCGTTAATTGCAACGAGAAGTAACATTTAATGCATTTAATTAAAATTCCACTAATCAACTGAGCTAGACTACGTTCCGAGTTCTGAAATATGCCAGATTTTCAATAATATTGGTGAAAAACAAGTTAATTACCTCTCCCGCCCATTATTTGCTCCTTCTTCCTTGGTTTTTCAACAAGAATGATCAAGTTCTGAATCGTGTGGTTTCCACGGTAACGGCCAACAGAGACGGCGCAAGAAAGAAGCCTCCATTGTTGGATATAATCAATTTGGAAAACAAGATAAATTTAAAGTCTAAGCACTGCTAAAGGATATATCAGAGGCGATGCCAAAGAAATACAGAATTTGCGATAGAACAATCTAAAATTGAATTATGATTTAACTCATACATACCTCGCTTGAGATGAAGTACGTTAATCTTTACACTCACGCTCATTCCATTATCGTAAATTATTTATGTCTTTTAACTTACAAAAGCTGAGTGTACACGTATTTTAGTTCACTTTTTCCTCTCGAATAATCCATCTCCTTTAAATTGATATGTTCAGTAGGCGCGATAAAGAAAATAAAACTTATTACTTACAATTAGATCTTGTTTACTTCATGTGTTACGAAGATTGTTTTCGTTGAAAACAACAAACAGGAAGGAAAAGTATGTCTCTGCATAACCTAATAATAAGACCACCCAAACAGAACTAACGATGCGAGCTTTCCATTTAATCATTTATTTAGTACCAACTTATATTGGCTCTAATAGCTTTAAAATCACCGCAGATATGTTGCTCCTTGTGTTCTCAAATTTCATATTTGAGCGTTATAAAATATGACAAATACATTCGAACGGGATATTAAATTGAACACGCGTATTTTCGTTCGACAGAAACAATACCTGCATTTATTAGACTATACCGAATCCGAGTCCACCAATAATTGTTGCTATGGCTACACGCTCGTAATGAGCGATAAAACCTGCAAAAACGGCAGTATTTACGCGAAATTCGAAGAAATACGATCGATGAGGAGCGTTTTACGATAAAAAATAGAATCCCCACTCCTTCTTTCGGAGAACGGTACAAATCCCGCTCCGATATTACAATTCTATGATATTTTAATGTGCAAGAGAAAATTGCCCTGCTCGGTGGATTTCAGATTTCCCATGTAAATCAAATTGGAAGGATAGTTCCCGGAATCAAACCCGGGACTTCAATTTTCGCAACGAAAACTATCCTTGGGAGCTCGGCCCAAGTAGCAAAAGATTTCCACCAAGTGTGTGACATAAAGTGTGTGATTCATAAAGGTAATATTATTCTTTAAAACTAAAATTACTTCGACAATTTTTTTATCGTTTTAAAATGACAACTAATATGCTTAATTTTAGTACCAGATATAATTAAATATAATTCTCCTGCGTAAAAAAATTAGCCGTGTATAATTACTTTCTGAAGATTGGGATATAAAAACCTGTAAGAAAAAGAACATTTAGCAGGAAAGAAAAAAAATCGGAAAGCGGGAGTCTCGAATGCCAAAAGTACGGGGCGCGAGACTTATGTTAGGCGATATCTCTAGCACATGGGTGTCCAGATATGGAAGGTTATGTAGCCTCATAGAGGGCAGAAAAAAATCTTGAAGTGGCCGCACGAGAAGGAAGAGGGTTCTATGGGATTTTTTTGCTAAAACAGTAATAATATTTCTTTTTTATGTTACATATTTAAGTAAAAAATAATTTTTTTGCATAGTATTTTTATTTATTTTAATTCAAATTACAAATTTTTATTTTTTTCTAATACATTTTTCTTTAATAAAGTTTAATTTTTTACAAAGTATTTTAAAGTAGGTTAATTTAAATATCATCAATTTGTAAATCCCTTAATTTTGAGGATGATAATCTGAGCTGATGGGTCAGATTTTCATCGGTCAAATTATACCGGTATCTATTTTTTGTGAATTTTATTTGGGTGAAAAGATGTTCACCTAAAAAATTGGAACTTCCATAAAGCGATATCATTTTTAAGGAATGATCTCTGAGACGTGGATATTTTTCTCGGGTAATATAAATGTTATGAAAATCTTCTTGTTTTTCTTTGAAAGCACAATGGGCTTTAATATCAGGCTGATATTCAAATAGCTCACTTTGCAAACGATCTGGTGCAGAATTATATTCGACAATAAATGGGTTTGAGAAAATTTCAATTTCATTTTTTATTTTCAGAAGTACAGAAAAGCGTTTTTTGAACTCAAGAATTAAAATATCAATGCCCTTCACAAATCTTTTAGTATCTTTCTCGGTTAATATGATTGACTTTATAGATTCAAAATTATCATATTTGTATAATATATAATAATTCTACAGATTTCTCTTTCCGATTGCTGAATTTCGTAAGACAAATAATGTATACAGCTCGTTTATTATAGTTAAAAGCTACAAAATACTTAATTCTATATAAATCTAACTGTAAAGCAGGTATAGCAAATATCAGCATTCAACAAACAGTAAAATTGAATAAAAGACAGGGTATTGTATATTTTATTCATTTATTTATTTTTTCAGTGTGACAGCATTTCGCTGTCTTTCGGTCACATTAAATATAATCCACTTCTCTGACCAGGTAAGTTTAAGTATGGAGGCATTTCACACTAGATGTATCTGAACCACAGGTGGCTAGAACTTAGGTAATGACTGCACTGTATATTACCAAAAACACAATTTCAAGTTTTTAACAAAAAGATATAAGTAAATTAAGCGATGTTTGTTCAAGCATAGCAGCAACACTAACACTTGGGCTGCTTGGAGATTCTTTGAAATCATATTTAGAGCAGGTTCTCTAAAGTTGACTTGCAATTGTCCTGGATATCCAGTTGAAAGACAACGTGTTGGCCTCTGTGGTCTTAGCATTATTGATTCAGGTATGAGATTGAAATTCCCTGGAGTTCAAGCATCCCTGTACATCCTGAATGTATAATATTTCAGTGATGGATTACACCTTTACCCTTCTATTTGAGCAGAGTTCATCATAATATCTTAGCTGTTGCTCCTCAACAATGAAATTTTTGTTATAAAATTAATTGTGACATTCTGAACCTGCAATAAATGATATATTATTATTTATTAATTCACAGGCAAAAAGGCCATTACAAAATAAAGTGAAAATTTTCAAAATTGGTGGCAAAGTACTTGAAATATGGTTCCCCAAAGAAAACACAGCGGGCCTGAATCCTGCGAAAGTTGGATTTTTTCCTAGGTCGTCTGGCCTCCTGTTTGTGTGGTTTGAGAAGCCTGCACTGGGATTCTCTCCTTCTCTGTGAGTATGTTCGGTATGGAAGGAGCTATGGCTATAATAATCCAAGAAGAGGTTGATTAGCCAAAAATACACTAACACATTTCATTCATAATTAAGAAATTTAAAGTCCACTACTTGACTATTTGATAGCATCATTTCTCTGCAATTACCACAGATCTGATCATGAAATAAAGGAACGTTACACATTCAAACTGTTCTACTGTAGAATAATGAGAGCTTGTAAATAGCTATGGAATTCACTTTTACAGTTAAGTTAATCCCCTTAATATCTTGTCTTTTGTTGGCATCCTGAGAAAACTGTTCATTGAAATGAATGGATAAAAGATAATAAATTTTGAAATTCTGTCACTCCCCATTAAAATGATTTTTTCCATCTTTTTATGTCATCAGGCAAAATTTTCAATTAATTGATGAGAAATAATTTTTCCTGTTGTGCTGGTAGATTCGGAACATAAAAATGCCCCAATGCATCAAAACTTCCATATTTACAGAACCGTCGGCTGAAGATCTATTTGATAAGGGAATGATGCTTGTATCTTGTAGCACAATCAGAAATAGATATACCTTAAATATTTGTTTGAACTTCTATGTAATTTTATAGCAGCTGCATTATTTTACATTTATAAGGTTTTCGATTTCTCTAGGCTGTTATGCACAAGGTCCTACACACATAATAACATCGTGTCTCCAGCTCCTCTGAAAGTGCCTAAACATTAGTAACCCCCTTATATATTTTAGAGCACGAGAAAGGCAGATTAGTCAACATTACTGTGCAGAGAGAGAGCGAAATATGCGTTACATAGCATCCGAACCGGCAGCCTGCATAAGCTTTTGCTCAGAAAGCAATGCATGAAGTCTTATGGTGCTATGCCACAAGCGCTCGCTGTTCGCTCTTTACAGCTGGCAATATTGTTACCAGCTGTACGTGTTGAATCATGTGCATGATCCAACTCATTTTTGTAATACTGACAGTTTGGCACCCTTGGCAAGTGACAAGTGACATCCATGCCTTCTGCAGATCCAGTTGCCACCTGCCTTCGTTCATGCTCCCAACTAGAGTATCCTACTATATGATATCTCATAAGTCAGTTGCAGATTTACTATAGTATAGATATGCAGTGCATAACTCTCTGACACACTGATGCATGCATGCAAAAATCATCACCACATGAATAAGAAAAAGCAGTATTAGATAAAACTTTTATGTAGTCATGAACTGAAATTTCTCAAAAAAATCAATTAAATGAAACAAAAAGGACTAAACTGCAAAACCTATGCATAATATAAAAAAAATTATTTGCAAGTTCTATTAAATATTATTTTGCCCAAGTGCTGATTTACTTAACTTCCTCATTTAGTGTACGTATGAGTCTTTGGTGAATTTTGTAAGCACTGAAAAAATAACACCATATTATAAAGACAGTCCCAGACCTACATAAAGGTTAGGTTATGAATTTAATGTACTATTTGTTAGTGCATTTTAAAGTCATTTCATAATCATATTGTACTTTTTCACACTTCCCACTATTTTGTATTAGCTGAGAAGAAATTATAAAATTCCTTCCCAACAGAATAGCAACCTATTACTTTGTACTATATTTTGCCCAGGCATTCACAACTAAATTTAATGAATGAGCAGTGCTGGGAATAAAAATCCTTTGGGGTTTATTTTTCGTATCCTGATTTACTCGCCCACATGTTTGATTCATTATCATTGTAATGATGTTCTCTAATATATTTGATTGATAATTTTACCTTATTCAGCTCCTTAAATAGAGAATCTGTTAATAAAGCAGCCCCCTTGTCTATCGGATTGCTGAGGGCCACTGGTTGGCTGCTGGGGGCGGGGAGACACGTGGGCCTTGGTGACCAGCGTTGCCAATTTTCATTCAAGCACTGTCATTGGAGAAAGTAAAAAATTATCTACTCTAAATTTTATGCTAAATTGAAAATTCAAAACTGTCAATATTGAAATGTTTAAATTGTTATATTATGCAAAGTTTCATTCTTATTTGTCATATGGAATAATCATTTGGTGTCATGATAGATATGTGAATAAAGTCTTCTTCCTAAAAAAAGACAGCCATTAAAGCTCTCCTGGAAAACCATTGTATATTTCTTTAGGCATAACCAAAATATCCCATATATATGTATGATTTTATGTATTTATTAAAATGTTCTGTATTTGTAAAACAAAACTCTGCACTGTTCCAATTTAATCAGAAGGTTTACAATTATAATACAGGGCACAAATATGATGTTCTTATCAAGGATTATAGGATATCAAAAATGCCGCCTCAGGGGCTTATAACAAGTTACCTTGTAATGTTAAATGTTCTTCAAGTATTCCTATTATTAGAAAACGATTCAAATGTTAATTGTTAAGTAATAATTTTTATAGTGTTCAAGAATTTCTAAGTACATCAACTGTTTTTATTCTGTAGCGTTATACTATTGCTGTTATGTAACTGCTCCATGCCTATTTGAGACCTACAGAGTTAATAAAATTATTATTATTATTACCTATAATACTAACAGAAAATTCTGAAATCTTTAACATCTAAAAAAATCACATTGTTTCATAATAGTTAATTTAGATTATAAATATTAATGTCTTATTATCATGACATTATGGTAAAATGAAATCTATATCTTCATGTAAAGTTTGTTCAGTTTCTATGCAGGCCATAATTTGAGCTGAGGATCGTTTAAACAAACAAGTCCACATTTCTGTATGTATTGAGGTTAACCCATCTATGGATGAATATTAATCGAGTAATTACAGACTGTCATTGTGATACAGCGTAATACAACAATAGAAAAATTACATTACTGATATTTATCTTAAGTATGTATGTATGTAATTAGAATAGAGCTTCACTTAGCTATTTTGCCATGAGTAATGTATGTAAAACAAACCTTTCACCATTGTTATTAAAACAATTTGTTAATTACCTAAATTTGGTATTTATATAGAATGGAATGTTATGAAAAACACCGGCGCTATTTAAACTAAATTTCTTATGGCCACCGTTACATCAACTATATCGGTTGTGGAAGGTTATCTGTTGCAAAATAACTATAGGCAGGCCCTATGAAAAGGGTGGAAGGGCATTTGGCCTGAGCCTCAAGCTTAAAGGGGCCTCAAATTTTGGCAGTTGTTAAGAGATGGATTTATGCACAGGCACTATCTGGGGGCCTCGTCGAAAGAGGGCCCTTTTTCTTCTTTCTTTCAGAAAAGATGAATTGACATCGAACCTAACTTACAATTTGATTTTTAATCGATAATTAATAAATTTGCGTAAACAAAAGCTAGAAAAGCATTTCATAAATAAAAATTATTCAAATATTTTATTAGCTTATAGGTAAATTTATTTATTCATCTTTTTATCCATCGAAATATCTGAATAGTGAATGTAGAACAGGACACGCCAAAAACAAATGTACAATACGATTACATTATTTGCAGGACATCCAAGTATTATGTGACACAACTTCCCCAGTTTTTGATAAACGATATAATCCCTCAATTAGATCCCCATCTCTCCTCTTACCTAACGCAGAGAATTTTTCATCTTGCACTCACTTTTTAAAAGAATTCCTCTAGAGGGCCATTTGAATGTGCTCTGCATTATTGGCTGGGTGGAAAGCACTGTCAGCAACATATTTTTTCGGATCATATCTTTTCTTTAGAAGATTTTATGAAAGAGTGCTACGTAGGGCAAGCTTGAACCTCCTACCCCCAGTGTAATCCGCTGTAACCATTCAGCGATCCCCGGCCGCCAAAGTGGGCTACATAATGCCTAAAGTTTTTATTTTTATTACGGTGAGGAGCCTGAAAATCTGGATGTGACTCGGAACTCTCACTGGGTGCCTGACTACAGGTTATTTGATAATAAATTTGTATTTCATAAAAATATACGAAAATCATTATATAATTTTTTATGGTGCGTAGAAAAGGGGCAACTTTTAAAAACTACTAGAAAATCTTTCAACTTTTCATTGATATCGCCAGGAATTCTAATATACCACTAGATGGAATATTTGCTCACCAGATGGTAGGCTCATTCTAGCAGATCTACCAGATCAAGTAGATATTCCAGTAAGTTGGCAACGCTGGACGCCGAAGCGGGAGGCTGTGAAACCTCCACGCCCTCCCCTTCCCCCTCGTCGCCCTTCGCCGCGGCGCTCGAGGGGGCGGCGTTTATGTCCGCCACCCTCACTCCCCCTCCGCCCCCCTCCTCACCCGCATCAGCTTCGTCTCCCGCCGGAGACACGCTCAGGACCTCCACCTGAACAGGAATGACAGAGAGAGAGAGAAAATTATTGAGTATCGCCCTCGATATGAAAGATCGTTTATTGAATTCTAAAGCTTAGAAATTCAGCTTCTTGTAACGTTCATCGAAGATTTTTCATTTATGGCCGTCGTGCCACCTCATCAAATAAAACGGCGCAATATACATTGCACAAACTTTCTCACGTCCGCATATACGTTTGGTCCACTGTGTACGCATATAAAAGAAAAACGCTCATAAATCCATGGTTTAGCGTATAATTTAATGTCATAGTTCGATATTTCGTATTTTTTGGGATATATGGCTTAGTTAGCATTATTTGCGACACAAGGCTGTACGATTGGGTGGATGTAATCAAAATCCTTGTAGCCATTTTTGAGTAAATCGAATTGTTTCAAAATATCCTACAAAAAAGTACTCTTAATTGTTGCGCAATATCGTTCATGTCTTCAGAATGTCTTTTATGAATGATATAATCCACTAATATCAGATATCATTCGATATTAGTTTAGCCGTAATGCTGTAGTAAGATTTTGAGTGGATCTCGGCGAAGGCGTGACGTCATAGGGCTTAGGTAAGGTCGCTTAGCGTAGATTGTAATGTCACTGGAAGCCATATAGTGATTGTAAGAGTCATATGGCTTAAGCAGTATTATTTGTGACATCAGGATCTACAATTGGATAGATTTTAATAAAATTCCCTCCAACTATTTCTGAGTAAATAAAATGTTTCTAAAAATCGTGAGGAATAAAGTACCCTTTATTTTTGTGCAATGTCACTTTTCTGAAAATGGGGTCTGCAAAAGATGATATATTGCCCAAGTACGAGATATGATTCGATTTTATGTAAGCGTTTGGGCTGTAGAACAGCGAACAGACAGACAGAGGGGCAGACGGCATGGCGAAAACCAAGGCAGTATATTATAGATAATGATTGAATGAAATAGGAGATATAAAAAACCGTATTAGAAGTGCTTTAATCCGATATAATAATGCTGACGGGCAGGGGCGAATATAGGGCCAGGCGATCTAGGCGGCCGCCTAGGACAGACGTCGGCACCCTTTTTCACAAGAAGAGACACTTTTACAAATAATGAATAACGCGTAACATAAGAAGAGCAGCAGTTATTGGCGGATCCACGGGGGATGACGGGGGCGAACATCCACCCCATCCCCCATTAGTCTTGCCGTCGTTTCACGTTTTGCGACTATCACCGTTAAAAAACGGTTCTTCTAATAATAGGCCAATCTTTTTATTTTTCCGCAATTTTTATTGAAATTATTAACGAAGCCAATTTAGTTGGGGGTGTTTTAACCCATATCTGTCCAGAGGCAACATTTGCTACCAAGGATTTTAGAATTATTCTTCTTTACATTAGAGGGTGGGGTTGATGTGAATGATCAATTTGTTGCGCAGTACAGATAAACTAATAGAACCAAAAAGTGGTGGTGTTATTTTATTGGGAGGGCAGTATATGTTTCCTGCGAAGAAGGGTGGTTTGTGTATAGTAAATAATTGAATAACAATATTCCATCTTTAGATTTTCGTAGGGAATGTGTTTTGTTCCTTTTGCGACGTAATGGCTCAGAGACCGCTGGGAGAGGTCCACGCGCATCTATTTCGCTTGGACTGGATTCAATAAAACGCGATGTCAGAGATCATATAATTACCAAAGGATCAACCCGCTTTAGCCATTGTAAACATTGTTGCAAGAGGGCAATATTTATTTGCAAAAAGTGCTATGTCCCTCGACACCCTAAATCAGTGGTTCCCAAACGTTTTTAAGTGGCGGCACACTTTCGAAAGTAAAGAGGATTTCACGTCTCCCCAGCCTTGTAACAAGCTTTATATATTTTTAGACACGGGTGTTACAATCTTTGGACACACTTTGTAATAATTACATGTTCTAGAATTAAAATTGGTTAATTTACATTGATGTACAATTAAAAGCTATGTAAAAGGCATCATAGAATTAGTTAAACTAATAAAAAGTGTATGCTAAGTGATCTATAATATGAACTATTCTGGAATGAAAAATTGTATTTATTGAAATTTTGTTATTTGAAATTAATAGCTTTTATGATGCAAATTCTTTTTTGAAAGTTTAAAAAAATACACATGTTTGAAGGTGTTGCAACACAAATAATTGAATTAATTTATACATGTAGAACTTAAAAGAAAAACCCTACCAAAAAAGGCAGCAATTTTATGTATATTAGTCTATCTGCCCAGTGGAAATAAATAATGCCATTAAAACAAAGATAATTCTGACAAAAATAAAAAAGGTTTCTATATGTTATTTGTGGCTTTTTGACAAAGACATGATATAAAAATTTCATAAAATATGCAAAAAAACGTTTTGGGGAATAATGGGTTAATTGGGAGAGGTGAATTAGGAAGCTGGACGAAAGTCATGAAAGAGACGCATGTGGCTCAGAAGCCTCAGCTTGCCGACCCCTGGCCTACATAGCAAATTCAACTATACCTAATCCCTTCACTCGCATAGGTAGTTAAGTAGCAGTACTCCGGTTTCTCTCAATATGCATCTGGCAACTTAACTCATTTTCTGGATTTTGACTATGTTGATATAGCGCATCAAGATTTATCACAGGAGTTGCCATTAAAGATTCAGAGAACAAATAACGCGTGCATTAGATAAATTTTTAATCTGAAGAAATCAGACCACTTTTCTGATTCACTCGTGAAGCTAAACTGGTTACATTTGAAGTCCCGAATACGGCTCCACTTGCTTACCAATTACTTTCTTCTAACAACCCACATTAACTTTCCACGGAATTCAGGAGTATAGACACTGTACATAACCGTAATACCAGAGAGAGGCATCAACACCTTATTCCTCATCACAGAACAGTAATTTTCAACGGTCCTTCATTGTTACCGCTTGCAGACTATGGAACGAATTTCCACAAACAATAAAAAATTTTCAAACAATCAATCTCACACCCACCGCCCACCCATCCCCGAAAAAATTTTTTTCGCCAATATCCCACCTCGCAGCCGCCTCTTTGGACGCCCAGCGGCCCTCCCGCCACACGAAATCAAGCGCCAAGGAATCGCCCACGTGTTTTCAGAGGCCCAAGAAGCCCCGAAAGCGGTCCCCGACCTCCATCCCTTCCCTCCCCCTACGACGATGGCCCGCTCCCTGGCATACCCGCCCCCGACGGCCCCACTCTCCCCCCGCCGCGCCCCCGACGGTCCCACTCTCCCTCCGCCGCGGTCCCCGTCCCTGGCGCGCACTACGTGTATAACTCCACGCACTTGTCGAATTTTCGCTTTCCTCCGGCCCATTCGGCTCCAACGAGAGGTCTTCTTCATCCTTGTCCTTGTCTGCCGAGCCGAGCGAGGTTAGTTTTTGTTGCGAATATTGAACGTCTCGGGTTCGATTCCAGGAACTATTATCCTTCCAATTTGATTTACATGGGAAATCCGAAAACCGTGGTGCAGGGCACTTTTCTCTACCGTATCAAAATGTCATAGAATTGTAATATCGGTGCCGGTGCTAAGTTTAACACGTTTTTTAAGTTTTACTAGATTCTCCATCCCTGGCGCCGATGGTGCACAAGCCGTTTTCAACCGCTCCACGGGCTACACGCGACATCCCCTCCCTCCACTATACTCGTTTTGGCACACGATCCTCGCTAAAGTCGCTGGTTATGAGAAGTATTACATATTTACTGGCCAACATTTACTAAAAGTTTATTTTATCTTATTTTTTAACGGGCAAAATTTCACAATGTTTTCAAAAATGTCCGCGCGCGACATCGTAATAAAATAATTAAAAATTAATTTTTAAAAGATTTTTTTTCGCAAAAAGGTAAAGAATAAAATTTGATTTACCAGACTTGTTTTAAATTCTTTGCTAATGTTATATCGCTCTGAGAAGCTGCAAGAATGTTAGCAGGCAGAAAGTGCGCCAAACGTCATTACGGGGTTGATGCGAGTAGCGAGCTGGGGCGGCGCATATAAGATACTTGAATGAAAACTTACCAATTCTGGGTGTCCATTGCCATTTGACGAGGTCACTTCGTCGCGAAATCTGACCTGGGGAAAAAATGGTCTAGTAAGGAAACTGGTAGAAGCATCTAAACATTACAAAGAACATAATCGAAATTCAACAGATAATTTATATTTTCATTTTTGTGATAGGAGAACTAATGTTTTGTTGTTGACTATATAATTATGTATTTATTGTTTTATTATTACCTAGACATATATAGATTAACTATATAAATAGGGTACCGAAAAGGGACACGACTTTGTAATATAAATATATAATAGTGTTAGGTACATGGATGCAGTGTTTCATAAATAACACTCACGTGTTTTTCCGGCGGTTGACTACCTCTGACGTGAGGAGAGGAGGGGTCATGCGCTTGCTCATCAGCCTGAAGAGCAAAACATCAGGATGACTTAAAACCAATATGTAGTCATGAAATGAAGTTTATTAAGATTCTCAAAAAAATTACAATTTAATAAAAAAAATACAAAGCTTATTCAAATCTCAGAAAAATAAAATTATTTTACAGTTCCATAAAATATTTCTTTTGCCCAAGTGCTAAGTCACATAATGTACTTCATTTAATGCATTGTGCAAACGTTCAGTACACCATATACAGAGAATCAGGCTTACTTAAGGGTTCACTATTCAATTTATTGTACTAGTATAGGGTAATTCTGGAAACACACTTTTTCAACACTTCCTTCCGTTTTGTACTACATTTATTCACCGTCATTCACAAGTAAATTTAAATAATAAGCACTAAAGAGAATAAAAACACTCTGAAGTTTATATTTCCTATCTCGGTTTGTGCGTCTGCATGTTGGACCCTTTACGACCTCTCATATCTTTGATTGATAATTTTATCTTTTTCGGCTCCTTTAATAAAATACTATTAATTCTATTCAAGTTTTATCTTGAATTGGAAGAAACTTTAAAGGGATTTCATATTTATACAACGTTTTATTGGGGAACTGGGTAAGGAAGAAGAGAACCACTACTGATAGTTGGAATTATTAAGGGAGTAACCAGATACAATATGGATACGTTGACCATATTTTCCGATCTAAAATTCGGAACGTATGGTCCAACAAAGAAAATTTTCCGATTTGTGAATTTCTTTTTATGAAAAGTCCTACAAAAGTATAAAAATTAAATCACATATAACGAATCGCCTTCATCGAAAAGAATAAAATAATATGACAATATATTAAATTCTGCAAAAAAATATTTATATATGCATTACCAATTATTACAATGTTTTTGTTTTTATTTTCGTCCTTTATCTACTGTTGAAGTGGATGGCGTTTTGTTTCCCTCGCATTTGTTGGAAGAACACAGCTTTCCCAATGATGTGTAATTTATTGTTTTTAAGTTTTTCAAACATCTTTAGGCAAGTCTCGCAGTAATTCAATCGAATTATCACTACTATGCGATGGCTTATCCGATCCTCAAATGCTGTTAAAAAGCGAAAATAACCTCTCTATCGCAGCGTTAGTACCCGGCAAAGAGACGTTGAATTAGTACATTTTCTGTGTTTGGAATATTAAAGTTTTCACGACAAAAATATATAAGTATGCACATTTAACCATCTCTGATCTGTAGATAATTGCTACATGTCCCATTCGGCTAGCAAGTTCTCATTAAGATATAAAATATGGACACACACACAGTTCTTGAAAGGATCATCTTGATGGATGGCTGGAATGAATGCAGCCTTCCCTAGTTTTACGAACTACCATTATACCAGTTCTTGCTTACACGAACTGAGCAATTTCAGGCCTATTTTTATTCGATTTTCGAACGACAAATTTTCGCTTATAAGAGTACGTTACGTTCGCATGAATATCCTTTTACTTTTCAAATATCGAATAAATGCGCTGTTCCGAATAAGAATTATCATCTCGGTGTCAGTACGCGCGTTGCCGTTCTTTGTGAAATTCGGTTCGCTGAGTGGTGTGCATTTTTATCTTTTAAATCAAGATATATTTTTGTGAATCATGGCCGTGCCGGCCTTTCAGTTATCGAGAGTGGTGAAGTGAAAAAAGAGAGAAGGGCTTAATGTGTCGCCCAGAAAGTAAATGCATATTATTCAAAGATTAAAGAAAGGCGAGCGGTCGAAGGACGTATACGCCGCATTTATCCTATCGTAGGCTACCATAGGCTAAGATATCATAGCATAATACCGCTAATATATAGAGTAAGACATCATATGACTAAGAACCCTCTTTAGAACTTTTCCTCTCCAATTCTTTCCCTTTGGGCGGAAATAACTTAGATTTCTTTCCCTTCCAAATTCTTATACATGCGCAAAAATTGACTTCCAATTTTGGAAATAGCATCAACATTGTGTAATAACCAGAACCAAAGTTTTCTGACTTATGATCTTCGGCTGAATTCGGAAGAATAACGGGGGCATTTTCAACTTATAAAAAATAATCTGTTGAACCATTATTAGTATTTATTCTTTTAAGATTAGGCATCAGTCTCAGAAATCTTGTGCTCGTATGCGACAAAAATTGTCGTAAAAATCACAATATGATTTCAGTGCCTCCACTCGTACCGTGTCAATATGAACAAATCTGAATATTTATACAGTACCAACTTCCACAGACCGTTTTAATGTAAATGTGTTCCACGCAACCAAACCCCACAAATGTTCGACTACAGTTGTCCGATAATTTCCGGAAAAGATTCTTAGAACCTGTACTTTTTGCACCTCCAATGTTAGTACCTATTGGTAGTATCAGCTGACATGCTAACAATCTTATCAATCTTAACAAGTTTTGGGAAGTGACATATAATTTAATACATTAAAATCTTAGAGAGAGGAAAATATTTTCATCTATGACTGGCACCATCAAATACATTCACGCATCAGAGTAAATATATTCAGAAAAATCAGAACATCGTGATAAATACTCACGTGTTGCTGGTCCTGGTGTTTTTTGAGTATTCCGGCTGGAATCACTTCATTCTGAATAAGAAAACAACAACGTAATTATGTAGATATGAAATGAAGTTTCTCAACATACTATATAAATAAATACATAAATGATACTTTGGGATCCGAAGGCGGATCAGAGCAGAAACATTTCTGTTATTAACAGCATAAAATAACGTATTAGAAGGGTTTATGAGATAAGAGAAGAAGAAGAAGAATGTAATCCCAAGTATTATACTTACAGGCAAATTGGCGGTATCGTACACCGCGTCGGGCACGCCGTCTTCAACAGACCATCTCCTTCGGCGCCCGACGCAGTACCGCCTGTAAAGCCCCCATAGGAACCACGCTACCAGAGCGACAGCTATGAAAATGGCCAGTCCCATTGCCAAATAATCACCAAAATCTGCAGACACAAATGAGAAAAGAATTTCGGATTTAACGTATGTCGACTGCTTTGCTCTTTCTTTTACATTTTGAACTATTCAAAGATTGTCAAAAAGAAAAGAATTTCTTAAAACTATATTTTGTACTAACTCATAAACCTACTTTGATAGTTTCAAGCTAAGAAAGATGTTGTAGGAGATAGGATTATATAAGTAATTTACTGGTTGTGTATGCAATAATAGTTAGTCTTTGTACCGAGGACGAATGCTTCGAAAGACGGACGGACACAGCTAAGGTTAAATGAGCAAAATTATCCTAGGAAACGAATAAGAAAAAATCAAAGTTGATTTGTATATCGAGAAAGGAAAAACTTGAACGTAAGTTGGAAAGCCATCGGAACGAGTTTCAGATCGTAAAGTAAAGCACCTTGCTAGTATGATAACGAGAGGGTCAAAATGTACCGATGAAATTAGGGCTAGAATAGCGATCGTTAATTGCAACGAGAAGTAACATTTAATGCATTTAATTAAAATTCCACTAATCAACTGAGCTAGACTACGTTCCGAGTTCTGAAATATGCCAGATTTTCAATAATATTGGTGAAAAACAAGTTAATTACCTCTCCCGCCCATTATTTGCTCCTTCTTCCTTGGTTTTTCAACAAGAATGATCAAGTTCTGAATCGTGTGGTTTCCACGGTAACGGCCAACAGAGACGGCGCAAGAAAGAAGCCTCCATTGTTGGATATAATCAATTTGGAAAACAAGATAAATTTAAAGTCTACGCACTGCTAAAGGATATATCAAAAGCGATGCAAAAGAAATACAGAATTTGCGATAGAACAATCTAAAATTGAATTATGATTTAACTCATACATACCTCGCTTGAGATGAAGTACGTTAATCTTTACACTCACGCTCATTCCATTATCGTAAATTATTTATGTCTTTTAACTTACAAAAGCTGAGTGTACACGTATTTTAGTTCACTTTTTCCTCTCGAATAATCCATCTCCTTTAAATTGATATGTTCAGTAGGCGCGATAAAGAAAATAAAACTTATTACTTACAATTAGATCTTGATTACTTCATGTGTTACGAAGATTGTTTTCGTTGAAAACAACAAACAGGAAGGAAAAGTATGTCTCTGCATAACCTAATAATAAGACCACCCAAACAGAACTAACGATGCGAGCTTTCCATTTAATCATTTATTTAATACTATTTTAAAGTAGTTTAATTTAAATATCATCAATTTGTAAATCCCTTAATTTTGAGGATGATAATCTGAGCTGATGGGTCAGATTTTCATCGGTCAAATTATACCGGTATCTATTTTTTGTGAATTTTATTTGGGTGAAAAGATGTTCACCTAAAAAATTGGAACTTCCAAAAAGCGATATCATTTTTAAGGAATGATCTCTGAGACGTGGATATTTTTCTCGGGTAATATAAATGTTATGAAAATCTTCTTGTTTTTCTTTGAAAGCACAATGGGCTTTAATATCAGGCTGCAATTCAAATAGCTCACTTTGCAAACGATCTGGTGCAGAATTATATTCCACAATAAATGGGTTTGAGAAAATTTCAATTTCATTTTTTATTTTCAGAAGTACGGAAAAGCGTTTTTTGAACTCAAGAATTAAAATATCAATGCCCTTCACAAATCTTTTAGTATCTTTCTCGGTTAATATGATTGACTTTATAGATTCAAAATTATCATATTTGTATAATATATAATAATTCTACAGATTTCTCTTTCCGATTGCTGAATTTCGTAAGACAAATAATGTATACAGCTCGTTTATTATAGTTAAAAGCTACAAAATACTTAATTCTATTTAAATCTAACTGTAAAGCAGGTATAGCAAATATCAGCATTCAACAAACAGTAAAATTGAATAAAAGACAGGGTATTGTATATTTTATTCATTTATTTATTTTTTCAGTGTGACAGCATTTCGCTGTCTTTCAGTCACATTAAATATAATCCACTTCTCTGACCAGGTAAGTTTAAGTATGGAGGCATTTCACACTAGATGTATCTGAACCACAGGTGGCTAGAACTTAGGTAATGACTGCACTGTATATTACCAAAAACACAATTTCAAGTTTTTAACAAAAAGATATAAGTAAATTAAGCGATGTTTGTTCAAGCATAGCAGCAACACGAACACTTGGGCTGCTTGGAGATTCTTTGAAATCATATTTAGAGCAGGTTCTCTAAAGTTGACTTGCAATTGTCCTGGATATCCAGTTGAAAGACAACGTGTTGGCCTCTGTGGTCTTAGCATTATTGATTCAGGTATGAGATTGAAATTCCCTGGAGTTCAAGCATCCCTGTACATCCTGAATGTATAATATTTCAGTGATGGATTACAACTTTACCCTTCTATTTGAGCAGAGTTCATCATAATATCTTAGCTGTTGCTCCTCAACAATGAAATTTTTGTTATAAAATTAATTGTGACATTCTGAACCTGCAATAAATGATATATTATTATTTATTAATTCACAGGCAAAAAGGCCATTACAAAATAAAGTGAAAATTTTCAAAATTGGTGGCAAAGTACTTGAAATATGGTTCCCCAAAGAAAACACAGCGGGCCTGAATCCTGCGAAAGTTGGATTTTTTCCTAGGTCGTCTGGCCTCCTGTTTGTGTGGTTTGAGAAGCCTGCACTGGGATTCTCTCCTTCTCTGTGAGTATGTTCGGTATGGAAGGAGCTATGGCTATAATAATCCAAGAAGAGGTTGATTAGCCAAAAATACACTAACACATTTCATTAATAATTAATAAATTTAAAGTCCACTACTTGACTATTTCATAGCATCATTTCTCTGCAATTACCACAGATCTGATCATGAAATAAAGGAACATTACACATTCAAACTGTTCTACTGTAGAATAATGAGAGCTTGTAAATAGCTATGGAATTCACTTTTACAGTTAAGTTAATCCCCTTAATATCTTGTCTTTTGTTGGCATCCTGAGAAAACCGTTCACTGAAATGAATGGATAAAGAGATAATAAATTTTGAAATTCTGTCACTCCCCATTAAAATGATTTTTTCCATCCTTTTATGTCATCAGGCAAAATTTTCAATTAATTGATGAGAAATAATTTTTCCTGTTGTGCTGGTAGATTCGGAACATAAAAATGCCCCAATGCATCAAAACTTCCATATTTACAGAACCGTCGGCTGAAGATCTATTTGATAAGGGAATGATGCTTGTATCTTGTAGCACAATCAGAAATAGATATACGTTAAATATTTGTTTGAACTTCTATGTAATTTTATAGCAGCTGCATTATTTTACATTTATAAGGTTTTCGATTTCTCTAGGCTGTTATGCACAAGGTCCTACACACATAATAACATCGTGTCTCCAGCTCCTCTGAAAGTGCCTAAACATTAGTAACCCCCTTATATATTTTAGAGCACGAGAAAGGCAGATTAGTCAACATTACTGTGCAGAGAGAGAGCGAAATATGCGTTACATAGCTGCCGAACCGGCAGCCTGCAAAAGCTTTTGCTCAGAAAGCATTGCCTGAAGTCCTATGGTGCTATGCCACAAGCGCTCGCTGTTCGCTCTTTACAGCTGGCAATATTGTTACCAGCTGTACGTGTTGAATCATGTGCATGATCCAACTCATTTTTGTAATACTGACAGTTTGGCACCCTTGGCAAGTGACAAGTGACATCCATGCCTTCTGCAGATCCAGTTGCCACCTGCCTTCGTTCATGCTCCCAACTAGAATATCCTCCTATATGATATCTCATAAGTCAGTTGCAGATTTACTATAGTATAGATATGCAGTGCATAACTCTCTGACACACTGATGCATGCATGCAAAAATCATCACCACATGAATAAGAAAAAACAGTATTAGATAAAACTTTTATGTAGTCATGAACTGAAATTTCTCAAAAAAATCAATTTAATGAAACAAAAAGGACTAAACTGCAAAACCTATGCATAATATAAAAAAAATTATTTGCAAGTTCCATTAAATATTATTTTGCCCAAGTGCTGATTTACTTAACTTCCTCATTTAGTGTATGTATGAGTCGTTGGTGAATTTTGTAAGCACTGAAATAATAACACCATATTATAAAGACAGTCCCAGACCTACATAAAGGTTAGGTTATGAATTTAATGTACTATTTGTTAGTGCATTTTAAAGTCATTTCAGAATCATATTGTACTTTTTCACACTTCCCACTATTTTGTATTAGCTGAGAAGAAATTATAAAATTCCTTCCCAACAGAATAGCAACCTATTACTTTGTACTATATTTTGCCCAGGCATTCACAACTAAATTTAATGAATGAGCAGTGCTGGGAATAAAAATCCTCTGGGGTTTATTTTTCGTATCCTGATTTACTTGCCCACATGTTTGATTCATTATCATTGTAATGATGTTCTCTAATATATTTGATTGATAATTTTACCTTATTCAGCTCCTTAAATAGAGAATCTGTTAATAAAGCAGCCCCCTTGTCTATCGGATTGCTGAGGGCCACTGGTTGTCTGCTGGGGGCGGGGAGACACGTGGGCCTTGGTGACCAGCGTTGCCAACTTTCATTCAAGCACTGTCATTGGAGAAAGTAAAAAATTATCTACTGTAAATTTTATGCTAAATAGAAAATTCAAAACTGTCAATGTTGAAATGTTAAAATTGTTATATTATGCAAAGATTCATTCTTATTTGTCATATGGAATAATCTTTTGGGGTCATGATAGATATGTCAATAAAGTCTTCTTCCTGAAAAAAGACAGCCATTAAAGCTCTCCTGGAAAACCATTGTATATATCTTTAGGCATAACCAAAATACCCCATATATATGTATGATTTTATGTATTTATTAAAATGTTCTGTATTTGTAAAACAAAACTTTGCACTGTTCCAATTTAATCAGAAGGTTTACAATTATAATACAGGGCACAAATATGATGTTCTTATCAAGGATTATAGGACATCAAAAATGCCGCCTCAGGGGCTTATAACAAGTTACCTTGTAACGTTAAATGTTCTTCAAGTATTCCTATTATTAGAAAACGATTCAAATGTTAATTGTTAAGTAATAATTTTTATAGTGTTCAAGAATTTCTAAGTACATCAACTGTTTTTATTCTGTAGCGTTATACTATTGCTGTTATGTAACTGCTCCATGCCTATTTGAGACCTACAGAGTTAATAAAATTATTATTATTATTACCTACAATACTAACTGAAAATTCTGAAATCTTTAACATCTAAAAAAATCACATTGTTTCATAATAGTTAATTTAGATTATAAATATTAATGTCTTATTATCATGACATTATGGTAAAATGAAATCTATATCTTCATGTAAAGTTTGTTCAGTTTCTTTGCAGGCCATAATTTGAGCTGAGGATCGTTTAAACAAACAAGTCCACATTTCTGTATGTATTGAGGTTAACCCATCTATGGATGAATATTAATCGAGTAATTAAAGACTGTCATTGTGATACAGCGTAATACAACAATAGAAAAATTACATTACTGATATTTATCTTAAGTATGTATGTATGTAATTAGAATAGAGCTTCACTTAGCTATTTTGCCATGAGTAATGTATGTAAAACAAACCTTTCACCATTGTTATTAAAACAATTTGTTAATTACCTAAATTTGGTATTTATATAGAATGGAATGTTATGAAAAACACCGGCGCTATTTAAACTAAATTTCTTATGGCCACCGTTACATCAGCTATATCGGTTGTGGAAGGTTATCTGTTGCAAAATAACTATAGGCAGGCCCTATGAAAAGGGTGGAAGGGCATTTGGCCTGAGCCTCAAGCTTAAAGGGGCCTCCAATTTTGGCAGTTGTTAAGAGATGGATTTATGCACAGGCACTATCTGGGGGCCTCGTCGAAAGAGGGCCCTTTTTCTTCTTTCTTTCAGAAAAGATGAATTGACATCGAACGTAACTTACAATTTGATTTTTAATCGATAATTAATAAATTTGCGTAAACAAAAGCTAGAAAAGCATTTCATAAATAAAAATTATTCAAATATTTTATTAGCTTATAGTTAAATTTATTTATTCATCTTTTTATCCATCGAAATATCAATAGTGAATGTAGAACAGGACACGCCAAAAACAAATGTACAATACGATTACATTATTTGCAGGACATCCAAGTATTATGTGACACAACTTCCCCAGTTTTTGATAAACGATATAATCCCTCAATTAGATCCCCATCTCTCCTCTTACGTAATGCAGAGAATTTTTCATCTTGCACTCACTTTTTAAAAGAATTTCTCTAGAGGGCCATTTGAATGTGCTCTGCATTATTGGCTGGGTGGAAAGCACTGTCAGCAACATATTTTTTCGGATCATATCTTTTCTTTAGAAGATTTTATGAAAGAGTGCTACGTAGGGCAAGCTTGAACCTCCTACCCCCAGTGTAATCCGCTGTAACCATTCAGCGATCCCCGACCGCCAAAGTGGGCTACATAATGCCTAAAGTTTTTATTTTTATTACGGTGAGGAGCCTGAAAATCTGAATGTGGCTCGGAACTCTCTGAGTCTCACTGGGGGCCTGACTACAGGTTATTTGATAATAAAGTTGTATTTCATAAAAATATACGAAAATCATGTTTCTAAAAATCGTGAGGAATAAAGTACCCTTTATTTTTGTGCAATGTCACTTTTCTGAAAATGGGGTCTGCAAAAGATGATATATTGCCCAAGTACGAGATATGATTCGATTTTATGTAAGCGTTTGGGCTGTAGAACAGCGAACAGACAGACAGAGGGGCAGACGGCATGGCGAAAACCAAGGCAATATATTATAGATAATGATTGAATGAAATAGGAGATATAAAAAACCGTATTAGAAGTGCTTTAATCCGATATAATAATGCTGACGGGCAGGGGCGAATATAGGGCCAGGCGATCTAGGCGGCCGCCTAGGACAGACGTCGGCACCCTTTTTCACAAGAAGAGACACTTTTACAAATAATGAATAACGCGTAACATAAGAAGAGCAGCAGTTATTGGCGGATCCACGGGGGATGACGGGGGCGAACATCCACCCCATCCCCCATTAGTCTTGCCGTCGTTTCACGTTTTGCGACTATCACCGTTAAAAAACGGTTCTTCTAATAATAGGCCCATCTTTTTATTTTTCCGCAATTTTTATTGAAATTATTAACGAAGCCAATTTAGTTGGGGGTGTTTTAACCCATATCTGACCAGAGGCAACATTTGCTACCAAGGATTTTAGAATTATTCTTCTTTACATTAGAGGGTGGGGTTGATGTGAATGATCAATTTGTTGCGCAGTACAGATAAACTAATAGAACCAAAAAGTGGTGGTGTTATTTTATTGGGTATATGTTTCCTGCGAAGAAGGGTGGTTTGTGCATCATAGAAAATAATTGAATAACAATATTCCATCTTTAGATTTTCGTAGGGAATGTGTTTTGTTCCTTTTGCGACGTTATGGCTCAGAGACCACTGGGAGAGGTCCACGTGCATCTATTTCGCTTGGACGAAGCCAATTTAGTTGGGGGTGTTTGAGATGTTTTAACCCATATCTGTCCAGAGGCAAAAAAATTGTATTTATTGAAATTTTGTTATTTGAAATTAATAGCTTTTATGATGCAAATTCTTTTTTGTAAGTTTAAAAAAATACACATGTTTGAAGGTGTTGCAACACAAATAATTGAATTAATTTATGCATGTAGAACTTAAAAGAAAAACCATACCAAAAAAGGCAGCAATTTTATGTATATTAGTCTATCTGCCCAGTGGAAATAAATAATGCCATTAAAACAAAGATAATTCTGACAAAAATAAAAAAGGTTTCTATATGTTATTTGTGGCTTTTTGACAAAGACATGATATAAAAATTTCATAAAATATGCAAAAAAACGTTTTGGGGAATAATGGGTTAATTGGGAGAGGTGAATTAGGAAGCTGGACGAAAGTCATGAAAGAGACGCATGTGGCTCAGAAGCCTCAGCTTGCCGACCCCTGGCCTACATAGCAAATTCAACTATACCTAATCCCTTCACTCGCATAGGAAGTTAAGTTTCAGCACTCCGGTTTCTCTCAAGATGCATCTGGCAACTTAACTCATTTTCTGGATTTTGACTATGTTGATATAGCGCATCAAGATTTATCACAGGAGTTGTCATTAAAGATTCAGAGAACAAATAACGCGTGCATTAGATAAATTTTTAATCTGAAGAAATCAGACCACTTTTCTGATTCACTCGTGAAGCTAAACTGGTTACATTTGAAGTCCCGAATACGGCTCCACTTGCTTACCAATTACTTTCTTCTAACAACCCACATTATCTTTCCACGGAATTCAGGAGTATAGACACTGTACATAACCGTAATACTAGAGAGAGGCATCAACACCTTATTCCTCATCACAGAACACTAATTTTCAACGGTCCTTCATTGTTACCGCTTGCAGACTATGGAACGAATTTCCACAAACAATAAAAAATTTTCAATCAATCAATCTCACACCCACCGCACGCCCGCCCACCCATCCCCGAAAAATTTTTTTTCGCCAATATCTCTCCTCGCAGCCGCCTCTTTGGACGCCCAGCGGCCCTCCCGCCACACGAAATCAAGCCCCAAGGAATCGCCCTACGAGTTTTCAGAGGCCCAAGAAGCCCCGAAAGCGGTCCCCGACCTCCATCCCTTCCCTCCCCCTACGACTCGTAGAAGGTGCTTGCATACCGTAAGCATTTAATCGTACCTTGAAAAAAACATTAATTTTCAGAGTGATATTTCATCATGAGGAATATTTTCTTAATTCTAAACATTTCTCCTCTGGACGGGTTTTTGTTTTTTCAATATGGAACAATAACTGAGTAAAACAATTTATAATTTTTGAAATATGATACTTTTCCCACATTGAGTTAATAATGCCACACATTTCTGCCAAATTTTAAATTTATAGTACATTTAAAAGTGAAATAACATTAATCCAATTGTTTAAATTTAAATAATTTATAACGGCCAAAATAACAATTTTATCGATAATTTGAAATAATTATTCTTTTACATAAATAAACCTATAAATAATTTAAAAATTTCAGCTGCCTAACTTGCGGCGTAGTGTCTAAGCAACTACTTATTTGTTTAAATTTTAAGAATTTTTAACTGCCAAACAAATCAAAGTATCAAAATTAGTATATTCCCTATTTCGTTTTTTCAGGAATTTTTACAAATTTAATTTACAAAAATGGCGCAATGCTTTTCTTATGTGAAAAAACGCAACTTTCGGAATTTCTGGAGTAGAACTAATGTCACTTAGGTAAGAAGTCACCTTTTATCTGTAGGTTTCTCCATTATATCTACAAAAACTAAAACTTTCAGTTCTCTAGCTCTTGTAGTATATATGAGAGATATTCCGGGGTCTCTGGAGTCGAACCCGGGAAGCTTTAAGCAATAGTGACAATAATTCCTGATAGATATTGCGGCCATCTAGCAACACTGAAAATTTCATCTTTCTAACTTACCGGCAAGTGCCCATAATTAATTTACAAATATGGTGCAATGCTTTTCTTATGGAAAAAAAAGGGCAATTTTCGGAATTTCTGGAGTCGAACTCATGTCACTTAGGTAAAAAGTCTCATTTTATCTGTAAGTTTCTCCATCATATCTACAAAAAAAACTTTCAGCTCTCTCGCTCTTGTAGTTTGGGCTGGAAATTAGTATCCTCCTGTTATATGTTTTCTATACCCTCATATGTAAGAAACGTCGATATATAATGACTAGTAGAAGGTGCTTGCATTCTGCAAGCATATCATCTCACCTTAAAAACCATTCATTTTTCAGACAGATATTTCATCATTACAAATATTTTTTTAATTCTAAATATTTCACCTCCTCAGCGATTTTCGTTTTTCCCTTATGTAAAAATAATAGATTAAAACAATCCCCAAACCTAGCATGGAAGTCCCTAAACATTAGTATCCTCCTGTATATTATCATTATATATAGACGTTCCTTACAGAGGAGGAGAAGGATATAACATACAAGTAGTTGGCATATATCTAGAAGGGCTAGTAACCTAAAATTTTGTAGGATGATAGGTCACTTCATTCAGATAACGGAGATAATTGAAAACTCCACAGATGCTCATTTTTAGGGGATATTTTCGACCACAATCTTTCATTCTAATACCCCATAAGTAAAGCACGGTAATCTGAGGAGGACTTTATAAAATTGCATTTTTACATTCGTTAAAACCAAGATAGAAACTCGAAATTAAAAGGGTTCTATAGCTATAAGAATTAGCTTTATTATGCTTTAAGATTAAATTCAAATACGTGCCAAATTGGTATTTAAATGTCTATTTAATTGGAATAGAGTGACATTTTAAATAATCAAACACATCAATTACCATGGCAACGGGCACAATGCTTTTAAATGGGTGTTGGTAATCTGCATTATAATAGCATCTATTCAATTCTTTTTAATAGGGAATTTATATGCTACTTATAATCTGGCTGATTTCAACCAAAGACGTTTACATATGATGATGACGTAATCATTTCAAAACACGAGATATCACATTAAAAAAACATTACTTCTTTCTTTCTTATGGAGATGGATTATCTATATACGTATTATATTAGCCTTGATGCAGTGCTTTTCACGAGAGTTCGTAGATTATACTATATTGCAATTTATTTAAAACTACGGCGCAAACTTATGACGACGTCATAATCTTATAAGACGAAATTTTAGCAAAATGTGGAAAAACATTTGTCGAGTTCTGTAAAGTTTTCTGAGAATGTTTTAACTTTAATTATTGCACGAAATGATGGATAAATTGAAATATGATCTGAAGAAACTGCTGAAACAGTAATGCCGTACGTTTCTATTAATAAACGACGAAAAACCGTAACGACTTTATATTTAATCGCGATTTTTTTATCTGGATACGAAAAAATATCCAAATTTTGCCATAGATTTTAGTGTAATGCATGGGCTATTGTCTTGAAGATGGTTACTGTTATTGCTAATACAGGAGGAGATGAATCAGTAAACGTGAAATACGAAAACTTGGACGCGAGCCGATTGCCAGAGAATTTGGAAATTACGGATAGGTGCGTTAATTTCGAAGAAATTTGGAAATACGTATTCTACGAGAACTCTTGCAATTTATTATTTTACTTATATGGGTTCCGCGTGGCTCAAATGCTGCTGCCTTGTAGATGGCGGTGGTTTATTTACAAGTTTAGGTCTTTTATTAGGAATTTAAAATCGATTTAGGAATGTGATTAGCCACGCACGTTTTATAATCAAGAATAATGGAATATGAGGACGCCATTATTCTCTATCAAATAGGCATTTAAAGAAAACTTATTCGGTTAATCTTTATCGTAAAAGATCCAGCGCCCCAATCTGCGCAAATATATCTAATTTCTCCACTTTTCCTTCGTAATTATTCGGGGTCAGCTCGAATTACTTGGTGAATATCTCTCGATACTTGAAAGAAGACTGCGTTTTGGTCCATAGTAGTAGTTCTTCATTTATACTGGTGCGTCGACATCGAGGGTCATTTTGCACCTTCGTCAAAGGGTTAATATTTACAATTTAATGATTATATATACATATCACACACATATATATAAATAAACAATAAAATAAAAATAGAAAAGAATAGAATTTAAAATCGTTGGAAAAGTCCAGCCTCCGTTAAAAATAATAAAACTTCATTCATCCTAGTTGTGTCGTCACCTAGGATGTCTCTTATACATCCCCTGATATTGCATTTCCTACGCAACTCAAGGTATTTTTGGCATTCTGTCAGGAGGTGTCTTATGGTAAGAACAGTGTCGCAGTCATCACATCGAGGTTGTACACGTGGGGTAGTAAAAAGGTACGAGTGGGTTAAGGCACAGTGGCCTATCCTCAATCGCGTGATGACCACCTCCTCCCTTCTACTAATCCTGACAGATGATTGCCATGCACCGGTACTGACCTTGATTGTGCGTAATTTGTTGTTTTCGAGGTTTTGCCATGAGGCTTGCCACTCCTTCTGCAGTGCGCCACAAAACATCGCACGAAGGTCTCTCCAAGGCACGAGATCCATTTGCACCTCTGGGTTTCCCAGGGCATCCTTAGCAGCGACATCAGCTGCCTCATTGCCTGCTATACCTACGTGGCTCGGCACCCACACGAACTTAATTTGCACACCTCGACTCTTCAAGATGATGAGGGAGGAGTGCATATCCTGGACCAAAGGATGTACTGGATTATAGCAGGCAATGGATTGTAATGCGCTCATTGAGTCGGAACATATCAAGTGAGATATATTCCGACGTTCAATGCTCTCTAGGGCCAGCTTAATAGCTGTGAGCTCCGCAGTGTGGATACCACATAACGGATTAAGCTTGAACCCGGAGGATGTGTGCAGGGATACAAAGGCGCATGCGCATTCTGTTGAGGACTTCGACCCATCCGTGAAGATAGGTGCGAATCCTGGACAGCGTGACAGGATTTCGGCGAATGCAACCTCGTGTTCTGCAGGAGGACACTCATTCTTGGGCCTTCGAGCTAAATCAAATAAGATTTCTGGCCTCGGGGTATTCCAAGGAGGGTTACGCGGAACTTGCAATCTATAAATCTGGGGTAAAGTTAAATTATTGCCTATAATATAATTATAAAAACGAATACCAAGGGGCTTCAGGGCCCGGGGTCTTCTGTTAAAAACGTCCATTAAACTACGGTTAAAAACAATTTTAAAACACGGGTGCGAAGGAAGGGCTAAAAGTTTGCTGACATAACTGCACATCAGGACATTCCTCCTGATTTCCAACGGTGGCTCTCCAGCATCACAATAAATGCTGGGGATGGGACTGGTTCGAAAGGCACCAGTCGCCAACCGTAGTCCGGCATTGTGCAGTGATGTCAGTGTACGCAGATAAGATGCCCGGGCAGCACCGTATATAAAACAGCCGTAGTCGAGCTTGGACCGAACCAATGCCCTGTAAAGGAGAAGCATTGATGTTCGGTCCGCACCCCACGAGCGGCCAGTCAACGCTCGTAATACACTGAGCGACATCTGGCACTTCACCTTAAGGGATTGAATATGGCTTCGCCAATTTAGCCGCTCATCAAACAGAACACCCAGGAAACGCACCGAGTCCACAAAATTCAACTGGTGGTTGCCCAGCCGAAGTATAGGTTTGGGGAATATACCCCTGCGCCTATTAAAATGGACACAACATGTTTTCTCTTCCGAAAAACGGAAGCCATTTCGGCGGGACCACTCGTGGAGACGATTGAGCGTAATTTGTAGCTGCCTCTCAGCCAGTGCTACCCTTGACGATCGACAAAATATTGCCAGGTCGTCAACAAACAGAGAGGCTTCCACAGGTGGTGTGATGGAATTTACTACATCATTGATTGCTATTGCAAACAGCGTTACGCTTAATATGGACCCTTGCGGAATTCCATTTTCCTGAGGATATGTGTCGGAAAATGAGTTTCCAATACGGACCTTAAAAAATCTATCCGATTAAAAATTTTGAATAAAAGTAGGCAGATTGCCTTTAAAACCCCACGACCTAAGACACTTTAAAATTTTAAAACGCCATGTCATGTCGTAGGCCTTCTCCAGGTCAAAGAAGACCCCCACAACATGCTGGCGATGGACGAATGCCTCTTGGATGAAGCTGTCAATCCTTACCAAGTGGTCGACAGTACTCCTATGCTGCCTGAAGCCACACTGGATGTTGGAGAGAAGATTACGGTTCTCAAGACACCAAACTAGCCTTCGGTTCACCATTCTCTCCATTACCTTGCACAGGCAGGAGGTCAGAGAAATTGGCCTGTAGTTCCCGAGGAGAGTCTTGTCCTTTCCCTGTTTAGGGATCGGGACTACTATAGACTCTCTCCAACTCTTGGGAAATTCTCCATCTTGCCAGACTTTATTAAATGCATTCAACATCTCTCCTAAGATAGAGTTCGGCACACATCGCAGGAAGGCATTGTGGACACGGTCCATTCCTGGAGCGGTGTCCCTCAGATCAGCAATGGCTGACTCCAGCTCCCACAGTGTGAAGGGGTCATTGTAGCTAGCTCCGGCCAGGCCTGGTTCGAAGGGGTGGAAGCCTCCTTCTTCACGACGCTTATGCGACGCGAAGGCCAGATCGTAGTTGGCCGAGCTACTTATGGAAGCATAGTGATTTCCAAAAGCCTCAGCTACTGTGGCTGGCTCCATCACAATGGACCCATTCACAACAACAGATGGGGTGCCTGGGAGATGATAAACACCGGAGATACATTTCACTTTCCTCCAAACCTGTGCAATAGGTGTTCGGTGGGTGATCGAACTGACATACTTCATCCAAGAGTTCCTTTTTGCAGTTTTCACCACCTGACGAGCCTTCGCTCGCAGGCGCCGGAATGCCGCTAGATTCATACATGTAGGGTACTTGTTAAAAATGCGTAGGGCCTTCTTTCGTTTCTTGATTGCTTCAGCACATTCATCGTTCCACCAAGGCACTGGTGGACGACTTGCCTTGACAGCTGAAACAGGAACGCTCTTCTCTGCAGCATGCACTACTGCATTACGAAGGTCCTCTACGTTTTCAACGCCACTACGAGTCGAGTTAAAATTAAAATCAAGGTTCTTTTTAAAATCCTCCCAGTTGGCTTTCTTTAAAAGCCATTTCTGGGGGCTGTTAAAATTTTCACAAAAAAAATTTTTACGGATAAGAAGGGGGAAGTGGTCACTTCCACAGAGATCATCATGGACTTGGAGTTTAAAACGGGGAGCAATACTACTGCTGCAAATCAATAGATCTATTGAGGAGTATTCTCCTGTAAAAGAGTTAAAACGAGTCTTTTCTTTTTTATTAATTAAAATAAGATTAAAATTTGTTAAAAACTTTTCTAAAACACGCCCTCGCCGATTAGAACCACTCACAGTTTCTCCCCAAAGGGTGCTATGAGCATTAAAATCGCCCAAAAGGACGAATGGCTTGGGTAATTGCTCCACCAGATCCTGCAGGATCCTCATGGTGACTGGAGCCCACTCCGGAAGGTATACATTACAGAATGTAACCCTCTCCGGTACAGCTACCGTCACAGCTAGGGCCTGCAAGGGTGTCTGCAAGTCTACCCGGGAGGTGTATAGGGTCTCCCGGACAGCAGCAGCAACACCACCTTGCGCTCGTCGACCGCTAAGGTCATCTAGCCGCAGGATGCTGTACCCCTTCAATTTAGGCGTGTCGGTAACCTTAAAATGAGTTTCTTGTAAGAAAATACAGGACGGGTTAAAATGTGCAATTAAAACCTTCAACTCCTCTAGATGTTTAAAATAGCCATTCAAATTCCATTGAATGGCAAACATAAATATATATTTAAAATGATAAAAGTAAAAGACTCGCGATTAAAACCCATCTCTGTGGAAGGGAAGCTTATCGGTTAAGCTTCAACTTCCTACCCTTCTTCTGGTTCAGGAGGAGGATTTTGAGTTGGTCCTCCTCCAACTCGCCTTCCTCCATCTCCTCCTCGCTTAGTGCCATCGCATCACGAGGAGGAGATTGTGGTGGAGTTATCTCACGTCTCAGGACGTGAGCTTTTGTCTCTGTGTCATTTTCCTTTGGAGCAGTCTTCTTGGAAGATATCACACAGATGGTTTTATCCACATCCATGGATGTGGCAGTATTTTTCCCTGTTTTTCCTAAAGATTCCTCTACCTTTTTTCCCGTTTTTTTCCTTGGTTGCTGTCCCTGATTCTCTGTCTGTATTCCTATGCTGGCTGTTTTAATAGGAGTTGATGGTGTTGCTGCCGTTGCCGCATAGGACCTCGAAAAAGTTGGGGCTACGAGCACCTTATACTTCTTCCGGGCCTCAAAATATGGGATCTTCTCCGTCACCTTGATCTCCATGATCTTCCTTTCTTCCTGCAGCTTTGGGCAATCCCGCGAGTAGACTGGATGTGGTCCACCGCAATTGCCACAAAGGGCAGGAGAGGCACAAGAATCCCCATCGTGCTTATTCTTGGCACATTTTGCACCGAGGTGCAATGTGGCCAAATCTTTGGCATTGATAGCAACGCATGGGGTTCGGAATGAAGGGTCGGACTGGGCAAGACTCGTACCCAACGAAAACTTTTTCAGGAATTTTGTCACGTGCAAAGGTGAGTACCACCGAGGTGGTATTCATGGTCTCACCATTACGTTTAGTCGTGAGTCTACGACAGGAGATGACCCCTTGCGAAGCCATCTCCTTCGTTATCTCGTCGACTTCAACGTATAAGAGGTCATAACAAGAAATTATGCCTCGGCACGTGTTAAGGGTCTTATGCGGCTCAACGGTGATTTCTATGTCGTGAAGCTTCGTCATCGACAGCAACTTCTGGCTCTGCTTCTCTTCAGACATTTCTATCAGCAGAGTACCGTCACGCAACTTTTTAACATTAATAGACCCAGGAACAGCATTGGTCAAAACTTTATGAATTAAGAAGGGAGATACCTTGGTGAGGTTCTCTCCCTCCTTCTTACATTTCATTATCAAATACTTGCGGCATGTGCCGACAACCATATCTCGCCCTTCCGTTTCCGGACGGGGTCTTTTGGGAGGAGGTAGTCCTTTCATAATAAGGAAAAATTTTCATCTCTTGGTCTCCCCACCCACCACGGAGCCACACATTTGGGACGCCACACCGCAAACCGGTATGGTCGCCAGGGCTAACCAAGGGATATAGCACCCGCAGCTAGGCTGCCTGCTTCAGGTTAGGTCTCAGCACCCACTCCACCCACCATACATGGGCCTCCAACCCCATGCACCTTCGACCTCCCTCCACAGACCTCCATAGCCCAAAGCACTCGCCACCGGAACGCCGAAACGTGACGGAAGCCGATTGGCCAGGTGTGGCTAGCACCTGACCGCCCGTCTACAGTGAATCTGGGGCCTAAGTGGTGTATTACTCCATGGCCCTTCCAAGGCATCCGACCTCTTCCGGAACCAAGGAGCTCAACCACCAGGATCCCCTTCTCCCCCTTACGGGCCGCCGTGCACGGCAAACACACGGGTGGATTCTTAGCCAGATGTTGTGGCTTTATGCACAGATAGTGAACCCACCTACTATCTGGACACTGCCCTCGGCAGAAACTGGGGGTTTTTTAACGAGGTCTGCTCCTCGCCTCATTGGTCGCCTCTTACGACCAGCAGAGGGGCTGCGGGAGTATTCTCAATCCCCCTACCCGCAGGGGGGGTTTTGGTCCATCCCCATTTTTACTACCCACATTGGTTATTAGCATTTAATTCAGTTTTGTCGCGTGCTTCGTGCTGCTAGCTATATATGAAATACACCCCAAAGCATTGAGAATTAGATAGGATGAAAAATACGATTCCCACTGCTTCCGTGACTACACCATAAATTACCACACCAATCACACGAAACTCGACAAAAACGTGATTGACATATTTCGGGACAAGGAGAGAAGGCTCAATTATTAAGGTTCTAGTAAATAATTATATAGTCTGTGTGAGAAATAAAATGAGCAATTTTGTAAGATCTGGTCCTGGTGGTTCCATCGTCGTATTTTCCCACAAGTTTAAACAAACGTTTAAGGAAAACTCGACGGAATTTTTATATTTTATCTTGCGAATATCATTTTAAACCCGTAATGAACGTCTAAATTAATATTTGGCATACCTGTTAAATTTACATATGTTACGCACGAAGTGTGAGATGTCCTTAAGTATCTGTTAGAAACCCAAAAGAATGTCTCATGAGGTTTGCTTTGAATAAAAATTGCGATAATAGCGATTGCTGTCTTAAACTTACGAGAAACAATTCTCAAGAATATTATATTTTCCCTTGGTAGTTCCATAATAATTACAAAAGTTACAGTTTACGTGTAACATTTAACGGAACCAATCTCATTTTTTCAAATCCCTACTTAATTGTTTTATGATGAAACTATTATGTTTGATAGTTTATTTAGTTTCAATAAAGTGTTTATATATTTTTCTATCCTACGGTTGGCATGCCATTGAGATATTAGCGTTGACTATTAATTAATGCTCATCAGTAAAAATTATCCTATGATCAAGTAATATGTTGCATTTATCGCACGGCCAATTTATATGATATTTCTGATGCGATTCTATTTTTTTTACATAGACAAGACACCGAAGGAGCCGTGGTTGTAAGGACGACAAGAAGCGGAGCCGTTTACGGTTCATACCGGTAAAAAACATCATTTCCTTCGTTCCACTTTGAATTAGAGTGGTACATTCCTCCCTTTTCCCAAGAATATCATGCATATACTATGCAATCACTTATTCCCTCCTTTTCTTTTTCAGGCTATGAGGAGCAGTGAACTAAAGAAATAATTATGTAATAATAATGTAAAATATTGGATTTTATAAAAAGAAATAAATGTTGAAGCAATGTTACTGCTTGTTTTTATTTTATTCTTATAACTTCACTGGAACTAACCACATCTTATTTACACCACATTAATAAACGCATACGGTTTATACGGTATACCGTTTATATTTTTCTTATGAACACAAAATAATTCTTATCTATTATATATAGACGCGTCTTACTTATGATATCATTATATATAGACGTTCCTTATAGAGGAGAAGAATATATATTACATATCGACTCTTCTTGCAGAGGAGTAACATATATATATATATATATATATATATATATATATATATATATATATATATCAGTAAAAACTATTCGTGCTCTTCCAAGTAGTTTCCCCGCGCCACAACTCCGTCAATGGGAACTAGCCCATATTGACATCCTCCGCTCCCTCTCCTTACCAGGTTTAAACCTTCGCTAACACTCCCACTCCAATCACCCCTTTTTTCCTTCCCTCTTACCCCTCTTTCCCCTTCCCCCTCTTTTCCCGAACCCCTACCTCCAGTGTTACGCTTATTTTAGTCTTCGTTTTTCTCTCGCTGAAGAAGGGCGTGTGTTGCCTGAAAGCTCCAAATTACAAGCCTTCCTCTCTCGCTGTGGACGTCCACCACCGTATGGTAAGTGTTCACTGGCTCCTTCCTATCCCTCTCAACCTCTCGTTGCATTTATTTTATCATATTTTCTTTTTCCGTATCGTTATATATATATATATATATATATATATATATATATATATATATATATATATATATGCTAAAGGCGTCGAAGAGACACGTTCAATAAATGAAAAGGTAGTGATGAGGGTGGCAACAAGGTGATGAAGAAAGCCCAGCGGACACTTACCAAGTCGAAGACCTAGTTGACAGGCTGCTAGAGGCGTCGAAGAGACACGTTCAACAAACGAACACAAAAAACACAAAAAAACACGTAAGCTTAATATGTATTATTCTATCAAAATGTAAAATTTCAACTTGATTGTTTACTATGTTCTCCAGAAATATGTGATTTTGTATTTAGCGATTTTTTTAAAATAAATCGTAATTCAGTCACAGAAATCCAAGAAAAGTAATCTGATGTGGCCACCATATGACTGTATACAGTGTTTTATGCATTTTAATGTGTTTCTATGATTCTAATGTGTATCCTTGTTTTTGTGTTGTGACTGTTTGTTTTGACGACTCCTGAAGATTGTAGAATGCCTTGTATTTGCAACTTTTATGGAATAAATGAAATGAAATGAAACATGTCAATGGGCAGTTTTTCAGAGCAGCTATTAATCATTTGGAAGAAATTGCTTCAATTCTTGGACCAAATGAAATATGCTTCTTGAGCCAATATGATAAGTCTAGAGTGCCACTTGGCTTAACAGCAGCAAAGGAGCAATCCCCATAGTTGAGTATCGAGTGAGTTTACCAGATCATGATTGGGTTGCAGCTGCCAGACATAAGTTGATACCTTGAGTTTATGCTGGAATTGAAATAGAGAAAAATGGAAATACCAATCCAACTGCGGTAGGATACTCAGGCCCAACCTTTATAGCTATCAGATCTGGTAAGCACTCTTCTTCAACAGCATTTTCACATGCATTTGACTTGGAAATACTTTTGAAGCCACCAGAATTTGAAAGTATCACAAGGTTTCAGAACAAAGTAAAACCTGTGGTAATTTTTACTGTGGATGGTGGCCCTGATGAGAATCCCTGATACCAGAAGGTAACTGATGTTGGAATCAATCACTTTTTGCAATATAATTTGGATGCCCTTTTTATTGCCTCTCAATCGTGATGAGAGAAGGATGTCATCTTTAAGTAAGGAACTGTCTGGAGTTATTCTTCCTCATGAGCGTTATGGTAGCCATCTTAATTCACAAGGCAAAACGATTGGTGATGACCTTGAAAAAGAAAACTTTGAATATTGCCACAATACATTGGCAGAAATATGGGGGCAGATGGTAATTGATGGATTTCCAACTGTAACCAAATATATAAATACAGAAAATTCCGAGATTAATCCTGAATATTTTTTGACAAAAGATGCTATTTGGTCATCAAAACATTTGAAAACTAGCCAATATTTTACACAGATTGTAAAGTGCAAAGACAAACTGTTGTTTGGCACCTCAAAGCTCAATTTTTAGAATTTTAAGGGAACGATTCCTACCTCCACCGATTCCAATCAAACAGACAAATGCAGGTTTAAAAACTCAATTATCAACAGGTGATCATGGTCTTAATTTGAAGTATCCATCTGTTTTCATTGCAAGTAGTATTGATTTGGAAGAAATATTACCAAGATCAGCCAAAAGTTTCAAAATTTTGCCATATGATCTCCACTGTCCATCTATTCAAAAGGAATTAATAAATCAAATATGCAATACCTGCAATATGTATTTTGCTTCAAATGTCATGTTGTAGAAACACTCTAAGACATATAAGCAGACAGAGGCCATGTCACAAATTCAGGAAAGAGTTAGGCCAATTCGTATTGCTGCTAGACGACAGTGTGAAATGATGGCTATTCTAACAAACCAGGACAATGTTCAATATGCAGAATGGATTAATGAAGAAAATTTGGATTTGAATGGGATAAAATATGATACAGATGATGGACAATCAAATAATATGCATATTTATATGCATCGCAGAACTTGGTGGCACTTGTACAGAAGACCGTTTTCAGTGGAAGGGTTCACTGTCTAAAAACTTCCTCGACGCGGGGGAGAAAGGCAATCTCCGTGTGTGTCCACCAGGGTACCTGCGGTCGCATTCCTTCATTGTCAACTTTAAAATGCTTTCTCTCACTCACTCTACTCGAAAAGACCGCGCGCTCTCTCCAGGGTTAATGCGAGTATTTTGGCAGCTCTGCCTGCCATGTGCTCTCCTCTCCCCTCCGCTCTGAGTTAAATGTAAGAATGGACCTTAGTCTAAATTTCGCCCGAATAAAGACGATTATCTATCTATCTCCCACTGCATACCCCTTCCATGCACGCTTTCCCCTCCCTGACGTCACGCTTCGCGCATGCGAGTGCCACCAAGTTCTGCGATGCCTATACAGTATGGATGAGATTTTCCAAACATCATGGAAAGAATTATAATTTCTAAGTTGTTCAAATTTTTCATTTCCTTTGTTCATTTTTACTTTCTCCATATACCTAGTATAGAGAAAGTATTGTTTTCATGAAAAAATTTTATTCGAGATTTCAATGGAATTACACATTTGTGGTCCCCTGAACACATTTTGACTGTTTCTCGATGATGTCTGTCTATATGTGATAGATTTTTGTGGGCGCTCTAACTCAAAAACTATTAACCAGGTCAATACAAAATTTTATATTTAACATTTTTATAAAAGTTAGAAGATCTGATTAGTTTTTGGTAAAAATCAGTCGACTGGAAGTGGGTGTTTACTCTTGTCACTAATCTGTTATTTTGAAATATTTGCTTTAATATTTGATAAATGTATTGGAATAAAAGTTGTAGGAAATTTCATTTTCTACAACCTTTGTTTGATACATTTTTCCATATAATGCATTGTTTAAGAGATATCTTATATTTTTACCTGGCACCACCATGCCACCTACCGAAGACTTTTGTTAACAATTGACGCTTAGTTACTCCTTTTTCTTTTCTTGTCAACCGGAAGTAAATATTGACAGCGATCCCAGAGCTTACAACATGTAATTTGCCATATAAATATGGAGAAAGCCATGTGTTGCCCACATCAGTTTATTTCTTATATTTTCATTAAATGTAATTGTTTTTAATGAATGTATCCTATAGTTACTGAAGTTACAACAATAGAAAAGCATAAACTTTGTATATTCTTGGAGTTGACAGACATTGTTTAAAGAGTATGTACAAATAATTTTTATGCTAATTAGTATTGTATTGGCATACAATGGAATATCTACTACATTTGAGTATTTCATTATCTATAATATGTACTTATAAAATCGATAATTTTATTTGAATGTTTTGATTTTCTTTCATGTACAAATGATGATGATATTATATCATTAATTTTAGATTGTCAATATGACGAAATTAAAAAGGACAAGGTTTTACTTTCCATGAAAACTTTATTGTATAACTGATTAATTATTTTATTTTATTATACTGTTTTTGGAATTTTGTGAGACAAAATGTGCAATAATTTATAAAATTCTGTCTATAGAATGTCTGTATGCCACATATACATATATATATATGTCAACAAGGTGTTGGGATGAGGAAACCCAGTGAAAACTCACCAATCAGACGACTTCAGGTTTTAGTGTTCTTTTACGTGTGTCGCTTCGACATCCCCGGGGCCTCGCCAACCTGAAGTCGTCTGATTGGTGAGTTTTCACTGGGTTTCCTCATCCCAGCACCTTGTTGACATCCATATATCTATTTTACCTTTCCTTTTCCGTAAGCTGTTATATATATATATATATATATATATATATATATATATATATATATATATATATATATATATATATATATATATGTCACTCTCATTTACTCTATCGCTGAAGAAGGACATAGGCCTGATAAGCTTGCATGTTTTTTTGTGTTCGTGTATTTAACGTGTCTCTTCGACACCCCCAGCAGCCTGCCAACTTGGTAAGTGTCCCCTGGGCTTCCTTCAACACCTTGTTGTCACCCTCATCACTACCTTTTCATTTAGGGTGATAACAAGGTGTTGAGGGAAGCCCAGCGGACACTTACCAAGTTGGCAGGCTGTTGGGGGCATCAAAGAGACACGTAAAACACATGAACACATAACACACACATATATATATATATATATATATATTATAAATTGATATTTATTTATAATATATTATATTAATAACTTAACAATATCAATTGAAGTCTGTTAACTCGAGTTATATACAAAAAATCTTCCTTTCTTAAGGGACTGTGTGACAACTTTGTGACACAGGGGGGGGGGGGGGAGGGAAGGGTGAAGCTCTATGTGAGACTTTGTAACAGAGGGGGGAGGGGGAGGGTAAAAAATCTCAAAAATGCTGACACCATTTAAGGATGGCCCCTATGATTACTAACGAGTAAAATAATTTCTTATACTTTTGAATAGTGGCGACTCTTAAACCTTCCAGAAACTCACCCCTCATTAAGAATGGCATAACTTAAAAGGGAGTGTAAATTCTCCAGTAACCTAAAATCAAAGTTTCCTTGTTCCGATGTCTGGCGTAAGGAAAATGAAGCGAAGTGTTCTGTTTGTGACTAACATTTCTGTTGCAAATAAGGGATCCTTTGATTAGGAGTGTCACATTCAAAGTGAAAAACATAGAAAAATGGTACGAATTTCGTCTTCGTGTGAAAAAGTGACATTCTTCTGTATCCAAAAAAATTAGTTCAATAAAAAAGCATTCGCCAGAACCATAGCTTTCCATACGGTGAAACATCATTAGTCTTTCAAATCTATGGACTGCACTGTGTCTGTCAAGAGAATTAGTTAAAGACTCGGAAACTGCTCTCAACACAACATGCGCAAGAACGAAAACTGAAGCAATAGTGAATAAAACGATCATTCCGCATACTAACGATTTGATTTTGAAGACAATGAGTAAAATATCTTGTTTCGGAGTTGCAATGGATGCCTGCAATCAAGATCCACTTCAGATCTTTCCAATCCTAGTGCTGTATTTTGATTTGAAAGAGGGTAAAATACAAACAAAAGTGCTTGAATTAACTGCTACTCTCGATGAAACCTCGAAAACCATATCAGAGTATATATTGACGACTCTGGAGAGATTTGGTTTATCTTTGAAGTGTTTCCTTTACAGTAAACGTAAAACGTAAATTTTAGAGGGTGAATAAAAGGAAGGGAAATAATGCTTTCTCATGCCTTAGGGAGATGCTGAATAGGAAAATTGTAGGTATCAGTTGTCCTGATCATATTCTTTGTAACTAGATTCAACATGGTGCTGATGTGTTAAAAATTGATGTGGAATCTTTCGTTTTCAAGATATTTAATTATTTTTCTGTATACAGTGGTACCTTGATATACGAGTGCCCTAATATACGAGTGTTTTGAGATACGAGCCGCCGAGCGAGCGATATTTTGCTTTGAGATGAGAGCAAGATTTGAGATACGAGGAATCGCACATTACACCGCTGCACACGACCCCAACATGCGGGGCGCATGTTGGTGTCGTGTGCAGCGTCTAACAGTTTCTCCTACCTCAGACTAGACCTCAGTCTGTGTGCTTGTTTCCCTCGTTTTCGAAGCATTTTTGTTAAGTTGGGTTCGCGTTTTTTGCTTTTTGTACATTTACAAAACATTATCACATTTATTTTTATAACCATGGGTCCGAAGAAGAAGATGATGTCTATTGAATTAAAGCGTGAAATCATAGAAAAACATGAGCAAGGTGTGCGAGTAATTGACTTGGCGAGGATGTACGGGCGTAGCACATCAATGATATGTACTGTGCTTAAACAGAAGGAGTTGATAAAGGGAATAACGCTAGCTAAGGGCGTTACAATAATTTCTAAGCTCCGGACCTCTCTCCATGAAAAGATGGAGAAACTACTGATGGTGTGGGTGACAGAGAAGCAGCTTCAAGGAGGAACCTTAACACAAAGCATCATATGTGAGAAGGCACGAGCGATTTACGGTGATTTGCTGAAGCAGATCCCACACACTTCCACAAACGAGGAATCGAAAGACTCGTTTAAAGCCAGTCGGGGCTGGTTTGACAACTTTAGGAAAAGGACCGGCATTCACTCCGTCGTCAGGCATGGTGAGGCAGCAAGTTCGGATGTGAAGGCAGCTGAGGTTTACATCAAAACGTTTTCCGAACTGATAGAAGCCAAAGGATACATCCCCCAGCAAGTCTTCAACTGTGACGAGACAGGGCTTTTCTGGAAAAGGATGCCGAATAGGACTTACATAACGGCAGAGGAGAAGACGATGACAGGTCACAAACCCATGAAGGATAGATTAACTCTAGCACTTTGCGCCAATGCGAGTGGCGACTGCAAAATCAAGCCTCTGCTAGTATACCATTCGGAAAATCCCAGAGCCTTTAAGTCACATAAGATTTTAAAAGAAAAACTGCAAGTTATGTGGAGGGCAAATCCGAAGGCGTGGGTCACCAGGAAATTCTTTGTGGAGTGGATAAACCTGGTGTTTGGCCCTTCTGTTAAAAAATATCTACAGGAAAACAACCTACCCATGCAAGCCCTTCTCGTCCTCGACAATGCCCCTGCTCACCCACCAAATCTCGAAGATGATTTACTCGAAGAGTTCAAGTTTATAAAGGTTCTCTACCTACCACCCAACACCACTCCTATCCTGCAGCCCATGGATCAGCAGGTGATTTCTAATTTTAAGAAGTTGTACACCAAGCACATTTTTCGGCGCTGCTTTGAGGTGACGGAGAACACAAACCTTACCCTTCGAGAGTTCTGGAAGGACCACTTTAACATCGTGATATGTCTAAGAATTATTGATCAGGCCTGGCTGGGTGTTACAACGAGGACCTTAACCTCTGCATGGAAGAAGCTGTGGCCTGAGGCTGTAGCTGAAAGGGCCTTCGAAGGATTGGAACCCGAAGTGTCAGTGGTAGAGGAGATTGTTTCTCTGGGAAAATCCATGGGTCTGGAGGTGGATGAGAGAGATGTGAACGAACTCGTCGAGGAACAGTCTCAGGAGCTGACAACCGAGGAGTTACACGATCTACATTCGCAGCCGCATACGGTGGTTCAACGAAAAATTAGTTTTGAAGAGGAGCCAGAGATGGAGGAGGTTATCTCTACAAGAGATATAAAGGAGATCTTGGGAATGTGGGAGAAAGTTGTAGAGTTCGTGGATAAAAATCACCCCGAAAAAGCTGCAACTGGTCGTGCATCGGAGTTGTTCAACGAAACTTGCCTAACACATTTCCGCAATATCCTGAAAGGGAGGAAGAAACAAACCTCCTTGGACAGTTTTTTTAAACGATCTGCAGGTGAAAATGAGCAAAGCGTGACGAAAAAAGCGAAGACCAGTGACGAAAATTAAGCGCTTCCGTAAGCACTTCACTTTTTCTTTTATTATGTTTATATAGAATATGTATTTGTTATTTATAAATAAATGTTTCTTCTTGTAAATACATTTTTCTTATTCAAAAACACTTAACAAAAACGACTGAGGTGGTTTTTTGGGAGCTGGAACGGATTAATGGCATTTCAAATAATTTCAATGGGGGAAAATTGCTTTGAGATACGAGCAATTTGACATACGAGCAAGGTTACGGAACGAATTAAACTTGTATGTCAAGGTACCACTGTATACTGTTTGAACTGCGGCAATGAAAGAAATTTGTGAATTCATAAAAATTAACTATCAACCTCTGGTATCTTCAACTAAGACCAGATGGCTTAGTTTAGCATCAGCTTTAGAAAGATTATTGAAATAGTTTTCTGCTCTAAAACAGTATTTCCTACCCATTACTCGACTGCCAATACTGATAAAAACCTTTTTTGAAAGGGAAATTTCTGAATTGTACCTTCGTTTCTTGGTCTCGCTTATGTCTGTTTTCCAAAACAAAATTGAGGCAGTAGAAAGCGAAAATAACTTTTAGAAATTGTCGCTTTGCTTAAACAGCATTAGTTTCTTAAAAAATAAGGATTCGGGAAATTTTTTGGCTATTCTCAGTCAGGAAAATTATTGAAACATTACAGGCAAAGGGTATGGGTGAAGAATGTTGGAGTTTTGTTGAAGAAACGCAGATTGTTTATCAAGAATGCATTCTTTATTTAGAAAAGTGGATAAATCAATTTGAGGAATTCCATTGTTTTGAGTGGGTGGAATTAAAAATTTCAGATATGAAGATATGATACCGTGTTTGAGTTATCTCAAGGAAAAGGAAATTATTATTGATGACATGAAGTTACTTGATCAATATAACAATCTTAAGTTATTCATAAAAAATAAAGATGATCGTTTCTTTGCCGTCCCTATTCATGAACAGTGGAGCTCATTTTTTAGAAGCTGCAATAATAAAGGCTGTTATTCTGAGCTTTAAAAATACGCGAATTTGTTTTTTGCATTCAAGGACATAATGCAAACATAGAAAGAGCCTTTTCTCTAATAAATGACCAGTGGATCCCAGAAAGAAATATATTGTCTGTGAAAACAATAAAGATTATGATCCAGTGTAACATGAAAAACTTTTCTTGTAAAGATTTCTTACCTACTTAAGAATGAAGATCTTCTTAAAAAGATAATTTCTTCTGAGAAGTATATTTGTGAATTAATTAACTCTTATTGCACTACATAAGCATTTTGAATATTTTTGTTATTTCTATTGGTTCCTTGGTGAATTAATATGTTGCTCCTTCACCTTTCTGACTGCCCTTTTTCCTCGGAAGCGAATGTCCGGCTTTTTACTCCTTTATCCTCCATTTTTCCGCGTATGTCCTCCATTCTACCTTTGGGCATCTGGTAACCCTACTTATGTGTGTTTGTGTCCCCTACTAACAACTTTTGTACCAATTGACAGATTTTCATAAAACTTGTGGGAGTAAACGGGTGGTACCCGAAAGTTCGAAAGGGGAGATTCAGGTCTCGTCGGACGCGGCTCCCACGACCAGAGATGGCGTCTTCGCGGCCGGGGGGGCGACTCTCGTCCCGGAGGTGCCACTCCGCGGGCGCCGCCGGTCCCGGCGTCGGAGTGACGCACTTCTCCCCGAGTAGGACGTCGCGAGCCGTTGGGCGCACAGTGGTGCAGGGAGCGCATCTGGGAGGACAAAATTCGATTTTCCGAAAGTTATCTAAATCGGTTTTCGTACTGCACGTTGGTAATAGAAGACCATAGAGCAACAGAAAACACCACTAATAATTTCCCGGAAGCGGAAACAACGTCATCATGAAGCGGAAATTGCGGCATTTTCAAACTGCTGGTTTGGTCATTTTTAAGGGTGTCATATAATGAGTACCTGTTCGCAGTGGAGTCGTTCTACTCCACAGTTATCAACCTCACCTGATTTTCTGGTTCATATACTTCATGTTTCGGCGAGAAAACCTTCAACATGATCGACACGTCATGCGCAGACGCGCCACTTTGAGAAGCACTACATGTATAGGTCTTCTGAAGGAAAACGTCGAGCTACAAAATCCTCACCAGTCCGACACATACTTCTCCGAGTGCCCTGGGCCCTACTCTTCCCGTTTTTTAAAAGAACAGCTGCTTCTAGCTGCGCCTAAGGAATTGTTGCCCTAAAATGTGCGTAAAGACGCGACACGCAGCTTGTAGGCCGGGGCGAGTAGGGCGCGCTCGGCGCACGTGCATCTACTTGCAGCTACTTATTAGTCGTCCATGGACACTCGCGCGCATCAATCATGAGGCGCCGTGTTCTCTTCAATGTTCTCGGCGAGTAGTTGTCTGCCTCTAGGACGGATAAGACTCATTACTTGTGGAATCATGTTGAAAGGTACAAATCTTGCCCCAGCACGACAGTATAGCTCGCGCGTTTTTGGTGGCAGTCGGCACGCGTTAGAGGGGAAGGGGTAGCTATAATGGGAAAGTCGACGTCATAGGAGATGCGCATTATTGGTTCGGACGAATTCATCACCGGCAATGGGTCCTGGAGGGGAAGGGGTACGTATTCTTCCTGAGCGCTTCCCCTTTGCGTCTTTGTAAAGAGATTTGGCAGGAAAACATCGAATTGCCTGTGACGTTGTATTATTCCTGCGTGTGTCCCCCTCCCTTTCCTTCTTCCCCTCCTGCGCGCATCGCCTAGGTGTTTAGGCGCACCTGCCTGCCCCTAAACACGGCCTCCCCTACAGACGGCCCCGTTTCGAGGATGGACTCGTCTTCCCTGCGTAGGTCCTACTGCGCACTGCCATCATAAAACGAACAAGCTATACATGTTGGCTTGTGAAAATTGTTTCAATGGGGGTAACAGAAAATTCATAGGTCGCCTTTGTGCATAGCATCCCCGTTCTCTTTTTCTTTATCCTCCGTGTGTGTGTGTTTGTTGTGTGTTATGTGTAAGTGCGTGTGCAACTGTGTGCGCGCGTGTGAGATAGCGCCTGTGTGTGTATGACTGAGAGAGAGAGAGAGATTTAAACGGTGCATTCTCGTGCATTGGCTAAACATGGATGCTCAGGAAAGGCATTCGCAGCCAGAATTTTGTTTAGTCCTGATGTCACGGCTCATATGTAGTTATCTGACTCTCTGTAGGACGTGCGATCTCTCGAAGTACAAGGTTGACGATCTAAAGATGAGTAGGAGGCGCGTAAGTGCCTTCATTTCAAAGATTAACGACAGATGGCAGAAGAGTAATAGGAGGTTTGAAATATTTCTTTCAAGCAACAAGGAATGGCTAGACGAGGAGGCCACTATCCTCCTGTCCATTCCTGCTGAGGTCACAGAAGAAACTGCGTCGGTAGTATCGCCAGGAGTCTCTGGTATACACGATACTTATTTTAATCCTGTTCTATCCGTCTTAATTAGTTGCGTAATAGTTTTTTGTCAGTTTATCAAGGGAAATCGCTTGAGAAACATCTGGTCACTTTCGGTATATGACGATTCGTTTCAATTTTTAGGGCCAGTTCGACCTCGGGGCAACTTTGATGTAATTAGTGTATCTGCTCAGACGTGTAATGTTATCAGATCCAAGCCTTCAGATCTGACTGACCTTGATCGATCTCAGAGCAAACACGTGAACCTTGGTGCCCTTCAATATGGGATTTCACCTTTGTAGTCGCTCATTCGAAGCTTTGAATGCCTGCTTCACATTTCATACAGGCTGCAAGTGAAGAAATGGAGAATATCTTCCAAAGGTGACAAGGAGCATGTTGCCCAGCGGAAAAATGCATTCAGACCAATTTCAGAGAGAGGACAGGGTTGATTGTAGACCAGCCTAAACAAGGGAGTGGCTCATCAAAGGATGGGGACACAGCGCGGCGTTTTTTTTTAATCCACCTCTCAGAACTGAAATCACTGGTCTCTACTCTACTTTGATTGAGAAAATCTCAGTAATCATGCAAGCTTTGGCAAGCGCGCTTGAAATCAATCTCCCAAAATTCAAGGAATATGCACTGAATGTGACTTAACTGTATTGCGATTTGTACGGATGGTGCCCTATGCCACCGTCTTTGCATAAAGTTCTCATTCATGGGGCTGTTCTAATCAGTGCGCCTCCACTCCCAATCGAACAATTTTCAGATGAGGCCCAGGAGACTGGAAACAAAGATGCGAGGAGGTTCAGAGAAAGCCACACCAGGAAATTTTCTAGGTTGGCATGTAATGAAGATTTACTGCATATGTTCCTAATTACGTCCGATCCACATATAACTGAATTGTGGAAGACCCGGGGCGACGGCTTAAGGTCCCGGGTGGAGCCTATGCAGCCTGCTTTCGCCGGCTGCGCACGACCCCGAAAATCCCGCCCGGGTGCACGAAGGTACGAAGCTTGTGCTGCCAGGGCCCACCTCGGCTATATTTTATTTCGCGAAGATAGAAGTCAGATTCGATTCCAGGAACTTTTTTCCCTATTTGTTTTACATAGGAAATCAGAAATCCATCGTGCAGAGATGTTTTCTTTAATACATTAAAATATGTTAAAATTGTGATATCGGAGCAAGGTTTGTACTGTTCTAAGCGGAAAAGAACTTAGATTATAATTCTTATCACTGAATTTTATTTGATCGTGTGTTTTTGAGTTTCTACTAAACAGCGTTTTTGAATTTTAAATTGCATTGCATTTTATCGGATTGTTGCCAAGGAGGCAATTATTACCAAACTAGTCTTTAGCATAGATAAGTGAACAAATGGGTTATTTTCTTTTCCGCTCGATTACAATGGGCAGTTGATTCATTTTAAACAGAAGCAAATAAGGCAAACTTCACGTAATGATTTAAGAGTACTTTACCGGTGAAAAATCCGCATGCCGCATTTCTCCCCTTTTCGACAAGTTCTGTTGCTCAGCCACGCGAAGCGAGAGAGAGAGAGAGATGGAGAGTATGATGAGGTAACTCGCCAAAATCTTCTGCATCTCCCTAGCGAATTATGGCCGTTCGAATTACTTGTGTGTGAAAAGGTGTTCCGACTTCAGTCTATATGTACGTGTTTGAATAAAATGTAATCGACTTCGAGATTTCAACGGAAATACACGTTTTGAAGCCCCCTGAACGTTTTGACCATTTTCTCGATGATGTGTATGTGATAGCTTTTTTGTGGGTGCTCTAACTCAAAAACTATTAATCAGGTCAACGAGAAATTTTATATTTAACATTTTTATAAAAGTAAGAAGAACTCTTTAGTTTTTGGTCGGTCCAACGGAAGTGGGTGTTTACTCTTATCACATCCGTTATTTTGATATGCTTGCTTTAATATTTGAAATATGTAAAAATGTACTGTAATAAATGTTTTAGAAAATTTAATTTTCTACAACCTTTGTTTGAAACATTTTCCCATGTAATATATTGTTTAAGAAATATCTTACATTTTAGCTGCTACCATCACGCCACCTACTGACGACTATTATTAACAATTGACGCTTAGTTACGTCTTAGTAATGCTGCTTTTTCTTTTCTTAATTGTTGGAGCTTTGTGGCTATATCCAAAATCAGTAGGCTATGGTTTGAATTTGTTTCTGTTCTTTGTGAAGTAAAATTTTCTCGCAGTTTCTTAAAATATTTATTATTATGTAACCTATTTGGAATTTTTAGAAATATTACAGATATGGAGAAAGTCATGGGGTGGCCACATCAGAATTTTTAAATTAATAAATGGGTTCAAATTGATTGCTGAAAATGGTGTTTGCCCAATATTTCAAAACCAACTTATTTATCTGATGATTTATGATAGATATGAAGACTATCGTAAGAAATAAAACTGTTGCAAATGCACTTAACAAAAGCAACTGTTACTTGAAAAGTTGTTAATTTTAAACAAAAGATTGCTCATCTAACGCGTCACTGCGCTACACACTGCAATCTGAACGATCTGACAGAATTTCACTAGCTCTTAGTCTTCGGTGACGTTACACTGGATGCGCACTCGTGCATGTGGTCAGTCAAGTACACGTAATACAAAAAGTACTAAATTTAGAGCGTATGCGAGTCTAAATCTAAGAGCAACACATCCGGTCGTCTCTATCTTCGATGTGCAAACATACGTATATCACGCTACAGTTATCTGTCGAGGAATATTGGTTCTAGTTTTGAGACGTGATTCTAAACAACAAGGAGTCCATTACTTAATCTGTGTTGTAAACTGCAACACCGGAACCATTTACGGGAGAAAAATCGTATCTACTAATGCAAAGACGCAACTTAACAATTCCTCTATCTCTTTGTATTAAACTTCTAGATAAATATAGGTCGGAGATATTCATAAATTAAATGAAGGATATTATTCGACAACTAACGTATATCGGACGGAGAGATAATGAGGGCAAGATTAGCGAGAGAGATAATGAGGACTCCTTTTTCCCTAGGACAATACGTGACCACAATAGATAACAGTGAATAATAATTAGTTAGGAAATTGGTGCGGGGCACCCCCTTCCATCCACCGTCAAGGTGACTTGCAGGGTAATATTTAGATGTATCTTCGCTAAATTTTCCTTTCGATAATTCGCTTTTGGGAGCCAACTACTTTACATAATGACAGCCACCCAAAAACCGGGACAACTGTGCGGGGCAGTGGTTCCCAACCTTTTTTGTATGCGCGGCACCCTTTCAAATATAAACAGAATTTAGAAGTAATGTTTTTATATTTTCACAAAGGAGTAGGTATTAAAACCTTTGGGTATATCCATTTGTTGGTATCACACCATTAACAATTTATAAGAGATAAATTAATGACCTAATTCCCTGTAAACACATCCAAATCGTACATTATTGCTAATTTTATCGCGGCATCCCTGAAAATCAGCTGCGGTATCCCAGTATACCGCGGCACCCAGCTTGTGAACAACTTCCTCATGGGAACGTCGCCTCCATCCGTCTTTCCACGTGTTTAATTACCGAAACTACTGAGCGGATTTTAATTAAGTATTAATGATCCTTATTAAAATTTATCAACAAATAATGATTCCCAACTGCATCCATCAATTATTATAACTTCCAATTTATATAAGCAATTAATCCGGTAGTAGGCGCGCTCAATTCTGAAGCACAAACTGTCGCGCGGGGTGACATTCATCCCATTTTAAATTACATTTTTCAATATAATTATTCATAATTTTTTTACTTTTTGTATTCTTATATTAGTAAGGAAAAAGTTTGGAAAATTCAAATTTATTTTAAACCCATATAATTTACTTGTTTGTTAAATATATCTTTATGGTTCAAAACTCCTGATTAGCTAACTTGCATACAAAAGAACTTGTATAATAATAACAATACTTGAGCATAATAATAATAATTAGACTTCGATAATAGTAATTATGATAACATAATTTTAGCATAATATTATGAATAAGACAATAATAGTATTGGAGGAAAGCCTTTAGAACAAGTTTCAGACTATAAATACCTTGGAAGCATCATAACAAGAGATACAAAATGTACGGATGAGATAAGGACTAGAATAGGAAAAGCAAAAGCGGCTTTCAGAAGAAAGAAACACCTACTTACGGGGAATATAAGGGAAGATATCCGCAAGAAGTTCACCTATGTATGGAGTACAACTTTGTACGGGGCAGAAACATGGACGCTAAGGAAAAATGACATCAAATACTTTGAAGGCTTTGAAATGTGGACTTGGAGGAGAATGCTGAAGATAAAATGGACAGATAGGATGAAAAACGATGAAGTGCTACGAAGAGTGGGAGAGAAGCGTATGATACACACTATCAGAAAGAGGAAGGCTAACTGGGTTGGACATTACCTGAGGAGAGAGAGTATGATTAAAGACGTGTTAGAAGGAAAACTAGATGGAAAAAGGGAAAGAGGTAGGAAAAGGTTTCAGCTGATAGATGATTTGAAAGGGAAAGTGAGTTATCAAGATATGAAGAGGATGGCGGAAAATAGGAGTATATGGAGAACCAGGTTTAACCATGAATAATCACGGACCTGTCTACGGACACACTACCTATGATGATGATGATGAAGACAATAATAATAAGAATTATCTAAGTTAACTTCTCGTTGTGTTATTAGCTGTCAAGGCAGTACTCACATACGTATATGTTTCATACACATCGGACTCTCACATTTAGAGCAGGACGGAGTTGTCTTGATTTCTTGGGCATACGACACAGCATAATTTTGCAGGTCTAGATATACCGGGCTCTCCAGAAACATTTTCTAGGCAGTACAAATTTTTGACCCAATTCCCTTAGTTGCTTTGGTAAGGTTATCTGTTGCAACCGAGAAATGACTGCTGGTTTTACTAAGGCCTGCCCAAATTTTTTTATGAAACTTCTTCATTAGAGCACTGTATTTGCGTTATTTTATAGAAATGTTACGTAACTACAGAGAGACAAGTGTGGCGATTTTTTCCTCCCCACCCTTTACTCCCGCACTTATACGATAGCACTTATACGATAGCAGCGATATTCGAACTAGCGATATTCGTACTTGCATGTTCGTACATGCGATTCGTTATCGCCGATATTCGTGATATCGCCGGACTGAACACCACGCCCACGAACGCCACGCCACGGTCAACACGCCCTCCCGTGGTGCCTCTCTGCTTTATATACTCTAATTACCCCTCACCTCTTCAACCTTCCCTCTTTCCCATGGTTATGCAAGAACAGTAGAAAAGCGACCAATCATCGGGAATAATTCAACCATTTCGAATTACCCGCCTGACGTCATTACCTCCCTCCTTCACCACCGGCGTCACGTGACAGTCCATTCCGATAGTGGCCTTCCGAGCGACGAGACGCACAGCGGAGCAACGAGAAGAGGAGTCGACGCAGGTGTCCCACTCTCTATTCCATACTACAAGGCAGAAACCATTCAGTGTTGAGTGGACATTGACCTACCGGGAGCCGGAAGAGTGATAGTAACTATTGGATGTGATTTAACTGACATTAACTAAGTTTCGTTTCGAATCGCCTTCACCTATGAGGTGTATTTTGTATTGTGGTATTACTTAAATCTATTCAAATTCAACTGTTGGATTGTTATATTTCTATATTTTTATATTCTATCTATAGTTTGTCATTAGCACTTAGCACATCAGTGGATGTTTTTGCACCGAAAATTATAGTTCGCTTCAAAATTGGAGGCACCGAGGAGATTCTAAATATTAGGTTATTAATTGTCTAAACTGATTGTTGCTATGCTTTCTGGTTCTTTTGTGGTATAGCTCGATCTCTTTTAGTCCTATTGCTCTATTTCACTTTTCATTCGTCCGCCCCATTCCATCAGTCACGTAATTCCCCTGTTATTTGTTACTCTTTGATTCTCTCTCTCAAACATGTCGAAGGAACGAGGTAAAACGGAGGCTACCGTGCGCGCCGAAGGCACTCAGTACGATGAAACCGAGATGGTTCCCCAGTTTTCCGATTGCGTAAGAGTTGCTAACCAGCTGTTACTCGAAATTCCCCCCTTCCAGGAATCTACCTCCGAGAATTGGTTCACTTTTATATCCGCGGTGTCCGATGTATTGTCTGTCACTTATTTCGGAACACTACTTGCTGATATTACTTTTGTCTAAACTTCCGGCCAATTGTCGCCAGTTTTGGTTGTCGGTAGTTAATCAAAAGGTGCCCTGGGAGAAGATAATACCGAAAGTATGGGAAACTTTCGTCTCTAATAGGGAATTAGAAGGACTCGTCACTACTAAGGTGAAAAGATTCCAACTCCCCCACGAATCTCCTCGCGATTTTCTTTATTCCGTGCGAGGTGCCGCAAAGGCGCTGGGAAAATCGTATTCAGTTAAGGAGTTTATTGAATTGATATTGGAAGGTTTAAGTCCCATCGCCCAAGCCACTTTAACTTTCGCTAAACGGCCTCAAACCCTACAGGAGCTGGAATCCCTGATGACTCATGCGGCCAAGGCCATGATGAATCGAGCGGAATACGCCGCGATTCACTCCCCGTCAAATTCCCAGATCTCACTCCCTTCCCCCGCTCTGCCCCTAATATCACCGCCTCATGTCACCTGTTCTTTCTGTCATAAGCCTGGACATTCCTCCCATAACTGTCAGAGAAGAAGAGAGAGAGAAGATTGTCCCGCGAGGCTACGAGCAAATTGTCCGGCTATTTTGAATGCCAACTTCGCCGAATATCTACAATTGCCATTTGTACATTGCGAAGTTCATACCGCAAAGATTAAAGCATTGCTAGATACCGGTTCTTCCCTGTCGCTGCTCAATTACGACACCTGGCAGAAAATTCCTCGTCGTGGGCGTCTTCAGCGATGCAATATCAAATGTCGTAACGTCACCAGTCTTCCTCTCGTTCTGACGAGATGCATCAATTTAAGAATTCGCCTAAAAAATCTTTCGTGGAGGCATACATTTTACTTGTGCGAATTGCCCGCACAAATGATATTAGGCCAGGATTTCATAAGACGAACGCAAATGATCCTTTACCATAATGCGTTCTCTTTCGAATGCCGCCCGGATCACAAACATTTCTTTAACGGCAATTCTGATACGCCGTCGGCTTCCCCCATTATTCCTTTGCGATCAGCTGATAACGATCTACGCCAGAATATGGCTCCCGTTGGAAACCGAGTTCATTTCTCGGGGAAAAAGGCTCCTCCTCCAGGTGAAGATGATTCCACCGTATTATCCCGGGAAATTCAAAGTCTCGTCGATGCCTATTCCGACGTCATCTCCCCCCATCTCGGCCAGACCAACGTAGTAATCTACGAAATAGAACTACTTGATTCTACCCCGGTCAGATCACACCCCTACCAGTATTCTCCACCCAAGACGGCGATGATAAAAAAACATGTTAATAAACTGCTAAATGAAGGAATCATCCAGCCATCCTCTTCAAATTGGGCTTCGCCAGCTTTTCTTATACCGAAGAAGGATGGATCAGAGCGATTAGTGGTCGATTATCGCAAACTGAATAAACAAGTGAAGGCAGACAACTTCCCCACTCCTTCAATAGAACATGCTCTGCAATATTTGGGATCTGCTAAATATTTTACAATACTTGATTTGAATTCTGCTTTCCACCAGATTCCCTTAACTCCGATCTCCAAGCAATATACTGCCTTTATTACATCTTTTGGCCTCTATCAGTATAATCGCCTTCCCTTCGGCTTGACAACGTCTCCTCAAGTATTTTCTAGGCTGATTGACAAGGTATTAGGTGATTTAAAATATGGCTGTGTATATCCCCATATTGATGACCTGTGTATTTATTCCAAGAACCTCCAAGAGCACATCCAACATGTCAGGCTGGTGCTGGAAAAATTGAGAGCAGCTGGACTTGCCATCCATCCAGAGAAGATGAAACTGGCCCAGAAAACTATTACCTTTCTCGGACATCGGATCTCAAATGGCGAACTTACGACTGATCCGGAGAGAACCCGAGCATTATCCAGTTTCCCTGTTCCAAAGTCAGTTAAGGAGGTCTCACGTTTCCTTGGTATGTGTGGTTTCTATTCCAAATTTATTATTATTTAAGCTATGCGGAAATTTCGTCACCGCTCAATGCCCTCCGAAGGAAAGATGCCATTTTCCAATGGACCAACTCCCATCAAAATGCTTTTCTCAAACTCAAACAATGTCTTTCTTCTCCCCCTGTACTTCATCTTCCTAACTTTGAGGAAGAATTTCATTTATTTGTGGATGCTAGCCAAGTCGCACTTGGTGCAGTCCTTAATCAACAGGTTAATGGCAAACTTAAGCCTGTTGCCTATGCTAGTAGGACTTTAACCGATTATGAGCAGAAGCTCCGCTCCTACGAGCTCGAATGTCTTGCCTGCTGTTGGGCCACGGATAAATTTCGGTCCTATCTTCAACCAAAACCCTTCCATTTGTATACTGACAATGGGGCGATTACGTGGCTGTTTAAACATCCTAAGCAGTTAGGGAAAATTGGTAGAATGGTTTTAAAATTGTCGTCCTTCCGCTTTGCTATTCACCATGTTCCCAGTTCCAAAAATAGGGTGGCTGATTGTTTGTCTAGGGTGAACCATCAATCAAGGGAGAAACCCATTCATTGTTCGATGCTCCTCCATAGAATCCCATTATCATTCACTAATATTCGTGAGCATCAGACATCTGACCCAGAATTGAAACAGCTGATCGACTCAGACGGGGACGCCCCCATCCAAACTATTTTCTCAAGGATGATTTGTTGTATTATGGTACCACTAGACTGAAGAAGGGACGTGTAGTGGTTCCCCAGGCCCTGAGATCCATGTTGTTTGAATATTTCCATCGTTTGCCCACCGCTGGACACATGGGGGTGGCTAAAACTTGTGAAAGAATATGTAGAGAATTTTGGTGGAAAAATATGAGGCAAGAAATAACGCAGATGGTCAGACGTTGTCACGACTGCCAAACCTGCAAACCTAGGAACACCTTTCCTCCTGGTGAGATGTCTTCCTCACCATCCATTTATCCATGGGAAAAGGTGTGTATAGATTTCATTGGTCCCTTGCCTAGAAGTCGCAGTGGCAGCACTTGTGCCCTGACTATAATAGATGGCTTTACTAAATTTACTTTTATTGAACCTCTGCGTTCTCCCTTGGCTTCTCAAGTGGTTTCTGTCTTGTTTAACAAAATATTTCCTAAATTTGGTTATCCTAAATATATTGTTTCTGATAATGGTTCCCAATTTCGTTCCACTGCATTCTCTGATATGTGTTTTAAATATGGTATTAAGCAAATTTTCACAGCCCCCTACTATCCTCAGCCTAATCAAGCTGAACGTGTCCACCGTAACCTAAAATATGCCTTAACCATCTTGTCACAGAATGACCACCGGAAATGGGATGAATTCTTACCCAGCTTAACCTTTGCTTTTAATTCTGCTAAACATAGCAGTACGGGCTATACTCCAGCTAGGATATTTATGGGCAGAGAGCTTCCTCATCCCTTGACAAATTTCTGGAGAATTCCTCCTCAGGCTCTGGCTGAGGACCTAACTCCCTCTGAGAGGCATTCCTTGTGGCAACAAGTGCTCAATAATCTCAAGGCGACCAGACGTAGGCAGGCACTTGCTTTTGATAAAAGCCATACTGGGAACCCATTTAAAATCGGTGATTTAGTGTTATATAGAAGGTTTCCTACTAGTTCCAAGATGCTCAATAGAACTGCTAAGTTAACCCCTCAGTGGGCCGGCCCTTCACCTATCAAAAGGTTCATATCTCCCGTAACAGCTGTTCTTCAGCTATCCCCAAATAAGGAGAGAATTGTAAATATCTCTCAACTTAAACTTTATTGTACTTAATTTGTTGTATATGTATCTATTTTTGGCGTAGAGGTAGCGAACTCATCGCCCGGTGATTCTGATCATCGCAACCAGCCCCCAGATGCAAATCTGGTAAAATATATTGAAAAACTTGTTCTGGCGTAGAGGTAGCGAACTCATCGCCCGGTGATTCTGATCATCGCAACCAGCCCCCAGATGCAAATCTGGTAAAACATATTGAAAAAAACTTATTCGGCCATGTGCCAAGAAAATCGCTGTTTAGCGTACAATATACCAGGCATCATAGATGGTATTCTGGACATCTATGAAGGTCAACATGGCTCAAAAAAAAACACAAACTAACCTAGCCATGTTTCTTTTTTTTTGTAATAATTACCAGTTTTGTAGACTAACCCCAATTGGGCTAAGGATACATTTAAAATGTCTATATGTACCTTATGTATTAGGAAGTATACCACAATTTATTGTAATACCATATTATGAGTTAGTTTAATTGAAACCATGTTTAGGTTAAGAATTTAAATATCATATTATGAAGGGATTTATGTACTATGTCTACCCTATTAAGATACCACACTACAGGTTAATTTGAATATTATGTCGTTAATGAATTTAATATCAGTGATAATATTATGCATACTGTGAAGGAACTTAACTATTGGGGCCAATTTAATAATATACCACAGTCAAGTTAATTTGAATATAATATTGTTAATGATTTGAATATTACCTTGTTAATGTGCTTAAATATGATATGATGAAGGGACTCACATGGCCAAATCAATTGAAATATTACACTGTTAATTAATAGAGATATTATGCCTGGATTAAGCAATGCCCTGCCTAATAATCATTTTTTCAAATGCTTAATAACAGTATGATTACTAGTTGCCCTTGCCTAAGAATTAATGTTTATGCTATGATGTATAATATTTCCAAGAAGGAAATGCTCAGGAAAGTTTGCTTTTGTTATGTTATGAAATTCTATTTCTGTTATGTTATCAATGACATACAATCTATTCTCACTCTATCCCTGAGGCAAGGATGGGTATCAATTTTGTTTCCTTAAGCCACGATAGTTGGCATATTGTAATTATGATTATTTATTATTTTGAGGGAGATATTCCTACATGTTATTGAGTTTTCGGCTTGGCAAGATGCCGACATGATATGCCAAGTGCATCATGCCTATGTATCCCCAAAGTGATTATCCTGGAAAAAACTACATTCCAATGGACAAGTGCTTTCCCGACTAGCTTCATCACGGCGAACCAGTGGACTTCTTCAGAGAACTTTAGCCGTGACAGTAGCTCGAACCCTGATTGCCAGAGCATGCAATCCACCACGTGTAATATTCCAATTTTAAGTGTCTTGACAAATAAGTGTTCAATAATAATAATAAACTATCTTGAAAGAGACAATGAAGGAGTGTGTTCTGTGCTTCATTCATGATCCGGGAACGGTGCAGGGAATAAGGTGACTTAGAAACTTACCCTCCCCAACCAATTGAAACTTTTATTGGTCCCGTTTTCATCATTTTTCCCAGGGAGGATGTGGCGATTTTTTCCTCCCCCCCCTTTACTCCCGCACTTATACGATAGCACTTAACGAATCGCATGTACGAACATGCAAGTACGAATATCGCCGCTATCGTATATCGCCGATATTCGTGATATCGCCGGACTGAACACCACGCCCACGAACGCCACGCCACGGTCGACACGCCCTCCCGTGGTGCCTCTCTGCTTTATATACTCTAATTACCCCTCACCTCTTCAACCTTCCCTCTTTCCCATGGTTATGCAAGAACAGTAGAAAAGCGACCAATCATCGGGAATAATTCAACCATTTCGAATTACCCGCCTGACGTCATTACCTCCCTCCTTCACCACCGGCGTCACGTGACAGTCCATTCCGATAGTGGCCTTCCGAGCGACGAGACGCACAGCGGAGCAACGAGAAGAGGAGTCGACGCAGGTGTCCCACTCTCTATTCCATACTACAAGGCAGAAACCATTCAGTGTTGAGTGGACATTGACCTACCGGGAGCCGGAAGAGTGATAGTAACTATTGGATGTGATTTAACTGACATTAACTAAGTTTCGTTTCGAATCGCCTTCACCTATGAGGTGTATTTTGTATTGTGGTATTACTTAAATCTATTCAAATTCAACTGTTGGATTGTTATATTTCTATATTTTTATATTCTATCTATAGTTTGTCATTAGCACTTAGCACATCAGTGGATGTTTTTGCACCGAAAATTATAGTTCGCTTCAAAATTGGAGGCACCGAGGAGATTCTAAATATTAGGTTATTAATTGTCTAAACTGATTGTTGCTATGCTTTCTGGTTCTTTTGTGGTATAGCTCGATCTCTTTTAGTCCTATTGCTCTATTTCACTTTTCATTCGTCCGCCCCATTCCATCAGTCACGTAATTCCCCTGTTATTTGTTACTCTTTGATTCTCTCTCTCAAACATGTCGAAGGAACGAGGTAAAACGGAGGCTACCGTGCGCGCCGAAGGCACTCAGTACGATGAAACCGAGATGGTTCCCCAGTTTTCCGATTGCGTAAGAGTTGCTAACCAGCTGTTACTCGAAATTCCCCCCTTCCAGGAATCTACCTCCGAGAATTGGTTCACTTTTATATCCGCGGTGTCCGATGTATTGTCTGTCACTTATTTCGGAACACTACTTGCTGATATTACTTTTGTCTAAACTTCCGGCCAATTGTCGCCAGTTTTGGTTGTCGGTAGTTAATCAAAAGGTGCCCTGGGAGAAGATAATACCGAAAGTATGGGAAACTTTCGTCTCTAATAGGGAATTAGAAGGACTCGTCACTACTAAGGTGAAAAGATTCCAACTCCCCCACGAATCTCCTCGCGATTTTCTTTATTCCGTGCGAGGTGCCGCAAAGGCGCTGGGAAAATCGTATTCAGTTAAGGAGTTTATTGAATTGATATTGGAAGGTTTAAGTCCCATCGCCCAAGCCACTTTAACTTTCGCTAAACGGCCTCAAACCCTACAGGAGCTGGAATCCCTGATGACTCATGCGGCCAAGGCCATGATGAATCGAGCGGAATACGCCGCGATTCACTCCCCGTCAAATTCCCAGATCTCACTCCCTTCCCCCGCTCTGCCCCTAATATCACCGCCTCATGTCACCTGTTCTTTCTGTCATAAGCCTGGACATTCCTCCCATAACTGTCAGAGAAGAAGAGAGAGAGAAGATTGTCCCGCGAGGCTACGAGCAAATTGTCCGGCTATTTTGAATGCCAACTTCGCCGAATATCTACAATTGCCATTTGTACATTGCGAAGTTCATACCGCAAAGATTAAAGCATTGCTAGATACCGGTTCTTCCCTGTCGCTGCTCAATTACGACACCTGGCAGAAAATTCCTCGTCGTGGGCGTCTTCAGCGATGCAATATCAAATGTCGTAACGTCACCAGTCTTCCTCTCGTTCTGACGAGATGCATCAATTTAAGAATTCGCCTAAAAAATCTTTCGTGGAGGCATACATTTTACTTGTGCGAATTGCCCGCACAAATGATATTAGGCCAGGATTTCATAAGACGAACGCAAATGATCCTTTACCATAATGCGTTCTCTTTCGAATGCCGCCCGGATCACAAACATTTCTTTAACGGCAATTCTGATACGCCGTCGGCTTCCCCCATTATTCCTTTGCGATCAGCTGATAACGATCTACGCCAGAATATGGCTCCCGTTGGAAACCGAGTTCATTTCTCGGGGAAAAAGGCTCCTCCTCCAGGTGAAGATGATTCCACCGTATTATCCCGGGAAATTCAAAGTCTCGTCGATGCCTATTCCGACGTCATCTCCCCCCATCTCGGCCAGACCAACGTAGTAATCTACGAAATAGAACTACTTGATTCTACCCCGGTCAGATCACACCCCTACCAGTATTCTCCACCCAAGACGGCGATGATAAAAAAACATGTTAATAAACTGCTAAATGAAGGAATCATCCAGCCATCCTCTTCAAATTGGGCTTCGCCAGCTTTTCTTATACCGAAGAAGGATGGATCAGAGCGATTAGTGGTCGATTATCGCAAACTGAATAAACAAGTGAAGGCAGACAACTTCCCCACTCCTTCAATAGAACATGCTCTGCAATATTTGGGATCTGCTAAATATTTTACAATACTTGATTTGAATTCTGCTTTCCACCAGATTCCCTTAACTCCGATCTCCAAGCAATATACTGCCTTTATTACATCTTTTGGCCTCTATCAGTATAATCGCCTTCCCTTCGGCTTGACAACGTCTCCTCAAGTATTTTCTAGGCTGATTGACAAGGTATTAGGTGATTTAAAATATGGCTGTGTATATCCCCATATTGATGACCTGTGTATTTATTCCAAGAACCTCCAAGAGCACATCCAACATGTCAGGCTGGTGCTGGAAAAATTGAGAGCAGCTGGACTTACCATCCATCCAGAGAAGATGAAACTGGCCCAGAAAACTATTACCTTTCTCGGACATCGGATCTCAAATGGCGAACTTACGACTGATCCGGAGAGAACCCGAGCATTATCCAGTTTCCCTGTTCCAAAGTCAGTTAAGGAGGTCTCACGTTTCCTTGGTATGTGTGGTTTCTATTCCAAATTTATTATTATTTAAGCTATGCGGAAATTTCGTCACCGCTCAATGCCCTCCGAAGGAAAGATGCCATTTTCCAATGGACCAACTCCCATCAAAATGCTTTTCTCAAACTCAAACAATGTCTTTCTTCTCCCCCTGTACTTCATCTTCCTAACTTTGAGGAAGAATTTCATTTATTTGTGGATGCTAGCCAAGTCGCACTTGGTGCAGTCCTTAATCAACAGGTTAATGGCAAACTTAAGCCTGTTGCCTATGCTAGTAGGACTTTAACCGATTATGAGCAGAAGCTCCGCTCCTACGAGCTCGAATGTCTTGCCTGCTGTTGGGCCACGGATAAATTTCGGTCCTATCTTCAACCAAAACCCTTCCATTTGTATACTGACAATGGGGCGATTACGTGGCTGTTTAAACATCCTAAGCAGTTAGGGGAAATTGGTAGAATGGTTTTAAAATTGTCGTCCTTCCGCTTTGCTATTCACCATGTTCCCAGTTCCAAAAATAGGGTGGCTGATTGTTTGTCTAGGGTGAACCATCAATCAAGGGAGAAACCCATTCATTGTTCGATGCTCCTCCATAGAATCCCATTATCATTCACTAATATTCGTGAGCATCAGACATCTGACCCAGAATTGAAACAGCTGATCGACTCAGACGGGGACGCCCCCATCCAAACTATTTTCTCAAGGATGATTTGTTGTATTATGGTACCACTAGACTGAAGAAGGGACGTGTAGTGGTTCCCCAGGCCCTGAGATCCATGTTGTTTGAATATTTCCATCGTTTGCCCACCGCTGGACACATGGGGGTGGCTAAAACTTGTGAAAGAATATGTAGAGAATTTTGGTGGAAAAATATGAGGCAAGAAATAACGCAGATGGTCAGACGTTGTCACGACTGCCAAACCTGCAAACCTAGGAACACCTTTCCTCCTGGTGAGATGTCTTCCTCACCATCCATTTATCCATGGGAAAAGGTGTGTATAGATTTCATTGGTCCCTTGCCTAGAAGTCGCAGTGGCAGCACTTGTGCCCTGACTATAATAGATGGCTTTACTAAATTTACTTTTATTGAACCTCTGCGTTCTCCCTTGGCTTCTCAAGTGGTTTCTGTCTTGTTTAACAAAATATTTCCTAAATTTGGTTATCCTAAATATATTGTTTCTGATAATGGTTCCCAATTTCGTTCCACTGCATTCTCTGATATGTGTTTTAAATATGGTATTAAGCAAATTTTCACAGCCCCCTACTATCCTCAGCCTAATCAAGCTGAACGTGTCCACCGTAACCTAAAATATGCCTTAACCATCTTGTCACAGAATGACCACCGGAAATGGGATGAATTCTTACCCAGCTTAACCTTTGCTTTTAATTCTGCTAAACATAGCAGTACGGGCTATACTCCAGCTAGGATATTTATGGGCAGAGAGCTTCCTCATCCCTTGACAAATTTCTGGAGAATTCCTCCTCAGGCTCTGGCTGAGGACCTAACTCCCTCTGAGAGGCATTCCTTGTGGCAACAAGTGCTCAATAATCTCAAGGCGACCAGACGTAGGCAGGCACTTGCTTTTGATAAAAGCCATACTGGGAACCCATTTAAAATCGGTGATTTAGTGTTATATAGAAGGTTTCCTACTAGTTCCAAGATGCTCAATAGAACTGCTAAGTTAACCCCTCAGTGGGCCGGCCCTTCACCTATCAAAAGGTTCATATCTCCCGTAACAGCTGTTCTTCAGCTATCCCCAAATAAGGAGAGAATTGTAAATATCTCTCAACTTAAACTTTATTGTACTTAATTTGTTGTATATGTATCTATTTTTGGCGTAGAGGTAGCGAACTCATCGCCCGGTGATTCTGATCATCGCAACCAGCCCCCAGATGCAAATCTGGTAAAATATATTGAAAAACTTGTTCTGGCGTAGAGGTAGCGAACTCATCGCCCGGTGATTCTGATCATCGCAACCAGCCCCCAGATGCAAATCTGGTAAAACATATTGAAAAAAACTTATTCGGCCATGTGCCAAGAAAATCGCTGTTTAGCGTACAATATACCAGGCATCATAGATGGTATTCTGGACATCTATGAAGGTCAACATGGCTCAAAAAAAAACACAAACTAACCTAGCCATGTTTCTTTTTTTTTGTAATAATTACCAGTTTTGTAGACTAACCCCAATTGGGCTAAGGATACATTTAAAATGTCTATATGTACCTTATGTATTAGGAAGTATACCACAATTTATTGTAATACCATATTATGAGTTAGTTTAATTGAAACCATGTTTAGGTTAAGAATTTAAATATCATATTATGAAGGGATTTATGTACTATGTCTACCCTATTAAGATACCACACTACAGGTTAATTTGAATATTATGTCGTTAATGAATTTAATATCAGTGATAATATTATGCATACTGTGAAGGAACTTAACTATTGGGGCCAATTTAATAATATACCACAGTCAAGTTAATTTGAATATAATATTGTTAATGATTTGAATATTACCTTGTTAATGTGCTTAAATATGATATGATGAAGGGACTCACATGGCCAAATCAATTGAAATATTACACTGTTAATTAATAGAGATATTATGCCTGGATTAAGCAATGCCCTGCCTAATAATCATTTTTTCAAATGCTTAATAACAGTATGATTACTAGTTGCCCTTGCCTAAGAATTAATGTTTATGCTATGATGTATAATATTTCCAAGAAGGAAATGCTCAGGAAAGTTTGCTTTTGTTATGTTATGAAATTCTATTTCTGTTATGTTATCAATGACATACAATCTATTCTCACTCTATCCCTGAGGCAAGGATGGGTATCAATTTTGTTTCCTTAAGCCACGATAGTTGGCATATTGTAATTATGATTATTTATTATTTTGAGGGAGATATTCCTACATGTTATTGAGTTTTCGGCTTGGCAAGATGCCGACATGATATGCCAAGTGCATCATGCCTATGTATCCCCAAAGTGATTATCCTGGAAAAAACTACATTCCAATGGACAAGTGCTTTCCCGACTAGCTTCATCACGGCGAACCAGTGGACTTCTTCAGAGAACTTTAGCCGTGACAGTAGCTCGAACCCTGATTGCCAGAGCATGCAATCCACCACGTGTAATATTCCAATTTTAAGTGTCTTGACAAATAAGTGTTCAATAATAATAATAAACTATCTTGAAAGAGACAATGAAGGAGTGTGTTCTGTGCTTCATTCATGATCCGGGAACGGTGCAGGGAATAAGGTGACTTAGAAACTTACCCTCCCCAACCAATTGAAACTTTTATTGGTCCCGTTTTCATCATTTTTCCCAGGGAGGATGTGGCGATTTTTTCCTCCCCCCCCTTTACTCCCGCACTTATACGATAGCACTTAACAAATCGCATGTACGAACATGCAAGTACGAATATCGCCGCTATCGTATATCGCCGATATTCGTGATATCGCCGGACTGAACACCACGCCCACGAACGCCACGCCACGGTCGACACGCCCTCCCGTGGTGCCTCTCTGCTTTATATACTCTAATTACCCCTCACTTCTTCAACCTTCCCTCTTTCCCATGGTTATGCAAGAACAGTAGAAAAGCGACCAATCATCGGGAATAATTCAACCATTTCGAATTACCCGCCTGACGTCATTACCTCCCTCCTTCACCACCGGCGTCACGTGACAGTCCATTCCGATAGTGGCCTTCCGAGCGACGAAACGCACAGCGGAGCAACGAGAAGAGAAGTCGACGCAGGTGTCCCACTCTCTATTCCCTACTACAAGGCAGAAACCATTCAGTGTTGAGTGGACATTGACCTACCGGGAGCCAGAAGAGTGATAGTAACTATTGGATGTGATTTAACTGACATTAACTAAGTTTCGTTTCGAATCGCCTTCACCTATGAGGTGTATTTTGTATTGTGGTATTACTTAAATCTATTCAAATTCAACTGTTGGATTGTTATATTTCTATAGTTTTATATTCTATCTATAGTTTGTCATTAGCACTTAGCACATCAGTGGATGTTTTTGCACCGAAAATTATAGTTCGCTGCACAAGCAAGATCAATAAGATGGATAAAATCCGAAGAGGCCACCTATTACACTTCCTTGAAACACTGTTTTCCTATCACTTCGTCCACTTTGTTGACTCTGCCTTTTGAATTATTATGTGCTGTTATAATCTCAGGTTTCCTCTCGTCACCAGTTTCTCTATGAATGTTTGCACCGAAATGATGGTAGATAACATTATAACTCTTTTGTTTTTTTTGGGACAAGAAACAAGTGTTATATTTTCTTGGAAGCCAAAAAGACTCCTACAGATGTCTCTATTTTTTGTAGTCAGAAATTGCGGAGGTATCTCACGCTTATTAGCTCGTAGTGTACCAATTATTGTTTTTTTCCAGCAATCCTCTTGCTAATGGCAAGCTGCAAAACCAATGGGGGACTGTCATATATCGGGAATTACCAAAAATTTTATGAAGTTGTATTATATGGCTACTGTAACCGACATCATTAAATGTAATGAATGTCATAGGGGGTTCTACAGTGCAGAATGTTTTGAGGCACACAGAAATGTGAGGAAAATAGGAAAGTTTCTGTGCGATAAGTTAAAGCACAGTACTGCATGTTTTAAAACATACGTGAATAAGGGAATAAAATCCAAGCATGTTTGTGGGAAAGTTGAAAGTATTTGAAAAAATCATTTTGGTGGCAATCATTTGTTTCATGCAACCTGACATGGTTAAAGAAAGTATTTTGGGGGAAAAATTAACATTTTTATGTATATTTTGATTTAGAATGTCACCAAGAAAAGAAATTGGCCCTCAATAAAATCTTCTGCCCTTCTCCGGAGACCGAAACCAAACCTCGCTGGTTTCGCCTTCTTTATACATGTCCTCTTTCCCTCAAAATCACGAACCTTCGCCCTAAAAACTTATCAAGACCTGCTTTTTATGGAACCTCCAGTTTAGGCCATTTTCTTTCCAATGAAAAAGATAACATTGAAAATCTTAATAAAAGCGGCATTTACAAATTGAGTTGCAATGATTGCGACAAATTTTACATTGGACAAACAGGAAGGAATTTTAAGACCCGTTGCAAAGAAAACTTACATTGCTTTACTTCCAACTCCCAAAAAATCCCATTTTGCAAAACACCTCATTGATCACAAACATTCTGCCAATTTTTGTCCAACCATACTGCATCTCGAAAACATAAGCTGGAGACTCAACCTTCTCGAACAATTAGAAATCCTCCAACACATGAAGACCCACACCAACAACATTATTAATGAACATCTCTTCCCAACCCACTCCCAGCTCCTTCCCTTGCTAAACAATTACCCCAACCATCTTCTTCCCCCTCCATCCACACCCTAAAAAGTACCATTTAAGAGCCCCTCTTCCTTCCCCCTCTCCTGATTTCTCCACACTTCCCTCCCCGACCTCGCCCATTTCCTATATATACGTTGTAGTGTCCTTATTCTTGACCTGATGATGACTAAGTGTTAGTCGAAACCGGTCGTCTGTTTTGTGCGAGTTATTCAAGTAGATTCTTTACTAAACCTTTTATTCATTTTCCATCCAGAGAGAGTCAAAGATTCAAGAAGTCAGTTCCAACAGAAAACTCCATTATAACAAGCTGCAGGTCAGAGGGGGTACCATAATGTGCCACCAATCATAAGAACTGTTCCCCGTAAGTCATGTTTAGGAAATAGGTCAGGCAATGAATTAAATGATATTGCATGTTTCAAGCTTCAAGTTTCTTCCCTTTTAGATAGCAAATGTTCCAAGTGTAATCGCTGTGAAGCTATCTTTTTGAAGAGGAGAAAAGCAGGAAAGAATGGTGTTGTGGGAGGTATTTTTTGGGTTTCCTTCCTAAATTAGATGCTTCATTTTATAACAGTGACTTCCTTAAAAATGCTAGGAGCTATAATAACATTTTTGCATTTTCTGCTCTGGGGGTTTCTCATGGTTTTCAGAATGCTCCAGGAAGACAAGGATGATCTTTAGTTAAGATACAGGGAAGGACTTACCACAGACTATTCAATTTAGGTTGGTCAAGAAGCAATAGCGTCAATAATGTAGCTCTTTATATTGATGATGGGGCAGAGTATAGGAAAATAGCAGAAGGCAGGCAAATGAAGGCAGTAATCGTTCAAGAGATTAAAAGCTTCTTAAATCTGGTAAACCCTATAGTGTATTCCTTGAAATGTGTAAGTAGACATACATCTGAGAATGCATACATTGCTTTTGAAAAAAATAATAGGTGAACTGATGGACCAGTTTTAGGAGACACTCCAATAGTTGATGAAATTGCTGCTATTATTAGAATGGAGCCTAACAGCAATCCAAGACAGGTGTTAATTTGGAAGCTGGTAGAGGTGAGCCACAATTCGTTAGCATTTCCAGTGTCACATACGAAGCTTTCCAGTATCCTCTTCTTTTCCCTCACGATACATCTGGATGGCATGTTGGCCTCAAAGATAGAAATGGGAATAAATTTAGTCAGGTTAAATATTATAGGAGGCTTCTTTTATCTGAGAGTAGGTTTACATCTATGCGAAGGTTAGCGCAAGAGTACTTTGTCAAGAGACATTGCAAACATAATTTCCTACATTGTATTAAATAGTAAAATCATAAATAAAAGTACTTATAAATAGTAAAATGCATTAAAAGTATATGTTTAAAATTCTATAAAAGGTGGATAAGTCCAGCTTCTCTTAAAAACCTTAAAATATTATCAATTTTCATGGAGTCGTCTGATAAAATATCAGCAAGTTCCCCCGTAATGTGGAACTTGCTTCGTAGCACGTTATATTTCCGGCATTCTGTCAGGAGGTCTTATAGTTAGAAGGGAGTCGCAATCGGTGCATCGAGGTGGTTCCTTCTCAATGGTAAAGAGGAACGAGTGGGTCAGGGCTGAATGCCCTATTCTCAAACGCGTGACCATGACTTCTTCCCTTCTACTATTCCTTACAGAGGATGCCCATGAAGAAATATCATTTTTATTGCACGTAGCTTATTTTGCGACATCTCTTGCCACAAAGTTTGCCACTTATTAAGCCCTGCTATCCTATACATACCCTTTAGGTCTTGGAGGAGGACAGGGTCACCATTTGTGACAGGGAGGTTCAAACCCTCCTTCGCAAGTGCATCCACCCTCTCATTACCTGCTAAGCCAGTATGTCCAGGAATCCAGAGGAAAACAATGTCAACTCCTCTTGGAGTTTAAACGGTAAAGGGCTTCCTGTACATCCTGAACTATTGGGTGGACAGGGGAGAAGCAGGTAATGGACTGAAGAGCACTCATGGAGTCCAAACAAATCATATATGGTCCGTTCGAAACACCAATGCTCTCCAAGGCCATTCTTATGGCCATCAACTCCGCTGTGTAAATACTACTCAGCGGGTTGAGCCCTCCCTTAGAAGAGAGATTTTTGCTTGTGAAGGCCCACGCACAGGAGGAAGAGGATCTAGAGCCATCCGTGAAGATCAGTTCACAACCAGGATGATCATTAAGTACTTAAAAAATAGCGACCTGTACTCACAAGAGAGGGTATTATGTTTTGTATACAAGGCAAGGTCCAACAAGACCTTAGGGCATGAGATCTGCCATGGCGGGATAAGCAGAATGCTCCTTGTATGGATGTAGATAAGAAAATTTGTATGAAAGGATTTTCTAAGCCATTTCGTGAGGCCACTTTTATAGATGAAAAAGGCTATGTATATTATAGGCTCCCAAGTACATATGAGGTTAAAATTAGGTCAGGTAGAGTAATTAGTGATAATTGGATTGTTCGTTATAATCCAGCTTTACTTTTATTGTTATAGTGACACTGCAATGTAGAGATAGCGAGTTCAGTTAAAATCATTAAATATCTTTTTAAGTATATTCATAAAGGACCAAACCGTGCTCGAGTTACTGTAGTGTCAGAAAATGTAGAAAAAATAGATGAAATAGAAGACTATGTATCCTTACGATATATTAGTGCATCCGAGGCCATGAGTCGAAGACTAGAATTTGATATTTCTCATTCATCCCCAAGTGTAATTATGCTGCCAGTACACTTACCTAATAGAGACCAGATAGTTTTTAGGCCAGGTGAGGAGGAGCTAGCCTTGAGAGTTAGTAAGAGTAAATTAATGTTGTATTTTGAAAGGCAAAAAGAAGCAGAGTTTGAGCGCCTAACATACTTAGATTCTTTGAGAATTACAACGTTGACACTAGGCGACATGAAAGAAGCACAGTTCCAGTCATTGAGCATACTTCAGCTTGCCTCTGGATAACGAAGAAAGTTCGAGGTCAGTGTGTAGCTAGATTACAGCAGTTATTGCCAACATTAGGTGAGGTGTATTATTTAAGAATTCTGTTAATGAAATTCCCTGCTTACAGTTATGAGGATCTAAGGAGAGTGGATGGGGTAGTGTACAAGTCTTTTCAGGAAGCTGCTAATGCATTAGGATTATTGGAAAATGAAAATGAATATAGGGAGGCCATTAAGGAAGCAATGGTTTTTAAAACTGGCAGTGGGCTTAGGTTATTATTTTCATGTTTAACAATAACAGGTGTGCCTGCAGGGATTTTGTGAAATTAATTCAAAATTGAGCTTTCAGAGGATTTTTTGGATAAATTTGCAGGTGATGAAAATAGGGCATACAATTCTGCATTGCATGTCATTGAGAGTAGGTTGAGAAGTCATGACACTAGAAGAAGTTGGTTTACCAGCAGCAACAGATGATTCTAAAGAAGTTGGTAGGGAATCAGTTAGATGGTCAGGAAGTGAACTACAGCATTTTTTAGATGAGTGGTTGCCATGCTTAAATGATGATCAGAGGAGAGTTTTTGATTTTGTCATTGAGATTGTCCAGGGTAAAGCAAGTGTTAGAAAAAATTTCATTTTCATTGATGGACCAAATGATACAAGCAAAACAATTCTTTTAAAGACAATAACTGCAGGTTTACGTAGGCAGGGCCATATTGTTTTATGCACAGCTTCGACCGGCATAGCAGTATTAAACCATGACGGAGGATTGACTGCACACTTAATATTTAGGCTGCCTCAAGAGAATCAGGATCCCCAGTCATATTGTGACATCAAAGGTAACAGTCAGAGGGCAGAATTAATCAGATCTTCTAGCATTAACATACGGGATGAGGCCTCAATGGCAGTTAAAAATTACTTAGAAACATTCGAGAGGTCATTTAGGGATATTTGTCAATTAGATGGCCTGTTTAACGGGAAAATAATATTGCTAGCTGGAGATTTTAGGCAAGTAGCTCAAATAGTTTAAGGAGGGTCAGTGATGGATTCTGTATCATCCAGTTTGAAATACTCCAAGTTGTGGCAGAACATACATATGTTTAATTTAACTAGGCCAATTAGGTCACATGCAGATAAAGATAATCTTGAGTTTATTCTTAAGGTTGGGGAGGATAGAGTCAATAGGGTTGTTATGAATGGAGATGAGGTAATTCCATTAGATCTAATTAGGTATAAATAAATTGGAAGACTTGATTAAGTTTGTTTATCCTGAGGACATTTTATCAGATCCTGCCATTTGTAGCAGAAGGGCTATATTAGCTGGAACAAATAGTTGTATAGATGAAATCAATTTGTTAGTCCTAGGGAAACTAGAGAGCGAACTGGTAGAATTATATAGTGCAGATAGATGTGAGGGTTCAAATGACAGTCAGCAGTCTGAGCTGTTAAATTCAAATTTGTTGCATGTATTAACAGAGTCAGGTATACCAGATCGTAGAATAGTGCTTAAGAGAGGTGCAGTATGTATTTTGATTAGAAATCTTTCATTTAATGATGGTTTAGTCAATGGCACTAAAATTGTTGTGAAAAATATTTCAAAAAGATTGAGGCTTATATTCCAGGGAAGGATAAATCAGCCAGTGTTTTTATCCCATGGATTTGTTTTAAATTTCAGGCATAACAATACTGCGTAGGCAATTTCCCCTAAAGTTAGCAATGCAGTGACGATTAATAAATCTCAGGGGCAGACAATAGAAATAGTAGGCATAGATCTGAGGAATGATGTTTTTGCACATGGACCCATTGGAAATACGTTATTTATTTTCCTCACTGAACTCCCAGTGACTCCATTTGACCCCCCAATGACGTAGTAGTGTGTATGAGTTCCTATAGAGTGCAGCAGTTGCTGGGAAACCATAGAGACATCTGTGTTTACATGGAAGTAAACACATGCATGCCGGCTGGTGATATCGTTTGCTGTGAAAGGGGTCATTTTTTAATTATATCAAGGAAAGTTTGCAATGAAATGCTCTTATAAAAATATTTTTATAACTAGTTTAATCTACTGAAACTGAAATAAATGATTACAATTCGTGAAAATTATTGTTACGCTCACATTTGAAGAATAAAATCTTGGGTCCATATGGGCCCAGTGGGAGTGAATTTACAAAACGTAACCAAAACTGATGTAAGTAACATCACTTATATCCGTTGTTTTTTAATTAGTTTAGATGGCAGCTATTCCAGATACTGAAATCTTGAATCTTTTAATGGATGATGAGCTCTCTGACATTGATGGCCTTGAAGAGGATTCAGATTCCGAAGAAATTGAGAATGCTGTCTTAAAATTTATTGGTGAACCAGTAGCGTCAGTCATCTTTTACTCATAGATGTTCGACAGTATCAAATGATAGTGAGTCAAATGATGATGTACCTTGGAAGGACCCAGAAAAGGATGCCAGTAAAGTGGATGTCGAAAGATTTGGATCCATTATAAGACATTGCATGTGATATAAATTTTCCAGAGCCACCTCGTAAGAAAATGTCTTCGCTGGAATATTTCAAAATATTTTTTTCTGATGATATGTTGGAATTGATAGTTGAACAGACCAACCTGTATTCTGTTCAGAAAGGTGGTTGAAGTGTCAACACCTGCAAAGCTGAGATGGAACAATTTTTTGGCATCCATTTGATGAGTGGAATATTAAGGGTTCCATCTTATAGGCCATATTGGATGGAACAGAGCCGGTATGACAAAATTGCTGACATCATGGCTCGTAATAGGTTTGACAAACTGAGAACATACATCCACTTTGTAAATAATGATGATATGCTACCAAAAGAACACCCCAATCATGATCGTCTGTTCAAAATTAGACCTTTTCTGAATTCCCTAAAACGAAACCTAAAAAAAGATTGATTTTGAAGAGTATCTTTCAATTGATGAAATAATAATACCGTTCAAGGAGCACTCCATTCTCAAGCAGTATGTGAAGAACAAGCCCCACAAATGGGGAATAAAAGTGTTTGCTCTTACAAGTAAAAGTGGTTTATTACATGACTTTGAAATATATGTTGGAAAAGGGACTGTTACAGAATCAAAGTTGGGAATCAGTGGTGATATAGTCATAAAGCTTGCATCAAATATCCCCAAAAATAAGAATTATAAAATTGCATTTGATAATTGGTTCCCAGCTCATTCTTTGAAAGTCATGGATTTGTTATACCCTATCGCTTCCAATGTTTATTGTTAAGAATGTTTTTGTACGGAATGTATATTGGTTGCAGATATGGTGGGAGAGTGCCTTGTTTAAAAAGGAACGCTTATGTTTCAAATTGGTCCACCATTTATGAAGTGTATTCTGATGCCACACCATGGCAGGTGGCTTGGGTGTGCCGACAATTGAGTGTGTGTGAAGCTTTTCCCCTAAACGACCAACTACCCATTTATTGGGCTGAGGGGTTGGCAGCCCTAATGGCCGCAGTGTATATGCTGAATAACTCTTCTATGTATTATTGTTATAAACGTTGATAACATGGCCGTGTTGGCCACTTTGAGTAAAGGGTCCAGACAATTGTTTACATCCGATTTATTTGTACAATTGTTGATGATATCAATAAAGGATTCGTCACACAACGTGACCTGGCGGTATGTCCCGACGGCTTCCAATCTGGCCGACTGTCCTTCTCGGACCATCCTACCTCCCTATGCTGCTTCGGCTGGCGATTGGCTCGCCTCCACCGGAGTAGTATATAGGTGGGATGACGCCTGGGAAGGTGGTCGTTCGGATTGAGGCTGTCGGGGCGTGCCGCCAGCTCTCTTTTGTTACTATTCGTCCACCATTCGCCAAGTTCTTTCTTCGAAATATTTTATACGTGCAAACACAGGTGCTGCAGGCGAAGAGCAGTCTCACCATTCCGGATCCGATGACGAGGACACGCAACCCGCCTGGGCGCTTACTTTGCACCAGCAGATGACCGCAATGCAGAACCAGCTTAGTGGCTCATACGCAGGGCCTTCCACGGCCTCCGCTTCTTCTTCCTTGCCAACAGCGGCAACATTCGAGTCACTATGCCGCGAGCCAGCGACGGGCTCCGTCAATACCCCTACGGACACAGAGGTGCTGAAGTTATGCTGTCACATGCGGGATCTGAAAGAGAGCCGTAGGATCACCAAACGGGACCTGCACAAAGTGGCATCGCTCTTGGATGTGGCAGCGGACTGGGAGAAACTTCCGCCGCATTCGCGTCATTCCGTCTACAATTGTCTCCGTCTATTGGGCGTCATCGCAGCACATGGCTGGACGACGGCCATGCGACTTTCCGCCCCATCACTTGACGTGCTGTATCTTCCCGCGGAGTTCTTGGCTTCGGCCCCTCCGCCTATCGTTATTCAGCAAGTGATGCCGGCATCTTCCGCCTACTCGAAGCCAGCATCCTCGGCTGGCTCGGGGGGCAAGTTCCAGCCCAATCGGAGTCGCGGTCACAGAGCGGGCCGCTCCTCTGCGCCCGCCCGACAATAGAGATTCCTCATCCGAGGTATCTCTCGACGGCCTGCTGCTACTAGATCCGCTTGACCTCACCATACTAAGCCAGGAGCCTGGGATAAGCGACCTCATTCGTTATACATCTTCTGGGGATCCTGCGGACGCCGTTCCATGGTTAGATGAGGACCTTGAAAATGAAATATTTTTGGAAGAAACATCTGCCATCGTATCCGGCTGCCCCAATTCGGACGTTATATGCTGAATATTTCTCCTATGTATTGTAATATTGTTATAAACATTGATAACATGTGTTGGCAGCTTTGAGTAAAGGGTCCGGACAATTGTTTACGTCCGATTTATTTGTACGATTGTTGATGATATTAATAAAGGATTCGTCATGCAACATGACCTGGCGGTATGTCCTGACGGCTTCCAATCTGGCCGACCGTCCTTCTCAGACCATCCTACCTCCCTATGCTGCTTCGCCTGGCGATTGGCTCGCCTCCACCGGAGTAGTATATAGGTGGGAAGGTGGTCGTTCGGATTGAGGCTGTCGGGGCGTGCCGCCAGCTCTCCGCCTACTCGAAGCCAGCATCCTCGGCTGGTTCGAGGGGCAAGTTCCAGCCCAATCGGAGTCGTGGTCGCAGAGCGGGCTGCTCCTCTGCGCCCGCCTGACAATAGAGATTCCTCATCCGAGGTATCTCTCGACGGCCTGCTGCTACTTTGTAGCATTATGAACACTGCAAAATCGTAGATGAAGAGAAGCATTGTATGCATGAGCAAATGCAGCTTCAAAATGGCTGCTGTACTGCAGACATGGACAAAGGAGGAGGTGAGAGCTGTCGTTCGATTTTTGTGAGACAAACAAACCGAAGCTGTAGACATTCACCGGGATCTATCCCATGTGTATGGGGATAAAGTGATGTTGATACAGATGGTGTGGAAATGGTCTTACGAGTTCTCAAATCACCTAGCAAGTTTGGTGGACGAGGCGAGAAGTGGCCAGACATCCACACCAGCTGACCTGACCCCACTCATTGATGAGGCAGTGCATGAACAGATGAATGACGGTGCACTACAGACACCTGAAGCGGATTCTTCGAGGATGGCAATTTGTATCGGACGACGAGATTGAGGAGCACAACAAGAAATGGTTACAGCAGCAGGAGCCATATTTCTTTTACAGTGGTTTAAGTGATCTAGTGAACCGATTTGACAAGTGTATAAATTTGGATGGTGACAATGCTGAAAAATAGCTGAAGAGTGCAGCTGTAATTAACAATCATTGGTCTGTATAAAATGATTGTGTGGATTAATAAAATAAGGAGTTACATTCCAATACCCCCTCGTACAACAGCAACGTCTCCATTAAAAAACTGACTCAAATACAAAATCAAGGAGGTTGGTATCCTGATGAAAATTTTTAGAAATTCACAAAACATAAGAGAAAGTTATACACTGGTCACTTTAGGTAATTTTGGAAAGATTTCCAACAATTCCACAACAATTTCCAAAAGAGTGATTATAATTACATTGGCAATGTAATCCAACACACACACATTCAGCATTAATTGAGGAAGGGTGATGACATAAAATACTCAATGCTTGTATTAAAGCATACCATGATTTACCATGTTCTCTAAAACATCAACTGTTGAACAAGGATATAAACTTTCAAAAAGAAAAACTCTTTAAAATTTTTCAAAATGCAAAATGTACAAAATTGAACAAAAATATCTTCAAAACCATTATTACCCCTGTGAATGACATTTTTGCACAAATCATGAAGAATCAATGCACAGAAATGGTGAAATACCAAATGAATTTCCAAGAATACCAAAAAATATTGCTTCAATACAAATGAAATAACAATGCTCACAACTGAGAATGCTAGCAATGCTATCCAATACATTTCTATGGCAGTCTATTCAATGAATAACATAAGAGCCACAAATCAATGTAAAATCCAATTATATCAACACAACAATCAAAATATACTAGTGAACACCGATTCTAGTAGATTGACACATATAATTCTCCCCTGAAAGGAAGTCAATGCATAAGATTAAAAAATTTTACAAAGGAAATTTTACTCTAATTTATAACAAAATAAAAGTGAAACACATTTTCAACCCATCATTTCTACATTAAATTCACCTCTTGACAGAAAAAAAGAACAAACCAATGCATAATAGTGGTGGAAAGACACAACATAATACAAAAATATTCAAGTCAACTTAAAGACCACTGGTCAATATTGTGTATACTAGAAATTCTATCCAACACAGTTTATGGGGCTATTCAGTTAAGAACTCATGAATAACAAATCAAACTCACATCACATAATATCATTACCACAATTTAAAAAAACCCATGAACATTAAGTTTAAGTTGGCTGACAAAATTAATTTCCATAAATTTTAAACACTGCAATCATAAAAACTAAAGGTGTGACAGAATATTGTAGTCAAATATACATTTAAATCAAACAAGTGCATTCATCAAAAAAATTCTTCAACACAAGAAATTCCTAATTCACTTTCAAAACATCTGCGGATAATAAAATGACTACAATGCGAATTTTATGGATACTTCCCTAGTATAATACATTCATTTCACAAATCTTCCACCATAAACTTAATCGGATTCATTCTTTTAAAACATTTAACAGACATCAGAAACTCTTTTGCTGATTTCATGCATTTCTTCAAGGTACTACCTTCAAAGAATTTACACCAAGTATTTGGATAAGAATATTTACTTTTCATAAGAGGAATGCTATTAATTTTACAAAAATTCAAATAATGGAGTTGTAAAACAAGCAAATATCAACCCATTGAAATACCAACAGATCAGGAAAAACCAATCCTTTGATAACTAACATCCGTAATACAATTTAAATACAACATCTCAAGAATATCATCACACCACCTCACAAAAAACAGATTTGGACAATTTTAACAACATCAACAACAAATCGAATGGACAAAATGATAAACATAAAATCAAAACTTAACAAATGGAATTACAATTAGCACAAATAAGCAACTTTAACATGTTCAAAAAACAACAGAGCAGAAAATACTAACATCATTGCTAACATTTGTAGTAAATTGGCTCCAACCACTGAAACAACATCAAAAGTATAAACAACGAAAACCAAACAAATATAACTGCCATGTAGTTTACATTTTTTGTCCAAATTATTATGTAAAAGATCTAAATAGATTAATTACATTACCCAAAGTAAAATACAAATGCATAAAATTGCATCTCTCTCAGTTAATTAAATGGTTTTAAATAATAATAATGTGACAATCTATAAAGTCACATTAAACATGGAATCATATACAACAAACGGTAACATCAAAATTTTATTAAAGGTATTAAAATTAGCAAGAACAACCAACTATAAAAATGTTGAACCAACAGCACAGGAAAAACCAATTCTTTCATAACTAACATTGAAAATCAAATCAAACACAACATCTCAGCAAGACTTTCACACCTCACTAAAATAGATTTGGACATTTTTAACATCAAAATATAATCAAGGATTTCCAAACAGCATTAACTGCTCTAAAATGTACATTTGATATACAAGTTAAACTTTAAGTAGTTACAACAAGGATCAACATGACATTTTGCAATAAAATACCAATGCATAGAATTGCATCTCTCTCAGTTAATTAAAAAGTCAGGTGAAAGTATGAAAAATTTGACCAACTGCTATAATAAAGTGTTAAAATGCAATCATTACATATCAATGTCGCTGCAATGCATTTTGTATAAGTACTTGGATTAGTATGTCAACTTCCACAAGAAGAATGCCATAAATTAAAAAAAAACAACTACACTGAAATGTACATTTTATGTATATGGAAGTTAATTTTTATCTAGTTACTAAAGAGATCAACATGACTTTTTCTATAAAACACCAATGCATACAATTGTTCTCTCTCTCAGTTAATTAAACATCTTGGTGACAGTTTGAGAATTCTGACAAAGTGTTACAATAAAGCACTAAAATACAATCGGTATCTACCAACTTTTGTTGCAAAACATTTTGTCAAAAACATACTAAGAATAGAATTGGTATTTACAGCACGAGGTGTAACAATGAGACATGATCACATTGCTACTGCAAAATGATGACTCAAAAATCCAACATAACAAAAACTTCTGATTATGGCATACAACTAAACACAAGGCTCCCATTTTGCAATCATATAAGTGACCTAAATGGGATTTCCTTCTTCCCCAGACGTCACTAGGGAATATAGAATGCCAGGAAACGTTCCAATATTTTTCTTTGTCAAAGTGATGCTTATGCGACAATGCAAATCCGCCAAACTGATACAAACATTTGGTCATGAGGATGAAACCGTTGAGTTCAACTCATGGTACCAATGAAAAATCTGACATCTGCACCAAACACTAACAGTCACTCACGAGCAGCCAAAATCAATGTCCACCAAGATGATGATTCAGAAAGCCCCCAAGGTGTGCCAAAGATAGAATAAGACATTTTTAAAAAATCTTTGCCACATATTACATATATTATTCAAGTTTAATGAGGAAGACACTTGCAGCACCAATTGAGGCAATTAGAACAGCATGAAAGATGCAAGCCTAGTAACTGATTACAAGTTTAGCAAAGTTAGTTTTGAGAATGCAAGGTTCCACACCAAGCAAATGGACTGAAATTCAGTTCTTAGTTTTTCATGTGTTGAAGGAGTTGCTTCTCGGACAATTCATCAGTCGCTGGGCACACCACTTCTTCACAATTCAATGCAATACCACGTAGTGCCCTGCTACCTCAGAGATATCACAATTCATTTGATCAATTCCGTTAAAGCTGAACTCAACCAATAAAAAAATCTCAATACGAGATGATGTCTGGTTTGCCAAACAAAATATAAAAAAGTTGCACACGATATTGGAGAAAAGCAGAAGTTATCATATGGGCAACTATAAATAATTTCTGAGAAATCCAAACAGTAAAACAGATATGTGCTATTATGATTACATCGGCAATGCAATGTAACATCTATTACATATAGGCGATGCATTAACAAATTCCAATATCACAAAACATTTAATGCTTGTACTATAGCATGCCCTGATTTACAAATCTTGCTGATAAATATATATAATAATGCATTACAATATAAATTTTTACAAACAGGAAATTTTAATGAAATTTTCACATTGCAGAATGTACAAATTCAAACTGGAATTATTCCCAACCCATTGTTCTTCCTGTGAATATCACATTTTTCCAAAAGAAGGAAGAATCAATGCACAGAAATGCTGAAGTACCGAAGGAATTTCAAAGAATACCAAAAAATATTGATTCAATACAAATGAAATAACAATGCTCACAACTGAGAATGCTAGCAATGCTATCCAATACATTTCTATGGCACAGTCTATTCAATGAATAACATAAGAGCCACAAATCAATGTAAAATCCAATTATATCAACACAACAATCAAAATATACTAGTGAACACCGATTATAGTTGATTGACACATATAATTCTCCCCTGAAAGGAAGTCAATGCATAAGATTAAAAAATTTTACAAAGGAAATTTTACTCTAATTTATAACATCAAAAGGTGAAACACATTTACAATCCATCATTTCTACATGAAATTCACCTCTTGAAAGAAAAAAGGACGAACCTATGCACAATAGTGGCAGAAATAAACAACATAATACAAAAATATTTAAGTAAATTTAAAGACCACTGGTCAATATTGAGTATATTAGAAATTCCATCTAACACAATTTGAGGCTATTCCGTAAAGAACTCATGAATCACAAATCAAACATCACATAATATCATTACCAAAATCGAAAAATACCGATCAAATTCAAGTTTAAGTTGGCTGACAAAATTAATTTCTATAAAATTTAAACACTACAATCATTAAAACTAAAGGTGTAACAGAATATTGCAGTCAAATATACATTTAAATCAAACAAGTGCATTCATCAAAAAAATTCTTCAACACAAGAAATTCCTAATTCACTTTCAAAGCATCTGTGAACAATAAAATGACTACTTTGCACAAATCTTGCGCCATAAACTTAACCGGATTCATTCTTTTAAAACATTTAAAAGACATCAGAAACTCTTTTGCTGATTTCATGAATTTCTTCAAGGTACTACCTTCAAAGAATTTACACAAAGTATTTGGATAAGAATATTTACTTTTCATAAGAGGAATGCCATAAATTTTACAAAAATCCAAAGTCGGAAAACTGTATATGTTCTATAGCTGCCAGAATAAGTGACATAGAGCGACATAGTAAAACTACTAAACACAAAAAAGCTGAGGAACCATTTAGTTGCCAGAGACAAATGCAGTTGCCATTTGCAATTAGCACTGATGTAAGTGTTAAACAAACAGAAGGAAGTATGTCTATGTTTATTGCTGAGCACTGTTCATTAAGAGTTGTGGATCATTTAAGTGAACTTTCTAAAGGTTGCTTTAATGATTGCAAGGAAACAAAAAATCTGAAACTTAAGCGAACAAAGTTTACTGTTGATTAAATTATTTCAATGTAAAATTACTTTTTGTTTTTTAATTAAAAATAACTTTTAATATGTGTAATTATTTTACTTTTCTTAACCGATTACTTGATGATTATTCCATGCTTTTCTTGGTGCTTTCTAAATCGTATTTAGCGCCTTTTAGAGCTTTTTGTCTGTACAGCTATTGCTTTTCAATAATTTTAGTTGGCAACTTTGGTTCTAACCAGGTTTTTCATAAAATACCAATGCATAAAATTGCATCTATCTGTTAATTAAACATCTTGGTGACGGTTTGAGAATTTTGACCAAGTGTTACAATAAAGCAATAAAATACAATTGGTGCCCACTAACTTTTGTTGCAAAACATTTTGTCAAAAACGTACCAAGAACAGAATTGGGATTTACACCACCAGGTGCAACAATGGGACAGGATCACATTGCTACTGCAAAATGTTGACTCAAAGAGCAAACATAACAAAAACTTCTGATTATGGCATACAACTAAACGCAAGGCTCCCATTCTGCAATCATATAAGTGACCCAAATGAGCTTTCCTTCTTCCCGTCCTCACTAGAAAATAAGACCACTGGTCAATATTGTGTCTATTAGAAATTCTATCTAACACAATTTATGAGGCTATTCAGTAAACAACTTGTGAATCGCAAATCAAACTTACATCAAATAATATCATTGCCTCAATCGAAAAAATACCCATGAATGCTAAGTTCAAGTAGGCTGACAAAATTAATTCCCATAAATATCAAACGCTGCAATCATAAAAACTAAATGAGTGACCGAGTATTTCAGTCAAATATACATTTAAATTACAAAGTGCATTCTTCAAAAATGTCTTTGACACAAATTCCTAATTCATCTTCGAAACATATTTCCCAATGGTAGAATGAATACAATGCTCAATAATCAGAATTTTATCGATACAGCACTAGCATAGTACATTCACTGCATATATCTTGCACCATAAACTTAATCGGACTCATACTTTTAAAACATTTAATAGTCAAAATAAACTCTCTTCATGATTTAAACAATTTCTTCAAGACACTACCTTAAAATAGTTTATACAAAGTAATTAGATAAGACTATATACTTTTCACAAGAATGCCATAAATTGCACAAACCTCGAAAGAAAACAACTGCAAAACAACTCAACAAATACTTTGAGCACCAAGTTCAAAGTGGCTGACAAAATTAAATCCCATGCATGCAAATCGATTTCGAAAGCAATTTTAACTACCAGCATCTCAACGTATTGTACAATTTTCCATTCCTTAAACATCAAAACGAAAGAAGAGAATGATAAAAGTAACGACAAAACCGTTAAATGCAATTGGTAAACACTAAGGTTGTTGCAAAGCATTTCGCCAAAAACCACGTGAAGCAAAACAGGTACCTCAAAACCCAACAGAAAAATAAAATTCCTGATCATGCCGTACAACTAAACACAAGGCTTCCATTTGTCAATCGTATATGTTACCCAATGGAATTTACTTCTTTTCTAATCTTCCAATCGGCACTAATGAACATACGACGCTGATATCAGTTCCGAAATTTTTCTCCATCAATGTAACGGTCATAACGATGTTGCAAATCCGCCACTGTTCCCAAGATTTTGTGGAAAAAACTCAGCCGTCGCAAATGCAATTCAGACATAGGAATACTACTATGTTGCCAAAATATTTGTAAAACAATTTCTTCTTTTATATTATGGAAACAATTATAACATCTACGGCCAACTACTGCATGGTATTGGAAGACATTGAAAATCGAATCGAAATCAAAAATGAAATTGCTCGAAAAAATATCGGGTAGTAACCTAGTAACCGAACAGTCGATAGCGTCGATCAGCCTGACCAACGCAGTAGATTTTTATTTTTAAAAGTTGTGGAAACTACAAAGTAATCCTTTCATTATTTTTATTGACTTTGCGATTTACATCGCCAAAATTAGTATTTGTGTTATCGGCACAAATCGCAATAACTTTATCATTGAAATTATGATTATCCATTAATTTTTTGATATGATTGGATATTATTTCAGGTGTCTCACCATCAATTGCTTTCAAATTCAAAACTTTGAGTTGAATACCATTTTCAGAACTGAAGTAACGAACTAACACCGGATACAACTTTGTATCTTTGTGGTTTGAAGCATCCGAAAGAAGTGTAACAAATTTAGCTTCATCTAAATCTTTCTTCAAATACTCTTCCGCGTAAGTTTGAAAAACGTTGCGAATAATAGCCTCTCCTTAATTCTGGCACAATGGAATTTTTTATTATGAAGTATTCTATTCAGTTTTGACGTACATTCCATGCTCCTGAAACTTTGAGTGTGCATCACAGTGTGGTACGAAGTCAGACCTTCGGCAGCCGCTAAATTCTTTTCGTTTTCTCCAAATGATGTACTTTCTAAGAAGTCTGTAACTTTCTGGGACATTGATGCCAATGTTAAAGAATGTTGATGTTTGTTTGATGAAACATGCTTTGTTATGCTGGACCGGCCACCTACTGTCACACTGAATTCCACCTAACTGTCTGTACTCTTCACCAATGAATCATCTCGTTTCATCCACAATTCTGATGAAAGGAAATTCCTTTTTTAAATTCTCGTTGAAAAGGCATTTTATTTTGTTTGTCACAAAGAATCAATTCCTTGACAGAAGATATTAAAATTTTGAATTTTCCTAATTTGAGGAAATGAGCGGAAAATCGATTAACTAAATCCACTTGATTGCAAATTCATAGATTGATAAGAGTTATCTAATATTAAAAAATCCAAATATATCCTAAAACAAAAAAGTGCTAAAAACGGAGCGAATAGATATAGGTTAGAGTAAAGAAGACTGCTATTAGAATCGCCCAAACGAAAAACGAACCCAGAAAACATTTAGCTCTAGGTGGCTGGCGTCGCATTAAATTTACATGCTCGTTGAATCAGAATATAATGGCGGATAGTAACTTCCTCTGTCGCTCTTCTTACCTAACGCAATGTTTTTATTATTTATACGTTCGCATATTTTTAAAAAAATACTGAAGGATTTTTATTGAACACCATAAAATAACATAATGCAGAAATGTACATTTTGCTTATTTCAATTCAGTTATCAAATTGTAAGATTTCGTAAAGTGCTTATTTCATGGCCCGCTTTATCGAAGTTTGATTTGATTTGATTCCACCCTTTATTAGGCGAGGTTAGGCTGAGTTGGACCTCTCTTACAACTAACCTCGTATAATAAAATTCGAGATACTTAGTTTATGATAAGCTCAAAATGATGCAAGAGATTGAGTGAACAGAGAAGAAAAAAATTACAATACCTAATAACTAACAGAGAATACAGTAAAATACAAATTATGATAGATAAATGTAGTAGTATTTAATTCTGAGGAATTTATATAATAATTGTATTCATTTGAGAAAGTTGGCTTATTTTGCATTAAAAAATTGCATTGATCTCTACATATCCATGGTTCCTAAGTGACCAGAAATTATACTTTTAAATGAAAAAAAAATATTGGGATTTGAGGTCAGGATGAGGAATTGAATTCCAAAATCTGCCCCCAACAACAGTGAAGGAGTTGGTATAGGTCTCGGATCTGTTGGTGAGGATTATAAGTTTGCATACTGAGCGTGTTGAGAATTCATCGGTCGTATTCAGAATTTTCAATAGTTGGGCAATGTAGTTAGGAGAGGAATGATTGAGCGCTTTGTGAACACAAGAAAGAGTGTGAATTTTACGTCTTGACACCAGTCGGAGACAAGATAATTCCCTGAGAAGAGGAGAGATGTGATCTGATGATTTGGCATTGAAGATAAACTTTGCTGATTGATTAAAGGCGCGTTGAAGTTTGTCGGCGTTGGCTTTTGTAGTGCCGTTGATGATGATATCATCGTAATCAAAGATGGAGAGAATTAGAGCTTGGACAAGAGTTTTTTTCCTCTAAATGGCAGAACATTTTTTTGTCTTTTATGACAATGTAGGGCGGCATAGTATATGTTGCAGTTCGTCCTTTTCGGAATTATTTCCGAGCATTTCCATTCTGTGAACTTAATTAGGAACATCTCTGTTGCTTCAGGTACTTATAGATGTAATCTGCTTTGTAAATGATTCAAAAACTTTCAGATTGCGATCAAGTATCCATAGATCAAAAACGTACTCATCCAGCAATATCTTCTTCTTCATCTAAAGGCTAAGCCTTGTCGCTGCAACCATGAACTCCTGTCCTCTGCCATTCTCTTCAACATCTCGTACTTCTCAACTCCCATCACTGACTCCACGTCATCTAGGTATTTCTTTCTTGGTCTGCCTCTTCCTTTCTTCCCTAAAAGTTTCCCCTCCAAGATGTTCACAATTAATCCATTATGTCTAATCACATGGCCTAAAAATTTTGCCTTCCTTTCTTCCATTCCTCTGATCAGTTTCCTTTCTTCTTTTACTTCTTCCAAAACTTCAAGGTTTGTCTTTCTCTCTGTCCAACTTGTCTTTATCAATCTTCTCCATATCCACATTTCTGTCGCTTCCAGACGGGACCTCTCCCTCTTTCCTAACGTCCAACTTTCACTACCATAAAGTATGGTACTCCAGACAAAAGCTTTTGCAAAGGATTTCCTTACTTCCAAATTCATGTGACTGCTTGTCAGCAGGCTCCTTTTGCATTGAAAAGCTTGCTTTGCAAGTGCTATTCTTCTTTTCACTTCCTGTACACATCTATTATCTTCAGTAATTGTACTACCTAGGTAGCAAAACTGCTTCACCTGCTCAATTTCCTGATTGTCTATTTTGATCTTTGATATTGTCCCTGTATTACTTTTGCCTATAACCATCAATTTGGTTTTCTTGATATTTATCTTTAATTCCCACTGTTTTAACGTGTCCGATAATACTTTCAGCATTTTATTCATTTCTCTTTTTGAATCGCTGAATATTACAATGTCATCTGCAAATCTAATGCAGTGTATTCTAACTCCATTTATTTTTATGCCTTTTGTCTTTTCCTTCATAACTTCTATACTTTCTTCAATGAACATATTAAACAAATATGGAGATAGCGGACATCCTTGTCTTACTCCTTTCCTTATCTTTGCTTCACTCTCTAATCCATTTATATTTATTCTTGTAGTTTGATTTTGATAAAGCTTAAAAATTAATCTTCTGTCCCTCCAATCAATACCTATTTTTTTCATAGTCTTAAACAACAGTTCCCAATTAACTGTATCAAAGGCCTTCTCCAAATCAATAAACGTTAAATATAATGTCCTGTTCATTTCTAAACATCTTTCCATTATCACCCTGAGGGCTAATATAGCTTCTCTCGTTCCTCTCCCACTTCTAAATCCAAATTGATCTTCACTAATATAATGTTCTATTTTCCTTTTTATTCTGTTTTTCACGATATAAATTAAAACTTTTGAGGCGTGCGAAAGTTGTGAAATTGTTCTGTAGTTACTACACTCCACTGCATTCCCCTTCTTTGGTAAACTTATAGTTTTACTTTTTATAAAGTCATCAGGTAATTTTCCTTTTTCGTAACAATCTTTTATAATTTTAAAGAAATGTTCTTTTGCTTCCTCCCCTAAGTTCTTCAAAAGTTCTGCAGGTATACCATCAACACCTGTTGCCTTGCCTGAATTAAGATTATTAATAGCTTTATAAAACTCTTCTTTGGTTATTGTTGGGCCTAGCTCGTCATTTCTTATTTCCTCTTCATTTTCAATAAATCTACATCCATCTCCAACATCTCTTCCACTATATAATTCTTCTATGTATTCTTTCCACCGAGCACATACTTTTTCATTTTCCCATAACATATTTCCTTCCTTATCCTTAACTATTGCCGATTTAGTTCTTGGTTTGTACTGGAGAGTTTTAATTTTGAAGTATGCTTTGTCTTGCCTTCCTCCCTTTGTATCTTCCTCAATTTCCTTCACTATCTCTTTGGTCCATCTCTCTTTTTCTTCTCTGCATTTGTTAATAATCTCATTCTTAACTTTTTTATAAGTTTCATCATTTCCATTCTTCCTCAACTTGTTCCTTTCTTCAATTAAAATCAGTATCTCCTCAGTCATCCAAGGTTTTCTAGGCTCCAATTTTCTCTTTCCAATAATTTCCTCTGTAGCTTTAATAACCCCTTTTTTAAATTCCTCCCAACTAAGTTGTCCTTCATAATTTCTCATCAACTCATTTGTTTTTTCTTGGTAATTCTTAGCCGTTGGTAACTCTTTCAGTCCCTGTAGATGCCAGTTCTTTTTAACTGTTCTCTTTATTTTCTTAAACCTAATATTGCATTTTGCCATGACTAGCTTGTGGTCACTGTCTACATCTGGACCTGGGTAACTATAACACGATTTTACCTGGTTCTTATATCTTCTTTTTACTAAAATATAATCTATTTGAAACCTTCTTCTGTCTGGCGCCTCCCATGTGTATCTTCTTCTTTTGGGAACTTCAAAGAAAGTGTTTGATACCATCATCTCATTCTGTTCACAAAACTCAATTAATCTTTCTCCCCTTTCATTTGTTTCACCTAAACCAAATTTTCCTACCATTCTACTATTTCGACTAGATCCAATCACAGCATTAAAGTCTCCCATTATTATTACATTATCTTTATCTTTTGTCATCTTTATAAGTTCTTCTATTTCTTCATACACCTTTTCTACTTCTCCTTCTTCTGCACTACTTGTTGGGAAATACGCTTGTATTATCACTGTATCCGTTGGCACGGTGCTCATTCTTACCATCAACAACCTATCATTTATGTGATATGTATTGCAAACACTGTTTGCCCATTTCTTACTAATAATGACTGCTATTCCATTCCTTCCTCTCTTTTCACCTCCACTATGAATTATTCTAAATTTATCACTGTAAAAATCTCCTTTCTCTTGCCACCTTGTTTCACATAAACCTAAGATATCAATCTCATTTTTCTCCATTTCTTTCTTTATTTCTTCTAATTTACCTATTTTTAGTAATGTTCTGACGTTCCAAGTACCTATTTTGACGTTTTGACAGGGATTTCGTTGGATAACGACCTGAGAAGCCCTGCTACATCCCCTGCCGGATCTTGGGTTCCGAATACCATGATCAGTAACAAATTCCTTTCTAAAACCTTCCATGGTTGCTACCCTCGGGATATCCAATAGGATCTTTAATGGAGTGGTTTCCTGTTGCCTTCTCCATCCTATGCCGTTGACTATCAAAATAGTTCCTCCGCCTTTAGGGGCAGTTTCCCACCCCAAGGGCAAGAGGGTGCCCTACCCCTCCACCTTCTCATCCGCCCCTAAATAGGCCGTTGGCATTTGGTAGAGGGGGGACTCCTTATCCCGGGAGTCACTCGGACGCCAGAGCCTCGTCTGTGAAGCAGGGTGCACCACGTGCAGGTGAGGTTGACATTTGAGTGGGAGAGGCTATATAATCGCATCCCACCCCAAAACACCCCCCAGCAATATATCTATACATTAGTTATAGGGATTGCATTAGTATTAGTAGATAATTTCAGAAAAACAGCATCCCCCATCAACTAACTTTTTCTTACATATCTATCTATAAAATAAAGTGTTTGTATGCATATGTATGATTTTTTAGAAACAAGATGAATGTGTCTTGTTAACCTCAATAAAGAGTAATGTGGTGTGATATCGTCTTTAAACTGATTTTATTTACCTTTTTAATTGAATCGAAAGGTTACTTTTAACACACTTTATTTAAGCCATTCATTCATTATTTATTATGTACCATAAAATCTTGTTTTTAAGGTCGTAATTATAAAAAAGTGAGGCTTGACAATTTCTTTAATAAGACGGTTTTTCATAAGCAAGAATTTCAGATTTTTGCACGATAAGCGCTGACTTTATGGAGAATATTTAAAAAAGGAATGAAATTCTGCAAACTGTCATGCAAGTCAAAAAGGTTCATTTCTAAAAATGGGAGTCAGTTACTCGATGTTTTCCTGCACATGTCTTTTTAACACATTTCCCTTTTGGGCCTTTCTAAGGTCAAGACTACGCGTCAATCCCGCCCTCCGCTCGCTCCAGGGACATAAACCCTGCGCGCCTCGCATTTATTCCCGCTGAATAAATTTTCATAACTACTCTTATCAAATAAAATTTTTTTGTTCATAAAGTTTTTATCTCCGACGCTGCATTTTCTAAATGAAAAATTTCAAATATTTTAAATGGCCGATATTTTATTTTAAGATGGCCGACGGTAATGAATATATGTAGTTTTCCTGGAGTTTTCTAGCTGATGGAATCTGAATATAATTTACCGATTTTCTCTTCGACATGCAGTTACTGAGATACAGAGAGGAAGAACGGACGGACGGATGGACACTTGAGAAATTATACATCAATTATATGTAAATTGTTTCTTAAAGTTCTTATCCGAACATCTTATGATCTTATATGGTATCGCTAGTATTCATAATGATAATATGAAGGCAGCGAGGCTCTCCGGACATTTCGTTCTGTTAATGGTGGTTTCATTTAGAAGGAAAGTGAAAGAAAATGGGGAAAGGAAAGACATTTATGCGTACACTAAACTCCGCGTGCTGCAATAAGAGGGGGAGGAGCAGAGTAAGACGAAGAGATAGAGTGGAAGTGTTGGGAATGGTTTAGAGTCTCACCTAGGTGAGGACGGTAGAAGAGGGAAGGACACGGTTTAGAAGAAAAATTGAAAGGAACTAAAGCGATGTAATTCATTGCAAAAAGCGAAATGTATAAAAAATTGAATTTCTCTTACTAATGTACTATACAATTATACTATTATCAGTGCCATGTCCTAATTAACTCACAGAGAACTATTAGTTATTATGAGCACACGTATTATTTAATTTGACTTAATGTTGTGATAGTATATAACTTTTTTGCACCAAATTGTAGCACAATTTATCATTGATCATTAGATAGTAGAATTTTAAATGAATAAATAAACTCGTAAATTTCCACTAAAAGTTAAGTAATCGACCGGTTTCGCCTGTTACAGCATCATCAGATGACAAAAGCATGGAGTTCTATACGGAGAGTAGGGTAGGAGTGTTAATTGAATAATGATAGGCAGGAGGGAGAAGATACAATCAGTAATGAGATAATGTGAAAATTAAAAAATTGAATTACAAAGTGAATGAAAAAATTCAAACTGTTATAGACAGTGAAGCGAACAAGGTTAGTAATTGGAAATTAAATTCAATTAACAGAACTTACAAAAAAGTAGTTAAATTATAAAGTAAAAGGCAATGAATTAAATAATTAGGAAAGCAGTAAATAGAACAAGGGAGAGTGATTGGAGAAAACAAATTCATTAGTAAGTGAAACATTGTCTGTAGCATCATGGATCACGATATCCAACTGCTCTAAGAGATCCAGTCTGTTGCCCTTTGATTCGAAGTGGAGAAACTCGGGAAGGAATGCACTGGAATGAACGTTCTCAAATAGATGCTTGGAAAAGTTTGATGACGCGCTTCGCAACTCGAAGCAACGTTTGTGTTCCTTTATCCTCTTCTTTAAACTTCTTCTGGTCTGTCCTATGTAAATAGCGTCACAGTTATCACAAGATAATTTGTAAACACCGCTTTTGGATAAATTAGATATAAAATTCTTGGTATTTAGGAAAAGTTTGGCGTAAGCTATCAGGGAAAAGAAGGCAGGTTTGATGTCTTTAGGGAAAAGGTTAGAAAGTTTGTAGGAGAGAGGGCCTATGAAGAGGAGTCTACGCCAGTGCTTGGAATTGCAGGGAATATCGGGAGAGGAAATAATTTTCTGTGAAGCTAATTTCTTTAGTTTGTTTGACAAGAGGCGATCAATCAGCTGGCTATTGTAGCCGTTGTTAAATGCGATCTGTTTTAAAATATTGAGCTCTTTATCAAAATTAGCTATGGAAAGAGGGATGCGAAGGATGCGATGGAGCATAGAATGAAAATCTGCGAGCTTATGGATAAAATGGTGGGACGAGTGGTTGGGAATGACCTCATCAGTAAACGTAGGTTTACGAAAAATAGAGAAAACTAACTTATTTTGATGAAAGGACAAAGATAAATCCAAAAATCTGAGGGAACCGTTAATTTCTGTTTCAATTGTAAACTTGATGGCATTGTGAAGGGTATTAATATGAGAAAAAATGAAGTTAATTGGCGATCCGTTCCCGATCAGAGACACAAAATGTCGTCTACGTATCTGTACCAACCTTGTACATTGTTAAGCAATGCAAAGTCAGAACTACAAAGACTTTCTTCTAAGTGATTCATGAATATGTCCGCTAAGAGAGGTGAGAGAAGGGAACCCATAGCAAGGCCTTCGGTTTGTCTAAAAACTTTCCCATCGAACGAAATTTCAAAAACCGTCAAATTGACGGCCTTGGGCGTTCTAGTGTTAAAATTATTTACTTCATTCTTTCATACATAAAGTAAAGCTATTCCAGGGGTAATATCTAAAATCTAACTAATTTTTAAATGTAATATTGTAAACCCATGCATGATTTCCATGTATTTCTTATGGGGGATATGAAAAGAAAGAACGACCTCAAAAATGAGCCCTTAAGAGTAGAAATTATTACACTTCATTATTTTTTACCGAATTATTTTGTTACAAAATTAATCGCAACGGAAAACGAGACGTAGATTTTAGCGTAATGAATAACCTTACGAAAAACGAAATCGCTTTTTTGCCTGTAACGAAAAACGTAACGAATCGTTTTTCTTTTCGTTTTCCAGCACTGCCATTCACAATAACATCACACTTTTAAATTAAGTGAAATAAAAATGAAAAAAACGATATTGTTTTTCGTGCCCATTTGTAAAACGTTATTCAAAGAGTGATTCGAGAATTTTTAAAAAATATATATCGATGCCGTTGAGAACGGGAAAAAACGAAAGATGTCACTGTCGGATGTTTGGTTCGGGATAGAGCAAAAAGAGAAATATATCGGTGGAAGATCAGCGTAGATAGAGCTGTGCAGGGGAGCCGGTGATGTAGTGCTTAGGGTGTTGGCCCCGTCAGCTAAAGCGACACCCGGTTTGAATCTGGATCTTTTTCTGAGGACGCCCGGCCCCATATTTGTGCGTGTTGGAAGACGAGACGAGGACGAGCCAATGAGAGAATGAGAAATGAGGACCGCGCTCAAATCAACACTCCGTCCTTCGGAAGGGATGTTAAGCCGTTAGCCCCATTGGTGCTCTTCGTTAAGACTAGGATAGAAGCGGGCACCACGTTTCTCTCCTCCCTTCCTATTTGGCTATTCATTGCAGTATCTCTTAGATACCCATTGCGCGTAGGCAAGAGGTGACTCAGCTGGAAACATAACAGTTAATAGAGATGTGCGGAAATGGTTGCTATGGACGAGCCAAGTGTGAATACGGAGTGTCTAGTTCACATTCGGTGTGATATAAGGACGAGATATTTTAAAATATATCCCTCTTTCACGAGTCCAGTCCTTCCCTTCCTCCTCTTTTGATAACTTTCCATCTCTCCCCTTCTCTCTCTCTATCCCGTTATTCACACCCACCATCCGTCGCTTTCTCTCCTTTCCTCTCCCCTCCACCTCACTTTTTCCCTTCTTAGTGCCTCTTCCTTCTCCATCTCTTCCTTATATCCACACTTAACATCTTCTCCCTTTAATATGTCTCTCATTACTTCTCCACCTTCTAACTCTACTCTATATTTTTCCTTCTTCTCCATCTCACTTTCCCACCCTCCCCATATTAAAAAAATGAATGTCTTCAATCTTCCAGCTGGAATGGTGGTTGTGTAGATTGTCGGACGAATTTGCGTGAACGGTGCAAAAGAAGGAGAAAGACGCGGAGGGTGAGAGAGAGAGGGAGAGAAGGATTGGAAGTGTTTTGAGTGAGAATAGATTAAAATGTGTTGCTGGTTCTTGAGCCAAGCATTTGGAGAGGGAGTGCTCCAATTCCCACGAAATTAAAGGAATGGGTAGGAGATTTTTTACGACGAAGATTTTTCGTGTAGAATTAATGAGCGTATTTTTTTAGTACATGAAAAACTAAATAATATCTGCAAATCTAAAGAAGTGTTTTTTATTTTATGATTTTATTATTTTTTGTAAAATCGCTATGCATCCTGGCACACAAAAAAATTAGCTGAAATGTTAAAGAATCGCTTAAGATTTTAAGCTATCATACAATACACATAATAAAGATTAGGTGTATATAATACTAAATTTTATGAAATTTACAGTATTTGTCTATCGTCATGGTCATAATAACGTAATAGACGAATTCAATCGTACTTAGGTAATTTATAAAAATCGATATGTGGCAGGATATACATAATGATGATTAACTCCTTCTTGAGGACTTTCACTGTATTCACACCAATTCCATACTCCGACGCGATATTTGCAATCGAACCACTAGCATCTATTTCATAAATTATATTCAGTTTATCAGTATTGCTTAGCACAACGCGCTTCCTCTTCATCACACTGCGATTGGAGCCCGTGATGAAGCACTCTAAATAATAAACGCGAAAAAAGTAGTTCAAGCTCACACTTAGCACGGGGTCTGCGAGAGACTGATTCTGCTATGTTAACTGGCACTCGGAGGGATTCTCAGTCACACCGCGTGGTCTCCGCGTGAACCGACTTTCGGCGTTTTAAAGCGAGACCCAACCGTCTACGTGCTCTCCGATCATGCTTAGCCGGATTATCTATTTTTTGGTCGGTTAAATAGAAAATTATATAATCGAACGTTAGATAACGAGGTTTTGCTGTACAATGGCGAATTTCTCAGTGGTGGAAAACTCCTTCAGCCAAAAAATTATAGGAAAATCCCTATGCATTTCACCCACCAAGTGGGCATCCTCAGGGGAGAACCTGACCTGGCAGTGAAAAGGGTTCAACTGCAAAGATTTATGCATACAACAGAACATCTTTCAATTTAATAATGTAATTTACCAACAAACACAAGGTACCTCAATGGGAAACCCATTGTCACCTCTTTTAGCCAACATATTCATGTCACATTTTGAAAAGACTTGTAAAGATAAATTCCATTATTTTCCAGAAATTTGGCTTAGATATGTTGATGATATTTTCACAATTTTTTATTTAAAAAAACAAAACAAAACAAAAAGTAGAAGACTTTGTGGATCAATTAAACAATATATACCCATCCATAAAATTCACTTATGAACTCCAAGAGAACAATACATTACCATTTCTGGACTTACTTATCATTAATAACAAACAACAAATAGAGTTTGATATTTTTAGGAAATCAACACACACTGACAATTTCATTCCCAATAACTCCTTCCATCCAATGAATCAAAAAACAGCTGTTTTCCAATTTATAACTCATAGATTGTGCAACATCCCCCTCAACAAAAATAGATATGCAAAAGAACTTAAACATATAAAACAAATTGCAAAGAAACTCGGTTTCGATCACAATATAATCAATAAATTAGTAAGAAAACATAACCTTAAAAAAACGTTGTCCAACTCTACCGCTCTCAAACTTGACAATAAAAAGGCCAACAAATACATAAAACTACCTAATTTTCCTATATTAAACAGGGACTTGAATAAAATTTTCAAACATAAGAAATACACCATAACATACACGAATCCAAATAGTTTGAAAAACCTACTGGACAGCACCAAAGATAAAACGGAAACTCTGAACAAATCCGGAATTTACAAAATACAATGCTCACACTGCAATCTGATGTACATAGGACAAACAAGACGGAAGTTAATAACACGATTCAAAGAACACTTGGCTCATTTTAAATACAATCGTTTTGAAAAATCAAGCGTAGCCACTCATATTCTGGAAACTGGACACAGTATACACCTAGAGGATTTGACACTGCTAACTTCAGCCAATAATTCACTTAACTCTTTGAAAAATCTTCATATTTATAAAAACAGAAACACACTCATGAATACAGACACAGACTTTAATAAAACTTTATACAAATTGACCGAACATAACACCACTGACGCCCAAAATTCTTTTCGTTCCTCAAATGTTTTTCGGTCTTCTTTATAACCTTTCCCTCTAATTTCTTTGCAGTTGAGACCTGTTCACTGCCAGGTCAGGTTCTCCCCTGAGGATGCCCACTTGGTGGGTGAAATGCATATAGATTTTCCTATAATTTTTTGGCTGATGGAGTTTTCCACCACTGAGTAATCGGAGCCAAAGTGTTCGAGCTAGCTACTACTGAACTATGGCGAATTTAATTAATTGATGAAAGGGGGTTTCGTAAAATCGAAAGAAATTACCTTAAAAAATATTTAACGAAGTTAATACATTTATAGAAAACTTCCATACTATTGTACTGTTATTTTTAATAATCTTTCTTTAGACCCTTTCTCCTTCTTCCATTATACGGCCAAAAAAATCTGATCTAGCAACTTAACCCTTTAGCGTCTCTGAATATTAATTCGCCATACATTCCTCGTAATACCTTTGACTCAGAGGTACGTTACTTTGTCACTTCTCGGCTAACACTTTGCTTTGTTGGGCGTCTCCCATTTCCTTTGAAATCATATTCTCAAAGTAGACTCGCCAATACTGTTAACATGATCACAGAGGTAGGCAATGAATTTGATCCACGAGGCATACGACAAAGAAAAAGCGCTACGCTTAAAGGGTCTCCAAATTCAAATATTCCCTTTTGGTTGTCTCCAGAGATAAAACATTTTGTCGAGACGTGTGTCGCGACCTAACAAAAAAGAAAAGCTGTGAATTCCCACCCTCTTCGAGTGCATTTTTTCCAAACGAGTCCTGAAGATTTGATCGCATTCATTTTATCTGAGTGTCTTGCAAACGTCCTACCGTATAAAGCCATTCTAAGGAGCCTCAGCGATTCGAAAAATAATGAACGCTTTTCGGATTTGGATCTCCTTCTGCTTGACAGGTTCATAAGATCCACTGTCACCTCTTCCGCTCACATTACGACAGATGTGTGGGGTATCTGTCCAACTTTAGCGCGAGGGAAAAAAGTTTACGACAAGGAGTAAAAAGTCCTCTCTTTCTTTTCTATGCCTCGGATACAAAATATCTGTAACGATTTTGTCCTCTAGGATTACCACAGTGGTTTATTAAAATTGGAGGAAAGGAGGCATTTATTCTATAAGAAATGATCTCATCCAATTTATCAGAGTTACACAAATCTATGTGTGTCAGTTTTTAAATATTCTCAGATCCATTGATTAACCGCGTATATGAAGGTATATTATTTTATTAATAGGAGATTCGGAATAAAAAGTACGTTACCTGAAGTTCTCGTCGAAATCTTTTCAAAATCCTTATGAAAAAAGTAAAGTTGATAATCTTTAAATTTGATGACGGAAGTGAAGGATGAGAATGAATTCCTGATAGGTTTCAGTACGCTGGAAAACACCTCAGCCACGGCCTACCTCAAACCTGAAAAACTCTAACAATAATAGTGATAAGTTAATGATATTGATCATGTTTTAGTACACTATATCTTTATTTTATAATCAAGATATTTATAAAACTTTTTAACATTTGGCATTAAGCATTTAACGATAATTTAATAAAACACCGAATAAATTATTTTCCATTGAAATCTCGATTCTCTTACATTAATCATTTCTTGAAATGAAAAACCGGAGATAAACTCGACTGCTTCTAAACGTTTTTTTCAATTGAAATTTTATTTACCTTGGAATGCTACCCATATTAAAAGTTACACTAATGCTACCCAGGGTACTGGTGTGCCCCAATAAAAATACATTTAAAGAGTTGCCACAAAAAATTCATTTAACAAAAAATTCAAAAGTTTTGTTTTAATTCATACGTAATTTTCTTCTTGATATTTAGTAATGAAAAAAAATCCATAAAGTCTGGACATACTTTTTTGGTGGGTTAAACAAATATACATATTGCAGCGCACACACTGTGTTCGGCTTTTCCTGTCATTACTCCTACAGATGTATTACTTGGTACTTCACGATGCACAAATTATAAAATGCTAATATCTTATTATGTTTCACGAAAGCTCATACTTAAAAATATAAAATATCGGAGAAACTAAAATAACCCCTTCAATAAGTTTCACAGTGAAGGATTATAGATATCAAAAGGTATTGCAGACAATATGACATATTAATTTGCGAAGTTTGAAAATTATGTTTATGCAACTTTAAGGCAATTTACAGATTTTAAGTATTTAGATTATATATTAATTATTTCGTATCTGTCATGTTTCCCGCTAACTTATTATCAATAGAAACCTTTAAATAGAAAACGAATCAAATAATACAGCACTAGTTAGTGATTAAAACGAAATGTTTAAATTAAATATGATTCCATTTATTTTTTATTAAGTCAATGAATGACAGGTCCAGTTATAAAACTATTTTATGAAACATTCCAGATTTTCATCGCATCTAATTTAATAATTTCATTTTTTTTCAATGATAGATTTTTCCGCTAAGAATTACTAAAAGTAAGGAGATTTTACCTTTATAAATATTTTAAATTCTAGAATTCCATATCTTTTTCATACATCTCACTTTAAATGTCTTGTTTTAATACATTATAAATAAAAACTTAATTATGTAACATATATTAGTTTATTTTTCTTATTAATGTCCGCAAAATGTTTCCTAGGTCTTTCGGTATAGCAGAGCTGTTTTCTTTAATAACGGCCTCCATATAAACACAAAATAAACCTCGGATTCCCGATATCCACGTCATTTTCCATTCACTCTCTGCCATACGATTTCCCTATCATATCCCATTTCCGAGGTATTCATAAGATAAAACTGCTGAAAACGGCTTATATTGGTCGTGCTAGGCCAAACGCTTTCCACTAGCCTTTCGCACACCGAAAAGAAATGTCTCTACTTATCACTTCTCCTTTCTTATAATCTCTTCGCTTTCGTCCAGTTCTCTTCCATTCCGTTATCTCTCCTTCTTCTTCCATTTCCAGTCCAATTCCCTTTCTGTGCGTGAGTGTGTGTGTTTTTGGCAAATCAACCTCTTTGATTATTATATCCATAACTCCTTCCGCACCGAACACGATCATATGGGAGGAGGAGAACCCGGTACCGACATTAGCCTACTCTTAACGAAGAACACCAAGGAAGCCAATGACTTAATTTCCCTTCCGAAGGACGGAACGCTGACTTTGCGCTGTCTCCTCAAACCACACAAACGGGGTCAGGGGACCTTAAAAAAATCCTACTTTTGCAGGATTCATACCCGCTGCCCTTTCGAGCAGCAGGCGAGTAGAGGCAAGCGTCATAACCACTACACATCGGCACCCCCAATTCCCTTTCTGTCTATCCCATTCTCCACCTATGGATTCCTATTTTTTCCTTTTCTTTCCTCTTTTAATCCCTATTATTCGTTTTTCTTCCAGTATTTTTTCATTCTTCCACTCACATTCTTCTCCGTAACTATCATTCTATAAGTTCAGGTTCTGGACACCAAATCATATCCCAGCCCAGCCTTTTCCAAATCAAGAACGTTCCCGTCATTTTTATTTTATTTTTTGTGTTTCATTCACTACGTTCTAGAAACCAGTCTTTTACACGTTATGGTATTAATTTTTCCATGACTTTATTTCTTTCCTAGCGGGAAATCGCTTTATATCTTTTTAACTCAAACTTTTAAAATAATTTTATCCCTTTTTGGTCTTTTAAGCGTCTTTCTTGCTTCTAAATGTGTTGATATTTTTCCTCTTCTTGCGTATTTTGCCTTTGTTTATCTTGGGTTTCCGTCACATTCCTTTCTCCTTAATTTTCTTCTCATTCGCTTTCCCCTTTCTTTACAATCTTTCCCTGCTACTCTCGATCTTTTCGTATCTTTCCCCTGAGGAGATGCTGTTTTGTTAACGTGAAGAGTACACATTTAAAAATCTTGCAACTAAAGGAAAACATGTGAAATTTAATTTAGAAAAATATTTGTTTTAGTTTCGAACATGTTTACAGATGCTCGTATCTCGATGCCAAATATTTTTAAAATGCAAACGAAAAATTTCCTACACCAGTTCACACGTTAATCAAATCGAGAAAGTAAACTCATCTGGAATCCAACATATGCCTTTATAATGGATTAAGACCAATTTAAAGCATTCAAGGGCACATGTGGTGTATCTGGCGAAAGGTTCATGTAAATCGATTAGACCCGCCTTGAGTTATTTGGACTGTTTCCTCAAATATTACGCATTGAGTGATAGCATGAGATCGGCTTTCATTATAGTAGGTATACTGATGGATTTTTAATATCTTCATACAAAGCAAGAGGACTGCACGATGACTGAAAATAATCAAAATTAAGCTTGGAAATATTTGAATATAAGATTTTAAAACCCTCATGTCACCGAGCGAAAAAATACAATCAAGTCTCCCGTAATGCGCGCACATGCACTCCTGCATGGACCTCAAAATCCTCAAATTATAATTTGAAGCATGTAACGTTTTTCGTTAGGCATCCTTTCTATAAAGCTCTCCCCTATTTTGATTTCTATTGTCAAATCCCGAAATCTGTTAACAAATCTCTCGATTCAGCACTTTATAAATCTATCAGAACTTATTTTCACGTGATAGAGGATTACCCTATTCGCAAAATAGATAAATTGGGAGCAGAAAAGGAGAACAATGGGTATTTTGAATGGAATCATCCAGCTTCAAAAGGATTTCACTTCCCAACCCATGGTAACGTATCAAATGGTTTTTGACAATTTCGATGTTGTAAGGCACTAACGAAATATATTTTATGGAAGCTTGTGAAAATGTTCAGGGAGGTTGGAAGTGTGAATGTTGTGAGTCGTGTTTACTCGTCGACTTCTGACTGAGGATCGTTTAGCACAGGTTAGTTGGAGCTGCCACGCTCGTCAGATTTGTCACCGTTAGACTTCTTTCTGTGGGGTTTTATGTGAAATAATTTTCTACGATTAATATTTTAAGAAAGGAAGCAAATAGTTTTCTTTACTAATACAGTAGCAGCCGAATTAACTCTTTCGCCTTACATTTAGATATGATATCAAGATATTTCACTGAAATCCATCCAGCTGTGAAGATTTTGGCACATGCGTGACGTCAGACAATATGAAAATACAATAGGCGCATTAAGAAAAGTAATCGCATCTAAAATTAAGCCTTCTCCTGGAAGAAAAAGAAAGGGAGCGCCTTCATATTGTCTAAAATATCTTACGTAAATCCATTGACACCCTTTTTTAGATTTTATAGGAACGTCATTTTTATAAGGCGATACAGTTTGAAATCTTCCGCTGCCTTAGATGCTTTTGTAGTCACTTATCAGTGAAGGATAACTTCTTTTTCATTTCCAAAAATCTCGACTGTCAAAAATGTTAGAGCAATTTATCAGTTTGCTTCAAACTTGAATTTCTATTTCCATTGACTCATTGAATGAATTCAATGAATCGATGAGAAAAGCTTTCCACTCTTCTCAAATTATGTTTGTTAGAGAAAATTCTAGGAGCAAAAATTGTTAAACTTTCCATCTGTCAAAGATTATGAATCATTTTTCAGATATCATTCAGAGATCACCGGATCATGCGCACAAGTTCAATATCCCGATTCATAAATCGTTCCAAGAGCGAAGCATTCGAACGGCCTTCCTGATTGAAAAGTGACGCGCATCTTCTCATCGACCCATAACAGTAGCGCAGGGAGAGGGTGGGAGAACAAATCGAAAACACATTGACGCGTGAATTGTACATGGCCCTGTGGCCATCGCTTTCGGATTACCGCCATAGGAAACGAGGAAATAATAGAAGAATTTTCATTTATCAACGAGAAATGATTATATCGTTAGTTAGATGCGCGTATTTTTTTCTTTCCTTCGGTATTCGGTGGAAAAATAATGATAATTTATTAAAAGATTAAAATCACTTGGGTCATGTCACAAAAATTGAGCATTGGCTGTTTATAACTTGTGCTGCACGAGAGGCAACGGTCATTATCCACTTCAACTGCGTTATTTCTACGTTTAAAAATAGTTAAAACTATAGATTTATTTATTTTTATTTATTGAGCAATGAGCATTGGTATAAACTGATGTTGAAACTCCGGTGATGTTGCGAGATGTAATGTAGATTTATAATTTTTACAAAAAATTGCAGTTACATTCCCATTCACCCTTATGTATGGCTTTATCACCAGATCATTACCTTTTAATATAGATTTTACCTTCGCCTCTGTCTTACGCACAGTGGGTATCTCAGAGGTAGTGCAATGAATAGCCGGGGAAGGGAGGGGGAAGCCCGGTGCTGGCATTTGCCAACACCTTAACGTCCCTTCCGAAGGACGGAACAGCTGAATTTGCGCGGTCTCCTCAAACCACACAAACAGGGGGACGGGCGACCTTGGAAAAATCCTACTTGCTCAGGATTCGTACAAAACATTCGATGAAACGCTAAAGGAAGATAAAGAGAATAGGTTGGACCAAAATATTTTGTGATGAGATTTATCCTGTCTTTGCCTGCACCGTACTTTCGAGTAGCCAAAAGGAAGATCCATTCAGAGAGAGTGAGAATGAGGCAGGATAACAATCAAAGATGAAAAAGTATAAAGAAAGAGACGTAAAGAGTCTTTATTGATGAAAGGTTACAATGAGCCGTCTGATTGCCCTTGCACGAGGAGAAGAGAGCTATTACAAACTAAAAATAATCACACGCTTGAGGTTTGCCTATTCTTTATTTCGTTCTGACATTTTTACTCGAAAAGCACATTGGACGACTTGGAAACCGGACGTAACGATTATGATTATTTGTGCACTGTCGCTTACATATCCGGAAGTAACGATTGTTTATAACTCATTCTTCAGTCCAGGTAGGGTAATATACCTACATCGTATATTTTCCGGGAACCACAAAGTTGTTTATTCGTTTGTAACCCACGTGGCATCACCTGCCACATAAATGATTAAAAGCAATAGAAAATAATTGAAGTGGCGATATTTACAGGAGAAGAATGCAACATAGAATGATGTAAACTGAGAGTGATCTGGTGGCGAGTCAAAGTTGATTGCTATTTAAGTTTTGAGAAGGGCATATCTAATGGGATTTTTCCTTAATTCATGCATATCTATCCCGGATCAAAGGACGCGTCAAATTGTGTTTTCCTTAAACATTCCCAAATTGAACGAAACTGAGCCTTCCACAATTAAGGACGACTCAAGTAGCATATGAAAAAATAACTTGAAATAACATTCTTGGCCTCAAAGAACGATCCGAGACAAACTAAAACTTATTTCGAGGCGAAAATTGAAAGCAAGCTAGGCGAAATATTCTGCGTCTTAATTGTAATGCCCCGCGGTTAGAGAGAGGATCTCATTTAATCAAACAATGTTAGAAATAGGAACGAAATTATTTCACCTTTAGCACTCACCGTTTATCTATAGTAATAAGGATCACTTTTCTTCTTTACTTTCATTTAATAAGGGAAACAGGGCGCCTTTTTTCCTAGCACATTACGTCTTTTTATACTGTATTTTAGTATTTTTATTTTATGAGCTATAAACGGAAGCAAGAATTTTTAATAATTTACAGATAAATTTATATTTGCATTTTTCTTATTGTTTTGGTCAAATACTATAGACCACGACACGAAATTTCATAAAATCCGCAGTATATCACTAGAGTGCCATTTAATAAGCCACCACATTAGTCTTTGGATTAGAATTGTTTATTCTAGATAGGTGCGAATATCATAATCTACCGATCCTGAGCTAATTCCAAAGTTAAATTAGGAGCAGAACAATATAACTACGTACCTCAAACGGCTAACCAGCAAGTCATTACTTCCAGGAGATAAAAAATAATAATTGGAAAAATGGTATCCTTCCAATCGATGGTTTTCAAAGACTGTTGACTGGAGTACCGCCAGTTGTTTTCAACTGCTTTTCATGACCATCTTTGTTATTACTCGCTGGAATAGAGAGACAGAATGAGAGTAAAAGAACTCAATCTTTTGACTCGTTATGGCGTTGGAGCAGTGTACAATGATGCAAATGGGATGGTTTACAAGAGTCGAAAAGTAGATATGAAGGATAAAAGTAAAGCAGGCTGGGCAAAACCATGGAAACATAAAAGGAGACGACAGGTAAAAGATGGACTAATTCTTCCCTTTTGACAATCTCAATTTAAAAAAAGAAACGCGGCGAAAACTGTTTCGTTGAAGTAGTTTTCATCCATTTTAAATGTTTTCACACTTTTAGCTTTTGTGGAATGAGATTTCTTCCTTACTTATTGATCCTTTAACTCCTTATCTCGTAATTTCTTTGTCTCCCTCGTCCCTTGGATTTCTGATCACCTAGAGATCGGATTCCCAGCTTCTTTCTCGTTAATTATAGAAGCCTTTGAGGATTTGTGTTTTCATTAAACGAATACAATCTCCATCTCTTAACTTCTTCTACTCTTCGACGCGTTTCATGTCTTATCTCTTCTTATTTCAATTTTCCTCAATTCCAGTAAAACTAATAAGAAGGGAGCGTATACAATTCGAGATTCTTATTTACTGATAGGAAGAATTATTTCAGCTTAGCGATTTTAAAAGAGATTTTTATCTTCATTTCTGGCGATTGAATTAAACAGAGAGGAAAGCATCTCCATTCGGGAACGAGCGTGAATTTGGAAATTGGTAAAGAAGAATTCGATTTTTTTTTAATAGATCGATACCTTTCTGTTTACGACTCGGCAAGAAGTGAATTAAATTTCGTCAAAGATCAAATAATATTTCCCGTTTTTATCGAAAGTGAAACTTTTCTTTGATGGCGCGCTACAAAAACACATCTACAAGTTAAATTTAGTGTTTTAATGTAAAAAATGAATAATATTTTAATATCTCTTGCTTTTTCACTGCATACTTGATCTAATTATAGAATGGATCTAAATTTTAGAGACAACGATCAGTGGACTGGAATAAATGTTGGACAAAGTAATAACAGTACTGTACGAATGAATAAAAAACTTCAATTTATGTACAGTTAGGTAATATATATATATATATATATATATATATATATATATATATATATATATATATATATATAATAACAAAATCTTCAGCAATAGATAACTTATAGTAAGTAGTAAAGCGTAATAATTCTTCTCATAAATTTAGTGTTAGTGAAACTCGGCCTTTCTAATTAGCATAATGTTTTTAAAGGCAACGGTTAAGAATCGTGATTTGTTAAATAATGTGGCTAAAAATATCAATTTTAATACTTAACGTCTCAACTGATGTTCATCTGCAATCCTTAGTTTATGCAACTAGTAGAAACTTATTTCAGCGTAAATCTTGCTCCACAGTTTACTGTTAAGACTTATATAGCAAAATACTCGTATGCTTGGCAAGCAGGAAGGCTGTCGAAGCAACTAGCCAGCAGTATGAGCTTAAGGCCTGTTTTCCAATCTAAGATGAACTCAAAGAATAGGGATACAATAATAAAATATCCTTCGACAAACTGTTTGAGGATAGAGGCCCCTGTCGCTTAAAAAAAGAGAAGAGTCGCAGAATTTTCTCAAATGCGTATGTTCTACGCTATATACCTGATTTTTATCTTTCAGCAATATTGTACTAGAGGAGAGTAACTCGAAGTAAACAGCAGTTTACTTGCAGATTCACCTCGTCCAAATAATAACTCTTCTTCGGTGATGATTAATTCGCTTGAAAGAGACAAGCGTTTTCATGAGGAAGATATTCCTCTCCCAGTTCTTTACGGACACGATTGACTAATCCTAAAATATTTGGATATCGGCCATTATTTATCTTGACAATAGCGGAAGTAAAGGAAAGACTGGGCTTATTGCGGCATTTGATTGATATACGGCTTGTAGTTTCCTTATATAGAATTTCAAATGTGTGCGTGTATTTTTGTGTATTTCCATAAATAAACAAATAATAGAGGCATTGAGTTCATGTCGTGAGGGCCGGAATTACTAAAAGAAGCAAAATTATTTCATAAAAGATATCTCGGTCTTTTCAATCGAATAAAACAATGAATTTTGTACCTTCGTCAGCAGATCGATGTAACTGCCTCGGAGAAATTGTTGAGACAGACTATGAGAAAGGAACGAAGATGAATAGCTTTTACGCCTAGAGTTCATTTTCTCGGGTATTTAGTGAATTTCAATCTATTACAAATTAAAGTTTCGGAGCACAATTCAATATCACTATAGGAACATTTATTGTGGACTCTAAAATAACTTTGTCGTATTGCACTATATTTGTTTTTGCATCTAATGATTAAATAAGCGGTAATTATTTCAGAAAAATATTTTTAGGAACATGAATAACCAATAAAGCTATTACGGAAAGTTGAAAGTCGCTTAGTGCAATACGTTTGCTGAATTATTATGTATAATATTCGGTATTCAAGTAAATCCTACTTTAAAATTTCATTTTTAAGATTAATTACTGCCCCATGAAGCTCCCTTAAGTAAATGCTGAATGTATTATCAAAATCGCTGGTACTACGAACGTAAAAAGACTTTACTTACAAGAATTCTATTTTTTCGATCAATAAAAGCGAAATACACCATTCAAATTTACTTTGATGCTGGTAAAATTCTGCTTTTGTCGAACGCTATTTCTGATTTCTACGCGATAACCATATTCAGTATGCACTATATACATGCAGAGAAACAAAAAAATCGGTGAGTTTGCATGGATTTACTGGCTGTAACTCTTGATCGCCGTTCTTCCGTCAAAATGTTTTTTACAGAAACATATATAAAAAAATGGTTTCTCCAAAACAAACAAATTTCAAATTCCTCAATTTCCACTTCGTTTACAACAGCTTTCTCGCGAGGGGTCCCCCTCTGTGGGGAACCTCTAATTCCGGCCAACGATTAACGTGGGTGGTCGTTAATCCAGGGGCGACCATTTCACGCCTTTAAACATTACTCTCCCAACCCAACCCCGGCTATCCATTGGATGTGCCTTCCAATCATTTCTAAAGGACATAAATCTCGGAGGTATTGGGAGATTGAACTGTCTCCGCGTCCAATGAAACCAAAGGCGTAAAATCTCGTCCGATAGATTTGTCGGTATTTGGTAGACAATCGGGGGACGGATATTGATAAAAATTTTTAGTGAAAATGGAAAAGGTATTTGTTGTAGAAGAACAAAATTTCGTGAAAGGACGAGAGGACGTATCGTAAAATGAAATTCAAGGAAGAGTAGAAAGGAAGGGTATATATATTTTGTCAATTAAAGAAGATTAAATGGAAAGGAATAAGATATGGAGAGCGCAAGAAAAATATAAGGATTTAGTTACGCTTGGTTGCCATTTTATTAGTAGTTATCTAGAGATGCCAACCTCTACGTAAACTAAATGTCCAAATGTGGTTTTAATTATATGTTTAAATTTCATAATGGCACATTATCCTTCATGGAAACATTGGCCGAGTTGAGTTGCACAGAAAAATCCCGTTTCTACGGAATACCGGGGTAACAGAAATGCCGTTTCTACAAAATGATAGTGCCTGATATGGAAGTGCAGAAAAAACATTTCAGAGGTGCGCATTTGTTCTTTATAAAGTCGATTTCAGTTCCAAAAATTGCACCTTGATCACTTAAGCAGAAAATGACCCTTCTGCACAATGCGAAACTCCCGAAGATAAGTGTTCGTCGTTGAAACAAGCATCTCTTCAGGTTCGCAATTCGCTCGGGTTGCGTTTCAAAAAACCAGGGAGTATTACGAATCAGCGTATTGCGAAAGACATTTTTACGCAAAAGCAGTGCTATAAGAAAGAGATTCGTTCCTAAAGGGATTAAAATCATGAGTAAACACGACAGCTATGTTCCTAAAAGGGCCTTGTTGCGCGAAATCGTGCTAAACGAATACAAAATCCCATTGAAAACCATGTCAAGGATATGAGAGGACACGAGAGCGTGTGCGATATGTATTAGGTACTTATTTTATACAATACTCTAATTATCATCATAGTATTTAGATTGGTGGCTTAAAATATTTTTACATACTATTTGTCCTAAGGAAGGCCATTACATAATTTTTAGGCAACGTCACTACAATATAAAATACAAATTACACTGTGCTGACATCTTCCGCCAAGCATATGAACCGGGTGTAATACAGTGTGCCCTCGGTTTAACGTCGCTTCGATTAACGATTAACGACGAACGAACTTAGTAGTACCATGAAAGTACTGAACGCGGCAGCGATGGCGAGGAGGAGCCTGAGAAAGTTGCCTCGGCAAGGAGTGGTGATTCATCTAAATGGAGATCTCACATGAAGACTGAGGACGAATCATCGGTGTGCACCGTTTTACTGCCGGGCCGAGTGTAATGAATTTGCATTTTATTGCACTGATCTAAATTTGAATACCAATACTATATTTCAAAATATTTCCTTCCTCTAATAAGCAGCATTATGTAGTTCTGCACTATGTTAACTACAGAATACTTTTTATTTGGACGTTTTATCACGAATAGTTTATTAGATACGCGATTTTTTCAGAATGTAAGCAAATATTTTTTAAATGCCCCGGAATAAATCCGTCAAACGGAACGGGACGGAACACTCGGGTATTTAAATCCGGCGGATAAAGGTTAATGTTTAATCTATGTTTTTAATAATCATTTATACATTATATAACACTCGGGGGTAAAAAACACTCTGGGAATGGAACCCCCCTTATAACATGTTACTTTTGTACATTCGACTTTCGTGGACGTTTTCAGGAACACATTACTATGTACGAAAGTAGGGGACTGCCTGTATTCGAATTAACGAAGTCAATGATTCGACTTTACATCGTCCTGACTTGGAGCTTAAATAAAGGAGAAAAAACATTGCATAGATGACTCTCGCGCGCATCAGTTGCAGCGGATCGCATTATTTGAGTGGAAAATGTGTTTTTGATCGATATTAAATTTGCATGGTGACATTTTGTTTCGATGAGTAGAAATAGATGTGGTAGTAATGGCCTTCTTCTCGAAGTCCCTCCCCCCAGCATTAATTAAAATCGTCTTAGTCCCATGAAACATTACAAGCTTTGTGAGTTGTGCAGAAAGAAATGTCTGCCAAGTGCCATATTTATAATCTTGAAATTATTCTGTACTTTTTGGATAACTTGAGTTTAACGCATCGCTATTTTATTGTCGTTTGTATCCAGTATTGCCAATCCAGCGAATTCGTAACTTCATAAAAAGAACGATTATAGGTTCTATCTAGCTCCTAAAATAATACTATAGCGACCATTTACAGAACTAACAAATCGATTTAACAGTCTGTCTAATTCTAATTATCGGTTAAAATTATGGCATCTGCGTTCATATGTTCATATTGAACACAAAAAATTGAATAGCAGAATATTCTTTTCGTTCGTCTAATACTTTTTATTTTATTGTTTTCTTTTTGCTATTTGAACAATTAACTGCAACACTGGAACAGTGGATATCATTTACGGGAATAGTGGTATTGTTGGGCATAAGGATAAAGGAAGAGATAGAGCGCTTGTACAAAATGAAGTGGGGATCAGAGAAGAAAGTTTTCGTCTGAAAGAACGAGTTACGTACTCTATTACATAAGCATGCCGACTTTATTTATATGGTTAAAATTTGCTGGAACAACATTGACCTACTATTATATTTGGAAAAGATTTTTTCGCAAGATAACAGCCATATTTTCAAAAGTACCAAAATTTTATTTTTGCCGCACGTTTCGCGTTAAACGTAATGTAACAGGTTTTCCGACTTAGATACAGAGAGTAGTCGTAGGCGAACTTTTTGGTAGGTAGATTGTAGCCTATTGGGAAGGTTATATCTCCGCCGCTGTGTAGGCTAATTTCGTCGTCTATAATTTTTAAAGATGCGGAAATCTCCTCTTCTTTAACGGTACTAAATTCAACCGGGGACGTTAAAAATTTTCTTTTTTAAGGGGGGTTTCCGACACCCCTGCACTACATAAGAAAAGCATTGGAATCGGTTTCGGGTATTATAAAATCGCATTTTAAAATTAGTTGGAATCACGATACTAAGTCGGGACCTAAATGGTTTGTTTTAAATAGAAAGAAGTTCATTTTGATTACTGTGAAAATTCAATTACATTCCGAATTTCCCGGTAAATTATTTTTTAATACGAAAAAAACGCGACTTTTAAGCAATAAGAATTGTCAGTTATGTACCATGGCCACCTCATTTGAGCGAGTGGTAATATTGGGTGAATTTTAATCGAAAGGGAAGTAATGATTGCTTAATTTAAACGATAGGTTTGTTTACTGCATTGCGTGAAAGAAATGCGAACGAGCATACGACCGCTAATATTTTAATTAGCTTTTTGTTTTGTTTACCTTGACGATGAAAGAACTTAGTAAATAGCTTTTATAATTCACATTTTTTTTGTAATCACTATAAATGCACCGGCCATGCGTCAAATATCTTTCTTAATTATGGAATGAAATTAATCATAATCATTGTCAATATAGAAGTTGCTTTAAACTGCCCAATAAAATTTGCAAACGAAAAGATTTTTTCAATGTACGCGTGAAGTGTCTATCTTTCTATTTGAAATGTTGAGTTGTTCATCAGTACAATGCATTGGAGTCGTTTCTGACTTAAAGTTTTTACGCTACGTGTTTATTTGTTTTAAATTTACATGAAACTTTTCACATAAATTTTCAATCGGTTTTTGTCCTTCATGATTTTGTTTCATTATAAGCTATGTAAATGCACTTGAAAGCCTTAGTCCAATAATGCAAAAATCCGAGGTAATAATATATAATGCCAGTTACCATAGCAACCTATTTATGAAATGTCGAAAAATCGGAAAAAATCTAATATAAACTTAAAGTATGAAGGAGGAGAATGGAAGAGAGCAAAGGAGGAAGAATGGGAAGTGCCGTCAATTTAATATGTAATCCACGCATACCCGTCATATTGACGGACTTTTGTATTAGTGTTAATAATAATTTTATATTGATTTATGTGTTCTGATGCCGTTTATATCATATGTAGTACCATAAAGCTCCATAAAATGCAGTATTTAACGTCTTTTTGCGTTTCAAGAGATTTTGAACCCGAGTTTTTAGAACCAATCATTTCGTATAACATGGGTTCTTATGAGAAATAGTGATGCATTTTACGTTGTTTCGCTCTACGTCGCAATTTTCTGGAACGAATTAACGGCGTTAATCGAGGCAACACTGAATTTTGTTCTGCGATCCATATGTTGAGCAAACTCTCCTTTTCTATCAGTGTTTCACTTCGATTATGCCTCCTCAGCACGATTGATGTTAAAGAAGTTGCCCCCCTGAGCACACTTTTTAATTTTTCCAGCAGTTCTGCAAATAGTTCTCACAATCGACGGAGCTAGAGAAAGAGCGCGGCCTATAGCAGCGTGCCCTTATCCAATTTTTAAACGTTTTATTTAGGGCTGCGATTTTTAAGGATTAATCAACCGATTAATCGTTAAATTTTTAATCGATTAAAATTTAATTAATTGATTAAAATCAAATCTATTTAAACACAGTTCCTGATATCACAATGGCGAACAACAAAAGCGTGAAATCTATAACAGGAAAGTTAAATGAACATTTTGCGTTTAAGTTAAATGCAGATGGAAAAGTTGATGATAGCAAAAAGGTTAACTGCCGTCATTGCAACAAACAGCATATCATGGTTCTAATACGTCGTTGGCATATCACCTGCAGCACAAACACCCGCTGCAATATCAACGCGTATTTGCAAACGAACAGAAACGTACTGCTGCTCAACAACAGAATTCAATAACACAGTATGTATGTCAGAATGAGGAACCAGTGAGCGCTAAAGTTAGCAAGGATTTAACAACTGCCATCGCACAATGGATCGCTAGTTCTGGCCGTCCGACTGCTATTGTGGAAGATCCCGGTCTGTGTTTGAACTCCCCAGAAGAGATCCAAGACAAGATAGAATAATAGGACACTATAAAAATTCAACTCTTTTATCAAAATTGAATTTATAAGGCGTTAATTTTGTTTTACTTAAATCTCTAAATACGCCAGAAAAAATTATCATTAAAAATAAAATAAGAAATGTATTAAAATATTAATTTTACCTACTCTGATCTCCTAAATTTATAAATATAAATTTATGTATATAATTTATACGGCAGCGTACATACATTACAGAATTCATTCTTGGGTTCTAAACATTCGCGAGAATGTCCGACGTATCTATATTGCACGCGCTTTGAATCTGTGGTTAAATCTCTCGACGGAATATCATCGAGCTCTATTTTCACACGCAGTCACTCCCTACCTCTCTATCCAACTCTCCCTCCACCCTCTCCCTCCCCACATAACTCCATTCTCTCTACCTCCACATCCCTCTAACCTTCTCTCTCTCCACCTCTCCTATCTTTCTCTCCCCGTCTCCCCTTTCTATCCCCAATAAACCCGAGAGACTACACATGGCGAATAGATCCCTCGGACGTGACAAAACATCCGAGAATTTCATCTTCGGCCCTTGCGAAATTGTCAGACACTCAGGAAGGTGATACATTTCGACAAGTCCTATTGCGTCAGCGACGTTTGTGTCACGCTCGCCGATCTTCGTCTGAAGGAACAGAAACGCCTCGAAAAGGCGTGGGTTTGAGGGACCGAGATATCACAGAAATCCGACGCCCACGCCTCACCCTCGTGGTGGGTTTCATCGAATTCACTGGAAAGTTAAAGGGAAAATTGCGGAAATAACTCCATTAAAGGTAGTTAAAAGTAATTAATTAGTTGGTGGGTTAATTTATTTTAATTAATAGCGTCACCCGCGATGAGTGCAAAGTTTATTCCGCCAAGGTTTTAGAGTGTTATATATAGATGAACTTTCAGATAGTGCGCGAAAATTGCCTAGAAAAAGTATTTAATTAATACTGGCATCCACACAAATGCCGAGTTCTTATAACCTCAAAGCAGATGTCTTAGAATATACGGAGTTCGAATATATTTCCCGTTTATTAAAAAAATACGTCATACGTGCCAAATCTGGCAAATAAAGAAATATAGATTAAACTAAGTAAAAAATATCAATGAGGTAATTGAATTATATGAAACTTTTTGGTAAAATCACCAATTAGAACCAAAAAAATAAAAAAAATCCATCATTAAAGAACATATTCCGCTCTCGTTTTATTTACCTGCGATTTCATTGAAGGAATAATCGTTGAAACATACCCAAAATGCGCACTTACTCATTTTAGGCGTTCTTTACAAAAAGTAGAAAACGAGAGTTTTATGGTCAGGTCGTGTCCGCCAGTCTGTCCGTCTGACCGTCCGCATGTTTTATCTGCAAAACTATTTAGCAGGTATTCATGAAATTTTATATTTAGGGCGTAAGAACAAAGAAAATAAGAAAATGATATAAATAACAATAGCTCGAGAACTGCTTATTCGATTATGGTCTATACGTTTTCGTCGGTGTGACGTATAAAGATGATTTAAAGCGATCACTGTTTGCAATAGCATCTCGAATTATATTTCAGAAGCGTTTCATTTTTAGGCGTTCTTTACAATAAGTAAAAAAGAACGCCTTATATTCAGGTCGTGTCCGTCTGTCCGCATGTTTCATCTCAAAAACTAATGGACGGATGTTGATGAAATTTGGTATTTAGTACATAGGTGCAAAGAAACTAATAAAAAGATATAAATGGTTCCCGTAGCCTGACCGGGCGTGCCACTTTACTGATGACAAAAATAAAATTTCTTTATATCTCGTAAAATAGCACTTATAACGAAAAAAGTCTTCAAACTAAAATTGTAGAACTGTTATTTTCTGTACATTTTTATCGAAGGAGCAGCCCATTTCAAGAAAATCAAACAAGTAAGTTGTAATTCACTTGGAACAGAAAATTTTAATTGTGGTCAACGAAAACAATCTTCATAGTAATTGAAGTGAACAATATCTGCTGTAAATACCTATTTACTTTTAATTTTATTTCGTGTACAGGCAACATTTGGGAAATGAAGGGTAATGGATCGTCTACTACAAAGAAATGAACGTAAAAACGGTTATTTTTTTACGTATACAGCGTAAGTGGAAAGAAGTAATTTGCGACAAAGGAAAGAACGTGAACATAAAGATTATATTACTACTATTCGAGTGATGTATGTTTTAAATAATTTTCGATTGTATTATTAATTACAACTGATTAGGATATAAATTGGAGAATCAAAAATTCGATATTTGCTTGTCATCACTACTGGCAAATCATTTTCATATCTTAGCCATTGTACTAAGCCATTAATATATGTCTTTTTCGATATGATTGTATAAATCGTAAAGAACGCCTCTGCCTCGCATGTATGCACGCATTATGTGTGCATTTTTCCTCTCTTGCTTAAGTTTAATAACAAATTAATCCTTTACTAATTGATTTAAATTAACAATAAAAAGCGTGTTTGGTATATATTTGATATAGATCACGTCACTTGCTAGATAAGGGAGTTTGGTAATTGGAAGATCCTCAAAGTTAAAATAATGTGTCGCACATATATGCTTAAAAAGCGACCAATCTATCCAACAGTCTCATTTGATGGCTGAGGTTTTCATTTTTGTGAGACAAGAAATGAAATAAATTATTTTAATGATTAAAATTAACAGCCAGTAGCATAGAGATTCACCTTATAATAATAAAATATCCGTGCTGAAACATCTGTTAACGCTTCGAATATATCTAATTATAACCTAAACGACCTTGAAAATTGGTGTGAAGGAAAGATTTAATCCATGTAAATATACTTAAATTTTGTAAATTCGACGTGCCTACCCAATTCATACTGTTTTTTAACAGAGTGCTTATGTCTGGCAATCTCTGTCTCACCGTACTATGTGAGCCACTGAGACATTCCCCCCCTCCCGGCTCTCTTCAAGGAGCAAATGGGTTCGATAATTCAAGTACATACTACAAAAGTACAAAATTCTCAATGGTATATTGTGCCGTTTTTAAACGCAAGAGTCCTGGTTGCCTCCGCAAACAATTACGTTATATTTAAGCGCTTTTATTCGATCTAACTGAGGCAAAAATACTTGGTATTGGTGCAAGAAAATTACGTACAACATTACCAATAATGGAGTGGCCAAAGGGAGGTGGAGGGCTTATTTCCATCGGTTCTTAATGACTTTGGTGAAGATTCGTAACTACCTTCTGTTATTCGTATGAGCAACAAATTCTCTAGTTCGCAGCTGATTGTTATTTATATGTGCTGACATAAAATGTCCTATAATTCTTGAAATTTCGACTACAGGGAGAAGAGAAATTACTACAGAAGCGAACTCGAGAGTTTGAGTTCTCGTGAGGCGACGCCTCAGTTATTTGCGCCTGGTCATGCTGAGCAAACGCTGAAAAATTGGTCGAGTGAAGACCAACCGCTCCTGAATTAAAAACTAGCATACATACAAATGTATAATTCAATTATATACATTTTGGAAACTACTGGGTTATCCCGGACCCTTATTAAAAATGCTATAGTATTTCCATTGCATCCTAGTGTCCGAATCCAACCCGCAATCACTTTAACCCAACCAGGGAGGAGGAAAATAGAACGAATCCAACCCCCAGCCACTTAACCCAACTCGGGGGAACGAATCCAACCCCCAGCTACTTAACTTGGATTCGGGTACTAGAGTACAATGACAATGTTATAGCATTTTTAATACGGGTCCAGGATAACCCAGTAGTACCACATTTTGGATATTCGACCTCTTATCTTTTTTCAAAGCGCATCTATCAAAATCAATTAGTATGATTTATAGGAGGTCTTCAAAGAAAAACGTATATTATTCCGAGAAAACATCTATATATCTATGACAAATGTGAACTACAAGAAGTAAAATAATCATAAAAATATGTGATGTTAAATATACTTTTATGAATAAAATGTATATCAAACGAATTCGTAGAATATAAATTTAAATGAATGCTTTTTATTGATCTAGCGTCCCAAAAAGTGCAACTTATTTGAATAATTACAGTATTTTGAGTACCTTATGTTCCTAGAAATTTCATTGTGTATAAAGAAATAGATATGTAACGAGGAGAACTAGAAATACAAACTATTTGGTTCAAATTTGAGTTTTCAGCGTATAGAAGATATCTTATACTAGTAACCATACATGCATTTCTTTATACGTTCCTCTAAGCCACGAAGGAAGCATTATGTAATGTTGGCATATTTTGTGTATTCCTAATGGAATTAGTAGAAAAGAAGAATAAAGGGCGAAATTTACCAACCAAGTTTGAATTTCAGGGTAACGTTCTTTTCTTTTCTTAATCCATTAACATCCTCCACACTGTTAATGTAACGGTTTAATTCAGATATTTTCTAAAAAAATTAATATTTCATTTTCTGGTCATATAACTACTATAAGACAATGTACTGATCATTTAATGAGTTTCATTACTATGTATATAAATGAATAATATCTCCGTGTGAATAATTGCTATTTTATATCTTAAAAAAGTCTTAATTTATTATTAGAAAATGAATATGAAAACAGCATAAATGCGGGATTAATTTAAATTGATCACCTTCAAGTTTACCGCAGATCCCTTAAACTTTGATATTTAACATAAATATTTCCAGATAAAATGTTATAGTTGATTTGATTTGAAAGATGATTTTTAAAATCCCCGGTTACCGATTATTAACGAGACCATCGGCACTATTTTTCAATTCGATCAACGCGATTGGTTGTTGCGAATGAACCGGAAATAAAAGCGGAAGAACGCGATGCAGCGTAGTCGTTAAAACATTCAAGATTTTAAATTTTGTATGAGAAAAGATAAAACGATCGAAGAGCTGAATCAACCAAAGAAAAAGATATCTAAAAAGTCCTCTCAAAACTAATCGAATTCTTCGACCGAACTAAAATTATTATATAAAGCATCATATAAATTTATTAAGGTATTTATTATACAAACTATCCCTCCAATAGCTTACAAAGTTTGTAATATCACTCTCTAATAGCCATCAACATCCTTTCTATGGTTGCTGAAGAGACATATATATCAATTTAAGTTTTGTATTAAGGGCATATTCTAGTTTGACCATTCACCAGTTCACAAATAAAAATGAAATTATATCACGTGAGTGCAACGAAACAAATTTCATTCTCATCTTATACAAATTCAAGAATAAATTGAAATATTTATGTTGGTATCTGATGTACGTCCTGACGATTAGACATTTTTAAAATGAAAATGCGGCACTTATGGATCTAAAACTCAGTACCTTAAAAATTCGTTACGACACGTTGGCATTCTTGGGATAATCCCTGGTGACCTCCCAAATGCCTTTCATGAATTCGTCTTATGCGGCTCAATGGCTACACTTAAATTGTTAAAGAACTACTGTGCGGCTAATTCACAGACGGATTTGCTATAAGAAACAAAAAGTCCAAATCAGGACTAATTCCTAAATTTAACGTCTCGAATTGATTACTTATATTGACAGGAAATGTTTCAGTGTGTGTTAGTCATTCCATGGAACTCTCATACAATAAATACCACTTGTAGTTTATAGTTTATCAATGATAGAGACAAATTTGAAAACAAATTAATAGAGCATTATCAGGTTTAAAATACTAAAAACAATATCAAAAGCTCTTTCTGACATTATATTTTGCATGTGTGTTTTTAAATAAACGAATTTAATAAATGTTACTGTTTATTCCTTAATATGCCTGTATCAACTGTACATTACTGAAGAGTAGTCGAGCGGAAAAGAAAATAACACATTTGTTCACTCGTCTATGCTCAAGCCGAGTTCGGTTATCTGTGGCAACAATCGATAAAATGCGATTTAAAACGCAAAAACTCTCTTTTATTGTAAATTCAAGAAAATGCGAACAATTATAAAAATTCGGTGACAAGAATTAGAATCCACAATCTATTCCTCTTAGAACAGTACAAACCTCGCTCCGATATCATAATTTTAAGATATTTTAATGTATTAAAGAAAACATCTATGCACGATGAATTTGAGATTTCCTATGTAAAACAAGTATGGAAAAAACGTTCCTGGAATCGAACTCAGGACTTGAATCTTCTCCAAATAAAATAAAGCCCGGAGATGAGCCCTGGCAGCATGAGCCTCATACCAAGTTTCATGAAAATCGGTCCTTTACAATGGACCTATGAGAAATACCAACTTAATTTTTCGTTTATATTAAGGGCCACAGGGAGGATATTTTTTTAGTCGTTATAAGGCACTAATATTAGGGCGTGATTCTGAATAGTTGACTAAACATCTTTCACCAGATGTTTGCTATTTATTTTTATCTCCACTTAATTAAACATATTTCGAACTAAATTGATATTTTATCACAGAGCCAAAAGAGACGCAATTGAGATGGCTCGTTTAACAGTCTTATTTATTTAAGAACTGGTATAGAAGTCCGTCAATATGACGGGAAGAATATATTTACATATATATTACTTATATGAAAATTTAGACAGTAATGGGGTTTCGATTGCGACAATAGTATGAAATCGCTAAATTTTGCCAAAATAAGTAATTTAAACTTTACATTCGAATGTTTGCGAAGGGAAGGAGAGAATCGGCGATAAGAATAAAAATCTATTTCATCTCCCTTTATAAAAGTCACAGTTTGAAGATCGAGGATCAATTTTTTTAATTTTCATGAGCAGAAGTATGAAAGCTTGCACGTCGATAAATTGATTTTTACGTGTTGTCTTATGGGAAATAGAAATTATCCACTGGAGTCGAACCCGGTTCTTTTTTGAGATTATTTTTTTTAATGGCTTTTACTATAAGAATCAAACATTCTTACCAAATTTCAATCTTCTGCCTACTCGGAAAGTTTGTTAAAAATAGCATTACAGTAAGTAATAAATCGTAGTTCTAGATTCTCCCGCTCTTTTATATCGGCTCTTTAAGAGTGGCGCCACAGTCGAGCATTACACTTGACGCATTATCAAAGCAAATTTTATAGGATTAATGATGATAAACAACCCAATTTCTCGCCTATTGCAGTGGACCAAAGAACAAAAATAATAAAAGTAATTATAGGATACTTCAGAAAAACATAGCATTGTAAACCATACATTTTAGGATAAAAGTACAATTAAAGAATAATCAATCTTTATTCTAGCGTTTAGTGAATTGAAGGAATGGAATGTCGAATGAAGTATGAAATTAAATATTTAGGAAGAAAGTAGCGCGTCCAACAGTGAATAGATAGTTATATTCAATAAAAGATATTGTCAAGCATTTAAAAGCTCTGATATGAATATAATTTTATCTGTACGAATATGGGATAAGAAGGTACCGGTGTTCCCTGCAAAAAGAATGCCTCTTGAGGGATTTATTTTGACAGAGATAGATGTCGTCCACAGTACGAATAAATAAGCGAATTCGTACATAGCGTTAGCGATAAGCGGGTGAATCTGCAGGATGTACTGGGTGAATTGATGTTTGGAGAGCAAAAAAGCGTAATATTCATTTGGAAATATTCCTGTGGAAATTTGAATTTAAAATATAATATAATTCCATTTGTGAGCTGACAGTATTTTGTGAAAATTAAAAAAAAATCGAAAAGATAGTTCAAAACTTGTCCATATTTTGGTTTTTGCCAAAAGTGCACACATTGTAACAAGTTATACTAAGAAATTACTATTTAAACCTCAAAATTATAAATATTTGCTACAATCCACATTTCATTAACTTTATGATGCTTGCAAATATTTGAAGAATATTTTTTTATTTGTCGCAAAAGCTTTGGTATAATTTGTCTTATGCAAACATAAGTATATACTAAAAACTGTAAACATACCTTCAAATGCATACGATGAATTTCGATATGGTAAGAACTTAGCGCAGTGTTCTCACTAACAACTTACTTTATAAACGCATTACGCTGCTTGCTTCATCGGCATGTAGCTCTTTTGGAAAGATATTTCAAGAAAACACCTTGCTTCACATTTTCTGTCTTCGTAGGCAGGCATAACTTTCTGACAGGCACATTTAATCGCTTGATGAAAAAGCTATGTAAGAAAAGATGGCGAAAGAAAAGATAGTCTAGTCAGTTCTGTTATTTAATTTCGAAGGAGATGATGAGTGGTTTTTAGAGAGACCCTGGTTGAACGGACGAGGGCGCCTTGGTGAGCTGTCAAGAGAGTTTTCTTTTTGTTTAACGTTCTCCTTGGAAGCAAGGCCACGCATACGCTCGTCTGTTTTCATTTTAGGTTTGAGCGTTAAGAGAGATATTGACGAAAGGAGACGGTTGCTATTTCTATGGACGCTAAAGGATAAAATAAAACAATTCGATTGCCTCGTGGAAAAGAGGACCTTTTCGTCGAAGCGACGCTCCCCTCGAAAGTTTCCCTTCTCGTCATAATACGGTTCTACTTGTTCGAATTTCCGGATAAACCGTCGTCTATTGGAATGTACCTTCGAAGAAAATCGGAGTAAAAAGTGATCAAAAGTTTCCCCTCCCGGTCGGATGAGGAAATGGGAATTTTTGCTTCTTTTAAGTTCGTCTGCTTTAACATAAAAAAGGTTCAATTGAAAAGGAACGGCCTTTGCTTCTTATACCATGAATTCGCCCAACAAATACCGCGGACACACCAAAATTACCCTCGCATCACTGTATACTATTAATGCGATGAATACTCAGTCGTGGATTATGCTTCAAAAGTTGCTTTTGGTGGTCTTATTATCAAACTACTTAACTATAGGTTCAGATTAGGTTCCGTATTGCTTTATAGCGATTGTTTAACAGTAAACTCGTTAAATGTAACAATCTTTTTAAATGTCTTACTATCTGGGGAACCTCTAAAGAAGCAACTATATTATGCTGTACCTAATTCTATTGATACTCGACTACACAGCAAGTAAATGTAACTCCTGTCTCATTTTCACCTACATTCTTATCCTTCTCGCTAAGGGCTAAGTCAGCGTAATCGCTGGAATACCTAAGTAAACTAATGGAAAATAGATTCTTTCTTTGTGCTCGGACTAAACGTCATTAGATTGGCTAAACGGTAAAGAGGATTACCGTGTAGTATAGCACATGAAGCCATTTCGCCAATAACGGCTCATACGATTATTTTTCTTTCCGACAAGGAAACTTATATCCTCCTCAGGAAAGAGGTTAAAGAAGAGATCTGGATAGAGAAGCGATTTAAACTATAACATGTGTTCCTTCGATCAGTAAAAATTGGAACATGGAATTATTAAAGAATAGCATAGTTCTGATGATACATGAGAAACCTTTTCATCAACGTCTACAATCAATTGTTATTACTTCTTAAGAATGATCTAAATCTGTTTATCTGTGTCGAATACAAACAATGCTATAGTAAAAAGGAGTTAATATATAATACTTTTTGTCATTGATTTAATCGATTTTACTAAAATCATTCACCCGTCAGTAGAAACAATCTTCATTTTCAGCTGTGAAACATTACCATTAATTTGGATCTGAAATGAGAATCGGACTCTGTTAACTATTTCATTTCCCCCGTTGGAGCGAGCTTTTTTAGGAGTGAATTGGTAAATTAGGGTGAAGAAATAAGACATCTAATTTTATAGGCATTAGAGGAAACAGTTATGCATACACAACTATGGCTGAGTTCATCTGTTTACTATCCAGCTGTGTTGTAACTTTTCGTTCAACCTCACTTTATCTCACAGCAAATTCGTTAATCCGGTAGACTATAACACATTATTTATAATTCAGTCATTTCTTATTACTCTAGTTAACAGGATATGTTAAAGTGCAAGACACATGCCATTAATGACGAAGGGATTAGGCTTCTTTCCTAAATTCTCGTAATCACGAGTTAATGTATATGGTCGTTTTAAATCCAGCTATCAGGTGTTGAGAATTTTTATGAATGCACAAAACAGCTTATTAACTTTAAAAGGCCATTAATTTAACGCCGACAGCGAGTCTTGAGGAGAAAATGTAAAATTACTCCGAGCTACATGAAAATAAACACCAGAACGGCGATTTTTTCCGCTTTAAAAATATTTTTATAATCCCCATATGTGGTCCTACATTAACATAAACTTTTAATTTGCATCCTTGTGCACGCCTGGAATAATATTCTCTAAAACTATTTTCTCGTTAGGGCAATCGAATTTAAAATGGCTCGAGCTAAATTTTTAATTAAATTCAAATATATGCGACTAAAACTGGCCGGACTCATTCGTTTAGTGAACATAGGATTTCCATCCCGACTAAAATAATAATCTCTAAATGAATTTCAACTTCAATAACACTTTAGAGATGAACTTGATTTTATTGCAACTCTCGCCTCAGGAATTTTTATTAAAAGTAACATTTAACGAGATATAAAGAAAAGTACAATGTTTATCATCAGTAAAGTGGCACTCCCGATTAGGCTATGCAAACCATTTATACTATTTTACTGTTTTCTTTGCCCTTATGTCCTAAATACCAAATTTAATGAACATCTGCCCAGTGGTTTTGCAGATAAAGCATGCGGACGGTCGGACACGACCTGACCACAAGGCGTTCTTTTCTTTGTTTTTGTAAATACTCCTAAAAACGAAGTCAGTTATTCCATGGCTTGCATTTAAAATGCAAATTCGAAGCAGAAGTATTTTTTGATACATATTACAAGTTAATGTAGGTTAATCGTATAATTCAAAATTGCAAAATGTTTTTCAAATAACAGATTGTAATGAAAGAGTCAACAATTTCCTTACGTACATCAGAAATAAGTTTATGAGTCCACTGCCTCACCCGGTAAGATGTCTACCAAACAATGTATGGCAGTTTTCGAAAAATAGTTTAAGGAACCCGAAATAAATATTAATATTTAATAAAAATTAAGATATATCCGAGAAACTAGGCCAACTTGCACGGAGAACAACAATTCAATCCTTAACAAAATTCTTTAGGATGTGAGTAAAATCTGTCAATGTTTGCGGGCAGAAATAGAATTAGAGGAATTTAAAGTTATTTTGACCTGAAGAAAATAAGATCATCTAAGAATTTAAGAGGAAGTTGAACTCAAGGTACTCAAAATATAAGACATTTGAAATCCTTAGAATATTTTTCTGCCTGCAAAAAGTTACAGACATTTATGCGAGCTAAGAGTGGCACTAATGAAATTTAATGACTGGTAGAGAAGAAATAAAGTGTGTAAAGACACTTTCAAATATTCATTTTTGCGAAGAAAATCTACATTAGAAAATTATTTTAAAATTTACCGCAAGTTATCATTAAAAGGGTCAGATATTTTTCTGATATTTATCAAAATATATACCATTTACTATTCGATGTTTTTTCTCCGTTAAAATAAAATTTATGAAATTAATCCACGAGTCAACCGAATTATTATTTCCACATCTGTTGAATACCATTACAAAAACAGGGGGCTTAAAATACATCCCCTTCATATAAATTTATGACGGGCTTTCCTCATGCTCCTTCCCCTTTTCCACGGAGGAGGGAGTGATCGGAGCGATAATAAAAGCAGGAGAGAGGAGGGCACATATAGGCGAAGGAATTCACCTGATAAATTAAGATTCGAGGGTCGAGGGATGAGATAAGAGTGGGAGGAGACGTATATGCAATCCATTTTCGGTCTCACTTCCTCCTCCCCCTTCCCTCCCCTTCCCCCGCAAACATATTGTCTCCGCCTGGAATCTCCTTTTTGCGTACGAGAGAGCGAAGCACGTACTTCAATTTCTCCGCCGACGTCCTTTCATAACATAGCTGGATGCAGGAGAGAACGTTGAAGAAACCCATCTTACGTCCGCTATTCCCAAGGTGGGTTTTTCTTGACCTTTGCCAAGGAAATTTTACCGTGTTTTTTTTGTTTAACCCTCGCTGCCCAGATTGAAATTTCCCGTATAATATTTTGTGGGTTAAGTACTCGTACTATATTTTGGATGCCCTCGAAAATGCGGAAACACATTTACCCTCTTCGGAAAATCGATACAGCCGAAACCAATGGCGGATTTGCGCCTTTTTGGGTCCCAGGCGCTAAACAATTGGACCCCTCCAATCTAAATATAGAGTGAAACCTCTCCAAACTACTACGTTATTATGTAATCCCTCTAAACCTATGGTTTTCAACTAATCTTGCATGACAACATTTTTCTTGTCACGAACCGTTGTTTCACTGAATGCAATATTTAAAATGTTGACTATTTTATGTTTCTGCTTTCATTACATCCAAATAAAAAATATACAGCGTCTACTTACAGGAGAATATTTTGTATTTGTGCTGCCTCATTTCCGTATTTCATTAAAGTAACAGGCTGAGTTAACTAAATGAGAAGCTAATCATAGCTAGAAGCTAGTCATAATAGTAATCAAAAGCATTTAGGAGGGTAAATTTGTGGGATATGCGACGAGATGTTGCAAGACGCGGTGAAAAGTGATTGAAACCTGTGGTGATCCAAAATAAACCGTCATATCAGAAAATATTACAGCCATTTCCACCAATCGATGGGAAGCATTTAAAAGCTATTTCGGTTTTGGTATTTTCTGGACTTAATCTAGTATCCTTATCACTTCACCGGTGAGGCGTCATCTGCGGGACTCTATACACAAAATGAATCCACTCACGAACTTTCACCAGCATAAAAATCCTATAAATAAAGACATTTTCGAGATAGTCTGTTACAAACCCGGCCCTTCTTTCATCCTTCTTCCATCATTAGGATTAGGTCTTGAGCGATTGAGTGAGAGCATGTGTGAGTGACATCAGGTCCCTGGCGAGGAGTAACAACCCCTAAACCTGTAAGTTTGTAATTTATGTTTTCATTAATTGTTTTCTCGCCTTCCTTTTTGCTGTTTTCTCACTTTCCCATACCTTCTCTCTCATTGTGTCTCTAAATTTTGTATCTTACGGTCAAGGAGTTAAATTTTAATGCTAACATCAATTTCACCTTAGTCTCCACCTTGACTTATTTATCAAGCATAGTAATGGGAAAAATTTTGAAACGAGAAAAAAGTCTGCTATGACCGAGAATCGAACCCGGGTCTTCCACTTGCCGGGCGGATATCCGCGTTCAGAAAGGAGAAAATTGATCTGATACGATGGTTCAGTGGTAGAATGGCAAGTGGAAGACCCGGGTTCGATTTCCGGTCATAGCAGACTTTTTTCTCGTTTCAAATTATTCCTGACTTCACAGCTTATGCCTGTCTGCATAGGATCTTCATATCGCTTTACTCGATCAATTTCTTGCTTGGCAATCTCACCATTTGAGAGGGAGGAGTTTTATTCGTTGTATCTCTTCGAGGACATCCGTTGGGGCAGTTTGGTACTAGCTTGGCTCGTTCCGTCCCAACCAAGAAAACATCCGCGTTCAGAAACGAGAAAATTGATCTGATACGATAGTTCTGTGGTAGAATATCCGCCCAGCCAGTGGAAGACCCGGGTTCGATTCCTAGTTATAGCAGACATTTTTCTCGTTTCAAAATTATTCCCGACTTCACAGCTTATGCCTGTCTGCATAAAATCTTCGGATCGCTTTATTCCATTAAGCATATTAATGAAATAATCCTAGTTAGTCATAAAATCTACTAATAATAGAAAATTCTTGCTATGTATATAATCTACCATTTTCTGCGTTACTTGGTAGAAGTTGTGCCTACACCATATGTATTTTGATTAGCTAAGATAATCTCTTCCTTGTTCCACTCCGCAAAAAATATTTTCTTTTCAATATGAGACCTAAAAAATTTGTAATCGAGACATTTAGCGCGAATTACTGGATAACTAAACCACAAATTAACGAAAATCATTTAACGGAAGATTCTCTGCGCCGAATTACATAATCCATTGTATCTTGAAAGTAATTGCAGCAGAAAATTTCAGCCATCGGAATATACCGCCTGCAAAGACCTGTTGGCGAAGTATTTTACACGTTAATTTTTTCAGGCTCGACAATATTTTTATTTTCGCCATCTTTTCTTGAGAGAAAATACACAAAGGCCTCTCACTGTATGCTTTTTCATATAATATTAAATAATTTAACTTAGACTAACTAAACGTCCTACTATTAATAAGTGTGTGCGTCTTTTATCCCCCTGGTGATCTTTCGGGAATGCAAGTTGATTAATATGAAGACTGGAAGCTTAAAAACGTAATCAAAATGACGCGTCATGTTGGTAAGCTTATATTCAGCAATAAAATATTTTCGCCGTTTATTACTAAAATATTCAAATGGCAATATTAAGGAAATTAATAAATTATTCATGGTATCGTAGTAGCGAGCTCTCAGCAATTATCGCAGCTGCCCGCAAAACACCAACAACAAGAAAAGGGACGAATTATCATATTAATTGATAATTAAAAGATTGATGGCTTAGAGAGGACCTGTTTCAATGGGATCGAAACTATACAATAAACTGCCAAAGGGTATCAAACTCATTAACAATATCAGTAGAATCAAAATTGAGGTAAAAAAATTTCTAATGGAAAAATGTTTTTATGATGTGAATGAATACATGTTGTCATGAACAGTAGATGGTAGCTCGTAATCACTTTGGCTCCAAGTTGAACAGTTGTATAAAACTCCTTAAGCCAAAAAAATTGTAGGGTAAGCCCTATGCATTTCGCCCACTAAGTGGGCATCTTCAGGGGAGAACCTGCCTTGTCAGTGAACAAGGTTCAACTGCCAAGGCAGGGCGAAATGCATAGGGCTTACCCTACAATTTTTTTTGGCTTAAGGAGTTTTATACAACTGTTCAACATGTTGTCATGATCCTGTTTATTTTTTTATTTTGTGATTTTTGTTTAAATTTTGTATTTCCGTTGTATCATCCTAAATTAGAGGGTTTTTCCATTCATGTATAGGTATATGGTATTCTTGTTTGCTTGGTATTCCAATTCATTGTTATATTTGAATGTTTATTATCACGTGTGTGTATCCAGTTTTTCTCTTTTGACGACTCCTATACCTGCAATATGTTTTGTATGGTCACACGGATAATAAAAATTTTATATAATTATATTATATTATGCTAAGAACCTGACCTGGCTCGATATTTATTGTGGAAGGGTGTGCTGTCAGGTTTAGTGTGGCACATACGATCGTTATTTTTGCTAAAGAGGTGCTTACTGGACGACTGTATTTACGATTATGTGGCAAAAAACAAATGCTGCTCTATAGGTTTACATAAAACTTATTGGTGTGATGTTAGAGATATATGTAAAAAAGATTTCTTTATTTACTCTTCACGCATGCCTGAGTTGCCGTTATTGTTGGACATGCTGCAGCCAGGTCCGTAGGTTCACGAGGTACAGATATTACATTATTTATGCGTTCTTTGCACGAATTGAATGGATCGAGGGGAGGACGTTTCCGTCCGTCCGTCCGCATGATAAAATTCGAGAACTGCTGGACGTATTTTGGTGAAATTTCTTAATAGGGAGTTTGGCTAACATTGGTCTACTGATTCCAGTGTGCGTGAGTCGTACGCAGATCATAAGGTTTTTATTACTGCAGTGTGGTTTTTTACCAAAAATGACTTGCATGCACGAACGAAGTATTGAATTAAACATGAAAGATTTCAGAATTTCAGGAGTGTTAATTAATAATTGCAGCGTAAATAAATAAATCCAGACTGAATGCTAAAATTAATCCAATTCCACAAAATTTATTTCAGTACAATTAGTTGAATATTTAAACCCCGAAAGGAACATATATGTATGTTCCATCAAATGCATTCGCACGCTGCCGAACTGGCATCATCTGGCACGCTTACAATTAGTTCCGAGACCTCTTATAGACGCCGTATTTGACCTTGAATAGGGAGCTAAGGGGAAGAGATCACCCCAAAAGCATGACGTCACGGCAGGCCGAGTCAAAAATGCCGAAGTTGAAAGGCTCAAGTGAGAGGAGAACTCACAGACCTAGTGAGTCATTTGAGGAAGCTTATCTCTCTCAAGTGTTAAGACAGCCTTTTGTCCCCCTCGCAAATCTCAAGGAGAAAACGCAATCAGGGCCTCGGGAGAGAGAATTCTATACTCCGAGCTGGCGTCAGCTGTGAGAGTGCCATCAAAAATGTAATATTTTTGTATTCTAATTTTTTTTATATGTAATAACATGTTATTCCGATCAGTTTTTCGACGTGCTACTTTCTTTTAAAATATAAAACCATTTATTTCTTCTACATTTTAACCATAAAATGCTCTTTAATTTGAACATTTTATCGCGTGATTTTTTCAGAATACATACAAAGAAAAATTATTTACATGCCCTAAATTTAATTCGGCAGCGGAACCCTATTGGCGGGCATTCAAATTCGGCGGATAAAGGTTAACTAGGTAAGGTAGTGTAGATGTAGATGATTGTACTACATAGGGATAATATATGGTTAATATTCAAGACAGTTTACCCTCATGACAATTTTTACTAAAAACCACAAACATTGAAAATAAAATATTCATCCTATTTAAATTTTTAAACGAAAACTTAACTTGAAATTCCATCGAAACGCAACATGGAAATTATTCCTTATTAGTGCTAATGAATCCGGAGAGACCTTAAATGATCACTTGGAATATACTACCGCTTGAAAAATGGATCATGAAGGTTTGGTCGATCTCTCGTGAAAATTGCATATTACACAAGGAAAATCATAGTAGAAAATTAACTTTATAGATAGCGACTCAATTAGCTTGAAACGGTAAGGCACATAGATAGTTAGAAGTATACAAGTTTAATGCAAAATACATTTAGAATTAATTTTTATTTGCGAAAAATTCCTTCTTGAAATAATATTATCATTTAGTAAATACACATCCTGAGAAATGATATCTAACAGTGACGTAACTAGGCGCGAAAGGCCCGCGGCAAAATGTTATCTTTGGCCCCTCCCCCCTCCTTCCTCAACAAATACATGTGTCCAATTAATGCTGAAGACCCAAAATTCGCCCTTATTAAGATATTCAGCGAGAACTCATGGAATTTATTATTTAATACATACAGGCTCCACGTGACTGAAGTGCTGTTGCCCTGGAGATCGCGTTTGTTTATTTAAGAGTTTAGATCTTGGTGTATGGTGATTTTTTGAAGAGCTTGCAGTTCACAAGCACCGACTACTCGTATACAATATTATTATCATTACTTATACGTACAATAAAAACAAAAATGAGTTACTGAAATAACGGAGAATTAGTTTTTTTTGTGCAGTCATTGACTGTGTTATATTTAAACAGTCAGTACTCATAAAATCAAAAAAGAATTTATTTACTGAAATAACGTAAATAACTTTGATGTTCTTACAAAAATGCGTTTTGAGTTGTACTTCAATATAATAATTTACGAATGTTGTTTACTTTGGTTGATATGAAAATAATTTCCCAGTCCTTCCTTCTTCCTCTCTCTCGTATTAAAAGCATTCAAAAGCAAACTTATACCCATAATAACAATAGGATTTCGAGGTCTATCAATGTAATTAAACGTTAAACATGAGCAATTTTGAACTGTATGCGAAAAAGGATGAACAGAATAAGAAGGCTAATAATTTGTTCTTCAAAATGGTTCAGATCCGAAGCTCGTAGGTAAACCCTTTCTAATTTTAATCAGAAAATGATTTAAAGCCTGCACGTCGAAAAGTCGATTTTTACGTGTAATTTTATGGGAAATAGAAATGTCTGCCTTGGAGTCGGCCCCAGGACTTTTTTCGAGATTGTTTTCGTCACCACCATATAATACGTAAATCGAGTATTCGTGCAAAAATTCAAAATTCTATTTAATCGGGAAGTTTGTTCAGAAACGTTAAAAAGTGTCATCGTAGTCGATGACGTCAGAAAGACTCCGGACGGTCTTAAAATTATTATAAGATATATAGTATGACAATATTACCCATTAAAATAACATATACTCGAGGATGTAATTAAAAAGAATGGGATTTCTTTTATAATTTTATGATTATTTTTGTATTTAAAAAAATAAAGAATAGCTATATTCCGCGTTACATTCGCCCAAAGAATCTAAGCGCTAGAATGATATAGATAGTGTCCTCTACTTCAGTTTTATCTTATTTAAAATTCGTTTTATAATCCTAAGTCCGCTCGAATATGAGGGAGCCTTTTCCTGTAAAACAGGTGGTGTTAATTTGAGAAACATAATTTCTTATTTTGTTCAGAGAATGGGAAACCGCAAAGAGAGGGTTAATAGTGGTCAGAATGTCGAGGTCGGATAGAAACCAAATAAACATTTTACGGACCCGAAGCGTATTCACATACTTGCTATTTGAGCGGAGAACTGTTCTCCTGCTGAACATAGGTGCCTCGCCACGTCAACGGGATTAAAGTACGAAAAAGGTTTTACAGCGAGTCCTCTTTGACTCGAATTTTGACCCGCCACTACTCAAGTTAAAAAAAGGAACCACTCAAACATCAGGAGCTTTGTTTTCCACGAGGATTACTTTTGGAAAACTAAAACTTTTGACTCGAAACTTTTGGATCACATGTGGCTCTCGAAATAATAGTGTTGAAACGTGACCGCAGTTGGATTGTGTCACGTATTTTCTCTATTGGCGAGGGGAACAAACGAAAACGAAAAGTTTAGGGATTGTTCTAGACCTGAAAGGAAGCCATGACGCTTCGTAAGGATGAGCAGTTTGCTTAGGATCGTGAGAGGGCGCCGGTTAAACTCGAGAAGAACTGTCTGAGCGTCCTCTCACGGCGACCTCAAAGGGAAAAGGATTATTCAAATCTCTGAGTGAGCGAAAGAAATCGAGTTCAGAGCGGAAATCCTAGTGGTAAGTGCATATTTCTAAACACATCATATAGAATAGAACTTGACTTTTTATCGACATTTTTTTGTAATAATGTCAATAATGTCTGATGGTAACACTGCCATCAGTTTCTCTACTAATCATTATGTTTGGCTGTCGATACCAGATAATTCTACATCTATCAGAAAGGATATGAAATACGCATTGCTTCTTTATGGACTTATAATCATAAAGCCGGGATTCGATCCTAGCGATGAACATATTACTATCCCCTACAGCTTTTTGGGAAGTTATCGAGGAAGAAATAATTATATTTTACCCTAAAAATATTTAATTATTTTTTCATATTAACACCGATCCTCGCATAATTTGACAGCGTAATCACCCAGGAGTTTCGTTTACCTAACAGGGAAAAATCTATTCAAGGAATCATTTTTGCTTTACTTATAGAAAAATTCGTATATTCCCTATATATCATTACTGTCAGATGAGATATTAAAATATTTAAAAAGCCCGACATTTACATAACAGCATTTTTTGTGGATTATATATATATATGTGGATATATACTTATATACAGATCAAAGCTTTTCACATTTTTTCTTTTTTAAATTTAAGATTTGTTGTGAAATACCAATAGATCAATTAGATATAAGTATATTTTGTATTTGCATTTTTACGTTATCTCCTCTCGCCAGTAAAATAGCGGTCGGTTTTCGCCTTACATAGTTCAACAGCATAGAACAAGTGAAATGGATGAAAAGCTCTTATCCTTTTTCACAGAAGTTAAAATTCCGTATTTCTTACCCGTAGAATATTATTCAGAATAAAATGCCCTTCGTCACCGCAAAAGGATAGACAGAAACGCCCTATTCGCCCGCTCATGCTTCTGCTCCAAAAATTTCATGTCTTCGCGAAACGTGAATTATCGATGCGTCTAGACTATACTGTGATGCACCGCATCCCATGCAATCCACTTATCTGATGAATTGCAAAGTAACATGTAAAAAAAGGAAAAGGACGAGGAACTAGAGATGCTATAGGAGTAGTTAGAATCATATCAGAAAGGGCAATAGAATACAGTCAAGATATCTGCGCATGTTTCGTAGACTGGCAGAAGGCCTTTGATAGAGTAAATTGGGTAAAGTTGATGAAGATATTAAAGGATATAGGTGTAGACTGGAAAGACAGGAGATTGATTAGGAATCTATATGAGAATCAAGTTGTAAAGGTCAGGTTTGAGAATGTGGACACCTGCGGAATAAATATCGGTAGAGGAGTAAGACAAGGCTGCTGCCTATCGCCAACCCTATTCAATATATATGGAGAAAGTCTAATGCAAGAAGCTTTAGAAGGCACAGGGGTTTTCAAAATTGGAGGAAGAATTATAAGAACAGTAAAATACGCAGATGATCAAGTACTTCTAGCAAGAAAGGAAGAGGAGCTACAAAAAATGATAAATAGACTAGTGATAACAGGTAGAAAATACGGTATGGAAATAAATACAGAAAAATCCAAGGTCATTCGAATATCGGGTAAAGAAGAGAATCTGAACATAACTATTGGGGGAAAGCCATTAGAACAAGTTTCAGAATATAAATACCTTGGAAGTATCATAACACGAGAGGCAAAATGTACGGATGAGATCAAAACTAGAATAGGAAAAGCAAAAGCGGCTTTCAGGAGAAAGAAACAACTACTTACAGGGAATATAAGGGAAGATATCCGCAAGAAGTTGATAAAATGCTACGTATGGAGTATAGCATTGTATGGGGCAGAAACATGGACGCTAAGGAAAAATGACATCAAATACTTGGAAAGCTTTGAAATGTGGACTTGGAGGAGAATGCTGAAGATAAAATGGACAGATAGGATGAAAAACGATGAAGTGCTACGAAGAATAGGAGAGAAGCGAATGATTATACAGACTATCAGAAAGAGGAAGGCTAACTGGGTTGGACATTACATGAGGAGAGAGAGTATGATTAAAGATGTGTTAGAAGGAAAACTAGATGGGAAAAGGGAAAGAGGTTGGAAAAGGTATCAGCTGATAGACGATTTGAAAGGGAAAGAGAGTTATCAAGATATGAAGAGGACAGCGGAAAATAGGAGTATATGGAGAACCAGGTTTAACCATGAATAATCACGGACCTGTCTACGGACAGACTACCTATGATGATGATGATGTAGATGTAGGTTCTCGAATAAATTGATGTCATTACAAAAAACTCTCCATACGATTTAAGACTAAAAATTCACGTAATACAACTTAACTGTACCCCATCTAGAATTCAGTCTGATATATAAATATTATGCTGTGTAAAGGGGTCCATTTACAGAGAATTATTCTGGAAGAAAAAATGTGTACAAATAGAAGAAAGTGTTAATTTTAAATGGATAGACTTAAAAGGCAATTTATACTCCAATTGAGAATTATTTATTAACATAAAATATGACAGGTCTCTTTTTTCGGTAATGGGGATTCATCTTCATTTATATAATAAGTTTTCTTCATGGGTGTCTGATGAGAAATAGATAATCCTCAGAAATCGCGATATTATTTATGCATGAAAAATATTTCAGCAACGAATATTTTTTCTACATTAAAGATACGATTCTATAATCGTCATGCATCGTGTATATAAAACAAGCAATTATTTTTACATATTGCTAGAGATATTGAAATCTTAAAATTTTATTTTTAAAAGTTATTTTCTTTTTATTATATTTTTAACTGTCTACACAGTTTGTAAAGTTGGTGGCTTAGTTAAAACTTATGGCTAGTTCAATGTAAAGTACAACTCCTTCAGCCATAAAGAAATTGAAACCCGATGCATTTCGCCCACTAATTGGGCGTCTTTAGAGGTGACTTGCTCCGGACAGTGACACAGTTCTTTCAGTCACTGTCCGGATGCTGAAGATGCCCCCTTAGTGGGCGAAATGCATCTGGTTTCAATATCTTTATGGCTGAAGGAGTTGTACTTTACACAGTTTGTAAAGGTATGAATACATTTTTACAATGTTTTGTGTTGGAAAATAATATCAATGATCTCCTTTGAAAGCGTTTATTAGCGAGTATTTGCATTAGAAATGGAATCCATATTTTGCATCTAACTAAAAATTTCCTTTCATGGTGGAAGATAAAATATCTTCCTTTCGTCACAGTCCCATGGGGTTTCCTTTAAATCTGTAAAATCTAATTACTCATAGGATGAAAGGAATTAAATCGGAAGTTATCAATATGTTATAAGGAACCTTATAAGTGAAAATAAAATCAAAATAATGTTTATATGGTTGAAATGTCAGTATTAAAGTTTTATTACAAAAATTTTCATAAAATGTACGAATTTGTTTATTAAAGAAAGATGCCTGAAGGCATATCATGTAGACCGTCCCTCGTGGTAACACCCACGTTCACAGCCGGTCAGAAAGTGCTCAATTACTATTGGTTCCAAAACCGTAAAATATAATATTCACAGCTGACCAGCTGGGTATTTATCGAGGAATACCCGAAATCATGCTCTCGTTTTATTAAAGGCTGAAGCACAGTATAAGATTTTTGGCGAGAATATTGAAATTAGATGCCTTAAGAAAACGTCGCTCCATTTGTTAGATACGCTTCGGTTTTTTGAGACTTATTTAAATTAACTAAATGTCTATAATAGCATTATTTCTCCTACCTGCGGCACATATGCTGTGCCTAGATTAAAATTTTATAAGATTAATATTGTTGCAGAAAATATTTTTTCAATATATATATATATATTGCAGCATTTTCCTACTTTTGACAGTTTTTCGAGTTCCCCATCAGTTTTTCGTGTTTCAGCAAATGACGACCCTAAGAGAAATGGCTCTGATTGCTCATCCGTATCAATTGTCTCTGCCCAAATTGGCCTCCATGAAAAATCAGGTGACTTCACTGCTAGAGAAAGGAGTGATCGAACTCCCCATTTGCTAGTCCAGCATTTCTCATTCCTAAGAGAAGTGGCTCAGATCGCCTTGTAATCGATTACCGCAAAATTAATAAAAGGGTTAAATATGATAATTATCCGGTACCTTCGATTGAGCTGGCCTTCGCTTACCTTGGCTCTGCCAGGTTCTTTTCGATTTTCGATCTCAATTCTGCTTTTTATCAGATTCCCTTGTCACCTCAGAGTAAACCTGTAACTGCATTTATTACCCCCTTTGGTCTTTACCATTATAGTAGGTTACCATTTGGACTTTGTACAAGCCCACAGATATTTTCAAGGTCGATCGATAAGGTTTTAGGGGACTTGAAATATAATTGTGTATTTCCTTATATCGATGACTTATGTATTTATTCTAAATCTTATGAGGAACACCTGGACCACATCGGTAAGGTACTACAGAGACTCCGCCATGCAGGCCTCACTGTCCAACCAGATAAAATAAAAGTTGCGCAATCAGCTGTTCACTTCTTGGGACATCAGATAACATGTGGTTCCCTGCAGATAGATCCTGAGAGGGTGAAGCCCATAACGAATTTTCCGATGCCTACTTCACTGAAACAGGTTGTCTCCTTCCTTGGGATGTCAGGTTTTTATTCCAAATTTATTCCTAATTTTGCTAAATTGGCCGCTCCTCTGAATGCCTTGAGGAGAAAGAATGCCACCTTTCAATGGACTGATTCCCATTCTGATTCCTTTATGAAACTTAAAAATGTCTTGTCCTCTCCTCCAGTTCTTCACTTGCCTGATTTTAATTCAGATTTTCATCTCTTTGTGGATGCTAGCAATATTGCTTTGGGAGCCACTCTCAATCAGCTGATTGATGGTAATTTTAAACCGGTGGCTTATGCTAGCATTCAGAATTATTCTATGCAAGGCGACTTATTGTGTCACCATTCTCTGGGCTCTAAAAAGCCTCGAGTTGTAATTCCTCTTGCTTTAAGAGAGATGATCTTCCAATATTTTCATTCTTCTCCTATCGGTGGTCATCTAGGCAGTGCAAAGACTTGTGATAAAATCTCCCGTGAATTTTGGTGGTTGGATATGAGAGCAGATATTTCAACAAAAGTTAAAAACTGTCATGATTGTCAAATAACTAAACCCAGATATTGTTTACCTCCTGGTCGTCATTCAGCTAAATTCTCGACTTATCCCTGGGAAAGAATATTTATTGATTTTGTCGGTCCATTGCCTAGGAGTAAATTTGGTGATGCCTATGCCTTAACCATAATTGATGGTTTTAGTAAATTTGTAATTATTCAACCGGTTAGAAACTCAACAAGTAAAGCTGTTGTTGATATCCTAACCAGGCTTGTATTTTCTAAATTTGGGGTTCCCAAATATATTGTTTCAGATAACGCTTCCTCTTTCAAATCCAAATTATTTTATGACGTGTTTTAGCCTAGGGATTAAACATATTTATACTGCCCCCTATTATCCAAGGCCCAACCATGCAGAAAGAGTTCATAGAAATCTGAAGTATGCCTTATCTGCTTTCACGCGTGATGCCCATGATAAACGGGATGCATTTTTGCCCGCGCTGACTTTTGCCTTTAATTCTGCTAAACACTCTTCTACAGGTGTTTCACCTGCTAAGGTATTTTTGGGTCGTGAGCTTCCACACCCATTGTCACTTTAATGGGATTTGCCAAATGAATTGGCATCAGCTGATTGTAATTCAGCTTCAGGGCAGCAACTTTGAAATAAGGTGCTAAGTAATTTAGCCAAGTCACAACAGCGCGTTGCTAGCAAACATAATGCTAGAAATTCTCCACAAGCCTTTTCACCAGGTGAACAGGTTGTGTTCAGAGCTGTGCCGAAAGTTTCCAAACTTAATAAAATGCCTGCCAAAATTTCCCCTCTATGGGAAGGACCCTTCGTAGTCGACAGGATAATCACTCCTGTAACCTTGTCTTTAAGGAAGCCAGACCACCTAAATTATTTTCGAATAGCAAATGTTAGTCAAGTTAAGAAATATTTTTCTTCTGGTAGGAAATAATTGATTATTTTTAATATCACGTGTTAATGTTATTTCTATTATGTAATGCTTTGGTTGACCAAAGGTTATATTTTGGAACAATTTTTGAAACGAGGAAAAAAGTCTGCTATGACCGGGAATTGAACCCGGGTCTTCCACTTGCCGGGCGGATGTTCTACCCCTGAACTATCGTAGCAGAACATTTTCTCTCGTTTCTGAACACGGATGTTTTCCTTGGTAGGACGGGAACTAGCCAAGCTAGTATCAAACTGCCCCGACAGATGTCCTCGAAGAGAATCATCGAAAGAAACTCCTGTCGGGGCAGTTTGATACTAGCTTGGCTAGTTCCCGTCCTACCAAGGAAAACATCCGTGTTCAGAAACGAGAGAAAATGTTCTGCTACGATAGTTCAGGGGTAGAACATCCGCCCGGCAAGTGGAAGACCCGGGTTCAATTCCCGGTCATAGCAGACTTTTTTCTCGTTTCAAAAATTGTTCCAACTTTCACAGCTTATGCCTGTCTGCATAGGATCTTCGGATCATATCATTCCATCAATTTCATGTTTGGCAATCTCACCATTTGAGGAAGGAGTTTCTTTCGATGATTCTCTTCGAGGACATCTGTCGGGGCAGTTTGATACTAGCTTGGCTAGTTCCCGTCCTACCAAGGAAAACATCCGTGTTCAGAAACGAGAGAAAATGTTCTGCTACGATAGTTCAGGGGTAGAACATCCGCCCGGCAAGTGGAAGACCCGGGTTCAATTCCCGGTCATAGCAGACTTTTTTCTCGTTTCAAAAATTGTTCCAACTTTCACAGCTTATGCCTGTCTGCATAGGATCTTCGGATCATATCATTCCATCAATTTAAAGGTTATATTGGTCATTCTCAATTACCACATACTATTGTTAATCAATTTAAGAAATTTTATGTGGCTATCAGATAACAGTTTGATTTTGTGGCTTTGAAAAATGAATCACCCATTGTATTTTAATGTTAAGAATTACTTTGTTTTGTGAGCTTGTTTAGATATACAAGCAAGGGAGTATCCTTGGGTGATTGCATTTTGGGTCTAGTTTTTCATTTCCATCTGGAGGTGTTTTTTTCTGTCCTGTTGACAGAGTCACTGATTCCTATGAATCATTATTGTTCTTTGATAATATTCCGGCATAGAGAATTAGTGACCTCATCACCCGTTGATTTATAATCATTGCAATCAGCCCCCAGGTGCAAATCCGTGACCCGCCAAGTATTAAGGTTGGCACCACTAACCATCGTCACCGACAACCACTCCGATTTACAGATGTTCGTGTAATCAGAAGCTGATAGATGGTAATCCATTTGTAAGTGCGCCAAACCTGATGAAAGCGTATAGGCGCGAGCAATCTATTTCCCCTCCTTCCGTCCAGCGCCTACGGCAGGGGGGGGAACTCCCATGTTAAAATCGTGGTCTTCGCTGGCTAGTACAAAAAGTTCCTGTTGGCATCGGGCAGGCACCGAAGCTGGCGCTGCTGTTGCGTTGTGACGTATGACGTCATTTTTGCAGCCAATCGAAGAGGAGAACAGGCAGCTAGCAGACGAATTTCAGCAGCCAATGGCAGCTTCGTACAGACGGCGAGGGCACTTTTCAAAAATCTTACACCAATTTAATTTGATTCATTATTTTTAAATAAATGACACTAATTTATTTATTTAGCAAATCAAACCTTTTTACGAATAACGTAACCAGAGGAGTAATGGGTGAGAATAGAAAGAAGAACAATTTAAATTTAAATAGTTTTATTGCAGAAGAAATATTGTACATATTTACATATAACAGATATGAAATGGAATTGAACCACATAGATCAATTATTGTTCAATAAATATAGGAAACATGCACACATTGAAAAAATATTACAGTAGAATGTTTATAACAGACGAAAGAATAATTTTGATGCAAGGCAGAACATGCTTAAAAGAGCAACATATGAAATTTTCCTAACATTTATGCTTTTTAAAAGATGAGCGCTGGCAGCTTTCCTTTTTAAAGAACATTTGGTATCCCCAGTAACAGATGTTTTAAAAGGAGAGGTTGCTGGTAATGCTGATGAAGTGCCAGGGAGAGATAGATTAGAAGAAGAATCAAGACTTACATCATGAATCCTAAATGTGACTTCGGGGCTTGGAATTTCACTTGGCAAAGGAGAAGGAGGAAGTGGAGTAGCCAAAGACTCAGCTGATACAGTTGATATTACTAGAGGAGTGCTAGTAGAAGCAGCTGAGGAAACAGTAATGGAAGAGGAAATTGGAAGAAGAGAATGAGGCGTTGAAGGTGATGATGAAGGAACAGTAGAAAATATTGTAGGAAGTGCACCACGTAACAATTTGCGTTCTTCATAGGACTTGTATTGACGGGGTGAAATGATGTTCGCACAAATATACCCCTTTGTTCAGTGACATAATGGGCATATCAAATAAAGCGGGGTTCCCTGCCCTTGCAACCCATTCTCGGCACCTGGAATGATAACATTACAGAATTATTAACACTTCAACATATGCATCAAATACAACTTTCCTCCTTAAGAGCCTAAAGTGAAGATATGCATCACATGAAAACAAGCCATAGTGAAGTATCTCGTTAAATGGTTTCTATTATTAAAGTTGAAAATGCTGAGATACATATCTAACTACAGTAATAACTCGATATGCAAATAATCTGTACACTAAATATCGGCTCAACAAAGTGTTGACCTTTTTACTACAGGTAGTCCACGATATACTCGCCGTATCTCTAAACGAGAGGTTTCAAGTTAAAAATTGCAATCCCATAACAATAATAATTTTTATTCATCCCAGGACATATACATATATGTATAGGATGTCAAATTGGCTATACTTATTATGCAATAGATATAAGGCCACAGCCTTTTTTAGGAATAAACAAACACATCCGAGAGAACGTTCTCAGCCACTTATTAAAGGATCAAAAATAACAACTAAGCTGAGTTGGGCGGTAGAACAAGGTTCGTGTGTTCCAAATTGCAATCTGGATATAATTCCCCAAAAGTAAACACAACCATAGTAAGATTAATCTAAAAAAGAAACGTAACTCATTCTTTATTTTTCTCGGTACGTAATATTATTACACAATATGTAGTACTGTACGTCATAAAATATAGAAGTACATTAATTAATCGATATATTGTTTCAATACACGAAAGCAACTCACGGAGCGCTTCTACTTCGTATATCGAGGTATTACTGCAAATAATTTTGTCGACTTTCAAAAATATTTTTACAAATATAGCTAATAGTACTTACGTAGATTCCGTGCGAGGAAACAAATGTAATTTCAACTTTAGATCTCCGCTCGTATGTTTGCAGTTTAGTGCGTAGCACTTACGTGCATGCACTATCTTCTCTGCTTGATTCATTTTAGCAAGCTAGTGGAAACGTTGCAACGTACAGAAAATAACTTAATTAACACACACAAAGAGTCACATGTATCACCAGCATATATGAAGTTATTAACCATTCATTCATATACTCCTCTATAGTCAAAACATCTCTACCTGTACTAAAAAATAACTCTTTCCCAAGATTTCCCGTAATTTCGGATAAACTTACAGTTACGCAGTTACCTAGTTCAACCGTTACAACTTCTCAACATGATCACTTCAAATTCGGCTTGGCGCTCACTCATTGGCTGTCTTGCCATTCAAAGTAGAGCGACGACAGCGCTCAAGAACGCGAACTTGATGTATCTGACGAGAACCAAATTGCCCCATAAGAGTTCCCTCCCCCTGCCTACGGTGCGTTATGTGAGACCCTATTCCCTGCCTCCGTATGAGGTCCTCGTTTTCCATTTCGAGTGCCCGTTTAAAACTATTACACAACATATTAAGGAACCAATATAACTGATTCCATCCAAAAATTATGAACATTGTTCAAAAGTATATTATGATCTATGATGCTAGTAAAATATTTTTATTTACTCCAAGAAAGGCGGCGCTTCTAACATACACGAGAAGTAATTAAAGACCTTCTTGGAGACTCACATTAGTATAACTAAATAATTTTTATTATGCTTCATAACATTACATACTATTTTTGCCTCAAAATCGTCATTTGATTTAGCTGCTGTTAGTAAAAAACGTTCGGTAATGTACCCTAATAAAACAGAGGCATGAGTAAATGTATTATATTATTAAGTGTAGGTCGATCAAATGAAAATTTACGGGCTCCATTTTTTCATTAATCCTCAAGTGGTTTGATCTGTAAAGCAACTTATGTCATAGTCGTCCTCGGAGTAGAACACTATACAGCATTTCGATTTTTCTAGGACAGACGACACTCGTTTATGGCTGCACCCTATCTTAAAATGTACTTATCTTATACTAGAAATTCTCGTAGTTATCTTCCGCAGATGCAAAGACTTTAGGAACCACCAAAATTTATTCTTGTCCCTTTCCGTAAAATTATATATAATGAATTATTAACGTATACCGATGTTCGAGGCGTCCCCATTGGTAAATATTCATAATAACTCGGATTTCCGAATGCTTAATACAATTTCATTTGTTTTGTAGAGATAGCACAATATATCGGTGTCTTTTCAAATTTGCTGTCCTTTAAGCACCGAGAGAAGATTTTATTTCGCATAGGAGAAGAATCGCGGTGAACAGGATATCTCTTTAGCGTATATACTCGTAGTGTCGAAGAATGGCCGTCTAGCGCAGCGAGTACTCAACAGATGATATCTCTGTCTGACCTCGAGAGAGGCAGAGAGGTCAGACAGAGATATCAGAGAGAAGTGCTTCGTTCAGAACAACAATTTCTCAGGATGATCGACAGATGGCACCAGCATAAGGAAGACGTCCCCTCTGATAGCAGAATTTGGTACTACTTACATGGATGGTATTAGGACCGGTGTAGGAGTCAGGAGTGGTATGAGCGGCTTCTCCTTCAGGAACGACAAACGTTCACGCCTACTGTCGGCGCTAAAAGTTTGTAAACTCGAGATTGAGGCTACATATTTCACAAACGACCCAATGGATTTTGATGAGATGCATATCGGCGTGTAGCCTGTTTAATGTCACGTTCAATGAGAGTAGCATTGAAGTTTTTGAATTTTTTGAAGGGGACGTTTTTGGAATAAGAATGCAAAATGACTCCATTTTTAGATCTCTTAGACGGAAGGCTTACATTTGCCGGTCCATAATTACAAACCGGTTTGTTCGATTACAACTACATTTCAATAACGTTAGTGAGTAATAATCTTTTTATTACGTGTGCGAGATGTCAAATCTCTAGCTTAGTTCGTTTATGACATTTTATGCAATGTATGAGACTGTCGTATCTACGCAAGTATAAGGCTCTGAGACATGCGATGCGCACTGTTGGCTTTGTCTTGGGTTCTGTATGGTAAATAAATTGATTTCATAAACCTGAATTTGAACGGAATATTTTCTAATGATGTTTTTAGTAGTTGAAAGCGAGTCAGGAAGGTAGAGAAGGTTGGGCGGGGGTTTCTCGGCAGAAGCGGCGTGCGGCGTCACCTGTGACACGCGCAAATATACGAACGCTAAACTCTAAATAGTATTAAAATATTTCTACAAGGAATGCGATCCTGGTTTTTCTATAGTTTTATCACATTATTTCTGCATGTATTGCATAAGAGAATCTCCACGGTCACAAAAACTATTTGATATCGAAACTGTTTTCAGTTAATTAATAATAGATTAATGATTCACGATTTTTTATCCAAATACATGCTAAAGACATGGACAATGACGCCATAATCTTAACATAAAATATTCTAATTATTCCGTAATTTATTGTATAGGTTATTGTCTTAATGATGATTATTCTTTCTGCTCTTGCATGGTATATGAATCACGAGAATTGAAATACGAGTCAATTCTCTGAGAATTTGGAAATTATGGATATGGAATTAATTTGGAGAAAAATTATAAATATTCTGCTAGAACTCATGGAATTTATTATGTAATACACATTGGATTCACATTACTCAAGTGCTGTTGCCCAGGAGGTCGCATTGGTTTATTTATAAGTTTAGATCCTGGTGTATGGTGATTTTTTAGCGCTTGCTTTATGAAAGCACCGACAACTCGTATAATAAGTATCAGGCATCTATATCAGGCATCAGGGCCGCATTAAAGCACTGAAAAAATCTCATTTTTTATTCAGAAAAATAAAATATTTTTACAAAATATCAAACGATTTAGTTGAGAAAAAATTGGCATTCAGTCTGCATTAAGGTACAGAAAAAGCAGCATGCGGCCCGCGGACCCCCAGTTTACATGGCTACTGTAGACATTTCTTTTTTTGTTAGTTTGTTGATAGATGACTTCTTTTAACCGCTCAAAATTAATTCTATTTAATTTATAGCCTATTTGGTTGTTACAACGAAGTTTATTTCATATTTTTTTACAGTGAAAATTTTCTATCTGAAAATATTGTGAGAATTATATAATGTATTCGTGTATTCTAAATTTAACCAGCAACGGTCTTGCAATATGCAAAAGTATATTTTTATCAATAAAACTTCTCCTCGGATATTTATTCCTTAAAACTTTTCTTTCAAACACTCATTTACTCCTCTCATTTTCTTTCATTCTCATATTGAATTCTCCCATTGCGCATCGCAACATGTGCCTTTGCCATTTCATTCAATCAACTGTTTAAAGGACGAAATTCCATTCCGCTGCCTAGGTAACAAGTAGGCATTCAGGCGAACGAAACCAATGAGGGAATGATAAATCTTTACTGATGCGTTTTTCTATCTCCTATTAGGCATGACAACTATATCTAACCATTTAAAGGAAAAAAATTGGAAAGTAACGTGACGTACTTTGATGTACCGCAAAACTCAATAAAAAATTCATTATTAGTATTTCTATACAATTCTAAAATTTTTTAAAAAGATTTCACTATTATAAATTCTCCGTATGGATACGGTTAGTATAACTATCTCCGCCAAACGAAACATATTTTTTGCAATGCAGAGAAACCCCTTTCATGAGATTATTTACGTGAATATAGCGAAAGATTAGCCGGTGTGAATTATTTAGAGCTCAACGCCAGTAGATAAACAGAGGAGAACTTATGTGCCCATATTCATCTACCTTTTGTCCTCCCTCGCCCTGTTCCTTCGTATCCACATTCTGGCTCCCAAAATCTCTCACCGAAATGTTTCGCCTCTCTTCCCCTTTCATCCCATCTCGCTCCTCCTCCATACTTTCCCCACCCCTCCATATCTCCTTTATTCTTACTGCTGACGACGTCACGCCTCCTTCTTCTCCTCCCTCCCTCTATCTCTCATTCTTCCTCACCTCCCTTGTCTTTTCTCTCTTTATCCCTCTTATCTCTCTTGTTTCATTCTATCCTTGTTGTTTTCTCCTCCTTCATCGTATACGATACGCTTTATGTCGTCTTCTGGTGCAGTGATCCGTCCGTTATCCCCGGTACATTTCCTATTCGTTATCTGCTGCATTATTTCACCGTCCATCCCCCATCGTTTCGCCATCACCCACTTCGCTTCCTCTTTCTTTTGTTTCCCTACAGCGCATTCTCCCTCTCTTGTCCCTTCTCTTTTCGGTCGGTCTGACACGATTTGTTCCGGATAAATTTTTCTGACCGATATCTTCACATTTACTCAGTAACGGACACGAAGTAATTAGAAAAACAATATTCTAACATATTCCCGGTGCACAATCATCCGAATCTGGTTTCTTGACGAAAATATTCGCTATGGTCGCGATAGTTTTGACTATTGCTACTTCCTAATAAGATTCGTCGCATTGAATTGCATCCCTCGCATTTAGCCTGTTTAGTGCTTCTAGTCATTGAAAAAAGCACTATTGTCTACGTGATGCCCGTTTGTCCGTGCGCATATATCAGGGAAAAATTGACTTTACCGATTTAAACAAAATTATGTATATAATACATAAAATCCACAAATAAACACAGGAACAAAATGACATATTTCGACCGGATCGACTTAGTAGGGGATCCATAATTGTAAAATTAAACTTTTCGGTAATTGTGAATTTGGAAGAAATTGGCCCAATTGATTTCAACGACATTTCGTATAAAGGAAGTGTGCAGCATTCCAAAACAAAATCATGATCATTAATATAGATTATTGAATCAGGGCTGTCTTTCTATCTATCTTACTATCTTTTTAACAACAAAAATATTGAACCCTTTCATCTACTTCTCAGACCTGTTCTCGACATTTCCTTAAGTTCCGATTAAAGGGAATGGTAGTACTATATACCTATTCAGCATTTCCCATAAACTTTCCTCCTGTTCAGTGATTCACATTTCTTCCACTCTTTTTTTTATTTTTTCACTATTGTTTTTGCCTTTGTAATTTCACTATAATGTTGTATTTTGTTAATATTCTTATTGTATATTATATTATTTATAAACTTTCAATAGAACAGTTGTAACTGGACTCGTTCTGTAAGCCGGTTATTTATTAATAAATAAATTCATAAATTAAAATACGTAAAAACAGCTTTTTTCTTATTTATCGTATTCTTCAATTAAGTTTAACATAAAACCAATCTGTTATAACGTTTTTTGGTCTTCTCTTACCAATTCCTTATCTTATCCGTTCCAATATCGAGTTCGGCTTAATATTAATTACTTTATAGATAATGATATTTATGACTTAATAATCCAGATGTTTGCAAAATACCTCTTCTACAATATAGGTGCAGACGAATAGAAATAATTTAGTCACTCGAATCAAATGAAAATCCATTCTATTCTTACAGAATTTTGTCACTTTACGTACTAACGGTTTATTTTGAATATCACTAAAACTTCTCACAATAGTTAAATATTTTATACTTGCCTATCCTCTTGATATATTAAATTTACTTCCCTTGTAAGTGTATGTTAGCAGAACGTGTAATTGCATCAATTGATCATTATCATTATTTAAAAAAATGTTTAATCTAACCTTTTCAGATTTACAACACAAGATAATTTTCAAAATACATATTGTTGGTTAACAAACAAAATAAAATGTACTAATCGAAGGCATTATATAATAGATATGATCTATATATCAAAATACACAAAAGTTAAGCGATAAAACATATGCGTCTATATTTTCATCGCGTTCACATTTGGGTGTATAGAAAAAGGTTAGTTGAGGTTTTTTATTTTCCGGCACAGCCCTTACGGAGTAGTACTGTGTACAATTGTCCCCTGAACTGCATCGTAGTACAATTCGAAGACACCATATATTAGATAATGCATATTTGATCCCGCTGGTCCCTGATCCACTCCGATGTCGAAGTAATGCAAAGTACCATAATTATTTCTCATAACGCCGACCCGATCTCCGATCTTAAAATGTGAGAGAACAAGAAAAAACATATAACCCAAAGAATAATCCATGATTTAATAGGAACACCTTTCCTACTACAAATCATAAATAGATCAAGCTATTTTGCGTGTTGATAAATTTTCATTATAGTTCAATTAAGTAACGAAAAATCGTGAGATATCATCTCAATACGATTTAAAGCGATAACATTATTTGCATCTTTTGTAAAATGTTATCAAACTCTATGAGTACTGTATCATCAAAACAAATCTCAGTTCTTACGGCTTTTTGGAAATTCCCTTGTTTTTATATTCCATATGCTCCTTCACACATAAGTTGTATGAAGTAGCAATTTTAATAATTATATTAAGCAGTTATATTGGAAGAATTTATAATATAAATAAAATACTAATCAATTTGTATCTTAAAAAAATTTAGTATCATACCACAAAACTGTTGAGATTGCGTCCATAATTTCCAATGAAACTGTACCATCTTTATATGCGTGGTTGTGTTAGTACATCCAGTTTCCAGACCTGATACATAAATCAAAACATAGAGATATAGAATTATGTTCGCCAACATAATACACTGTTGAAAGCCAGCTAAGTTAATAGTAATGATGTGTTATCCTTTTAATAGCATATAATATCTATCTTTAAAAGATCCTATGCTCAGTTCTGCAATGAAATAATATAAATGACGATTCCAGCGCGAAATCCGTGCCGCCGTTCGCGTTACCAATTCGTCAAGTCGGCCGACCCGGACGATTTCAACCAAAAACCTCTCAACTGCAACTGTAATTCTTACCCTTCCATCCACGCCATTCACTACTCTCAATGCCATAATGCGTACGAACTAATCTTCCACAATCTACCTACCTATGGGAAGGAAAACAAACGACAAAGAAATATGATAAAACAAAAAGAAAAACAATATGTAGCAGATTGCTGCAAATCCACATGAAATGAAAAACTTCACATAACCCTAGGCAATTGGTATCCCTTACTTGAGTATTTCAATAAAATAGAGACAGACAGCAGCAGACAATTATTTCGTCTCATGTTCGGCAAGTAATAAATAGCTGCACATTTTGCAAATCAAAAATAATCAAATACGTACTTCGAGTTATGCATGTGGTCCGGAATACTGAAACCACTAGGTGGGTTGACTGTGACCCCTATACCAAACGAAGTCGAAAATTTTGTATTTTTCTTATCCAATTTTAATTCAAATAATTCGTTATTTTTAAGGGGTCTTTGGTGAGATCCACTCCATTTAATCCATCGTTCAAACTGTAAAAAAAAAAACAAAAAACCAACCCTCATTTTTATAACTTATTAACGGCAGAAATTACAATATCTAGACATTTAGCTACGTGTCCAAAATATATTAATTTTCTTATATTTAAAACAGTCACTTCGTCTTCCGTACTGTTCGTCCATCGTTAGAGATGGCGGCATTCTTTCCGCAGTTGGGAAGAAACAGTAATCTCTGATTATCATATTGAAACGATACTTCTAAAGGGAAGAAATAAATAGCAATTATTTGTGTCATTTAATCCTGTGATTGACGTATTATTCTATATATGTTACCATTGCCGACGCCGTTGATGTAAACAATCTACTTTCCTTCACATTCGAACACTTTATGAGTCACGTCCAGACTCATGTTGTTGGATGGAATCTTCGAAAACTTCCATGCTGAAAAAGTAGTCACCCAATCGCCCGTTTCGTTCTTTCGACTGTATATCGCGATATTAATTTAACGGCCGGTGGAGGAGACACTGTCGCATTAGGTTCGGATCACGTTTCCCGAACTTCAAATTTGAAGATGAGGAACGAAATAGCAAGAAAATTTCGCGTGTTGATAATTTTGGCAGCATGGGATCAGGAAGTTCATTGATGAGTTCCATAAATGAGTGAAGGATCTGCAATGAATTATTTTCGAAAAACCTGGTGTATTTATACTCCAGAATGGAGGGAATCGGCACTTATGGATTTATTATATCAACATGACCTTTGACTGTTATCGACGTATTAATTACTTGTCGAAGAACACAATACTTAAAGTAATTACTGGGCCATCATTTTTATCTGAACTTAATCATGATAAAATTAGCAATTTTTCTAACTCATTATTATAATCTTACATAAATATTACCACTTTATATACGTCACATGTATTGTTTCATTTTATTTATTTATTTAACTAATCATATCCTTTTTCATGTTTGACCAAATTAGAAAAATACTCTGATGGTGATGTTATTTGTGGATTTATGTATGATATTACGTGCAAGGTATTAAATTTAACGAAATATTATCCTTTATGTAATAGATGAATATTTTTTAATATAAGGAATCATGCAATCATTGCGTCCTCTCATATTTTAAGTTTTACCTCGAAGCCATAAAGCGGAAACAGGTCGCTTCATTCGTTATTAGTGCATTTCATATACAACGCTTATGTGTTATGGCCTTCTTTGATACTCGCTGACGTATTCTTGAACAATGTAGAGCTCTAATGTATTAGTTATTTCTAAAAAAATATTTTATTCATTATGTTGGTGCATTAATGAACGTAATTGCAGTTTAAGTATGTCTTAATACCTCAAAACGATAGATCAGAAAATCTTTCAGGAAAATATTATAAAGATTTATTTTCCGATTTTTTTTATATTCATCTGTAATTAATCAGATAATTGAACGTCATTTTTCGGCTGGTTTCCAAAGAAAACATCCTTAAGAAATGGCCATGTGTGTGTGTGTGTCCCCTACTAACAACTTTTGCATCAATTTTCATGAAACTTATAATGAGGCTCGTGATGCCGGTTCCCACCTCCGCGCTATATATTATTTGGCGAACAATGAAGTCCCGGGTTCGATTCCAGTAACGTTTATTTCCTATTTGATTTAGATAAGATATCCCAAATCCATCGTGCAGAGATAGTTTCTTTAATATTTTAAAATAGCTTATGATTGTTATATCGGAACGAGGTTTGCACTGGTCTAAGGGGAAAAGAATCTATATTGAAGTTTTTATCACAGAAGTGTGATTATTGATCGTATTTTCTTGAATTTATACTAATAATTATATTTTTCGCGTTTTAAATATCATTTGTTAGATTGTAGACATGGAGACGACTATTACCGGACTCGGCTTGAGTATAGACGAGTGAACAGATGGGTTATTTTCTTTTTCTCTCGACTCTTCCTCTGGAATGGAGTTTATCCACAGATATTTACATATAACATTTATTGAATTCCGTTATATAGAACAATGCAAGGACAATATAATATCAGATAGAGATTTTGACGTTGTTTTCAATATTTTAATTTTGATAATGCTCTATTCATTTGTTCTCCTATTCTTCTCTCTAATAAACTATGAACTATAGGTGCTATTTTTGGTATGAGAATTCCTTGGAATAACTAAGACGAGGTGATATCAAAATGTTTCCGGACCGTCGTAATAAAAAAAAATTGGCTTATCGCAGGTCCTACGGAATATTGTCCCATTCCAAGTAGTCCCCTTGGTCAAAGATACAGCGATTCCAGCACCTTTTAAACTCATCCACATCATCAAATCGGCGTCCTTTGAGAACTTTTTTCAACTTTGGGAAGAGAAAAAATTCGTACGGAGCAAGATCAGGAGAGTACGGAGGATGGGAAACAGCTGTCATGTTGTTTTTATCAAGGAACTGTTGAACAGACAATGCGGTGTGTGCTAGTGCGTTTTAGTGGTGGAGCAGCCAGACCTGCGATGCCAAATTGTCTGAACGTTTCCTCCTGGTGCTTTCCTTCAGTTGTCTCAGAACTTCACTATAATAATGTTGGTTGACTGTCTGGCCTTGTGGAACGAATTTCTTGTGCACAATCCCTTTCAGGTCAAAAAAACACAATGAGCATTCTCTTCATATTGCTCTTGACATGTCGTGCTTTCTTGGGTTTGGCGAGTTTGTACTTTTCCACTGTGATGATTGTTGTTTCGTTTCGGGATCATAGACATAAACCCAATTTTCGTCAACTGTAATGATCTTATAAAAAATGATTGGGTCGTTTGCAAGACTTTCTTGAAGGTCTCGACAAACGTTCACGCGATGGTTTTTTTGGTATTGTGTCAACAGCCAAGGGACGAATTTTGCCGCAATGCGCCTCATGCGCAAAACGTCAGTGAGAATGCTTTTAACCGACCCGTAGGAGACACAAAACTATAAGAAATTTCGAGAATGCTTTGTCGGCGATCCTCGTGGATGGCTTCGCGCACTTTTTTGATGTTTTCATTATTTTTGCATTTTAAAGGACGACCAGAACGCTCCGAGTCCTCAACGGATGTTTGTACATTTTTGAAATGTGAATACCACTCGTAAGTGTGGATTCTTCCTATGCCTTCCTCACCAAATGCTTGATGAAGCATTGCAAAGTTCTCAGAAGCTGATTTCCCAAGTTTGTAAAAAAATTTTACACAAACACGTTTTTCTTTCAAAGAGGTAATTTTTACGTGCTGAGAAAATCGCAGAAAAACTATGACACTAACGCAGATAAAAACACGTAAAAATAAAACACAGCTTGTTAACACCTTCAAACTTGGAATAAAACTTTACAATGAAGTGTGCTGCGCATCCTAAGTTGCGTAGCTACGTAGCTCAAACGAGTGACTCGCCAAGCGGCCATTCCGCAAACCTTTTCATTTCACTCGTACATACTGAAACACTTCCTATCATGCAATTTATTATTTTACATATATGGGTTCCGCGTGGCTCAAATGCTGCTGCCTTGTTGATGGCGGTGGTTTATTTACAAGTTTAGCTCTTTTATTAGGAATTTAAAATCGATTTAGGAATGTGATTAGACATGCACGCTTTATAATAAAGAATAATGGAATATGAGGACGCCATTATCTTCTATCAAATAGGCATTTAAAGAAAACTTATTCGGTTAATCTTTAACGTAAAAGATCCAGCGCCCCAATCTGCGCAAAAATATCTAATTTCTCCACTTTTCCTTCGTAATTATTCGGGGTCAGCTCTAATTACTTGGTGAATATCTCTCGATACTTGAAAGAAGACTGCGTTTTGGTCCATCCCCATTTCACTACCCACATTGGTTATGAGCATTTAATTCAGTTTTGTCGCGTGTTTCGTGCTGCTAGCTAAATGTGAAATACATCCCAAAGCATTTAGAAATAGATAGGATGAAAAATACGATTCACACTGCTTCCGTGACTACACCCTAAATTACCACACCAATCACACGAAACTCGACGAAAACGTGATTGACATATTTCGGGACAAAGAGAGTGAAAATATTACACAAGAGAATTATTAAGGTTCTAGTAAATAATTATATAGTCTGTGTGAGAAATAAAATGAGCAATTTTGTAAGATCTGGTCCTGGTGGTTCCATCGTCGTAATTTTCCCACAAGTTTAATCAAACGTTTAAGAAAAACTTGATGGAATTTTTATATTTTATCTTGCGAATATCATTTTTAACCCGTAATGAACGTCTAAATTAAAATTTGGCATACCTGTTAAATTTACATATGTTACGCAATATTTAGTAATATTTATTCTTCGACCATTTTTTTCGCAGAAGAGAAAATGAGGAGGAGCTCGCAAGGACGCGGAGAAGAAGTGTTGCCCTGCACCGGTACTGAAAGTTCACTTCTTCATTACTTTTCCTGATTTAAGTTTTAATATCTATATTTAATAATTTCCTAGCCGTAGACATTATATGTAGTCTCTCAATTCGATTGATTGTTTGAATCTAGGAATAAGCGCCCACAACCACACGCTTTCCATTTTTTAATCAATTACATGGATTATAATGGTAGGAGTATAGTAACAGAAATCCCTTGCTTATCATAGGAGACCGCAAAGTGCCGTCATAATTTAAGTTAAAGTGAAACGCTTTATAAACAGAAAAATTCATCGTTGACACATTCATGAAGCTCTCTCATTCTAAAGTGTATAAATTATCTGTAAGAGACCAATCGTAACATAATTCATTTTGAAGGCCTTTAGTTTTCCACTATGCAAAATGCAAACTGTGAATAGTAATTGTTATGGAGGTGATTAAACCTTTCTTCTTACAAGGATTCTCACACCTTCCTGAAAAGATAAAAGCGGTACCCCACACTAGATTTTGGGAATTGATTGTCGTATTATGACATTTTGTTTAGTTTCTGATTTTAATCGAAAATTTTCTTTCGTGTATCAAGTAGTATGGTCATTTGAGACATATTTAACATTTTTCCAAGTTAATTATTCTTTCCAATATTAAAGAAAAATTGATGCCTTAAAATAATTCCATTTTCCTTTACATTCCTTTGTTTGAAACATTACTGAGCAAATATTTATAATATAAAGTGCTTCTCTTTCCGCTAACCTTGCACTTTATCGAAGCCATCAACTTATTCATTTAATATTCTTCCATATATTGTGACCTAAGGGTGCATGAAGTTAAAAATTAAAAATAATTATTTTTATATATGTTTCACCGTATTAGAGATAAATTTCTTTGAATGTTAAAAAATTACTGTGGCAAATTAAGGTGATGAAAGTCGAAGTGTGATGTCCTTAAGTATCTGTTAGAAACCCAAAAGAATGTCTCATGAGGTTTGCTTTGAATAAAAATTGCGATAATAGCGATTGCTGTCTTAAACACACGAGAAACAATTCTCAAGAATATTATATTTTCCCTTGGTAGTTCCATAATAATTACAGAAGTTACAGTTTATGTGTAACCAATCTCATTTTTTAAAAATCCCTACTTAATTGTTTTATGATGAAACTATTATGTTTGATAGTTTATTTAGTTTCAATAAAGGGTTTATATATTTTTCTATCTTACGGTTGGCATGCAATTGAGATATTAGCGTTGACTATTAATTAATGCTCATCAGTAAAAATTATCCTATGATCAAGTAATATGTTGCATTTATCGCACGGCCAATTTATATGATATTTCTGATGCGATTCTATTTTTTTACATAGACAAGACACCGAAGGAGCCGTGGTTGTAAGGACGACAAGAAGCGGAGCCGTTTACGGTTCATATCGGTAAAAAACATAATTTCTTTCGTTCCACTTGATGCACTTTGAATTTGAGTGGTACATTCCTTTTTTTCCCAAAGAATATCACGCATATACTATGCAATCACTTATTCCCTCCTTTTCTTTTTCAGGCTATGAGGAGCAGTGAAGACTCCCAAAGGGAAAATTGCAAAATGAAAAATATTTTATGTTTATAAATAAATAAATGTTTTAGCAATGTTGCTTCTTGTTTTATTTTTATTCCTATAACTTCACTGGAACTAACCACATCTTATTCACAACACATTAATAAACGCATACGGTATACCGTTTATATTTTTCTTATGTACACAAAATAATTCTTATCTACGCTTCTTACTTATGATATCATTGTATATAGGCGTTTAATTTAGAAACTCAAAAATGTCACGACAATTATATTCAAACACATTTTCTTCGTGAACTTCTGATTAAATCAGATACTTGAATATCTTAGTAAAATTTTTCATTAATTTTTCAAGATTAACAAAATCGGTTTTCTTAACGACATTCTTGAAAAAATTCGAATTAAAGAAATTAAAATTCCTTTATCAAATCATTACTATTTAAAAAGCGTTTTTAAAAGTCTGAAATTTCGGCAGTACAAATACGCTTGAAAATGTTTTCTCCGAAATTTTTAAGATTTTCCGAATTAATTTCTTTAATGCATACTTTTATATTTTTTGTTTTTGTTTCGAGTTACCAGCAAATTTTGTTGAACTTGAAGGCATGAAAAACTCTCAGAATCGTTTTCTAGTTCTTCATTTATAAATTCGACAAATTTATCACTCACTATTTTTATTTCTGTAAATTTATTAATATCCTCTGATGTTGTTTTCTCAGTTGCATGAACCGTAGCAAAATTGATGATTGTGGATCATCATAACTTACTCAAAGCGGGGAGGGGAAAGATGCTGACTTGCGGATAAATCACAGGACATGACTATAAGTACACAACAGGGGACGGAAGGATTGAGATAGTGAGAGGCAATGATAAAAGGAGTAAGAGACGTAAAAGATTTGGAAAGATTACTTCGAGGAAACTTAGTTAAAAACGCACAAAATCCGTTTTACCATATTTCTAAACTCACGGAGAAAAAAATATTAAATTACGGTTTTTAACAGCCGATCGGCCCGGCCCCACCGGAAAATGTCCCGGTGTCTCGCCGGGCCAGTCCAACCCTGGATTCATCTCATAAGAATTAATTCCTCATCTCAAGTTTCCATAACTTAATTCTTTAGGAAGGTTATTAAAAATTATAGTGCTGTGATTTGTCGAATAAGAATGTCGAAAAGAGTAACATTCAAAAGCGAGTCAAAATGGGAATCAACAAATGAATGATAACGATCTTAGTTTTATTAGTAGCGAAATTCAAATTAAGCCCACATTTTTAAACAGTGTAATAGGTGTAATGGATGGCAATCTGCAATTGAGTTTTCGACAAGATTCCAATTTCACTTTATAAGATTATAAAATACGCGGCCATAATTACTATCAAACCGTAAAATATAGGAGGGACTGATGTTAGTACATCTATCGGCTATTTTGTGGAACTACAGCTTCACTTTGCGTACGACCAATCCAGCCTAGTATCCCGACCTGTTAATTCTACGACCGTGGTCCGAACTAACGTGGTTTATTCACCTTCATAAAATTAGAACATCGAAAAATACTTTGGCTCAAGGGGAGGGAGGGTTTAACTCCCAAAACCCCTCCCTAGATACGCCACTGGCCGGCACATCGTCTTTTCGCATGAGGCCGTAGATTTCCATGCAACGGCCCTGTTGTTCAACGTTCTTAATGAAATTCTATTCATGTGCGAAAATTAAAATGGTCTTTTTCCCCGGAAAATGATTGAAAATCCGTATTCTCTTCTTGAGTCTTCGTCTGATTCCTTGCATCATTACTTCCGTTACTTAATTCGCCAGCCGTCTCACTCCATATTTCGTATTGCCTGTTCACTATTAGGCGCATCAATATAAGAAGGAGTAGATGAGGTTTAATCACTCCAATAACCAAAGCGATGGATTATAACAGGTAGTGTTCGGGAAGAAATTTCTAGCCAAATGGGCGCATGACGTAAGCTAATGTGGGGTGGGGGAGGTGGACAGAAAAACGACCTTGGCCTAGAGTGGAGCTCAACAGCTGTGCCCTGGCAATAAGATTTTAAGTTTCCCTAGAAAACTTGAAAATAGTCGTAGCATAAAATCGACCTTTGAAAGTGTACTATGTTCGCCAGTGCGACAGTTTTTACGCGTGGAAAGTGAAATTTTTCATTAAATAATGGAAATTTTATAAAGGTAACCAAGAGTAAAATTGTCCTTCATTAAATATTTATTTCATATAAATATCATGTAGTATTTTAAAACCGGAAAAATGCGAAATTTACACGGTGGTTTTTGTGATTGCATGTAGATTAATGATTTACTCATTTACGCCATTTATTGCCTAGATTGATATTTTTCATCATCTTTTGGACTCCGCAGATGTTCTCCATTAGTCTTAACTTCTACTGCAAATTTTGGCTATCTGTAAATTAAGTTCCTCTGGAAACTCCATGGCGTGTTATTTAATAGACCTCAGTCGTAGCATTTCTTTTGAGAAAAGAAGTCAAGAATTGTGGTTTGAGCAATAGCATCTGCAGAGATTTTCATCAAAATCACTACCGCGAATATTGCCTGCTGGCATTTCACCTCAACCGGATTGAAGGAACTCTTCTGGGAATTTAGAAAAAACCACGGTGCGAGTGTATGTGTAAATTTGGTGGGAATTATTTGAGTCAGAATAATTTATATAGTGAGATCTCAGTCTCTTGTTGAAATTCAAAGTATGCGCATTGGTTTCTAAAGAACTCTCCTTATGTGGTGTGGTCATCTAAATCTCGCACAGTAACTCGTTCAAGTTTCCAATAGAGAACAATCAACTGTTAAGTTTTAAAATACTTTAACACTAATGGACGCGGCCGAGACTTGGTGGAATTCCATCATAAAGATATAATGTGACCTCCCTCCCCAAAATAACCACACATCCACAAGGTCTGTTTAGTAGTATGTGCATCAAATTTTAAGTCTCTAAGTTTCTTAGTTTTCGAGAAATGCTGTAAGGTATGATTTGTGTGTATGAGTGGGTGGGAGTTGACATTTCTCATCGTTAAAAACATGAAAAATTCCCATTATTCTGATTAAAACCAATTTTACGTGTTATTTCGATACAGATTTGGATCCTTACGTAGAAAATGGACTTTAGACTATAGCAATATTACCGTTCAAGTCCCTAGCTCGTATCGTAGTTCTACCTAATTTGAATATGCAGCTTAATAAATCTCAACAATGATTTTCCTGCTTTTACTCAAGCCGGCAAATTCAACAATTAGTATACGGATTCCTTCGCCTCCACAACAATTCTCGCCCATAAGTTGTTGCCAAGCAACATAAATCTAATCTACAAACTCAGTTGTATTCAAGATGTGGGAAATGTGGTTATTCTGTTTCGTGCGCAAACTCTGGTACTATTTGGAGATGCTCCTTTTCATAATTTGGATTGCGACTATGTACATGGAGGGCACATCGGATTCCATTGAGAGGTAACGCAGCCTGATCTTTATCTATTATAAATAGCTGCTTCTTACATAAGATATAAGATATGGGAGGATATATAAGTTGTGGTACCTATATCTAGAAGGGCTAGTAACCTAAAATTTTGTAGGATGATAGGTCATTTCATTCAGCTAACGGAGATAATTGAAAACTCCACAGATGCTCATTTTTAGGGGATATTTTCGACCACAATTGTTCATTCTAATACCCCATAAGTGAAGCACGGTAATCTGAGGAGGACTTTATAAAATTGCGTTTTTACATTCGTTAAAATCAAGATAGAAACTCGAAATTAAAAGGGTTCTATAGCTATAGAAATTATCTTTATTATGATTTAAAATTAACTTCAAATACGTGCCAAATTGGTATTTAAATGTCTTTTTAATTGGAATAGAGTGACATTTTAAATAATCAAACACATCAATTACCATGGCAACGGGCACAATGTTTTTAAATGGGTGTTGGTAATCTGCATTATAATAGCATCTATTCAATTCTTTTTAATAGGGAATTTATATGCTACTTATAATCTGGTTGATTTCAAACAAAGACGTTTACATATGATGATGACGTCATCATTTCAAAACCCGAGATATCACATTTAAAAAACATTACTTCTTTCAGTTATGGAGATTGATTATCTATATACGTATTATATTAGCTTTGATGCAGTGCTTTTCACGAGAGTTCGTAGATTATACTATATTGCAATTTATTTAAAACTACGGCGCAAACTTATGACGACGTCATAATCTTATAAGACGAAATTTTAGCAAAATGTGGTAAAACTTTTGTCGAGTTCTGTAAAGTTTTCTGAGAAAGTTTTAACTTCAATTATTGCACGAAATGATGGATAAAATTGAAATATGATCTGAATAAACTGCTGAAACAGTAATGCCGTACGTTTCTATTAATAAACGACGAAAAACCATAATGACTTTATATTCAATCGCGATTGTTTATCTGGATACGAAAAGATATCCAAATTTTGCCATGGATTTTAGTGTGTTGCATGGGCTATTGTCTTGAAGATGGTTACTGTTATTGCTAATACAGGAGGAGATGAATCACGAAACGTGAAATACGAAAACTTGGACGCGAGCCGATTGCCAGAGAATTTGGAAATTACGGATAGGTGCGTTAATTTCGAAGAAATTTGGAAATACGTATTCTGCGAGAACTCATGCAATTTATTATTTTACATATATGGGTTCCGCGTGGCTCAAATGCTGCTGCCTTGTTGATGGCGGTGGTTTATTTACAAGTTTAGCTCTTTTATTAGGAATTTAAAATCGATTTAGGAATGTGATTAGACATGCACGCTTTATAATAAAGAATAATGGAATATGAGGACGCCATTATCTTCTATCAAATAGGCATTTAAAGAAAACTTATTCGGTTAATCTTTAACGTAAAAGATCCAGCGCCCCAATCTGCGCAAAAATATCTAATTTCTCCACTTTTCCTTCGTAATTATTCGGGGTCAGCTCGAATTACTTGGTGAATATCTCTCGATACTTGAAAGAAGACTGCGTTTTGGTCCATCCCCATTTCACTACCCACATTGGTTATGAGCATTTAATTCAGTTTTGTCGCGTGTTTCGTGCTGCTAGCTAAATGTGAAATACATCCCAAAGCATTTAGAAATAGATAGGATGAAAAATACGATTCACACTGCTTCCGTGACTACACCCTAAATTACCACACCAATCACACGAAACTCGACGAAAACGTGATTGACATATTTCGGGACAAAGAGAGTGAAAATATTACACAAGAGAATTATTAAGGTTCTAGTAAATAATTATATAGTCTGTGTGAGAAATAAAATGAGCAATTTTGTAAGATCTGGTCCTGGTGGTTCCATCGTCGTAATTTTCCCACAAGTTTAATCAAACGTTTACGAAAAACTTGATGGAATTTTTATATTTTATCTTGCGAATATCATTTTAAACCCGTAATGAACGTCTAAATTAAAATTTGGCATACCTGTTAAATTTACATATGTTACGCAATATTTAGTAATATTTATTCTTCGACCATTTTTTTCGCAGAAGAGAAAATGAGGAGGAGCTCGCAAGGACGCGGAGAAGAAGTGTTGCCCTGCACCGGTACTGAAAGTTCACTTCTTCATTATTAGCTGTACTTTTCCTGATTTAAGTTTTAATATCTATTATATTTAATAATTTCCTAGCCGTAGACATTATACGTAGTCTCTCAATTCGATTGATTGTTTGAATCTAGGAATAAGCGCCCACAACCACACGCTTTCCATTTTTTAATCAATTACATGGATTATAATGGTAGGAGTATAGTAACAGAAATCCCTTGCTTATCATAGGAGACCGCAAAGTGCCGTCATAATTTAAGTTAAAGTGAAACGCTTTATAAACAGAAAAATTCATCGTTGACACATTCATGAAGCTCTCTCATTCTAAAGTGTATAAATTATCTGTAAGAGACCAATCGTAACATAATTCTTTTTCAGACCTTTAGTTTTCCACTATGCAAAATGCAAACTGTGAATAGTAATTGTTATGGAGGTGATTAAACCTTTCTTCTTACAAGGATTATCACACCTTCCTGAAAAGATAAAAGCGGCACCCCACACTAGATTTTTGGAATTGATTGTCGTATTATGACATTTTGTTTAGTTTCTGATTTTAATCGAAAATTTTCTTTCGTGTATCAAGTAGTATGGTCATTTGAGACATATTTAACATTTTTCCAAGTTAATTATTCTTTCCAATATTAAAGAAAAATTGATATCCTTAAAATAATTCCATTTTCCTTTACATTCCTTTGTTGAAACATTACTGAGCAAATATTTATCATATAAAGTGCTTCTCTTTCCGCTAACCTTGCACTTTATCGAAGCCATCAACTTATTCATTTAATATTCTTCCATATATTGTGACCTAAGGGTGCATGAAGTTAAAAATTAAAAATAATTATTTTTATATATGTTTCACCGTAATAGAGATAAATTTCTTTGAATGTTAAAAAATTACTGTGGCAAATTAAGGTGATGACAGTCGAAGTGTGATGTGTCCTTAAGTATCTGTTAGAAACCCAAAAGAATGTCTCATGAGGTTTGCTTTGAATAAAAATTGCGATAATAGCGATTGCTGTCTTAAACACACGAGAAACAATTCTCAAGAATATTATATTTTCCCTTGGTTGTTCCATAATATTTACAGAAGTTACAGTTTATGTGTAACATTTAACGGAACCAATCTCATTTTTTAAAAATCCCTACTTAATTGTTTTATGATGAAACTATTAAGTTTGATAGTTTATTTAGTTTCAATAAAGGGTTTATATATTTTTCTATCCTACGGTTGGCATGCAATTGAGATATTAGCGTTGACTATTAATTAATGCCCATCAGTAAAAATTATCCTATGATCAAGTAATATGTTGCATTTATCGCACGGCCAATTTATATGATATTTCTGATGCGATTCTATTTTTTTACATAGACAAGACACCGAAGGAGCCGTGGTTGTAAGGACGACAAGAAGCGGAGCCGTTTACGGTTCATATCGGTAAAAAACATAATTTCTTTCGTTCCACTTGATGCACTTTGAATTTGAGTGGTACATTCCTTTTTTTCCCAAAGAATATCATGCATATACTATGCAATCACTTATTCCCTCCTTTTCTTTTTCAGGCTAAGAGGAGCAGTGAAGACTCCCAAAGGGAAAATTGCAAAATGAAAAATATTTTATGTTTATAAATAAATAAATGTTTTAGCAATGTTGCTTCTTGTTTTATTTTTATTCCTATAACTTCACTGGAACTAACCACATCTTATTCACAACACATTAATAAACGCATACGGTATAACGTTTATATTTTTCTTATGTGCACAAAATAATTCTTATCTACGCTTCTTACTTATGATATCATTGTATATAGGCGTTTAATTTAGAAACTCAAAAATGTCACGACAATTATATTCAAACACATTTTCTTCGTGAACTTCTGATTAAATCAGATACTTGAATATCTTAGTAAAATTTTTCATTAATTTTTCAAGATTAACAAAATCGGTTTTCTTAACAACATTCTTGAAAAAATTCGAATTAAAGAAATTAAAATTCCTTTATCAAATCATTACTATTTAAAAAGCGTTTTTAAAAGTCTGAAAATACGGCGGTACAAATACGCTTGAAAATGTTTTCTCCGAAATTTTTAAGATTTTCCGAATTAATTTCTTTAATGCATACTTTTATATTTTTTGTTTTTGTTTCGAGTTACCAGCAAATTTTGTTGAACTTGAAGGCATGAAAAACTCTCAGAATCGTTTTCTAGTTCTTCATTTATAAATTCGACAAATTTATCACTCACTATTTTTATTTCTGTAAATTTATTAATATCCTCTGATGTTGTTTTCTCAGTTGCATGAACCGTAGCAAAATTGATGATTGTGGATCATCATAACTTACTCAAAGCGGGGAGGGGAAAGATGCTGACTTGCGGATAAATCACAGGACATGACTATAAGTACACAACAGGGGACGGAAGGATTGAGATAGTGAGAGGCAATGATAAAAGGAGTAAGAGACGTAAAAGATTTGGAAAGATTACTTCGAGGAAACTTAGTTAAAAACGCACAAAATCCGTTTTACCATATTTCTAAACTCCCGGAGAAAAAAATATTAAATTACGGTTTTTAACAGCCGATCGGCCCGGCCCCACCGGAAAATGTCCCGGTGTCTCGCCGGGCCAGTCCAACCCTGGATTCATCTCATAAGAATTAATTCCTCATCTCAAGTTTCCATAACTTAATTCTTTAGGATGGTTATTAAAAATTATAGTGCTGTGATTTGTCGAATAAGAATGTCGAAAAGAGTAACATTCGAAAGCGAGTCAAAATGGGAATCAACAAATGAATGATAACGATCTTAGTTTTATTAGTAGCGAAATTCAAATTAAGCCCACATTTTTAAACAGTGTAATAGGTGTAATGGATGGCAATCTGCAATTGAGTTTTCGACAAGATTCCAATTTCACTTTATAAGATTATAAAATACGCGGCCATAATTACTATCAAACCGTAAAATATAGGAGGGACTGATGTTAGTACATCTATCGGCTATTTTGTGGAACTACAGCTTCACTTTGCGTACGACCAATCCAGCCTAGTATCCCGACCTGTTAATTCTACGACCGTGGTCCGAACTAACGTGGTTTATTTACCTTCATAAGATTAGAACATCGAAAAATACTTTGGCTCAAGGGGAGGGAGGGTTTAACTCCCAAAACCCCTCCCTAGATACGCCACTGGCCGGCACATCGTCTTTTCGCATGAGGCCGTAGATTTCCATGCAACGGCCCTGTTGTTCAACGTTCTTAATGAAATTCTATTCATGTGCGAAAATTAAAATGGTCTTTTTCCCCGGAAAATGATTGAAAATCCGTATTCTCTTCTTGAGTCTTCGTCTGATTCCTTGCATCATTACTTCCGTTACTTAATTCGCCAGCCGTCTCACTCCATATTTCGTATTGCCTGTTCACTATTAGGCGCATCAATATAAGAAGGAGTAGATGAGGTTTAATCACTCCAATAACCAAAGCGATGGATTATAACAGGTAGTGTTTGGGAAGAAATTTCTAGCCAAATGGGCGCATGACGTAAGCTAATGTGGGGTGGGGGAGGTGGACAGAAAAACGACCTTGGCCTAGAGTGGAGCTCAACAGCTGTGCCCTGGCAATAAGATTTTAAGTTTCCCTAGAAAACTTGAAAATAGTCGTAGCATAAAATCGACCTTTGAAAGTGTACTATGTTCGCCAGTGCGACAGTTTTTACGCGTGGAAAGTGAAATTTTTCATTAAATAATGGAAATTTTATAAAGGTAACCAAGAGTAAAATTGTCCTTCATTAAATATTTATTTCATATAAATATCATGTAGTATTTTAAAACCGGAAAAATGCGAAATTTACACGGTGGTTTTTGTGATTGCATGTAGATTAATGATTTACTCATTTACGCCATTTATTGCCTAGATTGATATTTTTCATCATCTTTTGGACTCCGCAGATGTTCTCCCGGGGTGTTTTGGGGTGGGATGCGATTATATAGCCTCTCCCACTCAAATGTCAACCTCACCTGCACGTGGTGCACCCTGCTTCACAGACGAGGCTCTGGCGTCCGAGTGACTCCCGGGATAAGGAGTCCCCCCTCTACCAAATGCCAACGGCCTATTTAGGGGCGGATGAGAAGGTGGAGGGGTAGGGCACCCTCTTGCCCTTGGGGTGGGAAACTGCCCCTAAAGGCGGAGGAACTATTTTGATAGTCAACGGCATAGGATGGAGAAGGCAACAGGAAACCACTCCATTAAAGATCCTATTGGATATCCCGAGGGTAGCAACCATGGAAGGTTTTAGAAAGGAATTTGTTACTGATCATGGTATTCGGAACCCAAGATCCGGCAGGGGATGTAGCAGGGCTTCTCAGGTCGTTTATCCAACGAAATCCCTGTCAAAACGTCAAAATAGGTACTTGGAACGTCAGAACATTACTAAAAATAGGTAAATTAGAAGAAATAAAGAAAGAAATGGAGAAAAATGAGATTGATATCTTAGGTTTATGTGAAACAAGGTGGCAAGAGAAAGGAGATTTTTACAGTGATAAATTTAGAATAATTCATAGTGGAGGTGAAAAGAGAGGAAGGAATGGAATAGCAGTCATTATTAGTAAGAAATGGGCAAACAGTGTTTGCAATACATATCACATAAATGATAGGTTGTTGATGGTAAGAATGAGCACCATGCCAACGGATACAGTGATAATACAAGCGTATTTCCCAACAAGTAGTGCAGAAGAAGGAGAAGTAGAAAAGGTGTATGAAGAAATAGAAGAACTTATAAAGATGACAAAAGATAAAGATAATGTAATAATAATGGGAGACTTTAATGCTGTGATTGGATCTAGTCGAAATAGTAGAATGGTAGGAAAATTTGGTTTAGGTGAAACAAATGAAAGGGGAGAAAGATTAATTGAGTTTTGTGAACAGAATGAGATGATGGTATCAAACACTTTCTTTGAAGTTCCCAAAAGAAGAAGATACACATGGGAGGCGCCAGACAGAAGAAGGTTTCAAATAGATTATATTTTAGTAAAAAGAAGATATAAGAACCAGGTAAAATCGTGTTATAGTTACCCAGGTCCAGATGTAGACAGTGACCACAAGCTAGTCATGGCAAAATGCAATATTAGGTTTAAGAAAATAAAGAGAACAGTTAAAAAGAACTGGCATCTACAGGGACTGAAAGAGTTACCAACGGCTAAGAATTACCAAGAAAAAACAAATGAGTTGATGAGAAATTATGAAGGACAACTTAGTTGGGAGGAATTTAAAAAAGGGGTTATTAAAGCTACAGAGGAAATTATTGGAAAGAGAAAATTGGAGCCTAGAAAACCTTGGATGACTGAGGAGATACTGATTTTAATTGAAGAAAGGAACAAGTTGAGGAAGAATGGAAATGATGAAACTTATAAAAAAGTTAAGAATGAGATTATTAACAAATGCAGAGAAGAAAAAGAGAGATGGACCAAAGAGATAGTGAAGGAAATTGAGGAAGATACAAAGGGAGGAAGGCAAGACAAAGCATACTTCAAAATTAAAACTCTCCAGTACAAACCAAGAACTAAATCGGCAATAGTTAAGGATAAGGAAGGAAATATGTTATGGGAAAATGAAAAAGTATGTGCTCGGTGGAAAGAATACATAGAAGAATTATATAGTGGAAGAGATGTTGGAGATGGATGTAGATTTATTGAAAATGAAGAGGAAATAAGAAATGACGAGCTAGGCCCAACAATAACCAAAGAAGAGTTTTATAAAGCTATTAATAATCTTAATTCAGGCAAGGCAACAGGTGTTGATGGTATACCTGCAGAACTTTTGAAGAACTTAGGGGAGGAAGCAAAAGAACATTTCTTTAAAATTATAAAAGATTGTTACGAAAAAGGAAAATTACCTGATGACTTTATAAAAAGTAAAACTATAAGTTTACCAAAGAAGGGGAATGCAGTGGAGTGCAGTAACTACAGAACAATTTCACTACTTTCGCACGCCTCAAAAGTTTTAATTTATATCGTGAAAAACAGAATAAAAAGGAAAATAAAACATTATATTAGTGAAGATCAATTTGGATTTAGAAGTGGGAGAGGAACGAGAGAAGCTATATTAGCCCTCAGGGTGATAATGGAAAGATGTTTAGAAATGAACAGGACATTATATTTAACGTTTATTGATTTGGAGAAGGCCTTTGATACAGTTAATTGGGAACTGTTGTTTAAGACTATGAAAAAAATAGGTATTGATTGGAGGGACAGAAGATTAATTTTTAAGCTTTATCAAAATCAAACTACAAGAATAAATATAAATGGATTAGAGAGTGAAGCAAAGATAAGGAAAGGAGTAAGACAAGGATGTCCGCTATCTCCATATTTGTTTAATATGTTCATTGAAGAAAGTATAGAAGTTATGAAGGAAAAGACAAAAGGCATAAAAATAAATGGAGTTAGAATACACTGCATTAGATTTGCAGATGACATTGTAATATTCAGCGATTCAAAAAGAGAAATGAATAAAATGCTGAAAGTATTATCGGACACGTTAAAACAGTGGGAATTAAAGATAAATATCAAGAAAACCAAATTGATGGTTATAGGCAAAAGTAATACAGGGACAATATCAAAGATCAAAATAGACAATCAGGAAATTGAGCAGGTGAAGCAGTTTTGCTACCTAGGTAGTACAATTACTGAAGATAATAGATGTGTACAGGAAGTGAAAAGAAGAATAGCACTTGCAAAGCAAGCTTTTCAATGCAAAAGGAGCCTGCTGACAAGCAGTCACATGAATTTGGAAGTAAGGAAATCCTTTGCAAAAGCTTTTGTCTGGAGTACCATACTTTATGGTAGTGAAAGTTGGACGTTAGGAAAGAGGGAGAGGTCCCGTCTGGAAGCGACAGAAATGTGGATATGGAGAAGATTGATAAAGACAAGTTGGACAGAGAGAAAGACAAACCTTGAAGTTTTGGAAGAAGTAAAAGAAGAAAGGAAACTGATCAGAGGAATGGAAGAAAGGAAGGCAAAATTTTTAGGCCATGTGATTAGACATAATGGATTAATTGTGAACATCTTGGAGGGGAAACTTTTAGGGAAGAAAGGAAGAGGCAGACCAAGAAAGAAATACCTAGATGACGTGGAGTCAGTGATGGGAGTTGAGAAGTAGGAGATGTTGAAGAGAATGGCAGAGGACAGGAGTTCATGGTTGCAGCGACAAGGCTTAGCCTTAAGATGAAGAAGAAGAAGATGTTCTCCATTAGTCTTAACTTCTACTGCAAATTTTGGCTATCTGTAAATTAAGTTCCTCTGGAATCTCCATGGCGTGTTATTTAATAGACCTCAGTCGTAGCATTTCTTTTGAGAAAAGAAGTCAAGAATTGTGGTTTGAGCAATAGCATCTGCAGAGATTTTCATCAAAATCACTACCGCGAATATTGCCTGCTGGCATTTCACCTCAACCGGATTGAAGGAACTCTTCTGGGAATTTAGAAAAAACCACGGTGCGAGTGTATGTGTAAATTTGGTGGGAATTATTTGAGTCAGAATAATTTATATAGTGAGATCTCAGTCTCTTGTTGAAATTCAAAGTATGCGCATTGGTTTCTAAAGAACTCTCCTTATGTGGTGTGGTCATCTAAATCTCGCACAGTAACTCGTTCAAGTTTCCAATAGAGAACAATCAACTGTTAAGTTTTAAAATACTTTAACACTAATGGACGCGGCCGAGACTTGGTGGAATTCCATCATAAAGATATAATGTGACCTCCCTCCCCAAAATAACCACACATCCACAAGGTCTGTTTAGTAGTATGTGCATCAAATTTTAAGTCTCTAAGTTTCTTAGTTTTCGAGAAATGCTGTAAGGTATGATTTGTGTGTATGAGTGGGTGGGAGTTGACATTTCTCATCGTTAAAAACATGAAAAATTCCCATTATTCTGATTAAAACCAATTTTACGTGTTATTTCGATAAAGATTTGGATCTTTACGTAGAAAATGAACTTTAGACTATAGCAATATTACCGTTCAAGTCCCTAGCTCGTATCGTAGTTCTAACTAATTTGAATATGCAGCTTAATAAATCTCAACAATGATTTTCCTGCTTTTACTCAAGCCGGCAAATTCAACAATTAGTATACGGATTCCTTCGCCTCCACAACAATTCTCGCCCATAAGTTGTTGCCAAGCAACATAAATCTAATCTACAAACTCAGTTGTATTCAAGATGTGGGAAATGTGGTTATTCTGTTTCGTGCGCAAACTCTGGTACTATTTGGAGATGCTGCTTTTCATAATTTGGATTGCGACTATGTACATGGAGGGCACATCGGATTCCATTGAGAGGTAACGCAGCCTGATCTTTATCTATTATAAATAGCTGCTTCTTACATAAGATATAAGATATGGGAGGATATATAAGTTGTGGTACCTATATCTAGAAGGGCTAGTAACCTAAAATTTTGTAGGATGATAGGTCATTTCATTCAGCTAACGGAGATAATTGAAAACTATACAGATGCTCATTTTTAGGGGATATTTTCGACCACAATTGTTCATTCTAATACCCCATAAGTGAAGCACGGTAATCTGAGGAGGACTTTATAAAATTGCGTTTTTACATTCGTTAAAATCAAGATAGAAACTCGAAATTAAAAGGGTTCTATAGCTATAGAAATTATCTTTATTATGATTTAAAATTAACTTCAAATACGTGCCAAATTGGTATTTAAATGTCTTTTTAATTGGAATAGAGTGACATTTTAAATAATCAAACACATCAATTACCATGGCAACGGGCACAATGTTTTTAAATGGGTGTTGGTAATCTGCATTATAATAGCATCTATTCAATTCTTTTTAATAGGGAATTTATATGCTACTTATAATCTGGTTGATTTCAAACAAAGACGTTTACATATGATGATGACGTCATCATTTCAAAACCCGAGATATCACATTTAAAAAACATTACTTCTTTCAGTTATGGAGATTGATTATCTATATACGTATTATATTAGCTTTGATGCAGTGCTTTTCACGAGAGTTCGTAGATTATACTATATTGCAATTTATTTAAAACTACGGCGCAAACTTATGACGACGTCATAATCTTATAAGACGAAATTTTAGCAAAATGTGGTAAAACTTTTGTCGCGTTCTGTAAAGTTTTCTGAGAAAGTTTTAACTTCAATTATTGCACGAAATGATGGATAAAATTGAAATATGATCTGAAGAAACTGCTGAAACAGTAATGCCGTATTAATAAACGACGAAAAACCATAATGACTTTATATTTAATCGCGATTGTTTATCTGGATACGAAAAGATATCCAAATTTTGCCATGGATTTTAGTGTGTTGCATGGGCTATTGTCTTGAAGATGGTTACTGTTATTGCTAATACAGGAGGAGATGAATCACGAAACGTGAAATACGAAAACTTGGACGCGAGCCGATTGCCAGAGAATTTGGAAATTACGGATAGGTGCGTTAATTTCGAAGAAATTTGGAAATACGTATTCTGCGAGAACTCATGCAATTTATTATTTTACGTATATGGGTTCCGCGTGGCTCAAATGCTGCTGCCTTGTTGATGGCGGTGGTTTATTTACAAGTTTAGCTCTTTTATTAGGAATTTAAAATCGATTTAGGAATGTGATTAGACATGCACGCTTTATAATAAAGAATAATGGAATATGAGGACGCCATTATCTTCTATCAAATAGGCATTTAAAGAAAACTTATTCGGTTAATCTTTAACGTAAAAGATCCAGCGCCCCAATCTGCGCAAAAATATCTAATTTTCCACTTTTCCTTCGTAATTATTCGGGGTCAGGTCCAATTACTTGGTGAATATCTCTCGATACTTGAAAGAAGACTGCGTTTTGGTCCATCCCCATTTCACTACCCACATTGGTTATGAGCATTTAATTCAGTTTTGTCGCGTGTTTCGTGCTGCTAGCTAAATGTGAAATACATCCCAAAGCATTTAGAAATAGATAGGATGAAAAATACGATTCACACTGCTTCCGTGACTACACCCTAAATTACCACACCAATCACACGAAACTCGACGAAAACGTGATTGACATATTTCGGGACAAAGAGAGTGAAAATATTACACAAGAGAATTATTAAGGTTCTAGTAAATAATTATATAGTCTGTGTGAGAAATAAAATGAGCAATTTTGTAAGATCTGGTCCTGGTGGTTCTATCGTCGTAATTTTCCCACAAGTTTAATCAAACGTTTACGAAAAACTTGATGGAATTTTTATATTTTATCTTGCGAATATCATTTTAAACCCGTAATGAACGTCTAAATTAAAATTTGGCATACCTGTTAAATTTACATATGTTACGCAATATTTAGTAATATTTATTCTTCGACCATTTTTTTCGCAGAAGAGAAAATGAGGAGGAGCTCGCAAGGACGCGGAGAAGAAGTGTTGCCCTGCACCGGTACTGAAAGTTCACTTCTTCATTATTAGCTGTACTTTTCCTGATTTAAGTTTTAATATCTATTATATTTAATAATTTCCTAGCCGTAGACATTATACGTAGTCTCTCAATTCGATTGATTGTTTGAATCTAGGAATAAGCGCCCACAACCACACGCTTTCCATTTTTTAATCAATTACATGGATTATAATGGTAGGAGTATAGTAACAGAAATCCCTTGCTTATCATAGGAGACCGCAAAGTGCCGTCATAATTTAAGTTAAAGTGAAACGCTTTATAAACAGAAAAATTCATCGTTGACACATTCAGGAAGCTCTCTCATTCTAAAGTGTATAAATTATCTGTAAGAGACCAATCGTAACATAATTCATTTTGAAGGCCTTTAGTTTTCCACTATGCAAAATGCAAACTGTGAATAGTAATTGTTATGGAGGTGATTAAACCTTTCTTCTTACAAGGATTCTCACACCTTCCTGAAAAGATAAAAGCGGTACCCCACACTAGATTTTTGGAATTGATTGTCGTATTATGACATTTTGTTTAGTTTCTGATTTTAATCGAAAATTTTCTTTCGTGTATCAAGTAGTATGGTCATTTGAGACATATTTAACATTTTTCCAAGTTAATTATTCTTTCCAATATTAAAGAAAAATTGATATCCTTAAAATAATTCCATTTTCCTTTACATTCCTTTGTTTGAAACATTACTGAGCAAATATTTATCATATAAAGTGCTTCTCTTTCCGCTAACCTTGCACTTTATCGAAGCCATCAACTTATTCATTTAATATTCTTCCATATATTGTGACCTAAGGGTGCATGAAGTTAAAAATTAAAAATAATTATTTTTATATATGTTTCACCGTATTAGAGATAAATTTCTTTGAATGTTAAAAAATTACTGTGGCAAATTAAGGTGATGAAAGTCGAAGTGTGATGTCCTTAAGAATCTGTTAGAAACCCAAAAGAATGTCTCATGAGGTTTGCTTTGAATAAAAATTGCGATAATAGCGATTGCTGTCTTAAACACACGAGAAACAATTCTCAAGAATATTATATTTTCCCTTGGTTGTTCCATAATAATTACAGAAGTTACAGTTTGTGTAACATTTAACGGAACCAATCTCATTTTTTAAAAATCCCTACTTAATTGTTTTATGATGAAACTATTAAGTTTGATAGTTTATTTAGTTTCAATAAAGGGTTTATATATTTTTCTATCTTACGGTTGGCATGCAATTGAGATATTAGCGTTGACTATTAATTAATGCTCATCAGTAAAAATTATCCTATGATCAAGTAATATGTTGCATTTATCGCACGGCCAATTTATATGATATTTCTGATGCGATTCTATTTTTTTACATAGACAAGACACCGAAGGAGCCGTGGTTGTAAGGACGACAAGAAGCGGAGCCGTTTACGGTTCATATCGGTAAAAAACATAATTTCTTTCGTTCCACTTGATGCACTTTGAATTTGAGTGGTACATTCCTTTTTTTCCCAAAGAATATCACGCATATACTATGCAATCACTTATTCCCTCCTTTTCTTTTTCAGGCTAAGAGGAGCAGTGAAGACTCCCAAAGGGAAAATTGCAAAATGAAAAATATTTTATGTTTATAAATAAATAAATGTTTTAGCAATGTTGCTTCTTGTTTTATTTTTATTCCTATAACTTCACTGGAACTAACCACATCTTATTCACAACACATTAATAAACGCATACGGTATAACGTTTATATTTTTCTTATGTGCACAAAATAATTCTTATCTACGCTTCTTACTTATGATATCATTGTATATAGGCGTTTAATTTAGAAACTCAAAAATGTCACGGCAATTATATTCAAACACATTTTCTTCGTGAACTTCTGATTAAATCAGATACTTGAATATCTTAGTAAAATTTTTCATTAATTTTTCAAGATTAACAAAATCGGTTTTCTTAACAACATTCTTGAAAAAATTCGATTTAAGAAATGAAAATTAATTTATCAAATCATTACTATTTAAAAAGCGTTTTTAAAAGTCTGAAAATACGGCGGTACAAATACGCTTGAAAATGTTTTCTCCGAAATTTTTAAGATTTTCCGAATTAATTTCTTTAATGCATACTTTTATATTTTTTGTTTTTGTTTCGAGTTACCAGCAAATTTTGTTGAACTTGAAGGCATGAAAAACTCTCAGAATCGTTTTCTAGTTCTTCATTTATAAATTCGACAAATTTATCACTCACTATTTTTATTTCTGTAAATTTATTAATATCCTCTGATATTGTTTTCTCAGTTGCATGAACCGTAGCAAAATTGATGATTGTGGATCATCATAACTTACTCAAAGCGGGGAGGGGAAAGATGCTGACTTGCGGATAAATCACAGGACATGACTATAAGTACACAACAGGGGACGGAAGGATTGAGATAGTGAGAGGCAATGATAAAAGGAGTAAGAGACGTAAAAGATTTGGAAAGATTACTTCGAGGAAACTTAGTTAAAAACGCACAAAATCCGTTTTACCATATTTCTAAACTCACGGAGAAAAAAATATTAAATTACGGTTTTTAACAGCCGATCGGCCCGGCCCCACCGGAAAATGTCCCGGTGTCTCGCCGGGCCAGTCCAACCCTGGATACATCTCATAAGAATTAATTCCTCATCTCAAGTTTCCATAACTTAATTCTTTAGGATGGTTATTAAAAATTATAGTGCTGTGATTTGTCGAATAAGAATGTCGAAAAGAGTAACATTCGAAAGCGATTCAAAATGGGAATCAACAAATGAATGATAACGATCTTAGTTTTATTAGTAGCGAAATTCAAATTAAGCCCACATTTTTAAACAGTGTAATAGGTGTAATGGATGGCAATCTGCAATTGAGTTTTCGACAAGATTCCAATTTCACTTTATAAGATTATAAAATACGCGGCCATAATTACTATCAAACCGTAAAATATAGGAGGGACTGATGTTAGTACATCTATCGGCTATTTTGTGGAACTACAGCTTCACTTTGCGTACGACCAATCCAGCCTAGTATCCCGACCTGTTAATTCTACGACCGTGGTCCGAACTAACGTGGTTTATTCACCTTCATAAGATTAGAACATCGAAAAATACTTTGGCTCAAGGGGAGGGAGGGTTTAACTCCCAAAACCCCTCCCTAGATACGCCACTGGCCGGCACATCGTCTTTTCGCATGAGGCCGTAGATTTCCATGCAACGGCCCTGTTGTTCAACGTTCTTAATGAAATTCTATTCATGTGCGAAAATTAAAATGGTCTTTTTCCCCGGAAAATGATTGAAAATCCGTATTCTCTTCTTGAGTCTTCGTCTGATTCCTTGCATCATTACTTCCGTTACTTAATTCGCCAGCCGTCTCACTCCATACTTCGTATTGCCTGTTCACTATTAGGCGAATCAATATAAGAAGGAGTAGATGAGGTTTAATCAGTCCAATAACCAAAGCGATCGATTATAACAGGTAGTGGTCGGGAAGAAATTTCTAGCCAAATGGGCGCATGACGTAAGCTAATGTGGGGTGGGGGAGGTGGACAGAAAAACGACCTTGGCCTAGAGTGGAGCTCAACAGCTGTGCCCTGGCAATAAGATTTTAAGTTTCCCTAGAAAACTTGAAAATAGTCGTAGCATAAAATCGACCTTTGAAAGTGTACTATCTTCGCCAGTGCGACAGTTTTTACGCGTGGAAAGTGAAATTTTTCATTAAATAATGGAAATTTTATAAAGGTAACCAAGAGTAAAATTGTCCTTCATTAAATATTTATTTCATATAAATATCATGCTGTATTTTAAAACCAGAAAAATGCGAAATTTACACGGTGGTTTTTGTGATTACATGTAGATTAATGATTTACTCATTTACGCCATTTATTGGCTAGATTGATATCTTTCATCATCTTTTGGACTCCGCAGATGTTCTCCATTAGTCATAACTTCTACTGCAAATTTTCATCAAAATCACTACCGCGAATATAGCCTGCTGGCATTTCACCTCAACCGGATTGAAGGAACTCTTCTGGGAATTTAGAAAAAACCACGGTGCGAGTGTATGTGTAAATTTGGTGGGAATTATTTGAGTCAGAATAATTTATATAGTGAGATCTCAGTCTCTTGTTGAAATTCAAAGTATGCGCATTGGTTTCTAAAGAACTCTCCTTATGTGGTGTGGTCATCTAAATCTCGCACAGTAACTCGTTCAAGTTTCCAATAGAGAACAATCAACTGTTAAGTTTTAAAATACTTTAACACTAATGGACGCGGCCGAGACTTGGTGGAATTCCATCATAAAGATATAATGTGACCTCCCTCCCCAAAATAACCACACATCCACAAGGTCTGTTTAGTAGTATGTGCATCAAATTTTAAGTCTCTAAGTTTCTTAGTTTTCGAGAAATGCTGTAAGGTATGATTTGTGTGTATGAGTGGGTGGGAGTTGACATTTCTCATCGTTAAAAACATGAAAAATTCCCATTATTCTGATTAAAACCAATTTTACGTGTTATTTCGATACAGATTTGGATCCTTACGTAGAAAATGAACTTTAGACTATAGCAATATTACCGTTCAAGTCCCTAGCTCGTATCGTAGTTCTACCTAATTTGAATATGCAGCTTAATAAATCTCAACAATGATTTTCCTGCTTTTACTCAAGCCGGCAAATTCAACAATTAGTATACGGATTCCTTCGCCTCCACAACAATTCTCGCCCATAAGTTGTTGCCAAGCAACATAAATCTAATCTACAAACTCAGTTGTATTCAAGATGTGGGAAATGTGGTTATTCTGTTTCGTGCGCAAACTCTGGTACTATTTGGAGATGCTGCTTTTCATAATTTGGATTGCGACTATGTACATGGAGGGCACATCGGATTCCATTGAGAGGTAACGCAGCCTGATCTTTATCTATTATAAATAGCTGCTTCTTACATAAGATATAAGATATGGGAGGATATATAAGTTGTGGTACCTATATCTAGAAGGGCTAGTAACCTAAAATTTTGTAGGATGATAGGTCATTTCATTCAGCTAACGGAGATAATTGAAAACTCCACAGATGCTCATTTTTAGGGGATATTTTCGACCACAATTGTTCATTCTAATACCCCATAAGTGAAGCACGGTAATCTGAGGAGGACTTTATAAAATTGCGTTTTTACATTCGTTAAAATCAAGATAGAAACTCGAAATTAAAAGGGTTCTATAGCTATAGAAATTATCTTTATTATGATTTAAAATTAACTTCAAATACGTGCCAAATTGGTATTTAAATGTCTTTTTAATTGGAATAGAGTGACATTTTAAATAATCAAACACATCAATTACCATGGCAACGGGCACAATGTTTTTAAATGGGTGTTGGTAATCTGCATTATAATAGCATCTATTCAATTCTTTTTAATAGGGAATTTATATGCTACTTATAATCTGGTTGATTTCAAACAAAGACGTTTACATATGATGATGACGTCATCATTTCAAAACCCGAGATATCACATTTAAAAAACATTACTTCTTTCAGTTATGGAGATTGATTATCTATATACGTATTATATTAGCTTTGATGCAGTGCTTTTCACGAGAGTTCGTAGATTATACTATATTGCAATTTATTTAAAACTACGGCGCAAACTTATGACGACGTCATAATCTTATAAGACGAAATTTTAGCAAAATGTGGTAAAACTTTTGTCGCGTTCTGTAAAGTTTTCTGAGAAAGTTTTAACTTCAATTATTGCACGAAATGATGGATAAAATTGAAATATGATCTGAAGAAACTGCTGAAACAGTAATGCCGTACGTTTCTATTAATAAACGACGAAAAACCATAATGACTTTATATTTAATCGCGATTGTTTATCTGGATACGAAAAGATATCCAAATTTTGCCATGGATTTTAATGTGTTGCATGGGCTATAGTCTTGAAGATGGTTACTGTTATTGCTAATACAGGAGGAGATGAATCACGAAACGTGAAATACGAAAACTTGGACGCGAGCCGATTGCCAGAGAATTTGGAAATTACGGATAGGTGCGTTAATTTCGAAGAAATTTGGAAATACGTATTCTGCGAGAACTCATGCAATTTATTATTTTACGTATATGGGTTCCGCGTGGCTCAAATGCTGCTGCCTTGTTGATGGGGGTGGTTTATTTACAAGTTTAGCTCTTTTATTAGGAATTTAAAATCGATTTAGGAATGTGATTAGACATGCACGCTTTATAATAAAGAATAATGGAATATGAGGACGCCATTATCTTCTATCAAATAGGCATTTAAAGAAAACTTATTCGGTTAATCTTTAACGTAAAAGATCCAGCGCCCCAATCTGCGCAAAAATATCTAATTTCTCCACTTTTCCTTCGTAATTATTCGGGGTCAGCTCGAATTACTTGGTGAATATCTCTCGATACTTGAAAGAAGACTGCGTTTTGGTCCATCCCCATTTCACTACCCACATTGGTTATGAGCATTTAATTCAGTTTTGTCGCGTGTTTCGTGCTGCTAGCTAAATGTGAAATACATCCCAAAGCATTTAGAAATAGATAGGATGAAAAATACGATTCACACTGCTTCCGTGACTACACCCTAAATTACCACACCAATCACACGAAACTCGACGAAAACGTGATTGACATATTTCGGGACAAAGAGAGTGAAAATATTACACAAGAGAATTATTAAGGTTCTAGTAAATAATTATATAGTCTGTGTGAGAAATAAAATGAGCAATTTTGTAAGATCTGGTCCTGGTGGTTCTATCGTCGTAATTTTCCCACAAGTTTAATCAAACGTTTACGAAAAACTTGATGGAATTTTTATATTTTATCTTGCGAATATCATTTTAAACCCGTAATGAACGTCTAAATTAAAATTTGGCATACCTGTTAAATTTACATATGTTACGCAATATTTAGTAATATTTATTCTTCGACCATTTTTTTCGCAGAAGAGAAAATGAGGAGGAGCTCGCAAGGACGCGGAGAAGAAGTGTTGCCCTGCACCGGTACTGAAAGTTCACTTCTTCATTATTAGCTGTACTTTTCCTGATTTAAGTTTTAATATCTATTATATTTAATAATTTCCTAGCCGTAGACATTATACGTAGTCTCTCAATTCGATTGATTGTTTGAATCTAGGAATAAGCGCCCACAACCACACGCTTTCCATTTTTTAATCAATTACATGGATTATAATGGTAGGAGTATAGTAACAGAAATCCCTTGCTTATCATAGGAGACCGCAAAGTGCCGTCATAATTTAAGTTAAAGTGAAACGCTTTATAAACAGAAAAATTCATCGTTGACACATTCAGGAAGCTCTCTCATTCTAAAGTGTATAAATTATCTGTAAGAGACCAATCGTAACATAATTCATTTTGAAGGCCTTTAGTTTTCCACTATGCAAAATGCAAACTGTGAATAGTAATTGTTATGGAGGTGATTAAACCTTTCTTCTTACAAGGATTCTCACACCTTCCTGAAAAGATAAAAGCGGTACCCCACACTAGATTTTTGGAATTGATTGTCGTATTATGACATTTTGTTTAGTTTCTGATTTTAATCGAAAATTTTCTTTCGTGTATCAAGTAGTATGGTCATTTGAGACATATTTAACATTTTTCCAAGTTAATTATTCTTTCCAATATTAAAGAAAAATTGATATCCTTAAAATAATTCCATTTTCCTTTACATTCCTTTGTTTGAAACATTACTGAGCAAATATTTATCATATAAAGTGCTTCTCTTTCCGCTAACCTTGCACTTTATCGAAGCCATCAACTTATTCATTTAATATTCTTCCATATATTGTGACCTAAGGGTGCATGAAGTTAAAAATTAAAAATAATTATTTTTATATATGTTTCACCGTAATAGAGGTAAATTTCTTTGAATGTTAAAAAATTACTGTGGCAAATTAAGGTGATGAAAGTCGAAGTGTGATGTCCTTAAGAATCTGTTAGAAACCCAAAAGAATGTCTCATGAGGTTTGCTTTGAATAAAAATTGCGATAATAGCGATTGCTGTCTTAAACACACGAGAAACAATTCTCAAGAATATTATATTTTCCCTTGGTTGTTCCATAATAATTACAGAAGTTACAGTTTGTGTAACATTTAACGGAACCAATCTCATTTTTTAAAAATCCCTACTTAATTGTTTTATGATGAAACTATTAAGTTTGATAGTTTATTTAGTTTCAATAAAGGGTTTATATATTTTTCTATCTTACGGTTGGCATGCAATTGAGATATTAGCGTTGACTATTAATTAATGCTCATCAGTAAAAATTATCCTATGATCAAGTAATATGTTTCATTTATCGCACGGCCAATTTATATGATATTTCTGATGCGATTCTATTTTTTTACATAGACAAGACACCGAAGGAGCCGTGGTTGTAAGGACGACAAGAAGCGGAGCCGTTTACGGTTCATATCGGTAAAAAACATAATTTCTTTCGTTCCACTTGATGCACTTTGAATTTGAGTGGTACATTCCTTTTTTTCCCAAAGAATATCACGCATATACTATGCAATCACTTATTCCCTCCTTTTCTTTTTCAGGCTAAGAGGAGCAGTGAAGACTCCCAAAGGGAAAATTGCAAAATGAAAAATATTTTATGTTTATAAATAAATAAATGTTTTAGCAATGTTGCTTCTTGTTTTATTTTTATTCCTATAACTTCACTGGAACTAACCACATCTTATTCACAACACATTAATAAACGCATACGGTATAACGTTTATATTTTTCTTATGTGCACAAAATAATTCTTATCTACGCTTCTTACTTATGATATCATTGTATATAGGCGTTTAATTTAGAAACTCAAAAATGTCACGGCAATTATATTCAAACACATTTTCTTCGTGAACTTCTGATTAAATCAGATACTTGAATATCTTAGTAAAATTTTTCATTAATTTTTCAAGATTAACAAAATCGGTTTTCTTAACAACATTCTTGAAAAAATTCGATTTAAGAAATGAAAATTAATTTATCAAATCATTACTATTTAAAAAGCGTTTTTAAAAGTCTGAAAATACGGCGGTACAAATACGCTTGAAAATGTTTTCTCCGAAATTTTTAAGATTTTCCGAATTAATTTCTTTAATGCATACTTTTATATTTTTTGTTTTTGTTTCGAGTTACCAGCAAATTTTGTTGAACTTGAAGGCATGAAAAACTCTCAGAATCGTTTTCTAGTTCTTCATTTATAAATTCGACAAATTTATCACTCACTATTTTTATTTCTGTAAATTTATTAATATCCTCTGATATTGTTTTCTCAGTTGCATGAACCGTAGCAAAATTGATGATTGTGGATCATCATAACTTACTCAAAGCGGGGAGGGGAAAGATGCTGACTTGCGGATAAATCACAGGACATGACTATAAGTACACAACAGGGGACGGAAGGATTGAGATAGTGAGAGGCAATGATAAAAGGAGTAAGAGACGTAAAAGATTTGGAAAGATTACTTCAAGGAAACTTAGTTAAAAACGCACAAAATCCGTTTTACCATATTTCTAAACTCCCGGAGAAAAAAATATTAAATTACGGTTTTTAACAGCCGATCGGCCCGGCCCCACCGGAAAATGTCCCGGTGTCTCGCCGGGCCAGTCCAACCCTGGATACATCTCATAAGAATTAATTCCTCATCTCAAGTTTCCATAACTTAATTCTTTAGGATGGTTATTAAAAATTATAGTGCTGTGATTTGTCGAATAAGAATGTCGAAAAGAGTAACATTCGAAAGCGAGTCAAAATGGGAATCAACAAATGAATGATAACGATCTTAGTTTTATTAGTAGCGAAATTCAAATTAAGCCCACATTTTTAAACAGTGTAATAGGTGTAATGGATGGCAATCTGCAATTGAGTTTTCGACAAGATTCCAATTTCACTTTATAAGATTATAAAATACGCGGCCATAATTACTATCAAACCGTAAAATATAGGAGGGACTGATGTTAGTACATCTATCGGCTATTTTGTGGAACTACAGCTTCACTTTGCGTACGACCAATCCAGCCTAGTATCCCGACCTGTTAATTCTACGACCGTGGTCCGAACTAACGTGGTTTATTTACCTTCATAAGATTAGAACATCGAAAAATACTTTGGCTCAAGGGGAGGGAGGGTTTAACTCCCAAAACCCCTCCCTAGATACGCCACTGGCCGGCACATCGTCTTTTCGCATGAGGCCGTAGATTTCCATGCAACGGCCCTGTTGTTCAACGTTCTTAATGAAATTCTATTCATGTGCGAAAATTAAAATGGTCTTTTTCCCCGGAAAATGATTGAAAATCCGTATTCTCTTCTTGAGTCTTCGTCTGATTCCTTGCATCATTACTTCCGTTACTTAATTCGCCAGCCGTCTCACTCCATACTTCGTATTGCCTGTTCACTATTAGGCGAATCAATATAAGAAGGAGTAGATGAGGTTTAATCAGTCCAATAACCAAAGCGATCGATTATAACAGGTAGTGGTCGGGAAGAAATTTCTAGCCAAATGGGCGCATGACGTAAGCTAATGTGGGGTGGGGGAGGTGGACAGAAAAACGACCTTGGCCTAGAGTGGAGCTCAACAGCTGTGCCCTGGCAATAAGATTTTAAGTTTCCCTAGAAAACTTGAAAATGGTCGTAGCATAAAATCGACCTTTGAAAGTCTACTATCTTCGCCAGTGCGACAGTTTTTACGCGTGGAAAGTGAAATTTTTCATTAAATAATGGAAATTTTATAAAGGTAACCAAGAGTAAAATTGTCCTTCATTAAATATTTATTTCATATAAATATCATGCTGTATTTTAAAACCAGAAAAATGCGAAATTTACACGGTGGTTTTTGTGATTACATGTAGATTAATGATTTACTCATTTACGCCATTTATTGGCTAGATTGATATCTTTCATCATCTTTTGGACTCCGCAGATGTTCTCCATTAGTCTTAACTTCTACTGCAAATTTTCATCAAAATCACTACCGCGAATATAGCCTGCTGGCATTTCACCTCAACCGGATTGAAGGAACTCTTCTGGGAATTTAGAAAAAACCACGGTGCGAGTGTATGTGTAAATTTGGTGGGAATTATTTGAGTCAGAATAATTTATATAGTGAGATCTCAGTCTCTTGTTGAAATTCAAAGTATGCGCATTGGTTTCTAAAGAACTCTCCTTATGTGGTGTGGTCATCTAAATCTCGCACAGTAACTCGTTCAAGTTTCCAATAGAGAACAATCAACTGTTAAGTTTTAAAATACTTTAACACTAATGGACGCGGCCGAGACTTGGTGGAATTCCATCATAAAGATATAATGTGACCTCCCTCCCCAAAATAACCACACATCCACAAGGTCTGTTTAGTAGTATGTGCATCAAATTTTAAGTCTCTAAGTTTCTTAGTTTTCGAGAAATGCTGTAAGGTATGATTTGTGTGTATGAGTGGGTGGGAGTTGACATTTCTCATCGTTAAAAACATGAAAAATTCCCATTATTCTGATTAAAACCAATTTTACGTGTTATTTCGATACAGATTTGGATCCTTACGTAGAAAATGAACTTTAGACTATAGCAATATTACCGTTCAAGTCCCTAGCTCGTATCGTAGTTCTACCTAATTTGAATATGCAGCTTAATAAATCTCAACAATGATTTTCCTGCTTTTACTCAAGCCGGCAAATTCAACAATTAGTATACGGATTCCTTCGCCTCCACAACAATTCTCGCCCATAAGTTGTTGCCAAGCAACATAAATCTAATCTACAAACTCAGTTGTATTCAAGATGTGGGAAATGTGGTTATTCTGTTTCGTGCGCAAACTCTGGTACTATTTGGAGATGCTGCTTTTCATAATTTGGATTGAGACTATGTACATGGAGGGCACATCGGATTCCATTGAGAGGTAACGCAGCCTGATCTTTATCTATTATAAATAGCTGCTTCTTACATAAGATATAAGATATGGGAGGATATATAAGTTGTGGTACCTATATCTAGAAGGGCTAGTAACCTAAAATTTTGTAGGATGATAGGTCATTTCATTCAGCTAACGGAGATAATTGAAAACTCCACAGATGCTCATTTTTAGGGGATATTTTCGACCACAATTGTTCATTCTAATACCCCATAAGTGAAGCACGGTAATCTGAGGAGGACTTTATAAAATTGCGTTTTTACATTCGTTAAAATCAAGATAGAAACTCGAAATTAAAAGGGTTCTATAGCTATAGAAATTATCTTTATTATGATTTAAAATTAACTTCAAATACGTGCCAAATTGGTATTTAAATGTCTTTTTAATTGGAATAGAGTGACATTTTAAATAATCAAACACATCAATTACCATGGCAACGGGCACAATGTTTTTAAATGGGTGTTGGTAATCTGCATTATAATAGCATCTATTCAATTCTTTTTAATAGGGAATTTATATGCTACTTATAATCTGGTTGATTTCAAACAAAGACGTTTACATATGATGATGACGTCATCATTTCAAAACCCGAGATATCACATTTAAAAAACATTACTTCTTTCAGTTATGGAGATTGATTATCTATATACGTATTATATTAGCTTTGATGCAGTGCTTTTCACGAGAGTTCGTAGATTATACTATATTGCAATTTATTTAAAACTACGGCGCAAACTTATGACGACGTCATAATCTTATAAGACGAAATTTTAGCAAAATGTGGTAAAACTTTTGTCGCGTTCTGTAAAGTTTTCTGAGAAAGTTTTAACTTCAATTATTGCACGAAATGATGGATAAAATTGAAATATGATCTGAAGAAACTGCTGAAACAGTAATGCCGTACGTTTCTATTAATAAACGACGAAAAACCATAATGACTTTATATTTAATCGCGATTGTTTATCTGGATACGAAAAGATATCCAAATTTTGCCATGGATTTTAATGTGTTGCATGGGCTATAGTCTTGAAGATGGTTACTGTTATTGCTAATACAGGAGGAGATGAATCACGAAACGTGAAATACGAAAACTTGGACGCGAGCCGATTGCCAGAGAATTTGGAAATTACGGATAGGTGCGTTAATTTCGAAGAAATTTGGAAATACGTATTCTGCGAGAACTCATGCAATTTATTATTTTACGTATATGGGTTCCGCGTGGCTCAAATGCTGCTGCCTTGTTGATGGGGGTGGTTTATTTACAAGTTTAGCTCTTTTATTAGGAATTTAAAATCGATTTAGGAATGTGATTAGACATGCACGCTTTATAATAAAGAATAATGGAATATGAGGACGCCATTATCTTCTATCAAATAGGCATTTAAAGAAAACTTATTCGGTTAATCTTTAACGTAAAAGATCCAGCGCCCCAATCTGCGCAAAAATATCTAATTTCTCCACTTTTCCTTCGTAATTATTCGGGGTCAGCTCGAATTACTTGGTGAATATCTCTCGATACTTGAAAGAAGACTGCGTTTTGGTCCATCCCCATTTCACTACCCACATTGGTTATGAGCATTTAATTCAGTTTTGTCGCGTGTTTCGTGCTGCTAGCTAAATGTGAAATACATCCCAAAGCATTTAGAAATAGATAGGATGAAAAATACGATTCACACTGCTTCCGTGACTACACCCTAAATTACCACACCAATCACACGAAACTCGACGAAAACGTGATTGACATATTTCGGGACAAAGAGAGTGAAAATATTACACAAGAGAATTATTAAGGTTCTAGTAAATAATTATATAGTCTGTGTGAGAAATAAAATGAGCAATTTTGTAAGATCTGGTCCTGGTGGTTCCATCGTCGTAATTTTCCCACAAGTTTAATCAAACGTTTACGAAAAACTTGATGGAATTTTTATATTTTATCTTGCGAATATCATTTTAAACCCGTAATGAACGTCTAAATTAAAATTTGGCATACCTGTTAAATTTACATATGTTACGCAATATTTAGTAATATTTATTCTTCGACCATTTTTTTCGCAGAAGAGAAAATGAGGAGGAGCTCGCAAGGACGCGGAGAAGAAGTGTTGCCCTGCACCGGTACTGAAAGTTCACTTCTTCATTATTAGCTGTACTTTTCCTGATTTAAGTTTTAATATCTATTATATTTAATAATTTCCTAGCCGTAGACATTATACGTAGTCTCTCAATTCGATTGATTGTTTGAATCTAGGAATAAGCGCCCACAACCACACGCTTTCCATTTTTTAATCAATTACATGGATTATAATGGTAGGAGTATAGTAACAGAAATCCCTTGCTTATCATAGGAGACCGCAAAGTGCCGTCATAATTTAAGTTAAAGTGAAACGCTTTATAAACAGAAAAATTCATCGTTGACACATTCATGAAGCTCTCTCATTCTAAAGTGTATAAATTATCTGTAAGAGACCAATCGTAACATAATTCATTTTGAAGGCCTTTAGTTTTCCACTATGCAAAATGCAAACTGTGAATAGTAATTGTTATGGAGGTGATTAAACCTTTCTTCTTACAAGGATTCTCACACCTTCCTGAAAAGATAAAAGCGGTACCCCACACTAGATTTTTGGAATTGATTGTCGTATTATGACATTTTGTTTAGTTTCTGATTTTAATCGAAAATTTTCTTTCGTGTATCAAGTAGTATGGTCATTTGAGACATATTTAACATTTTTCCAAGTTAATTATTCTTTCCAATATTAAAGAAAAATTGATATCCTTAAAATAATTCCATTTTCCTTTACATTCCTTTGTTTGAAACATTACTGAGCAAATATTTATCATATAAAGTGCTTCTCTTTCCGCTAACCTTGCACTTTATCGAAGCCATCAACTTATTCATTTAATATTCTTCCATATATTGTGACCTAAGGGTGCATGAAGTTAAAAATTAAAAATAATTATTTTTATATATGTTTCACCGTATTAGAGATAAATTTCTTTGAATGTTAAAAAATTACTGTGGCAAATTAAGGTGATGAAAGTCGAAGTGTGATGTCCTTAAGAATCTGTTAGAAACCCAAAAGAATGTCTCATGAGGTTTGCTTTGAATAAAAATTGCGATAATAGCGATTGCTGTCTTAAACACACGAGAAACAATTCTCAAGAATATTATATTTTCCCTTGGTTGTTCCATAATAATTACAGAAGTTACAGTTTGTGTAACATTTAACGGAACCAATCTCATTTTTTAAAAATCCCTACTTAATTGTTTTATGATGAAACTATTAAGTTTGATAGTTTATTTAGTTTCAATAAAGGGTTTATATATTTTTCTATCTTACGGTTGGCATGCAATTGAGATATTAGCGTTGACTATTAATTAATGCTCATCAGTAAAAATTATCCTATGATCAAGTAATATGTTTCATTTATCGCACGGCCAATTTATATGATATTTCTGATGCGATTCTATTTTTTTACATAGACAAGACACCGAAGGAGCCGTGGTTGTAAGGACGACAAGAAGCGGAGCCGTTTACGGTTCATATCGGTAAAAAACATAATTTCTTTCGTTCCACTTGATGCACTTTGAATTTGAGTGGTACATTCCTTTTTTTCCCAAAGAATATCACGCATATACTATGCAATCACTTATTCCCTCCTTTTCTTTTTCAGGCTAAGAGGAGCAGTGAAGACTCCCAAAGGGAAAATTGCAAAATGAAAAATATTTTATGTTTATAAATAAATAAATGTTTTAGCAATGTTGCTTCTTGTTTTATTTTTATTCCTATAACTTCACTGGAACTAACCACATCTTATTCACAACACATTAATAAACGCATACGGTATAACGTTTATATTTTTCTTATGTGCACAAAATAATTCTTATCTACGCTTCTTACTTATGATATCATTGTATATAGGCGTTTAATTTAGAAACTCAAAAATGTCACGGCAATTATATTCAAACACATTTTCTTCGTGAACTTCTGATTAAATCAGATACTTGAATATCTTAGTAAAATTTTTCATTAATTTTTCAAGATTAACAAAATCGGTTTTCTTAACAACATTCTTGAAAAAATTCGATTTAAGAAATGAAAATTAATTTATCAAATCATTACTATTTAAAAAGCGTTTTTAAAAGTCTGAAAATACGGCGGTACAAATACGCTTGAAAATGTTTTCTCCGAAATTTTTAAGATTTTCCGAATTAATTTCTTTAATGCATACTTTTATATTTTTTGTTTTTGTTTCGAGTTACCAGCAAATTTTGTTGAACTTGAAGGCATGAAAAACTCTCAGAATCGTTTTCTAGTTCTTCATTTATAAATTCGACAAATTTATCACTCACTATTTTTATTTCTGTAAATTTATTAATATCCTCTGATATTGTTTTCTCAGTTGCATGAACCGTAGCAAAATTGATGATTGTGGATCATCATAACTTACTCAAAGCGGGGAGGGGAAAGATGCTGACTTGCGGATAAATCACAGGACATGACTATAAGTACACAACAGGGGACGGAAGGATTGAGATAGTGAGAGGCAATGATAAAAGGAGTAAGAGACGTAAAAGATTTGGAAAGATTACTTCAAGGAAACTTAGTTAAAAACGCACAAAATCCGTTTTACCATATTTCTAAACTCCCGGAGAAAAAAATATTAAATTACGGTTTTTAACAGCCGATCGGCCCGGCCCCACCGGAAAATGTCCCGGTGTCTCGCCGGGCCAGTCCAACCCTGGATACATCTCATAAGAATTAATTCCTCATCTCAAGTTTCCATAACTTAATTCTTTAGGATGGTTATTAAAAATTATAGTGCTGTGATTTGTCGAATAAGAATGTCGAAAAGAGTAACATTCGAAAGCGAGTCAAAATGGGAATCAACAAATGAATGATAACGATCTTAGTTTTATTAGTAGCGAAATTCAAATTAAGCCCACATTTTTAAACAGTGTAATAGGTGTAATGGATGGCAATCTGCAATTGAGTTTTCGACAAGATTCCAATTTCACTTTATAAGATTATAAAATACGCGGCCATAATTACTATCAAACCGTAAAATATAGGAGGGACTGATGTTAGTACATCTATCGGCTATTTTGTGGAACTACAGCTTCACTTTGCGTACGACCAATCCAGCCTAGTATCCCGACCTGTTAATTCTACGACCGTGGTCCGAACTAACGTGGTTTATTCACCTTCATAAGATTAGAACATCGAAAAATACTTTGGCTCAAGGGGAGGGAGGGTTTAACTCCCAAAACCCCTCCCTAGATACGCCACTGGCCGGCACATCGTCTTTTCGCATGAGGCCGTAGATTTCCATGCAACGGCCCTGTTGTTCAACGTTCTTAATGAAATTCTATTCATGTGCGAAAATTAAAATGGTCTTTTTCCCCGGAAAATGATTGAAAATCCGTATTCTCTTCTTGAGTCTTCGTCTGATTCCTTGCATCATTACTTCCGTTACTTAATTCGCCAGCCGTCTCACTCCATACTTCGTATTGCCTGTTCACTATTAGGCGAATCAATATAAGAAGGAGTAGATGAGGTTTAATCAGTCCAATAACCAAAGCGATCGATTATAACAGGTAGTGGTCGGGAAGAAATTTCTAGCCAAATGGGCGCATGACGTAAGCTAATGTGGGGTGGGGGAGGTGGACAGAAAAACGACCTTGGCCTAGAGTGGAGCTCAACAGCTGTGCCCTGGCAATAAGATTTTAAGTTTCCCTAGAAAACTTGAAAATGGTCGTAGCATAAAATCGACCTTTGAAAGTGTACTATCTTCGCCAGTGCGACAGTTTTTACGCGTGGAAAGTGAAATTTTTCATTAAATAATGGAAATTTTATAAAGGTAACCAAGAGTAAAATTGTCCTTCATTAAATATTTATTTCATATAAATATCATGCTGTATTTTAAAACCAGAAAAATGCGAAATTTACACGGTGGTTTTTGTGATTACATGTAGATTAATGATTTACTCATTTACGCCATTTATTGGCTAGATTGATATCTTTCATCATCTTTTGGACTCCGCAGATGTTCTCCATTAGTCTTAACTTCTACTGCAAATTTTCATCAAAATCACTACCGCGAATATAGCCTGCTGGCATTTCACCTCAACCGGATTGAAGGAACTCTTCTGGGAATTTAGAAAAAACCACGGTGCGAGTGTATGTGTAAATTTGGTGGGAATTATTTGAGTCAGAATAATTTATATAGTGAGATCTCAGTCTCTTGTTGAAATTCAAAGTATGCGCATTGGTTTCTAAAGAACTCTCCTTATGTGGTGTGGTCATCTAAATCTCGCACAGTAACTCGTTCAAGTTTCCAATAGAGAACAATCAACTGTTAAGTTTTAAAATACTTTAACACTAATGGACGCGGCCGAGACTTGGTGGAATTCCATCATAAAGATATAATGTGACCTCCCTCCCCAAAATAACCACACATCCACAAGGTCTGTTTAGTAGTATGTGCATCAAATTTTAAGTCTCTAAGTTTCTTAGTTTTCGAGAAATGCTGTAAGGTATGATTTGTGTGTATGAGTGGGTGGGAGTTGACATTTCTCATCGTTAAAAACATGAAAAATTCCCATTATTCTGATTAAAACCAATTTTACGTGTTATTTCGATACAGATTTGGATCCTTACGTAGAAAATGAACTTTAGACTATAGCAATATTACCGTTCAAGTCCCTAGCTCGTATCGTAGTTCTAACTAATTTGAATATGCAGCTTAATAAATCTCAACAATGATTTTCCTGCTTTTACTCAAGCCGGCAAATTCAACAATTAGTATACGGATTCCTTCGCCTCCACAACAATTCTCGCCCATAAGTTGTTGCCAAGCAACATAAATCTAATCTACAAACTCAGTTGTATTCAAGATGTGGGAAATGTGGTTATTCTGTTTCGTGCGCAAACTCTGGTACTATTTGGAGATGCTGCTTTTCATAATTTGGATTGCGACTATGTACATGGAGGGCACATCGGATTCCATTGAGAGGTAACGCAGCCTGATCTTTATCTATTATAAATAGCTGCTTCTTACATAAGATATAAGATATGGGAGGATATATAAGTTGTGGTACCTATATCTAGAAGGGCTAGTAACCTAAAATTTTGTAGGATGATAGGTCATTTCATTCAGCTAACGGAGATAATTGAAAACTCCACAGATGCTCATTTTTAGGGGATATTTTCGACCACAATTGTTCATTCTAATACCCCATAAGTGAAGCACGGTAATCTGAGGAGGACTTTATAAAATTGCGTTTTTACATTCGTTAAAATCAAGATAGAAACTCGAAATTAAAAGGGTTCTATAGCTATAGAAATTATCTTTATTATGATTTAAAATTAACTTCAAATACGTGCCAAATTGGTATTTAAATGTCTTTTTAATTGGAATAGAGTGACATTTTAAATAATCAAACACATCAATTACCATGGCAACGGGCACAATGTTTTTAAATGGGTGTTGGTAATCTGCATTATAATAGCATCTATTCAATTCTTTTTAATAGGGAATTTATATGCTACTTATAATCTGGTTGATTTCAAACAAAGACGTTTACATATGATGATGACGTCATCATTTCAAAACCCGAGATATCACATTTAAAAAACATTACTTCTTTCAGTTATGGAGATTGATTATCTATATACGTATTATATTAGCTTTGATGCAGTGCTTTTCACGAGAGTTCGTAGATTATACTATATTGCAATTTATTTAAAACTACGGCGCAAACTTATGACGACGTCATAATCTTATAAGACGAAATTTTAGCAAAATGTGGTAAAACTTTTGTCGCGTTCTGTAAAGTTTTCTGAGAAAGTTTTAACTTCAATTATTGCACGAAATGATGGATAAAATTGAAATATGATCTGAAGAAACTGCTGAAACAGTAATGCCGTATTAATAAACGACGAAAAACCATAATGACTTTATATTTAATCGCGATTGTTTATCTGGATACGAAAAGATATCCAAATTTTGCCATGGATTTTAGTGTGTTGCATGGGCTATTGTCTTGAAGATGGTTACTGTTATTGCTAATACAGGAGGAGATGAATCACGAAACGTGAAATACGAAAACTTGGACGCGAGCCGATTGCCAGAGAATTTGGAAATTACGGATAGGTGCGTTAATTTCGAAGAAATTTGGAAATACGTATTCTGCGAGAACTCATGCAATTTATTATTTTACGTATATGGGTTCCGCGTGGCTCAAATGCTGCTGCCTTGTTGATGGGGGTGGTTTATTTACAAGTTTAGCTCTTTTATTAGGAATTTAAAATCGATTTAGGAATGTGATTAGACATGCACGCTTTATAATAAAGAATAATGGAATATGAGGACGCCATTATCTTCTATCAAATAGGCATTTAAAGAAAACTTATTCGGTTAATCTTTAACGTAAAAGATCCAGCGCCCCAATCTGCGCAAAAATATCTAATTTCTCCACTTTTCCTTCGTAATTATTCGGGGTCAGCTCGAATTACTTGGTGAATATCTCTCGATACTTGAAAGAAGACTGCGTTTTGGTCCATCCCCATTTCACTACCCACATTGGTTATGAGCATTTAATTCAGTTTTGTCGCGTGTTTCGTGCTGCTAGCTAAATGTGAAATACATCCCAAAGCATTTAGAAATAGATAGGATGAAAAATACGATTCACACTGCTTCCGTGACTACACCCTAAATTACCACACCAATCACACGAAACTCGACGAAAACGTGATTGACATATTTCGGGACAAAGAGAGTGAAAATATTACACAAGAGAATTATTAAGGTTCTAGTAAATAATTATATAGTCTGTGTGAGAAATAAAATGAGCAATTTTGTAAGATCTGGTCCTGGTGGTTCCATCGTCGTAATTTTCCCACAAGTTTAATCAAACGTTTACGAAAAACTTGATGGAATTTTTATATTTTATCTTGCGAATATCATTTTAAACCCGTAATGAACGTCTAAATTAAAATTTGGCATACCTGTTAAATTTACATATGTTACGCAATATTTAGTAATATTTATTCTTCGACCATTTTTTTCGCAGAAGAGAAAATGAGGAGGAGCTCGCAAGGACGCGGAGAAGAAGTGTTGCCCTGCACCGGTACTGAAAGTTCACTTCTTCATTATTAGCTGTACTTTTCCTGATTTAAGTTTTAATATCTATTATATTTAATAATTTCCTAGCCGTAGACATTATACGTAGTCTCTCAATTCGATTGATTGTTTGAATCTAGGAATAAGCGCCCACAACCACACGCTTTCCATTTTTTAATCAATTACATGGATTATAATGGTAGGAGTATAGTAACAGAAATCCCTTGCTTATCATAGGAGACCGCAAAGTGCCGTCATAATTTAAGTTAAAGTGAAACGCTTTATAAACAGAAAAATTCATCGTTGACACATTCATGAAGCTCTCTCATTCTAAAGTGTATAAATTATCTGTAAGAGACCAATCGCAACATAATTCATTTTGAAGGCCTTTAGTTTTCCACTATGCAAAATGCAAACTGTGAATAGTAATTGTTATGGAGGTGATTAAACCTTTCTTCTTACAAGGATTCTCACACCTTCCTGAAAAGATAAAAGCGGTACCCCACACTAGATTTTTGGAATTGATTGTCGTATTATGACATTTTGTTTAGTTTCTGATTTTAATCGAAAATTTTCTTTCGTGTATCAAGTAGTATGGTCATTTGAGACATATTTAACATTTTTCCAAGTTAATTATTCTTTCCAATATTAAAGAAAAATTGATATCCTTAAAATAATTCCATTTTCCTTTACATTCCTTTGTTTGAAACATTACTGAGCAAATATTTATCATATAAAGTGCTTCTCTTTCCGCTAACCTTGCACTTTATCGAAGCCATCAACTTATTCATTTAATATTCTTCCATATATTGTGACCTAAGGGTGCATGAAGTTAAAAATTAAAAATAATTATTTTTATATATGTTTCACCGTAATAGAGATAAATTTCTTTGAATGTTAAAAAATTACTGTGGCAAATTAAGGTGATGAAAGTCGAAGTGTGATGTCCTTAAGAATCTGTTAGAAACCCAAAAGAATGTCTCATGAGGTTTGCTTTGAATAAAAATTGCGATAATAGCGATTGCTGTCTTAAACACACGAGAAACAATTCTCAAGAATATTATATTTTCCCTTGGTTGTTCCATAATAATTACAGAAGTTACAGTTTATGTGTAACATTTAACGGAACCAATCTCATTTTTTAAAAATCCCTACTTAATTGTTTTATGATGAAACTATTAAGTTTGATAGTTTATTTAGTTTCAATAAAGGGTTTATATATTTTTCTATCTTACGGTTGGCATGCAATTGAGATATTAGCGTTGACTATTAATTAATGCTCATCAGTAAAAATTATCCTATGATCAAGTAATATGTTTCATTTATCGCACGGCCAATTTATATGATATTTCTGATGCGATTCTATTTTTTTACATAGACAAGACACCGAAGGAGCCGTGGTTGTAAGGACGACAAGAAGCGGAGCCGTTTACGGTTCATATCGGTAAAAAACATAATTTCTTTCGTTCCACTTGATGCACTTTGAATTTGAGTGGTACATTCCTTTTTTTCCCAAAGAATATCACGCATATACTATGCAATCACTTATTCCCTCCTTTTCTTTTTCAGGCTAAGAGGAGCAGTGAAGACTCCCAAAGGGAAAATTGCAAAATGAAAAATATTTTATGTTTATAAATAAATAAATGTTTTAGCAATGTTGCTTCTTGTTTTATTTTTATTCCTATAACTTCACTGGAACTAACCACATCTTATTCACAACACATTAATAAACGCATACGGTATAACGTTTATATTTTTCTTATGTGCACAAAATAATTCTTATCTACGCTTCTTACTTATGATATCATTGTATATAGGCGTTTAATTTAGAAACTCAAAAATGTCACGGCAATTATATTCAAACACATTTTCTTCGTGAACTTCTGATTAAATCAGATACTTGAATATCTTAGTAAAATTTTTCATTAATTTTTCAAGATTAACAAAATCGGTTTTCTTAACAACATTCTTGAAAAAATTCGATTTAAGAAATGAAAATTAATTTATCAAATCATTACTATTTAAAAAGCGTTTTTAAAAGTCTGAAAATTCGGCGGTACAAATACGCTTGAAAATGTTTTCTCCGAAATTTTTAAGATTTTCCGAATTAATTTCTTTAATGCATACTTTTATATTTTTTGTTTTTGTTTCGAGTTACCAGCAAATTTTGTTGAACTTGAAGGCATGAAAAACTCTCAGAATCGTTTTCTAGTTCTTCATTTATAAATTCGACAAATTTATCACTCACTATTTTTATTTCTGTAAATTTATTAATATCCTCTGATATTGTTTTCTCAGTTGCATGAACCGTAGCAAAATTGATGATTGTGGATCATCATAACTTACTCAAAGCGGGGAGGGGAAAGATGCTGACTTGCGGATAAATCACAGGACATGACTATAAGTACACAACAGGGGACGGAAGGATTGAGATAGTTAGAGGCAATGATAAAAGGAGTAAGAGACGTAAAAGATTTGGAAAGATTACTTCAAGGAAACTTAGTTAAAAACGCACAAAATCCGTTTTACCATATTTCTAAACTCACGGAGAAAAAAATATTAAATTACGGTTTTTAACAGCCGATCGGCCCGGCCCCACCGGAAAATGTCCCGGTGTCTCGCCGGGCCAGTCCAACCCTGGATACATCTCATAAGAATTAATTCCTCATCTCAAGTTTCCATAACTTAATTCTTTAGGATAGTTATTAAAAATTATAGTGCTGTGATTTGTCGAATAAGAATGTCGAAAAGAGTAACATTCGAAAGCGAGTCAAAATGGGAATCAACAAATGAATGATAACGATCTTAGTTTTATTAGTAGCGAAATTCAAATTAAGCCCACATTTTTAAACAGTGTAATAGGTGTAATGGATGGCAATCTGCAATTGAGTTTTCGACAAGATTCCAATTTCACTTTATAAGATTATAAAATACGCGGCCATAATTACTATCAAACCGTAAAATATAGGAGGGACTGATGTTAGTACATCTATCGGCTATTTTGTGGAACTACAGCTTCACTTTGCGTACGACCAATCCAGCCTAGTATCCCGACCTGTTAATTCTACGACCGTGGTCCGAACTAACGTGGTTTATTCACCTTCATAAGAATAGAACATCGAAAAATACTTTGGCTCAAGGGGAGGGAGGGTTTAACTCCCAAAACCCCTCCCTAGATACGCCACTGGCCGGCACATCGTCTTTTCGCATGAGGCCGTAGATTTCCATGCAACGGCCCTGTTGTTCAACGTTCTTAATGAAATTCTATTCATGTGCGAAAATTAAAATGGTCTTTTTCCCCGGAAAATGATTGAAAATCCGTATTCTCTTCTTGAGTCTTCGTCTGATTCCTTGCATCATTACTTCCGTTACTTAATTCGCCAGCCGTCTCACTCCATACTTCGTATTGCCTGTTCACTATTAGGCGAATCAATATAAGAAGGAGTAGATGAGGTTTAATCACTCCAATAACCAAAGCGATCGATTATAACAGGTAGTGGTCGGGAAGAAATTTCTAGCCAAATGGGCGCATGACGTAAGCTAATGTGGGGTGGGGGAGGTGGACAGAAAAACGACCTTGGCCTAGAGTGGAGCTCAACAGCTGTGCCCTGGCAATAAGATTTTAAGTTTCCCTAGAAAACTTGAAAATAGCCGTAGCATAAAATCGACCTTTTAAAGTGTACTATCTTCGCCAGTGCGACAGTTTTTACGCGTGGAAAGTGAAATTTTTCATTAAATAATGGAAATTTTATAAAGGTAACCAAGAGTAAAATTGTCCTTCATTAAATATTTATTTCATATAAATATCATGCTGTATTTTAAAACCGGAAAAATGCGAAATTTACACGGTGGTTTTTGTGATTGCATGTAGATTAATGATTTACTCATTTACGCCATTTATTGGCTAGATTGATATTTTTCATCATCTTTTGGACTCCGCAGATGTTCTCCATTAGTCTTAACTTCTACTGCAAATTTTCATCAAAATCACTACCGCGAATATAGCCTGCTGGCATTTAACCTCAACCGGATTGAAGGAGCTCTTCTGGGAATTTAGAAAAAACCACGGTGCGAGTGTATGTGTAAATTTGGTGGGAATTATTTGAGTCAGAATAATTTATATAGTGAGATCTCAGTCTCTTGTTGAAATTCAAAGTATGCGCATTGGTTTCTAAAGAACTCTCCTTATGTGGTGTGGTCATCTAAATCTCGCACAGTAACTCGTTCAAGTTTCCAATAGAGAACAATCAACTGTTAAGTTTTAAAATACTTTAACACTAATGGACGCGGCCGAGACTTGGTGGAATTCCATCATAAAGATATAATGTGACCTCCCTCCCCAAAATAACCACACATCCACAAGGTCTGTTTAGTAGTATGTGCATCAAATTTTAAGTCTCTAAGTTTCTTAGTTTTCGAGAAATGCTGTAAGGTATGATTTGTGTGTATGAGTGGGTGGGAGTTGACATTTCTCATCGTTAAAAACATGAAAAATTCCCTATATTCTGATTAAAACCAATTTTACGTGTTATTTCGATACAGATTTGGATCCTTACGTAGAAAATGAACTTTAGACTATAGCAATATTACCGTTCAAGTCCCTAGCTCGTATCGTAGTTCTACCTAATTTGAATATGCAGCTTAATAAATCTCAACAATGATTTTCCTGCTTTTACTCAAGCCGGCAAATTCAACAATTAGTATACGGATTCCTTCGCCTCCACAACAATTCTCGCCCATAAGTTGTTGCCAAGCAACATAAATCTAATCTACAAACTCAGTTGTATTCAAGATGTGGGAAATGTGGGTATTCTGTTTCGTGCGCAAACTCTGGTACTATTTGGAGATGCTGCTTTTCATAATTTGGATTGCGACTATGTACATGGAGGGCACATCGGATTCCATTGAGAGGTAACGCAGCCTGATCTTTATCTATTATAAATAGCTGCTTCTTACATAAGATATAAGATATGGGAGGATATATAAGTTGTGGTACCTATATCTAGAAGGGCTAGTAACCTAAAATTTTGTAGGATGATAGGTCATTTCATTCAGCTAACGGAGATAATTGAAAACTCCACAGATGCTCATTTTTAGGGGATATTTTCGACCACAATTGTTCATTCTAATACCCCATAAGTGAAGCACGGTAATCTGAGGAGGACTTTATAAAATTGCGTTTTTACATTCGTTAAAATCAAGATAGAAACTCGAAATTAAAAGGGTTCTATAGCTATAGAAATTAGCTATATTATGCTTTAAAATTAACTTCAAGTACGTGCCAAATTGGTATTTAAATGTCTTTTTAATTGGAATAGAGTGACATTTTAAATAATCAAACACATCAATTACCATGGCAACGGGCACAATGTTTTTAAATGGGTGTTGGTAATCTGCATTATAATAGCATCTATTCAATTCTTTTTAATAGGGAATTTATATGCTACTTATAATCTGGTTGATTTCAAACAAAGACGTTTACATATGATGATGACGTCATCATTTCAAAACACGAGATATCACATTTAATAAACATTACTTCTTTCAGTTATGGAGATTGATTATCTATATACGTATTATATTAGCTTTGATGCAGTGCTTTTCACGAGAGTTCGTAGATTATACTATATTGCAATTTATTTAAAACTACGGCGCAAACTTATGACGACGTCATAATCTTATAAGACGAAATTTTAGCAAAATGTGGTAAAACTTTTGTCGAGTTCTGTAAAGTTTTCTGAGAAAGTTTTAACTTCAATTATTGCACGAAATGATGGATAAAATTGAAATATGATCTGAAGAAACTGCTGAAACAGTAATGCCGTACGTTTCTATTAATAAACGACGAAAAACCATAATGACTTTATATTCAATCGCGATTGTTTATCTGGATACGAAAAGATATCTAAATTTTGCCATGGATTTTAGTGTGTTGCATGGGCTATTGTCTTGAAGATGGTTACTGTTATTGCTAATACAGGAGGAGATGAATCACGAAACGTGAAATACGAAAACTTGGACGCGAGCCGATTGCCAGAGAATTTGGAAATTACGGATAGGTGCGTTAATTTCGAAGAAATTTGGAAATACGTATTCTGCGAGAACTCATGCAATTTATTATTTTACATATATGGGTTCCGCGTGGCTCAAATGCTGCTGCCTTGTTGATGGCGGTGGTTTATTTACAAGTTTAGCTCTTTTATTAGGAATTTAAAATCGATTTAGGAATGTGATTAGACATGCACGCTTTATAATAAAGAATAATGGAATATGAGGACGCCATTATCTTCTATCAAATAGGCATTTAAAGAAAACTTATTCGGTTAATCTTTAACGTAAAAGATCCAGCGCCCCAATCTGCGCAAAAATATCTAATTTCTCCACTTTTCCTTCGTAATTATTCGGGGTCAGCTCGAATTACTTGGTGAATATCTCTCGATACTTGAAAGAAGACTGCGTTTTGGTCCATCCCCATTTCACTACCCACATTGGTTATGAGCATTTAATTCAGTTTTGTCGCGTGTTTCGTGCTGCTAGCTAAATGTGAAATACATCCCAAAGCATTTAGAAATAGATAGGATGAAAAATACGATTCACACTGCTTCCGTGACTACACCCTAAATTACCACACCAATCACACGAAACTCGACGAAAACGTGATTGACATATTTCGGGACAAAGAGAGTGAAAATATTACACAAGAGAATTATTAAGGTTCTAGTAAATAATTATATAGTCTGTGTGAGAAATAAAATGAGCAATTTTGTAAGATCTGGTCCTGGTGGTTCCATCGTCGTAATTTTCCCACAAGTTTAATCAAACGTTTACGAAAAACTTGATGGAATTTTTATATTTTATCTTGCGAATATCATTTTAAACCCGTAATGAACGTCTAAATTAAAATTTGGCATACCTGTTAAATTTACATATGTTACGCAATATTTAGTAATATTTATTCTTCGACCATTTTTTTCGCAGAAGAGAAAATGAGGAGGAGCTCGCAAGGACGCGGAGAAGAAGTGTTGCCCTGCACCGGTACTGAAAGTTCACTTCTTCATTATTAGCTGTACTTTTCCTGATTTAAGTTTTAATATCTATTATAATTAATAATTTCCTAGCCGTCGACATTATGCGTAGTCTCTCAATTCGATTGATTGTTTGAATCTAGGAATAAGCGCCCACAACCACACGCTTTCCATTTTTTAATCAATTACATGGATTATAATGGTAGGAGTATAGTAACAGAAATCCCTTGCTATTCATAGGAGACCGCAAAGTGCCGTCATAATTTAAGTTAAAGTGAAACGCTTTATAAACAGAAAAATTCATCGTTGACACATTCATGAAGCTCTCTCATTCTAAAGTGTATAAATTATCTGTAAGAGACCAATCGTAACATAATTCATTTTGAAGGCCTTTAGTTTTTCCACTATGAAAAATGCAAACTGTGAATAGTAATTGTTATATAGATGTTTAAACCTTTCTTCTTACAAGGATTCTCACACCTTCCTGAAAAGATAAAAGCGGCACCCCACACTAGATTTTTGGAATTGATTGTCGTATTATGACATTTTGTTTAGTTTCTGATTTTAATCGAAAATTTTCTTTCGTGTTTCAAGTAGTATGGTCAATTGAGAATTATTTAACAATTTCCAAGTTAATTATTCTTTCCAATATTAAAGAAAAATTGATATCCTTAAAATAATTCCATTTTCCTTTACATTCCTTTGTTTGAAACATTACTGAGCAAATATTTATCATATAAAGTGCTTCTCTTTCCGCTAACCTTGCACTTTATCGAAGCCATCAACTTATTCATTTAATATTCTTCCATATATTGTGACCTAAGGGTGCATGAAGTTAAAAATTAAAAATAATTATTTTTATATATGTTTCACCGTAATAGAGATAAATTTCTTTGAATGTTAAAAAATTACTGTGGCAAATTAAGGTGATGAAAGTCGAAGTGTGATGTCCTTAAGAATCTGTTAGAAACCCAAAAGAATGTCTCATGAGGTTTGCTTTGAATAAAAATTGCGATAATAGCGATTGCTGTCTTAAACACACGAGAAACAATTCTCAAGAATATTATATTTTCCCTTGGTTGTTCCATAATAATTACAGAAGTTACAGTTTATGTGTAACATTTAACGGAACCAATCTCATTTTTTAAAAATCCCTACTTAATTGTTTTATGATGAAACTATTATGTTTGATAGTTTATTTAGTTTCAATAAAGGGTTTATATATTTTTCTATCCTACGGTTTGCATGCCATTGAGATATTAGCGTTGACTATTAATTAATGCTCATCAGTAAAAATTATCCTATGATCAAGTAATATGTTGCATTTATCGCACGGCCAATTTATATGATATTTCTGATGCGATTCTATTTTTTTACATAGACAAGACACCGAAGGAGCCGTGGTTGTAAGGACGACAAGAAGCGGAGCCGTTTACGGTTCATATCGGTAAAAAACATAATTTCTTTCGTTCCACTTGATGCACTTTGAATTTGAGTGGTACATTCCTTTTTTTCCCAAAGAATATCACGCATATACTATGCAATCACTTATTCCCTCCTTTTCTTTTTCAGGCTAAGAGGAGCAGTGAAGACTCCCAAAGGGAAAATTGCAAAATGAAAAATATTTTATGTTTATAAATAAATAAATGTTTTAGCAATGTTGCTTCTTGTTTTATTTTTATTCCTATAACTTCACTGGAACTAACCACATCTTATTCACAACACATTAATAAACGCATACGGTATAACGTTTATATTTTTCTTATGTGCACAAAATAATTCTTATCTACGCTTCTTACTTATGATATCATTGTATATAGGCGTTTAATTTAGAAACTCAAAAATGTCACGGCAATTATATTCAAACACATTTTCTTCGTGAACTTCTGATTAAATCAGATACTTGAATATCTTAGTAAAATTTTTCATTAATTTTTCAAGATTAACAAAATCGGTTTTCTTAACAACATTCTTGAAAAAATTCGAATTAAAGAAATTAAAATTCCTTTATCAAATCATTACTATTTAAAAAGCGTTTTTAAAAGTCTGAAATTTCGGCAGTACAAATACGCTTGAAAATGTTTTCTCCGAAATTTTAAAGATTTTCCGAATTAATTTCTTTAATGCATACTTTTATATTTTTTGTTTTTGTTTCGAGTTACCAGCAAATTTTGTTGAACTTGAAGGCATGAAAAACTCTCAGAATCGTTTTCTAGTTCTTCATTTATAAATTCGACAAATTTATCACTCACTATTTTTATTTCTGTAAATTTATTAATATCCTCTGATGTTGTTTTCTCAGTTGCATGAACCGTAGCAAAATTGATGATTGTGGATCATCATAACTTACTCAAAGCGGGGAGGGGAAAGATGCTGACTTGCGGATAAATCACAGGACATGACTATAAGTACACAACAGGGGACGGAAGGATTGAGATAGTGAGAGGCAATGATAAAAGGAGTAAGAGACGTAAAAGATTTGGAAAGATTACTTCGAGGAAACTTAGTTAAAAACGCACAAAATCCGTTTTACCATATTTCTAAACTCACGGAGAAAAAAATATTAAATTACGGTTTTTAACAGCCGATCGGCCCGGCCCCACCGGAAAATGTCCCGGTGTCTCGCCGGGCCAGTCCAACCCTGGATACATCTCATAAGAATTAATTCCTCATCTCAAGTTTCCATAACTTAATTCTTTAGGATGGTTATTAAAAATTATAGTGCTGTGATTTGTCGAATAAGAATGTCGAAAAGAGTAACATTCGAAAGCGATTCAAAATGGGAATCAACAAATGAATGATAACGATCTTAGTTTTATTAGTAGCGAAATTCAAATTAAGCCCACATTTTTAAACAGTGTAATAGGTGTAATGGATGGCAATCTGCAATTGAGTTTTCGACAAGATTCCAATTTCACTTTATAAGATTATAAAATACGCGGCCATAATTACTATCAAACCGTAAAATATAGGAGGGACTGATGTTAGTACATCTATCGGCTATTTTGTGGAACTACAGCTTCACTTTGCGTACGACCAATCCAGCCTAGTATCCCGACCTGTTAATTCTACGACCGTGGTCCGAACTAACGTGGTTTATTTACCTTCATAAGATTAGAACATCGAAAAATACTTTGGCTCAAGGGGAGGGAGGGTTTAACTCCCAAAACCCCTCCCTAGATACGCCACTGGCCGGCACATCGTCTTTTCGCATGAGGCCGTAGATTTCCATGCAACGGCCCTGTTGTTCAACGTTCTTAATGAAATTCTATTCATGTGCGAAAATTAAAATGGTCTTTTTCCCCGGAAAATGATTGAAAATCCGTATTCTCTTCTTGAGTCTTCGTCTGATTCCTTGCATCATTACTTCCGTTACTTAATTCGCCAGCCGTCTCACTCCATACTTCGTATTGCCTGTTCACTATTAGGCGAATCAATATAAGAAGGAGTAGATGAGGTTTAATCACTCCAATAACCAAAGCGATCGATTATAACAGGTAGTGGTCGGGAAGAAATTTCTAGCCAAATGGGCGCATGACGTAAGCTAATGTGGGGTGGGGGAGGTGGACAGAAAAACGACCTTGGCCTAGAGTGGAGCTCAACAGCTGTGCCCTGGCAATAAGAATTTAAGTTTCCCTAGAAGAACTTGAAAATAGCCGTAGCATAAAATCGACCTTTTAAAGTGTACTATGTTCGCCAGTGCGACAGTTTTTACGCGTGGAAAGTGAAATTTTTCATTAAATAATGGAAATTTTATAAAGGTAACCAAGAGTAAAATTGTCCTTCATTAAATATTTATTTCATATAAATATCATGCTGTATTTTAAAACCGGAAAAATGCGAAATTTACACGGTGGTTTTTGTGATTGCATGTAGATTAATGATTTACTCATTTACGCCATTTATTGGCTAGATTGATATTTTTCATCATCTTTTGGACTCCGCAGATGTTCTCCATTAGTCTTAACTTCTACTGCAAATTTTCATCAAAATCACTACCGCGAATATAGCCTGCTGGCATTTAACCTCAACCGGATTGAAGGAACTCTTCTGGGAATTTAGAAAAAACCACGGTGCGAGTGTATGTGTAAATTTGGTGGGAATTATTTGAGTCAGAATAATTTATATAGTGAGATCTCAGTCTCTTGTTGAAATTCAAAGTATGCGCATTGGTTTCTAAAGAACTCTCCTTATGTGGTGTGGTCATCTAAATCTCGCACAGTAACTCGTTCAAGTTTCCAATAGAGAACAATCAACTGTTAAGTTTTAAAATACTTTAACACTAATGGACGCGGCCGAGACTTGGTGGAATTCCATCATAAAGATATAATGTGACCTCCCTCCCCAAAATAACCACACATCCACAAGGTCTGTTTAGTAGTATGTGCATCAAATTTTAAGTCTCTAAGTTTCTTAGTTTTCGAGAAATGCTGTAAGGTATGATTTGTGTGTATGAGTGGGTGGGAGTTGACATTTCTCATCGTTAAAAACATGAAAAATTCCCATTATTCTGATTAAAACCAATTTTACGTGTTATTTCGATACAGATTTGGATCCTTACGTAGAAAATGAACTTTAGACTATAGCAATATTACCGTTCAAGTCCCTAGCTCGTATCGTAGTTCTACCTAATTTGAATATGCAGCTTAATAAATCTCAACAATGATTTTCCTGCTTTTACTCAAGCCGGCAAATTCAACAATTAGTATACGGATTCCTTCGCCTCCACAACAATTCTCGCCCATAAGTTGTTGCCAAGCAACATAAATCTAATCTACAAACTCAGTTGTATTCAAGATGTGGGAAATGTGGTTATTCTGTTTCGTGCGCAAACTCTGGTACTATTTGGAGATGCTGCTTTTCATAATTTGGATTGCGACTATGTACATGGAGGGCACATCGGATTCCATTGAGAGGTAACGCAGCCTGATCTTTATCTATTATAAATAGCTGCTTCTTACATAAGATATAAGATATGGGAGGATATATAAGTTGTGGTACCTATATCTAGAAGGGCTAGTAACCTAAAATTTTGTAGGATGATAGGTCATTTCATTCAGCTAACGGAGATAATTGAAAACTCCACAGATGCTCATTTTTAGGGGATATTTTCGACCACAATTGTTCATTCTAATACCCCATAAGTGAAGCACGGTAATCTGAGGAGGACTTTATAAAATTGCGTTTTTTACATTCGTTAAAATCAAGATAGAAACTCGAAATTAAAAGGGTTCTATAGCTATAGAAATTAGCTTTATTATGCTTTAAAATTAACTTCAAGTACGTGCCAAATTGGTATTTAAATGTCTTTTTAATTGGAATAGAGTGACATTTTAAATAATCAAACACATCAATTACCATGGCAACGGGCACAATGTTTTTAAATGGGTGTTGGTAATCTGCATTATAATAGCATCTATTCAATTCTTTTTAATAGGGAATTTATATGCTACTTATAATCTGGTTGATTTCAAACAAAGACGTTTACATATGATGATGACGTCATCATTTCAAAACACGAGATATCACATTTAAAAAACATTACTTCTTTCAGTTATGGAGATTGATTATCTATATACGTATTATATTAGCTTTGATGCAGTGCTTTTCACGAGAGTTCGTAGATTATACTATATTGCAATTTATTTAAAACTACGGCGCAAACTTATGACGACGTCATAATCTTATAAGACGAAATTTTAGCAAAATGTGGTAAAACTTTTGTCGAGTTCTGTAAAGTTTTCTAAGAAAGTTTTAACTTCAATTATTGCACGAAATGATGGATAAAATTGAAATATGATCTGAAGAAACTGCTGAAACAGTAATGCCGTACGTTTCTATTAATAAACGACGAAAAACCATAATGACTTTATATTTAATCGCGATTGTTTATCTGGATACGAAAAGATATCCAAATTTTGCCATGGATTTTAGTGTGTTGCATGGGCTATTGTCTTGAAGATGGTTACTGTTATTGCTAATACAGGAGGAGATGAATCACGAAACGTGAAATACGAAAACTTGGACGCGAGCCGATTGCCAGAGAATTTGGAAATTACGGATAGGTGCGTTAATTTCGAAGAAATTTGGAAATACGTATTCTGCGAGAACTCATGCAATTTATTATTTTACATATATGGGTTCCGCGTGGCTCAAATGCTGCTGCCTTGTTGATGGGGGTGGTTTATTTACAAGTTTAGCTCTTTTATTAGGAATTTAAAATCGATTTAGGAATGTGATTAGACATGCACGCTTTATAATAAAGAATAATGGAATATGAGGACGCCATTATCTTCTATCAAATAGGCATTTAAAGAAAACTTATTCGGTTAATCTTTAACGTAAAAGATCCAGCGCCCCAATCTGCGCAAAAATATCTAATTTCTCCACTTTTCCTTCGTAATTATTCGGGGTCAGCTCGAATTACTTGGTGAATATCTCTCGATACTTGAAAGAAGACTGCGTTTTGGTCCATCCCCATTTCACTACCCACATTGGTTATGAGCATTTAATTCAGTTTTGTCGCGTGTTTCGTGCTGCTAGCTAAATGTGAAATACATCCCAAAGCATTTAGAAATAGATAGGATGAAAAATACGATTCACACTGCTTCCGTGACTACACCCTAAATTACCACACCAATCACACAAAATTCGACGAAAACGTGATTGACATATTTCGGGACAAAGAGAGTGAAAATATTACACAAGAGAATTATTAAGGTTCTAGTAAATAATTATATAGTCTGTGTGAGAAATAAAATGAGCAATTTTGTAAGATCTGGTCCTGGTGGTTCCATCGTCGTAATTTTCCCACAAGTTTAATCAAACGTTTACGAAAAACTTGATGGAATTTTTATATTTTATCTTGCGAATATCATTTTAAACCCGTAATGAACGTCTAAATTAAAATTTGGCATACCTGTTAAATTTACATATGTTACGCAATATTTAGTAATATTTATTCTTCGACCATTTTTTTCGCAGAAGAGAAAATGAGGAGGAGCTCGCAAGGACGCGGAGAAGAAGTGTTGCCCTGCACCGGTACTGAAAGTTCACTTCTTCATTATTAGCTGTACTTTTCCTGATTTAAGTTTTAATATCTATTATATTTAATAATTTCCTAGCCGTAGACATTATACGTAGTCTCTCAATTCGATTGATTGTTTGAATCTAGGAATAAGCGCCCACAACCACACGCTTTCCATTTTTTAATCAATTACATGGATTATAATGGTAGGAGTATAGTAACAGAAATCCCTTGCTTATCATAGGAGACCGCAAAGTGCCGTCATAATTTAAGTTAAAGTGAAACGCTTTATAAACAGAAAAATTCATCGTTGACACATTCATGAAGCTCTCTCATTCTAAAGTGTATAAATTATCTGTAAGAGACCAATCGTAACATAATTCTTTTTCAGACCTTTAGTTTTCCACTATGCAAAATGCAAACTGTGAATAGTAATTGTTATGGAGGTGATTAAACCTTTCTTCTTACAAGGATTATCACACCTTCCTGAAAAGATAAAAGCGGCACCCCACACTAGATTTTTGGAATTGATTGTCGTATTATGACATTTTGTTTAGTTTCTGATTTTAATCGAAAATTTTCTTTCGTGTATCAAGTAGTATGGTCATTTGAGACATATTTAACATTTTTCCAAGTTAATTATTCTTTCCAATATTAAAGAAAAATTGATATCCTTAAAATAATTCCATTTTCCTTTACATTCCTTTGTTGAAACATTACTGAGCAAATATTTATCATATAAAGTGCTTCTCTTTCCGCTAACCTTGCACTTTATCGAAGCCATCAACTTATTCATTTAATATTCTTCCATATATTGTGACCTAAGGGTGCATGAAGTTAAAAATTAAAAATAATTATTTTTATATATGTTTCACCGTAATAGAGATAAATTTCTTTGAATGTTAAAAAATTACTGTGGCAAATTAAGGTGATGAAAGTCGAAGTGTGATGTCCTTAAGAATCTGTTAGAAACCCAAAAGAATGTCTCATGAGGTTTGCTTTGAATAAAAATTGCGATAATAGCGATTGCTGTCTTAAACACACGAGAAACAATTCTCAAGAATATTATATTTTCCCTTGGTTGTTCCATAATAATTACAGAAGTTACAGTTTATGTGTAACATTTAACGGAACCAATCTCATTTTTTAAAAATCCCTACTTAATTGTTTTATGATGAAACTATTAAGTTTGATAGTTTATTTAGTTTCAATAAAGGGTTTATATATTTTTCTATCCTACGGTTGGCATGCAATTGAGATATTAGCGTTGACTATTAATTAATGCTCATCAGTAAAAATTATCCTATGATCAAGTAATATGTTGCATTTATCGCACGGCCAATTTATATGATATTTCTGATGCGATTCTATTTTTTTACATAGACAAGACACCGAAGGAGCCGTGGTTGTAAGGACGACAAGAAGCGGAGCCGTTTACGGTTCATATCGGTAAAAAACATCATTTCTTTCGTTCCACTTGATGCACTTTGAATTTGAGTGGTACATTCCTTTTTTTCCCAAAGAATATCATGCATATACTATGCAATCACTTATTCCCTCCTTTTCTTTTTCAGGCTAAGAGGAGCAGTGAAGACTCCCAAAGGGAAAATTGCAAAATGAAAAATATTTTATGTTTATAAATAAATAAATGTTTTAGCAATGTTGCTTCTTGTTTTATTTTTATTCCTATAACTTCACTGGAACTAACCACATCTTATTCACAACACATTAATAAACGCATACGGTATAACGTTTATATTTTTCTTATGTGCACAAAATAATTCTTATCTACGCTTCTTACTTATGATATCATTGTATATAGGCGTTTAATTTAGAAACTCAAAAATGTCACGACAATTATATTCAAACACATTTTCTTCGTGAACTTCTGATTAAATCAGATACTTGAATATCTTAGTAAAATTTTTCATTAATTTTTCAAGATTAACAAAATCGGTTTTCTTAACATCATTCTTGAAAAAATTCGAATTAAAGAAATTAAAATTCCTTTATCAAATCATTACTATTTAAAAAGCGTTTTTAAAAGTCTGAAATTTCGGCAGTACAAATTCGCTTGAAAATGTTTTCTCCGAAATTTTTAAGATTTTCCGAATTAATTTCTTTAATGCATACTTTTATATTTTTTGTTTTTGTTTCGAGTTACCAGCAAATTTTGTTGAACTTGAAGGCATGAAAAACTCTCAGAATCGTTTTCTAGTTCTTCATTTATAAATTCGACAAATTTATCACTCACTATTTTTATTTCTGTAAATTTATTAATATCCTCTGATATTGTTTTCTCAGTTGCATGAACCGTAGCAAAATTGATGATTGTGGATCATCATAACTTACTCAAAGCGGGGAGGGGAAAGATGCTGACTTGCGGATAAATCACAGGACATGACTATAAGTACACAACAGGGGACGGAAGGATTGAGATAGTGAGAGGCAATGATAAAAGGAGTAAGAGACGTAAAAGATTTGGAAAGATTACTTCGAGGAAACTTAGTTAAAAACGCACAAAATCCGTTTTACCATATTTCTAAACTCACGGAGAAAAAAATATTAAATTACGGTTTTTAACAGCCGATCGGCCCGGCCCCACCGGAAAATGTCCCGGTGTCTCGCCGGGCCAGTCCAACCCTGGATACATCTCATAAGAATTAATTCCTCATCTCAAGTTTCCATAACTTAATTCTTTAGGATGGTTATTAAAAATTATAGTGCTGTGATTTGTCGAATAAGAATGTCGAAAAGAGTAACATTCGAAAGCGATTCAAAATGGGAATCAACAAATGAATGATAACGATCTTAGTTTTATTAGTAGCGAAATTCAAATTAAGCCCACATTTTTAAACAGTGTAATAGGTGTAATGGATGGCAATCTGCAATTGAGTTTTCGACAAGATTCCAATTTCACTTTATAAGATTATAAAATACGCGGCCATAATTACTATCAAACCGTAAAATATAGGAGGGACTGATGTTAGTACATCTATCGGCTATTTTGTGGAACTACAGCTTCACTTTGCGTACGACCAATCCAGCCTAGTATCCCGACCTGTTAATTCTACGACCGTGGTCCGAACTAACGTGGTTTATTTACCTTCATAAGATTAGAACATCGAAAAATACTTTGGCTCAAGGGGAGGGAGGGTTTAACTCCCAAAACCCCTCCCTAGATACGCCACTGGCCGGCACATCGTCTTTTCGCATGAGGCCGTAGATTTCCATGCAACGGCCCTGTTGTTCAACGTTCTTAATGAAATTCTATTCATGTGCGAAAATTAAAATGGTCTTTTTCCCCGGAAAATGATTGAAAATCCGTATTCTCTTCTTGAGCCTTCGTCTGATTCCTTGCATCATTACTTCCGTTACTTAATTCGCCAGCCGTCTCACTCCATACTTCGTATTGCCTGTTCACCATTAGGCGAATCAATATAAGAAGGAGTAGATGAGGTTTAATCACTCCAATAACCAAAGCGATCGATTATAACAGGTAGTGGTCGGGAAGAAATTTCTAGCCAAATGGGCGCATGACGTAAGCTAATGTGGGGTGGGGGAGGTGGACAGAAAAACGACCTTGGCCTAGAGTGGAGCTCAACAGCTGTGCCCTGGCAATAAGAATTTAAGTTTCCCTAGAAGAACTTGAAAATAGCCGTAGCATAAAATCGACCTTTTAAAGTGTACTATGTTCGCCAGTGCGACAGTTTTTACGCGTGGAAAGTGAAATTTTTCATTAAATAATGGAAATTTTATAAAGGTAACCAAGAGTAAAATTGTCCTTCATTAAATATTTATTTCATATAAATATCATGCTGTATTTTAAAACCGGAAAAATGCGAAATTTACACGGTGGTTTTTGTGATTGCATGTAGATTAATGATTTACTCATTTACGCCATTTATTGGCTAGATTGATATTTTTCATCATCTTTTGGACTCCGCAGATGTTCTCCATTAGTCTTAACTTCTACTGCAAATTTTCATCAAAATCACTACCGCGAATATAGCCTGCTGGCATTTAACCTCAACCGGATTGAAGGAGCTCTTCTGGGAATTTAGAAAAAACCACGGTGCGAGTGTATGTGTAAATTTGGTGGGAATTATTTGAGTCAGAATAATTTATATAGTGAGATCTCAGTCTCTTGTTGAAATTCAAAGTATGCGCATTGGTTTCTAAAGAACTCTCCTTATGTGGTGTGATCATCTAAATCTCGCACAGTAACTCGTTCAAGTTTGCAATAGAGAACAATCAACTGTTAAGTTTTAAAATACTTTAACACTAATGGACGCGGCCGAGACTTGGTGGAATTCCATCATAAAGATATAATGTGACCTCCCTCCCCAAAAAAACCACACATCCACAAGGTCTGTTTAGTAGTATGTGCATCAAATTTTAAGTCTCTAAGTTTCTTAGTTTTCGAGAAATGCTGTAAGGTATGATTTGTGTGTATGAGTGGGTGGGAGTTGACATTTCTCATCGTTAAAAACATGAAAAATTCCCATTATTCTGATTAAAACCAATTTTACGTGTTATTTCGATACAGATTTGGATCCTTACGTAGAAAATGAACTTTAGACTATAGCAATATTACCGTTCAAGTCCCTAGCTCGTATCGTAGTTCTACCTAATTTGAATATGCAGCTTAATAAATCTCAACAATGATTTTCCTGCTTTTACTCAAGCCGGCAAATTCAACAATTAGTATACGGATTCCTTCGCCTCCACAACAATTCTCGCCCATAAGTTGTTGCCAAGCAACATAAATCTAATCTACAAACTCAGTTGTATTCAAGATGTGGGAAATGTGGGTATTCTGTTTCGTGCGCAAACTCTGGTACTATTTGGAGATGCTGCTTTTCATAATTTGGATTGCGACTATGTACATGGAGGGCACATCGGATTCCATTGAGAGGTAACGCAGCCTGATCTTTATCTATTATAAATAGCTGCTTCTTACATAAGATATAAGATATGGGAGGATATATAAGTTGTGGTACCTATATCTAGAAGGGCTAGTAACCTAAAATTTTGTAGGATGATAGGTCATTTCATTCAGCTAACGGAGATAATTGAAAACTCCACAGATGCTCATTTTTAGGGGATATTTTCGACCACAATTGTTCATTCTAATACCCCATAAGTGAAGCACGGTAATCTGAGGAGGACTTTATAAAATTGCGTTTTTACATTCGTTAAAATCAAGATAGAAACTCGAAATTAAAAGGGTTCTATAGCTATAGAAATTAGCTATATTATGCTTTAAAATTAACTTCAAGTACGTGCCAAATTGGTATTTAAATGTCTTTTTAATTGGAATAGAGTGACATTTTAAATAATCAAACACATCAATTACCATGGCAACGGGCACAATGTTTTTAAATGGGTGTTGGTAATCTGCATTATAATAGCATCTATTCAATTCTTTTTAATAGGGAATTTATATGCTACTTATAATCTGGTTGATTTCAAACAAAGACGTTTACATATGATGATGACGTCATCATTTCAAAACACGAGATATCACATTTAAAAAACATTACTTCTTTCAGTTATGGAGATTGATTATCTATATACGTATTATATTAGCTTTGATGCAGTGCTTTTCACGAGAGTTCGTAGATTATACTATATTGCAATTTATTTAAAACTACGGCGCAAACTTATGACGACGTCATAATCTTATAAGACGAAATTTTAGCAAAATGTGGTAAAACTTTTGTCGCGTTCTGTAAAGTTTTCTGAGAAAGTTTTAACTTCAATTATTGCACGAAATGATGGATAAAATTGAAATATGATCTGAAGAAACTGCTGAAACAGTAATGCCGTACGTTTCTATTAATAAACGACGAAAAACCATAATGACTTTATATTCAATCGCGATTGTTTATCTGGATACGAAAAGATATCCAAATTTTGCCATGGATTTTAGTGTGTTGCATGGGCTATTGTCTTGAAGATGGTTACTGTTATTGCTAATACAGGAGGAGATGAATCACGAAACGTGAAATACGAAAACTTGGACGCGAGCCGATTGCCAGAGAATTTGGAAATTACGGATAGGTGCGTTAATTTCGAAGAAATTTGGAAATACGTATTCTGCGAGAACTCATGCAATTTATTATTTTACATATATGGGTTCCGCGTGGCTCAAATGCTGCTGCCTTGTTGATGGCGGTGGTTTATTTACAAGTTTAGCTCTTTTATTAGGAATTTAAAATCGATTTAGGAATGTGATTAGACATGCACGCTTTATAATAAAGAATAATGGAATATGAGGACGCCATTATCTTCTATCAAATAGGCATTTAAAGAAAACTTATTCGGTTAATCTTTAACGTAAAAGATCCAGCGCCCCAATCTACGCAAAAATATCTAATTTCTCCACTTTTCCTTCGTAATTATTCGGGGTCAGCTCGAATTACTTGGTGAATATCTCTCGATACTTGAAAGAAGACTGCGTTTTGATCCATCCCCATTTCACTACCCACATTGGTTATGAGCATTTAATTCAGTTTTGTCGCGTGTTTCGTGCTGCTAGCTAAATGTGAAATACATCCCAAAGCATTTAGAAATAGATAGGATGAAAAATACGATTCACACTGCTTCCGTGACTACACCCTAAATTACCACACCAATCACACGAAACTCGACGAAAACGTGATTGACATATTTCGGGACAAAGAGAGTGAAAATATTACACAAGAGAATTATTAAGGTTCTAGTAAATAATTATATAGTCTGTGTGAGAAATAAAATGAGCAATTTTGTAAGATCTGGTCCTGGTGGTTCCATCGTCGTAATTTTCCCACAAGTTTAATCAAACGTTTACGAAAAACTTGATGGAATTTTTATATTTTATCTTGCGAATATCATTTTAAACCCGTAATGAACGTCTAAATTAAAATTTGGCATACCTGTTAAATTTACATATGTTACGCAATATTTAGTAATATTTATTCTTCGACCATTTTTTTCGCAGAAGAGAAAATGAGGAGGAGCTCGCAAGGACGCGGAGAAGAAGTGTTGCCCTGCACCGGTACTGAAAGTTCACTTCTTCATTATTAGCTGTACTTTTCCTGATTTAAGTTTTAATATCTATTATATTTAATAATTTCCTAGCCGTAGACATTATACGTAGTCTCTCAATTCGATTGATTGTTTGAATCTAGGAATAAGCGCCCACAACCACACGCTTTCCATTTTTTAATCAATTACATGGATTATAATGGTAGGAGTATAGTAACAGAAATCCCTTGCTTATCATAGGAGACCGCAAAGTGCCGTCATAATTTAAGTTAAAGTGAAACGCTTTATAAACAGAAAAATTCATCGTTGACACATTCATGAAGCTCTCTCATTCTAAAGTGTATAAATTATCTGTAAGAGACCAATCGTAACATAATTCATTTTGAAGGCTTTAGTTTTCCACTATGCAAAATGCAAACTGTGAATAGTAATTGTTATGGAGGTGATTAAACCTTTCTTCTTACAAGGATTCTCACACCTTCTGAAAAGATAAAAGAGGCACCCCACACTAGATTTTGGGAATTGATTGTCGTATTATGACATTTTGTTTAGTTTCTGATTTTAATCGAAAATTTTCTTTCGTGTATCAAGTAGTATGGTCATTTGAGACATATTTAACATTTTTCCAAGTTAATTATTCTTTCCAATATTAAAGAAAAATTGATATCCTTAAAATAATTCCATTTTCCTTTACATTCCTTTGTTGAAACATTACTGAGCAAATATTTATCATATAAAGTGCTTCTCTTTCCGCTAACCTTGCACTTTATCGAAGCCATCAACTTATTCATTTAATATTCTTCCATATATTGTGACCTAAGGGTGCATGAAGTTAAGAATTAAAAATAATTATTTTTATATATGTTTCACCGTAATAGAGATAAATTTCTTTGAATGTTAAAAAATTACTGTGGCAAATTAAGGTGATGAAAGTCGAAGTGTGATGTGTCCTTAAGTATCTGTTAGTAACCCAAAAGAATGTCTCATGAGGTTTGCTTTGAATAAAAATTGCGATAATAGCGATTGCTGTCTTAAACACACGAGAAACAATTCTCAAGAATATTATATTTTCCCTTGGTTGTTCCATAATAATTACAGAAGTTACAGTTTATGTGTAACATTTAACGGAACCAATCTCATTTTTTAAAAATCCCTACTTAATTGTTTTATGATGAAACTATTAAGTTTGATAGTTTATTTAGTTTCAATAAAGGGTTTATATATTTTTCTATCCTACGGTTGGCATGCAATTGAGATATTAGCGTTGACTATTAATTAATGCCCATCAGTAAAAATTATCCTATGATCAAGTAATATGTTGCATTTATCGCACGGCCAATTTATATGATATTTCTGATGCGATTCTATTTTTTTACATAGACAAGACACCGAAGGAGCCGTGGTTGTAAGGACGACAAGAAGCGGAGCCGTTTACGGTTCATATCGGTAAAAAACATAATTTCTTTCGTTCCACTTGATGCACTTTGAATTTGAGTGGTACATTCCTTTTTTTCCCAAAGAATATCATGCATATACTATGCAATCACTTATTCCCTCCTTTTCTTTTTCAGGCTAAGAGGAGCAGTGAAGACTCCCAAAGGGAAAATTGCAAAATGAAAAATATTTTATGTTTATAAATAAATAAATGTTTTAGCAATGTTGCTTCTTGTTTTATTTTTATTCCTATAACTTCACTGGAACTAACCACATCTTATTCACAACACATTAATAAACGCATACGGTATAACGTTTATATTTTTCTTATGTGCACAAAATAATTCTTATCTACGCTTCTTACTTATGATATCATTGTATATAGGCGTTTAATTTAGAAACTCAAAAATGTCACGACAATTATATTCAAACACATTTTCTTCGTGAACTTCTGATTAAATCAGATACTTGAATATCTTAGTAAAATTTTTCATTAATTTTTCAAGATTAACAAAATCGGTTTTCTTAACATCATTCTTGAAAAAATTCGAATTAAAGAAATTAAAATTCCTTTATCAAATCATTACTATTTAAAAAGCGTTTTTAAAAGTCTGAAATTTCGGCAGTACAAATTCGCTTGAAAATGTTTTCTCCGAAATTTTTAAGATTTTCCGAATTAATTTCTTTAATGCATACTTTTATATTTTTTGTTTTTGTTTCGAGTTACCAGCAAATTTTGTTGAACTTGAAGGCATGAAAAACTCTCAGAATCGTTTTCTAGTTCTTCATTTATAAATTCGACAAATTTATCACTCACTATTTTTATTTCTGTAAATTTATTAATATCCTCTGATATTGTTTTCTCAGTTGCATGAACCGTAGCAAAATTGATGATTGTGGATCATCATAACTTACTCAAAGCGGGGAGGGGAAAGATGCTGACTTGCGGATAAATCACAGGACATGACTATAAGTACACAACAGGGGACGGAAGGATTGAGATAGTGAGAGGCAATGATAAAAGGAGTAAGAGACGTAAAAGATTTGGAAAGATTACTTCGAGGAAACTTAGTTAAAAACGCACAAAATCCGTTTTACCATATTTCTAAACTCACGGAGAAAAAAATATTAAATTACGGTTTTTAACAGCCGATCGGCCCGGCCCCACCGGAAAATGTCCCGGTGTCTCGCCGGGCCAGTCCAACCCTGGATACATCTCATAAGAATTAATTCCTCATCTCAAGTTTCCATAACTTAATTCTTTAGGATGGTTATTAAAAATTATAGTGCTGTGATTTGTCGAATAAGAATGTCGAAAAGAGTAACATTCAAAAGCGAGTCAAAATGGGAATCAACAAATGAATGATAACGATCATAGTTTTATTAGTAGCGAAATTCAAATTAAGCCCACATTTTTAAACAGTGTAATAGGTGTAATGGATGGCAATCTGCAATTGAGTTTTCGACAAGATTCCAATTTCACTTTATAAGATTATAAAATACGCGGCCATAATTACTATCAAACCGTAAAATATAGGAGGGACTGATGTTAGTACATCTATCGGCTATTTTGTGGAACTACAGCTTCACTTTGCGTACGACCAATCCAGCCTAGTATCCCGACCTGTTAATTCTACGACCGTGGTCCGAACTAACGTGGTTTATTCACCTTCATAAGAATAGAACATCGAAAAATACTTTGGCTCAAGGGGAGGGAGGGTTTAACTCCCAAAACCCCTCCCTAGATACGCCACTGGCCGGCACATCGTCTTTTCGCATGAGGCCGTAGATTTCCATGCAACGGCCCTGTTGTTCAACGTTCTTAATGAAATTCTATTCATGTGCGAAAATTAAAATGGTCTTTTTCCCCGGAAAATGATTGAAAATCCGTATTCTCTTCTTGAGCCTTCGTCTGATTCCTTGCATCATTACTTCCGTTACTTAATTCGCCAGCCGTCTCACTCCATACTTCGTATTGCCTGTTCACCATTAGGCGAATCAATATAAGAAGGAGTAGATGAGGTTTAATCACTCCAATAACCAAAGCGATCGATTATAACAGGTAGTGGTCGGGAAGAAATTTCTAGCCAAATGGGCGCATGACGTAAGCTAATGTGGGGTGGGGGAGGTGGACAGAAAAACGACCTTGGCCTAGAGTGGAGCTCAACAGCTGTGCCCTGGCAATAAGAATTTAAGTTTCCCTAGAAGAACTTGAAAATAGCCGTAGCATAAAATCGACCTTTTAAAGTGTACTATGTTCGCCAGTGCGACAGTTTTTACGCGTGGAAAGTGAAATTTTTCATTAAATAATGGAAATTTTATAAAGGTAACCAAGAGTAAAATTTTCCTTCATTAAATATTTATTTCATATAAATATCATGCTGTATTTTAAAACCGGAAAAATGCGAAATTTACACGGTGGTTTTTGTGATTGCATGTAGATTAATGATTTACTCATTTACGCCATTTATTGGCTAGATTGATATTTTTCATCATCTTTTGGACTCCGCAGATGTTCTCCATTAGTCTTAACTTCTACTGCAAATTTTCATCAAAATCACTACCGCGAATATAGCCTGCTGGCATTTAACCTCAACCGGATTGAAGGAACTCTTCTGGGAATTTAGAAAAAACCACGGTGCGAGTGTATGTGTAAATTTGGTGGGAATTATTTGAGTCAGAATAATTTATATAGTGAGATCTCAGTCTCTTGTTGAAATTCAAAGTATGCGCATTGGTTGCTAAAGAACTCTCCTTATGTGGTGTGGTCATCTAAATCTCGCACAGTAACTCGTTCAAGTTTCCAATAGAGAACAATCAACTGTTAAGTTTTAAAATACTTTAACACTAATGGACGCGGCCGAGATTTGGTGGAATTCCATCATAAAGATATAATGTGACCTCCCTCCCCAAAAAAACCACACATCCACAAGGTCTGTTTAGTAGTATGTGCATCAAATTTTAAGTCTCTAAGTTTCTTAGTTTTCGAGAAATGCTGTAAGGTATGATTTGTGTGTATGAGTGGGTGGGAGTTGACATTTCTCATCGTTAAAAACATGAAAAATTCCCATTATTCTGATTAAAACCAATTTTACGTGTTATTTCGATACAGATTTGGATCCTTACGTAGAAAATGAACTTTAGACTATAGCAATATTACCGTTCAAGTCCCTAGCTCGTATCGTAGTTCTACCTAATTTGAATATGCAGCTTAATAAATCTCAACAATGATTTTCCTGCTTTTACTCAAGCCGGCAAATTCAACAATTAGTATACGGATTCCTTCGCCTCCACAACAATTCTCGCCCATAAGTTGTTGCCAAGCAACATAAATCTAATCTACAAACTCAGTTGTATTCAAGATGTGGGAAATGTGGGTATTCTGTTTCGTGCGCAAACTCTGGTACTATTTGGAGATGCTGCTTTTCATAATTTGGATTGCGACTATGTACATGGAGGGCACATCGGATTCCATTGAGAGGTAACGCAGCCTGATCTTTATCTATTATAAATAGCTGCTTCTTACATAAGATATAAGATATGGGAGGATATATAAGTTGTGGTACCTATATCTAGAAGGGCTAGTAACCTAAAATTTTGTAGGATGATAGGTCATTTCATTCAGCTAACGGAGATAATTGAAAACTCCACAGATGCTCATTTTTAGGGGATATTTTCGACCACAATTGTTCATTCTAATACCCCATAAGTGAAGCACGGTAATCTGAGGAGGACTTTATAAAATTGCGTTTTTACATTCGTTAAAATCAAGATAGAAACTCGAAATTAAAAGGGTTCTATAGCTATAGAAATTAGCTATATTATGCTTTAAAATTAACTTCAAGTACGTGCCAAATTGGTATTTAAATGTCTTTTTAATTGGAATAGAGTGACATTTTAAATAATCAAACACATCAATTACCATGGCAACGGGCACAATGTTTTTAAATGGGTGTTGGTAATCTGCATTATAATAGCATCTATTCAATTCTTTTTAATAGGGAATTTATATGCTACTTATAATCTGGTTGATTTCAAACAAAGACGTTTACATATGATGATGACGTCATCATTTCAAAACCCGAGATATCACATTTAAAAAACATTACTTCTTTCAGTTATGGAGATTGATTATCTATATACGTATTATATTAGCTTTGATGCAGTGCTTTTCACGAGAGTTCGTAGATTATACTATATTGCAATTTATTTAAAACTACGGCGCAAACTTATGACGACGTCATAATCTTATAAGACGAAATTTTAGCAAAATGTGGTAAAACTTTTGTCGAGTTCTGTAAAGTTTTCTGAGAAAGTTTTAACTTCAATTATTGCACGAAATGATGGATAAAATTGAAATATGATCTGAAGAAACTGCTGAAACAGTAATGCCGTACGTTTCTATTAATAAACGACGAAAAACCATAATGACTTTATATTCAATCGCGATTGTTTATCTGGATACGAAAAGATATCCAAATTTTGCCATGGATTTTAGTGTGTTGCATGGGCTATTGTCTTGAAGATGGTTACTGTTATTGCTAATACAGGAGGAGATGAATCACGAAACGTGAAATACGAAAACTTGGACGCGAGCCGATTGCCAGAGAATTTGGAAATTACGGATAGGTGCGTTAATTTCGAAGAAATTTGGAAATACGTATTCTGCGAGAACTCATGCAATTTATTATTTTACATATATGGGTTCCGCGTGGCTCAAATGCTGCTGCCTTGTTGATGGCGGTGGTTTATTTACAAGTTTAGCTCTTTTATTAGGAATTTAAAATCGATTTAGGAATGTGATTAGACATGCACGCTTTATAATAAAGAATAATGGAATATGAGGACGCCATTATCTTCTATCAAATAGGCATTTAAAGAAAACTTATTCGGTTAATCTTTAACGTAAAAGATCCAGCGCCCCAATCTGCGCAAAAATATCTAATTTCTCCACTTTTCCTTCGTAATTATTCGGGGTCAGCTCGAATTACTTGGTGAATATCTCTCGATACTTGAAAGAAGACTGCGTTTTGGTCCATCCCCATTTCACTACCCACATTGGTTATGAGCATTTAATTCAGTTTTGTCGCGTGTTTCGTGCTGCTAGCTAAATGTGAAATACATCCCAAAGCATTTAGAAATAGATAGGATGAAAAATACGATTCACACTGCTTCCGTGACTACACCCTAAATTACCACACCAATCACACGAAATTCGACGAAAACGTGATTGACATATTTCGGGACAAAGAGAGTGAAAATATTACACAAGAGAATTATTAAGGTTCTAGTAAATAATTATATAGTCTGTGTGAGAAATAAAATGAGCAATTTTGTAAGATCTGGTCCTGGTGGTTCCATCGTCGTAATTTTCCCACAAGTTTAATCAAACGTTTACGAAAAACTTGATGGAATTTTTATATTTTATCTTGCGAATATCATTTTAAACCCGTAATGAACGTCTAAATTAAAATTTGGCATACCTGTTAAATTTACATATGTTACGCAATATTTAGTAATATTTATTCTTCGACCATTTTTTTCGCAGAAGAGAAAATGAGGAGGAGCTCGCAAGGACGCGGAGAAGAAGTGTTGCCCTGCACCGGTACTGAAAGTTCACTTCTTCATTATTAGCTGTACTTTTCCTGATTTAAGTTTTAATATCTATTATATTTAATAATTTCCTAGCCGTAGACATTATACGTAGTCTCTCAATTCGATTGATTGTTTGAATCTAGGAATAAGCGCCCACAACCACACGCTTTCCATTTTTTAATCAATTACATGGATTATAATGGTAGGAGTATAGTAACAGAAATCCCTTGCTTATCATAGGAGACCGCAAAGTGCCGTCATAATTTAAGTTAAAGTGAAACGCTTTATAAACAGAAAAATTCATCGTTGACACATTCATGAAGCTCTCTCATTCTAAAGTGTATAAATTATCTGTAAGAGACCAATCGTAACATAATTCATTTTGAAGGCTTTAGTTTTCCACTATGCAAAATGCAAACTGTGAATAGTAATTGTTATGGAGGTGATTAAACCTTTCTTCTTACAAGGATTCTCACACCTTCTGAAAAGATAAAAGAGGCACCCCACACTAGATTTTGGGAATCGATTGTCGTATTATGACATTTTGTTTAGTTTCTGATTTTAATCGAAAATTTTCTTTCGTGTATCAAGTAGTATGGTCATTTGAGACATATTTAACATTTTTCCAAGTTAATTATTCTTTCCAATATTAAAGAAAAATTGATATCCTTAAAATAATTCCATTTTCCTTTACATTCCTTTGTTGAAACATTACTGAGCAAATATTTATCATATAAAGTGCTTCTCTTTCCGCTAACCTTGCACTTTATCGAAGCCATCAACTTATTCATTTAATATTCTTCCATATATTGTGACCTAAGGGTGCATGAAGTTAAAAATTAAAAATAATTATTTTTATATATGTTTCACCGTAATAGAGATAAATTTCTTTGAATGTTAAAAAATTACTGTGGCAAATTAAGGTGATGAAAGTCGAAGTGTGATGTGTCCTTAAGTATCTGTTAGTAACCCAAAAGAATGTCTCATGAGGTATGCTTTGAATAAAAATTGCGATAATAGCGATTGCTGTCTTAAACACACGAGAAACAATTCTCAAGAATATTATATTTTCCCTTGGTTGTTCCATAATAATTACAGAAGTTACAGTTTATGTGTAACATTTAACGGAACCAATCTCATTTTTTAAAAATCCCTACTTAATTGTTTTATGATGAAACTATTAAGTTTGATAGTTTATTTAGTTTCAATAAAGGGTTTATATATTTTTCTATCCTACGGTTGGCATGCAATTGAGATATTAGCGTTGACTATTAATTAATGCCCATCAGTAAAAATTATCCTATGATCAAGTAATATGTTGCATTTATCGCACGGCCAATTTATATGATATTTCTGATGCGATTCTATTTTTTTACATAGACAAGACACCGAAGGAGCCGTGGTTGTAAGGACGACAAGAAGCGGAGCCGTTTACGGTTCATATCGGTAAAAAACATCATTTCTTTCGTTCCACTTGATGCACTTTGAATTTGAGTGGTACATTCCTTTTTTTCCCAAAGAATATCATGCATATACTATGCAATCACTTATTCCCTCCTTTTCTTTTTCAGGCTAAGAGGAGCAGTGAAGACTCCCAAAGGGAAAATTGCAAAATGAAAAATATTTTATGTTTATAAATAAATAAATGTTTTAGCAATGTTGCTTCTTGTTTTATTTTTATTCCTATAACTTCACTGGAACTAACCACATCTTATTCACAACACATTAATAAACGCATACGGTATAACGTTTATATTTTTCTTATGTGCACAAAATAATTCTTATCTACGCTTCTTACTTATGATATCATTGTATATAGGCGTTTAATTTAGAAACTCAAAAATGTCACGACAATTATATTCAAACACATTTTCTTCGTGAACTTCTGATTAAATCAGATACTTGAATATCTTAGTAAAATTTTTCATTAATTTTTCAAGATTAACAAAATCGGTTTTCTTAACAACATTCTTGAAAAAATTCGAATTAAAGAAATTAAAATTCCTTTATCAAATCATTACTATTTAAAAAGCGTTTTTAAAAGTCTGAAATTTCGGCAGTACAAATTCGCTTGAAAATGTTTTCTCCGAAATTTTTAAGATTTTCCGAATTAATTTCTTTAATGCATACTTTTATATTTTTTGTTTTTGTTTCGAGTTACCAGCAAATTTTGTTGAACTTGAAGGCATGAAAAACTCTCAGAATCGTTTTCTAGTTCTTCATTTATAAATTCGACAAATTTATCACTCACTATTTTTATTTCTGTAAATTTATTAATATCCTCTGATATTGTTTTCTCAGTTGCATGAACCGTAGCAAAATTGATGATTGTGGATCATCATAACTTACTCAAAGCGGGGAGGGGAAAGATGCTGACTTTCGGATAAATCACAGGACATGACTATAAGTACACAACAGGGGACGGAAGGATTGAGATAGTGAGAGGCAATGATAAAAGGAGTAAGAGACGTAAAAGATTTGGAAAGATTACTTCGAGGAAACTTAGTTAAAAACGCACAAAATCCGTTTTACCATATTTCTAAACTCACGGAGAAAAAAATATTAAATTACGGTTTTTAACAGCCGATCGGCCCGGCCCCACCGGAAAATGTCCCGGTGTCTCGCCGGGCCAGTCCAACCCTGGATACATCTCATAAGAATTAATTCCTCATCTCAAGTTTCCATAACTTAATTCTTTAGGATGGTTATTAAAAATTATAGTGCTGTGATTTGTCGAATAAGAATGTCGAAAAGAGTAACATTCAAAAGCGAGTCAAAATGGGAATCAACAAATGAATGATAACGATCATAGTTTTATTAGTAGCGAAATTCAAATTAAGCCCACATTTTTAAACAGTGTAATAGGTGTAATGGATGGCAATCTGCAATTGAGTTTTCGACAAGATTCCAATTTCACTTTATAAGATTATAAAATACGCGGCCATAATTACTATCAAACCGTAAAATATAGGAGGGACTGATGTTAGTACATCTATCGGCTATTTTGTGGAACTACAGCTTCACTTTGCGTACGACCAATCCAGCCTAGTATCCCGACCTGTTAATTCTACGACCGTGGTCCGAACTAACGTGGTTTATTTACCTTCATAAGATTAGAACATCGAAAAATACTTTGGCTCAAGGGGAGGGAGGGTTTAACTCCCAAAACCCCTCCCTAGATACGCCACTGGCCGGCACATCGTCTTTTCGCATGAGGCCGTAGATTTCCATGCAACGGCCCTGTTGTTCAACGTTCTTAATGAAATTCTATTCATGTGCGAAAATTAAAATGGTCTTTTTCCCCGGAAAATGATTGAAAAACCGTATTCTCTTCTTGAGCCTTCGTCTGATTCCTTGCATCATTACTTCCGTTACTTAATTCGCCAGCCGTCTCACTCCATACTTCGTATTGCCTGTTCACCATTAGGCGAATCAATATAAGAAGGAGTAGATGAGGTTTAATCACTCCAATAACCAAAGCGATCGATTATAACAGGTAGTGGTCGGGAAGAAATTTCTAGCCAAATGGGCGCATGACGTAAGCTAATGTGGGGTGGGGGAGGTGGACAGAAAAACGACCTTGGCCTAGAGTGGAGCTCAACAGCTGTGCCCTGGCAATAAGAATTTAAGTTTCCCTAGAAGAACTTGAAAATAGCCGTAGCATAAAATCGACCTTTGAAAGTGTACTATGTTCGCCAGTGCGACAGTTTTTACGCGTGGAAAGTGAAATTTTTCATTAAATAATGGAAATTTTATAAAGGTAACCAAGAGTAAAATTTTCCTTCATTAAATATTTATTTCATATAAATATCATGCTGTATTTTAAAACCGGAAAAATGCGAAATTTACACGGTGGTTTTTGTGATTGCATGTAGATTAATGATTTACTCATTTACGCCATTTATTGGCCAGATTGATATTTTTCATCATCTTTTGGACTCCGCAGATGTTCTCCATTAGTCTTAACTTCTACTGCAAATTTTCATCAAAATCACTACCGCGAATATAGCCTGCTGGCATTTAACCTCAACCGGATTGAAGGAACTCTTCTGGGAATTTAGAAAAAACCACGGTGCGAGTGTATGTGTAAATTTGGTGGGAATTATTTGAGTCAGAATAATTTATATAGTGAGATCTCAGTCTCTTGTTGAAATTCAAAGTATGCGCATTGGTTGCTAAAGAACTCTCCTTATGTGGTGTGGTCATCTAAATCTCGCACAGTAACTCGTTCAAGTTTCCAATAGAGAACAATCAACTGTTAAGTTTTAAAATACTTTAACACTAATGGACGCGGCCGAGATTTGGTGGAATTCCATCATAAAGATATAATGTGACCTCCCTCCCCAAAAAAACCACACATCCACAAGGTCTGTTTAGTAGTATGTGCATCAAATTTTAAGTCTCTAAGTTTCTTAGTTTTCGAGAAATGCTGTAAGGTATGATTTGTGTGTATGAGTGGGTGGGAGTTGACATTTCTCATCGTTAAAAACATGAAAAATTCCCATTATTCTGATTAAAACCAATTTTACGTGTTATTTCGATACAGATTTGGATCCTTACGTAGAAAATGAACTTTAGACTATAGCAATATTACCGTTCAAGTCCCTAGCTCGTATCGTAGTTCTACCTAATTTGAATATGCAGCTTAATAAATCTCAACAATGATTTTACTGCTTTTACTCAAGCCGGCAAATTCAACAATTAGTATACGGATTCCTTCGCCTCCACAACAATTCTCGCCCATAAGTTGTTGCCAAGCAACATAAATCTAATCTACAAACTCAGTTGTATTCAAGATGTGGGAAATGTGGGTATTCTGTTTCGTGCGCAAACTCTGGTACTATTTGGAGATGCTCCTTTTCATAATTTGGATTGCGACTATGTACATGGAGGGCACATCGGATTCCATTGAGAGGTAACGCAGCCTGATCTTTATCTATTATAAATAGCTGCTTCTTACATAAGATATAAGATATGGGAGGATATATAAGTTGTGGTACCTATATCTAGAAGGGCTAGTAACCTAAAATTTTGTAGGATGATAGGTCATTTCATTCAGCTAACGGAGATAATTGAAAACTCCACAGATGCTCATTTTTAGGGGATATTTTCGACCACAATTGTTCATTCTAATACCCCATAAGTGAAGCACGGTAATCTGAGGAGGACTTTATAAAATTGCGTTTTTACATTCGTTAAAATCAAGATAGAAACTCGAAATTAAAAGGGTTCTATAGCTATAGAAATTAGCTTTATTATTTATTATTTATTAACTTCAAGTACGTGCCAAATTGGTATTTAAATGTCTTTTTAATTGGAATAGAGTGACATTTTAAATAATCAAACACATCAATTACCATGGCAACGGGCACAATGTTTTTAAATGGGTGTTGGTAATCTGCATTATAATAGCATCTATTCAATTCTTTTTAATAGGGAATTTATATGCTACTTATAATCTGGTTGATTTCAAACAAAGACGTTTACATATGATGATGACGTCATCATTTCAAAACACGAGATATCACATTTAAAAAACATTACTTCTTTCAGTTATGGAGATTGATTATCTATATACGTATTATATTAGCTTTGATGCAGTGCTTTTCACGAGAGTTCGTAGATTATACTATATTGCAATTTATTTAAAACTACGGCGCAAACTTATGACGACGTCATAATCTTATAAGACGAAATTTTAGCAAAATGTGGTAAAACTTTTGTCGCGTTCTGTAAAGTTTTCTGAGAAAGTTTTAACTTCAATTATTGCACGAAATGATGGATAAAATTGAAATATGATCTGAAGAAACTGCTGAAACAGTAATGCCGTACGTTTCTATTAATAAACGACGAAAAACCATAATGACATTATATTTAATCGCGATTGTTTATCTGGATACGAAAAGATATCCAAATTTTGCCATGGATTTTAGTGTGTTGCATGGGCTATTGTCTTGAAGATGGTTACTGTTATTGCTAATACAGGAGGAGATGAATCACGAAACGTGAAATACGAAAACTTGGACGCGAGCCGATTGCCAGAGAATTTGGAAATTACGGATAGGTGCGTTAATTTCGAAGAAATTTGGAAATACGTATTCTGCGAGAACTCATGCAATTTATTATTTTACATATATGGGTTCCGCGTGGCTCAAATGCTGCTGCCTTGTTGATGGCGGTGGTTTATTTACAAGTTTAGCTCTTTTATTAGGAATTTAAAATCGATTTAGGAATGTGATTAGACATGCACGCTTTATAATAAAGAATAATGGAATATGAGGACGCCATTATCTTCTATCAAATAGGCATTTAAAGAAAACTTATTCGGTTAATCTTTAACGTAAAAGATCCAGCGCCCCAATCTGCGCAAAAATATCTAATTTCTCCACTTTTCCTTCGTAATTATTCGGGGTCAGCTCGAATTACTTGGTGAATATCTCTCGATACTTGAAAGAAGACTGCGTTTTGGTCCATCCCCATTTCACTACCCACATTGGTTATGAGCATTTAATTCAGTTTTGTCGCGTGTTTCGTGCTGCTAGCTAAATGTGAAATACATCCCAAAGCATTTAGAAATAGATAGGATGAAAAATACGATTCACACTGCTTCCGTGACTACACCCTAAATTACCACACCAATCACACGAAACTCGACGAAAACGTGATTGACATATTTCGGGACAAAGAGAGTGAAAATATTACACAAGAGAATTATTAAGGTTCTAGTAAATAATTATATAGTCTGTGTGAGAAATAAAATGAGCAATTTTGTAAGATCTGGTCCTGGTGGTTCCATCGTCGTAATTTTCCCACAAGTTTAATCAAACGTTTACGAAAAACTTGATGGAATTTTTATATTTTATCTTGCGAATATCATTTTAAACCCGTAATGAACGTCTAAATTAAAATTTGGCATACCTGTTAAATTTACATATGTTACGCAATATTTAGTAATATTTATTCTTCGACCATTTTTTTCGCAGAAGAGAAAATGAGGAGGAGCTCGCAAGGACGCGGAGAAGAAGTGTTGCCCTGCACCGGTACTGAAAGTTCACTTCTTCATTATTAGCTGTACTTTTCCTGATTTAAGTTTTAATATCTATTATATTTAATAATTTCCTAGCCGTAGACATTATACGTAGTCTCTCAATTCGATTGATTGTTTGAATCTAGGAATAAGCGCCCACAACCACACGCTTTCCATTTTTTAATCAATTACATGGATTATAATGGTAGGAGTATAGTAACAGAAATCCCTTGCTTATCATAGGAGACCGCAAAGTGCCGTCATAATTTAAGTTAAAGTGAAACGCTTTATAAACAGAAAAATTCATCGTTGACACATTCATGAAGCTCTCTCATTCTAAAGTGTATAAATTATCTGTAAGAGACCAATCGTAACATAATTCTTTTTCAGACCTTTAGTTTTCCACTATGCAAAATGCAAACTGTGAATAGTAATTGTTATGGAGGTGATTAAACCTTTCTTCTTACAAGGATTATCACACCTTCCTGAAAAGATAAAAGCGGCACCCCACACTAGATTTTTGGAATTGATTGTCGTATTATGACATTTTGTTTAGTTTCTGATTTTAATCGAAAATTTTCTTTCGTGTATCAAGTAGTATGGTCATTTGAGACATATTTAACATTTTTCCAAGTTAATTATTCTTTCCAATATTAAAGAAAAATTGATATCCTTAAAATAATTCCATTTTCCTTTACATTCCTTTGTTGAAACATTACTGAGCAAATATTTATCATATAAAGTGCTTCTCTTTCCGCTAACCTTGCACTTTATCGAAGCCATCAACTTATTCATTTAATATTCTACCATATATTGTGACCTATGGGTGCATGAAGTTAAAAATTAAAAATAATTATTTTTATATATGTTTCACCGTAATAGAGATAAATTTCTTTGAATGCTAAAAAATTACTGTGGCAAATTAAGGTGATGAAAGTCGAAGTGTGATGTCCTTAAGAATCTGTTAGAAACCCAATAGAATGTCTCATGAGGTTTGCTTTGAATAAAAATTGCGATAATAGCGATTGCTGTCTTAAACACACGAGAAACAATTCTCAAGAATATTATATTTTCCCTTGGTTGTTCCATAATAATTACAGAAGTTACAGTTTATGTGTAACATTTAACGGAACCAATCTCATTTTTTAAAAATCCCTACTTAATTGTTTTATGATGAAACTATTAAGTTTGATAGTTTATTTAGTTTCAATAAAGGGTTTATATATTTTTCTATCCTACGGTTGGCATGCAATTGAGATATTAGCGTTGACTATTAATTAATGCTCATCAGTAAAAATTATCCTATGATCAAGTAATATGTTGCATTTATCGCACGGCCAATTTATATGATATTTCTGATGCGATTCTATTTTTTTACATAGACAAGACACCGAAGGAGCCGTGGTTGTAAGGACGACAAGAAGCGGAGCCGTTTACGGTTCATATCGGTAAAAAACATAATTTCTTTCGTTCCACTTGATGCACTTTGAATTTGAGTGGTACATTCCTTTTTTTCCCAAAGAATATCATGCATATACTATGCAATCACTTATTCCCTCCTTTTCTTTTTCAGGCTAAGAGGAGCAGTGAAGACTCCCAAAGGGAAAATTGTAAAATGAAAAATATTTTATGTTTATAAATAAATAAATGTTTTAGCAATGTTGCTTCTTGTTTTATTTTTATTCCTATAACTTCACTGGAACTAACCACATCTTATTCACAACACATTAATAAACGCATACGGTATAACGTTTATATTTTTCTTATGTGCACAAAATAATTCTTATCTACGCTTCTTACTTATGATATCATTGTATATAGGCGTTTAATTTAGAAACTCAAAAATGTCACGACAATTATATTCAAACACATTTTCTTCGTGAACTTCTGATTAAATCAGATACTTGAATATCTTAGTAAAATTTTTCATTAATTTTTCAAGATTAACAAAATCGGTTTTCTTAACAACATTCTTGAAAAAATTCGAATTAAAGAAATTAAAATTCCTTTATCAAATCATTACTATTTAAAAAGCGTTTTTAAAAGTCTGAAATTTCGGCAGTACAAATACGCTTGAAAATGTTTTCTCCGAAATTTTTAAGATTTTCCGAATTAATTTCTTTAATGCATACTTTTATATTTTTTGTTTTTGTTTCGAGTTACCAGCAAATTTTGTTGAACTTGAAGGCATGAAAAACTCTCAGAATCGTTTTCTAGTTCTTCATTTATAAATTCGACAAATTTATCACTCACTATTTTTATTTCTGTAAATTTATTAATATCCTCTGATATTGTTTTCTCAGTTGCATGAACCGTAGCAAAATTGATGATTGTGGATCATCATAACTTACTCAAAGCGGGGAGGGGAAAGATGCTGACTTGCGGATAAATCACAGGACATGACTATAAGTACACAACAGGGGACGGAAGGATTGAGATAGTGAGAGGCAATGATAAAAGGAGTAAGAGACGTAAAAGATTTGGAAAGATTACTTCGAGGAAACTTAGTTAAAAACGCACAAAATCCGTTTTACCATATTTCTAAACTCACGGAGAAAAAAATATTAAATTACGGTTTTTAACAGCCGATCGGCCCGGCCCCACCGGAAAATGTCCCGGTGTCTCGCCGGGCCAGTCCAACCCTGGATACATCTCATAAGAATTAATTCCTCATCTCAAGTTTCCATAACTTAATTCTTTAGGATGGTTATTAAAAATTATAGTGCTGTGATTTGACGAATAAGAATGTCGAAAAGAGTAACATTCAAAAGCGAGTCAAAATGGGAATCAACAAATGAATGATAACGATCATAGTTTTATTAGTAGCGAAATTCAAATTAAGCCCACATTTTTAAACAGTGTAATAGGTGTAATGGATGGCAATCTGCAATTGAGTTTTCGACAAGATTCCAATTTCACTTTATAAGATTATAAAATACGCGGCCATAATTACTATCAAACCGTAAAATATAGGAGGGACTGATGTTAGTACATCTATCGGCTATTTTGTGGAACTACAGCTTCACTTTGCGTACGACCAATCCAGCCTAGTATCCCGACCTGTTAATTCTACGACCGTGGTCCGAACTAACGTGGTTTATTTACCTTCATAAGATTAGAACATCGAAAAATACTTTGGCTCAAGGGGAGGGAGGGTTTAACCCCCAAATCCCTCCCTAGATACGCCACTGGCCGGCACATCGTCTTTTCGCATGAGGCCGTAGATTTCCATGCAACGGCCCTGTTGTTCAACGTTCTTAATGAAATTCTATTCATGTGCGAAAATTAAAATGGTCTTTTTCCCCGGAAAATGATTGAAAATCCGTATTCTCTTCTTGAGTCTTCGTCTGATTCCTTGCATCATTACTTCCGTTACTTAATTCGCCAGCCGTCTCACTCCATACTTCGTATTGCCTGTTCACCATTAGGCGAATCAATATAAGAAGGAGTAGATGAGGTTTAATCACTCCAATAACCAAAGCGATCGATTATAACAGGTAGTGGTCGGGAAGAAATTTCTAGCCAAATGGGCGCATGACGTAAGCTAATGTGGGGTGGGGGAGGTGGACAGAAAAACGACCTTGGCCTAGAGTGGAGCTCAACAGCTGTGCCCTGGCAATAAGAATTTAAGTTTCCCTAGAAGAACTTGAAAATAGCCGTAGCATAAAATCGACCTTTGAAAGTGTACTATGATCGCCAGTGCGACAGTTTTTACGCGTGGAAAATGAAATTTTTCATTAAATAATGGAAATTTTATAAAACTAACCAAGAGTAAAATTTTCCTTCATTAAATATTTATTTCATATAAATATCATGCTGTATTTTAAAACCGGAAAAATGCGAAATTTACACGGTGGTTTTTGTGATTGCATGTAGATTAATGATTTACTCATTTACGCCATTTATTGGCCAGATTGATATTTTTCATCATCTTTTGGACTCCGCAGATGTTCTCCATTAGTCTTAACTTCTACTGCAAATTTTCATCAAAATCACTACCGCGAATATAGCCTGCTGGCATTTAACCTCAACCGGATTGAAGGAACTCTTCTGGGAATTTAGAAAAAACCACGGTGCGAGTGTATGTGTAAATTTGGTGGGAATTATTTGAGTCAGAATAATTTATATAGTGAGATCTCAGTCTCTTGTTGAAATTCAAAGTATGCGCATTGGTTGCTAAAGAACTCTCCTTATGTGGTGTGGTCATCTAAATCTCGCACAGTAACTCGTTCAAGTTTCCAATAGAGAACAATCAACTGTTAAGTTTTAAAATACTTTAACACTAATGGACGCGGCCGAGATTTGGTGGAATTCCATCATAAAGATATAATGTGACCTCCCTCCCCAAAAAAACCACACATCCACAAGGTCTGTTTAGTAGTATGTGCATCAAATTTTAAGTCTCTAAGTTTCTTAGTTTTCGAGAAATGCTGTAAGGTATGATTTGTGTGTATGAGTGGGTGGGAGTTGACATTTCTCATCGTTAAAAACATGAAAAATTCCCATTATTCTGATTAAAACCAATTTTACGTGTTATTTCGATACAGATTTGGATCCTTACGTAGAAAATGAACTTTAGACTATAGCAATATTACCGTTCAAGTCCCTAGCTCGTATCGTAGTTCTACCTAATTTGAATATGCAGCTTAATAAATCTCAACAATGATTTTACTGCTTTTACTCAAGCCGGCAAATTCAACAATTAGTATACGGATTCCTTCGCCTCCACAACAATTCTCGCCCATAAGTTGTTGCCAAGCAACATAAATCTAATCTACAAACTCAGTTGTATTCAAGATGTGGGAAATGTGGGTATTCTGTTTCGTGCGCAAACTCTGGTACTATTTGGAGATGCTCCTTTTCATAATTTGGATTGCGACTATGTACATGGAGGGCACATCGGATTCCATTGAGAGGTAACGCAGCCTGATCTTTATCTATTATAAATAGCTGCTTCTTACATAAGATATAAGATATGGGAGGATATATAAGTTGTGGTACCTATATCTAGAAGGGCTAGTAACCTAAAATTTTGTAGGATGATAGGTCATTTCATTCAGCTAACGGAGATAATTGAAAACTCCACAGATGCTCATTTTTAGGGGATATTTTCGACCACAATTGTTCATTCTAATACCCCATAAGTGAAGCACGGTAATCTGAGGAGGACTTTATAAAATTGCGTTTTTACATTCGTTAAAATCAAGATAGAAACTCGAAATTAAAAGGGTTCTATAGCTATAGAAATTAGCTTTATTATTTATTATTTATTAACTTCAAGTACGTGCCAAATTGGTATTTAAATGTCTTTTTAATTGGAATAGAGTGACATTTTAAATAATCAAACACATCAATTACCATGGCAACGGGCACAATGTTTTTAAATGGGTGTTGGTAATCTGCATTATAATAGCATCTATTCAATTCTTTTTAATAGGGAATTTATATGCTACTTATAATCTGGTTGATTTCAAACAAAGACGTTTACATATGATGATGACGTCATCATTTCAAAACACGAGATATCACATTTAAAAAACATTACTTCTTTCAGTTATGGAGATTGATTATCTATATACGTATTATATTAGCTTTGATGCAGTGCTTTTCACGAGAGTTCGTAGATTATACTATATTGCAATTTATTTAAAACTACGGCGCAAACTTATGACGACGTCATAATCTTATAAGACGAAATTTTAGCAAAATGTGGTAAAACTTTTGTCGCGTTCTGTAAAGTTTTCTGAGAAAGTTTTAACTTCAATTATTGCACGAAATGATGGATAAAATTGAAATATGATCTGAAGAAACTGCTGAAACAGTAATGCCGTACGTTTCTATTAATAAACGACGAAAAACCATAATGACATTATATTTAATCGCGATTGTTTATCTGGATACGAAAAGATATCCAAATTTTGCCATGGATTTTAGTGTGTTGCATGGGCTATTGTCTTGAAGATGGTTACTGTTATTGCTAATACAGGAGGAGATGAATCACGAAACGTGAAATACGAAAACTTGGACGCGAGCCGATTGCCAGAGAATTTGGAAATTACGGATAGGTGCGTTAATTTCGAAGAAATTTGGAAATACGTATTCTGCGAGAACTCATGCAATTTATTATTTTACATATATGGGTTCCGCGTGGCTCAAATGCTGCTGCCTTGTTGATGGCGGTGGTTTATTTACAAGTTTAGCTCTTTTATTAGGAATTTAAAATCGATTTAGGAATGTGATTAGACATGCACGCTTTATAATAAAGAATAATGGAATATGAGGACGCCATTATCTTCTATCAAATAGGCATTTAAAGAAAACTTATTCGGTTAATCTTTAACGTAAAAGATCCAGCGCCCCAATCTGCGCAAAAATATCTAATTTCTCCACTTTTCCTTCGTAATTATTCGGGGTCAGCTCGAATTACTTGGTGAATATCTCTCGATACTTGAAAGAAGACTGCGTTTTGGTCCATCCCCATTTCACTACCCACATTGGTTATGAGCATTTAATTCAGTTTTGTCGCGTGTTTCGTGCTGCTAGCTAAATGTGAAATACATCCCAAAGCATTTAGAAATAGATAGGATGAAAAATACGATTCACACTGCTTCCGTGACTACACCCTAAATTACCACACCAATCACACGAAACTCGACGAAAACGTGATTGACATATTTCGGGACAAAGAGAGTGAAAATATTACACAAGAGAATTATTAAGGTTCTAGTAAATAATTATATAGTCTGTGTGAGAAATAAAATGAGCAATTTTGTAAGATCTGGTCCTGGTGGTTCCATCGTCGTAATTTTCCCACAAGTTTAATCAAACGTTTACGAAAAACTTGATGGAATTTTTATATTTTATCTTGCGAATATCATTTTAAACCCGTAATGAACGTCTAAATTAAAATTTGGCATACCTGTTAAATTTACATATGTTACGCAATATTTAGTAATATTTATTCTTCGACCATTTTTTTCGCAGAAGAGAAAATGAGGAGGAGCTCGCAAGGACGCGGAGAAGAAGTGTTGCCCTGCACCGGTACTGAAAGTTCACTTCTTCATTATTAGCTGTACTTTTCCTGATTTAAGTTTTAATATCTATTATATTTAATAATTTCCTAGCCGTAGACATTATACGTAGTCTCTCAATTCGATTGATTGTTTGAATCTAGGAATAAGCGCCCACAACCACACGCTTTCCATTTTTTAATCAATTACATGGATTATAATGGTAGGAGTATAGTAACAGAAATCCCTTGCTTATCATAGGAGACCGCAAAGTGCCGTCATAATTTAAGTTAAAGTGAAACGCTTTATAAACAGAAAAATTCATCGTTGACACATTCATGAAGCTCTCTCATTCTAAAGTGTATAAATTATCTGTAAGAGACCAATCGTAACATAATTCTTTTTCAGACCTTTAGTTTTCCACTATGCAAAATGCAAACTGTGAATAGTAATTGTTATGGAGGTGATTAAACCTTTCTTCTTACAAGGATTATCACACCTTCCTGAAAAGATAAAAGCGGCACCCCACACTAGATTTTTGGAATTGATTGTCGTATTATGACATTTTGTTTAGTTTCTGATTTTAATCGAAAATTTTCTTTCGTGTATCAAGTAGTATGGTCATTTGAGACATATTTAACATTTTTCCAAGTTAATTATTCTTTCCAATATTAAAGAAAAATTGATATCCTTAAAATAATTCCATTTTCCTTTACATTCCTTTGTTGAAACATTACTGAGCAAATATTTATCATATAAAGTGCTTCTCTTTCCGCTAACCTTGCACTTTATCGAAGCCATCAACTTATTCATTTAATATTCTTCCATATATTGTGACCTAAGGGTGCATGAAGTTAAAAATTAAAAATAATTATTTTTATATATGTTTCACCGTAATAGAGATAAATTTCTTTGAATGTTAAAAAATTACTGTGGCAAATTAAGGTGATGACAGTCGAAGTGTGATGTGTCCTTAAGTATCTGTTAGAAACCCAAAAGAATGTCTCATGAGGTTTGCTTTGAATAAAAATTGCGATAATAGCGATTGCTGTCTTAAACACACGAGAAACAATTCTCAAGAATATTATATTTTCCCTTGGTTGTTCCATAATATTTACAGAAGTTACAGTTTATGTGTAACATTTAACGGAACCAATCTCATTTTTTAAAAATCCCTACTTAATTGTTTTATGATGAAACTATTAAGTTTGATAGTTTATTTAGTTTCAATAAAGGGTTTATATATTTTTCTATCCTACGGTTGGCATGCAATTGAGATATTAGCGTTGACTATTAATTAATGCCCATCAGTAAAAATTATCCTATGATCAAGTAATATGTTGCATTTATCGCACGGCCAATTTATATGATATTTCTGATGCGATTCTATTTTTTTACATAGACAAGACACCGAAGGAGCCGTGGTTGTAAGGACGACAAGAAGCGGAGCCGTTTACGGTTCATATCGGTAAAAAACATAATTTCTTTCGTTCCACTTGATGCACTTTGAATTTGAGTGGTACATTCCTTTTTTTCCCAAAGAATATCATGCATATACTATGCAATCACTTATTCCCTCCTTTTCTTTTTCAGGCTAAGAGGAGCAGTGAAGACTCCCAAAGGGAAAATTGCAAAATGAAAAATATTTTATGTTTATAAATAAATAAATGTTTTAGCAATGTTGCTTCTTGTTTTATTTTTATTCCTATAACTTCACTGGAACTAACCACATCTTATTCACAACACATTAATAAACGCATACGGTATAACGTTTATATTTTTCTTATGTGCACAAAATAATTCTTATCTACGCTTCTTACTTATGATATCATTGTATATAGGCGTTTAATTTAGAAACTCAAAAATGTCACGACAATTATATTCAAACACATTTTCTTCGTGAACTTCTGATTAAATCAGATACTTGAATATCTTAGTAAAATTTTTCATTAATTTTTCAAGATTAACAAAATCGGTTTTCTTAACAACATTCTTGAAAAAATTCGAATTAAAGAAATTAAAATTCCTTTATCAAATCATTACTATTTAAAAAGCGTTTTTAAAAGTCTGAAATTTCGGCAGTACAAATACGCTTGAAAATGTTTTCTCCGAAATTTTTAAGATTTTCCGAATTAATTTCTTTAATGCATACTTTTATATTTTTTGTTTTTGTTTCGAGTTACCAGCAAATTTTGTTGAACTTGAAGGCATGAAAAACTCTCAGAATCGTTTTCTAGTTCTTCATTTATAAATTCGACAAATTTATCACTCACTATTTTTATTTCTGTAAATTTATTAATATCCTCTGATATTGTTTTCTCAGTTGCATGAACCGTAGCAAAATTGATGATTGTGGATCATCATAACTTACTCAAAGCGGGGAGGGGAAAGATGCTGACTTGCGGATACTGCTTCGGCTGGCGATTGGCTTTGCTTAAACAGCATTAGTTTCTTAAAAATTAAGGATTCGGGAAATTTTTTTGCTATTATCAGTCAGGAAAATTATTGAAACATTACAGGCAAAGGGTATGGGTGAAGAATGTTGGAGTTTTGTTGAAGAAACGCAGATTGTTTATCAAGAATGCATTCTTTATTTAGAATAGTGGATAAATCAATTTGAGGAATTCCATTGTTTTGAGTGGATGGAATTAAAAGTTTCAGATATGAAGATATGATACCGTGTTTGAGTTATCTCAAGGAAAAGGAAATTATTATTGATGACATGAAGTTACTTGATCAATATAACAATCTTAAGTTATTCATAAAAAATAAAGATGATCGTTTCTTTGCTGTCCCTTTTCATGAACAGTGGATCTCATTTTTTAGAAGCTGCAATAATAAAGGCTGTTATTCTGAGCTTTAAAAATATGCGAATTTGTTTTTTGCATTCAAGGACATAATGTAAACGTAGAAAGAGCCTTTTCTCTAATAAATGACCGGTGGATCCCAGAAAGAAATATATTGTCCGTGAAAACATAAAGGGAATTATTATGATCCAGTGTAACATGAAAAACTTTTCTTGTAAAGATTTCTTACCTACTTAAGAATGAAGATCTTCTTAAAAAGATAATTTCTTCTGAGAAGTATATTTGTGAATTAATTAACTCTTATTGCACTACATAAGCATTTTGAATATTTTTGTTATTTCTATTGGTTCCTTGGTGAATTAATATGTTGCTCCTTCACCTTTCTGACTGCCCTTTTTCCTCGGAAGCGAATGTCCGGCTTTTTACTCCTTTATCCTCCATTTTTTCCGCGTATGTCCTCCATTCTACCTTTGGGCATCTGGTAACCCTACTTATGTGTGTTTGTGTCCCCTACTAACAACTTTTGTACCAATTGACAGATTTTCATAAAACTTGTGGGAGTAAACGGGTGGTACCCGAAAGTTCGAAAGGGGAGATTCAGGTCTCGTCGGACGCGGCTCCCACGACCAGAGATGGCGTCTTCGCGGCCGGGGGGCGACTCTCGTCCCGGAGGTGCCACTCCGCGGGCGCCCCCGGTCCCGGCGTCGGAGTGACGCACTTCTCCCCGAGTAGGACGTCGCGAGCCGTTGGGCGCACAGTGGTGCAGGGAGCGCATCTGGGAGGACAAAATTCGATTTTCCGAAAGTTATCTAAATCGGTTTTCGTACAGCACGTTGGTAATAGAAGACCATAGAGCACCAGAAAACACCACTAATAATTTCCCGGAAGCGGAAACAACGTCATCATGAAGCGGAAATCGCGGCATTTTCAAACTGCTGGTTTGGTCATTTTCAAGGGTGTCATATAATGAGTACCTGTTCGCAGTGGAGTCGTTCTACTCCACAGTTATCAACCTCATCTGATTTTCTGGTTCATATACTTCATGTTTCGGCGAGAAAACCTTCAACACGATCGACACGTCATGTGCAGACGCGCCACTTTGAGAAGCACTACATGTATAGGTCTTCTGAAGGAAAACGTCGAGCTACAAAATCCTCACCAGTCCGACACATACTTCTTCGAGTGCCCTGGGCCCTACTCTTCCCGTTTTTGAAAAGAACAGCTGCTTCTAGCTGCGCCTAAGGAATTGTTGCCCTAAAATGTGCGTAAAGACGCGACACGCAGCTCGTCGGCAGGGGCGAGTAGGGCGCGCTCGGCGCACGTGCATCTACTTGCAGCTACTTATCAGTCGTCCATGGACACTCGCGCGCATCAATCATGAGGCGCCGTGTTCTCTTCAATGTTCTCCGCGAGTAGTTGTCTGCCTCTAGGACGGATAAGACTCATTACTTGTGGAATCATGTTGAAAGGTACAAATCTTGCCCTAGCACGACAGTATAGCTCGCGCGTTTTTGGTGGCAGTCGGCACGCGTTAGAGGGGAAGGGGTAGCTATAATGGGAAAGTCGACGTCATAGGAGATGCGCAGTATTGGTTCGGACGAATCCATCACCGGCAATGGGTCCTGGAGGGGAAGGGGTACGTATTCTTCCTGAGCGCTTCCCCTTTGCGTCTTTGTAAAGAGATTTGGCAGGAAAACATCGAATTGCATGTGACGTTGCATTATTCCTGCGTGTGTCCCCCTCCCTTTCCTTCTTCCCCTCCTGCGCGCATCGCCTAGGTGTTTAGGCGCGCCTGCCTGCCCCTAAACATGGCCTCCCCTACAGACGGCCCCGTTTCGAGGATGGACTCGTCTTCCCTGCGTAGGTATAGTGGTCTTAAAAGCTTACGGCGGTGAGATGCGCGAACTGTCACGTGACATGGAGGGGAATGGTCAGGGAGTGGAAGCTTAAGGGGAAAGTGAGCTGAATGGTGTTGCCGCCTGCCAGTGTAGCCAACCTAAGAAAGTAATACTAAGTAATATCCGGTCTTTTATAAACAATAGGTTGTGGTAATACGATTTTGCTCTTATTCATATCGTATGATACCCGCAATTTAATGGAAAGTCAGCTACGATAGAGGAAAGGATTTCCAAAAGAAAAGTAAATATTTCAAAGAAAGGTTTTATTGTACACATTCACATCGATACATTTTCATCAATAACATTTTATTCAGATGAATCTGTATCTCCGGATTCTGAATCCGAAGTTATGATAACCTCATTCACAATATCATCCATTATCATCTCGTTTTTTATATATTCAGCTTCAGTTTTTTTTACACGTTCGCATACATTCTGCCACTCTGCTTTCCCAATATCTGCACATTTTTCTTCCAGTAATATCTTCACCTCATTTAATTTAAAACATGTGTTTCTTGACCCTACCCAATTCCTTAATATACCCCAAATATTTTCGATTGGGTTGAATTCAGGATGATACGGAGGCAGCCTAAGCGTCGAATGTCCATGCTCGGCTAATATTATATCCACAGCAAAAATTTTATGAGCTGGCTTAATTTTCTTAATTTTGTCGTACAACTCGAGTTTAGTTTCAGCCGTTGAGTACTGCATTCCCCTTGTATCCAGCCATGCCTTCATTACATCTTTCCTGGAACTGCTGCACGGCGGGCGGTCAAGCTCCACGTTGTGTCCATCACAAGGACGGAGATCTGGGGTAAATTGGGGAGTAACTGGTTTTTCACTTTCGGTGATATGACGATTCGTTTCAATTTTTAGGGCCAGTTCGACCTCGGGGCAACTTTGATGTAATTAGTGTGTCTGCTCAGACGTGTAATGTTATCAAAGCCAAGCCTTCAGATCTGACTGACCTTGATCGATCTCAGAGCAAACACGTGAACCTTGGTGCCCTTCAATATGGGATTTCACCTTTGTACTCGCTCATTCGAAGCTTTGAATGCCTACTTCACATTTCATACAGACTGCAAGTGAAGAAATGGAGAATATCTTCCAAAGGTGACAAGGAGCGTGTTGCCCAGCGGAAAAATGCATTCAGACCGATTTCAGAGAGAGGACAGGGTTGATTGTAGACCAGCCTAAACAAGGGAGTGGCTCATCAAAGGATGGGGACACAGCGCGGCGTTTTTTTTTTTAAATCCACCACTCAGAACTGAAATCACTGGTCTCTACTCTACTTTGATTGAGAAAATCTCAGTAATCATGCAAGCTTTGGCAAGCGCGCTTGAAATCAATCTGCCAAAATTCAAGAAATATGAACTGAATGTGACTAAACTGTATTGCGATTTGTACGGATGGTACCCTATGCCACCGTCTTTGCATAAAGTTCTCATTCATGGGGCTGATCTAATCAGTGCGCCTCCACTCCCAATCGAACAATTTTCAGATGAGGCCCAGGAGACTCGAAACAAAGATGCGAGGAGGTTCAGAGAAAGCCACACCAGGAAATTTTCTAGGTTGGCATGTAATGAAGATTTACTGCATATGCTCCTAATTACGTCCGATCCACAAATAACTGAATTGTGGAAGACCCGGGGCGCCTGCCTAGGGTCCCGGGTGGAGCCTGTGCAGCCTGCTTTCGCCGGCTGCGCACGACCCCGGGAATCCCGGCCGGGTGCACGAAGGTACGAAGCTTGTGCTGCCGGGGCCCACCTCGGCTATATTTTATTTCGCGAAGATAGAAGTCCCAGGTTCGATTCCAGGAACTTTTTTCCCTATTTGTTTTACATAGGAAATCAGAAATCCATCGTGCAGAGATGTTTTCTTTAATACATTAAAATATCTTAAAATTGTGATATCGGAGCGAGGTTTGTACTGTTCTAAGGGAAAAGAACTTAGATTATAATTCTTATCACTGAATTTTATTTGATCGTGTGTTTTTGAGTTTCTACTAAAACAGCGTTTTTGAATTTTAAATTGCATTTTATCGGATTGTTGCCATGGAGGCAATTATTACCAAAGTAGTCTTGAGCATAGATAAGTGAACAAATGGGTTATTTTCTTTTCCACTCGACTACAGTGGGCAGTTGATCCATACATATTAGTGTATATACAGTAACATTTATTAAATTCGTTTATTTAAAAAATACATTGATTGATTGATATGAATGAATAACTATTATGTGCACTATCGCGAGTGTTGCTATTTAGAATAGCGGCGTTTGAAAACTGATGACTCAACTTAAAATGCGTGACAATCTGGTAAGAACAAAGGTTACAACAAATATTTTAGAATTGGAATTATCACGCGAAAAGATTTTAATGTGATCGGTAGCTCTTTACTGCATTTCAGTAACTTACAATTGCGTTTGGAATTCATTTTAAACAGAAGCAAATAAGGCAAACTTCACGTAATGATTTAAGAGTACTTTACCGGTGAAAAATCCGCATGCCGCGTTTCTCCCCTTTTCGACAGGTTCTGTTGCTCATCCACGCGAAGCGAGAGAGAGATGGAGAGTATGATGAGGTAACTCGCCAAAATCTTCTGCATCTCCCTAGCGAATTTTGGCCGTTCGAATTACTTGTGTGTGAAAAGGTGTTCCGACTTCAGTCTATATATACGTGTTTGAATAAAATGTAATCGACTTCGAGATTTCAACGGAAATACACGTTTTGAAGGCCCCTGAACACGTTTTGACCATTTTCTCGATGATGTGTATGTGATAGCTTTTTTGTGGGTGCTCTAACTCAAAAACTATTAATCAGGTCAACGAGAAATTTTATATTTAACATTTTTATAAAAGTAAGGAGAACTCTTTAGTTTTTGGTCGGTCCAACGGAAGTGGGTGTTTACTCTTATCACATCCGTTAATTTGATATGTTTGCTTTAATATTTGAAATATGTAAAAATGTACTGTAATAAATGTTTTAGAAAATTTAATTTTCTACAACCTTTGTTTGAAACATTTTCCCATGTAATGTATTGTTTAAGAAATATCTTATATTTTAGCTGCTACCATCACGCCACCTACCGACGACTATTATTAACAATTGATGCTTAGTTACGTCTTAGTAACGCTGCTTTTTCTTTTCTTAATTGTTGGAGCTTTGTGGCTATATCCAAAATCAGTAGGCTATGGTTTGAATTTGTTTCTTTTCTTTGTAAAGTAAAATTTTCTCGCAGTTTCTTAAAATATTTATTATTATGTAACCTATTTGGAATTTTTAGAAATATTACAGTTATGGAGAAAGTCATGGGGTGGCCACATCAAATTTTTTAAATTAATAAATGGGTTCAAATTGATTGCTGAAAATGGTGTTTGCCCAATATTTTCAAAACCAACTTATTTATCTGATGATTTATGATAGATATGAAGACTATCGTAAGAAATAAAACTGTTGCAAATGCACTTAACAAAAGCAACTGTTATTTGAAAAGTTGTTAATTTTAAACAAGAGATTGCTCATCTAACGCGTCACTGCGCTACACACTGCAATCTGAACGATCTTACAGAATTTCACTAGCTCTTAGTCTTCGGTGACGTTACACTGGATGCGCACTCGTGCATGTGGTCAGTCAAGTACACGTAATACAAAAAGTACTAAATTTAGAGCGTATGCGAGTCTAAATCTAAAAGCAACACATCCGGTCGTCTCTATCTTCGATGTGCAAACATACGTATATCACGCTACAGTTATCTGTCGAGGAATATTGGTTCTAGTTTTGAGACGTGATTCTAAACAACATAGAGTCCATTACTTAATCTGTGTTGTAAACTGCAACACCGGAACCATTTACGGGAGAAAAATCGTATCTACTAATGCAAAGACGCAACTTAACAATTCCTCTATCTCTTTGTATTAAACTTCTAGATAAATATAGGTCGGAGATATTCGTAAATGAAATGAAGGATATTATTCGACAACCAACGTATATCGGACGGAGAGATAATGAGGACAAGATTCGCGAGAGAGGTATAAGGAGTCCTTTTTCCCTAGGGCAATACGTGACCACAATAGATAACAGTGAATAATAATTAGTTAGGAACTTGGTGCGCGGCACCCCCTTCCATCCACCGTCAAGGTGACTTGCAGGGTAATATTTAGATGTATCTGCGCTAAATTTTCCTTTCGATAATTCGCTTTTGGGAGCCAACTACTTTACATAATGACAGCCACCCAAAAACCGGGACAACTGTGCGGGGCAGTGGTTCCCAACCTTTTTTGTATGCGCGGCACCCTTTCAAATATAAACAGAATTTAGAAGTAATGTTTTTATATTTTCACAAAGGAGTAGGTATTAAAAGCTTTGGGTATATCCATTTGTTGGTATCACACCATTAACAATTTATAAGAGAACAAATTAATGACCTAGTTCCCTGTAAACACATCCAAATCGTACATTATTGCTAATTTTATCGCGGCATCCCTGAAAATCAGCTGCGGTATCCCAGTATACCGCGGCACCCAGCTTGTGAACAACTTCCTCATGGGAACGTCGCCTCCATCCGTCTGTCCGCGTGTTTAATTACCGAAACTACTGAGCGGATTTTAATTAAGTATTAATGATCCTTATTAAAATTTATCAACAAATAATGATTCCCAACTGCATCCATCAATTATTATAACTTCCAATTTATATAAGCAATTAATCCGGTAGTAGGCGCGCTCAATTCTGAAGCACAAACTGTCGCGCGGGGTGACATTCATCCCATTTTAAATTACATTTTTCAATATAATTATTCATAACTTTTTTACTTTTTGTATTCTTATATTAGTAAGGAAAAAGTTTGGAAAATTCAAATTTATTTTAAACCCATATAATTTACTTGTTTGTTAAATATATCTTTATGGTTCAAAACTCCTGATTAGCTACCTTGCATACAAAAGAACTTGTATAATAATAACAATACTTGTGCATAATAATAATAATTAGACTTCGATAATAGTAATTATGATAACATAACATTATGAATCAGACAATAATAGTATTGGAGGAAAGCCTTTAGAACAAGTTTCAGACTATAAATACCTTGGAAGCAACATAACAAGAGATACAAAATGTACGGATGAGATAAGGACTAGAATAGGAAAAGCAAAAGCGGCTTTCAGAAGAAAGAAACACCTACTTACGGGGAATATAAGGGAAGATATCCGCAAGAAGTTCACCTATGTATGGAGTATAACTTTGTACGAGGCAGAAACATGGACGATAAGGAAAAATGACATCAAATACTTTGAAGGCTTTGAAATGTGGACTTGGAGGAGAATGCTGAAGATAAAATGGACAGATAGGATGAAAAACGATGAAGTGCTACGAAGAGTGGGAGAGAAGCGTATGATACACACTATCAGAAAGAGGAAGGCTAACTGGGTTGGACATTACCTGAGGAGAGAGAGTATGATTAAAGACGTGTTAGAAGGAAAACTAGATGGAAAAAGGGAAAGAGGTAGGAAAAGGTTTCAGCTGATAGATGATTTGAAAGGGAAAGTGAGTTATCAAGATATGAAGAGGATGGCGGAAAATAGGAGTATATGGAGAACCAGGTTTAACCATGAATAATCACGGACCTGTCTACGGACACACTACCTATGATGATGATGATGAAGACAATAATAATAAGAATTATCTAAGTTCACTTCTCGTTGTGTTATTCGGTGCCAAGGCAGTACTCACACACGTATATGTTTCATACACATCGGTCTCTCACATTTAGAGCAGGAGGAGTTGTCTTGATTCTTGGGCATACGACACAGCATAATTTTGCAGGTCTAGATATACCGGGCTCTCCAGAAACATTTTCTTTTCTAGGCAGTACAAATTTTTGACCCAATTCCCTTAGTTGCTTTGGTAAGGTTATCTGTTGCAACCGAGAAATGACTGCTGGTTTTGCTAAGGCCTGCCCACATTTTTTTATGAAACTTCTTCTTTAGAGCACTGTATTTGCGTTATTTTATAGAAATTTTACGTAACTACAGAGAGACAAGCAAGATCAATAAGATGGAAAAAATCCGAAGAGGCCACCTATTACACTTCCTTGAAACACTGTGTTTTCCTATCACTTCGTCCACTTTGTTGACTCCGCCTTTTGAATTATTATGTGCTGTTATAATCTCAGGTTTCCTCTCGTCACCAGTTTCTCTATGAATGTTTGCACCGAAATGCATGGTAGATAACATTATAACTCTTTTGTTTTTTTCGGGGCATAAGAAACAAGTGTCATATTTTCTTGGAAGCCAAAAAGACTGCTACAGATGTCTCTATTTTTTGTAGTCAGAAATTGCGGAGGTATCTCACGCTTATTAGCTCGTAGTGTACCAATTATTGTTTTTTTCCAGCAATCCCCTTGCTAATGGCATGCTGCAAAACCAATGGGGGACTGTCATATATCGGGAATTACCAAAAATTTCATGAAGTTGTATTATATGGCTACTGTTATAGGCAAATATAAAGTTTTTCGTTAAATTTTTAACAGATATTTATAAAAAAAAGCGATTTAAAACGGACGAGTTAATGCCGAACCCGATCACATCCTATAGGTAGCCGAAGTTTGCCGAGTGTTTAGTGACGTCAGCGCATCCAACGAGCATCCTAGCCGTGCTAGAAGCCATTGTACCGATATAAAAGTAGTAGCTTAAAAGACATGTGTTGTTTTCCTCTATCCGCCAAATTAGAAGAAATATTGGTAGAAATACTGCACCTTCCCGCATTTATTTCGCTTTGTGTTTTGCAAAATGGCATCTGAAGGGTTTTTTTGTAATAGTAGGTACTATTATTTCGACTGAAACGCAGAAGATATGTAAAAGATAGATTGACGTCTCAAAACAGCTTTCCCATATTAAATGAATAAAACAACTCTAGTTTTAACTAATACTATAAAATATTTATTTATGTATTGTTTCCCATGCTGCCCTAGTATCAGGTAAGTAACATATAGTTAGATAAGTATACAAAAGGTAATGAACGAGGCCGAGACTTCGTGGAATTCCACAATAAAATAACATGAACAATGCTAGATAGTATTTTTTATTTATATTAAACTTTTGCTAATTTCCACAAAATATATTAAGAAAAACACGACCGGTTTCGATGAATAATCACCATCATCTGCCTTTGCAGAATCATCGGGTCAAATATTGACAAAGATACAAAATTTATGTGAATAAACTTAGTTTCCGTGTGTCTTGTATATAGGAAATGTGGTGAAGTTTGTTGTTTTAAGTGTTTACCTGCCTTAGTTATTACCTATACTTGTGAAAAGAAAAACTGTAGAAGTGTTTGTAATAACTGCATGTCTCTTTTGTGTATGTCGCGAATTTCATCGTTGCTTTTGTTTTTTTTTCTCCCTTTGAGGTCAATAAGGAAAGACTATGTTAGTAATGCTGTTGGATTTGTTAAACTGTAGCGAGAAGGAAAAATATGTATTGTTAAAGGCAAGATTTGCCCTGAACAAAGAATAAGATAAAGAGGTTATGAAGTGAGTAGTTGAAGACGAAGAAGAAGTTTTAGTCACGTCTGTGGAGTGTCATGACTGCCGTTATTTATCAAAACATGGTCCTTCAAATTACCATGCTGTCGTGGATATTATGTGAACAAATTTATTAAAATATTTAAATTACAGAACTAACTTAATATGTAACATATGTATACGTATTTTCTTAATAACTTGGTACTTAAATATATGCACTGCAACAGTAATTATTTGCTTAATAAACTCATAGCCCAACGATTTCCGTAAGTTTGATCTTACATATTTAGAATAGGTATATTACATTATGGAGGTTTTGTTAAAATATATATGCTAATCTTTGAAACATAAAAATATAATTTACTCTTTCAACGTTCTCCAGAAATATATGCCTCATGTCAATGTAATGCCGACATAAGTCATAAACTAAAATACGAAGCAATAAAATTACATACATACATAGTACTTAGATTAAAATGATCTTCGCAGACAAATGCAGTTGTACGCTCCGATATATCAGATGCGTATCTCCTCATGGCTTTCAACCACAATATTCTCCGTTTCTTATTTCTTCCCAAGGAGCTCGGTAGCGTGAATATGGCTGCCATACGTCCTCATTTTCCCGGACATGTCCTCATTTTTGGCGTTAGATGTACCGTCCGAGAGGAATTTCGAGAATGTCCGGAATTTGGTGCTCAAAAGTTCAAACTCTCCTGATCTTCAGTATTGGTTAAATTTTATGAAGTATGCCCCTATCAACGTTGCCAGTTCAGCAGATGGCCGTATTTTTCCTCAAGTATCCCTACTTCCGGTTGTGAATACAAGTATCCCTCGGTTTACGGGTTCGGGGAATGCCTTTTCGCATATACGTGATTTTTTTTACGACCATTTTTCGATACATGTATATGCGTCGCGTATTTGCATTTACGCGATTTTATTCTTACGGCCATTTATCAATATACAAGTCGCCTATTTGCATTTATTAGATTCGTTATGCGCACAGTATGTACTCTTAATAGTTTTATTATTTATTAAATATTTCATGGATTCTTGCGCGTCTACTATTACCTTTATCGTCCCTTCATTGATACCATTCATTGCATCGTACGGCAGAGCAGGGTTCTCCGGGAGTTCCTACGGCAGTAGAATTTCTTTTCTTATTTCCCTCTTTGCGCAAATAACGCAGTTGAACCCACTTTTTCGTGCAAAAATATTCATTGAGTTGGTTGAAGAGGATATATTTGTATAGGAAGTTCACTGGTCGAAGGAGCTTCGAGAAATATGTGATTTATGCCAGAAACCTAACGAAAAATAAATTAAGGAATTGTAAAAGAGGACGCTGTACAGGACGTTATATCACGTCAAAGACGCTTTGAGGGGTTAAAACTGTCATAAAATCAAATTTAAAGACGTTTATAACTGGAACACATCTGCTCAGGAACGAAAGCAACGCCTATTACATTATTTTCAGTGGTAAAAATATTCTCGATTTATGCGTTTTCCCTTTGCGCGACGATTTCCAGGGACGCAACTTTAACGTAGATAGGGGGATACCTGTAATTTACTTAGAACCAGAGGCTGTTTGGCCGTGCAAAGATCGTTCTTCTTTAAAGAGTGTGAGTAGCAAATTATTTCGTCCATTCTCCTGCAATTGTTGAAGCCTTCGTAATTGAAGTGGGTTGCTCTGCGCATATTTGGCAGAACTGTTTCCAACATGGAACAGATACACTGGATGTGGACATCGAGTCAATTGTTATAAAGATTTTGAACTGTTTTTCATTTTACACTGTATGTGTTGAAAGTATGAAACAATTTTGTGAATTTGCCCAAGTAACTTATAAAAATCTACTTTATCACAGTCAAACTCGCTGGCTTTCACTATTACCTGTTATTGATAGACTTCTACATGTTTTCAGCATTATAAGATTTTCATAGGAGAGCATAAATATTTCATGCTGAGATTAAAAGTTTAAATTCAGGAATATATTTAAAATCATAGGTTTATATATGCTAGTGTTTCTTTATTTCAATTCAATTTTTTACATTTTACCGCATTTCCTAATTATGCTATCAAACTAAGATTTAATTAAGCGCTAATGTTACACTAATGTGTGTGAATTCTGCTATTATGAGGAGTGATAAATTTCAATCAATTAAGTTATGGTTTGTTAATATATTATTTTATCTGCGAACTTAAATTCAAACATTTGCTTTGAGTGTCTCTTAAAAATATATAAAATATATAAGCCTTCTTTATCTAAAATCAATGTATGTAGGTTCGTGGAAGGTTGTAAAAATGTCGGTTGGGTTGTAAAGCGGGTTGTGGTATCAGGGGAGAGAGATGTCCGCAAAAGTCCTCATTTTTGTCATCAAGTGTCCTCATTTCTTGGATTGGGGACATGGCAGCCCTAAGCATGAAGAACAATTTTCTTGGGGTTTTAAATGTATTTAAGTAGTGAGGAACCAGACAATACTTATAACCCTTCTTAACTTCCATATTCTCCATTTTAGCTACGATATCAGGAAAAGCAACAGGACAAAGTATCAAAACTGCGTGCTTTTAGTACGGTCGTAAGGAATGCAATGACGTCACGTACCCCTTACTACTCTCTCTCCAGCCAGGATACCGTTTTCGCGGGATATTTAAAAGAGTTATTTTAAACATTTTTTTGCATAATGAAGACGATTTAACAAAAAATATTCACGGGGAGTAATTAAGTCAATTACAAAGAATTAAAAAAAATAATTAAATATTTTGACAGTCCCCCATTGTCCATTGTCACATTTCTACGTGTGTTAGTTATTGTTGACACTCATGCACGTACCCAAATATTTACTTGGGGGAAGGTCTTAGGCCGAAAACAAATTTCCAGCAATTGATTAAATAAAAGTCCTATTCAAATAATCTACCCTTTTATAACGTAGGCAACATAGCAGGTTTTTATCGGTGTTATCGCAGATTTCACAAATTTCTGTACACCGGCGAGGGGGGAGGGGATCCGGACCCCCCGGATCCTTCCCCTAGGTACGCCCTTGTTGACACTAGACGCACCACCACATCATAGATGTTATTTGAAACATTGTGTGGTCTTTCTGGTTGTTTTCCGGCATAAATTTCCATTGAGGATGTGTACCAAACTCTTGCATCCGTGAGGGCAAATACTTTTATTCCATACTTCGCAGGGTTATCAGGCATGTACGTGCAAAATTTATACCTTCCCCTAAAGCTAAGCAGTTGTTCATCCACTGTAGTTAGACCCCAAAACTATAATTTTTCATAGTTTGCAACGAATTTCTCAAACATATTTCTAACTGGAGCTAAATTATCTGTCGTACTTCGAAAATTCCTATCCACTACGTTAACAAAACGTTGGGAGCGAACAAAGATAGTAAATATTTTCTGGGAAATAGCACACTGAATAAGGTCAATTCCCAGTCCATCTTTCTCACATGTACCATTTAGATTTAGTGATTTATTCACACCTAGCAATAATAACAAGCCCATCAATGTTCGAATTTCTTCTCTTGTTGTCTCCTTAGCGTCCCTTACTCTGGAGTAATTCTGCCGATTGGAACGAATATAAATGTTTGCACAATCAGTAACCAAGTTCAGAATTTCTTCATAAAAAAATAACGAGAAGCACTCATTTTCGGAACGGGCACTACTAGGAATTCGCTTTGGTTCAGGTAATTGTGTTTTAATAATGTTTACTGAACGAGTTCGAACATTTTAAGGTGGCGCATCTTATCTCCATTTTGTTTCTTTATCTCTCCCAATGAAAAAAATTTGAGATCATGCACCATCACTCTCATCTTCTGACCCCTCTGTTCCCTGGTCGGAATCTTCAGTGTCAGTATCAGACCCTCCAAGAGACTCAGAGAGGCCCGGGCCACTTCCAGATTTTGAGACCCATCACCATAATAAAAAAATTCTCAAGGAAAGGTTTACCTAAGCATTACGTAATCCACTTTGGTGATCGGGGTTCGCTGAATGGTTACAGCGGTTTACATTGGGGTTAAGGAGTTCTAGCTTGCACTATGTAGCACTCTTTCATTAAATCTTCTGACCCCTTAAAGAAAAGATATTATCCGAAAAAATGTTTTGCTTACAGTACTTTTTACCCATCCAATAATGCAGACCACATTGAAATGGCCCTCTTAGAGAAAATTAATTAAAAAGTGAGCGCAAACCAAAATTTCTGTGCGTTACTTAAGAGAAGAGAGGGGGATCTAAATGACGGTTATGCAGGATTATATCGATTATAAAAAACTGGGGAGGTTGGGTTACGTAATATTTGACGTCCTGCAAGAACGAAGGAAATCGTATTTTATATTTCTTTTGGCATGTCCTATTCAACATTCATTGTTGATATTTAGATGGATAAATATATAAATAAATACATATATAAGGTAATAAATTATTTTAATATTTTTATTTAGAAAATGCTTTTCTAGATTTTTTTCTGCAAATCTATTAATTATTGATGAAAAATCTAACTTAGTATGTCACTTCAGCTTTTCATAAAACATAAGGTTTCAGGCTAAAATCTACAGGCCCTCTTTTCGACGAGGCCCCAAGCTTGCGTCTCATGCACCTGTGCATAAATCCGTCCCTGGAAAAGTACCAAAATTTGAGGCCCAGGCCAAATGGCTTTCCTGCCACCCCCTCTCATAGGGCATGATCCGTATTGTAGTCTGATTGCTTAACATTATCGACCTCATTTTCTTAGGAATCAGATACCCCTTCTTCGTCACTACTCTACTGAAGAATTTCATGGATTTTTTCCAAGTCGCGATGTAAATCGAAACGTTCACCTGTCTAACAAGAATGGAAACGTGTACTCCATGTCGGAGTACACAGAGTTTCCAAATGCGTTCTTTGGGATTTCACAATGTTCTCAATATTTTTCGCTCAGATGAGTATTCACCGAGAAGCTAGTGAGGTACGCTCTAAAATAAATGTGTCCTAATGTAAAGTTGTCGTTATTATTGTCCGATTTTAACCAAAATTGGAATCGGTCGACCAATTTTAGTAAAACATCTTAATACCAAATTTCATCGAAATACGTCCTGCGGTTCCTGAGTTGAAACAAGAACATTTTATGCGTTCACATCGTGCAAAGAACGCATAAAACGTAAAGAGATGGTAGAAACATTATTCTGGTCAATTGTAAAGAGATTTCATCGATTTATGAAAATTACAACCAGATATAGAAGAAAAAGCTTACCATGACTCGCAATAAGAAATATAATGTGGATGGGCGAGGGGTGACTGATTCACCCCAGAAAGATTTTTTTAAATGCCATTTCACGGACTAAATGCTACTGTGAGACCTAAACGTGATATAAATATGCTCAAGAGAGTTCGGAAGAAAGATACTGTTTATCTTAGGGAAGAAACATGCGTCACGAGTGGATGAGTGTAGTGTAAACATTGGTGGGGTGACTCAGTCACCACGCGCGCCTGCGTGTACATTTATCTCGTTAAATGGCTTCCGTCAAGCAACAATTAAATCGCGTTCCACTTTAACAGAAGAACCCATCGCATCCCCCCCCCCTTCCCCCCCCCCCCCGTCAGGCCCGTTTTTAGGACAGTTACGGGCCTAGACAAAGCAAATTTTTGGCCCCCCCGCTTCACATTAAAAAGGAAGGTATATAGAAATGATGTAATGGAAAAACAAAGTTAATCCAGATGTTAAAAATCCTTTATTTTAAAGTAAATAAACATAGATATTCAATTTTTTTCTTTCTCGCTTTTAGTACAGCAAATTTAGCAAACATTTCATCATAATTAATTTCATTAGCAACCTCATTTTCAATGCAAAGCAGTGCCAACGCGCGTCCTTTGTCTTTTGTAATACTGCTACGTTGATAGTTTTTCACACGTTTCAAAGTTGAAAAGCTCCATTCTCCAGTAGCATTACTAATTGGAATTAGTTATTTCGGTCCCTAGCATTTGCCTAGCTTGCCTTATGGTAAACAGGGGCCTGGAACATATTCCACTCATTGAGGCTACTTAACTGAAAGATTATTTCGTTTCTTGAATTCAATGAACTAATCGGTAGAAGAAACACCATTCTTGAAAGGTGTTTCCAATTGTTTTTTTTTAATGTATTCCCTTACAAACGACATAACCTCTTTTCTTGACAATCCGTAACCATATTTTTCTAGGTATTTTAACGATTCCACGATTTTTTGTTCAACATGTTCTGGCGAAGCTGTACCACCTCCATACGTGGAAGATTTTACTCCACGCCTACCCTTAACATGATGAAATAGTGTTAACAGGAATTCCATGCTTTTTGCTAGCAATTTGTACTCCACATCTGCCACTTTTTATTTCAGTAACTGCTTCATCTAATTTTTCTTTAGATTAGCATTTCTCCCTGTCCGATTTCCTGATGTAATTTATTCCAAATGGGCACCTAGAACAAACATACGAGTAGTAATATGTATATTATATTGCTTTCAAAATAAGTGGGAAAGTGCGTACCCTGATACGCACTAGCCCCATGAAGCCAAAACGCACTTCCCTCCAAAGCAGATACTCTTGATGTATGCAGTTATTCTATGGTCCACGTTTTTGTAACCAGAGTGGAATCGTAAGCTCACAGGAAATGGCATATAAAAATTAAATGGCATGGCACACCGACTCCCCCTAGTGGTCATTCTATGGAATATATGCCTTACCACCTCTCCATTAAATGGCAGATCTTATACTAAGATGGTTTGAGCCCTGTAGTTTGGAAACGTACTTGCCCCAGAAGCGCACTTGCTCTACTTTACCTTATTTTGTTTACATTGTTCGCTACGAAAATTTTATCGGCGAACAACAATTAAAAAGTCATATTTTTCTCTTACATACACTTATATTACCTGTGAGGCATTCATTAAAAACTTTATTCGGATAGAGGCCAAAATTTATCACAGAAATCCGCGAAACCATAAAATTACGACTTATTGTTTCGGATTGATTCGATTCTTGAAAATTACATTAAACAATAAACGTCTCGCATTTCAAAACCGTTAACAAGGGAGGAGAGATGCACACATCATGCGTACATATATGCGATGCAGAGGCGTTCTTTACTGTTTAGGCAATCGTCAAAAAAGATAATTACTGATGGCGTAGCATAATGTCTAAGTACTGAAAAATGATATGCCAGTAGTAACGTGAAGAAAATATCGAATTTTTGCTTCACCGACTTATTTCCTAATCAATTGTAATTAATAAAACAATCGACAATTATATAAAACATACCTCACTCGAATAATAGTAATATAATCTTTATGTTCACGTTCATTCCTTCGTCGTAAATTACCCATTTCTCTTCACTTATAAACGCTGTGTATGCGTAAAGAAAATAGATGTTTTTACGTTCATTTCTTCGTCGTGGATTATCCATTTACCAACTGTTGCTTGCGCACGAAAGAAAATTAAATTAAATAGTTATTCACACCAGAAATTGTTTACTTCAGTTACCACGAAGATTGTTTTAGTTTACAACAATTAAAAACACGGGAAAATTGAATTACGACATTCTCGTTTGATTTTCTCGAAATCGGGTATTCCTTTGATAAAAATGTGGGAATTGCGGGTAACAACAGGGACAAGCACACAATAACACCACTCACTGGCGATTTAAAACAAACTTTAATAATAATTAAGGTCGTCACTTCATTACGTCCTTACACTTGACTGTCCGCCTCGGAAGTCCCGAGCATATCTCCAAACCCCCGTGGGCTCTTCCACCGAGCGTCCTTTCCCCCTCCTCCATAACCTCGCTACGTGGCACGGCCGTTGCCCAAGACCCTCCCTTTCTCCCTCTCTTTCTCTCTCTCTCTCTCTCACACACACACACACATATTCCAACACACTCTCTCTCATACTCTCACTTTTCTGTCACACTCCCACAACTCGGCCCTCCTGACGATCGGCTGGCCTCAGTGCCTCAGTCGATCCTCTATGTTCTCGCCTTCCTCGCTGGTGTCGTCTCTGTCGCCCTCGTTGCTCTCTTCCAGGTCGTCAATGAAACCTCGCCAGGGCTTCATGTGATCTGCCGAGCATGTTGTACAGCCCGGTCCTTCTCCGTCGCCGACTTTCTCGACGGCATACCGGTTGTTTCTTCTCGCCTCGATGACTTTATATGGGCCTAGGAACTTTACAGCCAGCTTCAAACCTGGGCCAAGTTGAGTCCTCTTGATGCCCACCAGGTCTCCTAGCTGGTATTCCGTGGCCTCCTTCCTGTGTCTGTTAAACGACCGTCTATTCTCCCTCTGTAGTATCTCTATCTGCTGCCTTGCCTTCGTCCTCAGTTCGTCTCGCGCCTCGCGGAACCTCTCAGCTGGAGTCGTTTTCCTGCTCATGAAATAGACCGGGTGGAGCTGCCGGTCCTCAAGATCTCTCTGCAGTAGGATTGCACCAAATCTATCTTGCGAAGCGTCGGTGTGCAGCTTCGTCTCTCGTCTCTGATGATACAGGCGCAGCACTGGTGCCTCCACTAGCGCTCTCTTCAACTCCTGAAAGACCCGTCTCTCGGTTTCCGAGAAATAAAAGTGAACGTCCTTTCTGAGTAAGACGCTAAGTGGCTTGGCGATCTTCGCGTAGCCTTTAATTAACTTCCGGAAATAACCGGCTAGGCCCAGGAACCGTTGAACCTGCTTCGTCGTCTTCGGGCCAGGAAAATCCAGCAGATCAGCTGTCTTCCTCGGTGATGGCTTGATGCTGCTTTTCTCGACAACATAGCCAAGGAACTCGATCTTCGTCGCCATCAGCCGGCACTTCTTCCAGTTGATCTGTAGCCCGTATCTCGCTGCTACCTCTATAGCCCTGCTCAAGCGCTCCAGGGCTTCTCCGTGGTTCACTGCCGGTACCAGAACGTCGTCAAGGTACACCAGAGCTACATCCTCCTTCACTAGATCCCTGAAGACATAGGCAATGTACCTCTGGAACACAGCCGGTGAGTTGCAAAGCCCGAATGGAACCCTCTTGAACTCGAACTGTCCGGAGGGCGTGACGAAAGACGTGTACTTCTGGCTCCCGTCCGCGACCCTCACATGGAAAAATCCATTTCTTAAGTCCAACGTCGAGTACACCTTCGCTTCAGCCAGCCGGTCCAATAGATCCTCGATGAGGGGCAACGGATAGTGCTCTCTGACCGTTACCTTGTTTAACGGCTTATAGTCCACGCAGACACGTACCCTTCCATCCCTCTTCCGCGCGACGACCACTGGACTGGCGAACTCCGAGTTGCTTGGCACGATGATGCCCTCCTCCAGCCAGTTGTCTATCTGCTCGTCGACTTCTTCTCTCTCTTTCGGGGCCAGGCGCCGTGGATTCCTGAAGATCGGCGTCTCGTCCTTCAGGATAATTTTCATTTCCACTGGCACCTCGTCTCGTCCGGTGGGTTGATATCCGTCGACCATAGCCCTCACTTCCTCCTTGTAACCCTCTGGCACCTTCTCGATGGCGTCCCTGGTCTCCTCCTCCTCGGCGACGATCATCCGGACGTACTCTTCTCCGGGAATGGGCTCGATGATGGGCCCCAGCTTCCGCAGTCGCACCTCGGCCACGTCTAACAGCGGGTCCCCGATCAGCACCTTGGTGTCCATGGCTTGCATCGGAGCGACCAATACACCAACGGCACTGTCACGTCGTCCAGCTTCGTTGGCAGCACAACACGCCCCATCATGACTGCGCTGCCGCCAAACCCGCGTAGCTGCTTACCTCCCTCCTCAAGGTTCACCTTGTAAGCTCCCCTGGCAGTTATCTCCTGGAAGAGGTCCTCTCGCATTACGTTGCAGTTGGCTCCACTGTCCAGCAGGCACTCGGACTCGACTCCCCCGATGCAGACAATTTTCCTGCTCCGGTTGCCGCTGCACTCGTTGAGCCTGACTGTTGGTGATCCATCCTTTGAGGTAGATGCTCCATCTCTGCTCCTCTCTCCGCACTTTGGCGATTTGTGTCCGCACTTCTGACATTTGAAGCATTTGATGCCTTTCCCCCTGTCAGGACAGTTTCGTCATAAGTGCCCCTCTCCTCCGCAGTTGTTGCTTGTCTTCTTGTCGTCCTTCTTACTCTTCGACGACGACGACTGTTCCGCTCCCGCTGACTTCTGCTACGAGCCTCGATGCTCACCTAAATCCTTCTGCAACCTTAAGTCTCTGAGGCAACCGTCAAGCCTCTCCTGAAGCTCTTCGAATGTCCTGGAACTCCTCAGAAACATTCGAGCCTGAACGTCCTCGAGGATGCCGTCGACGATGTAGTCGATGACATCCCTATCATCTACGCCTCCCTGACGTCCGAGGCTCCTCATCTCCTGGATGTACTGCTGGAGAGGTTCATCCTTCTTCCTCTTCTTTTTCATTAAGAGTGCATGTATCCGAGCTGCTGACGTCTTCCGGCCAAACTCCGCCTCGATGGCATGACTGAGAGCACTCCAGGAGACGATGTCTCGTTGAGCGGTGAGCCACGTCTTGGCTGGTCCGTCCAGCGACTTCTTCGCTGCGACGAGCGTCTCCAGCTGCGTCCACCCGTATATCAGCGCGCTTTCGCTGATAGAATCCAGCCACGGCTTGACTGGATACGCCGGATCACTCCCGTTGAACCTTGGCAAGGTGTCCGCTGCATCCCTCAGGGAAATCCTTTCTACCGCTGCTGGTACACCGATCCCAATTCCCGGGGCGCGCGCGAGCTGTAACTCTCGTTGCATCGCCTCCAGCCGTTGTCTTAACCGTTCCTCCTCGGTCAGTGCTGCTGGCTGACGATGTTGCTGCTGGGCGAGCTGCAACGCCCGTTCAGTCTCCTCTAGCTGCCGCTTCAGCCGGTCGACCTCGCTCACTGGGGCCGGCTGGTGCTGCTGACGCAACAGTCGCTCGACGGAGGGTGCCGTCGGTAGCGCGGGCGTTGCTGGCTGCTCTGCAGACCGCGAACGTAAGTCCTCCGCCAGCTGTTGCCGCATCCGCTCGTACCGCTGCTGCTGATATTTTTCTTCCTCTTCCAAGGTAACTCTTCTTTCATCCAGACGGGCCTCTAGCTCCGCCAGCTCCTCCTCACGTCGACGGAATACTTCGCCATCCTCTGCCGGCGTCGTCAGCTCCGTGCCTCGCGAATTCTCGTCGCTGTTCGCCATTGTAGTGGATGTCTTACCCGTGTCGTCCTCGGTTAATGTCGTCGTCCTGCGTGCCGACCTCTCTTGAATTTGCCGCTGCACCGTCAACCTCACGCTTCTCGGCGGCTGCACCCTTAGCGGCGGCCTCGGAACGCTCCTACTCCTTCGCCGTATTCCGCTTGGGACCGTGTTCCCTCTCCCTTGCTCCGTTGTGGCGCGCTGTTGAGAAGGGGTCCTTCCCTCCCCTCTCTCGAAGCGTCGCTTCCTCTCGCACAGCCTCTTGCCGCGCAAAACCTCTTCGCTGTGTGCTTTCGTGCGGCGTCTCCACACGAAACTCTCAACACGCAGCGGCTTCTTAGTGAAATTATGTGTGGCGTCTCCACACACAACTTCCTTCCTTAGGTGAAGTTCGTGTGGCGTCTCCTCACGAAACCTCCTTCAAATAAGTGCTCTCGCGCGGCTTCCCCACGCGCACTCACTCTCTTCTTTTAAGCTTCCTTAACTTATCCTCTGTACACCCGCATCCCGGACGAGCCCCCAATTTTGTGGGAATTGCGGGTAACAACAGGGACAAGCACACAATAACACCACTCACTGGCGATTTAAAACAAACTTTAATAATAATTAAGGTCGTCACTACATTACGTCCTTACACTTCACGGTCCGCCTCGGAAGTACCGAGCATATCTCCAAACCCCCGTGGGCTCTTCCACCGAGCGTCCTTTCCCCCTCCTCCATAACCTCGCTACGTGGCACGGCCGTTGCCCAAGACCCTCCCTCTCTCTTTCTCTCTCTCTCTCACACACACACACATATATTCCAACACACTCTCTCTCATACTCTCACTTTTCTGTCACACTCCCACAAAAATGTACTTAACATAATATATACTACTTCACTAAATCTACAAATCCGTTTGAAGACTTTTTTGTTGTAAGTGATATTTTACGAAATATGAAGAAAAGTTCATTTTTTGTCACCAGTAAAGTTACACTCCCGATTAAGCTACGTTAACCATTCATATAATTTTCTTAGTTTCTTTGCCCATAATATGTCCTAAATAGCAAATTTCATCAATATCCGCCAAGTAGTTGCTCAGATTAAACATGCGGACGGACACGGCCTGACCATAAGGCGTTCTTCGTTTACATTTGTAAAGAACACCTAAGAAGCGAATCACAATTCTTGGCTTTTCGAATTTCAAGTCTTTCTAAGAAACTCGAGAAGATATAAGTGACACATTGATGTGATGAATCACTTCGTCATAATAGTACCATTAATTGGGAAGTCACCTTTCTTCTTAAAATTTTAAACTGACCAGTCATTCACCAGTCGTTGCACTACCTCTCAGATACCCATTGCGCGTAGGCCCCGTAGGCCAGAGGGAATCAGCAGATCGTAAAAAAAGAATCATTTCTGTGCGTTTGCAACCGTTTGTAACAATGTTGGACGGCTATCTTCTATGAAGGGTTCATAGGTGGCGGGACCGTTCTTTCGCGCACCAGTGCTGTTGAGAGGGTTCTAGAAGAGAAACGTTTATCGGTGGAAGGATTGTGCTTACCTGTGTTAAACGACTTTTCCCTCCATTGTAGTGTCCTGCCGTCATCTTTCAGCGAAAATGAGTAAGTGAATGTTTTACATTTGTCTTTCTTTGCCAGTAATAACCGTTGTTGAATGTTTAGATGGAATTGTATACAACTGCAAACGGTTTTTAAGTTGGTGAAATTGTTGTAGGGAATACATAGTCAGTGAAACTTAGTTCGACAAATGATGTCGCCTGGTGAGAAATGAGACGCCAGAGAACGATCGTCTTTTCTTAAAACTTAATATGTAGTATATATTTCGCAAGAATAAATATGTTACGTGTTATTTAAATGCTGCAATATTCCGAGGTTATAAATGAAGTCATATTCTCGTGATTTACATTCACTATTGTGTGAAATAACGAGTATTAAAATAGGATAATTTATTTAGGACTGACGTTTGAGTGATCGCAATATTTATCTATCTGTAGATAGTGCTTTCATTGATTTAATGTGGGTCAAGGTGTGAATTTCCGGTCGTATGAAAACATTTCAAATAGATAAATAGCGCCATGTCGACATATGCGTTTGCCGGAAGTTAACTGTTCCTTTTTATATTTTAGACATTTTATTTCGGATTAAATTTTAAAAAAGGAATAGTGTTCATAGATAAGTTGGTCTATAGATTTAGCATGCATCTAGATTGTATTTGTTGCTCGAAAGATTGTCATGTAATGACGGATTCACCTGATCATCCTATATTACTGTTGAACCCAATAATATTTTAGTGATTCTGCGAATAATTCAAGAACGGTGTGTTCGATTTCGATAATCTTTCGCCAGATACTAGGCGTAAATAGTAAAATAGTTAACATTGAGAAACGAGCTTGGAACGCGTTGACGTTAAAATAAACGAAATTTATTTTCCAGCCAATGAAACGAATAAGTTTCGAATTGGCTTGAAGATACATTTCAAACAGGAAAAAACAATACCTAATATAACGGTGCAAAAATGAAAAATTATTGATTACTCAATGTATTATTTCCGCGTCTGAGCTCGCTAAATAATCTCATTCCCGTCATGTAAAGACCAACTAACAAACTATGATTGTTAATAGACAACATGTATGTAGCGACAAAAATTCAATTTCTAAAACTTGAGTTAAATCTGTATAGTTTTGACAGTGAGTAACGTAAATAAATCAGTTCTAACACTGTTTTAGCAGCGCGGATTAGAAGAATCTTTCCTCCCTTTGACGTAAATAAAAGCGAATATGAAATATTTTTATCTACATTTTTAAATAGTTGATAGGGATTTAGGGATACCTTTTTCACTTTAATCTTTATTTACTTCTCCTTTTATCTGGAAGCGTTTTGCGGCATTGTTAAATTGTGATTTGCAGACTAAACCAGAGGTCGGTAAACTTTTCTGCATAGCGGTCCTTATTCCGTATATCACGAGAGCTTCGAGGGGCCGGATGACCGTTTACAATAAAAGTTATCTAGAGATTCTATAGCAGACATGACCAAAGTGCGGTTCGCGAGCCGCACACGGCTCTTCCGTATTCAATGTGCGGCTCGCGGGTGAATGTTATCGATCTTTTCCCTAAATAAATTTTATCTTTACCTCCCTAAGGCATGTTTAAATATACGCCGAATGTATGCAACTTATTTTTCGGAGTTGTTAAAGAATAAACAAGTTTTTTGCTAATTTCTTTCCCTAGTTTTCCTTTTGTTTTATTTTCAACCCATTATCACAGTTCTCGCAATCTAGTTATCGCTTGTGCGCGGCTCTTAATATTTTTGAGGATGCTATGTGCGGCTCGCAGACTCGCTGATCACTTTTTAATCATTGCTTCGTAGGCCCCATAAAGCACTCTCAGGGACCGCATGCGGCCCGCCAGCCGTAGTTTGCATATTCCTGATCTGAACGGGATAATACTTTACATTAGAAGAATCATAGTAGGTGTCAGTTTATAATATCAAGGGAATCGTTAGTAGGAATATAATGAAATTCTATTCCGATGGTTTTATCTTCTTTATATTGCTAAAGTTAGGCATCGTTTCAGAGCTCGAGTGCAAATGAAGTTTGTTTCGCGTGGCATTCGCTTGCCTCTCCTGGATATGACGCATCGCATATCCAGTTTCGTTTTCCCACCTTTACGTGTCTTACAAATCAATCAGATGTAATGGAATTTTTTATACACTTTTCAGGCAAATTGTGGGAGAGCATTAAGGGGTACTTCTTCGGAAGCGGAGAACGCGACAAGAGCGAAAACAAAGAATCGACGGCGAAGGAAACGGAAGGACACCGCAAATCAACCGAATTTCATCCGGATGAAATTCCAAATGCATTTTCCGAAGTGGTAAGTAAACGGTCGTTGCCACTGCAAAAGTTATTGGCAACTTGAAATTCTAGATCCGAACCTTACAAGCGAGGTCGAGTAACGCTAAATGCATGTGTACGTATTTCGAGAGCCAAGCTCTTATCATCGGCAGCTGATGTTTTGCGTCCGGTATTTAACCTATTGTTTGTTTGTGTGGAAATGGAGGCAAAAAGAGGAGGGGGAGAGGAGTCAACGGTTAAACCAGGGATGGCAAATACGTGGCACGCGTGCCGGAAGTGACGCGTGTGCGATTTTGTTTGGCACGCGTAAAGCGTATGTATCCTGTATAAAATATGACGCTTCTTATTGTTAGAGAAGGAGCAAACTAGTGGCACGCGAAAAGAAATTCTGACGATTCACATTAGAGGGCTGAATACCCGCAGTTTACCCGACCCGCGGGTACCCTCGACGAAAAGAAAAAAAAATTGTTTCAGATGGCTGTGTCGAACTTGTAGTTAGAGATTTGAGACCTTTTGAGATAGTGTCAGCAGATGGGTTTAAAATTTGTTAGAAATAATAATGAAAATGAGTGCAAATCAAAAATATTATTTTGACTTAGAAGATGCGCTACCACATCCAACAACTATTTCGAGAAATCTTAATTCAGTGGTTCAGAAAGCTCGAGAAGAGCTAATCCAAGAAATAAAATCTTACATAGGTACAATAGGGGGTGGGATCACGTTGGACTTGTGGCTAGATAATTACAAAAGTGTCATTTATTTAGGGATCACACTACACTATGCAAAGAAAGCCATGTTATGCAATCGTGTTCTGTGCACTAAATATATTGATCCTGACGAAAAGATAATTGGGGAGTATATAAGGAATGGATTGTTGCTAATTTTAAAACAATAAGGTATCTATAGTAACTTGAAGAATTTTACTTTTGTCAGTGACCGTGGAGCGAATATTAGAGCTGCTTTGAAAATTTTCAATAAAATCAATAGTGCAGCACACTTAATAAATAATGTTGTAGATATTTCTGTTTATTCTAATGAAGCATCACTTGCTTTAATTCATAAGAGTAGAAAATTTGTGAAATATTTTAAAAAATCAGGCTTACAAGGTGTGCTGAAATCTACTTTGAAAGGAGACGTCAAGACACATTGGAATTCAATTCTTCGTATGATCTCTTCAATACTTGAAAATTGGGAGGTTATTTACAATATTTTAATTGAAAAAAGATGAGTGATATGATTTGTGAGGTTGAAAAGAAAGATTTATTAGATTTAGTAAAATATCCATTCTAGAATGCATTGATTGAATTGGAAGGAGAAAAATATCAAACAATAGTTTTGGTTTAATTGTAGCATTTGAAAATAAACGATCATTTAGAAATAGGTTCAACAGAATCTGACATCATTAAACTTTTAAAAACTTCAGGTAAAACTTATTTTAGAAAATGTGGAAATTCAGCACATTCATGAAATTTATGTTTTTCTTTACCCACTTCTAAAGAGTGTGAAAATGTTAAAAACTGAAGAAAAGTATGAAATCTATGAGAAAGTTAAAATAAGTATTGATGACATTAAAAAGGGGAAGGGATATGAAATCTAATCCGTGACACCAAATCCGTGTACGCTTGTAGAGCAACCGGTCAAAAGGTATAAAATATCAGACACCTTAGTTCAGTTTATGAATACAGACACAGTAAATGATCATATTTCTTCAGACGATTTGACTGCATATATTGATTTAAAACTATCTGACGACATTACTAATAATTTTGATTTGATGAAATGGTAGGATAAAGAAAAGAATTGTTTGCCAAATTTAAGTATTTTAGCGAATCGTATTTTTGCAATACCAGCGACAAGTGCTCCATCAGAGAGGTGTTTTTGATTGGCGGGACATGTTATTAGTGAAAGAAGAAACAGTTTAGGTCCCTCAAACTTGGATGATGTCCTATTTTTAAATGGTCATATTAAATCTCAGGGTAGATACTATTAATTAATGTTTCCTTTTTTCTATTAAATTATTTTGTAAAATTTGTAATTTTTGTACAAATAAATCGTAGATACCTTAAATACATTTTATCGATCATAAAAATAAATGTTAATGTACAATTGCATTTCATTTTAATTTATACAAAATAAATGACTGTGACTCAGAAATAATATTTTTATTTTTTCACGATTTCTTGCTACAGATTTGCCTCTTGAGGACCAGACAGTTAAAAAATATGGGTCGGGTCGGACAAGTAGGCCTTCTGTGCGGGTGCGAATCTGCGGGTACGGGTCGGGTGCGGGTTAATATTCTGCGGGTACAGGTTAGTAGTCTGCGGGTACGGGTGGAAAATATCATACCCGTGCAGGGCTCTAATTCACATTACTACTCTCTTGGCTCGCGACACAAAAATCATTTGCCTTCCCTGGGTTAAACTTTATGTAGAACATTGTTTCTCAACCGGTGGGACGTGGAGGTCGTATAAGTGGGTCGCTAAGTTTGGAAAATAATTATCATAAAGTTTTTCTCAAAACAATATTTAAGGTCTTTAAGTTTGGATGGATGACGAAGTTTGTTAAATACGCGTTAAATTTGCCTTTGATTACATCAGCGTTAGACACACAGAGTAAGGCTCTTATTAATAGAGATATGGGGTTTTGTATTTATCATTGTGGGACCCGGGTTTTTTGACAAATTGATTGGTGGGACGCAAGGTGCATAAGGTTGAAAACCGCAGCTGTAGATAGATAGATTGATAATCGTCTTTATTCGGGCGAAATTTAGACCATAAGGTCCATTCTTACATTTAACCCTTAGCTGTAGAGAGAGGAATGGAGAAATAATCACCTTTACGATTGAATTTTTTCATTTTAGGGAATTTTCACGGAGCAGCACAATAAAACTTAAGAGAGAAAATTATTATTGCTTCCAGTTACCTCATTTTCGTTAGGAAGGGCGCAGAACATATCTTATCAACTGAGTTTTAAATGTTTATAAGGCTTTGGTTAAGTATTAAATACTGGTGGGATATGATATTTTCCTTGATAGTTATTTGTGGCATTAGTCACTGCCAAACAGTAATTAATTTTCTTATTCTAATTTTTCTTAAAACTCTTCATTTACTAAAAGTATTGTTTTCTGTAATATATTGGTAATTTTGTGCATTATCAAAATATTACTATCTTTTACAATAAAATTTCTATCATGCAGCTTTGATTGTTTTTTTTGACAGCTTCGTATTACTAATGTATTTCTCTACGGAGGTAACTATGTAATTAATTATAATATGTGTATATTTATAAAAAACGAACATTTTAGCACGAATTTTTCAGCTGTATTTTTATGTATATTGTAATAAATGATGTGTAAACAAATTGTAAAGGGAAGAATACTTAAATGCATAAAATTTCTCTTAATTATTTTTTCTGAAACATTAAGATATCAATGACTTTGCCTCCCACAATACACAGCAGTGCTGTTTGACTGTATTCAGAAAATTAATGGACGTTAGTTTAATTCATCAATTATTATGAAGTGAATGATATTTTCGGCCAAGCACTTGAAAACGAACTTGTATACCATTGTACTTTGCTTTGAACTTGAACCCCTTACACACGAACTCAATCTCTTTTGCAGGTCGAGTTTATAGATGAAGAGAAGAAATGCAACCACGAGGAATGCATCGGTGATGATTTCTTTTCCTTTTTAAGCTCTTCGCCCTCCGATCAATCAAGTCTTAGAGCCGATAATCAGGAATATTATGACTTCAGGAAATTGGTCGAAGCTGCCGGAATCGGTGAGCTGATTGGAGAAAGGATGGGTGGAGAAAAAGGCGAGGAAAAAATTTTTCTGGTTCCTGAGGTCGAAGGTTCGACGGACTCCGACTCAGAGGACTCGTTATCCGAACGAGATGTTTTCGTTGACGCCGAGGACAGCGCTCCAACATTCATAGAATCCGCTGTCGGGGAAGGATCTGTCTTTCCTGACCTGTCGCCTGACAAAGTCAACCTCGACGAGTATCCCCAAAAAGAGGAACGTGTTAGTGACGACGCGGGAGCTGAAGAGATGAAAATCTCACCATATGAAAAACCTGAGGTTGTACCCAAATTTTCGAAGGCAATATCAACTATAGAAATAAGAAATTCCGAGGAAATGATGGAAATGGAATTGGATGAAACGCCACCAACGCATGAAGGAAAGAAAAATCCCGAGATGTCATCCAAACTGGTAAAAATGACTGCGAAACAAACTGAAGAGAAAGGGTGTCAGACGAGCCCCCTTCAAAAGAATAGTAGATTTGTCGTGATGAAGGTTGTTAACGGAAAATTGCTACCGGTTGATGATGATAACGAGTTAACCTTTCAGCTACCCCTCACGAGACAGAATGCATTAGGATCTCCTAGCAATTCGAGCAATGACCGTGTTACCATTTTCTCAGTAAATCCACCGGAGATTAACACCACTCCCAAAATAACTGAGAATCCGTTAAATAACACCTCCTCGAACAGCTCCACTTCTTCCCCAAGTTCCCAGAGACATAATGACGTCGGAGGCTATTACTGTCCCAGGAAGAGGCCACCCATCAAGCGTTCGACCGTAGCTGCCCAAATCAACGATTCCTCCGTAAGGTACGCGATCCCTGGAAAAACAGAACCGGTGTCAGTAACGCGGAACAAAGAGTTGGCACTCATTAAATCTCCAGCCAATTCGGTAGTATCAAAGGTTAAGACGGCGGGAATCGTGCATTCAGACTTGCATTTCGGACCCAAAGGTGCCGAGGAAACGGAGCGAAAAACACTCGACAAAGAGTTGAGTAAAAAGCCATCGAGTGGGAATATTCTTCCCGAGATGCTCAGTGCTGGTGGATCGTCCTCCATCCCAGCCTCCACGGTGGCGTCGGAAAGTAATTCGAGCATTTCACCAAGGGATTTTGGGAAGAGAAGCAACTCTAAATCCCTTAAAAGAAGAATGTTGAAGAGTTGAGTAAAAAGCCATCGAGTAGGAATATTCTTCCCGAGATGCTCAGTGCTGGTGGATCGTCCTCCATCCCCACCTCCACGGTGGCGTCGGAAAGTAATTCGAGCATTTCACCAAGGGATTTTGGGAAGAGAAGCAACTCTAAATCCCTAAAAAGAAGAATGTTGAAGAGTTGAGTAAAAAGCCATCGAGTGGGAATATTCTTCCCGAGATGCTCAGTGCTGGTGGATCGTCCTCCATCCCCACCTCCACGGTGGCGTCGGAAAGTAATTCGAGAATTTCACCAAGGGATTTTGGGAAGAGAAGGAACTCTAGCCCTGGGAAAGGATCAACCCCTAAAAAGAAGAATGCTGGGTCGCTTCCAAATTCCTTGAAAGCTAGCTTCAAGTTGCGGAATGCGAGAGTTGCGAGAGAGGAAGCCATAGTACAGGTGTTGAAGAATGTTTTATTTTCGTTGTTCTTTTTCATATTAATTTTTTCGTTATTTTGATACAAGAATTCCAGAAACAGATTTTTTTGTCTCGATGTTTTGTACTTCTACGGGATGAATAATATTAGCGTAAATTTTTAATTTCAGCTTAACCGAGATGCATACACTTCATTTTAAACCTCATCGCAAAAAAATAAAGCTGCTCTCCAATTTTGTAACTTTAATGTGGAGCATTTTTATGATAAATATTAAAAGACAAATAATTTAATTTACGATTTATGAGTTACATTATTGTTTTTCTTGTAATATAATTTTAATAGTTGTTACATTTTTATTAAAAACTATTTAAAAATAAATTTTTATGTACAATTAAATTAAACTTTCTATTTTCTGATATTTCTTCATAAAATGCAATAAAATGAAACCAAGATTTTGTGATGCGGTATTCTTTATGCATTTAGTGTAATTCCTGATGGGTGAAATTAAAGTTCTTACTTTCTGATTGGTAATTTGTATAATCAACGCTGCAGTAATTACATTTACTACTAAATGGATATTTTTTATTAGTTTCTCTAAAGCCCGATTTTTGTAAGAGCTAATTATAAGAAAAATATTTTACTTTGCTCTGCAATTCAGCTTCGTCAAAGATTTAAAAATCGATACACCATATTATAGTTTGCCGACATCTTTTTCAATTACTACTGTATATATGTACTCCTGTATAACGCGCTCTTGTGTACCTATATCGCGCACCCATACTTTTTGCCAAAATATCCCGACTTTTTTGTATACCCTGTGTATAACGCGCACTAGATTTTGAGGGGTATAAGAAGAACATTTTAGAATAATATTGTCATGTTAGATATTAACTAAAGTACCATAAATAAATACATATCCTCCAAGGGTTACGCAAGACTCGACTTACGCAAATCGGACTAAGTAAAAACCTCCGAAAATAAATTTTAAAATCCAAACATTCCGGATTGCGGAAATTTGCTTACAAGACATCACGTTTCAGGCATACAGGTCAAATGTTGAACGAAGTCTAAACACGTCAATTTATTTTAAATTTACCAAACTATACGTAACATTTTACAGAATATTAAATGAATAGGAAATTTAATGACAGTATTTAATACGAAATCTTTAATTTCGTTGCGTTCCTCGCATAGTTATTTGGAATTACATTGTTAATTATATACAATAGATTCATTAACTAAATAAAATTATTTCATTTTCATATAAGTACAGTCATTTCCACAAGTAGGTATTCCAACAATTTGAGCGGCGCCGCTTTCGCTGCAGACTGGATTTTAACTTCATATCTACCTGATAAGGACTGCATAACCCTACAGAGGTTTGTGTACTCTTATGAACCAGAGCTACGCCGGCGGGAGATAATTCTCCTGGTAGGACCATCCAAGCCGGAAAGGTCTGAGGGAAAGAGTCAGACTAATAAGTAGTCTTGCGGGTTTTACATCCCCTGTGCAAGGGCAGCAGCTTGCACAGTACTTCTGTAGGTGGTGATCATGTAAAAGGAAAGGAGAGCGGGGATTATAATGAGAAAGAGATAGCTGAAAGTATTAGAAAGTTAGTGACAGTTAATACCCGTAAAACTTCAGGTGGAGCCAGTGGAAATGCTATAAATTCAAGTGTATATGCCAACAACTAATGCTGGTGACGACGAAGTGGATGAAATGTATGAACAGATTACGGAGATATCGGAGGAGGAGGGAAAAGGAAGGATCACCACCATAGTAATGGAAGACTGGAACAGTGTAGTCAAAGAGGGACAGGAAGATAACATTGAGAAAATTTGGACTAGGGAAGAGAAATGAAAGAGGGGAGAAGCTTGTGGAATTCTACCATAGAAATAGATTGATTGTTACTAATACATGGTTTAAGCAAATACACAATGTAGACTAAAGAGCGTTAAGAGAAACATAAGAGTTAACAAGAAATGGAACTTAGAGGAACTCTTTAAGAACAAGGAGGCTATCATGACTGAGCTGGAGGAAAGGTTGGGGGAGAGCAGTGGCGGCTTTTCAAGTGAAGTTAGTGATGTATGTATGTATGCCCAGTCAATTCGCCTCTCTTTCAGCACAAATGGTATCTCAGAGGTAGTGCAATGAATAACCGGGGAGGGAGGAGGGAAACCCGGTGCCGGCATTTGCCTGCTCTTACGAAGAACACCAGAGGGGCCAACAGCTTAACGTCCCTTCCGAAGGTCTCCTTAAACTACGCAAACAGGGGGCCTGGTGACCTTGAGAAAAATCTTACTCCTACAGGATTCGTACTCGACATCGGGCGAGTAGCAGCCAGCGTCCTAACCACTACACCACCGGCACCCCCGAAGTTAGTGATGTGCCACTTCACTTATAATTTATGAATGTTTTTCAGCAGATAGGTACAATTCGTTTACTTGGGAATATAAAATTTCAAGTCAAAATATTTCAATTTTGCCTTGAATTTTGTCAGAAGTAAAGCAGCAGTTCCATGCTCTCCTTCAAAACGTTATTTCACAAAATCTATGAGCTACGTGAGTAGCCGCTATCCACGCCGATTGCCGCTATTTGAGCTGCGTGTTCAGCGACCTCCCAGTTGCGCGCGTAATACTGAAGTCGAGACACTTATTCGGCTCCTAGGCTACACCGTTGACGTTGGTTACCATGGTAACGATTAACGCACCGACTGGCTAACGTTGACCTTGGTTGGCTCGAGTGTAGCTCTTCTTACCCACGCGCTTTTCAGCTTCACTCGCCCAATTGGGACAAGCCTGTGTAACTTCCCTGGCCGTGGACGTCGAGCGCCCGTTATTTCAGTGAACCCTGAGAGTGTACGTGCTATTGTGAAGTGCATTCAAAACGACTTTTCAATTCCAAGAGGAATTCAAAAGGTTCTTATTCCTGAGTGTTAAATAGTTAAGTAAATATGAATCTTTCCAATGACGCAGTGTGTGTAGTAATATAAACGCTCTTTTCGCGATGGAGGGAGACAATACAAAACGAATTAATTGAACGTATTTCAGACTACATTCAAGAGTATGTTAAAAATGAAATTAGTATCGCGGACTTCTTTTTTGTCCAGATAGACGATACTACGCGACATTACTCAAAATTCACAATGTTCAATCATATTGAGATTAATTATTTCAGATGCTGAATTGGTAGAACGTTTCTTAGGATTTCGTAATGTCAGTTCAGACCGAACATCACAAACTCGATTCAATTTAGTAGACGCAGTTTTAGGGCAGTTTGATTACAGAAGCAAACTGGTTCGCCAGTGTTACGATGGTGCCAACGTGATGTCTGGGCATTTGAATGGACTTCAAAAGAAAGTAAAAGAAGAGACTCCCCAAGCTATCCTTGTCCACTGCTTAGCGCATCGTCTGAACTTGTTATTGCAACGGAGTTGCAAACAAATTACAAAATACCGCATATTTTCCGCTAGCATTAGCGGGATACCCTCTTTTTTCCATCATTCGGCTAAACGAACTTACGCAATGGATCCAGTTATTGAAAGACGTATACCAACAGTGACAGATTCCCGCTGGCCTTCAAATTCAAAACTTCTCAGTGTGATTGTTCTGCATTGATTACCAACGTTTGTTGTTGTATTTGATTTTCTGGTAACTCGAATATTTGGAATATTGAATAGAATAGCCTTGGAAAGCAACTTTTGGCATTTATTATTTTGAGATGCATTCTAGGGTGTAAATTTGGTTTTAATTATTCTGCTGCTCGTGCGGCTGGGACTCGAAGTATTCCGCTCGCGTTCGGGTTATTTCGCTTTGGCTACGACGCTATGTTGCCATATTTCCAATTTCGCTCAGTTCATCGGCAGCTGCTGACAAGTGAAGTTCTATGCTCCAATAGATACGGATGAAGCACGTTCATGCTTTCCGCCGTCGCCGAAATCAGATTGGAAAGCGTGAGCAATCGTGTCAACAGCGCTCGTCAAGAAATTTTGAAAGGAGAAGGAAATTTACGACCTCTTGTTGGCTAATATTTTCTTCCCCTCACCCCTCGGTTCCAACTGTAGACACGCCTCACCCGCACGAATTGCTGGACTGGACCAAGCATGTACGTCTATGCCCTCAGCAGGATTCGAACCCGCGACCCTTGTATTGGGAGCTGGACACGCTAACCACCCCTCTTCCAAGGTCGGAATTTATAAACAAAGAACGCCTTATGGTCCCGTCGTGTCTGTCCATCCGCATATTTCATCTGCAAAACTATTGTTCATGAAATTTGGTATTTAGGACATAAGGGCAAAGAAAATAATAAAATTATAGATATTATATAGATTATATATAGATATTATATACTTATAATTGTCATGGACATTAGAAACTTGAACCATAGTACGTGTAAAAGAACGCAAATTTCTTTTCCTACCGTAGATTTTCAAATACGATACGAATTAACTCAGAAAATTGTTATGAAGACGAAAATTTTAAGTTCTTCGTGAATAAAATATTTCGTTGCCAAGAACAACCAGCATTGTAGCCGTACTCATAAAATTACATAGAATCCTATTGGGATAACGGAGGAAGACGTGAGTGTGGAGAAAAGAAAGAGTGAACGAGAGAAGGAAGGAGAGAGAGAAGAGAAAGGGGGAGGGAGAGAATGAGAGGAAGCGGAAGTTTGGGAAAGCGGGAGGTAGGGATATAGGGAAGTAGAGGGGGAGGGGAATGGGAGGAAGGAAGAGAGAAGCCAGAAAATAGGGCTAAATATAATTTTCTACCTTACATATATGCCGAAATGAGGAGGTTCAGGATTGCACATGGGCAGCGGACGAATTCACCTCGCGGAGCGAGGTACGAGGTTGACGCGCGTAGGGGCGGAGTTCCTAGTATTATAATACTAGCGTAATTGCCTGTCAAATATGATGAGTATGCGTGGATTAAGTATTAAATTTAAGGCACTTCCCATTCTTCCTCCTTTTCTGTCTTCCTCTCTCCCATTCTCATGGTCTAAGTTTCGCCCGAATAAAGACATCTATCTATCCTTCTCCCTCTCATTCTTCCTTCATTTGCCCTCTCTGGATAAATAGACTTCCTAGCCTCAATCTCGCCCTGAAAAGACTATTATCTATTAATATCTCCCTCCTTCTCTGTCTCCCTCCCTCTCTTTTCCTTTATCTCTCTCCTCTCACTATCTCTCCTTCCCTCTCCTTCTCTAGAAAAATAGACTTCCTGTTCTCAATCTCACCCTAATAAAGACATTATCTATGTCTCCCTCTACCTCCTTCTCTGTCTCCCTCCCTCTCTCTCCTACTGTATCTCTCCGTTTTAGCGCTTTTCGTCATTCCTGAAAAGCACTATTATCTTTGTGATGTCCGTCCGTCCGTACGCATACATCAGGGAAGAATTGGCTTAACCGATTTCAACCAAATTTGGTACACATAATATTCACATAAATTAATGGCCAAATTAGCATATTTGGATTGGATCGACTCCGCAGGAGTGCCACAATTACAAAGTTAAACATTTCGGTAATTATGAATTTGGAAGAAATTGGCAGAGCCGATTGCAATGAAAGACTGATATAACTGAAAATGTAAATATGCTGAATTTAGATTTACAGGAAAAAATCATAATCTTTTTTAAATGATTAGTAGTACAGTGAGTGCATTTATATGTAAACAAAATTTATGGAAAACTCATATCGCTAGAAATTCGTTGGTTTATTTTCCCAGTTTGGAATTAATAGTAAAAAATATAAAAGATAAGGAATTCAGTCCTCTTCCTTTCGTTAATAATATTGAATATCTCCTTAGAGAGAGAGAGATTTGATGACTTCTGGGCATTGAAAGCAATGATTAGATTCTTGATGAATCCATTTATACCTGTTAATGTCACAGAGTTCTCTATCAGATCAAAATTTCAAAGTGTAAAAATTGAAGAGCTTGAGTTGGAAATCACTGCCTTCCGAAACGATATATCCTTGAAGTCTTATTTTACTTTTGCTAAGAGCAGCCTGTTCGAATTACATTCCTGATTACGACCAGGGGGCCGAAGATGTACAAAATTAAGTTTCGCATTAAAATATTGAAACTTTCTTGTCCAATATTGTTAATAAATTTTGTATTTTAATCACGATATTTATTCGCTTGAAAATAAACAAGGTATCGAACATACCTATTGATGAAATGGTGATTCTGTGTACCCCAATTGGCGTCCATGATCCTTATCTGATATGTTTTCCATTTAAATGCAGTGCATTCGTTGCTTTGGCACTGGACATTTTCCTTTTTTTAAACCGGAAATTTTTTCCACTTTTTTGGATCATTCTCGCTCATTCGACACGGTTTTGAATTCTGTTTCCAAAAAAATATAAATCTCATTATTCAGCTATAGAAATATTTGTCCCGAGAATCTACCTTGCATCTCTCTAAGCTTAATTGCTCCCCAGCAGCTGATCCTATGTCCACCAAATTTTTAATGTGTATAGGTTATATAGATCACCCTTTTCTGATATTTTGGTTTGTTCAGGATGCAGGATATCGCCCAGATGGACGGAGAGACCAACCTAATGCACAAACTTTTTTCTTTTTGGAAAAAAGCGCAAAAAATATATTTTTTAAATCACTTCGAATGAAGTTTTTCAAACTGTTCACAAAATGTTAATTTTAAATATCTCCTATAATAATAGATAAATCTTGGTTGGTAGGTGATCATTTAAAATCATTTATATCTCAAAAACAGTAATAGATAATGGTTCGGAAATTTCCAGGTTTACTTGATTCAAATATTAATCCCTCAAACCCGGTGGACGTTTATTTAAGTCCCACCCCAGATGCCGAAGGAGATTTTTAAAATTTGGCGATCCAGGTGTAAAAAATTGCAAAAAAATAAAGACAAATTTTCACCTTCATATTGGAATTTTATGAAATTTTTCTAGTATTTGCGCACAACGTGATATTTTAAAACTACTTACAACTTTTACGCTAGCTTGAATTAAGTAAAGACTCTTTGCTGGAGAAAAGCGATTTCACACCGTCCCGTTACCTATCCAGTGTAAGCCCGCGCTTTGATATAATAATCAATATCGTGAAAACTATAGAAGTTATAGACGTGCAACCTTCTTCAAAGGTAAATTTAAACGTTTCTGAACATTTCATTTGCTGCAAGTACCCTCTAAACCAAATAGGGAAAAGGTTTCCCGCAAGTCAACTTCTTTATTTCTCGACTGAAAATTTTAGATAAATGTTAGGATTGTTATTTTTAAAAGCCAGTTCATAATTTTTATTTATATATATTTTGAATCATTACAGAAATAATATAAAAGAACTGTCCATTTTTATTCAATAGAAGCCGAAGTACGACGTTGTATGTATAAGGAAAGAAGATATGCCCAGAATACAAAAAATACATTTAAAAGTACATCAGACTTTTAAGGTATTTCTCGATTTTCAGAATGTTTATACATTCATAATCAGATTCAACATGAAATTTACTATAATAAAACGATAGAATTTCAATCTAACGTCCATAATTATTGTTTTTTACTCGCATTCTGTTATAACAGTCGCAACGAAGTCTCAATTCGCCTCGTCATCGCTCGATTCCAAAAGCGAACGCGGTCTTTCCACGACTTGGTTTCTCAAGTTACTCTTTCTGTATTAAAATTCGTCATCGTTTGTAACTTTGAGTTGAGTTGTTTACAAACACGAGCTGTATTTTCTCTGTGATGGTCTCACTCGCGCGTCCATTATCGCTGGTGTGCTGGCGAAGGAAAAACTCCCAAGAACTCAAAACTAAACAAGAGTGGGAGTGAAACCTCATAAATTTCACTCGTATCTCCTCTCATTTCACAGAACCTTCGTATCGAAAAAAAGAGTCAGTCTTTGTATTGGGTGAGATTTTTGAAACAACATACTTGAAAAAATCCATTATAAATAACAACAATGTAATTAAATGCTGATATAAATAAAACAAGCGTGGAAAGGTGTACTCCATGTCGGAGTACGCAAGAGTTTCCAAATGCGTTCTTTGAGATCAACAAATTTTACTAAAACTCCTAAATTTCATCAAAATACCTCCAGCGGTTCCCGAGTTGAAACAAAGAAACGTTGTAAACGACATGTAGGTCTTCATGTAAAGTGGTTGTAATTATCGTCCGATTTTAACCAACATTGGAATCCGTCGACAAATTTTAGTAAAGCACCCAATACCAAATTTCATCAAAATACGTCCTGCAGTTCCCGAGTTGGAACAGAGGTACTTACATTACAGTATGCAAGCACCTTCTACTAGTATACAATATCAGAAGGCTATAGTTTGAGTTTATTTCTGTTCTTTGTAAAGTCTAAAATTTTCTCGGCTTCTTAAAATATTTACCTACTATTATGTAACCTATTTGGAATTTTTATAATTATTACAGATATGGAGAAAGTCTTGTGGCGGCCACATCAGATTTTTATATTTGGAATTGTGGAATTATTTTACCATTTAATACTAATTTTCTCGAAACCAAAAAAACTTTAGTGAAGAAAAAGCATGTTATGTCATTGAAATATTATCACCTATAAATATCGCGTTACACGCTTGAGGCAACAGATCAGAAAGAACCCGTGTTTTTGTCGTCGTCCTCCATTCTGCAATTCTCGATTTCGTTTCCGACAATCCGCATCTACCGCTCCGTGCTGCCCCTCTAAATCAATGCGCAGATTGCAGAAATTAGGTTCCCTTGGAGAAACACTCATCGCTGAAAGTTAAAACCACCGGAAAATAAGATAATAAGAAGTTTTCGTTGGTCGTACATAGTACGTCGGCCGGCGCTTAGGGGTCAAACGTGATCGACGAAAAAATATTTGGAAAAACGACCCGGGTTCGACTCTAGGAAATTATTTCCATTTCCAATAAGGTAACTCGTAAAAATAAACTTTTCAATGTACAGACTTTTATTCTTTTGTAAATTAAAATTAGAAAGCATTGACCTACGATCTTCGCATTTGGTTCATTCTTTTATTATATTATTTGTTTTCTGCTTTCAGCTCATAATCGCTCATGTTATCGTTTGAATAATATATTTCGTTAAACTTCGAAATCCTATTGTTACTCCAATCCTTAAGGGTTTAAGCGTGCTTTGAAGGCTTTTCATACGAGAAGGAGAGGGAAGTTGTTTTCATTGCAATCAATGTAAACAACATTCGTTGCTTTATTTACGAGAAGAAATTAAATTAAAAATCGCAATAATGTGCTAAATCCAATATTATTGAAACAGAAACGATATGGAAATCTAAGGAACGTGCTGGAAGTTTTGATAAACAGACCGAGCATGTAAATTATTTATGGAGTAAAGGATTGGACGTTAGGTTACATGAGTTAGGTAGAAGAATGGAGGTCTTGTGGACGGTTTGGAAAATAGGGAGGTAAATAGATGTTTAAAGGAATAAAAGAATCACAAATCTTATAAATAAAGGTGTCTGTGTAGAACCGTTATACAGGTGGTATACATTACAGGAATTTGTTTTTAGTTAAAGAAATTTAAAACTCTTTTATTATATTTTCTTAACACAAAATAAAATTATAGTTACTTTTTTATTATTGGCCGATTATTTCACTAAGTAAATAAATCGCCATATTGCAGTTTGCGTTTAAAATACAGAATTAAAAAAATATCAAATTAATTACTAAGTACATTAGATGCATTGACAGAACCTTTCTTTTGATTAATTACGTTATTACGCAAATATAAGTAATAATTTAAGCTGTAGAGTGAAAAATTGGTGTTTGTTTGGTCCAACAATTGATAATAGCGTTAATATTGAATTAAGACGGCGGATCGTTCGGATCCCTTAAGAGCAAATAGGATGAATTTTTACGAAAGAGAAGCAGGAGAATCCAGAGAACGTCGTTTGCGACACGACCGTGAAAGACAAAGAAACGCCCGATTAAATGAGACAATTGAACAAAGGGAATCGCGACTCGCTGCAGATAGAGAAAGCACTAGGAATTCTCGATCGAATAAAACCGATGAAAATTCTCATAATCGCCTTCGACGACAACAAATACGCACGAAATTCATTATCCAAATGGATTTCATTGAGGTATAATGCATATACTTATGATCCTGCCATTGGTTACGAAGATCTTGAATTGATCAAGAACAACAATATGCAGATTTTGTAAAGCCAAAAAATTAATACAGAACACCGACCTATACGTATGAAAACATAGATAATTCACCAAAAAAGTTCGGAGTTCAACTCCAGGAGACTATTTCCATTCTTCGTAAGATAGCACGCAAAAATCGACTTTTTGTCTTTCAGGCTTTTCTTCTTTTGGAAATTAAAAATGGTAAAACTTGACCTACGATCATCCGACTTAAACTACTTTAAAGAAAAATTTGTAGTCACTTATTCTATACACCTTTCCCATCTCAAGCTCGAAATCGCTCATATCGAACGTTTAAGTCACATATGCAGGGGAAATATTCCCATTTTAAAGATAACTGCCTTGGCAACGGTGTAATTGTCTAAGCTCGAGATCATATTGTTGTCCCAAGGCTGAATGCCTCCCCCTCTTCCCCTCCCCTTACTCAAAATTTGTTTATCTTGACAACCGACTGCTGCGAGAAACAAACTCAATATAAGTCGTGATAATTATAATAATTTATTTTAAGTTAAAAATTTTAATTCCGTTTTTGTTAATTTTAAACATTCATTTTTGACGGGCAATATACTAGTTATATTAATAATTAGGCATAAATTGAAGGAAGCTTAATAAATGTAGGTTTCTTCCTAAACTAAATATACGTATGTTTTTAAGATGAGAATTTGCATATTTTATGGAAATAATGCAAAAAATATCCCAAATGCATACTTTTAACCGACTCTATTAATTTGTTTTCCAATTTTTCTCTCTCAATGATAAGCTATGAATTTACGAGAGTTCCTTGTAATGACTAAAACATACTGAAACATTTCCTGTCAATATTAGTAATCAATTCGGGATGTCAACTTTGGGAAACCAGCCTGCATTAGTCCTGGTTTGGACTTCTTGTTAAGTGTTCTCTTATGGGGAATTGTATAGAGGGTTCTGGCAGACAGACCAACTAACGGATGGACCAACAGACAGACAATAAGGATATTATGTATAATGTTTTTTCAGTCTTACTAACATTGAATTCCAGAGTTCGTATCCCGATTACAACATATTTTACAATGAAATTTTAAAATGGCATGCAGCGATTCCCATGTATTCATTATGGAGGAAATTAACACACCTGGAATCAAACCAACGATCTTGAGAAAAAAATGAACATCCTTTGCACACACACTGTGCTTTCCTACCATAGTTTCGCATTCTGTTTTTATGAAAAACGGAAAGGTACATATTAGACAAAGGAGGGGAAGAAGCTTGGGAGGTTGTAAGGTCGATGGTCGCTTTCCAATCCTCTCCCTCACCCATTGCCAGATTTCACATTTTCTCAGGAATTTGCCGGGAAGCCAGAATTCACGGTGCACTACTGGATCGATTTTATTGGCAATAGCTGTACAATGATTTTGAGACCTCTGAGGACTATTGGTGCAAGCTTCCTGATCAAAACGTGTTCAGGGGACCACAAAACGTGTATTTCCGTTGAGATCTCGAAATCGATTTTTTCATGAAAACAATACTTGCCCATATACTATGTATGGAGAAAGTAAAAGAAACATCGATTAAACGCATAAGCATACTTCCTACGGTTCTATGAGAACTCGCCGCGGTCAGTTCGTCGCGCGTCAATTCTTCGCACGGAAAACTCATCGCGCGTCAATTCATCTCTCGACAAATTTGTCGCGAGACAAATTGGAAAACGAGACGCCATGACTGGTGAATGGCAGGGGGAGACACTTTTCCACAAAAGATTTTTTTTACATTTCGATAATATCAGAATATATTGCAATTCTCTTTGCGAGTTTCGCAAGGCGAAACACGTTGGATGGTGTATGGCAGGAGGTGAATCCCAACCCAACAAATGTGTCCTGCCGTACACCAGTCATGGTATATCGCATTCCAATTTCTCTGGCGACGAAATTTTCACTCCATGAATTGACGCGCGATGAGTTTGTCGTGTGTTGTATTGACGCGCGACGAATTTTTTGTGTGTCGAATTGAAGCGCGGCGAACTGACCGCGAAGTATTGATGGTATCTCCATACTCGAGTTTAAGACGATTCCCGATTTTTGCAAACTCGAATTAAGACAAATTTGGATTAAAACCTCGTCTTGGATTCGGGTAAATACGGTAATTAGGGATGCATTAATCATTACAACATAGGTTTTGATATAAAATGCTTCTGAAGAACATGAAAAAACTCTCTATTTTTAAAAAATATCCTTAAATATTTTGAAATTTGTAAAAATATTGCAATAATTAGCCACCTTGCTGATATTTTAAAATCTATATATTTTTTCAGTCTATTGTTTGAACAGAGCTTTTAAATGAGAGAAATTTTTCCTAATCTGAAAAAATTATGTTCATTAATGAAAATATCCGCCCTATTGTAGCAAATATAAACTAGAAAGGGGAATGGAAACAGAAGTGAAGAAAAATTCTGTAAAAATGAGTGGAAATTCGTGTTCAATGGTTTGGAAGTCAGTGAAAAAGTAATAGATTAGATTGGGGAGTTAATGTCATTTTGATATTTATTCTCTATGAGAATATAATTAAAATTTACACTCTGTTTTCCTCAGTTTTGTGTCCACAATTATCGTCTTACACTTTTTGTAAAGACCTCAGATTTATTGCTACTGGTCTAAAAATCTAACTTTTATGCCATGGCCTCTAGATTGGTGGAAATGGGCAACTTCACCTCCAGAGAGTCCAGATGGATAAAAGACAGTCATACTCTGCTCGTTTTGGACACACTTCAAATTCGAAAGAAGAGATGATTCGTCGTTCAAAGAACCGAGCTGGAATTGTGGAGACAAGGGCTGTCTCATGCAGTGAGTGTGGAGAGGAATTCTGCAATGGTTCGGTGTGTAAGATTTATTCTTACGATGCATTTGTCAGAACTCCAGTTTTAACAGTTTCCACTTCAAAGGAAGGAGCTGGAAAGAAGGAAGGAGGAGAGGGAGGAGAGGAGGGAAAGAAGAAAAGGAAAAAACTCAGGAAAAGGAGAAAGAAGAAGAAGTCGGATAAGTCAGGGGAGTAATTATTAAGATTCAAATTTCTGATTGGCAGTGATGAAATTTGTAATCATCCTTGGAAAAGGTGTTTTTAAATGACTGTTTCATTGCAAATATTTATTTTCGACAAATTAATCACTCACTATTTTTATTTCTGTAAATTTATTAATATCCTCTGATATTGTTTTCACAGTTGCATGAACCGTAGCAAAAGCGCTTGATAATATTATATTATTAGTTTTCAAATATTTCGAAAGACTTGTTATGATGCAAAATAATTTTAAATAAACATGTGCAGTTAATGTGATTGTGTACTTAAGATTGAATGAGGTGAAATGAATTTGAGATGGAAATGTTGAATCTTCACTTATATCTTTTAAAGTTTTGCAAATTTGTATGAAAATTGATGATTGTGGATCATCATAACTCACTCAAAGCGGGAAGGGGAAAGATGCTGACTTGCGGATAAATCACAGGACATGACTATAAGTACACAACAGGGGACGGAAGGATTGAGATAGTGAGAGGCAATGATAAAAGGAGTAAGAGACGTAAAAGATTTGGAAAGATTACTACGAGGAAACTTAGTTAAAAACGCACAAAATCCGTGTTACCATATTTCTAAACTCACGGAGAAAAAAATATTAAATTACGGTTTTTAACAGCCGATCGGCCCGGCCTCACCGGAAAATGTCCCGGTGTCTCGCCGGGCCAGTCCAACCCTGGATTCATCTCATAAGAATTAATTCCTCATCTCAAGTTTCCATAACTTAATTCTTTAGGAAGGTTATTAAAAATTATAGTGCTGTGATTTGACGAATAAGAATGTCGAAAAGAGTAACATTCGTAAGCGATTCAAAATGGGAACCAACAAATGAATGTGATAACGATCTTAGTTTTATTAGTAGCGAAATTCAAATAAAGCCCACATTTTTAAACAGCGTAATAGGTGTAATGGATGGCAATCTGCAATTGAGTTTTCGACAAGATTCCAATTTCACTTTATAAGATTATAAAATACGCGGCCATAATTACTATCAAACCGTAAAATATAGGAGGGACTGATGTAAGTACATCTATCGGCTATTTTGTGGAACTACAGCATGACTTTGCATACGACCTATCCAGCCTAGTATCCCGACCTGTTAATTCTACGACCGTGGTCCGAACTAACGTGGTTTATTTACCTTCATAAGATTAGAACATCGAAAAATACTTTGGCTCAAGGGGAGGGAGGGTTTAACACCCAAAACCCCTCCCTAGATACGCCACTGGCCGGCACATTGTTCTTTCGCATGAGGCCGTAGATTTCCATGCAACGGCCCTGTTGTTCAACGATCTTAATGAAATTTTATTCATGTGCGAAAATTAAAACGGTCTTTTTCCCCGGAAAATGCTCGAAAATCCGTATTCTCTTCTTGAGTCTTCGTCTGATTCCTTGCATCATTACTTCCGTTACTTAATTCGCCAGCCGTCTCACTCCATATTTCGTATTGCCTGTTCACTATTAGGCGACTCAATATAAGAAGGAGTAGATGAGGTTTAATCAATCCAATAACCAAAGCGATCGATTATAACAGGTAGTGGTCGGGAAGAAATTCCTAGCCAAATGGGCGCATGACGTAAGCTAATGTGGGGTGGGGGAGGTGGACAGAAAAACGACCTTGGCCTAGAGTGGAGCTCAACAGCTGTGCCCTGGCAATAAGATTTTAAGTTTCCCTAGAAAACTTGAAAATAGTCGTAGCATAAAATCGACCTTTGAAAGTGTACTATGTTCGGCAGTGCGACACTTTTTACGCGTGGAAAGTGAAATTTTTCATTAAATAATGGAAATTTTATAAAGGTAACCAAGAGTAAAATTGTCCTTCATTAAATATTTATTTCATATAAATATCATGTAGTATTTTAAAACCGGAAAAATGCGAAATTTACACGGTGGTTTTTGTGATTGCATGCAGATTAATGATTTACTCATTTACGCCATTTATTGGCTAGATTGATATTTTTCATCATCTTTTAGACTCCGCAGATGTTCTCCATTAGTCATAACTTCTACTGCAAATTTTGGCTATCTGTAAATTAAGTTCCTCTGGAAACTCCATGGAGTGTTATTTAATAGACCTCAGTCGAAGCATTTCTTTTGAGAAAAGAAGTCAAGAATTGTGGTTTGAGCAATAGCATCTGCAGAGATTTTCATCAAAATCACTACCGCGAATATTGCCTGCTGGCATTTCACCTCAACCGGATTGAAGGAACTCTTCTGGGAATTTAGAAAAAACCACGGTGCGAGTGTATGTGTAAATTTGGTGGGAATTATTTGAGTCAGAATAATTTATATAGTGAGATCTCAGTCTCTTGTTGAAATTCAAAGTATGCGCATTGGTTTCTAAAGAACTCTCCTTATGTGGTGTGGTCATCTAAATCTCGCACAGTAACTCGTTCAAGTTTCCAATAGAGAACAATCAACTGTTAAGTTTTAAAATACTTTAACACTAATGGACGCGGCCGAGACTTGGTGGAATTCCATCATAAAGATATAATGTGACCTCCCTCCCCAAAATAACCACACATCCACAAGGTCTGTTTAGTAGTATGTGCATCAAATTTTAAGTCTCTAAGTTTCTTAGTTTTCGAGAAATGCTGTAAGGTATGATTTGTGTGTATGAGTGGGTGGGAGTTGACATTTCTCATCGTTAAAAACATGAAAAATTCCCATTATTCTGATTAAAACCAATTTTACGTGTTATTTCGATACAGATTTGGATCCTTACGTAGAAAATGAACTTTAGACTATAGCAATATTACCGTTCAAGTCCCTAGCTCGTATCGTAGATCTAACTAATTTAAATATGCAGCTTAATAAATCTCTACAATGATTTTCCTGCTTTTACCCAAGCCGGCAAATTCAACAATTAGTATACGGATTCCTTCGCCTCCACAACAATTCTCGCCCATAAGTTGTTGCCAATACACATAAATCTAATCTACAAACGCAGTTGTATTCAAGATGTAGGTATTCTGTTTCGTGCGCAAACTCTGGTATTATTTGGAGATGCTGCTTTTTCAATTTGGATTGCGACGCTTTACATGGAGTTCACAACGGATTCCATTGAGAGGTAACGCAGGCTGATCTTTATCTATTATAAATAGCTGCTTCTTACATAGGATATAAGATATGGTAGGATATATAAGTTGTGGTACCTAGAAGGGCTAGTAACCTAAAATTTTGTAGGATGATAGGTCATTTCATTCAGCTAACGGAGATAATTGAAAACTCCACAGATGCTCATTTTTAGGGGATATTTTCGACCACAATTTTTCATTCTAATACCCCATAAGAAAAGCACGGTACTCTGAGCAGGACTTAATAAAATTGCCTTTTTACATTCGTTAAAATTAAGATATAAACTCGAATTTAAACGGGTTCTATAGCTATAAGAATTAGCTTTATAATGCTTTAAGATTAAATTCAATTACGTGCTAAATTATAATTTAAATGTCTTTTTAATTGGAATAGAGTGACATTTTAAATAATCTAACACATCAATTACCATGGCAACGGGCACAATGATTTTAAATGGGTGTTAGTAATCTGCATTATAATAGCCTCTATTCAATTCTTTATATTAGGGAATTCATATGCTACATATAATCTGGTTCATTTCAACCAAAGACGTTTACATATGATGATGACGTAATCATTTCAAAACACGAGATATCACATTAAAAAAAACATATCTTCTTTCAGTTATGGAGATTGATTATCTATATACGTATTATATTAGCTTTGATGCAGTGCTTTTCACGAGAGTTCGTAGATTATATTGCAATTATATTGCAATTTATTTAAAACTACGGCGCAAACTTATGACGACGTCATAATCTTATAAGACGATATTTTATCAAAATGTGGTAAAATATTTTTCGAGTTCTGTCAAGTTTTCTGAGAAAGTTTTAACTTTAATTATTGCACGAAATAATGGATAAAATTGAAATATGATCTGAAGAAACTGCTGAAACAGTAATGCCGTACGTTTCTATTAATAAACGACGAAAAACCATAATGACTTTATATTTAATCGCGATTTTTATCTGGATACGAAAAGATATCCAAATTTTACCATAGATTTTAGTGTGTTGCATAGGCTATTGTCTTGAAGATGGTTACTGTTATTGCTAATACAGGAGGAGATGAATCAGGAAGCGTGAAATACGAAAACTTGGACGCGAGCCGATTGCCAGAGAATTTGGAAATTACGGATAGGTGCGTTAATTTCGAAGAAATTTTGAAATACGTATTCTGCGAGAACTCATGCAATTTATTATTTTACGTATATGGGTTCCGCGTGGCTCAAATGCTGCTGCCTTGTTGATGGCGGTGGATTATTTACAAGTTTAGCTCTTTTATTAGGAATTTAAAATCGATTTAGGAATGTGATTAGACATGCACGCTTTATAATAAAGAATAATGGAATATGAGGACGCCATTATCTTCTATCAAATAGGCATTTAAAGAAAACTTATTCGGTTAATCTTTAACGTAAAAGATCCAGCGCCCCAATCTGCGCAAAAATATCTAATTTCTCCACTTTTCCTTCGTAATTATTCGGGGTCAGCTCGAATTACTTGGTGAATATCTCTCGATACTTGAAAGAAGACTGCGTTTTGGTCCATCTCCATTTTTACTACCCACATTGGTTATTAGCATTTAATTCAGTTTTGTCGCGTGCTTCGTGCTGCTAGCTAAATATGAAATACACCCCAAAGCATTTAGAAATAGATAGGATGAAAAATACGATTCACACTGCTTCCGTGACTACACCCTAAATTACCACACCAATCACACGAAACTCGACGAAAACGTGATTGACATATTTCGGGACAAAGAGAGTGAAAATATTACACAAGAGAATTATTAAAGTTCTAGTAAATAATTATATAGTCTGTGTGAGAAATAAAATTGAGCAATTTTGTAAGATCTGGTCCTGGTGGTTCCATCGTCGTAATTTTCCCACAAGTTTAATCAAACGTTTACGAAAAACTTGATGGAATTTTTATATTTTATCTTGCGAATATCATTTTAAACCCGTAATGAACGTCTAAATTAAAATTTGGCATACCTGTTAAATTTACATATGTTACGCAATATTTAGTAATATTTATTCTTCGACCATTTTTTTCGCAGAAGAGAAAATGAGGAGGAGCTCGCAGGGACGCGGAGAAGAAGTGTTGCCCTGCACCGGTACTGAAAGTTCACTTCTTCATTATTAGCTGTACTTTTCCTGATTTAAGTTTTAATATCTATTATATTTAATAATTTCCTAGCCGTAGACATTATACTTAGTCTCTCAATTCGATTGATTGTTTGAATCTAGAAATAAACGCCCACAATAACACGCTTTCCATTTTTTAATCAATTACATGGATTATAATGGTAGGAGTATAGTAACAGAAATCCCTCGCTTATCATAGGAGACCGCAAAGTGCCGTCATAATTTAAGTTAAAGTGAAACGCTTTATAAACAGAAAAATTCATCGTTGACACATTCATGAAGCTCTCTCATTCTAAAGAGTATAAATTAAACTGTAAGAGAACAATCGTAACATAATTCATTTTCAGGGCTTTAGTTTTCCACTATGCAAAATGCAAACTGTGAATAGTAATTGTTATGGAGGTGATTAAACCTTTCTTCTTACAAGGATTCTCACACCTTCCTGAAAAGATAAAAGCGGCACCCCACACTAGATTTTGGGAATTGATTGTCGTATTATGACATTTTGTTTAGTTTCTGATTTTAATCGAAAATTTTCTTTCGTGTATCAAGTAGTATGGTCATTTGAGACATATTTAACATTTTTCCGAGTGAATTATTCTTTCCAATATTAAAGAAAAATTGATGCCTTAAAAATATTCCATTTTCCTTTACATTCCTTTGTTTGAAACATTACTGAGCAAAAATTTATCATATAAAGTGCTTCTCTTTCCACCAACCTTGCACTTTATCGAAGCTATCAAGTTATTCATTTAATATTCATCCATATATTGTGACCTAACGGTGCATGAAGGTTAAAATTAGAAAAATAATAATTTTTAAATATGTTTAAACGTAATAAAGATACATATCTTTGAATATTAAAAAAATACTGTGGCAAATTAAGGTTATGAAATTCGAAGTGTGATGTCCTTAAGTATCTGTTAGAAACCCAAAAGAATGTCTCATGAGCTTTGCTTTGAATAAAAATTGCGATAATAGCGATTGCTGTCTTAAACACACGAGAAACAATTCTCAAGAATATTATATTTTCCCTTGGTTGTTCCATAATAATTACAGAAGTTACAGTTTATGTGTAACATTTAACGGAACCAATCTCATTTTTTAAAATCCCTACTTAATTGTTTTATGATGAAACTATTATGTTTGATAGTTTATTTAGTTTCAATAAAGTGTTTATATATTTTTCTATCCTACGGTTGGCATGCCATTGAGATATTAGCGTTGACTATTAATTAATGCTCATCAGTAAAAATTATCCTATGATCAAGTAATATGTTGCATTTATCGCACGGCCAATTTATATGATATTTCTGATGCGATTCTATTTTTTTACATAGACAAGACACCGAAGGCGCCGTGGTTGTCCGAAGGACAAGAAGCGGAGCCGTTTACGGTTCATACCGGAAAAATCATAATTTCTTTCGTTCCACTTGATGCACTTTGAATTTGAGTGGTACATTCCTTTTTTTTCCAAAGAATATCATGCATATACTATGCAATCACTTATTCCCTCCTTTTCTTTTTCAGGCTATGAGGAGCAGTGAAAACTCCCAAAGGAATAATTGCAAAATGAAAAATATTTTGTTTATAAAGAAATAGATGTTGTACCAATGTTGCTTCTTGTTTTATTTTTATTCCTATAACTTCGCTGGAACTAACCACATCTTATTTACAACACATTAATAAACGCATACAGTATACCGTTTATATTTTTCTTATATACACAAAATCCTGATCTCTCCGTGTCCGCGCGACCTTCCGGTCGCGCATCGTTCAGTCGATCGCTCCAGGTTGGCAATTTGCCACCTTCTACGACCTTTATGTGTTGCGAGCTTATTGTCTTTTATGCGTGTTATTTTGGCTTTACAATATACCTAGTAGGTGTGTATGGCGAAGGAAGAAGAGGAAAGAACTCGCAAGGGACTTGCAAAATATACATTTATTAACCTCTTAAAACTAACTCATTCCTTTCATGAGTGAACCAAAATTAAAAAAAATAATAAACATCATAATACTATAAAACCATAAAAAGGGGGGTTAAAAGGGAACAAAAAATTGGGGAGACATGGCAAACATTGCCGGAGTGCTTGAGGAGAGGTGGGGGAAGGTTGGCGGCAACTGCCCTTGCCAGGTCCGCGACCCGCAATGCTCTCAGCTGCTTTGCGTAGAGATTTACGGAAAGTATGTTTTCCAAACCAACTTTTTTATTTTATGTAGGATTCTTTTAATTCTTTTTATATTAGGTTCCTGTAATTTAGTTTTTGTGTTTTACGCATTCAAATTTTAGGTGGAACGCTTACTTTCTTTTTTTTTAACTTTTCTTTCTCTTTTAAGTTGGGTTTGTTTAAAATATAATTCATTTTTTCTGAAACCACAAAACGATATAAACATAGAAGCACAATTTGACTTCAATTTACGAATTCTAGAAAAATATTACTACTTCTATTGTTAGTATTAAGCAACAGAAATAGGAAAGTTTGTGCCTTCACTACGGAAGGAGTATTTCTTTTGGTCGTTTAAACTTGCATTTTTTTGTCGCGTCGTATTGCCAAAGTCGGACGGTGAGTGGGTTGAACTGTAGGGACTGTTCGAAGCGCTGGGCGTGCTTGCGAACGAAGTCGTGTATCCTGGGGATTTTGTGCGCGTTTCTAATCTCGTAAGTAGGAACGAGTCGGGGACTGTTTGTGATGTAGCGCAGTGTGACGTTTTGGAATGTTTCTAATTTCCGCATGTTAGTTTTCGCCGTGTTACCGAATAGCTCGCATCCGTACAGCAGGGTTGGCCGAATGTGAGATAGGTATAGCCGAACTTTTTCCCCCATAGTCAATTTGAATTTTTGCTTACGAGGGGCATGAGTAATTTCCTCATATCCCTCGCTTTATTTATCGCCTGCTGTACGTGTGCACCCCATGTCAGTTTCCGATCGAGGTGTAACCCTAAGAATTTGTGTTTGCTTCGCATCGGTATTTCGGTGCCTCGGAATTCGAGGCGAAGGGAGGGCGTTAATTTTAGCTTCTTGGTAAAGTTGACAAGAACGCTTTTATCGGCGTTAATCTCAACTTTCCAGTCCAGCGTCCACTTTTCTAACAGGTTCAGATGATTTTGGATACGTCTTACAGCTACGTTGACCTGTTGCGACTGCGAAGAGATCGCAGTGTCATCCGCAAACATGTAGACTTGAGTTTGTGGAGAAGAAGGAAAGTCATTAACGAAGAGGGGCGGGCGCCACAAGAAATCCTCTTAGAAGAAGAGAGCCGACCATCCACAGCGACTCGCAGGGACCTTCCGAAGAGGAAGCTTTTGCAGATCTTTTGCAAGTACAATGGAAAATCCATTGCGGCGAGTTTGAGTAGCAGGCCTTCGTGCCACACCTGATCGAAGACCTTGGCGACGTCTAGGAAAAGGACTTCCGGCCGGTAAGGCATGCGTTGTAGAGGTTTGTGATAGACGAAATAGCACCGGGAGTGAGATTCATGAGCATCCGGTTACTAACTTCGTCTAGGCCTGAAGCCTTGCGGAGGTTAAGCTCCTTGATGAGCTGTAGTGTTTCATCGTCCGTAGTGGGAACTGGGGGTGGGCAGGGGGAGAGGCTAAGCAAGATTAAATTCTTCCTCGCCTCCTCCTCCGTCTTAGTCTTTTCCCAGTCCTCGCGTAGCTTCATGGTGCCGGCCAAATGCTCCGCAAACAGCTCGGCGTCGTGAATGAACTCGTGTTAATACACCCCCTGCCACACACCCTTGCGGTGGCTTGCAGGGTAAACTGTAGATGTAGATGTAGATGTCCAGGTGCCTGAGGGGCGTCGGTATGCGCGCTTGACCCGTCAGCCGCTTGGCCATTTTCCAAGTCGAGCCGTCTTCCAAGGAGAGGGAGGAGATCTTCCTCTCCCACTCCCGGTTGTGAAATTCCATCATTCCTTTCTTAACACGATAAGAAAGGAAGTTGTATAGTCTTTTGTCGAGCTGGTCGCGATTGCGTTGCCATCTTCCCCTAACGCGGTTTCGCTCCCTGATGAGGTCGATTAGGGGTTGGGGTAGAGATGGGACCGGAGGCTTCGCTCGAACCCGGGGAAGCGATGCCAGCCTGTAAGCGCTGGATATCGCGCCCGTGATTCGGCTAACCTGCGCGTTCACACCCTCGATGGTGGGATCGATAAGGCGCGGTAATGAGGCGAACGTCTCGTCGATAGATGATTTGTACATGCTCCAATCTGTACGGATGATGGGGAGAGAGGGAGAGATGGTCAGTCATAATGTCGATCCTTATAGGATAGTGGTCTGAGGTAAGCGCTTTGATTACTCGTGGAGTTCCGTGGCTGTAAAAATTTTTGGTCAGGGCGAAGTCCAGGACGTCGTCTCCCTCAGGACCGGAAGATCTGACGTGCGTCGCCGAGAACGGCGCTTCGATCTAGGCCATCGCCGTCGCTGCAAAATTACGGAGAATTGGTTCGTTAGAATTCCCATGACGACATCCGAATTGGATGCACTTGGAATTCCTGACGCCTACATAGATGGCCGGTTTTTCCGTGACGAGCCGCTCCAGGTCAGCCTCCAGGAGCCGTTTGGATGCGGGTTGGTAAACAGAGTAGATATGAAGGTTGCCCGTCGAATGATGAATCGAGATACCGATGCTTTCTAGTTGGCTAAGGGCATCCGAGTTCAGTGGGGAGTGTTTTATTGTGGATTTGACTGCGACACGCCACCATGAGGGGTTTTGCGGTCTCGCCGGTATATTTTATAATTTGGTAGCCAAAATCTTTTGGCGTGCATGAGATGCGTCTCATGAAGGGCGACGACATCGTAGCTGCCAGAACTGATGAAGTGAATAAACTTTTTTGCCCTAGAGAGGATACCGCTGGCATTCCATGACACCAACATGAGAAACCGCGGCTCGCGCTTAGAAGCCATTATCCAGGATCGCGCCAATCTCCCGTAGGATAAATAGCTTCTTCTCGGCTAACGATGAGAATTTTGATAGGTTATCTAGAACCGATATCATCCAGGCGCCGAGTCCCTGGTTTGAAGTAGGGGGGAAGGAGGGGAAGAGGGTCGCTAGGAAGGAGGGGAAGAGGGTCGCTAGGAAGGAGGCGAAGGGACCGACGGGCGAGAAGGCTGAGGAGTGGGGGCGGCCGCAGGAATGTTTCTCGCTTGCACTGCCGCGAGGCGAGGGTCGGCGGGAGAAGGGGGAGGGAAGGCAGAGGGACGAGGGGCTGGGTGGAGGGAGGGTAGGGTAGGGTGGGTTGCGGCCGAGAAAATGAACGGAGAGTTAGCGGGAGGAGGGGCGGCTCGGCTCGAGAACCAAGCGTTAGTGGCGAGGATGGGGTCGGGGAAAAAGTTTCGCGTCGCTCGGGCTGATCCTCGCGACGTGTTTGTGCTGGACCGCAGCCTGCGACTCTTGAGGATGCCCTGATATGTCTGGCATCCCCGATAATTGGCAGGGTGATATTTGTGGCAATTCACGCATAGCGCCGGCGCAGTGCGATCTCTCTTAGGGCAGTCACTCGTGAGATGCGCCTCGAGGCATTTCACGCAACGCGCCTTATCAGCGCAGTATTTTTTAGTATGGCCGAAGTTCTGGCAGCGCTGGCACTGAACTATGCCCTTAGGCTTTACGTATGGCCTGATGTCTACATTAGACGAGCCCATCAGAATGGTCGTGTCGAGGATCTTGGCGCACTTTTCCAAAATTACGTGAAATACCGGGGTGGTTCTCCTGGGGACGGTGTGAAGCCCAGCGTCGCGTTCTTCCCTCGACGGCTTGATTGACTTTATCTGCGTCACTACCTTGACGCCCCAACCAAGCCGTTCGAGGTCTTGTTTTAATGATGCCGCGGTGGCATGCTCGTGAAGCGAGCGTGCGGTATATTGGGGGAGGCCGTCCTCAGGCAGCTGGTATCCCGAAAAGGCCAGATTGCGGGACTGAAAAATATCCCGCGTTCTGCGGTAGTCCGCAGCGCTGGCACGCTGAATGTGCATAGAGCTGCGGCCTTTCACTTTGCAGACGGGCTGCTCCTGTAACTCATCGAGTAGAGCCTGGTAAGTGGACTCCCAGGCTCTCGTGTCCCGCAAAATTAGCACCGGGATTTTGGCTGATTTAGCCGTAGGAACCACCTCCATCGCGGTCGCGGTGTCCCCAGGAGTTATCGGGGCGAAGCGGTTTGACGTGGCTGTCAATGACTCTTGGGATGCAATTCGAATCCTTTTGAGGTTGACAGCCTTTTTGCCTTCGAAGAGGGTGAAGCCCTCGTCGATCTAATGCGTCGCCGGTTGAGGTGGGGCGCCGAGTACGATCGGATTTTTTTGTGTTGCGGAATAAGCTCGCAACACATCTAACGCCGCCGAAACGGCGGAAGGCACTTTGGGGCTTACCGATTGCTCTGGATCGGCGGAGGACTCGCTGCCGGCGGACAGCTGGTCTTTCGGCTGCGGTGCTGGTGGAGACGGCGTGGTCTGGGCGGGGTCGGGCTGTGTCGCCTCGTCGGGAAGCGGCTTCCCCTTCTTCCCTACTTTCTTGGCCTTTTGCCTTGCGGGCTGCTGCGTTTCACGGGGCAGTTGCACCGGCTTGGTGACGGCCGCAGTATGGACTTCGGTGGCCGATTTGGCAGATGCCTTCGGCATCACGGTGTGGTAGGGTGATATGGGGCGGAGGGAGAAGGGGACGAAGGTTAAGGGGGCGGCTTTCGCCGGGGGAACGGTTGCTCCCGATATGACTACCGGGGAGTCCGTCTTCGCTGCCGTTTCGCTCGTGGAGTCAGAGACGCAATGCACTTTTCCGGCGGGTAGAATAATAAATATTTCTCAAGATAGGAGTCAACAAATCGTATAGTGAATCAATCAATGAATTACTGAATCAATCTAATCGAATGAATATCAATCCAATCATGAATCCAATAATCTCGAATCCATCGAATAATCGAATCCAATCAATTTATGTACACAAAATAATTCTTATCTATTATATATAGACGCTTCTTACCAGTGGCGGCTCGTAGCTAAAATTAGTGGGGGTGCTGCTCCAGAAAATTTTTAGCCTTTGTTTTATAATTGTGTAAAAGGAAAAAAACATGTATAAAAAGAAAATTTATTCAGGAACTTGATAAGATCTTAACAAAAAAAACCAAACATTTTTTACTTACTTTAACTTAAATTGTTACAGTTCAAGCTTGATCTATTCATTTAAAAATGAAATCCATTCTTCTTGTTTTAATTTGCGCAAAAAGTTCAATAATTTTCTCCTTGATCTCTGGATGACAATTGAGCAAATTTTTCTCCATTGAAAGTACTGCAAGCGCATTCAGTCTTTCCGAATTCATAGTGCTTCTTAAAAAAGTTTTTATTCTTTTCAATGTTGAAAAGCAGAGCTCTGCCTCTGATGTAGTCATGGGAATTGTCAAGAGGATTTTTATCAGTTTCGTAATTTCACTAAAAACATCATCTAGATTATTTTCCAAGATAAATTTCAGCAGCTCAATTAATTTGCAATATTCATGAATATCAGTCCTACAATAGAATACTTTTAGTTCAGTTTCAAGCTTTTCTTTGTCAATCATGGGATAAGCTTCAGTGGTCAGTACTATCTCTTTTGTGGGATGTTCATTCTTAAATCTAGTGAAGCATTTCTTGTTGAACAATTTAGCAGCTACTAAGTGTTTAGTGGAAGAATATCTGTCGATTATATCACACACTTTCTTATCTTCTGCCATGAGTGAGCTGTGAAAACTTAAGCTGTTGAAGTTCACTTACAGTCACAGAACTTATTTCTTGGAGATGCAAGGCCATGGTTAAAGTTTTCTGTTAAATAAAAGAACCGAAAAAAAATGAATCAAATAGAATAGCTGGAAGCAGAATAACAATCTAATTCTACACTCTTCTACACTTTATCACATTCAAGAATATGGTACACGGTTTTTAAGCGCAACACACGCTGAGTAAAAAAAACTTCCTTCCACCATCACGCCAGAGCCGGCGCTGCGAGAGCAACAGTGCTCTCTCTACCTGCCAGTCCCGCCTTCCTCCCCACCCCTCCTCCTATGTGCGCATGCGCACAACAGTCAAACACCACGTCGCTGGCACTGTGAAGCGCACAGTTCCATACAAAATTTTTGTATCTTTTTCATAAACTGGGGGATGGCTACTGAAGTACTGACATTAAGCTTAAGGAATATATATTGTACTACAAAAATAAAGAAAGAATTAAAGAAAAAAGGACTCATTATATTAAATGTTATCGATAATATCAAGTGGAAATAGGGGGTGCTGCAGTTCCGCAGTGCCTATACACGAGCCGCCACTGCAGTTCTTACATATGATATCATTGTATATAGGCGTTAAATTTAGAAACGACAATTATATTCAAGTACATTTTAAGCGTTTATAGAAGTCTGAAATTATGACATTAAAAATACGTTTGAAAATGTTTTCTCCGAAAATTTTAAGATTTTCCGAATTAATTTCTTTAATGCATACTTTTATATTTTTTCTTTTTGTTTCGAGTTAACTGCAAATTTTGTTGAACTTGAAGGCATGAAAAACTCTCAGAATCGTTTTCTAGTTCTTCATTTATAAATTCGACAAATTTATCACTCACTATTTTTATTTCTGTAAATTTATTCATATCCTCTGATATTGTTTTCACAGTTGCATGAACCGTAGCAAAAGCGCTTGATAATATTTTATTATTAGTTTGCAAATATTTCGAAAGACTTGTTGTAATTGAAAATAATTTTAAATAAACATGTGCAGTTAATATGATTTTGTACTTAAGATTGAATGCGGTGAAATTAATTTGAGATGTAAATCTTGAATCTTCACTTATATCTTTTAAAGTTTTGCAAATTTGTGTGAAAATTGATGATTGTGGATCATCATAACTTACTCAAAGCGGGGAGGGGAAAGATGCTGACTTGCGGATAAATCACAGGACATGACTATAAGTACACAACAGGGGACGGAAGGATTGAGATAGTGAGAGGCAATGATAAAAGGAGTAAGAGACCTAAAAGATTTGGAAAGATTACTACGAGGAAACTTAGTTAAAAACGCACAAAATCCGTTTTACCATATTTCTAAACTCACGGAGAAAAAAATATTAAATTACGGTTTTTAACAGCCGATCGGCCCGGCCCCACCGGAAAATGTCCCGGTGTCTCGCCGGGCCAGTCCAACCCTGGATTCATCTCATAAGAATTAATTCCTCATCTCAAGTTTCCATAACTTAATTCTTTAGGAAGGTTATTAAAAATTATAGTGCTGTGATTTGACGAATAAGAATGTCGAAAAGAGTAACATTCAAAAGCGAGTCAAAATGGGAATCAACAAATGAATGATAACGATCTTAGTTTTATTAGTAGCGAAATTCAAATTAAGCCCACATTTTTAAACAGTGTAATAGGTGTAATGGATGGCAATCTGCAATTGAGTTTTCGACAAGATTCCAATTTCACTTTATAAGATTATAAAATACGCGGCCATAATTACTATCAAACCGTAAAATATAGGAGGGACTGATGTTAGTACATATATCGGCTATTTTGTGGAACTACAGCTTCACTTTGCGTACGGCCTATCCAGCCTAGTATCCCGACCTGTTAATTCTACGATCGTGGTCCGAACTAACGTGGTTTACCTTCATAAGACTAGAACATCGAAAAAAACTTTTGCTCAACTGGAGGGAGGGTTTAACTCCCATAACCCCTCCCTAGATACGCCACTGGCCGGCACATTGTTCTTTCGCATGAGGCCGTAGATTTCCATGCAACGGCCCTGTTGTTCAACGATCTTAATGAAATTTTATTCATGTGCGAAAATTAAAACGGTCTTTTTCCCCGGAAAATGCTCGAAAATCCGTATTCTCTTCTTGAGTCTTCGTCTGATTCCTTGCATCATTACTTCCGTTACTTAATTCGCCAGCCGTCTCACTCCATATTTCGTATTGCCTGTTCACTATTAGGCGACTCAATATAAGAAGGAGTAGATGAGGTTTAATCAATCCAATAACCAAAGCGATCGATTATAACAGGTAGTGGTCGGGAAGAAATTCCTAGCCAAATGGGCGCATGACGTAAGCTAATGTGGGGTGGGGGAGGTGGACAGAAAAACGACCTTGGCCTAGAGTGGAGCTCAACAGCTGTGCCCTGGCAATAAGATTTTAAGTTTCCCTAGAAAACTTGAAAATAGTCGTAGCATAAAATCGACCTTTGAAAGTGTACTATGTTCGGCAGTGCGACACTTTTTACGCGTGGAAAGTGAAATTTTTCATTAAATAATGGAAATTTTATAAAGGTAACCAAGAGTAAAATTGTCCTTCATTAAATATTTATTTCATATAAATATCATGTAGTATTTTAAAACCGGAAAAATGCGAAATTTACACGGTGGTTTTTGTGATTGCATGCAGATTAATGATTTACTCATTTACGCCATTTATTGGCTAGATTGATATTTTTCATCATCTTTTAGACTCCGCAGATGTTCTCCATTAGTCATAACTTCTACTGCAAATTTTGGCTATCTGTAAATTAAGTTCCTCTGGAAACTCCATGGAGTGTTATTTAATAGACCTCAGTCGAAGCATTTCTTTTGAGAAAAGAAGTCAAGAATTGTGGTTTGAGCAATAGCATCTGCAGAGATTTTCATCAAAATCACTACCGCGAATATTGCCTGCTGGCATTTCACCTCAACCGGATTGAAGGAACTCTTCTGGGAATTTAGAAAAAACCACGGTGCGAGTGTATGTGTAAATTTGGTGGGAATTATTTGAGTCAGAATAATTTATATAGTGAGATCTCAGTCTCTTGTTGAAATTCAAAGTATGCGCATTGGTTTCTAAAGAACTCTCCTTATGTGGTGTGGTCATCTAAATCTCGCACAGTAACTCGTTCAAGTTTCCAATAGAGAACAATCAACTGTTAAGTTTTAAAATACTTTAACACTAATGGACGCGGCCGAGACTTGGTGGAATTCCATCATAAAGATATAATGTGACCTCCCTCCCCAAAATAACCACACATCCACAAGGTCTGTTTAGTAGTATGTGCATCAAATTTTAAGTCTCTAAGTTTCTTAGTTTTCGAGAAATGCTGTAAGGTATGATTTGTGTGTATGAGTGGGTGGGAGTTGACATTTCTCATCGTTAAAAACATGAAAAATTCCCATTATTCTGATTAAAACCAATTTTACGTGTTATTTCGATACAGATTTGGATCCTTACGTAGAAAATGAACTTTAGACTATAGCAATATTACCGTTCAAGTCCCTAGCTCGTATCGTAGATCTAACTAATTTAAATATGCAGCTTAATAAATCTCTACAATGATTTTCCTGCTTTTACCCAAGCCGGCAAATTCAACAATTAGTATACGGATTCCTTCGCCTCCACAACAATTCTCGCCCATAAGTTGTTGCCAATACACATAAATCTAATCTACAAACGCAGTTGTATTCAAGATGTAGGTATTCTGTTTCGTGCGCAAACTCTGGTATTATTTGGAGATGCTGCTTTTTCAATTTGGATTGCGACGCTTTACATGGAGTTCACAACGGATTCCATTGAGAGGTAACGCAGGCTGATCTTTATCTATTATAAATAGCTGCTTCTTACATAGGATATAAGATATGGTAGGATATATAAGTTGTGGTACCTAGAAGGGCTAGTAACCTAAAATTTTGTAGGATGATAGGTCATTTCATTCAGCTAACGGAGATAATTGAAAACTCCACAGATGCTCATTTTTAGGGGATATTTTCGACCACAATTTTTCATTCTAATACCCCATAAGAAAAGCACGGTACTCTGAGCAGGACTTAATAAAATTGCCTTTTTACATTCGTTAAAATTAAGATATAAACTCGAATTTAAACGGGTTCTATAGCTATAAGAATTAGCTTTATAATGCTTTAAGATTAAATTCAATTACGTGCTAAATTATAATTTAAATGTCTTTTTAATTGGAATAGAGTGACATTTTAAATAATCTAACACATCAATTACCATGGCAACGGGCACAATGATTTTAAATGGGTGTTAGTAATCTGCATTATAATAGCCTCTATTCAATTCTTTATATTAGGGAATTCATATGCTACATATAATCTGGTTCATTTCAACCAAAGACGTTTACATATGATGATGACGTAATCATTTCAAAACACGAGATATCACATTAAAAAAAACATATCTTCTTTCAGTTATGGAGATTGATTATCTATATACGTATTATATTAGCTTTGATGCAGTGCTTTTCACGAGAGTTCGTAGATTATATTGCAATTATATTGCAATTTATTTAAAACTACGGCGCAAACTTATGACGACGTCATAATCTTATAAGACGATATTTTATCAAAATGTGGTAAAATATTTTTCGAGTTCTGTCAAGTTTTCTGAGAAAGTTTTAACTTTAATTATTGCACGAAATAATGGATAAAATTGAAATATGATCTGAAGAAACTGCTGAAACAGTAATGCCGTACGTTTCTATTAATAAACGACGAAAAACCATAATGACTTTATATTTAATCGCGATTTTTATCTGGATACGAAAAGATATCCAAATTTTACCATAGATTTTAGTGTGTTGCATAGGCTATTGTCTTGAAGATGGTTACTGTTATTGCTAATACAGGAGGAGATGAATCAGGAAGCGTGAAATACGAAAACTTGGACGCGAGCCGATTGCCAGAGAATTTGGAAATTACGGATAGGTGCGTTAATTTCGAAGAAATTTTGAAATACGTATTCTGCGAGAACTCATGCAATTTATTATTTTACGTATATGGGTTCCGCGTGGCTCAAATGCTGCTGCCTTGTTGATGGCGGTGGATTATTTACAAGTTTAGCTCTTTTATTAGGAATTTAAAATCGATTTAGGAATGTGATTAGACATGCACGCTTTATAATAAAGAATAATGGAATATGAGGACGCCATTATCTTCTATCAAATAGGCATTTAAAGAAAACTTATTCGGTTAATCTTTAACGTAAAAGATCCAGCGCCCCAATCTGCGCAAAAATATCTAATTTCTCCACTTTTCCTTCGTAATTATTCGGGGTCAGCTCGAATTACTTGGTGAATATCTCTCGATACTTGAAAGAAGACTGCGTTTTGGTCCATCTCCATTTTTACTACCCACATTGGTTATTAGCATTTAATTCAGTTTTGTCGCGTGCTTCGTGCTGCTAGCTAAATATGAAATACACCCCAAAGCATTTAGAAATAGATAGGATGAAAAATACGATTCACACTGCTTCCGTGACTACACCCTAAATTACCACACCAATCACACGAAACTCGACGAAAACGTGATTGACATATTTCGGGACAAAGAGAGTGAAAATATTACACAAGAGAATTATTAAAGTTCTAGTAAATAATTATATAGTCTGTGTGAGAAATAAAATTGAGCAATTTTGTAAGATCTGGTCCTGGTGGTTCCATCGTCGTAATTTTCCCACAAGTTTAATCAAACGTTTACGAAAAACTTGATGGAATTTTTATATTTTATCTTGCGAATATCATTTTAAACCCGTAATGAACGTCTAAATTAAAATTTGGCATACCTGTTAAATTTACATATGTTACGCAATATTTAGTAATATTTATTCTTCGACCATTTTTTTCGCAGAAGAGAAAATGAGGAGGAGCTCGCAGGGACGCGGAGAAGAAGTGTTGCCCTGCACCGGTACTGAAAGTTCACTTCTTCATTATTAGCTGTACTTTTCCTGATTTAAGTTTTAATATCTATTATATTTAATAATTTCCTAGCCGTAGACATTATACTTAGTCTCTCAATTCGATTGATTGTTTGAATCTAGAAATAAACGCCCACAATAACACGCTTTCCATTTTTTAATCAATTACATGGATTATAATGGTAGGAGTATAGTAACAGAAATCCCTCGCTTATCATAGGAGACCGCAAAGTGCCGTCATAATTTAAGTTAAAGTGAAACGCTTTATAAACAGAAAAATTCATCGTTGACACATTCATGAAGCTCTCTCATTCTAAAGAGTATAAATTAAACTGTAAGAGAACAATCGTAACATAATTCATTTTCAGGGCTTTAGTTTTCCACTATGCAAAATGCAAACTGTGAATAGTAATTGTTATGGAGGTGATTAAACCTTTCTTCTTACAAGGATTCTCACACCTTCCTGAAAAGATAAAAGCGGCACCCCACACTAGATTTTGGGAATTGATTGTCGTATTATGACATTTTGTTTAGTTTCTGATTTTAATCGAAAATTTTCTTTCGTGTATCAAGTAGTATGGTCATTTGAGACATATTTAACATTTTTCCGAGTGAATTATTCTTTCCAATATTAAAGAAAAATTGATGCCTTAAAAATATTCCATTTTCCTTTACATTCCTTTGTTTGAAACATTACTGAGCAAAAATTTATCATATAAAGTGCTTCTCTTTCCACCAACCTTGCACTTTATCGAAGCTATCAAGTTATTCATTTAATATTCATCCATATATTGTGACCTAACGGTGCATGAAGGTTAAAATTAGAAAAATAATAATTTTTAAATATGTTTAAACGTAATAAAGATACATATCTTTGAATATTAAAAAAATACTGTGGCAAATTAAGGTTATGAAATTCGAAGTGTGATGTCCTTAAGTATCTGTTAGAAACCCAAAAGAATGTCTCATGAGCTTTGCTTTGAATAAAAATTGCGATAATAGCGATTGCTGTCTTAAACACACGAGAAACAATTCTCAAGAATATTATATTTTCCCTTGGTTGTTCCATAATAATTACAGAAGTTACAGTTTATGTGTAACATTTAACGGAACCAATCTCATTTTTTAAAATCCCTACTTAATTGTTTTATGATGAAACTATTATGTTTGATAGTTTATTTAGTTTCAATAAAGTGTTTATATATTTTTCTATCCTACGGTTGGCATGCCATTGAGATATTAGCGTTGACTATTAATTAATGCTCATCAGTAAAAATTATCCTATGATCAAGTAATATGTTGCATTTATCGCACGGCCAATTTATATGATATTTCTGATGCGATTCTATTTTTTTACATAGACAAGACACCGAAGGCGCCGTGGTTGTCCGAAGGACAAGAAGCGGAGCCGTTTACGGTTCATACCGGAAAAATCATAATTTCTTTCGTTCCACTTGATGCACTTTGAATTTGAGTGGTACATTCCTTTTTTTTCCAAAGAATATCATGCATATACTATGCAATCACTTATTCCCTCCTTTTCTTTTTCAGGCTATGAGGAGCAGTGAAAACTCCCAAAGGAATAATTGCAAAATGAAAAATATTTTGTTTATAAAGAAATAGATGTTGTACCAATGTTGCTTCTTGTTTTATTTTTATTCCTATAACTTCGCTGGAACTAACCACATCTTATTTACAACACATTAATAAACGCATACAGTATACCGTTTATATTTTTCTTATATACACAAAATCCTGATCTCTCCGTGTCCGCGCGACCTTCCGGTCGCGCATCGTTCAGTCGATCGCTCCAGGTTGGCAATTTGCCACCTTCTACGACCTTTATGTGTTGCGAGCTTATTGTCTTTTATGCGTGTTATTTTGGCTTTACAATATACCTAGTAGGTGTGTATGGCGAAGGAAGAAGAGGAAAGAACTCGCAAGGGACTTGCAAAATATACATTTATTAACCTCTTAAAACTAACTCATTCCTTTCATGAGTGAACCAAAATTAAAAAAAATAATAAACATCATAATACTATAAAACCATAAAAAGGGGGGTTAAAAGGGAACAAAAAATTGGGGAGACATGGCAAACATTGCCGGAGTGCTTGAGGAGAGGTGGGGGAAGGTTGGCGGCAACTGCCCTTGCCAGGTCCGCGACCCGCAATGCTCTCAGCTGCTTTGCGTAGAGATTTACGGAAAGTATGTTTTCCAAACCAACTTTTTTATTTTATGTAGGATTCTTTTAATTCTTTTTATATTAGGTTCCTGTAATTTAGTTTTTGTGTTTTACGCATTCAAATTTTAGGTGGAACGCTTACTTTCTTTTTTTTTAACTTTTCTTTCTCTTTTAAGTTGGGTTTGTTTAAAATATAATTCATTTTTTCTGAAACCACAAAACGATATAAACATAGAAGCACAATTTGACTTCAATTTACGAATTCTAGAAAAATATTACTACTTCTATTGTTAGTATTAAGCAACAGAAATAGGAAAGTTTGTGCCTTCACTACGGAAGGAGTATTTCTTTTGGTCGTTTAAACTTGCATTTTTTTGTCGCGTCGTATTGCCAAAGTCGGACGGTGAGTGGGTTGAACTGTAGGGACTGTTCGAAGCGCTGGGCGTGCTTGCGAACGAAGTCGTGTATCCTGGGGATTTTGTGCGCGTTTCTAATCTCGTAAGTAGGAACGAGTCGGGGACTGTTTGTGATGTAGCGCAGTGTGACGTTTTGGAATGTTTCTAATTTCCGCATGTTAGTTTTCGCCGTGTTACCGAATAGCTCGCATCCGTACAGCAGGGTTGGCCGAATGTGAGATAGGTATAGCCGAACTTTTTCCCCCATAGTCAATTTGAATTTTTGCTTACGAGGGGCATGAGTAATTTCCTCATATCCCTCGCTTTATTTATCGCCTGCTGTACGTGTGCACCCCATGTCAGTTTCCGATCGAGGTGTAACCCTAAGAATTTGTGTTTGCTTCGCATCGGTATTTCGGTGCCTCGGAATTCGAGGCGAAGGGAGGGCGTTAATTTTAGCTTCTTGGTAAAGTTGACAAGAACGCTTTTATCGGCGTTAATCTCAACTTTCCAGTCCAGCGTCCACTTTTCTAACAGGTTCAGATGATTTTGGATACGTCTTACAGCTACGTTGACCTGTTGCGACTGCGAAGAGATCGCAGTGTCATCCGCAAACATGTAGACTTGAGTTTGTGGAGAAGAAGGAAAGTCATTAACGAAGAGGGGCGGGCGCCACAAGAAATCCTCTTAGAAGAAGAGAGCCGACCATCCACAGCGACTCGCAGGGACCTTCCGAAGAGGAAGCTTTTGCAGATCTTTTGCAAGTACAATGGAAAATCCATTGCGGCGAGTTTGAGTAGCAGGCCTTCGTGCCACACCTGATCGAAGACCTTGGCGACGTCTAGGAAAAGGACTTCCGGCCGGTAAGGCATGCGTTGTAGAGGTTTGTGATAGACGAAATAGCACCGGGAGTGAGATTCATGAGCATCCGGTTACTAACTTCGTCTAGGCCTGAAGCCTTGCGGAGGTTAAGCTCCTTGATGAGCTGTAGTGTTTCATCGTCCGTAGTGGGAACTGGGGGTGGGCAGGGGGAGAGGCTAAGCAAGATTAAATTCTTCCTCGCCTCCTCCTCCGTCTTAGTCTTTTCCCAGTCCTCGCGTAGCTTCATGGTGCCGGCCAAATGCTCCGCAAACAGCTCGGCGTCGTGAATGAACTCGTGTTAATACACCCCCTGCCACACACCCTTGCGGTGGCTTGCAGGGTAAACTGTAGATGTAGATGTAGATGTCCAGGTGCCTGAGGGGCGTCGGTATGCGCGCTTGACCCGTCAGCCGCTTGGCCATTTTCCAAGTCGAGCCGTCTTCCAAGGAGAGGGAGGAGATCTTCCTCTCCCACTCCCGGTTGTGAAATTCCATCATTCCTTTCTTAACACGATAAGAAAGGAAGTTGTATAGTCTTTTGTCGAGCTGGTCGCGATTGCGTTGCCATCTTCCCCTAACGCGGTTTCGCTCCCTGATGAGGTCGATTAGGGGTTGGGGTAGAGATGGGACCGGAGGCTTCGCTCGAACCCGGGGAAGCGATGCCAGCCTGTAAGCGCTGGATATCGCGCCCGTGATTCGGCTAACCTGCGCGTTCACACCCTCGATGGTGGGATCGATAAGGCGCGGTAATGAGGCGAACGTCTCGTCGATAGATGATTTGTACATGCTCCAATCTGTACGGATGATGGGGAGAGAGGGAGAGATGGTCAGTCATAATGTCGATCCTTATAGGATAGTGGTCTGAGGTAAGCGCTTTGATTACTCGTGGAGTTCCGTGGCTGTAAAAATTTTTGGTCAGGGCGAAGTCCAGGACGTCGTCTCCCTCAGGACCGGAAGATCTGACGTGCGTCGCCGAGAACGGCGCTTCGATCTAGGCCATCGCCGTCGCTGCAAAATTACGGAGAATTGGTTCGTTAGAATTCCCATGACGACATCCGAATTGGATGCACTTGGAATTCCTGACGCCTACATAGATGGCCGGTTTTTCCGTGACGAGCCGCTCCAGGTCAGCCTCCAGGAGCCGTTTGGATGCGGGTTGGTAAACAGAGTAGATATGAAGGTTGCCCGTCGAATGATGAATCGAGATACCGATGCTTTCTAGTTGGCTAAGGGCATCCGAGTTCAGTGGGGAGTGTTTTATTGTGGATTTGACTGCGACACGCCACCATGAGGGGTTTTGCGGTCTCGCCGGTATATTTTATAATTTGGTAGCCAAAATCTTTTGGCGTGCATGAGATGCGTCTCATGAAGGGCGACGACATCGTAGCTGCCAGAACTGATGAAGTGAATAAACTTTTTTGCCCTAGAGAGGATACCGCTGGCATTCCATGACACCAACATGAGAAACCGCGGCTCGCGCTTAGAAGCCATTATCCAGGATCGCGCCAATCTCCCGTAGGATAAATAGCTTCTTCTCGGCTAACGATGAGAATTTTGATAGGTTATCTAGAACCGATATCATCCAGGCGCCGAGTCCCTGGTTTGAAGTAGGGGGGAAGGAGGGGAAGAGGGTCGCTAGGAAGGAGGGGAAGAGGGTCGCTAGGAAGGAGGCGAAGGGACCGACGGGCGAGAAGGCTGAGGAGTGGGGGCGGCCGCAGGAATGTTTCTCGCTTGCACTGCCGCGAGGCGAGGGTCGGCGGGAGAAGGGGGAGGGAAGGCAGAGGGACGAGGGGCTGGGTGGAGGGAGGGTAGGGTAGGGTGGGTTGCGGCCGAGAAAATGAACGGAGAGTTAGCGGGAGGAGGGGCGGCTCGGCTCGAGAACCAAGCGTTAGTGGCGAGGATGGGGTCGGGGAAAAAGTTTCGCGTCGCTCGGGCTGATCCTCGCGACGTGTTTGTGCTGGACCGCAGCCTGCGACTCTTGAGGATGCCCTGATATGTCTGGCATCCCCGATAATTGGCAGGGTGATATTTGTGGCAATTCACGCATAGCGCCGGCGCAGTGCGATCTCTCTTAGGGCAGTCACTCGTGAGATGCGCCTCGAGGCATTTCACGCAACGCGCCTTATCAGCGCAGTATTTTTTAGTATGGCCGAAGTTCTGGCAGCGCTGGCACTGAACTATGCCCTTAGGCTTTACGTATGGCCTGATGTCTACATTAGACGAGCCCATCAGAATGGTCGTGTCGAGGATCTTGGCGCACTTTTCCAAAATTACGTGAAATACCGGGGTGGTTCTCCTGGGGACGGTGTGAAGCCCAGCGTCGCGTTCTTCCCTCGACGGCTTGATTGACTTTATCTGCGTCACTACCTTGACGCCCCAACCAAGCCGTTCGAGGTCTTGTTTTAATGATGCCGCGGTGGCATGCTCGTGAAGCGAGCGTGCGGTATATTGGGGGAGGCCGTCCTCAGGCAGCTGGTATCCCGAAAAGGCCAGATTGCGGGACTGAAAAATATCCCGCGTTCTGCGGTAGTCCGCAGCGCTGGCACGCTGAATGTGCATAGAGCTGCGGCCTTTCACTTTGCAGACGGGCTGCTCCTGTAACTCATCGAGTAGAGCCTGGTAAGTGGACTCCCAGGCTCTCGTGTCCCGCAAAATTAGCACCGGGATTTTGGCTGATTTAGCCGTAGGAACCACCTCCATCGCGGTCGCGGTGTCCCCAGGAGTTATCGGGGCGAAGCGGTTTGACGTGGCTGTCAATGACTCTTGGGATGCAATTCGAATCCTTTTGAGGTTGACAGCCTTTTTGCCTTCGAAGAGGGTGAAGCCCTCGTCGATCTAATGCGTCGCCGGTTGAGGTGGGGCGCCGAGTACGATCGGATTTTTTTGTGTTGCGGAATAAGCTCGCAACACATCTAACGCCGCCGAAACGGCGGAAGGCACTTTGGGGCTTACCGATTGCTCTGGATCGGCGGAGGACTCGCTGCCGGCGGACAGCTGGTCTTTCGGCTGCGGTGCTGGTGGAGACGGCGTGGTCTGGGCGGGGTCGGGCTGTGTCGCCTCGTCGGGAAGCGGCTTCCCCTTCTTCCCTACTTTCTTGGCCTTTTGCCTTGCGGGCTGCTGCGTTTCACGGGGCAGTTGCACCGGCTTGGTGACGGCCGCAGTATGGACTTCGGTGGCCGATTTGGCAGATGCCTTCGGCATCACGGTGTGGTAGGGTGATATGGGGCGGAGGGAGAAGGGGACGAAGGTTAAGGGGGCGGCTTTCGCCGGGGGAACGGTTGCTCCCGATATGACTACCGGGGAGTCCGTCTTCGCTGCCGTTTCGCTCGTGGAGTCAGAGACGCAATGCACTTTTCCGGCGGGTAGAATAATAAATATTTCTCAAGATAGGAGTCAACAAATCGTATAGTGAATCAATCAATGAATTACTGAATCAATCTAATCGAATGAATATCAATCCAATCATGAATCCAATAATCTCGAATCCATCGAATAATCGAATCCAATCAATTTATGTACACAAAATAATTCTTATCTATTATATATAGACGCTTCTTACCAGTGGCGGCTCGTAGCTAAAATTAGTGGGGGTGCTGCTCCAGAAAATTTTTAGCCTTTGTTTTATAATTGTGTAAAAGGAAAAAAACATGTATAAAAAGAAAATTTATTCAGGAACTTGATAAGATCTTAACAAAAAAAACCAAACATTTTTTACTTACTTTAACTTAAATTGTTACAGTTCAAGCTTGATCTATTCATTTAAAAATGAAATCCATTCTTCTTGTTTTAATTTGCGCAAAAAGTTCAATAATTTTCTCCTTGATCTCTGGATGACAATTGAGCAAATTTTTCTCCATTGAAAGTACTGCAAGCGCATTCAGTCTTTCCGAATTCATAGTGCTTCTTAAAAAAGTTTTTATTCTTTTCAATGTTGAAAAGCAGAGCTCTGCCTCTGATGTAGTCATGGGAATTGTCAAGAGGATTTTTATCAGTTTCGTAATTTCACTAAAAACATCATCTAGATTATTTTCCAAGATAAATTTCAGCAGCTCAATTAATTTGCAATATTCATGAATATCAGTCCTACAATAGAATACTTTTAGTTCAGTTTCAAGCTTTTCTTTGTCAATCATGGGATAAGCTTCAGTGGTCAGTACTATCTCTTTTGTGGGATGTTCATTCTTAAATCTAGTGAAGCATTTCTTGTTGAACAATTTAGCAGCTACTAAGTGTTTAGTGGAAGAATATCTGTCGATTATATCACACACTTTCTTATCTTCTGCCATGAGTGAGCTGTGAAAACTTAAGCTGTTGAAGTTCACTTACAGTCACAGAACTTATTTCTTGGAGATGCAAGGCCATGGTTAAAGTTTTCTGTTAAATAAAAGAACCGAAAAAAAATGAATCAAATAGAATAGCTGGAAGCAGAATAACAATCTAATTCTACACTCTTCTACACTTTATCACATTCAAGAATATGGTACACGGTTTTTAAGCGCAACACACGCTGAGTAAAAAAAACTTCCTTCCACCATCACGCCAGAGCCGGCGCTGCGAGAGCAACAGTGCTCTCTCTACCTGCCAGTCCCGCCTTCCTCCCCACCCCTCCTCCTATGTGCGCATGCGCACAACAGTCAAACACCACGTCGCTGGCACTGTGAAGCGCACAGTTCCATACAAAATTTTTGTATCTTTTTCATAAACTGGGGGATGGCTACTGAAGTACTGACATTAAGCTTAAGGAATATATATTGTACTACAAAAATAAAGAAAGAATTAAAGAAAAAAGGACTCATTATATTAAATGTTATCGATAATATCAAGTGGAAATAGGGGGTGCTGCAGTTCCGCAGTGCCTATACACGAGCCGCCACTGCAGTTCTTACATATGATATCATTGTATATAGGCGTTAAATTTAGAAACGACAATTATATTCAAGTACATTTTAAGCGTTTATAGAAGTCTGAAATTATGACATTAAAAATACGTTTGAAAATGTTTTCTCCGAAAATTTTAAGATTTTCCGAATTAATTTCTTTAATGCATACTTTTATATTTTTTCTTTTTGTTTCGAGTTAACTGCAAATTTTGTTGAACTTGAAGGCATGAAAAACTCTCAGAATCGTTTTCTAGTTCTTCATTTATAAATTCGACAAATTTATCACTCACTATTTTTATTTCTGTAAATTTATTCATATCCTCTGATATTGTTTTCACAGTTGCATGAACCGTAGCAAAAGCGCTTGATAATATTTTATTATTAGTTTGCAAATATTTCGAAAGACTTGTTGTAATTGAAAATAATTTTAAATAAACATGTGCAGTTAATATGATTTTGTACTTAAGATTGAATGCGGTGAAATTAATTTGAGATGTAAATCTTGAATCTTCACTTATATCTTTTAAAGTTTTGCAAATTTGTGTGAAAATTGATGATTGTGGATCATCATAACTTACTCAAAGCGGGGAGGGGAAAGATGCTGACTTGCGGATAAATCACAGGACATGACTATAAGTACACAACAGGGGACGGAAGGATTGAGATAGTGAGAGGCAATGATAAAAGAAGTAAGAGACGTAAAAGATTTGGAAAGATTACTACGAGGAAACTTAGTTAAAAACGCACAAAATCCGTTTTACCATATTTCTAAACTCACGGAGAAAAAAATATTAAATTACGGTTTTTAACAGCCGATCGGCCCGGCCCCACCGGAAAATGTCCCGGTGTCTCGCCGGGCCAGTCCAACCCTGGATTCATCTCATAAGAATTAATTCCTCATCTCAAGTTTCCATAACTTAATTCTTTAGGAAGGTTATTAAAAATTATAGTGCTGTGATTTGACGAATAAGAATGTCGAAAAGAGTAACATTCAAAAGCGAGTCAAAATGGGAATCAACAAATGAATGATAACGATCTTAGTTTTATTAGTAGCGAAATTCAAATTAAGCCCACATTTTTAAACAGTGTAATAGGTGTAATGGATGGCAATCTGCAATTGAGTTTTCGACAAGATTCCAATTTCACTTTATAAGATTATAAAATACGCGGCCATAATTACTATCAAACCGTAAAATATAGGAGGGACTGATGTTAGTACATATATCGGCTATTTTGTGGAACTACAGCTTCACTTTGCGTACGGCCTATCCAGCCTAGTATCCCGACCTGTTAATTCTACGATCGTGGTCCGAACTAACGTGGTTTACCTTCATAAGACTAGAACATCGAAAAAAACTTTTGCTCAACTGGAGGGAGGGTTTAACTCCCATAACCCCTCCCTAGATACGCCACTGGCCGGCACATTGTTCTTTCGCATGAGGCCGTAGATTTCCATGCAACGGCCCTGTTGTTCAACGATCTTAATGAAATTTTATTCATGTGCGAAAATTAAAACGGTCTTTTTCCCCGGAAAATGCTCGAAAATCCGTATTCTCTTCTTGAGTCTTCGTCTGATTCCTTGCATCATTACTTCCGTTACTTAATTCGCCAGCCGTCTCACTCCATATTTCGTATTGCCTGTTCACTATTAGGCGACTCAATATAAGAAGGAGTAGATGAGGTTTAATCAATCCAATAACCAAAGCGATCGATTATAACAGGTAGTGGTCGGGAAGAAATTCCTAGCCAAATGGGCGCATGACGTAAGCTAATGTGGGGTGGGGGAGGTGGACAGAAAAACGACCTTGGCCTAGAGTGGAGCTCAACAGCTGTGCCCTGGCAATAAGATTTTAAGTTTCCCTAGAAAACTTGAAAATAGTCGTAGCATAAAATCGACCTTTGAAAGTGTACTATGTTCGGCAGTGCGACACTTTTTACGCGTGGAAAGTGAAATTTTTCATTAAATAATGGAAATTTTATAAAGGTAACCAAGAGTAAAATTGTCCTTCATTAAATATTTATTTCATATAAATATCATGTAGTATTTTAAAACCGGAAAAATGCGAAATTTACACGGTGGTTTTTGTGATTGCATGCAGATTAATGATTTACTCATTTACGCCATTTATTGGCTAGATTGATATTTTTCATCATCTTTTAGACTCCGCAGATGTTCTCCATTAGTCATAACTTCTACTGCAAATTTTGGCTATCTGTAAATTAAGTTCCTCTGGAAACTCCATGGAGTGTTATTTAATAGACCTCAGTCGAAGCATTTCTTTTGAGAAAAGAAGTCAAGAATTGTGGTTTGAGCAATAGCATCTGCAGAGATTTTCATCAAAATCACTACCGCGAATATTGCCTGCTGGCATTTCACCTCAACCGGATTGAAGGAACTCTTCTGGGAATTTAGAAAAAACCACGGTGCGAGTGTATGTGTAAATTTGGTGGGAATTATTTGAGTCAGAATAATTTATATAGTGAGATCTCAGTCTCTTGTTGAAATTCAAAGTATGCGCATTGGTTTCTAAAGAACTCTCCTTATGTGGTGTGGTCATCTAAATCTCGCACAGTAACTCGTTCAAGTTTCCAATAGAGAACAATCAACTGTTAAGTTTTAAAATACTTTAACACTAATGGACGCGGCCGAGATTTGGTGGAATTCCATCATAAAGATATAATGTGACCTCCCTCCCCAAAAAAACCACACATCCACAAGGTCTGTTTAGTAGTATGTGCATCAAATTTTAAGTCTCTAAGTTTCTTAGTTTTCGAGAAATGCTGTAAGGTATGATTTGTGTGTATGAGTGGGTGGGAGTTGACATTTCTCATCGTTAAAAACATGAAAAATTCCCATTATTCTGATTAAAACCAACTTTACGTGTTATTTCGATACAGATTTGGATCCTTACGTAGAAAATGAACTTTAGACTATAGCAATATTACCGTTCAAGTCCCTAGCTCGTATCGTAGTTCTACCTAATTTGAATATGCAGCTTAATAAATCTCAACAATGATTTTCCTGCTTTTACTCAAGCCGGCAAATTCAACAATTAGTATACGGATTCCTTCGCCTCCACAACAATTCTCGCCCATAAGTTGTTGCCAAGCAACATAAATCTAATCTACAAACTCAGTTGTATTTATGATGTGGGAAATGTGGGTATTCTGTTTCGTGCGCAAACTCTGGTACTATTTGGAGATGCTGCTTTTCATAATTTGGATTGCGACTATGTACATGGAGGGCACATCGGATTCCATTGAGAGGTAACGCAGCCTGATCTTTATCTATTATAAATAGCTGCTTCTTACATAAGATATAAGATATGGGAGGATATATAAGTTGTGGTACCTATATCTAGAAGGGCTAGTAACCTAAAATTTTGTAGGATGATAGGTCATTTCATTCAGCTAACGGAGATAATTGAAAACTCCACAGATGCTCATTTTTAGGGGATATTTTCGACCACAATTGTTCATTCTAATACCCCATAAGTGAAGCACGGTAATCTGAGGAGGACTTTATAAAATTGCGTTTTTACATTCGTTAAAATCAAGATAGAAACTCGAAATTAAAAGGGTTATATAGCTATAGAAATTAGCTTTATTATGCTTTAAAATTAACTTCAAATACGTGCCAAATTGGTATTTAAATGTCTTTTTAATTGGAATAGAGTAACATTTTAAATAATCAAACACATCAATTACCATGGCAAACGGGCACAATGTTTTTAAATGGGTGTTGGTAATCTGCATTATAATAGCATCTATTCAATTCTTTTTAATAGGGAATTTATATGCTACTTATAATCTGGTTGATTTCAAACAAAGACGTTTACATGTGATGATGACGTCATCATTTCAAAACACGAGATATCACATTAAAAAAACATTACTTCTTTCAGTTATGGAGATTGATTATCTATATACGTATTATATTAGCTTTGATGCAGTGCTTTTCACGAGAGTTCGTAGATTATACTATATTGCAATTTATTTAAAACTACGGCGCAAACTTATGACGACGTCATAATCTTATAAGACGAAATTTTAGCAAAATGTGGTAAAACTTTTGTCGAGTTCTGTAAAGTTTTCTGAGAAAGTTTTAACTTCAATTATTGCACGAAATGATGGATAAAATTGAAATATGATCTGAATAAACTGCTGAAACAGTAATGCCGTACGTTTCTATTAATAAACGACGAAAAACCATAATGACTTTATATTCAATCGCGATTGTTTATCTGGATACGAAAAGATATCCAAATTTTGCCATGGATTTTAGTGTGTTGCATGGGCTATTGTCTTGAAGATGGTTACTGTTATTGCTAATACAGGAGGAGATGAATCACGAAACGTGAAATACGAAAACTTGGACGCGAGCCGATTGCCAGAGAATTTGGAAATTACGGATAGGTGCGTTAATTTCGAAGAAATTTGGAAATACGTATTCTGCGAGAACTCATGCAATTTATTATTTTACATATATGGGTTCCGCGTGGCTCAAATGCTGCTGCCTTGTTGATGGCGGTGGTTTATTTACAAGTTTAGCTCTTTTATTGGGAATTTAAAATCGATTTAGGAATGTGATTAGACATGCACGCTTTATAATAAAGAATAATGGAATATGAGGACGCCATTATCTTCTATCAAATAGGCATTTAAAGAAAACTTATTCGGTTAATCTTTAACGTAAAAGATCCAGCGCCCCAATCTGCGCAAAAATATCTAATTTCTCCACTTTTCCTTCGTAATTATTCGGGGTCAGCTCGAATTACTTGGTGAATATCTCTCGATACTTGAAAGAAGACTGCGTTTTGGTCCATCCCCATTTCACTACCCACATTGGTTATGAGCATTTAATTCAGTTTTGTCGCGTGTTTCGTGCTGCTAGCTAAATGTGAAATACATCCCAAAGCATTTAGAAATAGATAGGATGAAAAATACGATTCACACTGCTTCCGTGACTACACCCTAAATTACCACACCAATCACACGAAACTCGACGAAAACGTGATTGACATATTTCGGGACAAAGAGAGTGAAAATATTACACAAGAGAATTATTAAGGTTCTAGTAAATAATTATATAGTCTGTGTGAGAAATAAAATGAGCAATTTTGTAAGATCTGGTCCTGGTGGTTCCATCGTCGTAATTTTCCCACAAGTTTAATCAAACGTTTACGAAAAACTTGATGGAATTTTTATATTTTATCTTGCGAATATCATTTTAAACCCGTAATGAACGTCTAAATTAAAATTTGGCATACCTGTTAAATTTACATATGTTACGCAATATTTAGTAATATTTATTCTTCGACCATTTTTTTCGCAGAAGAGAAAATGAGGAGGAGCTCGCAAGGACGCGGAGAAGAAGTGTTGCCCTGCACCGGTACTGAAAGTTCACTTCTTCATTATTAGCTGTACTTTTCCTGATTTAAGTTTTAATATCTATTATATTTAATAATTTCCTAGCCGTAGACATTATACGTAGTCTCTCAATTCGATTGATTGTTTGAATCTAGGAATAAGCGCCCACAACCACACGCTTTCCATTTTTTAATCAATTACATGGATTATAATGGTAGGAGTATAGTAACAGAAATCCCTTGCTTATCATAGGAGACCGCAAAGTGCCGTCATAATTTAAGTTAAAGTGAAACGCTTTATAAACAGAAAAATTCATCGTTGACACATTCATGAAGCTCTCTCATTCTAAAGTGTATAAATTATCTGTAAGAGACCAATCGTAACATAATTCATTTTCAGGCCTTTAGTTTTTCCACTATGCAAAATGCAAACTGTGAATAGTAATTGTTATGGAGGTGATTAAACCTTTCTTCTTACAAGGATTCTCACACCTTCCTGAAAAGATAAAAGCGGCACCCCACACTAGATTTTTGGAATTGATTGTCGTATTATGACATTTTGTTTAGTTTCTGATTTTAATCGAAAATTTTCTTTCGTGTATCAAGTAGTATGGTCATTTGAGACATATTTAACATTTTTCCAAGTTAATTATTCTTTCCAATATTAAAGAAAAATTGATATCCTTAAAATAATTCCATTTTCCTTTACATTCCTTTGTTTGAAACATTACTGAGCAAATATTTATCATATAAAGTGCTTCTCTTTCCGCTAACCTTGCACTTTATCGAAGCCATCAACTTATTCATTTAATATTCTTCCATATATTGTGACCTAAGGGTGCATGAAGTTAAAAATTAAAAATAATTATTTTTATATATGTTTCACCGTAATAGAGATAAATTTCTTTGAATGTTAAAAAATTACTGTGGCAAATTAAGGTGATGAAAGTCGAAGTGTGAGATGTCCTTAAGTATCTGTTAGAAACCCAAAAGAATGTCTCATGAGGTTTGCTTTGAATAAAAATTGCGATAATAGCGATTGCTGTCTTAAACACACGAGAAACAATTCTCAAGAATATTATATTTTCCCTTGTTTGTTCCATAATAATTACAGAAGTTAAAGTTTATGTGTAACATTTAACGGAACCAATCTCATTTTTTAAAAATCCCTACTTAATTGTTTTATGATGAAACTATTAAGTTTGATAGTTTATTTAGTTTCAATAAAGGGTTTATATATTTTTCTATCCTACGGTTTGCATGCAATTGAGATATTAGCGTTGACTATTAATTAATGCTCATCAGTAAAAATTATCCTATGATCAAGTAATATGTTGCATTTATCGCACGGCCAATTTATATGATATTTCTGATGCGATTCTATTTTTTTACATAGACAAGACACCGAAGGAGCCGTGGTTGTAAGGACGACAAGAAGCGGAGCCGTTTACGGTTCATATCGGTAAAAAACATAATTTCTTTCGTTCCACTTGATGCACTTTGAATTTGAGTGGTACATTCCTTTTTTTCCCAAAGAATATCATGCATATACTATGCAATCACTTATTCCCTCCTTTTCTTTTTCAGGCTAAGAGGAGCAGTGAAGACTCCCAAAGGGAAAATTGCAAAATGAAAAATATTTTATGTTTATAAATAAATAAATGTTTTAGCAATGTTGCTTCTTGTTTTATTTTTATTCCTATAACTTCACTGGAACTAACCACATCTTATTCACAACACATTAATAAACGCATACGGTATAACGTTTATATTTTTCTTATGTGCACAAAATAATTCTTATCTACGCTTCTTACTTATGATATCATTGTATATAGGCGTTTAATTTAGAAACTCAAAAATGTCACGACAATTATATTCAAACACATTTTCTTCGTGAACTTCTGATTAAATCAGATACTTGAATATCTTAGTAAAATTTTTCATTAATTTTTCAAGATTAACAAAATCGGTTTTCTTAACAACATTCTTGAAAAAATTCGAATTAAAGAAATTAAAATTCCTTTATCAAATCATTACTATTTAAAAAGCGTTTTTAAAAGTCTGAAATTTCGGCAGTACAAATACGCTTGAAAATGTTTTCTCCGAAATTTTTAAGATTTTCCGAATTAATTTCTTTAATGCATACTTTTATATTTTTTGTTTTTGTTTCGAGTTACCAGCAAATTTTGTTGAACTTGAAGGCATGAAAAACTCTCAGAATCGTTTTCTAGTTCTTCATTTATAAATTCGACAAATTTATCACTCACTATTTTTATTTCTGTAAATTTATTAATATCCTCTGATATTGTTTTCTCAGTTGCATGAACCGTAGCAAAATTGATGATTGTGGATCATGATAACTTACTCAAAGCGGGGAGGGGAAAGATGCTGACTTGCGGATAAATCACAGGACATGACTATAAGTACACAACAGGGGACGGAAGGATTGAGATAGTGAGAGGCAATGATAAAAGGAGTAAGAGACCTAAAAGATTTGGAAAGATTACTACGAGGAAACTTAGTTAAAAACGCACAAAATCCGTTTTACCATATTTCTAAACTCACGGAGAAAACAATATTAAATTACGGTTTTTAACAGCCGATCGGCCCGGCCCCACCGGAAAATGTCCCGGTGTCTCGCCGGGCCAGTCCAACCCTGGATACATCTCATAAGAATTAATTCCTCATCTCAAGTTTCCATAACTTAATTCTTTAGGATGGTTATTAAAAATTATAGTGCTGTGATTTGTCGAATAAGAATGTCGAAAAGAGTAACATTCAAAAGCGAGTCAAAATGGGAATCAACAAATGAATGATAACGATCATAGTTTTATTAGTAGCGAAATTCAAATTAAGCCCACATTTTTAAACAGTGTAATTGGTGTAATGGATGGCAATCTGCAATTGAGTTTTCGACAAGATTCCAATTTCACTTTATAAGATTATAAAATACGCGGCCATAATTACTATCAAACCGTAAAATATAGGAGGGACTGATGTTAGTACATCTATCGGCTATTTTGTGGAACTACAGCTTCACTTTGCGTACGACCAATCCAGCCTAGTATCCAGACCTGTTAATTCTACGACCGTGGTCCGAACTAACGTGGTTTATTTACCTTCATAAGATTAGAACATCGAAGAATACTTTGGCTCAAGGGGAGGGAGGGTTTAACTCCCAAAACCCCTCCCTAGATACGCCACTGGCCGGCACATCGTCTTTTCGCATGAGGCCGTAGATTTCCATGCAACGGCCCTGTTGTTCAACGTTCTTAATGAAATTCTATTCATGTGCGAAAATTAAAATGGTCTTTTTCCCCGGAAAATGATTGAAAATCCGTATTCTCTTCTTGAGTCTTCGTCTGATTCCTTGCATCATTACTTCCGTTACTTAATTCGCCAGCCGTCTCACTCCATATTTCGTATTGCCTGTTCACTATTAGGCGAATCAATATAAGAAGGAGTAGATGAAGTTTAATCACTCCAATAACCAAAGCGATCGATTATAACAGGTAGTGTTCGGGAAGAAATTTCTAGCCAAATGGGCGCATGACGTAAGCTAATGTGGGGTGGGGGAGGTGGACAGAAAAACGACCTTGGCCTAGAGTGGAGCTCAACAGCTGTGCCCTGGCAATAAGAATTTAAATGTTCCTAGAAGAACTCGAAAATAGTCGTAGCATAAAATCGACCTTTGAAAGTGTACTATGATCGCAAGTGCGAAAGTTTTTACGCGTGGAAAATGAAAATTTTCATTAAATAATGGAAATTTCATAAAACTAACCAAGAGTAAAATTTTCCTTCATTAAATATTTATTTCATATAAATATCATGTAGTATTTTAAAACCGGAAAAATGCAAAAATTTACACGGTGGTTTTTGTGATTGCATGTAGATTAATGATTTACTCATTTACGCCATTTATTGGCTAGATTGATATTTTCATCATCTTTTGGACTCCGCAGATGTTTTCCATTAGTCTTAACTTCTACTGCAAATTTTCATCAAAATAACTACCGCGAATATAGCCTGCTGGCATTTAACCTCAACCGGATTGAAGGAACTCTTCTGGGAATTTAGAAAAAACCACGGTGCGAGTGTATGTGTAAATTTGGTGGGAATTATTTGAGTCAGAATAATTTATATAGTGAGATCTCAGTCTCTTGTTGAAATTCAAAGTATGCGCATTGGTTTCTAAAGAACTCTCCTTATGTGGTGTGATCATCTAAATCTCGCACAGTAACTCGTTCAAGTTTCCAATAGAGAACAATCAACTGTTAAGTTTTAAAATACTTTAACACTAATGGACGCGGCCGAGACTTGGTGGAATTCCATCATAAAGATATAATGTGACCTCCCTCCCCAAAAAAACCACACATCCACAAGGTCTGTTTAGTAGTATGTGCATCAAATTTTAAGTCTCTAAGTTTCTTAGTTTTCGAGAAATGCTGTAAGGTATGATTTGTGTGTATGAGTGGGTGGGAGTTGACATTTCTCATCGTTAAAAACATGAAAAATTCCCATTATTCTGATTAAAACCAACTTTACGTGTTATTTCGATACAGATTTGGATCCTTACGTAGAAAATGAACTTTAGACTATAGCAATATTACCGTTCAAGTCCCTAGCTCGTATCGTAGTTCTACCTAATTTGAATATGCAGCTTAATAAATCTCAACAATGATTTTCCTGCTTTTACTCAAGCCGGCAAATTCAACAATTAGTATACGGATTCCTTCGCCTCCACAACAATTCTCGCCCATAAGTTGTTGCCAAGCAACATAAATCTAATCTACAAACTCAGTTGTATTCAAGATGTGGGAAATGTGGGTATTCTGTTTCGTGCGCAAACTCTGGTACTATTTGGAGATGCTGCTTTTCATAATTTGGATTGCGACTATGTACATGGAGGGCACATCGGATTCCATTGAGAGGTAACGCAGCCTGATCTTTATCTATTATAAATAGCTGCTTCTTACATAAGATATAAGATATGGGAGGATATATAAGTTGTGGTACCTATATCTAGAAGGGCTAGTAACCTAAAATTTTGTAGGATGATAGGTCATTTCATTCAGCTAACGGAGATAATTGAAAACTCCACAGATGCTCATTTTTAGGGGATATTTTCGACCACAATTGTTCATTCTAATACCCCATAAGTGAAGCACGGTAATCTGAGGAGGACTTTATAAAATTGCGTTTTTACATTCGTTAAAATCAAGATAGAAACTCGAAATTAAAAGGGTTATATAGCTATAGAAATTAGCTTTATTATGCTTTAAAATTAACTTCAAATACGTGCCAAATTGGTATTTAAATGTCTTTTTAATTGGAATAGAGTGACATTTTAAATAATCAAACACATCAATTACCATGGCAAACGGGCACAATGTTTTTAAATGGGTGTTGGTAATCTGCATTATAATAGCATCTATTCAATTCTTTTTAATAGGGAATTTATATGCTACTTATAATCTGGTTGATTTCAAACAAAGACGTTTACATATGATGATGGCGTCATCATTTCAAAACACGAGATATCACATTAAAAAAACATTACTTCTTTCAGTTATGGAGATTGATTATCTATATACGTATTATATTAGCTTTGATGCAGTGCTTTTCACGAGAGTTCGTAGATTATACTATATTGCAATTTATTTTAAACTACGGCGCAAACTTATGACGACGTCATAATCTTATAAGACGAAATTTTAGCAAAATGTGGTAAAACTTTTGTCGAGTTCTGCAAAGTTTTCTGAGAAAGTTTTAACTTCAATTATTGCACGAAATGAAGGATAAAATTGAAATATGATCTGAAGAAACTGCTGAAACAGTAATGCCGTACGTTTCTATTAATAAACGACGAAAAACCATAATGACTTTATATTTAATCGCGATTGTTTATCTGGATACGAAAAGATATCCAAATTTTGCCATGGATTTTAATGTGTTGCATGGGCTATAGTCTTGAAGATGGTTACTGTTATTGCTAATACAGGAGGAGATGAATCACGAAACGTGAAATACGAAAACTTGGACGCGAGCCGATTGCCAGAGAATTTGGAAATTACGGATAGGTGCGTTAATTTCGAAGAAATTTGGAAATACGTATTCTGCGAGAACTCATGCAATTTATTATTTTACATATATGGGTTCCGCGTGGCTCAAATGCTGCTGCCTTGTTGATGGCGGTGGTTTATTTACAAGTTTAGCTCTTTTATTGGGAATTTAAAATCGATTTAGGAATGTGATTAGACATGCACGCTTTATAATAAAGAATAATGGAATATGAGGACGCCATTATCTTCTATCAAATAGGCATTTAAAGAAAACTTATTCGGTTAATCTTTAACGTAAAAGATCCAGCGCCCCAATCTGCGCAAAAATATCTAATTTCTCCACTTTTCCTTCGTAATTATTCGGGGTCAGCTCGAATTACTTGGTGAATATCTCTCGATACTTGAAAGAAGACTGCGTTTTGGTCCATCCCCATTTCACTACCCACATTGGTTATGAGCATTTAATTCAGTTTTGTCGCGTGTTTCGTGCTGCTAGCTAAATGTGAAATACATCCCAAAGCATTTAGAAATAGATAGGATGAAAAATACGATTCACACTGCTTCCGTGACTACACCCTAAATTACCACACCAATCACACGAAACTCGACGAAAACGTGATTGACATATTTCGGGACAAAGAGAGTGAAAATATTACACAAGGGAATTATTAAGGTTCTAGTAAATAATTATATAGTCTGTGTGAGAAATAAAATGAGCAATTTTGTAAGATCTGGTCCTGGTGGTTCCATCGTCGTAATTTTCCCACAAGTTTAATCAAACGTTTACGAAAAACTTGATGGAATTTTTATATTTTATCTTGCGAATATCATTTTTAACCCGTAATGAACGTCTAAATTAAAATTTGGCATACCTGTTAAATTTACATATGTTACGCAATATTTAGTAATATTTATTCTTCGACCATTTTTTTCGCAGAAGAGAAAATGAGGAGGAGCTCGCAAGGACGCGGAGAAGAAGTGTTGCCCTGCACCGGTACTGAAAGTTCACTTCTTCATTATTAGCTGTACTTTTCCTGATTTAAGTTTTAATATCTATTATATTTAATAATTTCCTAGCCGTAGACATTATACGTAGTCTCTCAATTCTATTGATTGTTTGAATCTAGGAATAAGCGCCCACAACCACACGCTTTCCATTTTTAATCAATTACATGGATTATAATGGTAGGAGTATAGTAACAGAAATCCCTTGCTTATCATAGGAGACCGCAAAGTGCCGTCATAATTTAAGTTAAAGTGAAACGCTTTATAAACAGAAAAATTCATCGTTGACACATTCATGAAGCTCTCTCATTCTAAAGTGTATAAATTATCTGTAAGAGACCAATCGTAACATAATTCATTTTCAGGCCTTTAGTTTTTCCACTATGCAAAATGCAAACTGTGAATAGTAATTGTTATGGAGGTGATTAAACCTTTCTTCTTACAAGGATTCTCACACCTTCCTGAAAAGATAAAAGCGGCACCCCACACTAGATTTTTGGAATTGATTGTCGTATTATGACATTTTGTTTAGTTTCTGATTTTAATCGAAAATTTTCTTTCGTGTATCAAGTAGTATGGTCATTTGAGACATATTTAACATTTTTCCAAGTTAATTATTCTTTCCAATATTAAAGAAAAATTGATATCCTTAAAATAATTCCATTTTCCTTTACATTCCTTTGTTTGAAACATTACTGAGCAAATATTTATCATATAAAGTGCTTCTCTTTCCGCTAACCTTGCACTTTATCGAAGCCATCAACTTATTCATTTAATATTCTTCCATATATTGTGACCTAAGGGTGCATGAAGTTAAAAATTAAAAATAATTATTTTTATATATGTTTCACCGTAATAGAGATAAATTTCTTTGAATGTTAAAAAATTACTGTGGCAAATTAAGGTGATGAAAGTCGAAGTGTGAGATGTCCTTAAGTATCTGTTAGAAACCCAAAAGAATGTCTCATGAGGTTTGCTTTGAATAAAAATTGCGATAATAGCGATTGCTGTCTTAAACACACGAGAAACAATTCTCAAGAATATTATATTTTCCCTTGTTTGTTCCATAATAATTACAGAAGTTAAAGTTTATGTGTAACATTTAACGGAACCAATCTCATTTTTTAAAAATCCCTACTTAATTGTTTTATGATGAAACTATTAAGTTTGATAGTTTATTTAGTTTCAATAAAGGGTTTATATATTTTTCTATCCTACGGTTTGCATGCAATTGAGATATTAGCGTTGACTATTAATTAATGCTCATCAGTAAAAATTATCCTATGATCAAGTAATATGTTGCATTTATCGCACGGCCAATTTATATGATATTTCTGATGCGATTCTATTTTTTTACATAGACAAGACACCGAAGGAGCCGTGGTTGTAAGGACGACAAGAAGCGGAGCCGTTTACGGTTCATATCGGTAAAAAACATAATTTCTTTCGTTCCACTTGATGCACTTTGAATTTGAGTGGTACATTCCTTTTTTTCCCAAAGAATATCATGCATATACTATGCAATCACTTATTCCCTCCTTTTCTTTTTCAGGCTAAGAGGAGCAGTGAAGACTCCCAAAGGGAAAATTGCAAAATGAAAAATATTTTATGTTTATAAATAAATAAATGTTTTAGCAATGTTGCTTCTTGTTTTATTTTTATTCCTATAACTTCACTGGAACTAACCACATCTTATTCACAACACATTAACAAACGCATACGGTATAACGTTTATATTTTTCTTATGTGCACAAAATAATTCTTATCTACGCTTCTTACTTATGATATCATTGTATATAGGCGTTTAATTTAGAAACTCAAAAATGTCACGACAATTATATTCAAACACATTTTCTTCGTGAACTTCTGATTAAATCAGATACTTGAATATCTTAGTAAAATTTTTCATTAATTTTTCAAGATTAACAAAATCGGTTTTCTTAACAACATTCTTGAAAAAATTCGAATTAAAGAAATTAAAATTCCTTTATCAAATCATTACTATTTAAAAAGCGTTTTTAAAAGTCTGAAATTTCGGCAGTACAAATACGCTTGAAAATGTTTTCTCCGAAATTTTTAAGATTTTCCGAATTAATTTCTTTAATGCATACTTTTATATTTTTTGTTTTTGTTTCGAGTTACCAGCAAATTTTGTTGAACTTGAAGGCATGAAAAACTCTCAGAATCGTTTTCTAGTTCTTCATTTATAAATTCGACAAATTTATCACTCACTATTTTTATTTCTGTAAATTTATTAATATCCTCTGATATTGTTTTCTCAGTTGCATGAACCGTAGCAAAATTGATGATTGTGGATCATCATAACTTACTCAAAGCGGGGAGGGGAAAGATGCTGACTTGCGGATAAATCACAGGACATGACTATAAGTACACAGCAGGGGACGGAAGGATTGAGATAGTGAGAGGCAATGATAAAAGGAGTAAGAGACCTAAAAGATTTGGAAAGATTACTACGAGGAAACTTAGTTAAAAACGCACAAAATCCGTTTTAACATATTTCTAAACTCACGGAGAAAAAAATATTAAATTACGGTTTTTAACAGCCGATCGGCCCGGCCCCACCGGAAAATGTCCCGGTGTCTCGCCGGGCAAGTCCAACCCTGGATACATCTCATAAGAATTAATTCCTCATCTCAAGTTTCCATAACTAAATTCTTTAGGATGGTTATTAAAAATTATAGTGCTGTGATTTGTCGAATAAGAATGTCGAAAAGAGTAACATTCAAAAGCGAGTCAAAATGGGAATCAACAAATGAATGATAACGATCTTAGTTTTATTAGTAGCGAAATTCAAATTAAGCCCACATTTTTAAACAGTGTAATAGGTGTAATGGATGGCAATCTGCAATTGAGTTTTCGACAAGATTCCAATTTCACTTTATAAGATTATAAAATACGCGGCCATAATTACTATCAAACCGTAAAATATAGGAGGGACTGATGTTAGTACATCTATCGGCTATTTTGTGGAACTACAGCTTCACTTTGCGTACGACCAATCCAGCCTAGTATCCAGACCTGTTAATTCTACGACCGTGGTCCGAACTAACGTGGTTTATTTACCTTCATAAGATTAGAACATCGAAGAATACTTTGGCTCAAGGGGAGGGAGGGTTTAACTCCCAAAACCCCTCCCTAGATACGCCACTGGCCGGCACATCGTCTTTTCGCATGAGGCCGTAGATTTCCATGCAACGGCCCTGTTGTTCAACGTTCTTAATGAAATTCTATTCATGTGCGAAAATTAAAATGGTCTTTTTCCCCGGAAAATGATTGAAAATCCGTATTCTCTTCTTGAGTCTTCGTCTGATTCCTTGCATCATTACTTCCGTTACTTAATTCGCCAGCCGTCTCACTCCATATTTCGTATTGCCTGTTCACTATTAGGCGAATCAATATAAGAAGGAGTAGATGAAGTTTAATCACTCCAATAACCAAAGCGATCGATTATAACAGGTAGTGTTCGGGAAGAAATTTCTAGCCAAATGGGCGCATGACGTAAGCTAATGTGGGGTGGGGGAGGTAGACAGAAAAACGACCTTGGCCTAGAGTGGAGCTCAACAGCTGTGCCCTGGCAATAAGAATTTAAATGTTCCTAGAAGAACTCGAAAATAGTCGTAGCATAAAATCGACCTTTGAAAGTGTACTATGATCGCAAGTGCGAAAGTTTTTACGCGTGGAAAATGAAAATTTTCATTAAATAATGGAAATTTCATAAAACTAACCAAGAGTAAAATTTTCCTTCATTAAATATTTATTTCATATAAATATCATGTAGTATTTTAAAACCGGAAAAATGCAAAAATTTACACGGTGGTTTTTGTGATTGCATGTAGATTAATGATTTACTCATTTACGCCATTTATTGGCTAGATTGATATTTTCATCATCTTTTGGACTCCGCAGATGTTTTCCATTAGTCTTAACTTCTACTGCAAATTTTCATCAAAATAACTACCGCGAATATAGCCTGCTGGCATTTAACCTCAACCGGATTGAAGGAACTCTTCTGGGAATTTAGAAAAAACCACGGTGCGAGTGTATGTGTAAATTTGGTGGGAATTATTTGAGTCAGAATAATTTATATAGTGAGATCTCAGTCTCTTGTTGAAATTCAAAGTATGCGCATTGGTTTCTAAAGAACTCTCCTTATGTGGTGTGGTCATCTAAATCTCGCACAGTAACTCGTTCAAGTTTCCAATAGAGAACAATCAACTGTTAAGTTTTAAAATACTTTAACACTAATGGACGCGGCCGAGACTTGGTGGAATTCCATCATAAAGATATAATGTGACCTCCCTCCCCAAAAAAACCACACATCCACAAGGTCTGTTTAGTAGTATGTGCATCAAATTTTAAGTCTCTAAGTTTCTTAGTTTTCGAGAAATGCTGTAAGGTATGATTTGTGTGTATGAGTGGGTGGGAGTTGACATTTCTCATCGTTAAAAACATGAAAAATTCCCATTATTCTGATTAAAACCAACTTTACGTGTTATTTCGATACAGATTTGGATCCTTACGTAGAAAATGAACTTTAGACTATAGCAATATTACCGTTCAAGTCCCTAGCTCGTATCGTAGTTCTACCTAATTTGAATATGCAGCTTAATAAATCTCAACAATGATTTTCCTGCTTTTACTCAAGCCGGCAAATTCAACAATTAGTATACGGATTCCTTCGCCTCCACAACAATTCTCGCCCATAAGTTGTTGCCAAGCAACATAAATCTAATCTACAAACTCAGTTGTATTCAAGATGTGGGAAATGTGGGTATTCTGTTTCGTGCGCAAACTCTGGTACTATTTGGAGATGCTGCTTTTCATAATTTGGATTGCGACTATGTACATGGAGGGCACATCGGATTCCATTGAGAGGTAACGCAGCCTGATCTTTATCTATTATAAATAGCTGCTTCTTACATAAGATATAAGATATGGGAGGATATATAAGTTGTGGTACCTATATCTAGAAGGGCTAGTAACCTAAAATTTTGTAGGATGATAGGTCATTTCATTCAGCTAACGGAGATAATTGAAAACTCCACAGATGCTCATTTTTAGGGGATATTTTCGACCACAATTGTTCATTCTAATACCCCATAAGTGAAGCACGGTAATCTGAGGAGGACTTTATAAAATTGCGTTTTTACATTCGTTAAAATCAAGATAGAAACTCGAAATTAAAAGGGTTATATAGCTATAGAAATTAGCTTTATTATGCTTTAAAATTAACTTCAAATACGTGCCAAATTGGTATTTAAATGTCTTTTTAATTGGAATAGAGTGACATTTTAAATAATCAAACACATCAATTACCATGGCAAACGGGCACAATGTTTTTAAATGGGTGTTGGTAATCTGCATTATAATAGCATCTATTCAATTCTTTTTAATAGGGAATTTATATGCTACTTATAATCTGGTTGATTTCAAACAAAGACGTTTACATATGATGATGGCGTCATCATTTCAAAACACGAGATATCACATTAAAAAAACATTACTTCTTTCAGTTATGGAGATTGATTATCTATATACGTATTATATTAGCTTTGATGCAGTGCTTTTCACGAGAGTTCGTAGATTATACTATATTGCAATTTATTTTAAACTACGGCGCAAACTTATGACGACGTCATAATCTTATAAGACGAAATTTTAGCAAAATGTGGTAAAACTTTTGTCGAGTTCTGTAAAGTTTTCTGAGAAAGTTTTAACTTCAATTATTGCACGAAATGAAGGATAAAATTGAAATATGATCTGAAGAAACTGCTGAAACAGTAATGCCGTACGTTTCTATTAATAAACGACGAAAAACCATAATGACTTTATATTTAATCGCGATTGTTTATCTGGATACGAAAAGATATCCAAATTTTGCCATGGATTTTAATGTGTTGCATGGGCTATAGTCTTGAAGATGGTTACTGTTATTGCTAATACAGGAGGAGATGAATCACGAAACGTGAAATACGAAAACTTGGACGCGAGCCGATTGCCAGAGAATTTGGAAATTACGGATAGGTGCGTTAATTTCGAAGAAATTTGGAAATACGTATTCTGCGAGAACTCATGCAATTTATTATTTTACATATATGGGTTCCGCGTGGCTCAAATGCTGCTGCCTTGTTGATGGCGGTGGTTTATTTACAAGTTTAGCTCTTTTATTGGGAATTTAAAATCGATTTAGGAATGTGATTAGACATGCACGCTTTATAATAAAGAATAATGGAATATGAGGACGCCATTATCTTCTATCAAATAGGCATTTAAAGAAAACTTATTCGGTTAATCTTTAACGTAAAAGATCCAGCGCCCCAATCTGCGCAAAAATATCTAATTTCTCCACTTTTCCTTCGTAATTATTCGGGGTCAGCTCGAATTACTTGGTGAATATCTCTCGATACTTGAAAGAAGATTGCGTTTTGGTCCATCCCCATTTTTACTACCCACATTGGTTATAAGCATTTAATTCAGTTTTGTCGCGTGCTTCGTGCTGCTAGCTAAATATGAAATACACCCCAAAGCATTGAGAATTAGATAGGATGAAAAATACGATTCCCACTGCTTCCGCGACTACACCCAAAATTACCACACCAATCACACGAAACTCGACGAAAACGTGATTGACATATTTCGGGACAAAGAGAGTGAAAATATTACACAAGAGAATTATTAAGGTTCTAGTAAATAATTATATAGTCTGTGTGAGAAATAAAATGAGCAATTTTGTAAGATCTGGTCCTGGTGGTTCCATCGTCGTAATTTTCCCACAAGTTTAATCAAACGTTTACGAAAAATTTGATGGAATTTTTATATTTTATCTTGCGAATATCATTTTTAACCCGTAATGAACGTCTAAATTAAAATTTGGCATACCTGTTAAATTTACATATGTTACGCAATATTTAGTAATATTTATTCTTCGACCATTTTTTTCGCAGAAGAGAAAATGAGGAGGAGCTCGCAAGGACGCGGAGAAGAAGTGTTGCCCTGCACCGGTACTGAAAGTTCACTTCTTCATTATTAGCTGTACTTTTCCTGATTTAAGTTTTAATATCTATTATATTTAATAATTTCCTAGCCGTAGACATTATACGTAGTCTCTCAATTCTATTGATTGTTTGAATCTAGGAATAAGCGCCCACAACCACACGCTTTCCATTTTTAATCAATTACATGGATTATAATGGTAGGAGTATAGTAACAGAAATCCCTTGCTTATCATAGGAGACCGCAAAGTGCCGTCATAATTTAAGTTAAAGTGAAACGCTTTATAAACAGAAAAATTCATCGTTGACACATTCATGAAGCTCTCTCATTCTAAAGTGTATAAATTATATGTAAGAGACCAATCGTAACATAATTCATTTTGAAGGCCTTTAGTTTTTCCACTATGCAAAATGCAAACCGTGAATAGTAATTGTTATGGAGGTGATTAAACCTTTCTTCTTACAAGGATTCTCACACCTTCCTGAAAAGATAAAAGCGGTACCCCACACTAGATTTTGGGAATTGATTGTCATATGATATGGTGGTGATTTCCGGGAATCTGCCGTGTTGATCCATTTCCTGGACAATATTTCGCCGACGTTCCAGTCGGCTTCTTCAGGTCCGAAGTGTCGGTGCAGATTTTTGTTCATCTTTATATAGGCAGGTTCCGTCTAATCCGGTGCGTTCTGATTGATCGCCGAGTTCGGAGCGCTCTGGTTGGTCGCCGAGTCTGGTCAGACTCGGAAATCACCACCATATCAACAGCACGCCGTGGAAGCCTTCGTACTAATTTGATTGTCATATTATGACATTTTGTTTAGTTTCTGATTTTAATCGAAAATTTTCTTTCGTGTATCAAGTAGTATGGTCATTTGAGACATATTTAACATTTTTCCAAGTTAATTATTCTTTCCAATATTAAAGAAAAATTGATGCCTTAAAATAATTCCATTTTCCTTTACATTCCTTTGTTTGAAACATTACTGAGCAAATATTTATCATATAAAGTGCTTCTCTTTCCGCTAACCTTGCACTTTATCGAAGCCATCAACTTATTCATTTAATATTCTTCCATATATTGTGACCTAAGGGTGCATGAAGTTAAAAATTAAAAATAATTATTTTTATATATGTTTCACCGTAATAGAGATAAATTTCTTTGAATGTTAAAAAATTACTGTGGCAAATTAAGGTGATGAAAGTCGAAGTGTGAGATGTCCTTAAGTATCTGTTAGAAACCCAAAAGAATGTCTCATGAGGTTTGCTTTGAATAAAAATTGCGATAATAGCGATTGCTGTCTTAAACACACGAGAAACAATTCTCAAGAATATTATATTTTCCCTTGGTAGTTCCATAATAATTACAGAAGTTACAGTTTACGTGTAACATTTAACGGAACCAATCTCATTTTTTCAAATCCCTACTTAATTGTTTTATGATGAAACTATTATGTTTGATAGTTTATTTAGTTTCAATAAAGTGTTTATATATTTTTCTATCCTACGGTTGGCATGCCATTGAGATATTAGCGTTGACTATTAATTAATGCTCATCAGTAAAAATTATCCTATGATCAAGTAATATGTTGCATTTATCGCACGGCCAATTTATATGATATTTCTGATGCGATTCTATTTTTTTACATAGACAAGACACCGAAGGGGCCGTGGTTGTCCGAAGGACAAGAAGCGGAGCCGTTTACGGTTCATACCGGTAAAAAACATCATTTCTTTCGTTCCACTTAATGCACTTTCAATTTGAGTGGTACATTCCTTTTTTCCCAAAGAATATCATGCATATACTATGCAATCACTTATTCCCTCCTTTTCTTTTTCAGGCTAAGAGGAGCAGAGAAGACGCCCAAAAAGAAAATTGCAAAATGAAAAATATTTTGTTTATAAATAAATAAATGTTTTAGCAATGTTGCTTCTTGTTTTATTTTTATTCCTATAACTTCACTGGAACTAACCACATCTTATTCACAACACATTAATAAACGCGCACGGTATACCGTTTATATTTTTCTTATGTACACAAAATAATTCTTATCTACGCTTCTTACTTATGATATCATTGTATATAGGCGTTTAATTTAGAAACTCAAAAATGTCACGACAATTATATTCAAACACATTTTCTTCGTGAACTTCTGATTAAATCAGATACTTGAATATCTTAGTAAAATTTTTCATTAATTTTTCAAGATTAACAAAATCGGTTTTCTTAACAACATTCTTGAAAAAATTCGAATTAAAGAAATTAAAATTCCTTTATCAGATCATTACTATTTAAAAAGCGTTTTTAAAAGTCTGAAATTTCGGCAGTACAAATAAGCTTGAAAATGTTTTCTCCGAAATTTTTAAGATTTTCCGAATTAATTTCTTTAATGCATACTTTTATATTTTTTGTTTTTGTTTCGAGTTACCAGCAAATTTTGTTGAACTTGTAGGCATGAAAAACTCTCAGAATCGTTTTCTAGTTCTTCATTTATAAATTCGACAAATTTATCACTCACTATTTTTATTTCTGTAAATTTATTAATATCCTCTGATATTGTTTTCTCAGTTGCATGAACCGTAGCAAAATTGATGATTGTGGATCATCATAACTTACTCAAAGCGGGGAGGGGAAAGATGCTGACTTTCGGATAAATCACAGGACATGACTATAAGTACACAACAGGGTTGTAGAAATAGAATCGGCAGTGAGGAATCGTCTAAAGACATTTTGGGTGAGTGGAGATGGAGTGAATAAAGACATTATCACGTTTTTAGACGGTATTAGGGAAATTTTGATAGGTAAAATTAGCGAACAGTTGGCAAATACGGCTCTGAAAATTAATATAATTTTAAAAGCTACGTTTAAAAAGGAGAACGAATCCAGTGAGAGAGTGTTCAAAACGAAAAATGTTCGAGTCCTTCAGGCTAATGATATTGATGAAATTTTGAATAAACTTTTTGGAAAAATTTTGAAGGAAAAGTCTGAGCAGCAGGGAAAAGGTTCCAGTTGGTCGTTATCCGAGATTCTTGGGTTGGAATTGAGGATCAATAAATATAGACCTTTGAGAGGGTCCTCTTTTATTGATTTGCCACCAAAAATAAAAAACACACTTTCGGTAATAAATATCAATAATAGCGATTCCTTTTGTTTTAAGTATGCGATTTGGGCAAAAAATGTCCAGAAAGATCCTCAACGCGTGTCCAAATACAACAACGAGGAATTTCGAAAAGGGTATGATTGGGATTGCATTGAGTACCCAGTAGAGCTCTCAAAAATTCCAAAATTTGAAAAAACCAACAATATTTCGGTTAATGTTTTCGGTATTGATGAAAAAAATAACGTGTACCCTATCAAAGTTGTGGATGAGGAACTCGATGACCACCGGGACCTTTTGCTTTTAACAGAAGGCTCCAAGAGCCATTATTGTTATATAAGAAATTTTGAAAGATTAGTTCACTGCCAGATGACTAAAAATAATTATAGAATTTACATGTGCAAAAGATGTTTCACTCATTATCACGATGAAGAAAAGCTCGTGGAACATAAACGGGACTGCAACACCAATGCTCCCTCAAAAATCCTGCTCCCCACAGATGATGACAAGTGGTTAAAATTCAAAAATTTCGGGCACACCATGCGTGTCCCTTTCGTGGTGTACGCCGATTTCGAATGCATCCTACCAAAATTTGTCAGTTGCAGTAGCCCTCTTGATCATTCCTATTCGATATCCACCCAAAAACATGAGGTCATGTCTTTTTGTTTCGTTTTGGTATCCTCCACGGGAGAGATTTTCGATCCCGTTCTCTATCGTGGTGCGGATGCCGCCGAGGTATTCGTTAAGAATTTAAGAGAGGTCTCAGAGCTCATATGCAGAGTGTACAAAAACGTGACCCCTATGGTTGCGATGACCCCGGAGGAACAGGAGGCATTCAAAACGGCGACTGTTTGTCACATTTGTGGGGAGGAATTAGGTGATGATCGCGTGAGAGATCACTGTCATCTCACGGGTATGTATCGAGGACCTGCTCATTCAAATTGCAATTTAAATTTCAAAATGCCAAATTTTCTCCCCGTTTTCATCCACAACCTATCCGGTTACGACTCCCACCTGATCATTCCTCATTTAGGTTACGACGAAAAGGCAATGCAATGCATCCCCAATTCGGAGGAAAAATATATTTCCTTTTCAAAGAAGGTGAGTGAAAACTTTTCCATCAGGTTCCTCGATACATTTCGTTTCATGGCTTCTTCCCTCTCAAAATTAGTTGAAAACCTCCCCCAAGATAAGTTCGAGCAAACTGCAAAGATTTTTGGAGAAAAACTGGACTTGGTCACTCGTAAAGGTGTTTTTCCGTATGAATACGTAGACTGCTGGGACAAATTGAACGATGTGTGCTTACCACCCAAAGAGGAATTTTATAGTCAGTTGACTCAGGAACACATCAAAGACGAGGACTATGACTATGCAAAGAAAATTTGGGACGATTTTAATTGCTCGACTTTAGGTGAATATAGCGACCTTTACCTGAAGACTGACGTTTTGTTGTTAGCTGATGTTTTTGAAAATTTTAGGGAAGTATGTTTGAAAACGTACAAATTAGACCCAGCATGGTACTTCACCGCACCAGGTCTTGCTTTCGACGCCATGTTGAAATACACTAAAATTAACCTTGAACTGATGAATGACTATGACATGATTTTGATGGTAGAGAAGGGTATTCGTGGTGGAATCAGTCAGTGCATGAAAAGGTATTCTGAGGCCAATAACAAGTATCTAGATAATTTTAATCCAGAGATTGAATCTCGATATATTGTTTATTTAGATGCTAACAATCTCTACGGCTGGGCAATGAGTAATTACCTGCCCCATAGTGGGTTTCGTTGGCTTGATCGGGAGGAAATTCAAAATTTTAACGTAACTTCTATTTCAGATGACCATTCGAAAGGTTACATTTTAGAAGTCGATTTAGAATATCCGAGTGATCTCCACCACGAACACAACGATCTACCGTTATGTCCTGAAAATAAAATTCCTCCAGGTGGTAAGCATACCAAACTGTTGACGACTCTAGACGATAAAACAAAGTATGTTATTCACTACGTTAACCTAAAACAGGCTCTTTCTCTTGGACTAAGACTCAAGACAATTCACCGAGTCATTGAATTTAACCAATCTCCGTGGTTGAAATCATATATCGATTTAAACACTGAACGTAGGAAAATTGTAGAAAATGATTTTGAAAAGGATTTTTACAAATTAATGAATAATTGCGTTTTTGGTAAAACTATGGAGAACGTTCGGAAGAGGATAAATTTGGAATTGGTTTCCAATGAAAAACGATTGGATAAGCTAATATCCAAATCAACATTCCTCGACCGAACGATCATTAATGAAAATTTAGTCATCGTTCACTTGAGAAAATCTAAAATTAAAATGGATAAACCTATTTATATAGGATTATCCGTTTTAGAATTAAGTAAAACATTGATGTATGACTTTCACTATCGGAGGATGAAGCCCAAATTCCGTGACAGGTTAAACCTATGTTACATGGACACTGACAGCTTCATTTATGAAGTAAGGACTGATGACATTTACAAAGATATGTTGACTGACTTGGACTTTTACGACACATCCAACTTTCCAAAGGACCATCTTTGCTTCTCTGATAAAAATAAAAAGATGATTGGAAAATTTAAAGACGAGTGTAACGGAAAGATAATGACTCAATTTGTAGGACTGCGGAGCAAATTGTATGCATTTAAAGTTAGAGATTCGAAGGAAAAGAAAAAAGCAAAAGGAATAACCAAAGCAGTTATCAATAAAGGTTTAAAGTTTGAGGACTATGTAAATTGTTTAAGGGATAATTCTGTTGTATTTCGCAAAATGAATGTGATTAAAAGTAAAAAGCATGAACTTTATTCGATGGAAATGAATAAAGTTGCCTTGAGTGCTTCTGATGACAAACGTTATCTTTGTGACGACGGGGTCAACACCTTGTCTTGGGGAAACAGTAAAATTTCAAATTTAAAGAGAAACTGGGAAGAAGCCTTTGAAGGTGATATTTGAATAGGTTATCCACCTCTCATTAACGAAATCATCTCTTTCCTCCAACCGTTTTCCTACACCGAAAATCCATTTCGACTCCAAAGTTATCACTCTGACCTTTTTGGAGAGTTTTGCTGTCTTTACACTCTCTGCAAATCAATCGCGAAAATCTTAACCTATTTCATTTCCCCAATTCACCCATCCCCACCTCAACGACTGTCAAGTTCATCGAATTTTGGAAAGCGAGACAAAGAATTTACAAAACTGCTGCTCGAAGATAAATCAACTCCACCGCATAATGCAATCTAGGACAAGCAACCAATCGCCGAGGATTTAAGACTTCTAAGGCTCCCCCTTTCACTTTCACACCTTTCCCCTTCGCTCCTACCACCCCTCCATCAGTTATAGTAGGTTATATTGAAATATATAAGCTCCACGCAGTCTTTCGCTATAAAGAGTTCGAGCAGTTCAGGAGTTCTACCGAAACGGAGGAGAAGTGTTCCAAGACCGAAGTTATCCAATCTGCAATCATCACCACCATCGTCATCGCCACCACCGCCATCCAGTCTGCAAGCAGATCCCGCATCACCCCCCAAAGTCATCGCGGAAGAATAATATTTGTGAAATCAATCAACTCTTATTGGAAACTGTGTACTATCTGAATAATAAGAAAGTGAAAAGTGTTAGTGTTGGGTTTAATCATTGTGAAACTTTTGAATTGTGTGTGCAATTTACTCAAATCGGTGAAGGAGAAGTCATTCTGAGTAATGATCAATGGCTTAATTTATTCGAACAAAAAAGATATAATTTCTATACAATACTTTCACGCTTATATTATTCTCAAACCGTACAGATTTTGACGTGATAATAACGTTAAGACTCATTCAATTATTGGATGATGGTTTCAGAAAAGAACTTATCGAAGCAAAGAAAGACGATTTGGCAAAAAGTGGACTGGTAATGTCGTTATTAAAAGAGGCTATAACCAATGAAGCGACATGGAGGTTGTTTAATAATAAATATAGAATGAGTATGGAGCAATGTTTGTAAAAAAAACTAACTTTGCATATATTTTTGTTAAATAAATCGATTTTTTTACTGTTCTCGTGTGTTATTTACTTGATAAAACCTGCCCCCGACCGTAGGTTTTTAAAACAACCAGAGGCCAATATCCTATCCAGGTATTAAACATGACTTTCTCTATCGAGACGCTGGAGCAACCGCAGGTCTTTTAATTTCCCTTTTTTAATTTGAGGCCCCAATCCTTCTCCCCTCCCCACCCCACTCAGAACCGGTTTTTCTTTGCCTAAAAGTTGGTGACCTACTTAGCTCGTCGAAAACCTGCTTAGAAGGGTAAACGACCGACCGAAGACACGCGCTGAGGAGAACCCAAAACACACGCAGATGTAAATATTGAAAGGCTCTATCCCCTCCCCCACCCCACTCAGAACTCGAATAGAAATCAACTCCAACGCATGATGCAATCTAGGACAAGCAACCAATCGCCGAGGATTTAAGTCTTCTAAGGCTCCCCCTTCCACTTTCACACCTTTTCCCTTCACTCCTACCACCCACCCCTCCATCAGTTATAGTAGGTTATATTGAAATATATAAACTCCACGCAGTCTTTCGCTATAAAGAGTTCGAGCAGTTCAGGAGTTCTACCGAAACGGAGGAGAAGTGTTCCAAGACCGAAGTTATCCAATCTGCAATCATCACCACCATCGTCATCGCCACCACCGCCATCCAGTCTGCAAGCAGATCCCGCATCACCCCCCAAAGTCATCGCGGAAGAATAATATTTGTGAAATCAATCAACTCTTATTGGAAACTGTGTACTATCTGAATAATAAGAAAGTGAAAAGTGTTAGTGTTGGGTTTAATCATTGTGAAACTTGTGAATTGTGTGTGCAATTTACTCAAATCGGTGAAGGAGAAGTCATTCTGAGTAATGATCAATGGCTTAATTTATTCGAACAAAAAAGATATAATTTCTATACAATACTTTCACGCTTATATTATCCTCAAACCGTACAGATTTTTTACGTGATAATAACGTTAAGACTCATTCAATTATTGGATGATGGTTTCAGAAAAGAACTTATCGAAGCAAAGAAAGACGATTTGGTGAAAAGTGGATTGGTGAAGTCGTTATTAAAAGAGGCTATAACCAATGAAGCGACATGGAGGTTGTTTAATAATAAATATAGAATGAGTATGGATCAATGTTTGTAAAAAACTAACTTTGCATATATTTTTGTTAAATAAATCGATTTTTTACTTATCTCGTGTGTTATTTACTTGATAAAACCTGCCCCGACCGTGAGTTTTTTTTAAAACAACCAGAGGCCAATATCCTATCCTACCCAGGTATTAAACATGACTTTCTCTATCGAGACGCTCGAGCAAAACCGACGTTTGACTGCGAGACCGTAGATCTTATTTTTTTTACTACCAGAGGTTAGTGACCTAGACACATCCACCACTCGGGTGCAATAGCTGGACTGAAAACCTGTTTTTTCATCTACCCCGAAGTGTTTTCATTCATAAACTCCTTAGTAACCTAAATAGATGAGACTCGGCAGAGGACGGTCGCGTGCATAAAGTGAGTTTTTCGAAGAAAGACGCATCCGGATATTCCACGCATCAGATCGCTCTCCAAAGGTAATTTAATTTATATTTAATAATTATTAATATATTATCAATCTAAGCAATCATTGATTTGAAAATAATTAATTTTCAATTATGGACTTAAAACAACTCGCAATCATACATAAAGTTGGGTCGGCTATTCAAACCTATCATAAACGTGGTTGGAAGACGATGAAATTGGAGGATCTGAAATTGATACCTTTTGATTATATTGAATTGTATCATCCACGTGACATCCATCAGATAACCACCACATTTTCCGAATTAGAAGATCGGCGTCAGAGGGAAGGATATTAGCCATGCCTGGAACACGACAATAAAGGAGAAATTCATATCGATGGACCACCTCCTTTGAAAAAAAATGATTGTTATTTGTGTTGTGTGTATTTATAAAGTAATAATGATTGTATTTTATTGGATATAAAAACTTGATCAATATTTCGCTTCATTTTAACGTACTCAAATCCACCGCCATCCAAAAATACCAATCCAGAAAGTTTAATTCGATTCGAATCCGCCGCCATCCAAGTACTAACCTAACATTTATCACACCACTTGACTCTTTATTGTAGCTAAAATAAGGTGACCAGACATACCGCTTTCAGGAGTACAGGACTTGTGGAAGGGAGCCTCCATGTCGGTTCCGCTCGCCCCCGGTCGTCGTCGCTTTCAGGCGGCTCCTCCTTTGGGAGAGTGTCCCCAGCTGAGTGCAGGGAGGTGTGTGCCGGGAGGGCGCCGGATGCTGCTGCCCCGGTTGCTTTCGAAGCCCTTCCCTAAACTCCGGCCCAGGGCCGGCATGTTGCAGCCTCGGTGGGCGCCGGCGGGGTCACACCCGCGGTAGTGCCCAGGCCGAGGCCTACCAGGGAGGGCGCCTCGAGGGAGGGCAGGTCTGTCGCTTCGAAGTCTCGGGAGGGAGCCCTGCTCCCCCCCTCTGGTCGTTCGGGGCCCGCAGCTGCCGCCGCCAGTGCCGGCAATCCGGGCCCTGTTCGGTGCCAGCGGCCCGCCGTTGCTCCGGTTGAGTCTGAGGACTTGACGGACGGAGTGCTCGGCAAGAGAGGGATGACCGGGGGACGGGCGCCTGCCCCCTCCGCTCCCTCTCTGGCAGACCGGTCCGCCCCCGTTCTCGGTGCTGATGCGGTCGTCGGCACGGACGGGGATGGTGGGTTCACCCAGGTTGCCAAGGGGAGAGCCAGGAGGCGGAGGCCTTCCCGTTCCCCTGGAAGGGGGTAGGAATGTGGCTCCGGAGGGGCAGGGTCCCGACAGGGGATCTCGAGGGAGGGTCCGCGTATCGCCGATCACGGTACATGGGATCCTCTCACATAAGACCATAGCCGCTGAACTCAGCAAGGCAGCGATGAGTTTGAGCTGGAGGTCCACAGGGCCTCCACTCGAATAGTCGTCCACACGCCTGAGCACCACCGGGCGGCGACGAAGGTACTGGACGATGCTAAGATCCAGTACCATACTCAGTTACTGCAGACGGTCCAGAGGACGCGTCTGCTGATTAAAAATGTTGGGAAGGGCTACTCCCCTGAGGACATCGCAGCCGGTCTGTCGGCAAAGGGATTTATTGTCCGTGGCGTCCGGCAGATGACTGCGATGGAGGGGGGGAAGCGGATCCCAATAGGGAGATTTGTTGCCAACCTGGTGAGGACTCCACGGGCCCCTCCAGCGTCGGCTAATAAAACTTTGTCACTGCTCGGTGAAGATCAAGCAGTATAGAGGAAACAGAGGGCCGTTGATATGTTTTAACTGCCAGAGGTTCGGCCACGTGTCGTTCGCCTGCAGGTGCGACACGCGCTGCTTCAGGTGCGCCGGTCCCCACAAGGGGGACGACTGCCCAAAGCCGCTTTCTGAGCCTGCAATATGAGCAAACTGCGAGGGCGATCACCCTGCCTCGCACCGGAAATGCCCGGCATTCTTGGAGGTGCTGGCAAGATATGAGGAGGGGCAGCAGAAGTCGGTAAGGAAGTCGGTGCCGGGGAAGGCTTCGAAGACTGCACCGACCCTCAAAATGAAGGCTGCCCCCTCGGCAAAAGTGGACGCCTCCCGTCCCTATGCCGCGGTGGCTGGGGGCACGGTCAAGCCGACACCTTCGGCTAGTGCCCCATCTCTGACTCAGTAGCCAGGTGCTGAGCCGGATAAGCAGGCGGACCCTAAACCCGTCGCAATCGCACCGGCTCCAGGTCCCGTTGTCAGACGGGAGGAGACGGAACAAAAGAAGCCCTCAGCCTCCGCCCTACGGAAGGAGAGGCGCAGGGCGGCCAAAGCCCAGCAGGCGAAGATTTCTGAGGCAGCAACAGCGGAGAGTGAGGCCCCGAAATGCCCCGCCGCGGCCCCTCTGGCAGTCGAAAAGGCCGTATCAGAGAAGCGGGTGGCTAACCGCATCGGCCGAAGTGGTCCCTTCCAAGGGCCCCGAAGCTTCGGTCAAGACCAGCAAGCCGCAGAGCAGTGCGCCAGAGTCATTTCGGTCCGTGGAGGGCCCCGACTTCTGGCGGACGGTGGCGATGATATGTGGGGCGCTGAGAAGTTATATCTCCTCAACGTCCGGCCAGCTCCTCCTCTCTCTCCTGGAGGAGCTGGTCAAGGAGCGCATCTCGGCCCCCAACAATGGGGACTAGGGGGTGCAGCGTCCTTGTACAATGGAACGCCCGAGGTGTCAAGGAGAAGACGGAAGAGCTTCGGGCGTTCCTACAAGAGAAGCACGCCATCGTCGCCGCCGTGAACGAGACGCACCTCCGCTCGGCGGATGCGTGGAAGATACCTGTATGGGCAATATACCTCGCAGACAGGGTCAACCAACCCGCCAGGAGGGCGGGGCGCGGCGGCTCGGCACTGCTAGTTCATCGATCCGTAGAACATCGTCCGCTTCCGGCGCGGAACTACGGGTCGATGGAGGCTGTATCCGTCGACATCAGGACCTGTACCTGATGGATCAGGGTCTCCTCGGTGTATTATCCACCGGGGAGGGCGTGGGATCCGGATGAGGTCTTGGAGGTCGTCGGGAATGACTGCCCCTCGATCTTACTTGGGGACTTGAATGCCAAGCACACCAGTTGGCATTACAGTCCCCAATCCGAGGGGCCTGCGGCTGAAAGATCTTGCCAATGAAGAGGGGCTCACGGTGCTCGCGCCGACCGAGCCCACTTATCTTCCTTCGAGGGACGTCCTCGATGTTGCTGTCATCAACAACATCAGGGCGTCCCTCAGCATGCATTCCGTGTGCGATATGTCCTCTGACCATAATCCGACCCTGCTACTTCTGGGGAACTTGTCAGTGCGAGTACCACCTTCGCAGCGTCTGGACCTAGCTCGTGCCGACTGGCAGCACTTCCGCGAGTTCATTGCGGAAAGGCTGCCGGTCGACCCAACACCGCCTAGGACGTGCGGGGAGGCAGACCGTATGGTCGACCTCCTCACCACCACCGTCCAGCAGGCCATGGACGCTGCGATCCCGAAGGTGGTCGTAGCCGGGGGTATACGCATTGCTTTGCCTCGTGTCGTCAAGCAGACGATCACGCTGCGCAACAGCGTGCGGCGGAGGTGGCAGCGCCACCATACGTTGAACCTCAGGATCCAGATGGACTCCCTCAACAGGACGGTCCGAGACATGTTGAAAGACGTGCGCTCAGACGCGTGGGAACTACATCTCTCCACGCTTTCCCTGGAGGCCCAGTCCATCTGGAAAACCTGTAGGAGGCTTTGCGTTGCCCAGCGGAGGGACCCCCTGACATTCAGGGGGACTCCGGAGGAGAAAGACGGGTTGATGGCCGAATATCTGGAGGGGGTATTCTGCCCGAACCCGACCACAGCAGTCGGACGAGGTCGAAGAGGACATCGCACGGGAACTCGGGACGCTTGACCGCGGCCCCTTGCTCGATGCTGCGGAGCTCCCTCGCTTCGAGGTGTGCGAGATCGTTGCAGTGATCCGTCGCCTTGGAACGAGGAGGGCTCCCGGGGATGATGCCATCCCCAACATCGTCCTGCGACAGCTTCCTGTCGCAGCAGTAAAATTCCTGCCGCTGCAAGATATCGTCCGGGAGAAGAATATTCTCCCGGACGAGCAGTTTGGCTTTCGGGAGGGGCACTCCACTACCCAGCAACTGGGAAGGGTGACCCACTTTATCACTGACGACTTCAACAGGAACCACGCGGTCGCAGGGGCTTTCTTCGACATCTCGAAGGCCTTCGACCGCGTGTGGCACCCAGCTCTCTTGTTGAAGTTGCATCGACTCCAGTTTCCTGCGTGGTTAGTGCGGCTCATTAAGTCGTACTTACAGGGCAGGACGTTCAGGGTGTTTTGGCTCCAGGTTGGATCGGGACTGCGGCGGCCAATTCTCTTTAACATCTTCACCCAACACTACGCTTGCCCTGTACGCGGATGATGCGGCGCTCCTGTCGCGGTCTTCCAAAAAGTACGCGGCCGTGGAGACGCTGCAGTGCGCCGTCGACGAACTGGTGTACTGGTATCGTCGATGGCGCATTGTAGTAAACCCTGGAAATACCAAGGCCGTCATCTTCCACCCTGGAAGAGGAGCGCCGCCTGGAGTCGATTTGTCAGTGATGGGGGGGGGGGTATCCCCTGGAGCCCAGAAGTCATATACCTGGGAGTGGTGCTAGACCGGAGGCTTCTCTGGAAGCCTCAGGTTGAGCGCGTCCGCCACAAAGCACTCGGGGCGCTGGCGAGGCTTCGTCCGATCATGAGCCCGGGTGTCTTGTCGGCTGACACCAAGAGACGCCTAATGTTAGTACATCTATCTGCTATTGGTGGACATACAGCTTATTTAGAACACATTAATAAACGCATACGGTTTATACGGTATACCGTTTATATTTTTCTTATGTACACAAAATAATTCTTATCTATTATATATAGACGCTTCTTACTTATGATATCATTATATATACACGTTCCTTACAGAGGAAAAGACTATCTATTATATATAGACTCTTCTTGCTGAGGAGGAACACACACACACACACACACACACACATATATATATATATATATATATATATATATATATATATATATATATATATATATATATATATATATAGGCTTACCATACGTCCCGGTTTGAAGGGTCTGTCCCGGTGTCCCGTCCGGTTAGCAAATTTGTCCCGGCTGACACTGAAATGTCCCGGAATATCCCGGAATGTCTCGGTTAGGCCCGCTGTTCACTAGAAGGAGAAATACGCAGCGAGAAATGTGTATATCGAAAACATTGTATCAAATGTTATTAATTGTGTCGACCGAAGCGAGAAATGCATCGAGCAACTCTTATAGTGGTTCGACAGTTTTTCCTCCACCACGCATCCTCGAAGACTCTTGACTGACTATTGAGTGTTTGTCACTTGGCTAAATCCCTGTTTTAGAAGCCGAACTAAGCGAGAAACTCTTCCCATCTCATTGTCAGTACAGTGCACGCTCCGTGTGGCTGTGAATTTGAGGGGTAGGTGCAATTATAGTATTTGTGCTTTATTAGACCAAATTCTACATCGGGAGACAGCTTGTTTAAATTAATTAAATCTCCATTCAAAATTCTCTGCAGAAATTTACACCAGTCTACAATTATTTGATTTAGGCCCCGTGTGGCTGTGAATTTGAGAGGTAGGTGCGGATATAGTATTTGTTCTTTACTTGGCTAAATTCTACTATGGGAGATCACTTGTTTAAATTAATAAAATCTCCATACAAACTTCTCTGTAGAAATTCTAGCATTTAACAACTATTTATTGATCTCCATCCAATTCACGCCTAGCAGTTTTTAGACCTCTCTCAAGCCAGTAATAAATTAACAGCCTAATATCTTCTAAACTGATTCGTGAATTGTTAGAGTCGCGAACTTTATCTTATAATTCGTCTTGTAATTTTTTATTATGAATTTTCAACTTTAACTTCTAAGTTTATACACATTCGCTTTTATGGAATTTAAGTAAATGCATTTTTTAGCATTTTTGGCATTTATATGACGTTTTAAGATGCTTTTAATTTTTTGTTTACTTATGTAATTTAGATGTATTTTAGATCTATTACTATTTCACTTTTCTTTCTTATTAATAATCACTCATCTTAATCTTTGTATGATTTTAATCATTAACACATTTATTTACAATTTTCATAGTATTTTTATTATATTATAGATTAATTTATATACGTTTCTTCTTCTTCTTCTTCTTTGGTGAATCTGTCCTCGGACAGGTTTCATTTAAACTGCTCTCTCCATGTTGCCCGGTCCTGTGCCGCCTCCCTCAACTCTTCATAATTCCTTCCCATCATTAGGTCTGTCATCATATTATATCTTCCTCTTTTTCCCTCAATCTTTTCTTCTATTATTCTTTTCTGCAAACAATCCTTTCTTAAATTTCACCCTTCCAATTCGCTTTCCTCTTTCTTATAGCTTTCATAATGCTTCTACTTTCATTTATTCTCTCTAGCACGTTTCTATGATAAATGAATTTTAATTTCATTATTGTTTAAATAAGTGGTGTACTATAATTGAATTTTCCAATTTATTCTGTCCTTGTAGTATATTTGCGTGAGTTTTTATTAAATATTTTGCCCTTTTATTTCAGTTAATCTAATGCCGAAAAGAAGCTGTAAATTTAACGATGAATTAAAAAAAGAATATCAGTTTTTGAAAAAAGTTTGTGGGCAATCTGATAGGGTTAAGTGTACACAATGTTTCTCAGAATTCTCGGTTTCTCATGGTGGACGTTCTGATATAAAAGGACATCTTCAATGTGCCAAACATAAAGCTAGTTTGGTTGCAGCTGGTAGTACTTCAACCCTTCTGCCATTCTTTAAAAGCACTGAACCAGTTGAAAAAGATTTATTAATAGCTTCCAAAGAAGCAACTTTACCATTTCATACTGCCGTTCACAATTTAAGCTTCAAAACAGCTGACTGCTCGTCGAACTTAATTTCTAAGTTGTTTGAACCAAAGTTTGGTCTAGCCAGAACTAAGTGTGAGGCTATCATTCTAAATGTTATTAAACCAATGGCAATCGATGAACTTCGTGAAGACTTAAGTCAGTCTAATTTTGTGCATTACAATTGATGCTTCTAAAAGAAAGGAAATCAAAATTATACCTTTTGTTGTACGGTATTTTTTACCAGAAAAAGGAATAAAAGTCAAGCTTTTAGACTTTTAATCAGTTCAATCTTGATTTAAGTTGTAGTGAGTTTTATGAAAAAATAAAAAATAACAATGATTTTCTAGGTTCATGCTAGTGAAAAATATGAATGGTTTTCCAAAGAGTGATTCTCTATTGTTTTTTGTTCTTTTTATTCAGTATTCTGTAATTATGTAATTGGCATTTCTTAGCTTTTATTTGTTTTAATAAATAAATATACAACAACTTCAAGTACATATATGTTTTGTTATTTTTTCAAGTGAGACCCCAAAAATGGACATTTTTTGCTACTAATTTCTGTTATTCTTTAAACACTGGTTTCAATGTTTCCATTAGTTTATTTACCGCATATTCTTTACAAGTTAAATTTCAGAAATTCCTTTATAAATAACAACTAAAATCTTTATTTATATTCGAAAAAGCAGCCAGTTTACAGCCCTTTATAACTTTAACGATCGACTTAAGTAACAAGCAGGGGCGTAGCAGACGCCCCCGCCTAGCGGGAGCCCAGGACCAAAGAGGAGCCCAAAGCTAGCTAATAGGAAAAGATTCCATTGAAAGATCCTACTTCTCCGAAATATCGTGCATCGGAAAGCATGCAGTTTCCACCCCATTAAAATGACAATTTGATCTACTTATATTTTATACTAAAATGTTATTGTATATAATTAGCATTTTTAAAGAAACCGTCAAAATGTAACTCTGTTGCTTCACTTCAAGTGTTATATATTAAAATGAACTAAAGAAATCATGGTATTTTATATGGCGGAACCGTGCAACTATCACTGCCCAATGACTTTAAACACATTCAGAACCATGGCACCAGATGACAGATATCATCCGTTATTATTCAAGTTTTCCCGGGCCACCGAGGAATTACTTGGCGGGCCAAGAAGGGTTCAGGTACTTCACTGGTAACGAGATTCGAACTCGGTACTTCAGAGTTTGGTACTAAAACCCACCGCCACAAAAGCTAGTAATAGCTTTATTTTGTAATTACAATAAAAGAATAAAATAACTGTACACCATTAGTAAAAGTTAGCTTTTATAAACAACGTCCCGATTTTGTCCCGGTTTTGGGACATTAGAATATGGTAACCCTATATATATATATATATGTGTGTGTGTGTGTGTGTGTGTGTCGTGCGTGCGTGCGTGTGTGTGTGAATGAATAGCTAGTGATGAGGGTGGCAACAAGGTGTTGAAGGAAGCCCAGCGGACGCTTACCAAGTCAGGGACCAAGTTGGCAGGCTGCTAGGGGCATCGAAGAGAGACGTTAAACACACAAATACAAAGGACACAAAAAAACACGCAACCTTATCGGGCCTATTCCCTTCTTCAGCGATAGAGTAACTGAGAGTGACACTCTGGGCTGGGAATGACAGGGCGATGTGGGGAGTTCTACATTACTTTCAATAAAATGAATCTTTCTCTTTTTAAACATAAACACATAGTTCTTCCATATCATATAAGTAATATTTATTATATATATTTAAACAAATTTTCACGATTCATCTGCTACGATGTTGAAATTTTTTATATAGGTAGAATTTGTAAAAAAATGGATTATAGAAATTTTTATATTATAATTTGTTTGGCTTTCAAAAATTCTTAAAATTTAAACAAATAGGTAAATATTTAGATACTCTGGGTCGAGCTAGGGAGCTGAAACTTTCATGACGTTTAGACATTATCCTATATATGCGAATAAACATTTCAATATCTCCATCAAATTGTTAACTCTTCAGATGCAGATTCCCTTAAACCATTAACTTAAAGAGACGGCGATTCGTCGGCCTGTTGAAAATGCCCTTAACGTAAACAGCCGGCGAATCGCCGATTCCGCGCAGCATCTCCTTCTGACTCGTATATCTTGTAAATGAAAGCAGATAACGCTCTGCGTCTTTCTTTATTACAAAGATAAGAAGTCAAGCCTTAATTTGATTGCAGGTTTGTTTAGATGAAAGAAATCATTTTTCATTCTAATGAAAAAATAAACAGTACTTTGCCGCGTTAGCTCATTTTGCGTCAGGCAAAGATGCCAGGCGATGGCGTATTCAAACTCCAATCTCTGATGATGCACTAATATTAGTCTTTTTTTTCTTATTACAAAATCGAGATGATAAAGCAAACATCGTATACAAACACTTTCGGAAAATCTCATATGATTGCAATTTTATACAATTTGTTTAAAAATATTAACTTTTCACTATTGTTGACATTATTGTTTATTTATACATTTTTAGACAACATTACCCACATAAATGTAATTAGTATGTATTATTCTAACAAAATATAAAATTTCAACTTGATTGTTTACTAAGTTCTCCTGAAATATGTGATTTTGTATTTAGCGATTTTTTTTAAATAAATCGTAATTCAGGCACAGAAATCCACGAAAAAAAATCTGATGTGGCCACCGCATGACTTTCTCCATATCTATAATATTTCTAAAAATTTCAAAATATATTACGTAATAACAAATATTTAAAAAAACCGAGAAAATTTTAAATATTACAAAGAAGAGGAAAAACCATAACCTTCTAATATTTACTACTATTTAATAGTTATGGGTGAATTGAAATTGCATGACAAAGAAATATATCACGGTACACAATTCTTTTACGTCCAAAATTATTTTTAATCTATTGAACCTTAATTTTTGTCTCTTTCCGTCTTTATTTCTTCCTCTCTTGTATTAAAACATTCACATGCATTCCTTAATGTATATAGTACATATTAGGATTAAGGCATCAATACAATCTCGTTATTTATTTTTCTTTAAAAAGGTCTAGATCTGAAGTTCTTCCTAATTTTAATTTACAAAAGAGTGAAAGTCTTTAAATTGTAAAATCGATTTTTGTTATCTTATGGAAAATGGCTCACCCCTTCCACCAAAAATTAGCCTATTAGGTTTACTGAGTTTATATTTAGTAATTTCAAAAATTTAACTGCGCATATGACAGTCACAAGATGTAAGACCTATCACTTCAAGCTTAGCTTACAAAATATCTATGAAGCCCTCAATAAATAGGGTGTTGCTGCCTTAGTGCATGCAGGTTACAAATTTTATGGTTTTAATTTTTTCCTTAGAATAATGGCAAAAATGAAATTCTACGATATGCTCAAGTTACATTTGCATTTAAATGCAACTGACCAACTGTCTACTATCTATGGAAAAATCATGTGCTGGCCATGTCATATTTTTTAATTATACAATACCACATTACTCCAAAAATATTAGACTGCTCAGTTTATAGATGTTATAATTAAGATGGGTTGTAGGGAAAATAATTAAAAGCAAAATAAAATATTTATTGATAAATGCAAAAATTTGTTGGATTCAGAAATTTATTTTGTAATCATAAACAACACATCTGGTACAAAAATGGACCATATGTTACATAACAAAATATGGTACAAACTTTCTTACCACTAACTCCATTGGCATTTTGTCACCGATATAAAATCAATATTAACAATATTGTGACCAAACATTTGCTTGTAAAAGCTAAGATTGATTGATGAGAATATGAATACCACCGATGATGTGAACTGTGATTGAGGCCCACCTACAAGGACGTACTCAGGGGGTGGTTCCCCCTGGTGTACAGACATTTGTGGAATATGTGATAACCACACTACAGACTTGCTACAATTCCTCTTGCTATGCTTCCACTTGCTGCGCTGAGTTATGAGAACTAAAAAAGTTATACAAGTTTATATTATTTTAATTGGACTTATTTAATCAATTGCTGGAAATTTGTTTTTGGCCTCAGACCCCCCTGAAGTAAATTTCTGGGTGTGTGCATGCCTACCCAGGTAATCTGCTTTAGTCTGGTCTCTCACTTTGTGTTATTGACATGGAGAGCCATATTAATATCATACTCTCACAATGGCATTACACTTGGGATCATTGAGACACACAAGCCTATCCACTACGACAAGGTAGCAGAACCATGGATAGGAACATTCATGCATCCATTCATTCTTATTGTTATTTAGCCTTCACATAAAATGGAAGTACTAAGAACCATACCACATTCAAGTTTAGAGACATTACTGCCATGCCAGTGACACACTCATGCAAGTCAAGAGCATACACATACAAAATGCGCACATTCATTCATTCCCCAGACAATGAATCATTCAAGTCATCAACTTCCTCAGTTTTTTCTTGAATTGCTTACCATTCACAGGATCTTTCATGCGAGAATTCAACTCTTTCACCCTTATATATGTTTGTATCCTGACAAAACAAGAGATTACCTCTTCTGGCCATTTTGAATCAACTTTCTCCATTACAAGTTCTGTCAACTTTGAGAAAATGTATTTCCCTTTGCATATGTATTTTCCATGGAAGTTATTGAACTTGCGGTTTATATACCTTGCAAGAGTTAAAAAATCCTCATTAGGACGTATCAATCCACCTTTTGAGAGGTACAGTCATTTGTAAAAGTATGTGGGCAAGCTCGGTCGCGCCGCTCATGGCCAAACAGTGAAGTTAAAATATATTTTGGCACTACGTGATTCGCAGTGAGAGAGGGGAAGGGTGGTGTGGGATATATGTTTTGGAAGTTCGAGCGAATGAGGGGAAACAAGAAATGGCCGTAGAATTGCAGGCTACCGGGGTCGAATTGAGACCGCGCCTCGCCCCTGAGGAAAGGCCTTGAAATTAAGACCCAAAGACGGAAAAGCGTTTTCCATGCTCATGTCAGACCCGGTTACGATTCAGCGCAAATCCACGTCTCTGATATGTTCACCAAGGATTTGGTTTTCTATTTTCGCCGATATACCTAGAATGTTTGGAATGGAGAGGGAAGTGAAGGAAGAGGATTACGGGAAATGAGGTTAATGAAATTTAACAAGGGCTTGTTTAGCATCCAGCCGCATAACGTCAAATTAAGAATTATATTATTCCTTCAATTTAACTTTAATTTGTGTAACTCACGGATTGTATGTGGAAAGAATTCATTCGTTCCCCAATGCTCGCGGTGAACGGACGTGCCTAACCCTTTGCTCTGAACCTCACTTTCACTTCACTTTCACTCTATCAACCATGTCCGCGAAGACTACCTTGCAGGCCCAAAACGCCAATCTTAGATCCCAGAATAGGGATCTGAAGAAAAAGATTGAAGAATTGACGAAATCCATGGCCGGATTCCATAATCAGCTTGAAGAGGCGAGGAAACTGGACGGATCGGAACGGAGAGATAGCCTTACGTCCATTGAAGCCAGTTTCTTCACTTTTAAATCTGGTGTCATGAAAGACCTGGAGTGCATCATGGAAAAGATTGATCTTCTCGCCGCTAGCCACTCTGTCTTCGAGGAGAAGATCGACGCTGTTGACCAACTGGCCAGAAGGAATTGTCTTCTTGTCCACGGACTTGCAGAGGAATCCAACGAAGACGCTTACAGTGTTGCTAGCAATTTTTTCAGCAAACAAGTGAAAGTGCAAGTTAGTATGGAAGCCCTGTCCTGTGTTCGCAGACTTGGTCGGCCTCGTGACTTGAGACCGAGGCCATTATTAGTCAATTTTGTAAGTTGTCGAATCCGGGATGTTGTGTGGCGTAACAAAAAACTTTTAAAGGGCTCCAAGATCCTAATTACTGAATCTCTGACGCCAATCAGGCAAAAGTTACTGCAGGAATCGCGTGATCTTGTGGGATCCACAAACGCCTGGTCGGTTGAAGGAAAGATTTTTGTGATAAAACGGGACGGATCCAAATGTTGCTTTTGCACTATCCGAGAATTTAACGTTCTCAGACAAAGCTGGCTTTCCCAGTAATTATCCATTAATTTCAGCTATGTCTTTGTTAAGTGCTCACCTTCTCCTTATTTCCAATTATTTACCACTGTTTTCTTCTCTTTCGTGTTGGTGTCTCACATTATGAGGGTTTATGTTATGTAAATTGATCTCCTTTTATATTGCATGTGTATTACGATACTTTGTTCTTTTAGGCTATTAATATATCTATGTTTTAATTTCATATTCATTTTGTTTCTATTTATACACAACTTGCTTATTCTTTTATTCCATACTATAATTTTTATGTCAATAGGTATTTTCATTTGGCAGTTTCTGCTGAAATTTATTTATAACGTTGGAGGTAAGTGGTTGTGCTGATATTTTACTCTTTCTTCTGATATTTTCTTCTTTCTTCTTGTGTGAATACTATGTCTGAATCTTTCCCTAAATTCTTTCTTCATATCCTCAAAAGTAACCCATTCGAAGCCTACTACGATTCTTTCCGGCTACCTGAAAATTCGCAGAACGCTTGTCCTTCCAGGAACTGCCCTCACGCTCCCTTATCTTTTCCCTCCCCTCACATTCCTGAGTGGACAAGGCTACTTCTTAGTAATTCACTTTCCCCATTTCCCCGTAATTTTCAAGCTATCCATGTTAACAGCCAGAGCCTTATCCCTCACATTGAAGAGCTTCGCTCTATTCTACCTGAGAAGGGTGTCCATGCGATCGTGGTATCTGAAACTTGGCTGAAACCTTCTCTTCCTTCTTCCCTTGTACATATTCCCGGATATAAGCTTTTTTGTAATGACCGCACTGGAAAGAGAGGGGGTGGGGTGGGTATCTATATTCGCGAAGAGCTATGTTGTAAATTGCTCCTTAAAAGTGACAGCCTTTATTCTCGCAGACCTGAATTTCTCTTCCTGGAAATAACTTTCAATTGTCAGAAATTATTATTTGGAGTTGTGTACAAACCTCCTCAAATTTCAAATCTATCGGATATTGAAATTCCCCTCACGGAACTTAGAGTAGATTTCGATAATGTCATCCTTATGGGCGATTTTAATTCTGATCTCCTGAACCCGAATAATTTTCACACTAAAACACTCCTTAATATATTACACCCGCTAGGACTTAGTATTCTCCCGCTTAATTCCACACACCGCACCCTAACCTCTTCTACTCTACTTGATTTAATAATAACGACCAAACCTGACAAAATACTCAAATACGGTCAGATCTCAGTCCCGGGGATATCTGCACATGATCTCATCTATGCATCCTGCTCTTTCAAAGTACCAAAGGAACAACCAAAATTTATTACTTTTAGAGATTTTAAAAACATAGACATAAACAAATTGACAGATGATGCTCTCTTAGTCCCTTGGGAAAGTATTATTAATATAAATTACATAGATGACAAGGTGAATAATTTTAATGCTTTCCTCCTCAATCTATTTGATCGCCATGCTCCACAAAAAACAATTCGTATTACTAGAAAAAATTCTCCTTGGATTACGGATGATATAAAAAGATTAATGTCGAATCGTGATTCCGCTTTTCGTAAATTCAAACGCACAAATTCTACGCTCCAACTCGAAGAGTATAGAAAACTGAGGAACTCAGTAAAGCAGGCAGTTAGAAATGCCAAAATCAAATTCTCGTACTCAATAATTTCTCCTCAGTCCGACAATGCATCACTATGGAGAAAACTGAAAGTATTCGGAATTGGGAATAAGAAAAGTGACTCTGAACTACCTTCTGTCTCTCTTGATGCATTAAATGATGCCTTCTCATCACCACCTAATATATTTTCAGTAAATCAAAGAAATTTAACTATCTCTGACATTTTTTCCTCAATCATAAACTATTCACAATCCTTCAGTTTTGCTTCTGTCTCCATATCCGATGTAAAGAAGATAATTTTTAAACTTAATTCGAAAACAAAAGGCTATGATCTCATCACTGGATCTATGCTCCATAATTTCATTCATATCTTGGCACCGATCATTACACATATAATTAATTGCTCCTTCTCTAGCTGTTACTTTCCCAGTTCCTGGAAACGTGCTCTACTGCGACCTATCCCTAAAAAGGCTAATCCAACAACTCCACAGGACTTTCGCCCTATAAGCATCCTGCCAACGCTATCCAAAATTATTGAAAAACTAGCGCATAAACAAATACATCAATATCTAAATGAATGTGAGCTCCTCAACCCCTATCAATCTGGATTTCGTACTGGCCACAGCACTGCTACCGCATTGATCAAAGTCACAGATGATATTCGGGAGAATTTCGATAACAAAAAAGCTACAATTCTCACACTATTGGACTTCTCTAAAGCGTTTGACTCCATTGACAGCGGAGTATTACTTGCCAAACTTGCTAAAATGAACTTTTCCCTTAGTTCTTTGAAATAAATAAAATCTTATTTTCAGAATCGCTACCAAATGGTATCAATCTCTGATAAAAGTTCATCGTGGAAAAATGTCTCCCGTGGTTGTCCCCAAGGATCTACATTAGGACCCTTATTCTTCGCCTTATATATAAACGATATCTCTAACTCAATTCATCACTGCCAGTACCACCTTTATGCTGACGATCTGCAAATATACATAGGAACTCAAATATCTCATATCAATAACAGAATTGATTGCATGAATAGGGATATAAGATCGCTCATGACCTGGAGTGCTTGTAATGGCTTAATGTTAAACCCCTTAAAATCTCAATCAATAATTTTCTGCTATCCTAAATTACTCGACAAATTACAAAAGTCAAATATAGACCCAGTATTAATTAACTCCACTCCTGTATCGTTTTCCAAGTCCGTAAAAAACCTTGGTGTTATTATGAATGATACACTCTGCTGGTCTAAACATGTAAACGAAATTTGCCGAAAAATCAACTACTCACTTTATTCACTTAGGCTACTTAAAAAATTTCTTCCAGTAAAACTTAAAATTTTACTTGTAAATTCGCTTGTAATTCCTCATTTCGATTATTGTGATTCCGTATTTCTAGATCTAAAACAAGATATGTTACAAAAGCTCCAGAGGACTCATAACTCTTGTGTTAGATACATTTTTAATATGAGCAAAAGTTGCCATATAACAAACGCATTCAAAGAATTGGGCTGGGCCATTAACCGATTCTTGGCTTGCGTTGCAAGCTTGTCAAGATTCGGGAAAACACACTTCATATCTTCCCAGGTCTTCAAAGAATCAGAGGAGAGAGGAGAAACTGGATTTCATAAATACACAGCTCATCTCTTTCCTCAAAGGTATTTGTTTTCTTTTTTTTGCTTGCCATGGGCCAATACTTTGTGGTGGCTCCAAAAGTCATACTCAGATTCTGTATTCAGAGTAGAATCACTGTCTGTGTCACTGCTTGATACCTCACTTCTAATCAAGGAACGGATATTATATTGAACCTTTGCACAAGCCGTGATATCAATAAAATGTATGTTTTTAAATCGCGGATCTAATAAATTGGATATAGCTAACAGATGAGACTTCGCAATATGAGTGAACCTGTGATTAATTTCGCTCAGCAGTGTTTCTTTTACCTGTCTAACAACGTCATTTTCTGCAGTAATTCCAATAGATTGCAACTGTGCTTTTAAGCAATGGATAAGTGGAATCACTTTGCTCAGCGTTACAAATTTTTCCCTCTCAATCTCCTTGGTAATGTAATCCAATGGTTGAAGCAACTTCAACATATGTTTCACAGTGTCAAGCTCAAAGGAAGTTAATGCTAATGGAGCCTTCGGGTTTTCAAGGTGAATCTGATGCACACATTTTGACAAGGCAATGTATGTATCTTTCTAACATATAATACACAGAATTCCATCTTGTGTTTACATCTAAAATCAACTTAAGAGGGGTTTTATTAACTTCTATCTGTTTAGAACAAAGCAAGTCATTATTTATAACACTTCTTCGGAAAGACTTCACAACCTGTCTTACATGGCTAGTGATTTTTTGTACATTTTCCACAGATGTTACCTTTTCTACCACCAAATGAAGCGTGTGTGCAAAACAGGGAAGGTGTTTTCCCTTGCCGAGAAACTGCACCAACAGTATTGGAAGCGTTATCAGTGACTGCACATACTACCTTACTTTTGGGGATAGAGTACTTCATGCAAACAGCTTCAAGTTGCTCACAAATGTTGACTGATGTATACCTCTCCATGAGATCCTTGGTTGCAATGCATTTAGAAACAATGTCTGTGCCGTTCAAATGATGTGCTGTTATACCCAAGAAACTACGGCATGACATCATTTCAGTCCAAATGTCCAAAGTAATAGCAACATTTCCCACACTAGGATCACTTATTTTGTCAGAATATACCTTTATCATGACCTCATACAGCTCATCAAGTCGTGATTTTTGTGTGTCAATGCTGGGGAGCTTGTAGATGGAGCTTAAGTGCTTCAACAGTCGATGAAATCCTCGACCATTGACTGTTTTGAAGGGCCGCTTATCAACGCAGATAAAATACAGCAAGCACTTTGTAATGAGCTCATGACGATTACCACCCTCTGAAAAATTGCCCAAGTTATAACTTACATAAATAATAAATAGATCGAGCAATAATTATCCATAATATCAACATAATAAATACAAATTACCGGAATATGAGCTCATTCTCTGAAAGGATGTAGCAATCGTCAATTGTGACTTTTTTGTGGGAGGCGGTATGTACTGAGTTTCTGCCACGAACTCGTCAGATGCATCAGAACGAATTGGATCATTAACAGTGTCCTAAAAGGCATCGAAAACGAATAACACAAGATTAACGAAGTTATGTTGCAGAAAAAATGATCACACATTAATAATAACTTCATCAATTCAATGAAATAGGTCATGTTTTACTTACGCATACTCTTGATAGGAAATCTTTGGAAGTGGAAGCCACTGCATCAGACACCAATGTTTCATCTTGCTTCTTCTTGCCAGGAGGTAAATGCATCGCCCTATCAAAATAAGTAAAACATTAATTTTCAAGCAACATGAATTTCAGATGGTTAAGTGCACATATGCACGAAGCAAGCCATATTGTAATATTTATTAGTATGGGCATATAGCAAATGCATCCATTGGCAGACACAGTGGGTGGGTATACATAAAAACGTAGAAAATGCTTTTCCTTTGGTTTTGTAGCAATTGCTACGATTCACATGCATCAAGTTTCGTAGCAAAAGCTTTTTCTTTTGCTACTTTTTATGCATACCACCCAGTGTTACATTATTCATTAAAATGGAGATTCAAAAGAAATAAAGTTAAACGAATATTTACAACGTAACTGTAAACTTACTTTTGTTGGTGCTTATTCAAATGTTTCTTCATATTCCACAAGTTTTCAAAACTTTGAAACAAGTTTTACACAAAGCAGTGTCTTTGTTAATTCTATTGAAAATCTTCCAAATATTACTCTTTGGGGGTGCCATGATAAACCTCGTGACGATTTGTACGTACACTACACCAATAGTAGCGACTAGATGCGGACGATTTTACATCCCTCATTTGTGCCTCACTTTTGTTACTGTATGTACACATGGAGTATGTTCTTGTGAATTGCGAGTATGATAGAAATGAATTACATGGGTTTTCTCAGTATTTAGGCTAAGTTTGTTATTTATACACCAGTTGTCCAACTGTTGAGTAATTAATTTACTGTCATGGATCAAATCTGAACTTGTATTGGATGATATGAGAATATTTGTATCATCTGCATAAAGAATAGATTTGACACATTCAAACATCAAACTGTTAGGAAGGTCATTGATATAAACTAAAAAAAGGATAGGGCCTAACATGGATCCTAGTGGCACTCCAAGCATCATTGATTTAGTAGGAGAATGATATCTTATTCCATGAACATTAAGTGATACTATGTGCAATCTGCCCTTTAGATATGATTGTAACCATTTTAATGGTGTGCCATTCCCATTTTTTCCAGTTTCTGCAGGGGGAGACTATGATTGACAGAATCAAAAGCCTTTGTGAAATCAACAAACAGACCTAGAGATTCCTTTTTTTCATCAGTTGCAGACAAGATGTAGTTAATTGCTTGGTAAACAGCAGTGAAGGTTGATAGGCTCTTTTTATATCCATGTTGGCACGGCGACAGAAGCTTTTGTGTTTCAAGATAAGAAGTCAGTCTTGTATAAATTATCTTTTCAAAAATTATTGCAAAATGATTCTGTATTGTTATTGGACGATAATTTTTTATGTCATCTATATCTCCTTTTCTTTTGTAAATTGGAACTATTTTTGATATTTTTAGAGGGGGAAATATGCCTAAATGTAAAGATTCATTTATGAGGTATAATAATGGAGATTTAATTTCATCAAAACACTGTGAAATTAAATTGCTGGGAATTTCATCTATGTCAGTGGTGCATTTATGCCCCAATTTTTCAACAATAGACCTTAACTCTGTTTCAAGACAGGGTGCTAGGAAAAAAGATTTTGAATGATTTGGAATATTAAAATTAATATTAACAGAAGATGTGGAAATGGTGAGTTGGAGGGAGAAGTGATCACTAAAAGCAGTTGTTGCAAGAAAATAGTCTAAAATAGTGTTGCCAGAAGTCTTTGATTTGTGCTGTAAAATGTTGCCCTGTTGGTTTTTTGGAATTCCTGATAATATTCCATGTTTTTATTATTAGCCTTAATCAGTTGTTCATTGTTAAAAGTTCTCTTAGCATTCCTTATTACCGCACGGTTATGTTTTTTAAGTAAAGCATATTCGTACTTAAGATTTTTATCATTTGTTAATTTAGCCAATTTTGCTAGATCTTTTAAGGTATATGTCAGTTGTCTAATTTCATCAGTAATTCAATTCTTTTTAACAACCTTTTTTGAAGCTTTCTCACATAAAAGTGGAAATGCACACTGGAAATAATACAAAAATTTACTGTAGAAACTCTGAAAGCTATCATTAAAGGACTTAGCAGAATGTACATCCTCCCAAGTTTCTGATTGAAGTATATACATAAAAGATGACATATTTGTTTCAGTATATGAATGAATGGTTAACAACTTCATATATGCAGGTTATACATATGGCTCTTTGTTTGTATTAATTATGTAATTGTATTAATTATGTAATTTTCTGTTCGTTGCAATGTTTCCATTAGCTTTATGAAATGAGCGATGCAAAGAAAATGCTGCAAACGCGGAAGTGCTCAGCAATGAACTGCGGGAGGACGAGGGGACCGAACGGTGATCCATATTTAAAATTACGTTCATTTCCTCGCACGGAATCCATGTAAGTACTATGTATATTGTTTAAAAAAGTATAATTATATACAGTAATACCTCGATATAGGAAGTAGAAATGTTCCGGGAGCTTCTTTCGTCTATTGAAACTTAATATATTGATTAATGTATATATTTTAAGACTTACAGTATTAATGTGACATACTGACAAAAATGAAGTGAGGTTTCTTGTTGACATTAATCTTACCGTGGTTGTGATTACATCTGTGAAATGAAATCCAGTTTGATAATTGCAATTTGAATCATACACGATCCATGTTATATTGGCCAACACAGTTCTTTAGATACTTTAATAATAGACAATGTTCTCTCGGGTGATGTTTTTTTATTCCTAAATAATGCTGTGGCCATTTCCTATCTATTGCATAATAAGTAATGGAATTACAATTTTTAACTTTAAACAAATCTCTCGTTTCGGGTATATCATGGACTACCTGTAGTAAAAAGGTCAATACTTCGTTGTGCCGATACTCAGCATACAGATTTTACTCTAAACAAATCTCTCGTTTCGAGTATATCATGGACTACCTGTAGTAAAAAGGTCAACACTTCATTGTGCTGGTACTTAGCATACAGATTATTCGTTTATCGAGGTATTACTGTAGTAGGATACGTATCTCAGCATTTTAAATTTTAATAATAGTGACTATTTAACGAGATGCTTCACTATGGCTGCTTTTCATGTAATGCATATCTTCACTTTAGGCTCTACAGGAGCAAAGTTGTATTTGATGCATATGTTAAAGTGTTATTAATTGTATAATTTTATCATTTCAGGTGCTGAGAATGGGTTGTTAGGGCAGGGAACTCCGCTTTATTTGGTATGCCCATTATTAGTTTTACCAAATGGTCTTATTTGTGTATTTTTATATTTGTGGAGTCTGAATTTTCATGACTCATTTGTAGTGTTCACAATATCAAAGAGAGAACTTCCAAAGAGGTGTGTAAATATGCCATGTAGGTATAGTATTAGTGTAAGTAAAAGGTTATCCAAGTAGTTAATTTAGTTTCCAGAATTACTAAAATGTACTAGCAATATGTATGTATATATTTTCTGACATTTGGTGATAAAACCTTTATTTTAGTTCAGTTAAGTGTAACTCCAAGTCAGATGTATTTTGTAATTATGTATGTATATTTACTTGATAACCTTTTACTTTTGATAAATATGTTAACTACATCATTATGCTGTATTTGGTGTTGGATTGCTCAGTGTGTTGTAAGATAGCCTTGGGTGCTTGTGCTGTGATATTGATATATAACCTTGGAAGTGATATATTGGAGCCGGTGGCAGGATGCTTAATATTACTGGCAATCCATTGAAGGTTTTGGTAGACTGCAATTGGTATTTGTCTGCTTAGCCTTGGCTATTGTTTGAGCACAATTACAATTAACGAAATGATTTGGGCATATCAAATAGTGGGTATTTTACTTTGCATGGAGTTCTTTCATGTTAATTGCACTTGTTCCTGAGGAGATCAGTTGAATTCATATTGGTCCATTCCTACTTTGTGACTAACATGAATGTTCATTGCTCTTTCAATAAACATTTGTATTTCTATGTTTATTGATTCTTTGAGACTGACAAAAATCACTTCTATTCCTATTTAGTTAAGATGTTTCATTTTGCACATAGTAATTATGACAGTGTTTGTCTGGTGGCTAGCTTCTGCAGCTTTTGTATGTTGCTCTTTGAAACATGTTTTGCCTTCAAAATTATTTTTTTGGCTTTTACAAACATTCTGCTGTAACATTTTTTAAATGGGTGCATGTTTTCTATATTTATTGGGCAATAATTGATCTATGTGGTTCAGTTCCATTTCCTATCTGTTATGTAAATATGTACAATGTTTCTTCTGCAATAAAACTGTTTAAATTTAAATTGTTGTTCCTTCTATTTTCATCCATTACTCCTGTGGTTACGTTATTCATAAAAGAATTTGATTTGTTAAATAATTAACGTAATTTATTGGAAAATAATGAATAAAAATAAATTGATATTAAGAATTTTGAAAAGTGCGCTCGCTTTCTGTACCGAGCTGCTATTGACTACTGAAATTCATCTGCTAGCTGCCTGTACTGAGATTGGATTGGCTGTTGAAAAACCATCATACATCACGACACAACAGCAGTGCCAAATCGGATGCCGACTGTATTACATAGTCCGAGCAAGCAAGGATCACGTTTTTAACACGGGAGTTCCTTCCCCCTGACTCGGCTGAGTACAGTACGTACTAGTGGACCAGAGTGGACTCATATCCGAGTCCGAAGTTCTTGCTGTTGACACTGCTTGGTCGTGCCCGTACGAGTAAACATGGCAGAAATTGTGTGTGTCGGAGTGTATCTTCTTGCAGAATTACTTATACAGGAGCTGCAAAAGTTGAAGAAAAAAATAAGAAAACCTCGTCCATTATGGACACGTGAATGGATCAAGAGAAGGAATATATTGGGAGCTTCTGCATCTTTTTAAAGAGAAGTGGCAGTAGAAGATCCTGAAACATATAAGAATCATTTACGGCTTACCAGCATTCAGTTCGAAGAGCTCCTGGCTGACATTGAACCCTTAATAGCAAAGCAAGACACTGTAATGAGGAAAGCTTTATCCTCCAGGATAAAGCTAGAAATAACTCTGCATTTTCTAGCAACAGGAGATTCCTTTAGCACATTAGAACACATACAGAGTACCAAAAAGCACCATATCCAAGTTCCTAAAAGACGTTTTGGCAGCAATTTACGAGAAAAGGAAACACTACATCAAAGTAAGTGTAAATGAATGCATTTATTAATAATATTGTTACAATTCTTTTTTAAGTTTCACTATCATTACAAATTGCAAGGTGTTATTTCCGAATAACAATTTACAATCCACCAACACTTTTTATTGCCACTACAACTGGGTCATTGTTAGCTTCATAGTCGTAGATGGTGAAACTGTAATGTGAATGGTGGCTCTCACTGTTTGAACTGGGTGACGGAGAGGATGACATTTTCAGAATAGTTACTGGAATTGTGGGTATTGCAGAAATGTTTGACTTCTTTTCCAAAGCTGCAATTCGGTGTTTGGTGAGCACCTCCATTATTTTTGTTTGGCAAATCAAAGCTTCTTTTAGTAGAAACTCTCGCAACTGGCAGGCAACATTATTCCTGAAATGAGAAAACTCATCTTCCACTTTCATATCCACTGAATTTTTGAGTTCTTGAAGCTTTCCTATAGCCAGATCAATTCCAGTAGGGACTTCGAGTTTCCTTGCCTTCCTGGGTTTTTTAAAAAACCTGGAATCCGCAGTAACATTGCATTCTTCTCCTGTTTGGCTACTAGAACCATAAAGCAGTTCAACTTCTAATGTGGATCCATTGCTATGGTCTTTGTCTATGGGCAAATATATATGTGACATAATATTCTATATTTAATCTGTATTATATTTTATTAACGTTATATATTAATTTTTTTAATCATCTCCTGTAACTCTTTCATTGTCAGACTAAAATCATTGTCTATATTTTGTTGAAAGATAGTGTAGTGTATGGTTTATGAATAAAATGTAGTAATAATTGTTTTCCTTTTACTAAGAGTAATACTTTTTTGTGTGCAAAAAAGAAAACAACAGAAGTGTACTTACCAAATTGGAAGAAGTATTTCTGACATAAATTAATCTACTCAGAAATTTCTAGGCAGTAGAAAATCATTTCAGGGAAAATTTATATTCATCATCTGGTGACATGCTGGATTTGACGGACTTCTTCATTTTTAATACTTCTTGGGTGTAAGTTCTCCTAATGTTTTTAATTTAATTTTTCAGTTCGGCGTCCCCAAAACCAGGTATATTCAACCTCTCAATAATTTTCTGCATGGCACTATCCCTGGCACTTTTATTTTTGTAATCACCGTGCCAAAAATTCCATCAACATTCCATTTCTTCATAAAGTTCAACCAAGTTTATTGTGTCACTTTCATTCCACTTTTTAGTTCCCACCATTTTATAACTAATGCCAGTGCTACTCGTACAGACAAAAATTGGAAGGCAACCGAGTTACTCGCATGGACCGACTTAACTAGCACAGTACTTGCAGCTGTTTACACACTATGAGTAGCATGCGAGTGTTGCACCGTGTCAACCCACCTTAAGCATAATGCTGTTTTCTAGAGATGGATAAGAGTACATATACGTACATACGTAGTTTTCTCTGGTAGATGGAGCTGGTGTTATTTTTGTGATCTCAGATTTTTCAAAACCCTACTCCCCATCATTGGACTCCCCTTCTCCCCTCAGTGTGTGACGTAATATATGGATGGTCCCATTAATATATGTGCATATTTTATGTACCAAATTTGGTTGAAACTGGTTCCTTCATAAAGATGGTAGGGGGACACTCGGGCGATCTCATAATACTACTTTCTGTTTTTTTTGGAAAGTAGGCTAAAAAGCGGCTTTATCTGTGTGGACAGCATTTCTTGAAAGCCAAGAAACTTAGAGACTTAAAACTTGGTATGTTTACTAATGAGCAGGTTTGGTCAAGTGGGAGGTGCAGCGGATGCAAGGCATCTGGGCCCCCGATTTTTAGGGGACTCCCAAACGTTGAGTATAAATAATATATTTACATCTTTAAACACATTTTTGCTTTTTTATTAAATTATCATTATAGTTACAATTATAAGTACATCTTCTCTCTAAGCTGTAACATTGATGTGTAAAAAAGGGCAGTTTTTTTTGACATAGAGAGGTTCCAAAAACTTGCTTGCATCCAGGCCACCAAAAGTACTTGGCTGGCCCTGCTAATGAGACCATGAGGATGTGCACATCGGTGCCAGAATTTTGATTTTTGGGGGGGGGGGGGGGGATGCCATAAAAAATCATACCCTACAGCATTTTTGTACACTTACTTATAAGACATTGGGTGGTATGCAAAAAGCCATAACTTTTACTTGCTCTTGAAGCAAATGCCTCGGAAAATCGTAGCCTGGGTTTGGTGTGGCTACGCTCTCAGTGCGGTGCAGTTGATTTGTGTGAGATGGCGGCGTTCTTGAGAGTGCATGAGGTAAAAACTTATAAGCAAAGGAGACAGTCATGTGATACAGATTTTTAAAAACTTGATCCATTTAGCAAGGAGAATTTGGAATGGCTCAGTGATCATTTCCTTGGAGTTGATGCGGTGACACGCAGGGGAGCGGTCTCCACTTCAGAAAATGAAGACTTTTATGATACGTTGAAGATCCAGGCTACTGGATCGGCATTGGTGAGGATATTGAAGTGCATCAAAGCACTGTATCCAGGTTGGTGAAATTTGAAGGAGAAAAAATTGTGAACAGATCACATTTGTGAGTAAATTTTCCAAAAACGAATGAAGAAAAAAGAAAAAACTAAGTGGCAAAAAAGATTTCGCTTTCCTTCTGCAATTGGTGCAATTGATTGCACTCACGTAAGATTACTGGAACCAACACGTCACGGAGATGAGTATATGAACCGAAAAGGTATTCTCTCGATAAGTGTGCAAGCTACAAGTGATTCGAGGTAATGGTTTACTAGTGTTGATGTAAAGTGGTCTGGGTCAGTGCATGATTCGCGTATATGGAAAAACGGTGAGGTGTTGAGTAGAATGCGAGGTTTTAAAAATGCTGTGCTTTTGAGAGATGAAGGTTACAGAATCTCACCTTGCCTAATGACTTCTTTCAGAAACCCTACAACACAGCATGAACAGGTTTACAATTGCTTATTGATGAATGAATGGTCTGTAATTGAATGTTGTTTTGGTCAACTAAAGAAAAGATTCCCCCTACTTCATTATGGTGTTTGAGTGAACTTGATGTATGCACCGAAAATTATTTTAAGTTGTTTTGTTCTGCATAATATAGCAAAGTAATTAGGAGATAATAACGATGATGATTTCATTTAAATTATTGAAGATAATTTCATCGAAAAAGTGTCACATGATGAAGATGACTTTAATGATGCTTTAGGAGTGCATCGAAGAGGCCAGCAAAAAAGACATGAATTTGCTGAATTAATATTTAATGAAAGATTACATGAATAGGGTAAATAATTTGGGCTGCAAATTTTAATTTTTATCAGTGATTTTATTTTTCTCACTTGGCATTGGAGTCTAATTTTAACATTTTCCCTCTATAATATTCACTTTGAATTCGCATTAATTTTAATTGTTCAATTAAAACTAATCTCTGCAACTCTCCAGTTGTCAGCTTGCAAGTTTCTTCAGATTCGCAAATACACTGTTTTAGGGGACGTTCTGGCAGGGTGATGTGGATCGAAGACTCATCCTCATCCGTAGGAATTGATGCACTATGTTGTGATGGCTCTGAGCACTCTGTTGGCTGTTCATTGATTACCCACAAAGTAGCAGCTCCTGAGAGAGAAATGTTGCATTTAAACTTAGTATATGGATATTGACAAATTGAAAGTTGCTAATTAGTTTTCAGCAAAAATTCTATTTTGATAGTTACTTTACTTAATAGTGATTGAATCATGATTTTTTTTAAATTTTGTAATTGACAAAATGCATTAATTTCTGTAACATGTGTGAAAGAAACAAATTTTCTTTTGCTCTGATTTAATTGATGTCTAAGATAACGTCTGTACTCATTCCCTCCTTAAATTTACCTAGGGTAAATAACTAGGTACATATTTATACAAAACTGTTAATTTTTAGCGGTTTGCTGATTCATTTAATTTTCGAAATAATGAACTTATAAATTAACATAAAATGTAATAGGTGAATTTCTTACCTGGAATTTCTGTTGTTGAGGGGTTCGAATCCCAAGCCATAATGTCAGCCAGCTTTCTTTCCCATGGAGTCAGTGTGATCCGCTTATTTCCCATGGCCTTAAGATCCATTTTTGTTTTCACCTTGGCCTTCATATTGCTTATTTTCTTCAGCACCACTTTCTCACTGGCTTGCTTACCAAATTTCAGTGAATATAGTTCCACTAAAGACCTAAGTGCTTTGTCTTTCTTCTGCTTTATCACAGGCAATTGAGACTTGCTAAGTAGCACGGGGGACTCTGCAAGCATGGTCACGAATTCCATCTGGGAATTGTCCACAGCACTTACACTCCTAGGGTAAATAACTATTTAAATGAAACTGTTAATTTTTAGCCATTTGCTGAATCATTTAATTTTTTAAATTATGAGCTTATAAATTAACAAAATGCAATAGGTGAATTTCTTACCTGGAATTTTTGTTATTGAGGGGTTCGAATCCCGAGCCATAATGTTGGCCAGCTTCCTTTCCCATGGAGTCAGTGTGATCTGCTTATTTCCCGTGACCTTAACCTGGCGGTACTCGCGCGGGGTGTTCCTGACACCTCACAATTTTTTTGTTAAAGAAAGAATATCACTATTATTCAATTAGTTCTTTATTTTGTTCTATTTATAATCATTTATAAGTGAATTTTCGAGAAGTTTCAACTAATTTTTTCATTTATTATTAATAATAATATCTCTTTGTCAAACATAAGAAAATGTGCACATAAACATATTTAGTTCCAATCTAAGTGGAAGTTTAAATTTTTATTAATGAGGTTGAATCTATTTATGGAGATGTGCGGACAATGGGTCCTACCACTGATCTGTATATGTCAGCGGCACCTGCAGACAAGCCAATGGCTCTGCAGGACCCTATTGCTTATTTGATTTAACATGTCTATATTATTATTAAATAATAAAATTAAAAATTTATTAATCTATTCTGAAAAGAAAAAGTCTTAAGGTACACTTTCATGAATATTTTCGGATGTCAATCTTTGAGTCAGTTGACAGTTTTTAGGAATATACTTATAATATCATCAGTTCAATTAAAGAAATCGGAAATCTCACAATAGAACACAAATAATAATTGTACATGAGAGGAAACCATGTTTTTCGCATCATGACCTTGAAAACTGTATTTGCTTTTTCAATTTGAATATTCGTGCAATTCACTATAATATTTATAATAGTTATGTCAAATATCAGTCAGAAACAGTCTACTGGAAGCTTCAAAACAAAAACCGAACACAGAAATAATAATAATCTACAAACCTTGTAGGATCAGAGTCGGTGAAGAAACTGTTGAAATGCGATCTCCAATTACGGGAAATAACATATTATACGATGATGATCAGTGAAGAAACTACTGAGAGACAATCTCAAATTATGTGAAATAACAAAAGTTCTATAGATAGTAACAATAATTTCAGAATAAAATATGAACAAAGACCGCACAAAGAAAAAAGCGCTGATTTCTGTAACGTACAGTGCAGCACTCTCTTAGAAAAAACATCCCAACTCAAAGGATTACCAAAGAAAGCTGAAAATGTTTAGCAGAATAGGTGCCAAACACGTACCATTCCAGCTACTGAAAAGGAGGGGTCATAAAAGATAAGGCGGAAGGAACCCTGACATAAACAGTAGCCTGGGATGTCCACAGCACCCTGCACAAGTACTGCCGGGTTAAGATCCATTTTTGTCTTCACCTTGGCTTTCATATTTCTTATTTTCTTCAGCACCACTTTCTCACTGGCTTGCTTACCAAATTTCAGTGAATATAGTTCCACTAAAGACCTAAGTGCTTTGTCTTTCTTCTGCTTTATTAAAGGCAATTGAGACTTGCTAAGTAGCATGGGGTACTCTAAAAGCAAGGTCATAAATTCCATCTGGGAATCATCCACAGCCCTTACACTCGCTTCCAAATTACTCATGTCTCTTCACTCAAGCATACAACTGACTACTCCTTTCTTCTAGCTTCAAGAGAATACTGCAAGGTCTTTGGGGTGGTAGAACTTGGTGAGCAGTAACTGGGAATCCCATGCAATTTTTCCGAGTACTGGAATACTTGGAATTAGTTTATAAAACCAAGTGGCCTTATGGAGTTCTGATAAATGAGTGCAAGTCTTCTGCTGTAATTCTATTGCTGTCCTTCCTCCTCGATAAACCCTTGCCCATTATGTATCCTGAAATAATGACCAAGTACCTCCTAACCCGTCCCCTGCGAAGCCTTGGTGAAAGGTTAGACGCATAGGGAGGTGAATTAATGGGACCCCACAAGATAAGACTCAAAAGTTCTGCGAAGCATTGACATAATAGGGAAGTAAGGAGCTCGCACGGGAATCCTTGGTGGGGGTCTCATTGTCTTCTAAATATGCTAAGAACAAATGCATTTGCGGAAGAACTTACTTACAATTAGAGAAATATGTTGCAGGAAAGATAGATATAAGATAGATAGATAGATAGATAGATAATCGTCTTTATTCAGGCGAAATTTAGACCATAAGGTCCATTCTTACATTTAACCCTTCATCAATATAATAAATATAAAAAATGGTAATGTAAGATATTACAATACGCATAACATAAACAGTATATACCTAAATCATACAGAGTAAAAAAATATATAAAATTGAAGAAAGATTAGAGATTGTGGGGAAAACCTAGGTAAAACAGGCATGTCCTCCCTAGTAAAACCCATGCAGGAAAACACATACTGAGAAGGGGGATGTGAAAAACCTGCGAAAACCCTAGATAGTGTACATATTATAATATAGTAATACAACAATAAATAGAAAGGAGTATGTACAGTAAGTGTTCGTATATACAGCATCGTTGTATACCGTCATAAACAAATACATATATAGGTATTAACGTAATGCAAACCAAGAAATATAATACAATAATTAGGCAGAATAAGATGAAATATACTTGAAATATATACAATGAATATGGAGATTGTTGTTGGATCATGCATAACATAAGAAAGAAGGAAATGATATAAAATTACACATATGATATAAAACAATACATGATAAAATAAAGTAATACAAAATAGTATAAAACAATACAAAATGATATAAATCAATATAAAATAGTATAAAACTATACAAAATGATATAAATCAGTATAAAATAGTATGAAACAATACAGAATGATATAAAACAATGAGAATTAGTATAAACACTATAACTTAGTAGACACTAGACAATGAAAAGGTAACAGTCGAAGGAGGCGTACATTTTGAGAACTCGATAACCTGCAAAGAAATTAATTAATGTTCATTAAGTAAGGGAGAGTGAAGGAAGCCGTCTTGCAATAGGTAAGAAGAAAATGTTAAAGCTGACCTGAATTTTGGGCAGAGAACAGCAATTTAAAGTATTTATGTTTGAATATGTGGAGAGATGTTGCGTTTTGGAGGTCAGTAGGTAGGGCGTTCCAAAGTCTACAAGCTGTAACATGGAAGGATTTATTATAAATTTCCGTCCTGTGATGTGGGATCTGGAAGAGATTGGTGCTCCTAGTGTTGGCGTTGTGTACAGAGTTCATTTGGGAAAATTTGGAGTTCAGATACTGTGGGTTTTGAAGAGTTATAATTCGGTAAAATAACGAGAGGAGGTGAAGATGTCTATGAGCTTCAGTGCGATGCCAGCCTAACGTATATAGAGGTTAAGTGACATGGTCTCTCTTTTGGAGATCACAAATGAATCTTATGCAGGAATTTTGAGCACGCTGCAATTTTAGAGATAGCTCATTAGATAGATCTTGATAGACCGTATCGCAGTAATCGAGGTGAGGAAGGACAAGAGCGGTGATAAGTCGCTTGTGAAGGGAGAAATGGGTAATGCTTTTAATTCTTTTAAGTGAGTGAAGTGAACTGTTAACAGTATTACATATTTTAGTTATATGATCAGTCCAGGACAATGTGTCATTGAATACTAACCCGAGATTGGTTGCAGTTTTCTGGAAACGAATGACATAGTTATTGAGCAGAATTGGGGGAAGTTCTGAGAAGTTTAGTGACAAGAGAAGTTTGGGATACCCAATAATAATAGACTGACTTTTTAAAGGATTAATTTTGAGGAAATTTACATTGCTCCATTTGGATAAAGAAGTGAGGTCATGGTTCATTTTATCAATGATAAGAGGGAGATCAATAGAGCGAGAGTGCATATAGATTTGGAGATCATCAGCATAAAGGTGGTATTTACAGTGAGCAAGCTGAGAAGATATATCATTAATGTACAGAGAGAAGAGTAGTGGCCCGAGGGTGGAACCTTGTGGTACGCCACGTGTCACTTTAGTCCATCTTGAGGAATGATTGTCAGTTACGACCTTTTGATGGCGATCATTCAGGTAAGAACTAATTAAGTTTAGGGAATCTGAGGAGAAGTTCATGAGATGCAGTTTGGTTAGAAGTATGTTTACATCTACAGAGTCAAAAGCTTTACTAAAGTCAAGAAGGGTCATGATAGTGACTTCTCTTTTGTCCATTGCTAATCTGATATCGTCAGTGATTTTGAGGAGTGCTGTGGTAGTGCTGTGTGATTTTCGGAATCCTGATTGTAGAGAATCGAGGATATTATTACTAATTAGAAAATATGTGATTTGTTCATGTAAAACCTTTTCAAATGCCTTTGATAATACAGGAAGTAAACTGATGGGCCGAAAGTTGGTTATGTCAAAAGTAAGACTTTTCTTAGGTATGGGACGGACTATGGCGAGTTTCCATTGCGATGGGAATTTGTTTTGCATAAGCGACCAATTGAATATATGAGTGATGACGGGTAGAACTAGATGAATAATCTTATGAAGGAAAACTATTGGTATTTCGACAGCACCTTGTGCTCTGGACTTGATTTTACGTAAACAATTCAGTACTTCCAGCTGAGTTACAGGAGAAAATTGGAATGGTGGTGATGCTGTGGTGGGAGGAGTGTGTTGAAGTAGGTGGTGTATGTGATTCTGTTTCATTTCGTTGTCATTAGGAGTTGGGGGAGTGGTGAATAGAGTGTTAAGTGTATCAAGGCAAATATGAGGAGGAAGTTGTGTATCCTTAGATTTTCCAATACCAAATAATTTTAAGTTACTCCATAGAGCAGATTGTGAAGAATTTGGACAGGTCAGTGAATGAATGTACCGAGTTTTAGAGTTTCTGATAAGTTGCTTAGTTTTATTTCTTAGTTTTTTAAATTGGTTGAATGAGATCTGTGTTTTTGTATTTTTTAAAATTCGGAAGGCATTGTCACGTCTCTTCATTATCAGTTTGATGTCGGTTGTGAGCCATGGTGCATGGGGCTTAGAGACTCTTTTAGTCTTTAGTGGAGCGTGAGTGTTGATTAATGACTGTGCAAAATTGTTGAAAGCTTCAACCTTGTCGTTAATGTTGTCCATATACTCAATAGAATACCAAAGCATGGCAGATGCGTCAGCAATTAACATTTCATTGTTGATGTTTTTGAAGTCACTCTAGGTGATATATTTCTGCTTGTGAGTTGGGCACCTTATTGAATATGCAATGTATATTATGTCATGTGCGGAGATTCCAGGAGCAGAGAGTTGGCCATGCACGAGAACCTTGTCAGGATTGGCGGTAACGGCTAAATCAATTAGGGTAGAGGAAGTAGGAGTATGGTGAGTTGCATTTAGCGGTAGAATACTAAGGCCTAGAGAGTTGAAGGAATTATATAAATATGTCGAATCAGGGTTTGGTGCGAGTATATTGGCATTAAAATCGCCAGTAATTATTAAATGATTGTAATCTTAAATGTGATTAGAGATGACTTAATCAATATCGGATACATGGCCGATTTTGGGTGGACGGTACACAATACCGAAAAGTATTTTCTGTGAATAGATTTTCAATTCAAGAAAGAGAAATTCGGGTCTTTTGCTGTAATTACATTCGCTACTTTCAATAAATTTAGTTGAAATATCGTTTCTTACATATATTCCGACACCGCCGCCGCATTTGCCAACACGATCATTGCGGTAAAGTTTAAAACCGTCAATGTTAACAGTAGAGGAAGACATAGATGGTTTCAACCAGGTCTCAGCAATAGCGATGATGTGTACTTTATTGTTAGGTAGGATACCACCGAGTTCTTCGATATGTGCTGTTAAGCTTTGAGCATTTAAATATAAGATCTGAAGGGAGCGTGGAATGAGCTTAAACTGTTCAGATAGAATGGCCTTTGTATTGGAATTGTAATATGAGGATAAGCTTTTATTAGTGATAGGGAGAAGATTAGAAGATGCGGAACCAGGAGATACGTATGGGTAGAATTCAGAGGCATTTGGGTCTAAGGAAGGACGCGGTTGAGTTAGGGAAGGAATGAAATCAGGAGCATGTGGGTTAAAGTAGGTATGGATTGTGGCTGGATGTATAGCAGGTAGTGAGGGGGGTGGGGACAGGAGTGGAATGGAGGGGGGTAAGAATTCTGCTGCCTCTGGGTTGAGAGTGTGAGGACCATGCGTATTAAGGTTATATGGTGGAACAGGGAAAGAGGTGATGGGCGAGAGAGGGCATGTGTTGTTATTTTGAGTGCAATGGGAAAAGCGGGGGAAAGGGTGGTCAGCGGGGGATGGAAAGTCAGAAGAGCTAATGCGCGTCATAACGTCCTGCTGGGAGGGTCTACTGATGGGAGGTACGAACGGGAAAGAAGTGCTATTAGTGGGCAAGATTCCAGGGGAAGAATTAAACATAGGTGAGGATATTTTATAGAGTAGGATGCGCGAAGTTAGGAATACACAATACAATATTGCAATGTATAATGAAAAAGCAGGAAAATGCACACAGGTCAAGTAAAGGATAAGTTATAAACTAATTGCAAAGGAAAACAGAGGAGCACAGGAAGGCGCGAGCACTGCACTGTAGGGATATGAGAACTGCACTAGAGAGCTAAAGGAACTTATCGAGTGAGTGGAAAAAAACACTTAGTGGAGCACTAACACTGTGGAGTAAGAGCTATTGGGAAACTGCTTTGGGAGCACTAAGGGTGGAAGGGAGACACAGATAACTACACACTTATTTGCACTGGTGAGATGATTGAAATAAAACACTACGTGAAGCACTAGCACTGGGAAATAGGGGCTCTTTGGATTAGATTTTGGGAGCAATTGCACTAGAGAGAACCGAAAATGAAAACTGACACTAGAGAAATGAGGGGCTATGAATGAATTAATTTGGGAGAACTAGGGATGTAGGGGAGACAGATAAATACCGGCACTAATATACACAGGCACTAATAAACACAGGCACTAATATAAACAAACACTAATATACACAGGCACTAATTTTCGCTTGGGACGCCACGTAAGGGAGGGAAAGAAAGAAAGAAAAGAAAGTCGCTGCTAAAGAAGGGGGGACGGAAACGCACAGGGAGCTTCTTTCTTCTCTCAGGAACACGGAAAACAGCCGAGAATCAGCAAATGCAGGAACGGGGATGCCAGGCGATGACAAAAACGGAGTTAGTGGAAAACAGGAACTCAAGTAGCACAATGCAGTACGCACGACAGATGTTACCTAATGATTATGCCGTTGTGGTTTTTGTCTGTTTCTAAGCAAATCCGAAGTCTTGCTCGTAAGGTTACTTAGCGACGTCCGTCCCCCGGAGTTGATTTCTGAGAGGGCCAGGCTGCTGCTTCAATGCCTCTAAATCTCTCATGGTGGAGATAAACCGTCTGCTGCCGTCATGCAGGACAACTATTTTTCCGTTTTGCATCCAGACCCCACGTGGTCCTATCAACATTTTTACCTCTTGCAATAACTTTTTTCGCGTAGAGGTAAGCGACTCGGTGACAAGAAAATTGGTACCTTTGAGGCGTCTCTTGTTTCTCCACACCTTGTCTCTTTCCTGATAAGATAAAAACCTGACGATGATAGCTCTGAGGTGAGGATTGGAGCTTCTGGAAACACCGATTCTGTGAGCTCTGGAAAGACGCTGCATGTCGATCTCTTCTTTTACTTCGTCCTTGAAGAATTTAGTCACTAGAAGTAAGCAGTCTTCATTCTCCTTCTCCGTTACACCATGAATGAGAAGACAGTTGCGTTGGGAATACTGCTCTAAGGCGTCTTGTCTCTCATCTAATTCCACATATTTCTTCTCTAGATCACTAAGGCAGTCAGAGAGACGGCGGAAGTCTTCCATCACTTTTGTTCGGAAGCTGTTGAATCTTTCCTCTAAGGATGAGAGGGATTCTTATCTCTTGGGAGTATCTTCCTAATGGATTTGGCTGAGTTCATCTTGAAATGAAGACATAGTCTTCATAACCGTTTCCATCATAGCACGGAACTCCGTGCTATCAGACTCAACGTCCTTCTTTAAAGCCTTCGGCGGCATATTCAGCGGTCAGGATGGCTAAAAATGGAAAGTGAAAGGGGACAGAGCGACCTGAAGGCACATCAGGCTACCACGAGCATTAGACTAAGGAGTTGGTCTTCCCCTGAATGATAAGAAAGTACAATAGGATGATTAATGCGTAGGTTGGTTTTAAATACCCCCTAGCACACACCAGCTTTGATGGATTGCAGGGTACTTTTCAGATTCAAAACGTGCTTCTCGAGATGTTCTTACTGATGCTCCGGCAAAACATCTTTTTATTTATTAACTAATTTTCTCTTTTTTAAGTTGAATATACAATTTAAATTAATATGAAAACAAATTTCTTTGGCAGATATGATGTAAGGTTAGTTTGGACGATAGACTTTAAGGCTATTTAATGCGATATTTTGATTTTTCATTAATATTGGCAGATATGATGTAAGGTTAGTTTGGACGATAGACTTTAAGGCTATTTAATGCGATATTTTGATTTTTCATTAATATTGGTCGTAGAATTTTGATCCAAAGACTTACATAAATGATGAGAATTGATTGAATATATTTCCTGATACCTATTACAAATAAAAATCAGTTTTAAATTTCTGTTGCATTTTTAACAGCATGGGGTCTATCCATTTAAAAGGTGAACTGAACATGCGGGTCGGCTGAAGATGGCCTAATGAGAGTTTTATGGCCATTGGGTCATAGTAAAAGGTCCAGATATACGTAGCATTTGCTTTGAGGCAAAAGTCGCTCTTTATGCATACGAATCAAAGCATTGCTTCGAAGCAAAAGCTTTTGCTACTTTTCATGCATAGGAACCATTGAAGATGTGCACCTCGGTTCCAGAATTTTGATTTTTACACTATCACAGGTATTGAATATTTTCATTAATGGCATTTTTACTTGAACATTTTCCCACTCCTTCATATCTCCCAATTCCACCTCTCTGCCATCCATAACCTACACTTGATTGATCTTATTACCTCATAAGCTGAGAGTGCTTGTGCCATTTGGAATTCACCTGCGTGTATACTTAAAATGGTCAAATAAACTACGTAACCAAGTACCCCCTTTTCTTAATCGTAGATACAGTAAGTAGGTTAGCGTAAGTAATGAGGTGATCCACAGGCCCTGAATGGGTTGCTGAAGTGGTCCGCAGAGTTCAAAAGGTTGGGAAACACTTCCCTATGGGATTTCTAAAAAACCAAGAAACTTAGAGACTTAAAACTTGGTACACTTACTAAAGAGACCTTGAGGGTCTGCACCACAGTGCCATAATTTTCATTTTTAGGGGGTGGGGGAAAGGGATGACATAACAAATGATATCTACAGCATTTCTCGAAAACCAAGAAACTTAAGAGGCTTTAAATGTGGTACACTTACTAAAAAGACCTTGAGGATGTGCACTTTGATGCCAGAACTTTGATATTTGGTGAGAAGGAGAAGGGGAGGGGGTGCCATAAAAAATCATACCCTACAGCATTTTTCAAAAATCAAGAAATTTAGACTTTAAACTTGTTAGCATACTAAAAAGACCTTGAGGATGTGCACCTCGGGGCCAGAATTTTGATTTTTAGGCATTCTTTACAAAACATAAACAAAGAATGCCTTATGGTCAGGTTGTGTCCGTTTGTCCGCATGTTTCATCTGAGAAACTACTGGGTGGATATTGATGAAATATGGTATTTAGGACATAAGGGCAGAGAAACTAAGAACATTAAATAAATAGTTTATGTAGCCTAATTGGAGCCGCATCCAAAATGTGTACTTCAAGATAGCATGCTTAGCCGGAAGCATGCTGGAATGTGACGTCATGATGACGTAGAAAATAGTCTGCTTAGAGATCAGGCTACAGATTTCAGATTCGGATGCTCTTGATGATAGTGGTAGCATGAACAGCCGTTAAATGTATCAGGTTTGGAGTAAGTTTGTCAGCGTACTGGAGGAGCTTGAGATTGTGATGCTTGCGATTAATGGTTGGAATATGCACATTGCTAGAATATTAGCTATAATGCAAGTATGGAGCCGTTAAAATAGGAATCGCGTAATTATAGAACGAAAATTCTGGAAAACTTTTAAGCGTACCCATAATTATTCTTTAAATATTTTGGTGAACAAAAATGTGATCGATTATGTATTGAATGATTTAAGTTGTTTTATATATTATCAATTATGGTTTAAAGTTTACTGAATATTTTTCTGTAGCAAATTCGGGGCATGTATTGCAACAGCCGACTAAGAACTTTTCTACTAAAATTCGTTAGATGTCCTGTCCACATCTGAATTTTAGAAAGCATTTTCGGTAAGAGATAGTGGTTTTATTGGATTTTATTGTCTATAAGGATTTTGTTTAAGACTAATGTTATCGTTACAGATTAGTGAGAAGTAGTTTTGCTGAACTGCACCAAATATTATATAAATAACAAAGAACAATTTCCTTAGCTATATATTTTGTGATTGTTATTTTTCAAATTTTTGATTTCACGCAATGGATTAAAATATATATACAGTGGAAATCGGTTAACATGAAATGCATGGGACCGGAAAATCATTTCATGTTAAAAGAATTTCGTGTTAACCGATTTTCATACTAAATGCTTTTCAAAAGGCAAATTTTTCATTTTTAAAGCATAAAATTATATCGCAGATAAATGTATGATACTCTATGAGATATCATTAATGGTGTGCAATTAATTTTAAACCAAAGAAATTCAATTAACTAAATATTTTATTTACTATACATATACATAATTGTAATAAAAATCTAATGCCATAACTCTACCTAAAGCCAACCAATTTAATATTGAGGCCTGTACTACAATTCTAGCCTCTACTTTTTACAGGGCCAGAAATAGGAGTTCTGTGCCCTTGCCTGCTTAAACCAGACGATCAGCTCAGCATCTAAATCTTCGTGCTTTGCTGTATGTAGACGATTACGTTCTGGTTCAAACTTGCTTCTCTCAAAAACAGATGTTAATTTTTTGCAATTTATAATAATTGTCAACAAAGTTGAATTTGGAATTCCGAACTCTTTGCAAATGTCTCTTTTGGATCTAGCACCGGCATCAACTGCTTCCAGGAGCTGCATTTTCACTTTTAGCGGTAGTGCATTTTGCTTACGGACTTGATTGGCCATTTTTAATATGGACTATTTAATTTTAATAAAAAATAAAAATAAAACTTAATATTATCTTGATGAATAGGAAAGATTTCGTACACTGGTTTGTTTAAAATATGCCAACGGTTTCATTATGAAATTCACAATCAAATGAGGGTATAAGATTTAAAGAATGTTATTTATAGTGATCCGGAGAGGTATGACCAGTAGGTATTGGGAGAAATCCATCAATAGTAGCCACGATAAGAGGCCGAGTTTCCAAACCCGTTTCTTCGTCCACAGATGGCAGTTCTGGGAATGTGTTCAATGCTGCGGTGACGCCCGGAATAAGGGCACTCTTGGTGGGGGGCCTATCGATGGCGCATGCGTGCCATGAGATCAGAAGTGCATAGTATGGAGTCGTTGCCCTGCTGACGACTGCAGTCAATGACAGAGAAAGGCGTAGGAGGATATGAGATAGTGGGATTTTCCATACTGGTGCGTTAATGGGAAATCTTGGCGGGGTTGTGGGTTTTGGGAAAACGGCAGTTGAGAGACCATGGTAAAACTCTGTTTCAACTGCCATTTTGTGTTATTCGAAGAATTTCCATGGATGTATTTTATTAGGACCAAAAGTTATTTTCGGGTTCTAATATTTCGTGTTAATCATTTCGAATTAAGAGAATGAATATACACTGAAAAGCATAGACTCGGGAACGGAGCATGCATTTCGTGTTAATCGATATTTCGTGTTATCCATTTTCATGTTAAGTGGTTTCCACTGTAATTTACAATGTCCAACCGTACTTACTTGTATGCTGCCTTGGCCACGTTTTGTTTTCTGGTGAATCTTCTGTCTGCTTCAATTCTTAATGTAATGAATTTAATTGTTAGATCATCCATCCCTGAAGAATAAATAAGTAGCTATTTATTTATTATATTTAAGTATTTTATAGTTAAAGATTCGTGAGATAAATGTGGTGGTATTTTAGTACTAAGTTATAATACGTAATTTATGCATTTATTTATAATAAATGCAATGCTTTATAAGGTAATTTTGGTTCTTTAATTTCAACTTACAACTTCACAATTTAATATATATCACATTTAAAAGAAGATGCACAATGATCATACTTAACATTTAAAAGATCCCTTTACCTCCTTGACTGCTCAAGTTCACTTACTATCGGCGCCAAAAGTATGTAGACCCAAGTTTGCGGCTAAATATCTCAAAAACAACTACATGGATTTTAGCAAGAGGCATATCAGAGTGTAGCATGTTTAATTCTGCGTTGAATGAGGGTAGTTTTTAATTTTTTGGATTTTTTAAAGTAGTTGTTTTTGGGATGAGAATGAAAAAATACCCCCTTTTTAGAGCTCTGAGACGGAAGGCGTCATTTTGCTGGTTCATAATTACAAAACGATTCATCCGATTGCAGTTCAATTTTAATAGTATGTGAGTCATAGACTTATTATTACTTTTGCAAGATGTGAAATTTATAGATTTATTCGTTTACAACATTTTGCCAATTTATGAAACCGTGTTATCTCCGCAACTATAAGGCTGTGAGACATGCGTCATACACTGTTGGCTTCGTCTTGGGGTCTGTATTACGAATCAATTAATTTTATAAGCCTAAAATGAATGAAATATTTTATAGTGATTTTTATATTTGTTGAAAGCGAGCGAGGGAGAGTAGAAGACTGCACTTCCTCTGGCTATGGTCTTAGACTTTCGCTTCTGACTTGGATCTTGCATGCTATGATTTCAGACAGAGTTCGGGTGTTTCCGTGAAAGGTGAAAGTTTGCTACCTACAAGGCCAAGCATGCTATCTAGCCAGAAGTACACATTTCGGATGTGGCTTGGGAGTGCCACCTTACTGGTGACAAAAAATGAACTTATCTTTATATCTCCTACAATATCACTTATAACTAAAAAGTCTTCAAACAACTGTGCAGATCAGGTGAAATAGCATATGTTTTGTTCAGGGCATTTTTATCGAAAGAGTAGCCAATTTAAAAAAAAATCAAATGAGAAAGCCATAATTTACTTTGGACTTGAATTTTCTGTTTTTTAATTGTTGTCAACGAAAATAATATTCGTGACAACCGATGTAAACAATATGTTGTAAATACCTAATTAATTTTATTTTCTTTCATGCACACACAACATCTGGTAAATGAAGGGAAATGGATAATCTACAACAAAGAAATTAACATAAATTTGATATTTCCTTGGCATCACTACTGGCAATATCATTTTTCAGTTCTTAGACATTATACTACGTCATCAATGTTTATCTTTTTGACATGATTGCATAAACAGTAAAGACTGCCTCGAATGTACGCACATATGATGTGTGCATCTTTCCTCTCTGGTTTGGGGAGGGGGATGCCATACAAATCATAAACTGACTAGAGGCCCATGTTATATTTTTATAAAATTACATAGCTTATTTGGAATATTCTTAGCAAAATATCAAATTTGAATCTATATTTAATTTGTTCATACCAATTAAGGGAGAATATTGGTCACTAAATCTTGAGAGTACCTTGAGTTTGGATGAAAACATTAGCAAGTGAATTGAGCATGAAAAATTTGAAACCTATCAAGGAAAGAATAAATTGACTTCAACCAAAATCTAAGCTTCAGACATCTCATATAAATAAATAGGTTTAATAACTGGCCCCAAAATGTTTTTATGTATTAATTCTAACACCTGGATGAGGAAAAAATAATTTTCTCCTTTTCCGTGTGCTTAAAACTATAAAAACATTCATTTCACCATTTTTTTAAATGCAATTTTATTCATGTCAATGAGACTGTACTTAGTAACCGATTCACTAAACTTAACACTTTCACTGCAGGACCCAGTATCAGAAACACTTTTCCGTGTGCAGCACCCTTTTTTGCATTTATAGCGTTGTGTGTCTGAAAATGTTGAGAAAAATGTTTAAATAATTTTTGGTACAATTTAAAGCCAGAAAAAGTAAGGACGTACCAGTGAGTCCACACTACATAGCATTTTTCAGCAAATGTGCATTACATAAATTCACCAGTTCAGTTCTCCAAGTGATAAATCTTTGTTTAAATCAATGTAACTATGGAATTATCTGGTAAATTCTCCAACAAAATTTTGCTATGGAATAAAACCTCGAGCGTAACTGCACATCAATATTATGCATATGCGTGGATTAAGTATTAAATTTAAGGCACTTCCCATTTTTCCTCCTTTTCTCATTCTCTTCTATCCTCCTCCCTTCCATTCTCCCTCCCTCTCCTTCTCTGGAAAATATACTTCCTAGTCTCAATCTTGCCCTAATAAAAACCATTATCTATCTATTTCCCCCTCTCCCTCCTTCCTCTCACTCTCTCCTTCCCTCTCTCTCCATCTTTCTTTCTTCCTCACGTACTAAAACATTCAAAGCACGCTTTCCTTATGCATATAGTATAAGGGCTGAGACGACAATACAACCTCGAGGTTTAACAATGACATGGTGGGGCAAGGCAGCATATTGTTAAAAAGCTTAAATGTTTCTAATAAATATGGTTTAAACATTGAACTTGAGTGATTTCGTATCATAGGCAAAATGTGACGATCCGAATATAAAATATTTTTTATTTTTCTTTAAAACAATCCTGGTCTGAAGATCGCAGGTCAATTATTTCTAATTTTAATTTGCAAAAGAGTTGTTTTTATTCATTATGTATGAATAATTATTTTATGTATTGAAAAAAATAGTTTAATGTACAAATTATTAAAATCATACAGATATGAATTTCTTGATGCAGCATTTACATATTTTCTACCATTAATGTGGATTAAAAGTTAATGTTAAGCATTACGGGCAGTGATGAGCTGAATAAATTTTAAGAACCGGCTCTCTTTACTTAGAGGCGGCCTACCTACCAGGGGCAAAATTAGTTTTAGACTGTATTTGTTTGTTGATTTATTTATTCATAAACACAGACATTTAACATATTCTTTGACATTTGATTCATAATGTACTTGATGCCCATCATTATCAACAACAGAATTCACTTTTTGTGTCACTTTCTTGGAATAATAAGAGGGAACCCTATCTTAGGAATCTACCATAAATCTGAAACATGAGACATAGAACAGCTAGGGTATCCTTAAATAACACTGTTATATTATAGAGAAACAATGGAATTTCAACTTCATTTTTAAGCAAATGGAGAAAAATTCTTTTATAACTGTTTGTAAATGTTGGAAATCTTTGTAATACAAATGTCAGTCAGATAGTAAAATAACATTAAATTTACAGATATATCAGTAAATATTTATACATTTAATGGTGTATTTCTCTTGCAATAATTATACATTAAATTAATAGCTAGAAATAAACTCGATAATTTATTCAATATATTTCCATAATCTCATTTGAATTTCTGAGTATGATATTTCTTTGTGTCTTTGACCGTGTGTATCTGCAGCTGAACAATGATTATTTAACCAGCTTTTAACATAATACTCTGCATTCCACTGATCTACAGGTTTTCCACACATACTAATTGTTAGCAAATTTGATAAATGGGGAATGGTAAGTCTAGACCTTCTATCAATGCAAATAATATTCATAAGGCTGAAGCCTCTTATCAGCTTCTGCGCTACTGATTGCAACTGTGTTTATGATTTTTTTGCTTTCCTTATTGTGGGTGGTATTTCCTGATTTTTTTAATTCTAGATTCATATCAACAAAATCTCTAAAATCATTTACATCAACTTCATATTTAATGATTTTACTAATGCATTCCAATTTATGTTCTCCTTCTTTCCATGGAGAAAAAATGTTTTCAAAATTCCAGGAATTTGGGTAAAATATGTTAAAAAATTCCAAAACCTCATCAGATGTATACCTTTTGTTATCTAAAACCTTTATAAAGATGATTTGACTACTTTTAAGAAGTCGGGAATCCATGTTCCCTTCATGGGTAGCTTTTTTCCCCTTTCATTCCTCCTCCTTTTACAAATCCTTTTTCGTACTTTTCATTAAAATTTAACTGGGCAGCCACGTTCATATTTTTTTCTATGTTGTTAGGTGGAGGTCTGGATTTTTTTCTCAAGTCATTCAACACACGATTTTCTCAACAATGATTAAATTATTAAATCACATATTCTTCATTGATCTCAGCACACACTACATCCTATATTGATGCTTAAGACATGGAAAAGATCCCTGAAATTATTTTTGCAATGGCAAAGGATCATTGAAAGTATAAAAGAAAATGAACTGCTGAGAAGTCTGTTAAAAGTACAATAATATAAATAAAAAATAAAAATATTTTATGAATCCCTCAGAAATTTGGTTGATTGATTAAAAACATTAATAATCTACAACCAGCAATTATCATCGGGAGCAATATGGGGAGAGTTAGACGGGAAACATTCATTTTTCTTATGCATCGACAGGTAACAGAACTTTTGTTTTATGTTTCATTCCCATAATATGATTGTACATCTCACGACCGATGACGATAGCATGACCAGAAATTAAACCACTTTTGCGATGAAGGTTGGCGCGAAAGTTAAGTGCATCAACGAATAAATGAGATTTTCCCAAATTTTCATCATCGATTGGTGAGATGTATCTTTCCGAAGATGGATCTCACAAAGATTCCATCCTAAAAGTTCAAAGTCTGCAATGGTACAGAGAAATTAATTTTTTAACAAACTGTACAAGATATTTCGAAAAATAACTTAAAATCAATAAAAATACTAGAATCGTAGGCTCAAAAAAATATTCTTCAACTTTTGCTTGTTTTTTGAAAAATAACTCCGTAAATGTCTCACAAAACAAACAAAGATCCACAGGTCACACACAAATTGCCAGTAGATTTATGTGTCCAAAGACAGCGATGAAGCCTCACAGACAGCACAATCACCCACAGAAACTCGAGCAAGAAACTTATACGTCGAGCAGAGTCTATAATTTCTGATCACATCAGTAAGGAGATTTCTGATTGTGCTATCGCCATCAGTCATGAGATGTACGATCGTATTATGGGAAAGAAACAAAATGAAAGGTCCGTTACCTGTCGATGCATAAGAAAATTAATGTTTCTCTTCTAACTCTCCCCATTATTGCTCCCGATGATGATTGGTGGTTGTAGATTATTAATATTTTTAATCAATCAACTAAATTTCTGAGTGATTCATAAAATATTTTTATTTATATTATTGTACTTTTAACGGACTTCTCACCAGTTCATTTTCTTTTATACTTTCAACGATTGATTGCCTTCACAAAAATAATTTCAGGGATCTTTTCCAGATCATAAGCATCAATATAGGATGTAGCGTGTGCTGAGATCAATGAAGAATATGTGATTTAATAATTTAATCATTGTTGAGAAAATCGTGTGTTGAATGACTTGAGAAAAAAATTCCGACCACCACCTAACAACATAGAAAAAAAAATGAATGTGGCTGCCCAGTTAAATTTTAATGTGAAGTATAAAAAAGGAATTGTAAAAGGAGGAGGAATGAAAGGGAAAAAAGTTACCCATGAGGGAATCAAACTCGTGCCCTCATGTTTCAGAGGCACCCACTATACACACACTGCCAACAATTACTTAATCAATTAGGCATGCATTAAGATATTCATACCAGTTGATGAGAAATTCCAACATTTAATAGTGATTTTTGGAAAAACTATTGGCCATATATGCCCAAAAGAGAGATTTGCAGTGATCCTGGAATCCAGAGCTATACGCCTACCAAGTTTAATAAAAATCTGTGATCCCACTACTGTACCCTCTCCTTGTTAGTGTTCAACAAAATATTCTAAAGTATTTAATAAAGAAATGAAAACTGGGGAAGATGAATATCCTACATATAGAAGAAGAAGTCCACATGATTGGGAATTCACTGTTGAAATCGATTGACTTACGTGAGGAATGCCTTTCTCATGGCCATTTTTATGCAGCATGCTCAAGAGTAAGTAGTGAAAATAATTTGTATATTCTTTCGCAAAGTGGAAAGACCCTCAACATAGTTTATAAGGAATTATTGTAAAAGGTTTTAGGTACTTATTCAAAATAACCAAGTTCAAAGAATAGAAATTATTAATTCAAAACCATGAAAGATTATGGAGACCTGCCAATGGGACTTTACAAGATATTACTTATAATTACTCCGGGCAAAGAACGGGATATTCTGCTGGTTATATAATAAGATACTTTTAAGTTATACCAAAGTATTTAGTGTTTACTTAATAATCTATAAAAAATACTTTTTTTTACCATTTTTGATTTTTTTGATCTATTTTTGGCAATATTTGACCAGTCAACTGACTGAAAAACTTTTGCTAGTTCAAAAATCCAACCCTTGGGCATTAACTCGGACTCTTTTTTCCAAAGCTGTTTGTTTCAATGATTAAATTATCCTCATTATTCTATTCTCTGGCTCATTTATTCAACATCCTCACCGCAGGAAGTTTTTCAGGGGGGCAAAGGAATAGGCAAGCTCTCACAGTCGGGTTTGGGAAACTTAATGTTTTAGAGATTTGTTTCAAGCACATTGCAGTGGGCATCCACCTGCTTGCATGACCTCAAAAAAATAACTGCATTAATCCCATTCTAATCAGACATCAATGGCCCTTAACACAGGCCTGATCCAGAGTGGAGCAACTGCCCCTCCCCAGTGGATGCCCACCTGGGCTTTCTTTTTTTTTTAATTTAACAGTGTTATTAAAATGCCATACATCCTATCCAAGTACATTTACTCAACTCAATGCTCCCTAATTTCATGTACATCCACTCACTTTAACTCCATTTGGCTTGGTTTATAGAATCTACACACATTAAAATCAGCACAGAGAAGGCCACCTTTGCTCAATTTCATGTACAAACACTAGCTCCGTTTGTTCTGGCACAGCTGTTTCATTTGGGTCAGCATACTAAAATTTAAAAAAAGTTCATATTAATGTAGGTAAACTAGCTAAAGAAATAGTGTCAAGTATAATTAAATAAGCAATAAATATAGTAATTGATCTTCAAATATATTCGTACTAGTTAATTGTGTTGCTTTGAATGTTTTAATAGTTAAATATTTGGAAACGTATGTCATAATAAACTGAAAATTTTAGCGTTACACATAGAGGAGAAAAATGGAAATTATGAAGCAGGGGTGGGCAAACTGTGGCTCAGCTTAACGTGTGGCTCTTATTTATTTACATTCAAGGGTGTATCAAGGCTTATCAAGTCAGAAAGCAATAACGCAGTGTGAGTAAGAAATTTTGGGGATGCTAAATGGACATGCAGTCTCTCTGTATTGTTTTGAATACAAGTTATGTTTACTGTTCATACTTTTTTGTGCGCAGAATGTGTGCCTTGCAGCTCTCTAACTCAGGAAGATTATCATATGCAGCCCTGAGGGTAAGCAGGCTCGGCCACACCTGTTCTATAGTATAAACATCCATTCAAAATGAGACAATATGCACAATAATCCCTTTCTTAAGTATTCACGGTTTAAAATCGGCTGACATAATCACACAATTACCAATAACTAGTTTTTAAAAATATATCTTGTGTCTGATTCAAGATATAATGGGTGAACAGGGAATTGCCTAAGCAAGCCAACACACTAAATTGAATACAGAAGACCCCATAAACCCCTCTTCCGTGGATCTTGGTGACAAGAAAAAAAGGTATATGGCCCGGCTGGGGATATAATGCCCCTCCCCCTACGGGTGCCAAGAAAGGGTCTTGCCCCCGGTTCAACAGTATACCTCCCAAAGTACGACAAATTCATTTTAAGACAATTTTTATATTAATTTCACCAACACATAAATCTATACATGTGTATTTATAAAAATACATAAATTCAGATTTATACCTTCGTTTGCTTTTTGATCAGATGTTATTGTCATCGAGAAAATGTCAGGGGCGAATCCTCCATGAAAGTATTGCTTCCAAATTAGAAATGAAAATAATAATAACAGTAATAACAATAAAAATTACTCATTCACAAGCTCAATTTTAGAAGCACACGTTCAGTAAAACTGTGTGACTGCACGACATTTAAAAAAATCCACCTTGACAGCTGGCGCCACACACACACTACTAGCATACTAGGAAGCGAGAATATTATTGCATAAAAGTTGATGAGCCATTCACTGTAGTATATGAGCGGATACTAGGCATCTGGTCCAGTTATATTAGTTCCAATAACTCGCAATTCTGAAGTTTCACGTGAACCTTCATGCTTATATAAGTGTTTGTGTTATAATAGTGCATTAATAGATATTATTTCCAAACATTTTGGCTCAGATAGAAGGAATTTTGTGGATTTTCTCTGTGTAATAAAGTACAGGGTAGAAGCAATTTTAAATTTGCAAACACGAGTGAACCGAGTACTTCAAATGCTTCTGTTGTGCTTTCAAGCAGCTCTGGTGAGGTTTCTTGTTGTGCAGTGTGTAATTTATTAACAAAAAGTTTTTCGTCGAACAATTTTCAGGCAAACAGGCCAAAACCTCGCCTAAATTTAAATATAAAAATTAGATCATGCACAAGACATTTTAACGTAGATATTTATAACCTTGTCGAATGGTTGACTGTATGTGAGAGCAAAGCAAAATTATTTTGTTGGCCGTGCTTACATTTTTCGAACGATAAAAATGTTTGGACTAAAACGAGATTTTCTGATTAATAATCTTCATAAGGTAATAAAGAGACATTCGATACATAAAGAACATTTACAGTCAATTCTTCAAGAAAAAACAAGGAAGAACTCAAATAGAATGTTTTAGATAAGCAGTTGGAAATTACTCATCGCCAGTATAACGAAACAGTAAAGAAAAATCGGGGAATGTTAAAAAGACATGATATTGCTTGTTTTTTGGGAGACCATGAACTTGACTTTCGTGATCATGACGAATCCAGTGCCTGTAAATAAATGTAATTACGTGGACTTGGTCGACTTGGTTGCTAAATACGACGAAACTTTGGGAAACCATTTGGAACATTCCAGTGTTTGGCGGCACATTCAGTGCAATACAAAATGATTTAATTTCTTGTGTTGCCCAAGTCGCACTGCAAAAAAATTAAACAATATGCGTTCGACTCCTTCAAGAACAGTTATGGAAATTATTTTGACAGCTAAATACGACGAAACTTTGGGAAACCATTTGGAACATTCCAGTGTTTCGCGGCACATTCAGTGCAATACAAAATGATTTAATTTCTTGTGTTGCCCAAGTCGCACTGCAAAAAAATTAAACAATATGCATTCGAATACCTCAAAAACAGTTATGGAAATTATTTCAACATAGCTGCTTTGCATTCTGAACTTTCGGTTATATATCAAATAGAAGATATTGATAAAAACAGCATCAGCAATTTATATCATTTAATTAAAGAAAACGGTTTAGACAAAGCTTACTCTCAAGTGGCAAAATTATGTGAATTATTATTGACAATACCTGCGACCAGTGCCTCAACTTAAAGGAGTTTTTCAGCTCTCAAATGTATCAAACATTCGTGAGGAATTTCACAAATCAAGGACGACACTCTAAATTATCTAGAACTTTCTCAAAAACCCGTGTTCTATGATGACGTCACTGCAGAATTAGCAAAAAAGGGAAGAGGAATTCCTCTGCATTTCAAATAACAAGGTAAGACCTGATTTCCATAATTAATTGCTTCCGTATCAAAAAATCTCAGGATTCGCCACTGGAAAATTTATCGATAAATTTCATATTCGGAAAATTAACAACAGCGAAGGCTGAAGTCTGAAGACTTGTACACACCTACAAACTTTCTCGACAAACAATGTTTGCAAACAGTTTGCTGACTATGTTTGCGGACTGTCGGATGATTGTCCAGATACAGTACGCAAACAAAGTTTTGCGTCCGGACCTCTCACCGACACGCCAGTTTGGGGGTGCCGGTAGTGTAGTGGTTAGGACGCTGGTTGCTACTCGCCTGCTGCTTGAAAAGGCAGCGGGTACGAATCCTGCGCAAGTAGAATTTTTACAAGGTCGCCCGGCCCCCTGTTTGTGTGGTTTGAGAAGACCGCGTAAATTCAGCGCTCCGTCCTTCGGAAGGGACGTTAAGCCGTTGCCCCCCCTGGTGTTCTTCGTAAGAGCAGGCAAATGCCGGCACCGGGTTTCCCTCCTCCCTTCCCCGGCACTACCTCTGAGATACCCTCTGTGCGTAGGACAGAGGCGAATCGGCTGAGGACTCACAAACAAACACGCCAGTTCAAAACACCATGTCGTACAATGAAGTCGCCGCTGGGGTTTTGTGCTGGGTATATATTTCTAGCGTTAACTGACAGGTGGAAAAGAAAACATTCTAGACGTTGGTGGACGCTAATACTATATTTTCTGTTCCGACTTTTACAATCTACGCATGTCACATCCCACAAACGCGGCAGTGAATGTAGGTCCTCAATAAGTTTTAACGTATTCTCAGTTGACCACATTACAAAAACAACTTTTATACTTTCCGAAGTGACCTCTAAGACTGATGGTGGCGGGGAGAGAATGTTGGCAGACACGTTCAAACCTGAAAACATTGTCGTTTGTTTTTCATTAAGAATGGAAAACAGAAACCATCGAATATTTGTTTGCTGACTGCCTGAAAATAATTGGCAAACAAAGATGAAACTTGTATACAAATTGTTTGCAAACATTGCCGACAATATTTGTAGGTGTGTACAAGGCATTTCACACGCAAACACTCACAAACGTATGTTTATGAGAATTAATAATTTAAATAGGTGAGTGAAATAATAAAAAGTAAAGCTTTATTTAAATTTTAACGCTTAACACTTACCAAATTACGGCTTAGCTTAAAAAAAAACGAGGTGTTTTTAAACATCGATATTTTTCCTTCAATTTTTTCCTGAAATCGATGTTAGACTTTCGATGTATCATATGATGTCAACCTCGATGTTTCCATTCCGCGATTTCGCTGAGAATCGCGGCACGACACACCACTGCCTGCAGTGCTACCAACGACCGCGGTTTGAAACAAATACGGCTTAACCCTATCCCGATTAACGTTGTTCCCAATGATACTACTAGTACCATGGTTGTTCCGCATTAACGCTGAAAATAATTGAATATCTTTTTCCGAATTACGCTCGCGCGTTCCTCATTAACGCTCTTCAAAATTTCTGGTGTAATTTACAAAGTCCACTGCGCAGCGCCTCTGCGCATTTACAACACAAGACAACAGTATTTGCAGTTGCTTGGTGGTACTGTGCACACTTGTTGATGTTTTTGTAGATCAAAATATAGAGTGAACTTTGTTTAAATAATATTTTCCCTTTAAATAAAAAGATCATGAGTGATAACCGGTGGTCAGAAGAGAAAAAGAGACAAAACTTAACTCTCGAGGTTAAATTAAAGGTTTTACGGTGACTAAAAGCTGGAGAGCGCCAACATTTGTTTTTTTTTGTTTATTGCTCCCAATTCGATTGTTGTTTTTAAATACCTTAATATTTTAATTCTTCCTTTATTTGGTCTCATTCCATGTTCCTTTATTTATCAAGCACATGTGATAATTCTTTTATGAATCGATATTTCTTTATGGAAACGTAGTAAGGTTTCGATATTCGATTTTGTTTTTGTTTTATTGGTTGCCTTCTCTTAATTGAATTGTATCTTCAACCATGGCAGTTCCAATTTTCTTTGTGTTAATAAAATTGTGGCTGTATAGTGACTAATACATCACCCTGTATATATAAGTAGACAGGTATCGTCTTCTACTCTAATTCCTATTCCTTAATGCTCCTGCCCCTCCCTAAGGACTGCATAACCTTACAGAGGTGGGAGGGTTTGTGTACTCTTATGAACCAAAGAGCTATGCCGGCAGGAGATAATTCTCCTGGTAGGACCATCCAAGCCCGAAAGGTCTGAGGGGAAGAGTCAGACTAAGAAGCAGTCTTGGGGGTTTTACATCCCTCTGTGCAAGGGCAGCAGCTTGCACAGTACCTCTGTAGGTGGTGATCATGTGGATCTGAACAGCTACAGATGGGTAATCACTCTGTGAAACTGCGATGAGGAAAGCAAGGGAAAACTGCCTCATTATATATCCCATGATAGGCTGAAAAGCTGCAAATACCTCTATGGATCTCTCTGGGGTAAAATATTCCGGAGGTAAAATAGTCCCCCAATCGGATCTCCGGGTGGGAACTACCCTAGGGGATGCACAGAGGAAATGTAAGATTAATAAGAAGAAAGCAAGTAGTGAGAAATTAAGAATAGGCACATGGAATGTTAGGACTATGAATTCAGGGGGTAAACTAGAGAACTTAAAAAGGGAAATGAGAAGGAATAATATAGGTATAGTAGGTATTAGTGAAGTTTGGTGGGAAGGAGAAGGCGAGATAAATTCAGACGAACTTAAAATTATTTACTCGGGAGGAGAGAAAAAGGAAAGGGGAGTGGGGATTATAATGAGAAAAGAGATAGCTGAAAGAATTAGCAAGGTAATGACAGTTAATGATAGACTAATAGCCGTAAAACTTCAGATGGAGCCAGTGGAAATGCTTATAATTCAAGTGTATATGCCAACAACTAATGCTGGCGACGACGAAGTAGATGAAATGTATGAACAGATTATGGAGATATTGGAGGAGGAGGGAAAAGGAAGGATCACCACCATAGTGGAACAGTGTAGTCAGAGAGGGACAGGAATATAACAGTGGGAAAATATGGACTAGGGAAGAGAAATGAAAGAGGGGAAAAACTTGTGGAATTCTGCCATAGAAATAGATTGATTGTAACTAATACATGGTTTAAGCATCGCCAGCGGAGACTTTACACATGGAGAAGACCAGAGACGATACCAGATAGATTACATACTAGTCAATGAAAGATTTAGAAATAGCATTAAAAATGTGAAAACACTACCAGGGGCAGATATCGATTCCGACCACAACCTTTTGGTGGCAAATATACAATGTAGACTGAAGAGCGTTAAGAGAAACATAAGAGTTAACAAGAAATGGAACTTAGAGGAACTCCTTAAAAACAAGGAGGCTATTATGACTGAGCTGGAGGAAAGGTTGGGGGAGAGAGCTGAAGAAAATAGGAAGAATGTAGATGAGGAGTGGAGATATATCCATAGCAACATTAAAGATGTAATGGAAAAGAATGTAGGAAAGATAACGGGTCAAAGAAACAAAAAACCCTGGATCACAGCAGCCATGCTGCAAAAAATGGAAGAGCGGAGAAAGTGGAAGAACACAAACACTGAAGAAGGCCAAAGAAAGTACAAGGAGTTAAATAATGCTTTAAGAAGGGAAACAGATAAAGCCAGAGAACAGTGGATAAATGAGAAATGCGAGGAGATTGTCGAATGTGAAAGAATTTGTAGAACAGACCTCGTGTATAGCAAAGCAAGGGAACTATTCAGGAAAAAGCAAGAAAGATAGGACGTAAAGGAATCATGAACAAAAGTGGTAAAATAGTATCGGAGCCAGACAATGTAAAGAATGTCTGGAAAGAATACATTGAGGTTCTGTATGACAAAGAAGGAAAGCCAAGAAATATTGAATTAAATGAAAAAGAGGATGTGGAAGAAGATCAGCTAGGACCAAGTATTCTCGAGTCTGAAGTTAAAAGAGCAATTGATGATATGAAAAGAAGGAAGGCTGTTGGGAGTGATGATATACCCGTGGACGTTCTTAAGGTTTTGGGGTCTAAAGCAGTTAAGCAACTCACAACATTTTTTAACCAAGTATATGATACTGATATGGCCTGAAGATTTTTTAGATGTTGTGATGGTACCACTGGAGAAAAAGAACAATGCAAAATGTTGTAAGGACTACAGAACTATTAGTTTAATTTCTCATACAGCTAAAGTTCTAACCAGAATAATAACCAAAAGAATTGAATGTAAAATAGAAAAGGAGCTGCAAGATAATCAGTTTGGTTTTAGAAGAGGAAGGGGGACTAGAGGTGCTATAGGATGTATGAGGATGATGATAGAAAGAGCGCTAGACGTCAATAAAGATATGTATTTTTGTTTTGTAGATTGGGAGAAAGCTTTTGACCGAGTGAAATGGGATAAAATGCTGGGTATTTTAAACAAAATAGGAATAGATTGGAAAGATAAAAGACTGCTTAAAAACCTTTACTTTGATCAAAAGATTAGAGTCAGGGTTGAAGGAGAAGAAACAGAAAGTACTTCAATAGGGAGGGGAGTGAGGCAGGGTTGTCCTATTTCACCAGCGATATTTAATATTTATTCAGAAACAATAACAGAAGAAGCGTTGATGGAAGAGAAAGGATTTAAGATAGGAGGTGAAAGTATTACCACCATTAAATACGCAGATGATCAGGGCTTAATAGCAGAAGACGAGAAAGAGCTTCAGAGGATGACAGACAGACTAGTGGAGGTTGGCCAACAATATGGAATGAAGATCAATGCAGAAAAAACAAAAGTCATGGTGGTTTCAAAGGAACATAAAGAATTCAATATAATGGTAAATGGCCAAAAATTGGAACAAGTAAGTAGTTTCAAATATCTTGGCTGTATTTTAGCACAGGATGGAAGTAGTACACAGGACATCAGAAGTAGGATTGCAATGGCAAAAGCAGCATTTAACGAGAAGAAGGAGCTTCTCAGAAGCAAGAAAATAAATTTAGAAACTAGGAAGAAATTAGAAAAATGCTACATATGGAACATATGGTGCAGAGACGTGGACGGTAAGGAGAAAGGAGGAAAAATATTTAGAAAGTTTTGAGATGTGGGTATGGAGGAGAATGATGAAAGTGAAATGGACAGAGAGGAAGAGAAATGAAGAAGTATTAGAAATGGTGGAAGAAGAAAGGATGCTAATAAAAACAATCAGGAAAAGAAAAGCAAATTGGATAGGGCACATATTGAGAAGACTGTGTTTACAAAGGATGATCTTAGAAGGAAAAATTAGTGGAAGAAGAGGAAGAGGGAGAAAAAGAATAGGAATATTAGAGAACATAAAGCAGGGATATAATACTTATAGAGGTATAAAAGAGGCTTCTAGGGAGAGAGAGAAATGGAGGCAGCGATTCAGTTAAAACCTGTCTTCGGACAGAAGCATGATGATGATGATGAATGCTCCTGCGCGATTTATTCTGCGTGAGATCAACGTTTCATAAAATGCATTCTGTTCTTCATTTATATTCAAGTTTTACTATTCAATTTTAAATATAATTGCAATACAAATGATGACCAATTCTATGCTACGTAATATGGTTAACAATGAATACTTTGGTGTATTATTTATATAACACTACCTATTTTCATTTCCATTAATAGAATCTCGGGAACGAATTAAATCTTGTAATGTAATTTCTTATGGAAGTATGTGTTCCGAATAGCGCTGTTCAGTTAGCGCTTTATTTTCCTGGCATAAATGATGAGCGTTAATCGGGACGTGGGTGTATAAAATAATCTGCAAGCAAAATGCATAAGGCACATTAAATTTTTGATAATTGTTGAAAATACTTTTTTACATATTAACATTAAAACGATTTAAAGAAATTCAGCAATTTGCATATCATTAATCTAAGGTAATATTTCTAGTACTAATATTAAACATTAACCCATGAAAATGCTTTCAGTAAGTTCCAGTTATTCGTTGTTAGAAACTAAATTACCTTTGCAATTTTTAAAATATTAACTCAGAAAAGGCAAACTGATTTACTGTAAAACGACATCATGCTAAAGACTGGCTTAGTCGCGACTTCTGCCCATCTTTTATGTGATATTGTTACTTATGACCTTCCAAAGAAAGCACTGCTACTCCTCCACATCACCTGTGATCACTTATGTTTTTCTAAGATATTATCATAAAAAATGAGTAAAACTGTCAAATCGTTAACTGTAGAAACATTTTCCTCATTGGAAGGTATCCTACATGTATTATATGTGAGTCAATGGGTTAGTCAGCCCCTTTGTTCATCATGAATCTCAGGAATGCATCCACAATGAATAGTTAAGGCTTCCTATATTATATTTGAGCCTATGATATTATAAGGGAAATTCTAAATTCTGTTCTAAAAAACTGTATAAGAATACAATAACTAATTTAAATGCTGTAATTTACTGCTAAATTATACGATTTAAATAGCATTTTTGTATCAAATAATAACCTAGGGTAGAGTTTGAAAAGCAAATATTTGTCATTTACTATGAGTTACATGCGTTTAAGAATAAGGTGGATCATGACTCGTCAACAAATAAGGTATTTTATAAATTAGGTATATATGTACATGCATATAATTTTATTTCATTCATTCCATTTTCCTTGTGGAAATAGTAGCCTTTGCATAAACAGAACATATTGTTACCGTCTTTAACATATTTACTGCATTCAAAGCTGTTAACAAATGTATTGCATTATTGCTTAACTTCATAAAATTCCACTTAAAAACTAGACTGTTAGTTAGATTTGATTAAAATTACTGAAAAATCCACAAAAGAATATGGACAAATTAATGAGGATAAGATCAAAGAAATTGAGTGTTTGAGAAGGTTACTTTCCCTTAGTAGCAGTGACGTAGCGAGGGGGCAGTTCTACCGGGCACAAACTCATGGACTGAAAATTAACATTTGTTTATAAACAATAATATTATAATATATGCCAAATTAAAATGCTAGTATAGCATGCTTGGGTTTCCATCACATTCATCTGGAAAATTGTACAAGGGAGGGAGGCGCAACTCTGTGACTTTCCCCCAGGTGAATGTGAACCTAGCTTAGCCACTGCTTAGTAGGAGAGATTCTATACTCATTAAGAAATTTGCAGTTATCTAATATATAATGTCATTAAAACACTTACTTAAATAAATGTTAACTTGTTTTGCTCAAGTGCCATTAATAATTTATAATCTAATAATTATTTATAAGATATTGAAATGAAATAAAGCATTAGTTTTGATTGTTCACCACTTCAAAATTAACCAATTTTATCAATGAATTATTAATAACTACATTACAATCAATTCACCTGTTACTATCATTTTATAATTATCATCATGCATTAATTATTTTTATCTAATTTGTGAATGAAGTAGAATGATTTAAATTTAGTCAGTTAAAGTTTAATAAGGACTTCTACACTACAGGGAAAATTCAATGCAGATGGAAAATTCGTTGTTCAATGGACATAAAGTCAAAATCCCTTTATTTGAATGACACATACAAGGTTTCATATCTGGTCCCAACAATGTAAGTTCTATAACATCAAAGACAGTACGTAATTGTTCCTTTGCTTTTTATTTAGACAAAAGGTGCATCATCAAAAGAGTGTTAGTCTCATTCCTTCTTGAAGCAAGCATAAAAATTAAGGCATAGATAGAATGTTATAATTGGGGAGTGTGCATAAACCAAAACTGTGAAGTGAAATATAGTTGCACAAACAAAAGTTTCCCCAAACACTTGCACATCACTAACAGGAATTAACCCAATGTTAAGTGATATAAAAACAGCTGAAGCTCTGAAATACATATTTACACTCAAGATATGACTCAAATCAACAATCTAAAGAAAGGTACACATTAACATCTAACAGAGTTTATTTTTTTCTGTGAAGTCCAATAAACTTTAATTTAAGAAAACAATTCTTTCCCAAATTAGCACCCATTCCAAGTACAAAGAAAAATATAAATAACTGCTAAAAATAACAAGTTTAACCTCAATTTATCAACATAATCAAGTATTGAGGGCACCAATCACAAAATCCACCACAATAAAGACAAATCAAAGCAAATATCATTTCTTGTTTAAAACATTCATGACTGGTGATCACAGATTTCTTGGGGCAAAAGCTCAAACCCTTATATTCAAATAATTCTATAATCTAGAACAATAAAAATGATTGGTGAATGTTTAATACACCAAAAAACTGATGCATAAAGTTTCACAAAAACCAATCATTTAACACACAACTGTGTCAAGTAAATTAGTACATAAAAAAAAGGTATTTGCACCACGAATACTGGTACATGTAGGATCATCAAAATTTCCAGAAAATTCACAAATATCTATTATCTATGTTTGAAAAACTTACAACCACACATTTATTTATACAATACACTTATACATATAAAACAAGCAAACCATTGGATTAATTCCACAAGTCGAGTTTCTTGTTAAAGGTAGGAAACATTCCTAGTAGGATAGGAGGGCTCCATTGTTTCTCTTTTCATATTTGTGGTTCAAACGTTTTCCAGTATTTCTTTTTTTCCTGCACTAATGATCATCCCTATAAAACAAAATACCATGCATTCCAGTCATACAAAATTTGCATGGAAGTTTGATAAAAGGTTTTAAGAAACAGTATTGGGAAGGTTTTTTTGCTAAATAATATTTGAACTGTCAAGTAATATAGTGAAATAAATTTGAAAATGTGTTATGTATTTTGATTTCATGCTACATGGAATCATGTTGACAATGTCATTGAAGTTTTTTGTCAAAATGCTATTAGGCCTTGCTATGGAAAAGTATACTGGAAAACATGGTAGCTTGCATGCTAGTCAGCTAAAATTTACATTAAAAAACTGATGTGGAAGACAACTATACACCAACAACAGGAACAATATTCACAAAAATATAACTTTTTCTTCTTCAATAGAAGTGGTTTCATGCACAATTTCTCATTTAGATCTTTTTTCACGCTCTTGTGAAGCAGTTAGATATCTCAGTTGATCACACCAGGAAAACAAGGCAAGTATACACCCAAGTAATTCCAACATATCTGCATTCCATGAGAGAGAGAGAGTTTGGAATCACAATGATTTCTGAATTATTTATTCATATTAGCATACTTGTGAGGCCCACACCTGCATATTTTGGCGAAGGAAATTTTAATTCATCTGCCTAAACAGATGTTCACATGCTCTTCCACTAAAAAACCACAGGGAATATTTGCAGTACACAAATGTTTTGATTCATGGTGAGATGAAATCTAGCAATATGCGCATGTCAGGTGGATGACTAAAAAAGTTCGAAAAGACAGTTATTCTTGAATCAAACTTTAAATTATATCAATCTCTCAGGCTCACAACAAAATAAACCTAGTAACCCATTGGGAAGAATCAACTGACCATTAAAACCATCAAGATGAACAAGTGCGAAAATCCATCAAAGATGTCTTTTTTCTCATAGTGCTACATATAAAACTAAACTTCTCTCATGAATGATGCATGAAAAACTTCCTCCAATCATTTCCAATTTGTAACATGAAATCTTTAGTTTGTTAATGAGTCATGTATGCATGAGTACACAGAATATTCCTTGCAGGTACTAATTTTAGACTATTTCTTTGAACACTTCTTCTTTCCCGATGATAGTCTCAGTATAGGCATAGTATAAATAGTGGCACAGAAGCCACTTACGCAGTTGGTGTAACCAAACATGCCCATCCAGGCAAAGAGCTGCATTTCTTTTGGCCACAAGAGCAAGATGTTTGGGGGAGGATTGCAACAAAGGAATCTTGCAAACCACGCCAAAGGTCAGCAAAAATGGTTGTTACTCAACCAAGCTTCCGAAATCCTACAAAAAGGTTTCCGAAATGGGATTATTGGTGTGAATTTTGACAAGACCCAATAGCTCCTGGGCTGAACAAACAACAAAAACAAGTGGGTGGAAATCAAAAAATCTTTTATAAAATTTCAAGAGAGCAAAGAAATCACTGGTCCTTGCGAACTTTTTTCTTGCTTTTCTTCGGTTGTCTCGCTTCTTTCCAAGTGTCTGAAATGCACAAAAAAATTATCAGATTTTTTATAAAGCAGACAAAATATCCTACACATACCCACAGATGCTAATAATAAGATTATAAAAAATACACCTCTAAACAATTTCTGATAATTATATAACTACATATCCAACCCTCACTCTGAAAAGAACTTCCAAATACTATCTTCTCTAAAGTGATTTTATTATGTATTTCTTTGAATAATGAAAAAATATTGAGGAAACAGCAAAACTATAACTGTATCACTTGTTTTGCTCAATTCACATTACTTATGTGATAGCTGTTTAAACAATATAACACATTAACATCCACATTTAATACACACACTTAACCCTTCCCGTGTCGAATACGATATATTCCGCACTTGCGTTTTTCCTTTGCATGTCGTTTGCGACATATTCCGCAATCAGATGTCTGCTGTTACGTGTCGTATACGATATATTCCGCATTCTGCCATTCACTAACATAGCTTTTATTCTACCTTCCGTAAGTGATACTAGATGACAGGAGATGGTCGCTTTCGAAAGAGAATACTGGTAGTGACGTCAAAGCACCGAGTAAGTCAAAATAACCCATAAAATTTACATTTTTTGAACTTGAATTTCCTAATTGAGAACGTAAACATCCGTCATGGCGGACTTTGAAGTATCGGTATCGGATTTGGTCCAATTATTAGCTGAAATAAGTGATGATGAAGAATATTTCCATAGTTTTAGTGATGAATCAGATAGTCTGATGAATAGTGAAAGGGAATTAGACGAAGATGAGGAGGAAATCGAGTTAAATGGTGAACCTATGCCAAGACTTACGACAGGATGGTTGGACATCGTTTCTAATGACCCTGGTCCAAGTTTTCAACCTGATTTTAGTGAGGTTATACCGGGAATAATTCTTCCAAGTGATTTTAATATTCACAGCGAACTTATACAATATTTCCGACTTTTTTTGGAGATGAAATGATCAGTCTAATACACGATGAAACCAATCTCTACGGCAAAAACAGAAAATTGGCCAAGCAGAATTCGCCTACATCACGTCTCGCTAATTGGAAGAGTAGTGAATCTTGTGATATCGAGGCCTTCCTTGGCGTAATTATAAACATGGGCCTAAATCCAAAGACTGAAATACAAGAATATTTCAGTACAGAATGGATCAAGCGAATGCAATTTTTTGGCGATGTTTTTTCTTTAAATGATTTTCTCATGCTATTTTCCAATTGCATTGAGGACTATCACACAAAAAAAAATATTTGAGGAGTAGTGGAGTGCAAACAGATGCAAATATTCAATTAACTGTAAATAGTGTATGTATTTAATAGTGTTAGTTAGAGACAGTATTCAGAGATGCACCACCAGTTTTAGAAAAATCACTGCTAAACAACAACATACTTGGAGAGTAATAACTACCTCATATCTATAATATTTATGTTATAAGTGCAGTTTTCCTATATATGAATATGTAGTTGACTGATTTGGCTTTTAAAAAAATACCCATTTTTTGAAAATTATATCTGAAAAAAATGAACAGGAATTAATAATCTCTGTATATTTTAGCGACATGGGAAGGGTTAATATATAGATAAATTGAGATACCGTATATACTCGTGTATAGTTCGACCTCCGATTTCTCGGCGAAAAAATTAGATTTTTTCATATGTCTCGTGTATAATTCGACCCTAGCTTTCTACTTACTCTTTTACCCTAGATTTCCATCAGGATCGACATTTTTTGTTTCGATATCTCGAAGCTCACAATCGAGGTATATAGAACGATCTTGGTTTTCAACAGCTATTAGTATCATAATAATACTATACTAATAATAAACTATAAACTGTAAACGTAAACCTATTGCCCAATCTTGAGAAGAAAAATATTTATTACTTTTTAACTACGAGATGTGACATACGAATGGTGGCAGAATTTCTAGCAAATAGACGAAAATTAAGCTTATATAACGAAAATTAATAGACGCATATTACTCTTAAACTTTTAATAAAAGTTATGAATGATAGTTGAACAAGATGAAATAAACTCATTTTAATTCTTCAGCTTTGTGACTTTATACATTGATATCATTCCAACTCATCTGTTGTTATAAGACACAAGAAAGATATGCATAGAAATCAAGAAAACAATCGGTGAATATGAGACAGGCTTTAGTATTCACGTAACAACATTACAACGACAAAAGGTCAGTATAATGGTTAGATTGCAAATTTTGGTTAAAATGCACTATAACCCAACACAGAACGTATAAAAAAATAATGAAAAATACTACTGGGTCGCAATCAAATCAGAATTTTGAGATAATACAGGACAGGTCTTCGAAAAAGAAAAAATGAAAAACACAACATAGTTCTAATGAAAATCAATAAAATTAAAGGTAAATAGGAAGTTTTGGAGCTATATCATAGAAGTTAAGTCAGTGAGGTGGGTGACCAAAAAATATCTTATTTTTATTATGATATTTTTAAAAAGATAATTTTTTAGATCCGAGATTTTAAACCCTCAAAAGTATTACTTGTGTAGAGTTCGACCCCAATTTTTTGCACAAAAATTTGGTCTTAAACTCGAACTATACACGAGTATATATGGTATATTAATACTGTACTATTTCCACATGTCAATACAAATGGTGTGAAATTGATGTAAATACTTGCCTCCCAATTCATCAAAAACAACGTTCGAACTTTCTTCCACATATTCAACTGGTTTGGTGGGGGCAGGGTTTGCAATTATCTTAGCAGGAGGATCGACTGGCTTTGCAGCTGCAACAACTTTCACTTCCACTTTCTTAACTTGTTCCTTGGCCACCTCCTTCAATGATTTCGAAGCACATTTCAAGAAAAGAGGGAAAAAATTAAATTATACAGTAATTTCTCAATTTAATTATTAAGAAATATACATAAAAATAAAATACAGATGAGTATGTCATGTGGAGATCATTCTTCATGTTCTGTTTTGTTTTTAATTTGACAAATTATACCACTCTCTGGTTATAATGCAGGTTTCTGGAGAAGAGGCTCTGACCCACATTATAATATACTGACTGCAGTATAAGGGAGGACACAACCAAATTGCTTAACCCTTTAAACCCCACATTTTTGGCTGGTTCTAATATCATAACTTGGAAGTGATGTAGCAATCAATCATACATATAAATAGAGCATTAGGAGCCATCTAGCAATGGAAAGGATTAACACAGAGACCCGAGTAAATTCAAGTGTCGGATATTGTGAAAATCTTCAAAATGAGTGATCTCAGTTATAGGACAACAGATGACATCTTGTCCTCCGATTACACCCAGGCATGGAATTTAAAAGGTTAATACACATGGACAAAACTTTTCCTAAAATTTCTTTAATTGTTACAAACAACAATACAAAACATCAATATAAAATCAGCACAAGAAATTTAAAAATTAATAATTTTTTGTTGTTTTTTTAAAAGAAAATTTTTTGTGCAATATCATATTTTGTAGTAACACTAATTGCAAAAATTTACTGTTGTGCCCCTAACCCAGTGATGGGCAAACCATGGCCCGTGAGGGCATTTTATGTGGTCCGCGATTCCATTATGAAAGCGGATCGTAATATAAAATAGATATTTTCATATTTGTAGCTTATAATTATGGCCAGAAAACCTTTTCCAGAGATTTTATGAGGATAGCATATTATTAATTACTGATTTTCACTAACAGAATCCCTTGCATTATCTCAATTGACTTCCAATATGAACCCTAACATGGCCTGCTGAAGCATTTTCATCTGTTTATGCGGCCCACCTAAGAAGCTGCAACTGTTAATGCGGCCCGCCATGTAAAAAGTTTGCCCACCCCTGCTCTAACCATTCCATCACTGTCTCTAAGTCATTCAGAGCTTCCTAAATTGTAAGCAGCTCCAGGCTCATCCATTTCTATATCAATTACTTCAGTCTCCTTTTCCTTGATGATGCTTTCAACAATGTCTTCGTCAGTCAATGAATGACACACCAATTCTTCCTTGTCAATATCAACCCATTGTCTGATCATGTTCTCCACAAGTTCTTCTTCCCCAATGATATCCCTTACTGCCTGAATATCAAAATGCATTGCACTAGATCTACTTTCTTCCTTTATATTGCTCTCATTTTCTCTCCCTCTCCTGTTCCCAAACAAGAGAGAAAAGATGCACACATCATGCATGCGAGGCAGAAACATTCTTTACAATTTATGCAATCATGTCAAAAAAGATAAATATTAATGGCTTAGTATAATGTCTAAGAACTGCAGTGCCAGAAGTGGTGCCAACGAAATACCAAATTTTTGATTCACCAACTAATATCCTAATCAGCTGTAATAAATAAAACAATCAGTAATTACCTAAAACATACCTCACTTGAATAGTAGTAATATAATCTTTATGTTTATGTTCATTCCTTCATCGTAAATTACCCATTTATTTTCAATTACAAATGCTGTGTATAAGTAAAGAAAATAGACGTATGTATTTACATTCATTTCTTCGTTGTATATAATCCATTTCCCTTTATTTTCCAAATGTTGCATGCACACAAAAGAAAATTAAACTAATTAGGTATTTACAGCAGATATTGTTTACTTCAGTTGCCATGAAGATTGTTTTCGTTGACAACAACTAAAAAACAGGAAAATTCAAGTCTAAAGTAAATTATGGCTTTCTCATTTGATTTTCTTGAAAATTGGCTACTCCTTCAATAAAAATGCAATGAACAAAACATATGTTATTTCACCTGATCTGCAAAGTTGTATAAAGACTTTTTGGTTATAAGTGATATTGTAGGAGATATAAAAAAAAGTTAATTTTTTGTCACCAGTAAAGTGGCACTCCCAATTAGGCTATGTAAACTATTTATATAATTTTCTTAGTTTCTTTACTCCTATGTCCTAAATACCAAATTTCATCAACATACGCCCAGTAGTTTCTGAGATGAAACATACAGAAAGATGGACATGACCTGACCAGAAGGCATTCTCTTTTACTTATTGTAAAGAACACCTAAAAACTACATCTTCTAAGACAATTTTGTATGGATTCTTTCGAAATACAGTTCCATGCAAGACCCATTTTGTACGCTATTTCCTTCAATGTTAACTGTTTTAGAAATTCAGGAATTTCCCAGTATGTGGACAGCAAATTTAACAGTAGCTCCCAGCTATAGTTTACTTTAAAATTGTAGAAGATTCCTTGATCAAGGGGCTTAATTAATGCTGTGGTATTTTTTGTAGATACATAGCTTTTATCATTTCATCCTTGGATATGAGGCTGTCAGCAAGCAGGTGTGCCAGACAGTTATCTAAAGGTAGCAATGCTTTCGGTTCTAGATGTTTATTCTTCAATTTTTGGTACATCAAAGGAACATGAATTATGTGAAACCAGGTCAAAAATAAGTTTTACAGTCATTCAGGCTTATAAGCTGCTTGTATATTCTATGAGGAGTTATTTTATATTAACAAATTTAAAGCATAAAATAAAAACTATATATATTCAAATAATTTTATTGCTACTACTACGTACAACATTTCTTTATTTTTCTACATAGTCCCCATAGAGATCCAGGCATTTGTTCAGACGTGGCACGAGCTTGACAATCCCCTCATCATGGAAGTCAGCCGCCAGTCCATCCAACCAACCCACAACTGTTTCTTTCACTTCTTCATCAGTTTCCATCCGTTTGCCGCCCAAAAACTCCTTCAGTTTTGTGAAAAGATGGAAGTCCGAAGGTGCCAGGTCAGGATGGTAGGGAGGATGGTCAAGGATTTCCCAATGAAATCTCTCCAACAGCACTTGCGTTTTTTGTGCAACATATGGCCGCACGTTGTCATGAAACAGACACACTCCCCTAGTGAGTAGGCCATGCCGGCGGTTTTAGATAGCACGCCGTAGCCTCGTCAATGTTTCACAATATGTGTTTGCATTGATGGTTTCTCTGCAAGGCAAGAAGTCAACCAAAAGAACGCCTTTCCTGTCCCAAAAAACGGTGGCCATGATTTTCAGAGTTGAAGGTGTCTGCTTGAATTTTCGTGGTTTTGTCGAAGTGTGGGGGTGATGCCATTCAAGAGACTACCGCTTACTCTCTGGCATGTAGTGTGTGACCCAAGTCTCATCTCCCATCACGATATGGTCCAAGAATTCATCACCATCTCTGTGGTAGCATTCCAAAAATGACAGAGCAGCACCCATGCGTTTCAGCTTGTGTGCGTCTGTGAGCATTCTTGGAACCCACCTGGCACAAATCTTTCCATATTGGAGGTGAACTGTGACAATCATATAGAGGACAGATCGCGAAACATTTGGAAAAGCCTCATGAAGCCCATTAATAGTGAAGCACCTGCTTTCACGAACATGCGCATCGACCTTGTTTTTCAAGTCCTCACTCATGACAGACGGGCGTCCAAATCGTGCACATTTTTCCTTCCACCATTAAACAGACAACACCAATTTCACACATTCCCTTCTTTCATTAAACCTTCCCATACACTTCCACAAGTTGTCGATGGATTTTGGCAGGGCGAATTTTTTTCGCGTTCAAAAATCTAATCACCGAACGCACTTCACAATCGGCAGGATTAGTGATAGACATGATTCTTTATAAAGCACTGTGAAAAATCAACCAACTCACTCAAATGCTCAGTGCACACTGAGGACATGGCCGGGGCCCTAGAGAGAGCATTTAACCTTGAGACGTCTCCGGTCAATGACCTGCGCTGGTAGGGTGTGCAAACAGTTTTTACTTTAAAAATGGCCCTCGTACAGAAACAGTCATCCACTGTCTCACTCTTGCAGTCTTGATTTCTTCCTTTCCAGTCTCTGAGTTTTGTCCAACTTATCCAAGAAGGAACGTAGCCTTCCTTCTTCTGCGATCCATCCTCACACCGTACCCTCTGGGATTCCCAACTCCCATTTTATTTGCAAGTTTGAGACATCGCTTTTTACTCTTTCAATAATATTTAGTTTTTCCTTAATGGTATATGATGTTCTCTTATTTAAATGCACCATTACCCATAAAATAAATCTGAATTAATAATATAGAACAATTCTGTCTGTAAGGTGATGAACCTTAAACTAGCATTTAATGCCCAATACTACCTGGACTCATTAATACATGCTCGCATTTTGCTAAGGCACTGTTTCCATCAGTTTTCTGTCTGGGAAAGCCTTTCTTTTTTGGGTCTTGGAGGGGATAAGCAAATCCTGCCATACAAAGACAAGAGAGGCATCTGAAAAAGCTGTCTTTGGGACATACAGGGTATGGTGATTGATCTTATTGCATGAAAACAACCCAAGATGTACAGGCATTATCAAGCACATTGCTTTGCCCCTTACTTGCGCTTTTACTCCATGCTGCAGTGTAGCATAGATCCCTGGGCTTGGGGTTCTTAGTAGCATGGGAAATTCGAAACAGAATATAGCCTTTGGAAAACGGCATTTTCTTTTGTTTGCCATCACTGGTTCATTTAACACAATAGTGAGGAAGGTATACCTGCAGTTTATCTGAATCCGCAGTATAACCAACAGTGTTATAACCGAGCAGTGATGTACAGTGGAACTTCCATAACTTGAACGTCTATAACTCGAAGTGAGTTAATTTTACCAGACAAAATAGAAATGAGAAAAACATTTCCATAAGTTGAATTATCTATAGCTCAAATATTTTTTTGTTTCCCTTGAAGTTCGACTCATGGAAGTTCCACTGTACTTCAAATATTTGGATTCTCATGCTCAATACATATTGGTTTTGCATCCCAAATCTGATGAATGCATTCTTTAGAAAAATTAAACTAAGTTGAATGAATGGATGGCCATTTCTATAAAAATATTAATGACATTGAATAAAATTTAGCATTTTAAATATCTGAGAAAATTGCATTGATACCATGACAACTCACCGATGATATAAGAGAGAAAGGAGACTACGGTGAAAATTGAAATAAGAAAAAATTTAAATCAACTCCTAAACCGTACAATTCAAAATTTTTTTATAGATAGTCAAAAATATCAAGTTTGTGGAAAATAAATTCTTGCCAGGGGCTTGATATCTCGAACAAATGTCTGGTGGTGTGTCTCCCGACAACAACAGGGACCAAACAGACTAAGACCAAACACACACACATGCAATGAATCTCATCACACAAATCTCTGGAAAAAATTTAAAAGCCAGTAATAGAAGTGCTGAAGTGGAGGGTATACGGAGGTATACGCCGTATACCCTCTGCTTTTTCGAATAAATGGCATATATCCTCGCCTTATGAGAAATTATACAGCTTGCACCTGCAATTCTTGAAAAACCACGGCCCACAAAGAGATTTAATACCAATATTCTAATACTACTTTTGCTTCAATCAGATTGAAAATAAATACTGTGCTTATTATTTTTTTATTTTTTATATACATCACTTAATTGAAATAAAATTTTCAGGTAAGCTCATACATTTTCTCCTGCTATTGTAACATTATAGTCTTTAAAAAATTGGATAAGGACCCCTTTCCCTCCAAGTTTTACTTCTGTATATCCTCTGCTTTTTTAGGACTACAGCACTGAGAATAACCTTCCTTTGTTTTTTAATAATTTTTTAGAGATGTGATTGAGATTGAGTGTGTATCAGAGCATGTGTGTGTGTTTGGCTTTAGTCTGTTTGGTCCCTGATGTTGTCAGGTGACACATAAACCATCAGACATTTGTTTGAGATATCAAGTCCCTGGCAAGAATTTATTTTCCACAAACTTGATATTTTATCTCTAAAAAAAGTTAAGAATTGTGCAGTTTAGGAGTTGATTTAATTTTTTTAATTTTAAATTTCACTGACGATAATTTATATTATGCTGAACATTTTCATAATGTTCCAATTAAAGTAATGGAGAGTTAATATGGTAAAATTATCTTATGAACCTCTTTAAATGAAAAATATTTTTCATCGTTAACTCCAAAAATTATGAAAATAATCTTCAATATTACTATATTTCAATAACCTGACCACAGAATGAATTAAGAGGTGTCAAAAATATAGCATTATTACCTATGTAATATTATTTCGACAAAACCAAGGAAACTTTGCAGCAAGGACCTCACCTTCACTGGAGTGATCTCAGATTCATTGGTGGCATCTGGAGACTTTTTCTTATTCTTCTTTTTAGCTTTAGAGTTCCCATCTGCTTTAGAATCATCATCATCTTTTGCATCTGGCTGCACTTTGGTAGCCACAGTCTTGAGTTGCTGCTGCTGCTGAAGGCTTGAAGAAGAAAGGCAATTATTATGATCCCTCAACTAAAGAAAATTATTCTAACAGCTAATCCATTTTTACACATGAAAGGAACTTTAAAAAATCGCTATATTTACCGCAATGGATCAGAATCGGCTTAAGTCTTAGTGTATCAAATGAAAGAGAGAGAGACTTGAATGCACTTTAACAAACCTATTTTCCTCTTCCTTTTTATCCTTCAATCCAGTTTCAGGGTTTTCCTCTGCCGTAGTGCTCTTCTTATTTGCTTCCTTCTTCCTTTTCTTTTTCTCTTCTTTGACATCCTCTTCTTCTTGTTTCTCTTCTTTTATCTCTATCAGCTCTGACTTGATGTCTTTTGCTTCTTCTTTCTCTTCCTCCACCACTACCTTAGCTGGAACGGAATTATTTTCCTTTTTTGCTTTCTTTTTTTTCTTGGCTGGGCTTCCGTCATCACTGGCTGAGCCTAGAAACCGGCGAACATACATATACTTTCGAAGTGAAAATAAATATGGGTTATAAATGATAAGCAGTCACTTGGAGTCATCTTATTACCAAACAACGCGAGAGAAATTTCTCCAAAATAAAATTTACGGTGACAAAAAGCAGTGAATGCTTAATAAAACAAACTGAACCAGATGAAATAATATCTTGTACCTTGCTTGTCCGAGATTACGTCTTTAGCATCATCGACTGCAGGTTCTTCCTTCTTTCTATTTTTCTTTTCCTTTCTGGATACAGCTTCGACCCATTTACCTGTAATCCATTAATGAAGCGATTCAAACAGTTAAAGCAAGTATTGGGAGCAAAAGTACCCTTCGGGTAAGTGCCAACTCACCATCGTCAAAGTCGACTGGCTTTTCTTCAATTTGCTTAACCTTTCGCATATTTTTCTCATTCTTCTTGTTTTTTATTTCCTCCACCTTATTTTCCTTTTTCTCTTTCTTTACTGTTTTGTTAGAAGATTTATTTGAGGTTTCCTTGACATTGGTTGATTCGACAGTGGGCTTGTGTTTCTTTTCTGACGCCTTTTCTGAAGAGCTTTCGACAGATAAATGGCCATTCGGTTGCGATTTCTGTGGCAAAAAATTTTAAATTTTAATAACAAAGAAAAATACTAAATTGCTTTGCTTCATGAATTAAACATTACATAAAAGGTAAACATCAACAAATGTTAAGTACATGAAATGTACCAACTCAACATCTTGCCCCTTACTTGAAAATGAACGCTATAGGTCTGATTATTTAATTAATATGGTTTTCGTTTACCTTGTCCTTCAGCTTTCGCCTCTTGCCAGCTGTTTTGCGGTCATCGCCCGTAAGTTTATCAAAAGCTGGCTCTTCGGCTCTTTTAATTGAAAACGCATACAAAAGCAGTAAGCATATAACTACAATTCCCATAGGAAGGGCATATTGCGTATGGACAATATCTGTTAATTCCATTGCCAGAATTAATGGACAAGAAATTAATCTTTCTGGACCTGCTGTACTGCTTCGACTACACAATTCCACCAGATGACGCGTCTGTGACGTAGCTGTCTACGTATTCACTCGTGGACCCTCGAGGCAAAATCGCTGACTCTGTGTAATGCAGACAGACTTTTTAAATATAATGAGTCATATTACATCATTTCGACTACAGTAATAAATATATTTAAATAATAAAACAATAGTTTTGTGTGATATAAACTTATGATTATTAATTTTATTTTGGGAAATTATTTAACAAACTAGATTTTCTATGAACTCGACAGTTAGTGAAAATAACATGGCTACCTAAATTAAGTTGGATAAGTACGCGGTATCAGCTGGGACAAATTTATTCGTTACGATTAGGTATAATGACTGTAAATAAGCAAGACAACAATGCAAAGAAGTTCTAAAACCAAAGAAATGTTTATTGTGCGAGCACTGGAAAAGATTCTCAGCGACAAAGATATAAAACGGTCGCACCACTCCCAGCTAAAACGCGCTTGTGAGGTGGCATTAGGTAAGAGTAAATTGTTTTTACTTCTTACTTAAACAAAATAATTTATTTTCATTCAAAAAGATAGCAGTCATGATCTGTTAAATTATTTTTGATAGTGAAAGTTACTATTCGTTAGTGGTTAGAAATCTCATGACGTTTAATCATATTTTATCAGAGGAAATAAGAAACGAACTTAAGGAAGTTGGACAAGATGAGGAAAATTCGAGTTCGGCGCTCCCACTACCAAAAGATGATTCTACCAACGTAATTACGGCGGAGAAATACTTTCTCCCCTTTGAATTGGCATGTCAGAGCAAAGCCGCTAGAATAGTTGTTACTGCTCTGGACTGCCTCCAGGTAGGTTACATGTTGCATAACATTAAGTATGTGGTGCATTCTTATCCTTCAATGTAGTAGTTTCAGGATAAGATGTTCTTTTGGCTCTACTTTCAGAAATTAATTGCATATGGCCACCTTACGGGAAACATTCCAGATTCTACAAGTCCTGGAAAGTATCTTATTGACAGAATCGTGGAAACCATCTGTGGCTGTTTTAGTGGCCCTCAAACAGATGAAGGTGTTCAATTACAGATTATTAAGGTAACATTAAAAATGAATCTTTACTATGAGATTAGGGTTCTTGTTGGCAATTTATTTAAATATCAGTTTTTATTACATTAATTACATTGTTTTTGCAGAAAACAAAGTATAGAATGTGTATAATAGCCAAATTTACTTTTTAGGCTCTTTTAACAGTTGTAACCAGTCAGCATGTGGAAGTTCATGGAGGTACTCTTCTCATGGCAGTTCGAACTTGCTATAACATCTATTTGGCCTCAAGAAATCTCATTAATCAAACTACTGCTCGTGCCACTCTCACGCAAATGCTTAATGTAATTTTTACACGAATGGAGAGTCAAGCGGTAAGAAAATATTTTATTTAGTTGGGTTGAAGTTTTTTCTGATGAAATTAATTTTTAGTTGACATAAATGTTTCTTTTATGTCATGGAATTGACAAGGAAATTATCGTTGACATTTAGTTGTAAATATCTGGCTATGCTAATTTCATTAGCTTTTTCTGTATCATCTGTTTTCTGTACTAATTTATGTAACATGGTGCAATCATTACTTTCTGTTGTTTTTTTAGGCTGATGAGGCTGTCACTAACAAAGAGTCGGATCAAATGCAGGGACAGGCACAACAAGATCAGATGACACAGAGCCAATCTGCACCTCAGCAACTAAGTAGGAGTGATAGTAAGTCGTCTGCCAAGAGTCTCTCTGAACCTGAGTCAAAGCCATCAGAAGAAGATTTAAATGCAAGAGTGGTAGAAGGGGCAGAGGCTGTGACTTTCAGTGCAAATGGTCCCATAGCAGCAGATAGCACCTCTGTAGAGAGTGATGGGACTGAAAATCCAAAGGAAATGGTCAGAGTTGTCTTGGAGGGAATTGTAAATCAAGTTTTTGAAGGTATTTATTGGCTTCCTTATGTTATAGATTATAACATTACCAGTACCTAATAATAAGATGTAGGAAAAAGAAGTTAGGCTAGCATTTTCAGGGTTGCCATCTTGCTTGTTGTGTCATTTTTAGTTGCAGAAAATGGTATGTTAATTTATGTTTATGCTCAGTGGCAGTTCTTAAATAATGTCATGGCTTAGGTGTGGCCAAATTTTTGTATATTTTGAAATTTTTATTTTTTGATTAAATTATTGTACATTTCTTTTCAATTACAAATCTTAATTTAATGTAGCATTATTGTAAATAAAAAATTGCCTATGGAAAAACAAAATTTTCATGAATTTTTAATATAATAGGAAACGGGAAAACTAAATGTTTTTGGGGCTGCGAATGTCCAAATCTGCTACTTTTAAAGCTGCAAGTATTATAAATATATAAAAAAATTTATTGCTTACATCTCCAAAATTGTGTTTGGTTCAATAATTTTTACAATAAACATGTTTCACATTCAGGAATGAAAAAATAAGGTAATAGGAGACTATAAACATGAGATTAATATGTATACTAATAATAAAAGAAATTTTAAAGGGTTTTGTTTTTTTAATTTAAATAATTTTGGCATGGGATTTTTTTAGAAAAGGTTTATCCAAAATTTACACCCAGGACTTGAATAATTGAGTGGTGGTGGAATGGTTAGAGCATTGGCCTTCCATGCAATTGTCCCAGGTTCGAATCTGGCTGAGGTTGGATTTTTCAACCTGCGATTGGTCCGTCCCCTACTTTTGTGATATGAGGAGACCATGCAAGTCACGCTCAGTCCTTCGTAAATGATGTTAAGCAGTTGCCCTCATTGGTGCTCTTTGTAAAGAGTAGGCTAATGCCGGCATAAAATTTTCATCCAACTAGATTTATTAAGTATCTTGTGTGTCATATGTGTACAGTTGATAATGCCAGTGTATTAAGTTCGCATTCTCAAACAATGCAGTTTGTGTGTCATTCATTCATTAGAGGAAGGTTGGCTGGATGATTTTGATGTGGGTAATAGTTTGTTAACCATTGTTTTAGCTAATGCTCATTTTGGTCCATTGGTTTCATCTTTCATTAACTGTACAGTGCAACTTCATTCTAAAAATCAGTGTGCCTTTTTCTGCAGTCCACAACCATTTTGTTAGATTTATTATACTGAAATATTTTAAATGAAACATTTTAGTTTCAATTAATTTTTGGATCCTATGTGAGTAGGTAAACAAGATTACCATAACAGTGTAAAAAAGTTATTTTGATATTTTATAATTATGAAGAAGCAGGTTGCACATATAAACAATATCCAGACAATCATTATATATCGACGACTCTTACATAGGAGGATATAACATACTAGTAGTTGGTGCTTGCATACTGCAAGCATATCATCTCACCTTGAAAAAGGATTCATTTCTCAAACAGATATTTCATCATTACAAATTCATGTATGGTAAAATTGAAATGTTTGTTTGTGCAACTTCACTATTCTGTAAATATTTTGTAAATTTCGGCTTCCTAGCTCATCCTGTAGTACCTAAACAGTTATCCATTTGTTTAAACTTGAAGAATTTTTAACTGCCAAACAAATAAAAATATCAAAATTTGTATAATCCCTATTTCGTTTTTTGAAGAATTCTACTTACAAAAAAAATTTCAACTCCGTAGCACATGCGAAAATACATAAACCATGAAAATTTGTTTAAACAATTGCGAATTTTTAGCGGCCGAATTGTTGCACTTTTTCAAGATTTTCGTTTTTTCAAGTCGGTTTTGCACAAATTTCTACCTATGAAAAAATTTCGAATCTCAAGCACATCTGGAAGTGCCTAAACATTAGTATCCTCCTATATGTTATATGTTATATATCATTATATATCGACGACTCTTACAGAGGAGGATATAACATACTAGTAGTTGGTGCTTGCATACTGCAAGTATTTAATATCACCTTGAAAAAACATTCATTTTTCAGACAGACAATTCATCAATACAAATATTCTTTTAATTCTAAAGATTTCAACTCCGCAGCGATTTTCGTTTTTCCCGCATGTTAAAATAATAGTTTAAAACAATCCTCAAATGATGTAATTTAAAAAAAATTACACTTTCTTCATTATGGGGTACTAATGCTACACATTTTTGCCAAATTTAAAAGTTGTACCATTTCTAGAAGTAAAATAATATTTTTCTAATTGTATAAATTTAAATAATTTTTAACGGCCCCCACATTTCCTATATGGTAAAATTGAAACGTTTATTTGTGCAAATTCACTACTCTGTAAATAATTTGAAAATTTCAGCTTCCTAGTTCATCCCGTAGTACCTAAACAGTATTCCAATTGTTTAAACTTGAAGAATTTTTAACTGCCAAACAAATAAAAATACCAAAATTTGTATAATCCCTATTTCGTTTTTTAAGAATTCTACTTACAAAAAAAAATTCAACTCCGTAGCACATGTGAAAATACATAAACCATGAAAATTTGTTTAAACAATTGCGAATTTTTAGCGGCCGCATTGTTGCACTTTTTCAAGATTTTCGTTTTTTCTAGTCGGTTTTGTACAAAATCCTACCTAAGAAAAAAATTTCGAATCTCCAGCTCATCTGGAAGTGCGTAAACATTAGTATCCTCCTATATGTTATATATATCTTATATATATGTTATATATATGTTATATATATGTTATATCCTCCTCTGTAAGAGTCGTCGATGTATAATGATAACATCATTCTATATAGACGTTCCTTACAGAGGAGGAGGAGGATATAACATACTAGTAATTGGTGCTTGCATACTGCAAGCATTTCATCTCACCTTGAAAAAACATTCATTTTTCAGACAGGCATTTCATCATTACAAATATTCTTTTAATTCTAAAGATTTCAACTCCGCAGCGATTTTTGTTTTTCCAGCATGTAAAAATAATAGTTTTAAAAAATCCCCAAATGTTGCAATTATAAACATTTTACACTTTCTCCATTATGGGGTACTAATGCTACACATTTCAGCCAAATTTTAAAGTTGTAACACTTCTAGAAGTGAAATAATATTTTTCTAATTGTTTAAATTTAAATAATTTTTAACGGCCGCCGCAATTCATATATAGTAAAATTGAAATGTTTATTTGTGCAACTTCACTATTCTGTAAATAATTTGAAAATTTCGGCTTCCTAGCTCATCCCGTAGTACCTAAACAGTTATCCATTTGTTTAAACTTTAAGAATTTTTAACTGCCAAAGAAATAAAAATATCAAAATTTGTATAATCCCTATTTTGTTTTTTGAAGAATTCTACTTACAAAAAAAATTTCAACTCCGTAGCACATGCGGAAATAGATAAACCATGAAAATTTATTTAAACAATTGCGAATTTTTAGCGGCCGCATTGTTGCACTTTTTCAAGATTTTCGTTTTTTCTAGTCGGTTTTGCACAAAATCCTACCTTTGAAAAAAATTTCGAATCTCCAGCTCATCTGGAAGTGACTAAACATTAGTATCCTCCTTTCAATATATATCGACGACTCTTACAGAGGAGGAGGATATAACATACTAGTAGTTGGTGCTTGCATACTGCAAGCATTTCATCTCAACATAAAAAAACATTCATTATTCATCTTTCATCATTACACATATATTTTTAATTCTAAATATTTCACCTCCGCAGCGATTTTCGTTTTTCCCACATGTAAAAATAATATTTTAAAACAATCCCCAAATGTTGCAATTTTAAAAATTTTACACTTTCTCCATTATGGGGTACTAATGCTACACATTTTAGCCAAATTTTTAAGTTGTAGCACTTCTAGAAGTAAAATAATATTTTTCTAATTGTTTAAATTTAAATAATTTTTAACGGCCGCCGCAATTCATATATGGTAAAATTGAAATATTTATTTGTGCAAATTTACTACTCTGTAAATAATTTGAAAATTTCAGCTTCCTAGCTTATACCGTAGTACCTACACAGTTATCTATTTGTTTAAACTTTAAGAAATTTTAACTGCCAAACAAATTAAAATATCAAAATTTGTATAATCCCTATTTCGTTTTTTAAGGAATTCTACTTATAAAAAAAATTTCAACTCCGTGGCACATTCGGAAATACATAAACCTTGAAAATTTGTTTAGCTAGAAAGATAAAATTTTCAGTGTTGCTAGATGGCCGCAAATATCTATTAGGAATTATTGTCACTTTTGCTTAAAGTGTCTTGGGTTCGACCCCAGAGACTCCGGAATACCTGCCATAAGTTAGCATGGGAAAACGGAATCCAGTGTGTAGGCCAATCTAATAAGTTTAGGAAGCTGAAATTTTGCAACATTATAGAACTTTTCTCATAACCACCTATAAAAATCGAAAATTTTAAAATTGTGAATTTTATCGGCTTTTTTAACACCATTTGAACATTAAAGTTTAATAATTTTTTATGTACTACGAGATGAGCTAGGAAGCTGCAATTTTCAAATTATTTACAGAACAGTGTATTTGAAGAAATTAACATTTCAATCTCTCCATATATATATTGCAGCAACCGTTAAAAATGTTTAAATTTTAAACAATTAGAAAAATATTATACTTCTAGATGTGCTACAACTTTAAAATTTGGCTGAAAGGTGTACCATTAGTACCCCATAATGGAGAAAGTGTAAAATGTATAATATTGCAACATTTGGGGATTGTTTTAAACTATTATTTTTACATGTGGGAAAAATGAAAATTGCTGCGGAGGTGAAATCTTTAGAATTAATAGAATATTTGTAATGATGAAATATCTGTCTGAAAAATTAATGTTTTTTCAATGTGAGATGAAATGCTTGCAGTATGCAAGCACCTTCTACTAGTATAACATATAGGAGGATACTAATGTTTAGGCACTTCCAGATGTGCTGGAGATTCGAAATTTTTTTCTTAGGTAGGATTTTGTAAAAAACCGACTAGAAAAAACGAAAATCTTGAAAAAGTGTAACTATGCGGCCGCTAAAAATTCGCAATTGTTTAAACAAATTTTCATAGTTTATGTATTTCCGCATGTGCTACGGAGTTGAAATTTTTTTTATTAGTAGAATTCATAAAAAAAAACAAAATAGGGATTTCACAAATTTTGATACTTTAATTTGTTTGGCAGTTAAAAATTCTTCAAGTTTAAACAATTGGAATACTGTTTAGGTACTACGGGATGAACTAGGAAGCTGAAATTTTCAAATTATTTACAGAGTAGTGAATTTGCACAAATAAACGTTTCAATTTTACCATATAGGAAATGTGGGGGCCGTTAAAAATTATTTAAATTTAAACAATTAGAAAAATATTATTTCACTTCTAGAAGTGTTACAACTTTAAAATTTGGCTGAAATGTGTAGCATTAGTACCCCATAATGAAGAAAGTGTAAATTTTTTTAAATTACATCATTTGAGGATTGTTTTAAACTATTATTTTAACATGCGGGAAAAACGAAAATCGCTGCGGAGTTGAAATCTTTAGAATTAAAAGAATATTTGTATTGATGAATTGTCTGTCTGAAAAATGAATGTTTTTTCAAGGTGATATTAAATACTTGCAGTTTGCAAGCACCAACTACTAGTATATACTATTCTTTCAAACGTGTATTACTGTTATCTTAGTCACAATTTCTGTAATTCGCCAATATTAATCAAGAAGAAGATATAAACTTCAGTGTCCCACAATTTTCCTCTCTCGACCTGTCAATCATTGGCTCATATTTACGTTCAGGGTCGTTAAAAATTAATGTTTAGTGTTTTTTTTTCGTCATTCTGACGTTGCGTAATATTTATTTTATGGCAATCCGCAGCAAATTTTTAAACAGAGGAAGACGCCAATAGGTACGTTTGTGAAAGTGAAAGTTCTGTTGACATGATTAGCTTGCAGGCCGACCTTTTTTAAAATTATTTTAAGAACCGCAGCAGTAAACAATTATACTCTGCTTTATTTGAGACGTTTTTTGTAGTCATATTTCGCGTCGTAATACAATAAGTTGGTTACGAGATCGCTATTTTTAAAAGTTTCTCTTTTTATCATTTTCATTGAAAATTTCTCGTATTTCTAGTGTTTTTTTGGTCTTCTCAGTTTTAGCCACTGAGTAAAAGTAACGAACCGGATTTTTATGAAAGCTTTTGCTTCTTATGTACCAAGGTCTGGATTTAAAATGGGAAGTTGGAAGACTGTACCAATTGAAGAAAATAATGACAGATACCTTAATGCTCCGGACGAAAATTCAAATTAAACGTTTATATACGGTAGTCTCTCATTGAATATTTTAAGATACGAGATTTTTGCGTCGTATAATTAGATAACCGCGAAAGACGTTTTTAACGATCGCAAACTGGTTCTCGGCATCTAGTCACGGTGGAAGGTGGAGCGATTTTCCACTAATAATTACAATACAACTAGCGGAGTTTCATGTTAATGAGGAAAGTATCCGTTCTGTGTTTGTTCCAACGATACAAGAAAACTTCGTTTTCAATTTTGCGATGTTTACTGAACGTTCCTTATTTCCTGCATTTGTGTTTTTCGCGGGCGATAATGTTCGGAGGAAGCGAACTAATTTGGAGAGTTAATGTCTGAAATTTATTTTTTTGCTGACATTCCGCGAATGTTATGCCCGTTATCAGTGGTCATTTATCTTACTTTAGAATGAGAGCGAGTCAACACGCTCTCGCTCCTGTTGATATAGCAACCTGGATCCGCTAACTGCACTAACATTTCTCAAAGGCGGGCGTGATGTGAAGTGGAAAGTTGAAGTTTGTGTTTCTAGGAGAAAAACAAATCCCCGTATACTTGTACTATCCATACCGAGCAATGTTATTTGGAGCAATAGTTTGCAATAAGGAAGTTTTTCCTTAGTAAGAATAAGCGGTATAAATGAAAAAGTTTATAATGCATGTGAATGCATCCTAAGTAAATCTTGTAGCAGAAATTTAATTTTTACGGTTTTTAGCTCGTTTTCAAAAATGTAAAAAATTGTCTATTCTTATCGCTTTGTCATCCGACTGTCCGTCTGTATACATTAAACATATTTGTTTTAGGAGATGGTTGAAAATTCTTTTTTGTTGGGTTGATACTAATAAAATATTACGATTCGCATCATCCATTAGTTTGAATTTCCGTCGTTATAGAGCGCTAAATTTGGAAAACGAAGAAACTATTGTTGTTAACAGTCTATTAATGCTATAGGCCCAGAAATTGCCATGATAATAGGTTGTTAGATACAACTGACAGAAAAAAATCCAAAATAAAAAAAATTCCGATCCCATTGTTTCATTTCTGCCCCGTAAGAATAGCATGGAAACCGGTGTGGGACACTATAAAGTTGTATTTTTAGATTAGTTAAAATTAAGATAGGAACGTGGGACATGAACAGTTTCATACTTGAAAGAATGACGTTTATTTTTTTAATACTAAATTCGAATCAATGCTGAATTGGCATAGAAATTCGTTTTTAATCTTGTTTTAAAACAATCATGTAGTATTATGTGGTTACTTAAATGTGGAACTAAAAGAAGAAGAGATCCTCTCAAAGAATTCTTAACCATTACTATGGACTTCATCTTGTATCAGACATGAATCTGACAATGGACCAGAGCAAAACCATTGATGGAGTATTTGCTTCTACATCAATGATGAATTTAACATCGACATTCATTTACGAGAACGCCTTTAGCTATCATAAGCCCAATGTTATTAAGTTATCTTTTAGGTGAATTAAAGTATTCAAATTATTTAACAACAAATATAAGTATAATATAATAAAATGTATCAGATATAATTAAGTAATTATTTTAAATGTAAATATCTCTTGGGAAAGCATTACATATGTATATGTTCTTTATAAATGTATATTTGAACAAAAATGTATTTTTTTAAAAACAAGCATTCAATATTTTCCAGTGACGATTTGGACATTCTTGTTATTATTTTCTTTTGGCTTTTAAAGATGCCTAAGATAAGTACTTATTTTTTCAAGTACTTAATTTTTGAATTTTAGACATTTTTTTGTAGGAATCGTCTTAAAATGCAAACGTACAAAATTTATCCTAATGATTATTTTCTTTTATAAATCTTGCAATAGTTTTGATTTTTTGCACTCTTACTCAGTGGTGTAGCCAGAAATTTAGTTTGGGAGAGGGGGACAAATACTCCAACACATTGTTATCTGAGCTCTTGTTCACTGATTGATCTGCAAGAACCCTTGTGTAATGATTATTATTATTTATTGAATAAAGTTACTTATTCTAATTTGGACACCTTTCTGCTTTACTTCCATCTGACGCTTGTATACTCGATGCTTTTGTTAAGATTATTTGTGATCTTGGGGAGGCGGGGCAAATGCCTGGTTGCCACCCTCTGGCTGCACCACTGCTGTCTGATGACACTAAAATACCATGGGTGTGTGGGTTTTGTATCGGTACCTAAGCATTGTGGATATTTTAATCAATATTAAGACGCTGTTGATAATAAGGTCTCCAACTCTTCCTGTGATAGTTGGAAAGTACCCATTCCTTCCCTAGACAATACTGTTTTAAGGCAAGCATTCATTACTAGAATTAATATTGTTAGTATTCATTAGTCTACTTTCCAGAATGGAAATAGACTTATAGTTTTGTCGTTGTGTCTGTCTGTCCCCCTATTAACTTTTAAACCAACAGACTGATTTTCATGACACTTGGTGAAAATCTCTTGCTACTAGTTATTGTTGCGAAGATTGAATATCCTGTGTTTGATTCCAGGAACTGTCCTTCCCATTTGGTTTACATGGGTAATCTGAAATCCATCATGCAGGTTATTATTCTCTTGCACATTAAAATGTCTTAGAATTGTAATATCGGAGCGGGATTTGTTGTTTTCTCTGAGGAAAAGAATCGAGATTATAATTTTTATTGTAGAATTTTCTTATCGATTGTATTTCTTCAAATTTTGTGTAAATACTAGCATTTTTGCAGTTTTTATTACTCATTATCCAAGTGTTACCATAGCAACAACTTTTGTTGGACTTGGATTTGGTATAGTCTGATATATATGTTATTTTTGCTGCACAAGTACATGTGATCAATTTAATATTCCATTCAAATGTATTTGTAATATTTTATAACCCTAAATTATAAAATTTGGGATTACCAAGAGCAACATAAGTGCGGTGATTTTTAAACTATTAAAGCCAATATATGTAAGTATTAAATAAATGATTAAATGGAAAGTAGGCATCATAAGTTCCATTTGGATCATCTTGTTTTTCCAAAAAATAATTTTGTGTACATTATTTTACTGATTTCTTTTTTCATTTTTATGCCTGTATTTTTGGGGTTCATCTCAATTTCAAGAATTCAATTAAATGTGGTAATCTTTCATGGTAGATCTTTTGATATGTCTTACTCAACTGAAATTGAACATTAAATTTGAAGTAATCAATGCAAATATATAGCATTAGCCAGCATAGTAACACATTGTGTACATTGTTATTTTACCTTCTGGTAAGTTTTAGGCACATCCAACCCAATCTGTGCCTTCCAAAGCCTTTCTCTTCCGGTTCCTATTCATAACCAATTCCTTCTTTTATTGCATCTTATATATCTTTCCTCTTCCTGCCTCTTTTCCTCTTTCCTAACTCATTGTGTACGGAGCATTGAAATATTTATAACATCTCAATTGCAGAAAAATTAAAATTTTCTGCATTTAAAATGTATTCATATAATAGAAAGTGTTAACTAATTTATTATCTGATATTTCTGTTGGAATGTGTTTCATTGAGAACAAAAGGATGAGCTCTATGAGGAATGGAGATAATTGTGATCCATACAACATGCATGTTTAGAAAAAAATGGATGATCTGTACACAACTTGTTAAATATTTAAAAAAAATTTATAATAGGCGTGTTATACTGTTATCACATCATAAATTAAGTTTATTGCTTCACAGCTGTGGTTATGTATCTTTTCACATTTTCACGTGCTATTTGTTTTCAGGATCTGAACAAGAAGGAAGCTCTGAGACCACAGGCGATGGAGAGACAGGCTCTCAGCAACGGTTAGATTCTCAGGGCAATGAGGGCGAAAATCTTGTACCCCCAATGACAACAGGGAATGCCACCACTGCCAGCACTACACCATCAATAACCAGAGTTCCATCTCAGGTTGGAAATAAAATGTTTTGCATTTTCCTTAATTTATACAATGTATTATATTATACCAATTCAGATACATTTTTTAGATTGTCAGTTCATTTCAAATTAGAAAGTAAAAGTTTAGCTCTATTCATCTTCTAGTCCCTGTTTTGTAATTATTTTAAAATGTTTGTTATTTTGTCATACTATTTCTAAGGAGAGTATGGATGTTGGTGGTGAAGGGGATTCTGCTGTCACAGCGAAATTCACTCACATCTTACAGAAAGATGCATTCTTAGTTTTCCGAGCCCTTTGCAAATTATCCATGAAGCCTCTGCCTGAAGGTCAGCCCGACCCAAAGTAAGCAATTAAGTGCCAGGCCTAATTAAGTCTCTGGCATGATTTAGTTTTAGTGTCAAGCATTTTTTTTGGAAGATTCATTGTTATTTAATTGTAGTCCTAATACTTAAAGAATTTCACATCTCTGAATCAGTGGAAAGCTTTTGGCTAAGATCTAGTTCCTCAATGGTCACACTTAGTATTTCCGGGTGCTTAAATTTTTTTTTCTTATATGATGTTATTATTATTATGTGTATTTAAGGAAAATATACTGAAACCCCTGTGTATTTTTTAAATTTAATTATAATTACAAAAGTAAATAAAAAGTGTCCAATTTATTTAATTAATTTTATTTGAAATTATTTTTGATGGCTTATAGTTAAAAGAGTCTGGATAAGTATTTTGACAGTTGATTGATGTTAATTATTCTTATATCATTTTCAGCATAATTTAAAGAGCTGACATTACCAGTTTTCATGAAGCCCCTTATACAAACTTTGTATGTAGGATAGAAGACTCCATTGTGATGATAATGTTTAAGTAGTCAGTGTGTATAATTTCAGAAAAACTATTGATCAAAATCACTAAATGCACTGAAGGAATTCCATCTCTACCTACCTTGAATGTTTTTTCAGTGAAAATACTTGTCCATCTATTTCTAATCTAGTAAAAGTCAATCATGGAAAACTAAATTTAATGGTGGATCTATTTGTATTATATTAATTGCATGAAAGCTAATATAGCTTTCTTGTACCAGCAATATTTAAATTAAAATTCATTCATATTTTTATGAAATAAGAGTATTATTTACAAAACCCTCGATTTATTTCCACCTTTCAGGGACACCCAGTCTTTTGTTAATTAGGAAGTTGATATGGTTGGGTTTCAAAATCTTGGTAAATAGTTGTTATAATAAATTACAGTTATGATTTTTTGTCTTTTGTGGAATTTCTAATTTTGGAGAAATTTCTTTCTTTAGATCACATGAACTCCGGTCGAAGATACTTTCACTGCAGTTGTTGCTATCAATTCTTCAGAATGCTGGTCCAGTGTTTAGGGCAAATGAAATGTTTGTCACTGCCATTAAGCAGTACCTTTGTGTTGCCATGTCCAAAAATGGAGTGTCATCTGTGCCAGAAGTGTTCGAGTTGTCCCTTGCAATTTTCCTTGCTCTCCTCTCACGCTTCAAGATGCATCTGAAAATGCAGATTGAGGTACATGCATTGTTTTAATTGGATTGTTTTAAAGTGATTTTTTCTGATGGATTAAAATTTATCCATCTTTCATTCAAGCAGATTTTTAGGGATAGTTGAGTCCTACAAGACATTACAATTGTAGATATTAATATGCACATTCAGAAACACACACGTGCACATGAACACCAATTTGAGGTGAGAACCCTGGTGCTACATTTATCTATTTCTTCAAGGAATCATACGGTGTACTGTTGAAAGATTGTTTGCTGTATGTATTCTTCACATTAAGAATTGTTCATGGAAAACGATTTTGCACCTCCAATATCAGGGCTATGCACATGTGAAGTAATTGCACTAAGAATGTCGCTGAAGTTCTCCTTACTGAGTTGTATAGTCACTCTTTGCTGTGGCATAAGAGGTGCCTTATAAATGAATTTGAATTCATGCAAACATATTTGGGGTTAGGTTTGTGTTATTTCTATGATTCCATGATATCTAATTCTTTACCCAACAGTGTTTTAAATATTTTTCATTTTGGCCATTTAAAACAAGATGATCCAAATGGAACTTATGATGCCTACTTTCCATTTAATCATTCATTTAATACTTATATTGCCTTTAGTAGCTTTAAAATCACTGCGGATATGTTGCTTTTTGTGTTCCCAAATTTCATAATTTAGCATTATAAAATATTACAAATACATGTGAACGGAATATTAAATTGATCACGCATATTTGTGTGACAAAAATAACGCATGTATGTATTAGACTATACCGAAACCGAGACCAACAATAGTTGTTGCTGTGGCAACACTCTCATAATGAGTGGTAAAAGCTGCAAAAATGCCAGTATTTATGCAAAATTCTAAGAAATACAATCAATAAGCAAAATTCTATGATAAAAATTAGATTCTTCATTCTTTTCCTCAGAGAATACTACAAATTCGCTCCGATATTAAAATTCTAAGATATTTTAATGTGGAAAAGAAAATTACCCTGCACGATGGATTTCTGATTTCCCATGTAAATCAAATGGGAAGGATAGTTCCTGGAATCGAACCCGGGACTTCAATCTTTGCAACAAAAACTATTCTCGGGAGCTCGGCCGCAGTAGCAATAGGTTTTCTCCAAGTTTCATGAAAATCAGTCTATTGGTTCAAAAGTTAATAGGGAGACGGACAGACAGACACAACGATGAAACTATAAGCCTATTTCCATTCTGGAAAGTAAGCAAAACATTATTTCATGCAAATTAAGTATAAAAGCTATTTTTAGTTAATTCAGGTGATAGAAGATGATTTCTCTTTCATTTTGTTTTAATAGCTATGGATTTTGGCAGATGTTTTTCAAATCTTGAATATGTGTATAGTGAACATTAAAACATAAAAAAGAAATTAAATGTAATGAAAACAAATTCAATGAGAATAAATGCATTATTTTAGAAAGTTTTTAAATAAAATATTTTATTTGGTCGACTCTAATTGTCTATTCATTTTTATCACTTTCAGTTACTTATGGAATTTTCTTATGCAACCACAATGTTTGATGTAGTGTGTTTTCAATTTTTTTAAATCTTAAATTTTAACCTTTAAACACCGGATTTATTTTGGAATATTTTTGTTTGTTTTATGGAAAAATCACACATCGTGAATTATTGGTATTAAAATGTTCAAATAAAAAACGTTTTATAGTAAAAATAATGAAGAATTGCATACTTCTGTTTTGTAGGGGAAAGAAACGTTAAAAAAATATTATGAAAAATACACATCCGTGAGCTATTGCATTGTGTGTGCCCATATGGGCACATTCAGCGTTTAAAGGTTACAGCTTATTTTGGTGAGGTTTAAAAGTAACCAATCCATATTGTATCTTAACTACATTAGTAGATGTTCATGCATTGGTCATATAGAAAGTCCTGAAATTAAAATTTTACTATGCACAACAGGAAGTGAAAATCTGGAACTGTTCCGCATAATCTGGAACATCTGGTCACTTTATAGGGTAGTTTTTCTTTCTAGTGTTGTTTTAAGATATGACAAATGTTTAAATTGTGTGCGCACGTGCACACACATACACACACACACACCCACACACACATACATACATATATATATATATATATATATATATATATATATATATATATATATATATATATATATATATATATATTACAACCAGCATGGCTATTTGAAATGAATTTATCCTGAATATTTCTGTAGATCATGTAGTGTATGTGATGTTTTTGAATTATTACTTCTAGATTCTTGTTAATTTATTCTAAATTTTTAATGTAGCTATTATTCTTGCATTTTTCTTTGCTAGCTAAACAGTTTCTGCTTAGTATCTAAATTGATTTAATGTTGAGCACCAATTAATCACATTCTCATTCAAATTAGTCCTATTTTTGTGGTTGTAGTTCGCGATCTTGATTAAATCTTTAAGAAAAAGGGCGTAGTTTTGTTGCTGTAGACTTCTTATAGCTGTGTCTCATTCATTTGAAGGTTTTCTTCAAAGAAATCTTCCTTAGCATACTGGAGACTTCAAGCTCATCATTTGAGCATAAATGGATGGTCATCCAAGCTCTCACAAGGATTTGCGCAGATGCTCAGAGTGTTGTGGACATTTATGTCAACTATGACTGTGACTTTTCAGCTGCCAACATATTTGAGAGGTTGGTCAGCAAAAACTACATTTCTGTGTTTAAATATTTGAACAGTTTTATTTATGAATTAAATTTCATTGTTTTCTGTTATTTTAATTAAACAATTACTTTGAAGAATCTTTATTTAAACAAAACTTGTGGCATTTGTGTTTAATCTTGTGTAATATTTTTCATTTGTAATTCAAATAAAAGTTTGCCTTTTTTTGACTTTGCTTGAAATGTAATCTGAAACTGCTTTTCCATCTATGAATATTGTTAGATATTTTTCTTGGTGCTATGTTGTAGATTTTTGCTGATGTTCTTCATCATGTATATTTTTGTCTGGCTTTTACTTATTGTTTAAAGTTTCATCTTAAAAGGTGTTTTAACATTTATTTCATTCTTTTAGGCTAGTGAATGATCTTTCTAAGATAGCTCAAGGCCGTCAAGCGCTTGAACTAGGCGCAACTCCCAACCAAGAGAAGTCTATGCGCATTCGTGGGTTGGAATGTCTTGTTTCAATTCTTAAGTGCATGGTTGAATGGAGCAAGGATCTTTATGTGAACCCAAATTCTCAGACCACACTCGGTTAGTCAAAGCAATTTAATTCAGATTTTAATATTTTTATAGCCTTACACCTAGCTGTGTAATATTTTAAATTGCCATTTGTGAAGATGATACAGACTATGTTTATTGTACAGCAAAATTGACACAAGCAGGAAGTAGTGAAAATACAGCACCTTTGAAGGCATTTTTTTATGCATAGGCCAAGAAAGAGCTCGGGATGCTGGGAATGCTGAGGAGGGTGATGTAGCACCTTCTGCAATTGGTAGAAGTAGTCTTAGATCTCATGGAGGGAGCAGTGGAAGTCTCAATTCCGCCAGTTCGGTTGGTGTTGGACTTGTGAATCCCACTGGGGTTTCTATTGGCACTGCTAATGCAAGAGGAGAACCGACCACTGCACCAGCCACACCAGAGCAATTTGAGGTGCAAAAGCAACAGAAGGAAGTTTGGGAGCATGGAATAAATATGTAAGTTTTTCATGACATTAATTAAGGAATTAAAAATTTTCTAAGTGAAATCCTAGTGCAGTGGTTCCAAAACATTTTTTTTCATCTATCACTCGTAATGAGACTTTCTGTATCAACTGGCTCAAAATATGTTGTAGAGAATTATTAAGAAACTTTTTATTGTGGTGTAAAATTTGTGATATTAAAATGAGAAAAACAAATTAAAAAATATAAAACAAGAAGTAATATTAATTTTTTTGGTCAAAATAACAGAAAACTAGGGTTATCCCAGCAGTTTTATTACTTCTTGCATACCATTTGAAAAACTCCATGTACGACTATTATGTAGTATGCATATCACATATTGGGAACTGCTGTTTTAGAGCATGTGCTTCTTTTACTTTGAAAACAACTTTTGTCTTCACTTGAGCATTTCTTAAGACCCAATAGGAAGACTTTTACATATGTATATCAGGAATTCATTTTACTTGATTCTTATTGTCTAAGCAATTGTGTTTCTATTATAATTTTTTTATTTAAAATCAGTGCAACTAGATGACAAAGGTAGTTATGTAGAAATTATCTGTTTATCATAAAAACTATATTTATCATGACTAAAGGAACCAAAATAATTCATTCCATCTTTTTTCAATTTTTGGTGTCTTAAGTTTTAAAAACTTATGTTGATTAAATCTCACTTTGATGGGAATGTGGATTTGTTCAGTTGTTATGATTGAACTATTTATGTATGGGATTCTATTAAATGTTTTTTTGTTGCCTCTTCTGTTAGGTTTAATCGAAAGCCTAAAAAGGGCATACAATTTCTTCGGGACCAGGGTTTGTTAGGCCCCACACCAGCAGATGTCGCAGAGTTTTTTCGTACTGATGATAGATTGGATAAAACTGTGATAGGGGATTTTCTTGGAGGGAACGATGAGATAAGTAAAGAGGTACGTAATAGTAATATAGCGTTGTTTAATACACATTTGAATTAACTACTGTCAAAAGCTGCTCTGAGAAGGTTTTGATGACACTCATAAAATGTGCACTATAATGGATGTGTTATAACTGAGAACAACTCATTTATTGTAATTTTTACTTTCTCCATGTATGAAGTATAGAGAAAATATTGTTTTCATGAAAAAAATCAAATTTGATATTTCAATGGAAATACATGTTTTAAGGTCCCCTGAACCTGTTTTGACTATTTTCTTGATAATGTCGGTGGGTGTATCTATCTGTGACCAGAATTTTGTGGGTGCTCTATCCCAAAAACTATTAATCAAGTCAACGCGAAATTTTATATTTGACATTTTTGCTAAAGTGACAAGAACTGATTAGTTTTTGGTAAAAATCGATCAACCGGAAGTGGGTGTTTACTCTTGTTGCTTATCCGTTTTTACTTTCTCCATATAGGGAAAAGTATTGTTTTCATGAAAAAAATGGATTTCGAGATTTCAACAGAAATACGCATTTTGAGGTCCCCTGAACACATTTAGACCATTTTCTTGATGATGCCTATGCGTGTGAGTTTTTTGTAAATGCAAAATTTTATAATTTACATTTTTATGAAAGTCAGAAGATCTGATAAGGTTTTGGTAAAAATCGGTCAACCGGAAGTGGGTGTTTACTCTTGTCACATCCATTATTTTGAAATTTTTGTTTTAATATTTGATATATGTTAAAACACACAGGAATAAAAGTTGTAGGAAACTTAATTTTCTACAACCTTTGTTTGAAACATTTTCCCATATAATGCATTGTTTAACCCCTTCCCTGACGAATTTTTTTGAGAATTCCGTTCAAAAAATGTCATATTATTTTATTTCATTTTCTTAATGCCTTAAAGTATAAAAGGAATATATAGTCATTTTTGATTTAATGCTTATTTTAAAATGTTATTTCGCAATTTAATTATTTGACGATTTTTAAGCTATTCCTTAATATTAAGAATTTTTTTGGTTAATTATTGAAATAGGAATGAAATTTTTTAAATTATAATCATATAAGAAATAAGATATACATATTTCACATAAACTGGAAGTTTTTTCTTTTAAAAATATATTTGCGTGTATTTTTTATCTAAAATCCAGTAATTATGCATATCAGCACCTCACAATCAGAACAATAATACCTCGTCTTCTTTCCTCTAATGTCCCGTTTACGGCGTCACACTGCGGGTTACCTCGCAGTGTGATGCCTCCAAGTAGTATTCACTCCTCCGCGAGGAGTGAATACTACTTGTCTAATACTTTGAACGATGCAAAAACATCATCAATAATTTTGTCACATTTTCAATGCAAAACTCGCAAATGAAGTCTATATAAATACTCTTTGTTACCTAAAAAGATCGAAGATCCTCTCATAACGGAATGAAATAATTTGTTTTAGGGATATCTAAAAAAATGAACATTCAGACCGAACACAGAAATAGAAGATTTTATTACTTAGGAATGAAAAATTTATTGTATACGTAATTATAAAAAATAAAACAGAATTCCGTAATCTTATTCCTAATTCTAAGAAGTAACACTAATTTATTCTATAATCTAAATCAATATATACAGTTATTTACAAATTTAGTGTTGTATGGTAATTTTTAAAACAAGGGGCTACACACAAAGGCACATCACAGTCTGGGCGCATATATCGTGTTTCCTTGCGTATTATTTTTCCCTTTGAGTCCCTCTTTCTGGAACACACAACGCACTTTCTCGTCGGGTTTCCCTTCTTCTCTGTAGCTGGGATCACGTCCGGGAAATGCCTCTCAGTGAGGTGGCGGGGGGTGTGGTGCTGCAGGTGGTCTACCTGCCTTCGGGGAGATAACACATGGGTGGTACACCTCAATCAATTTTTCTATTAGATCTAATCTATAGTCTAAATGTACACTTATCCCCCCTGTTTTTTTATACAAAACAAAAGAGTTCCACACACACAGCTCCATAAAATGCAGAAATAGTTTTTTGTAATATTTCTTTCCCCGTTTTCTGGGAATGGGATAATCAGCTAAATGCTGATCGACCCTATCAACACCCCCCATTGTCTCATTATAATCCACAACAAGCTTCGGTTTCATCACAACTTTACCCCTTTTTTCTACCCTCTGCATTTCGTTGTTGTGAACTGTAGACAACAGCGTCACCTCTTTTTTGTCTTTCCAGCGAAGCACCATGATTTTTCCCTTCTGATACGCAGCTACCTCACCCTTCTTCATTTTTTTATTCTTTAGTCTTTCTGGCATCCCTTTTCGCGTTATGCGTACAGTACCATAGGTATCGCACGATCTAGAAACAAGAGCCTCAGCCAATTCTGGGGAGGTATAAAGATTGTCTGTTGTGACGCAATACCCTTTATCAAAAAGAGGTTTCATGAGTGACATCACTACTCGGGAGGACATGGACATATTCTCAAAATCTTTATCGAAAATAGTGCCTTTGCCTGTATATATAATGGTCGACCAAACATAACCACTCCTAGATTCACATAAAAGAAAAGATTTTATGCCAAATCTTGCCCTTTTTTGGGGTATAAATTGGCGCCAACCTAGTCGTCCTTTATACGGAAGAAGACTTTCATCTACAGTTATATCCCTTTCCGGAGTATATAACATACTAAATTTTTCCTCCAGCATTCGGTAAATGGGCCAAATTTTGTTGAGTTTTGGATTGGGATGACTTTCTGGGCTGTACTCGTCGTTATTGCTAAAATGCAAATATTGTCTAATATTAGCGAACCTCCGATAGGACATAGTTTCTCCAAAAAATGGTGTCGCTAATATTCGCCTTCTGGACCAATAATGTTCTTGTTCTGGCTTTCTAACAATACTTTGCAATATTATTAGCGCCAAAAACACACGCATTTCTGGAGCACTGGTGTCACGCCATTGGTGTCTTGACCCAGATGGTTTATCACGTTGACACTGTGTAGCATACCGATTCGTCTCACTGGTAATATTAAAAAAGGGAAATGGAGACTACGGTGTACAGATTGGAATTAAAATTTAAAACTCCTTAACCGTAAATTTATGGTTAAGGAGTTTTAAATTTTAATTCCTCACTGGTAATATGTCCTATCACGCCATCATCGAAAAAAAGTTCAAAAAATTGCAATACACCTCCAGAGCAACTTCGAAATTCAGCGACGATTCTCCTTCAAAGTAGAACCTAGGGGGTGCAGGCGGGCAAGAACTATTCACTTCACACCACTGTCCTTGCGCAGGTTCTCCTTCATCCTCGGTATCGGAGACTGTATGCTCCGAGAAGCTGGATTCCGATCCGGAGTCTTCAATGTCTTCATCTTGTAATTCCACATCGGAAATTTTGCTTTCGTTATCACTTGCCATTACGGAAGGGGTAAAATAATTTACACCAAAGCAAAAGTAGTAACGAAAAAAAGATAAGGACTTTGAAGCAATAAAATCTCTAATGATAGTATGAAAATGCTATCAGTAAAACGTAGATGTGAGAATGCTAGACGTGTTCGCTCGAGAGGACAACGAATAACTAAGTAAGCTTTGAAGCTGTTTTGAAAGCAATTCTGTATTGCCGCCAAATTTGGCGTGAATATTCGTAACGGTAAACATACTTGAGATATACGCTCAGGGAGAAACCCTAGGAGTATTGACCTGGGAAAGGGATAAAAACATGGGGTTGGGGCACCACGATAACGTTCCATTGTCCTTGTCACGGACGTTTCATCCCGTCGTTTGTACCGCGGGTCTTTCTATCCCTCTCCACAGGCATTCCCACCCCCACTACCTCTAAATATTGCCCTCGTGGGTTTGTGTGAAGGGATCGAGGGTGGTCTGCGACGGTGTCCTCACTCCACAAACGCTAGAAGGGGAGGAAAATCCTTAGGGCCACCGAGACTACTGCGAACTGCGCCACCAAACTTAGCGGGACATTCTCCTTCCCCTGAAAATTAAAAGGGAAACCCACGCGAGCATGTGTCAATTTCTCTTTGCTGTGCCGTGGAAGCAAAGGGAGCACAAGCAGATGCGACCGAGTGAGAAGGAGATAGGACGGAGACCGCATTCCAGAGTTGAGTTCTAAGCAGTTAGTTGTAGTGACCCACAAGAATAAATATTGGAAAAGGGTTTCTATTCTTTTATTTGTGATACCGTTCTCTCACTCATATTTGCCCCAGGGTCAGTGACCCTTGAGATGTGGTTTCTTAGAACATGGGAGAGTCCCTCACCCAGAGCGCGGGTAACATCCATGGATCGGCATACAAAATTGAATGAAAAATAAAGGCTTATAACATGAATTTCATCTTCATCTACTACAGTAGAAATCAATAGGATTATTTTTACGAAATATATCGTATAACCAAAGGTTTATATAGTAATAGAAGGACAATATTCGAATTATACTGAGAAAATACAAACCAATGCTTTATATGACATTTGCAATACTATTTGAAAATCTAGATTTTCAGATTGGCTGAAGACAAATTATGAAAGGTGCGAAGTGCGCATAAAGATCGCGGGAATAGCGCGCGAAGAGCAAAAAAGACGGAAAAATATATTATTAGAGAAATGATTAGAAATAAAAATAGAGAAGCAAAACATATCTAAATAATTCTTGAATAATAGTTAAATTTCATAAAGATACATTTCTAGTAAGATACTTACTAAATACTTAGTATTTCTTGAAAATATTACAATTTACGCATGCAAAAAAATACGAAAACGTTGTGGCTGCCGTCTCTGAATCATAGAAAATAATTTTGAAAACATCCGCTAGATACATCAGAAATCCCATCCAAATGTGCCACCTAGCGATGAAAATGTAAACTGCTTGGAGGTGACGAGTAAACTCGGTCTGAACAGGAAAGAAGAAGAAATTTTAGGAGAAGGACGAGTTAACTCGGCCGCGTCAGAAAAGGAACCACCTATTAGGACGGCGTCAGGGAAGCGGTTAAGAGATGTCTTAAAAACAAAATATTTTAGCTGCCACTACCATGCCACCTACCAATGACTATTGTTAACAATTAATGCTTAGTTATGTCTTAGTAACATTCCTTTATAGTTTCTTAATTGTTGGAGCTTCATGGCTCTATCCATTATCAGGAGGCTATGGATTGAGTTTATTTCTGTTTTTTTTTAAGTCTTTAAATTTTTCTCTCAGCTCCTTAAAATATTTATTACCATGTAACCTACTTGGAATTTTTAGAAATAATACAGGTATGGAGAAAGTTATGTGGTGGCCACATCAGATTTTTTAAACTTTTATCTGCCGAATGTGCCATATAGCAAATGTGACGGCATTATGCCGAATGGTACACATGTGTACCGCTTACTTTTGAGGCACCTCACAGATGTCGTATTTGTCACAAGAACATGAAAGTAAGAGGAAAATGAAGATGAGACATAGTTCCTTCTTTTCCTCTTCTCCCAATACCAAAAAAAAATTTTTAGGGGAGAGGGATGGTAAACAAACCCTTGAGAGGCTCTCTGTCTGAAGCGGTTGGCGTTAGCTGTGTGACTCTCTTTCACAACTCAAACAGATACAATAAAAGATGAACCTTGTAACAATGTTCACGCCTTAGTTCCCTTGGTTATTCTTCTCTTCCTTTTGCGCATCAACATACATTCCATCTACGTCATTCTTCTCCAGTTCTCAACATAGAGCAGAAGTTAGCTGACGAGTTATATAAATTTTTGTAGCTTTTTGTTTATTTCTTTAATGTTTAGAATATATTTTACATATTTATGTATATTATTTATGTATCCATATTTTACTTTTTGAATATATACTTCCGTATATATTTTATATGTATATATTTTGTATGTGCTCCACGAAAGGAAAACAATCGCAGACAAATTATAAATGTAAGGTGTGTGACGTAGGATTGTGTGTTGCTCCTTGCTTTGAGGAGTATCACTTTAGCCCAACAATCTAGGATACCAGGATCACAATAGCTGTGAAGTGAGTAGGAACCATGCTACCAAAAATTGAAGAAACGCCTTTGTTTTTAATTTTTTTGTTTACATGAAATTTATATACTGATATGATAAACCATCATAGCATTTATATCCTCTACTACAATGTATTTATTATAAACTGCTTTTTATTTGAACATTTTATCACCAATAGATCGTGAGATAAGTATTTTTCAAATAGATACAAGAAAAATTTAAATACCCTTGAGAAACTGGCAGCGGGACCTTATAGGCAGGCATTTAAACCCGGCGATAAAAGGTTAACATTTGCTTTAATATTTGATAAATGTAAAAAAGGACTGGAATAAATGTAGGAAATTTAATTTTCTACAATATTTGTTCAAAACATTTTCCCATATTGTTTAAGGGATATTTTAAAAACTAATTTTTTAGCTGCCACCGCCTACTGGCGACTATTGTAAACAATTTACTCTTAGTTATGTCTTAGTAACACTTCTTTTTATTTTCTTAATTGTTGGTGTTTTGGGGCTATATACAATATCAGAAGGCTATGGTTTGACTTGATTTCTGTTCTTTGTAGTCTTTAAATTTTTCCCCCATTTTCTTAAAATATTTATTATCATGTAACAGGGTTGGACTGGCCCAGCGGGACACCAGGACATTTCCCGTTGGGCCAATGGGGCTTAGCCGATCGGCTGTTAATACCGTAATTTCATTATTTTTTATCCGTTAATCTAGAAATATGGAGGAACAGTTTCTGTCCATTTTCCTCGAAGTTATCTTTCCAAATCTTTTACATCTCTCACTCCTTTCATCATTGCCTCTCACTATCTCAATCCTTCCGTCCCCTATTGTGTACTTATAGTCAAGTCCAGAGATTTATCCATCCACAAGTCAGCATCTTTCCCCTCTCTGCTCCGAGTAAGTTATGATGATCCACAATCATTAATTTTCATACAAATTTGCAAAACTTCAACATTTCCATCTCAAACTCGTTTCACCGCATCCAATCTTTAAGAAAATCTATTTAAGTACGAAATCATATTAACTGCTCATGTTTACTTAAAATTATTTTCAAGTACAGCAAGTCTTTCGAAATATTTGCAAGCTAATAATGTGGTATTATCAAACGCTTTTGCTATGGTTCATGCAACTGTGAAAACAATATCAGATGATATTCATAAATTTACAGAAATAAAAATATTGAGTGATAAATTCGTCACATTTATAAATGAAGAACTAGAAAATGATTCAGAAAGTTCTTCATGCCTTCAAGTTCAACAAAATTTTCAGGTAATTCGAAACAAAAACAAATGTAAAAGTATTGAAGAAATTAATTCCGAAAATCTTTAAAATTTCGAAGAAAATGTTTTCAAGCGTAATTTTAGACTTTCATAAATGCTTTTTAAATAATAATGATTCAATAAAGGAATTAATTTTTTTAATCTGAAGTTTTTCAAGAATGATTCTAAGAAATTGTTTTTGTTAATCTTGAAAAATTAATGAAAAAATTTTCAGGTATCTGATTTAGCCACAGAGTACAACGATTTGCTCAAAAATGGACCTAAAAAAACAGTCCCTGATATTGGTCACTTAAGAAGTTCATGAAGAAAATGTACTTGAAGATAATTTTGATGACATTTTTCAGTTTGTAAATGATGATAAAATGACAGAATGTAAATCTTGTAAAATGTGTTTATTTGTTTTTTCAAAGTAAGTATTAAATGAATATAACTTATGCAGTTCTGCTTATAACAATATTTATAAAGCATATATAATAATACTTAATTATCTCTTACGCTAGTTGATTTTGAGAAAAATTTCAACATTTTAAGTTATATTAAAAATAGATTATGAAATAGACTAGGAGAGCAAAATGTTGATTCTTTTAACACTATATCGGCGAACAGAGATATTCTGGTCAAACTAGAAAATGATCAAATAATAAAAAACTATGCGAAAATAGTAAGGAGTTGGACGGCAAATTGTAAATTTAATATAATACTTATTATTTCTATTTTCACTTAATATTGTGCAACTTAAAAATTGCTTAAATATTGGAAAATTTCAAGTCAATGTAAATTTTATTTATTTCTTTCAAATGTCTTGTAAAAATATTTACTTCTTTTTATATTATAAAAATAATTAAATTTTTGTTACGAATACCTAAATGTTTACAGAATGTGAATTTCATATTATCTACCTGTAAGTTATACTTGCTTGAATAAACATATGTAGTTTTGTTCCCTTTTATAAATTTCTTATTTATTACAAAAATGTTATGGTCAATACAATGCAAAAATCCTGGGGAAAGTGGAAGGAGAGGAGATTGGGGGAGGGGGGATGAGGCTGTTGATCTCGATTTCCCGGTATGAAATTGCTTCTCAGTCCAACCCTGTAATGTAACCTATTTAGAATTTTTAGAAATATTACAGGTATGGAGCAAGTCATGTGGTGCCCACATCAGATTTTTAACTTAAACATTTTGTTTATAGAACAATTTTCAAGTAAATTGTTTCCTTAGCAATTGTTAAATGTTTTAATAGTAATAAATAATGCTATTTATACCATGACCTATTTAAAAACTTTCTTTCCATTGTTAATTTCTACCTCATTAGTAGAATAAGAAACATTTGAATCATTCGCATTTGAATCACAACTAAAACTTTTGCTAGAATTACAAAACCACTAATTTTCCACTATGCTGAAATGACTATCAGGAATGACCAACTGGCAGCCATAATCATAAGATAGAAGTTCTGTTCACATGATTCATGGGTGGTATGCGGGGGTGGCACTATATAGGGAGGGTGCTAAATCAGGGTTTGACTGCACAATGAGATTTTTTCTTTGAAACTAGTGTTGAATTTCATTCTGTTTGTATTTTGTACTATGGTTGACGGTGGACCATGAGAAATTTTGTAGCCAAACACTCTATTGAGAAAAAATATATAATAATTTTGGTGCAAGAGTCCTCATTACAGTGAAAATGTTTTTGCCATACCTCCTCCTTGCAGGTGAAGGATCCATTCCCTATTTTTACCATTACCATATTTACTTGCCTTTCATGATTTATTGTTGAAATAATTTTTCGGGAATGCAACCACTGCAAAAGGCTAAGGAAACCTGTCCTTTTTATAACAAAAAATGCAGTCATTATTGCTGAAGAATATTCCTATGCTTAACATTATTAAATATAAAGCACATACAGAAACTCTCATAAAAGCTAACTTCTCATTGTATGCCATAATTTCACTATAGATATTTTAATATTGTCTTATTATGTTAACATTGCATTGTTTCAATTTTGAAATATTTATTGTCATGAATATGCTATCTAAATTTGACCATTTTATGGTGATTTTGGTTAATAATTTTTATCAAATCTCTCAAATGAGATAACATATCAACCCATTTATTGGGAGGATCATTAAAAGGACTCTTTAATATTGCCATATCTTTAAATATTCTATTATTGGCAATTCGGCTAATTAATTGTCATGGTTTCAGGTCATGTATGCATATGTTGATCAGATGGATTTTGGTGATATGGACTTTGTAACAGCTCTGCGGAATTTCTTAGAAGGGTTTAGGCTTCCAGGCGAGGCACAGAAAATAGATAGAATGATGGAGAAATTTGCTGGACGGTATTGTGAATGTAATCCCAAGTAAGTATAATCTTGACTAATAGAATAGAATCTTGGTCTTCTATTTCCCTCTGAATCTCCCACTATCTCTGTATTTAAAATGGGAATTACGTTTACGAGAAGCAATTCAGCATAATTTTCATTCACATTTTAAAATCACTTAGTATCATCATACGAATATGGTACTTGAACCAAACAACATCTTAAAGATTGAAAATTCATTTTCCTACCATTGATTTTGAAATACGTGTTGAATCTGACCATATATTCGTTTTGAACACCAAAATTTCATGTTTTTTTCATTAAGAATCTTCTGTCACCATCGGCAGTCTCATTGTTGTTCCTTGGACAAATTTAGCACATCGTTTAGAGACTTGCCACCTCACCACTCATTGGTGCAGTCAGTCTCTCTACCGTCCAATTTTTGAGCTACATGCATGCAATAATAAGTATGAGAATTTAATTTAAATAACAAATACTATATATTCCTTCCCATAATATGGGAGGGCTTTTGCACTAGTTATTTTATAATGCAATTCATTGTTTAACTCAAGGTTTGGAATTGCCTCCTTTGGCTCTCTCTGTACACGAACATTCATTCTATATTTTTCATTTACTTTTTTCAGTTTAGTATGTTCATTTAGATACTTGTTTCTCACATTATAACTATATGAGGTGATTTTGTTATCATTGAAAGGTTTATTATTTAGAATAATTCATAAATTCATCTATTACATTCTTCATATGTAAGTGTTGTGTATCTGCCCGAATACAAGCCGATGTTTTTCGTCAAAATCTGTCATGACAAAATCACCCCTCTGCTTAAATGCGAGTCCGAGAAAAAATTCAGAGTTAGGGTTGTCTCATAGTCACCCATAGATGGCAGCATGTCTCTCATTGCCGTTGTGTTCAAATGATAGTACTATATTTTTCGTAAAGTAAATATTTGACCTACAATGAATATCAATGAATAAATAAATAAAGTTAGAATATTGAATATAGCAGTAACTGTGTTTTGTTACCGTTGTTACCTATCCTTTCATTTCTCAGGGCTATGCATATGTATCATTAAGAATATTTAACAATTTGAATTATTTTTCATTAGTCATTAAAAGAAGTTCCTATTAGTTTTACTTGGCTATTGTAGTTATTGCTATAGCCATTGTAATGTTTGTGTGCATGTTAAAACCTCATTCATGGAATCTGTTAAAATAGCATACATTGGTAATGCAGACGATTACGCTAAGTGCAGTGACGGATTTTATACTCAAATTTCGGTAAAACTTTACATGAACATGTATAATTATAAAAATGCAATTTCTTAAGGCAATGTTCGAGATTTCAATGTAAATACACATTTTGAGGTCCCCTATACAAGTTTTGACCATTTTCTCGATGATATCTGTGTGTGTGTGTGTCAGTTTTTTTGTGGGTGCTCGAACTCAAAAACTATTCATCAGGTCAACGCGAAATTTTATATTTAACGTTTTTATGCAAGTTGCAAGAACTGATTAGTTTTTGGTAAAAATTGGTCAACCAGAAGTGGGTGATTACTCTTGTCACTTATCCGTTATTTTGAAATATTTGCTTTAATATTTGATAAATGTAAAAATGTCTTGGAATAAAAGTTGTAGAAAATTTAATTTTTACAACCTTGGTTTGAAACATTTTCCCATATAATGCATTGTTTAAGAGATATCTTATATTTTTAGCTGTCACCACCACGCCACCTACTGACGACTATTGTTAACAATTGATGCTTAGTTTCGTCTTCATAATGCTCCTTTTTATTTTCTTAATTGTCGGAGCTTTGTGGCTATATCCAATATCAGAAGGCTATGGTTGGAGTTTATTTCTGTTCTTTGTAAAGTTTAAAAATTTTTCGCAGTTTCTTTAAATATTCATTAGCATTTTACATATCAGATTTTTCCAAATATGTATCTCCTTTAGGACGTAATTTATGTAAATATTTGTTTTCATTTAAGTTATAGAAAGTATTATTTTCTAAGTGTTTTGTTTGAAACATTTTTTCATAAAACTGACTGTTTAACAGATATTTTATTAGTCTGAATTTGTTAAGTACATTCTTTAAGTCAGGGGTTACCAAACGTTTTACTGAAAGGTCCACATGAGGCTTCATGATCCACTGTGTGGACCACATGTGGCATTTCAAATTACTGATCGGGCCATATGAAAATTTCAAAGAGCAAGTTTTGAGAACTTTTTTGATTCTGTAATATGCAATTCACATATATTAAAAGTAGATTTCACCCAAGCACTCGGAAAATGTTGTTTAGATATCATAAATGATATCTAATTACCGTATTGTCCCGAATATAAAGCAACCTCGAGTATAACATGGCCCTAAGATTTTTGGAAAGTTTTTCAAGAAAAAACTAAACCTCAAATATAACACGATCCCAAACAACCTTCAGTCAATCTAACAGAAGTTCCTTGTTCATTTACCCCTTCTCCTGTGCGTGAAAGATTACACCTGATGGTAACTTTTCCTTTGGTATCCTTTTACGTTTTAAAATTACGTAGGGAGTCAGAATTCGCCCATCGGCCATGACTGCAAGCATAACAGTTTTCCTTGATTTCTCATCTCTGGTGGATTTTAACAACACCGATTTAGCTACGACTATTTTAAAATTCATGTGATAACTTCGTCGGATTCCTCTGTTAAACTGGGTTTTGGAAGAACCTTTTTTCTCAACATGATCAACACCCATTTTGTCACAATTTGTTAAAATAATGGATGGCTAAAAACTCGCTAAGGTAGTTACAGAGAATATGCCGATGCACTTATAGCTTCAATGCAGTGACTATCGAGGGGTTCAGCCTCCGATTGAACTCTATCTATTCTCGCCTCGGATGCTTTTCAAGTACAATGTAATGTACACCTAATGTGTCTACAATGTAACAAGTATCTTGAATCTCGTAAACAGATGTGTGGAATGTATGTTGATTTTTTAAAATAATTTTACGATCTTTTAAAATCACTATTACTCGAATATACTTTTAAAATTTCATTTTTTGGAAAGAACATTGCGTTATGTTTGGGACAATATGGTAATACTCTTGCTTATAAGGCAGGCCAGATCAAATCACTTCGCGGGCCAAATGTGGCCCATGGGCTGTAGGTTGGGGACCCCTGCTTTAAGTGATACCTTTGTTTTTGTTGCTATGATAATACTTTCTAATTGTTGGAAGCGTAGCTTATCCTGCCAAGGGTAATTTTAATAGTGATCAAAATTACCCCAATGCCGTCTACAGTAATATTTTGTTAAATTTTCTTGCTGACAGCAATACCATCACTGCCAATGGTAGTTTTAATTGCACATTGATATTTTGTTATCCAGAGAAAATAAAAATTTTTTACTTATTGTTTTTTCAAATAAGAAGAGTTATTTAAAATATTTTTCACTGTGAAAATTATTCAAAGCATCCTGAGGATGATGATGTTGAGAGGAATCATATTTATTACTCTGTATTGGGATTTTTTAAAGAAGAAAATTAATTATTTAATATCCTTTTCAGCAATGGGGTTTTTGCAAGTGCTGATACTGCTTATGTATTGGCATACTCAATTATTATGCTTACAACTGATCTTCATAGCCCTCAAGTAAAGAGTAAAATGACCAAGGAACAATATGTTCGCATGAATAGAGGAATTAACGATTCAAAGGATTTGCCAGAGGAGTACCTCTGTGGTATATATGATGAGATTGCTGGTCATGAAATAAAGATGAAAGCCTCTTCCAACATGGCAAAGCCTGGCAAACAAGGTGAGAAACAAATTAACTCATTTTTATGACCTGCATCCTATTTATTCTGATCATTTACTATTTATTTAATGGAAGTACAGTAAAACCTCATTATATCAAAGTTCAAGGGACCACAAAAATAAGACTGCTCTTAACTTCAAATTACATGCTATTTTGAATTATCCGGGATCGAAATAACGAGGTTTTACTGTAATTGTATATGGCTGGATATTAACTTGGCCTAAATTTTTTAGTCAAAGGTTTTGTTTTTGACTTTTTGAAAAAGGATTAATGTGGAATTATTACACTCTGATTTTTAGTCGATTGTTTTCAATTGTGTTTGGACAGTTATCTCCAGTGAAAAGAAGCGTCGGTTCTTATGGAATATGGAAATGGAAGCAATTTCCACAGCAGCCAAGAATCTCATGGAGTCTGTGAGTCATTTTCAAGCTCCATTCACATCTGCGAAACATTTGGAACATGTTCGGCCTATGTTCAAGGTTAGTCTGAATAGTATAGGGTGATATCAGTTGGGTGTCTTGTGCAACTTCATTTCCTAAAAATATTTTATTGTTATTCATATCCTGTTTGTGCTTTATCTCTTTTTGGCATATGACATAATAATTACTTTTCTGCAGATGGCATGGACTCCCTTTTTGGCAGCTTTCAGTGTAGGGCTTCAAGACTGTGATGATCCAGAGATAGCTTCTTTATGCCTTGACGGAATTCGATGTGCCATTCGCATTGCCTGTATATTCCACATGACGGTGCGTACTTAAGCATTTTACTTAATATGATTAAAATTTATTCTAGGTGTTGTCATGCCATTTTACTATTAAAACTGAATATTGAAATGTTTTAATGGAAGTAAAACATGTGGTGTTTTACTATGTTGCGATTGATATGCATCGACTTAGTTTAACATTAATTTTATTATCATTTTTGTTATCTACAAATATCTTAACTCATTTGCCTTTATTAAAATTCCAGTTGGAGAGGGATGCATATGTTCAAGCTCTTGCTCGTTTTACACTTCTGACAGCTAATTCTCCCATAACTGAAATGAAGGCTAAAAATATAGATACCATAAAGACTCTCATCACTGTTGCACATACTGATGGTGAGCTTTTACTTTCAACAAACATTTATTTGTTGACCTTAATAATGTTTTATGCTTTTGTCCTCTGTTATGCTATAGTGTTGTTGTAGTGTTATTAATATTAGGTGGAGTATGTTAACCATTTTAGTCCAGTCATCATAGTTTCATTTTAACCTTTGATTTGTAAATTAGTATTTATTTTTGCCAATGTTAATTTCAGGAAATTATTTGGGAACGTCATGGCTTGATATTGTGAAGTGCATCTCACAGCTAGAATTGGCACAGCTTGTTGGTACAGGGGTGCGACCACAATTCATTTCTGGTCCTCGTGCAAGTATATCAGGATCTTCCTCTGGCATGACTTCATCTTCATCATTCCTTCTTCATCACAGCTATGATGTTGGCAGTGGTGGAGGTTCAAGTTCAGGCCTCAATCTTAATCTTAGCTCACTTGATCGTAAGTACAATATTAAACTTGTAGCATTCATTTCTGATAACATTTTGGCCTTATTGTTTTGAGGTAAATGGTTGGTGAAGCAATAACAGTAATTATTTTCCTCCCTGGGGGTTTGTTTGTTTGACTCAAAAACTCCATGCAGATAGTCCTTCAACTCCAATTTAAAGCTTAATTATCCCATGAAAGATATTTTGTTCTCCTCCTCTTTTTTATAAGGCTAAGACTTAAGATTTCATTATGTAATATTTGGGAAGTATCTAGTATCATATTTCGTATGATATTTAAGTTTGAAACTACATTACATTTCTCATTCAAGTGGACATTGATGGTAGATTGATTCCTTTGGAGTGAAAGGTTTCAGCGTTAGTCATGCAGCTTTCTCAACTAATTAATCATTTGCTTTGTGAGAAATACAATTTGTTCAAAACATTTTTATAGACTTTATTTTTTTAGTGATCAAACTTTCTTCATTAGAGCAAAAAATTATAGTTTACTCCTTGTTCTTCTCGTAGCAAGTGTTAAGGAGTCAATTGGTGAGACTAGTTCACAGAGCGTGGTCGTAGCTGTAGACAGAATCTTCACTGGATCAACTAGATTGGATGGAGATGCTGTTGTCGACTTTGTTCGGGCATTATGTCAGGTTGGTCTTTGTCACATCCATCTGCATTTTCATGGTAGAATAATAATGTATATTTAACAGGATTCTAAGAATTTGTTGAAAGTTTTTAGTTTGTTTCCTATGTGGTAAATATCTTTGATTGATTCTAAAAAGAAGTTGAAATGAAAGACATTCATTGATTTTGTGATTTTGATCTTTGTTTGAAATATTTTAAAATTGTATGAAAAAGTATGCAAAAGCACAATTCAGTTTCCAAGTTATTTATTGTTGAGAAATTTTAAGTGTTGATAAATAAAAGGATTTAGGGCAGCTGTATTTACTCTTTTATGTGCAGTAAAGAAAGTTATTTATAAAATGTATATGGAGTTTTCAATGCAGACTACTATTTCTCTTTAAAATAATTAGGTGTCTCTTGATGAACTAGCCCATCCTGCCCATCCTAGAATGTTTAGTCTCCAGAAGATTGTAGAAATATCATATTACAACATGGGGCGTATCAGGTTGCAGTGGTCTCGTATCTGGGAAGTTGTTGGTGGTCACTTCAATAGGGTGGGATGTTCTCCAAATGAAGACGTCGCCTTTTTTGCTCTTGATTCATTGAGGCAGCTTTCTATGAAGTTTATTGAAAAGGGCGAGTTTGCCAATTTCAGGTTTCAGAAGGATTTCCTCCGCCCATTTGAGCACATCATGAAAAAGAACAGGCAAGTGAATTCTCATTGTTAGAAGTATATTTTCTTTGCTGAAAAAGTCTTTTTTATTTTGTTCAGATCATTTGTACTTATTGTTTCAATAATGGGAAGCCATTGCTATAAATTTTATGGCAATATGATTTTCATTGCTTTTTTTGTGTTCTAAATTATAGTTTCATTTATGGAAACAATATCTTACCTGAATATTGTATGAAAAGATTTGACTTAGTAATGGCTGTATAAATAGTTATATTTTCTTAGCTTTGTACATGTACTGCATATGTACCGCATCTGCCCAAATAGAAGCCGACCCTGGATTTAAGCCGACTCCCCAACAATTTCCGCCATTTTTGACAAAAAAGTAAATTTCGTAGATTTTATGCTGAAGTGTTCGGGGCATCCACGCATGGCCTAGAATACATTATTCGAGATCGGAGAAAAGAAGGGGAAATAGTTTAGTTGTTGACATTTTGGAATATTACTCCAATTAATAATTTTGCATTGTTGAATAACGTTCCACATTCAGTGACAATAATTTCATTCATCTTCATTTTCACAAAAGGTCAAATAAAGCAATAAGAATCTTGCCAAGATAATTTTTAATCTATGTCTATTTCCAATGAAATTAGCATTTACATTGCCTTAAGAAATTGCATTTTTTATAATTATACACGTTCATGTAAGTTTTACCGAAATTCAAACAGTTGAGCATCAAAAGCTGTCATCACACTGCATAATCGTCTGCGTAGTCAATGTACGCAATTTTAATAGATTCCATGAATGAGGTTTTAACATGCATACAGACATTACAATGGCTATTGCAATAACTACAATAGCTAAGTAAAACCAATAGGAACTTCTTTTAATGACTAATGAAAAATAATTCAAATTGTTAAATATTCTTAATGATACATATGCATAGCCCTGAGAAATGAAAGGATAGGTAACAACGGTAACAAAACACAGTTACTGCTATATTCAATATTCTAACTTTATTTATTTATTCATTGATATTCATTGTAGGTCAAATATTTACTTTACGAAAAATATAGTACTATCATTTGAACGCGATGGCAATGAGAGACGTGCTGCCATCTATGGGTGGCTACGAGACTTAACCCTAACTCCAAATTTTTTCTCGGGCTCGCATTTAAGCCAAGGGGTGACATTTTCATGATAGATTTTGACAAAAAACATCGGCTTATATTTGGGCAGATACGGTATATTTGATGTTTTTGAAATTCTATGCAGTCACAATAAACATAGAATATTTTTCTTTTGCAGGTCGCCAACTGTTCGTGACATGGTGGTGCGTTGTATAGCACAGATGGTTAACTCTCAAGCACAAAACATACGTTCTGGTTGGAAAAATATTTTCAGTGTTTTTCATCTGGCTGCTTCTGATCATGATGAGAGCATAGTGGAACTTGCCTTTCAAACTACAGGAAAGATAATTAGTAAGCAAATAAAGTTAACTGTCAAATAGAATATGGTATAACAAATATGTAATCAAGTGTGTTAAATTTTTTCCGTCTTTGATGACTTTCTATATAAAAAAGTCCTTATTGGCAATTTACATTTCTGATTTGAATTTTAAACATTCTTCCTGTAGAATATCATAGAAGTTATATTCTGTTATGATGTTGCTAACTTTGTTTAAAGAAATTAAATCCATTTTTGGAAGAATCATCTTGATTTTTGTATGTGAAAAGTTGCATATATTATCTCAGTAGATTTTGTTTGATATTAATTACCATATTTACTCATCTAATACCCACATGCGTGTAATGCCTGCACCCATGTTTTTAGAGCTAAAAATCTGGAAAAACTGGAATACATGTTATGCCCGTACTTCCAAAATTTTGATTTTGATATTTTACGGCAACATCGGTTGAATAATCTATTGGAAGCCAAGTTTTATAATACAATTATGGCAACAAGCAAATATTTAAGAAGTGACTTCTAAAAATGATTTTTAATAATTTTTTAACGTACATAATCATGAAAAATTAACATCCATTGCCATTATGTTACACAGAGGCAGCTCGAAAACCTATTTTGGAGACCAGTTCCTTAATCTTGCTGAAAGTTTCAATTTTGAGCTGTTGCACATTCTCAAGTTATTTAATTTAAAATGAATAATTTTTCACTAATTTTGTGAAATCACGCTAACTCAGCCATTTTTCACCTAGAAGAAGAGCGAATTTTACATAAATAAATAAGCTGTTCATGCTAAAAATAAATCCTCGTGTCAAATCCCCCAGAGATCACACAAAACCAAAAATGGACCGGTCACTAGATGCTCTGCGATCCAGTTACATAAGAGCATTTCTCATGGTTCTGTGGATAAAATGTATCACTTACAGCTATCAGAAAACACAAACGAACTACTCCAATAGCTATTTAGTCACACATTACCATCACGAGATTGTTCTTTGCTTTTATACAGAGTAATAAAAGTATATTCTTTTAGGATTGTGTAACGTAAAAGGAACCCAAAAATGCTGTTATGGTAAAATGTGATTTGAGTACGTTGCGAATTACAATTTATGTGATTTAGATTTACTACTAACAGCTCGCTAGGAATTTTAAAAATACCTGATAAATATCAAGCTTATTATAATATTCCAGTCATTTTTAAATATACCTTGGTTAAAAATCGGGGAAATAAAATGCACTGCATATTACGCCTACCGAAAAAACACCTAATCATTACTTCATGCCAGGCATGCAGTATTGAGTAGGCATTTCATGGGTGGCCTACCCTCACCAGATGAATTTGCAAAACTTGTGCAATGTCCACACCCCCCTTTTTTGATGGGAATCTTTGGGGAAAAAATGCAGGTGTTACACGAGTAAATATGGTATGTAAACATTTTCAACTTTTTTAAATAGCGGCATGGTAGATCTAAGGATATGAAGTCCCTTCATGCTGCTATTGAAATATATATAAAAAATATTTGACAGCTTTTTTTCTTTGTTCACCAGCTCAACTGTATGCTCAGCAGTTCCCTGTTATGATAGACTCATTTCAAGATGCTGTTAAATGCCTCTCCGAGTTCGCATGCAATGCAAGCTTCCCAGACACGAGCATGGAAGCAATTCGTCTCATCCGCAACTGTGCTAAATATGTAGATGAGAAGCCCCATGTAAGTGTAACTAAATTGCATTTCTGTCATTATTACTTAAAGGTAGATATGTGTCGTTTTCTCTCTCAGAATTCATTTCCTCTTCGTATGTTTGGCTATTACTGTATTAGTCCAAATATTGTGCCCCCCCTTTTTGGCCAAAATATTAGTAAGAAAAGTAAGGGGGGAGGATATATTCGCACCCAAAAAATTAGCAAACGAAAATATCACAGCCGGCAGTAAATATAGGTAACAATTAATGCCCTCACTTGATTGGATAGTTTTACGGAGACATTCTTGATACATATGCCTCAATAACTCAATTCTTTTTGTTCACTCTTTGGAATTGCTCGTACATATTAAAACTCGTTCTTTAGAATATTAACCCCTCAAGCCCGGAGGAGATTTATTAAATCCCACCCGTACGATAGGATGAGGTTTTCAAATTTTCACGATTGCATTGCAAAAACGTTCGAAAATATTAAAATAATCATAACTTGGGAAGTTTTCTCTTGATTTTTCTGATTTTTTTTTGTGGATTTATGAAAAACATGAAATTTGTAAATATCTATTTTGCGTATAATATTTTACATACAAAGATTGTTGGAGCAGAAGAGAATGTACACCAATTGCTAATTTTCCGGCAAGCATTCACCCTTTATATATAACATTCAGCACCAGAAAATCTATGGAAGATATTGATGTGCAATCTTAATAAAAAAATAGCTTAAATTATTATCTATTTTATTCTGCAAGTCTACCCATCTAAACCAATTAGATGAAAAGTTTTACGGATCTCAACTTTTTCATGTCTTGACTGGAAATTTTTAAGTAAATGTAGTATTATTGATTTATTAAATGATGATTTATTTATAATATAAACGTTTTAGTTATACAGTCATCATTCTTAGTCAATACAGAAGTCACATAGAAGAAATGGTTGCATTTCGTTCATTGGAGATATGACGTTGTATAAAACACGGAAAACTTTAGCTTATAGGTCCTTCCCAAATATTTTCAGAAAATTTAACATGCGTAATTGGATTCAGCAAGAAATGCCTTAACTTTTAGTAACCTATTGTGTAAATATATAGAAGAGCTTTTCGTGATTTTTGCTGGCGTGTCCTCTTCTCGTCTACTCGCTTCATCGCTGGCCCTGCTAGCACAACAGCGAAGCACTTATCTGAAGAGGAAAACAGACCTTGTCTTCTTTCAAATCTCAAAAAAAAGGAACCCAATTTGGTGGGTTCCCTTTCCTCAGATACTTATGGGTAAACTTTAGAAACCGAAAATCCGTAGGTCCGTGGTAAAAACTAAAATTCTATCACAAAACTAAACGTATATTATATGTAAACAAATACAGTAAAACCTCTACCTTACGAACCCCTTTATAGCGAAGACCTCCGAATAACGAACAATTGACGGGGTCCCGCCAAACTTGTATACAAAATCCCTAATTATAACCTCTTTACTACGAACTTCCGTACTACGAAAACTTCTGAACAACGAAAGAAAAAGACGTCACTTCCGTTTATATTTACCTCTTTAGAACGAAATTTTGCTCGCTAAACATTTTTTTACGTACGGAAAACGATTGAAAACAGTCGCCAACGCGCCAATTAGCATTAAGCTTACAACAAGCCAATCATAGCACGTTTTCTATCATGATGACGTATTTCCTGTGTTTCCGGCATTCTCGCGCCAGTGACAATCTCGTCCGAGAGTTGTAGTGATGCCGCTATGCATGCTTTTAGGGAAGTGGAGTCTGCCGTTTCCCGAGAATTCACAAAGAATTTGAAACAAAAAAATAGATTCGTTTATTATAAAATGTTGATGTATTTTAAATAGATCTTTTAAAAAAGTGTTGTATTTGAAATCATTCCCGATTAAATTAATCCCCTAATCCATTTAAAGGGAATTTTAACGAAAGATCGTAGCAATGAGGTATGTATCGTGGTGAGGTGGTTCCTATACACTTTTTTGTGATAGTTAATTTATTCGTCAGAGACGGAGCTGGAGTGTTGTTAAGAAGGTTAGTGAAAAATATTGATTGGAGTCTTAATTTGGAGTGCCAATGACAGTTAGTGCTTTCTTATGAGGAAAAGGCTGCTTTCATTCATTTCGTTTTGAAATATTTGCAACCCGTGCCGTGGTGGTTAAATACTAGTTTATTAATTGGTGTTAAGAAGTGGCGTTGCTGTCAATATTTTTTATAAACTTAGCGACTCAACAGATGCTTTAGGATAGGCTCAGCGAGTATCACGCATTGCAACCTCGAAAAAAGTCACATAATAAAAAATTGCAGAGGATGTTTTCGTGCAGAACCTGCCAATCAATGCTAGAAAAAATAACATTGCATTTCCGAGTTATTTGGTGCTTGCCACTGTCAAACATTGCAAAATGAGATGAATGAAAGTGGCCCTTTTTCCCATAAGAAAGCATTGTATCGTCGGAGCTTCAAATCAATATGGCCGATTATTAAACATTGAGGGCGCGTTTTGAATATCGTCCACTTATGTGATACTTTTTCCTGAAAAGATGTAATGGGCATAATTTAGTAGAGTTACTCCGTTTCTGAGCATATGCATTCATTTGGATAGCCCTGTTGCTCCCGTATAATCTAACAGGCAATGTGCCCCTGAAGTTATTTAACGCCCAATAACCTCCGATCAACGAATTTCCGAATAACGAATAGACGAAAAATTGGGTCCCTTGATATTCGTTAATGAGAGGTTTTACTGTACTTACAAATAGATATACTCAATTCCCCGCAATTTTCGTCGAGATTAAAATAAAATTCTAAAGGTCTTGAAAATTATATGACCGATATTATCCTTCTCACAAAATGCCTCTCTTTGAGGCGTGGCACTAAATTATCGGAAGAGTGTCGGCCTTGGATTTTGAAATCAGCTGTTTTGACATTGACGCTCTCCTATGAAGCGATGAACGAAGGATCGCGCGGTAATGGAAGGGAATGTTTACAGAAATGTTTTTACTCAACCTAATTCCATTCTTCATCAATTGCATTGTAAACATTTGTAATAAGCTGTGCATAGACAGACATAAGATGTTTTCCTTTCTTTACATACCGACGAAGACCTTTGTCGCATGACATAAGCCAAATATCTCCACCAGGAAAAAAGAGGAGAAAAAACGTGCTCTCCTTTGAAATGATACACAGTTCCTACATTGCATTTCAAACACCAAGGAAAGGTTCCTTGCTGCATTGAAAAGCGACTTTTATATGAAAAAACACCATCATATCATAGCAACATTGAAAATTCTATCGCAAAATTCAACGTTGATTATATATTCTTTAAAAGAGAAAAAAAATGCAGGACAAACATAGATAGGAAGTACAAAGCTTCCTCTTTCAAAATATATATAGGTTATTTAGATTTAAAGAAGTCTCTAGCGTCAAAAGATATAATAAATTAGGGCTGCCGCATGACGTAATAGTACGCCTGACGGCCGATTAGACAGTTTTTGCAGGACGTAATAGTATGCCTGACGGCATTGAGGGGTTAAAACTTGTTCTTTAGAATATTAAAAGTGAGGTCTGTAATGGGCCTAAAACTTTTTTCCAAAACTGAGGCTTCAGAAGTAGGGAGGGACTATATTCAGAATAATACAGTAAGTGAAGTTTTTTATAATGATGTACATAAAATTAATTGATTCATTTCTCCATCAAAGTAAATACATGGTGGAATGGCGTATGTTTTATGATATTATGAAATGGTATTCTTAATTTTTCTAACTAAGCTTGAATAATGTATGCCTTGGAAATATCTAATTCTATATGTATCCTATTTAGCTATTCCGTGAACATAACATGGACATAGAACTTAGTGCAGCTTGTGAAGAGGACAGGGCCTGGGTCAGGGGATGGTTCCCTCTTTTATTTGAACTCTCATGTATTGTAAGCCGCTGCAAGCTGGATGTTAGAACTCGAGGGCTGACTGTGCTTTTTGAGATCGTCAAGACGCATGGTAATGGTTTCAGGCCACGATGGTGGAGAGATCTGTTTCAGGTAAGGTTCAGATTTTTATTTTTGATTCGTGTAACATGTCAGAATTTTGTATGCTTTTTGATTTTTAATCTCATAAGCTAGCGTGATTATTGTGTGAAAGTATAGAATTATTTTATCGTATTAAGTGGGCATTTTTAGGAGTATTAATTCTTGTTGATAATTCATTTTATTGTTTATAAAACATTTTGCAAATTAATTTTGATGTATATATTCCTTTTTTTCCTTGTTTCTCACACGAATATTCAGTTAATTTTATTTACTTGAATTTGTTACCAAAAACTAATGAATTGAATAAATTATTTTTGCAGATCCTCTTCAGAATTTTTGATAATATGAAACTGCCTGAACAGCAAACTGAGGTAAACTTTTGAGCTTAAATTTTTTTTGTTTTTAAGTTCATTGGAAGTTTATAATGTGTTGAGTGTTATGCCTGTGATTTCAGTTTTGAAGTTGTTGCTGTAGCTGTTTATTTTTTTAGTATATACCGTATTAACCCGAAGGGTAGACAACTTCGTATTTAAGACGACCAAAATAGAAAACAAGGTCTATTCAAGAAATAACTTGGTAATTCGAATTCTTAAAATTACATATGGTGGTAACTTGGTGCCATCCGCGAACACTTCCAGCATTACAGTAATGTGAATTTTTTTATTCCCTGAAGTTTTTATGAATTTTTTGTGCCTTTTTTGTTAACTGTGTAATTGGATGGCATGTTGAAATAAATAGGTGTCTTGTCTGCATTTCCCATGTGGCTCAGAAAGTAATCGTGAATTTTCCACAATGCAATTACATGCTTCTGGAAGGTAAAAGTTGGCGAAGAGTTCTTCGTCACAGGCAAAAATCATTATGATGCATCATCCATATGCACCAACCATTACTATCCTTGAATGTTTAGTGATTGTGCTAATTGATGAGCTTTCAGTTGAATGATTTCCCATGGCACTGGTTTTCTGTCAATTGAGTAAGCACAAATTTTACATTTTCTTCTTCTAATCCATGGAATCAACCTTGTTTGGGTTCACTAAATGATTTCTGTGTTCAGTTGGCACCTTCAAATTCTGTTTTCCTTGCTTTTATCTTTGCACATTTGCCTCCATCACATTATATTTCCTCTCGGCCTCACAATTGTTAGTTTCTTCAGCATAATGCACCACCATTAGTTTAAAATTTCTATCAAAACTTTGTCTTATACCTTGTGATACATTCCCTTTTTCAGTGGTAGCTTTCTTCTCTACACAATATCATATCACTCCCAAGATTTGGGATAACTTATTTAAAACTTTAAAAAATAATAGCTAGGCCTCACTTCTTGTTAAAACTTAGCGAAATTGGTGGCTGTCATAGAGGTTATACTCTTCAAACTGCAGGTGCACTTGTTGTCTGCTGCTGCCACACCAATCGAAAAGTTACAAATATGTGACAAAATAATGGAATTATTTTGGATTAACGTAACAAAAAACAATGAAATTTTTCAAATAGCTGTAATGGAAAACTTAACGAAAAAATAAATTTTGTTATTTCGTTAACAGACTGTAAAGGGTTATGTTCTAGTGGCATTTGTCCTAGGCGGCGTGTCTAGAGCAGGGGAAAGTGGCCTAAAATCCCTTTCCCCAGTTTTGCTTGTCCCCTGCTGCGCCAGTTTTGCCGCCTTTTCGCGAAAGAAAAAGCTATCCTGATTACTACCTATTGTCCTTTGAGTTTTCCTTCCATTTGTGAAAGGAATGTTTCCGTGATGGTAATACTCGAGGAAACACGAAATAAGGAGCATGGAGGATGAGGGAGGAAGCTTCAATAAATGTGCCGCTTGTAGTTAAGGACCTCTACCATTCCATATCCTTCACCACAGTGCCTCGTACTTCGAAAACATTCTTTTAGATATTACACCTGAGTGGGTTTTTCCTCTTTTAGAAATCGATGTTCCAATCCCATCATCCCCTCCAATCTCAAATTTTATTCACTGTTCGTCAGTCTAACTTAACAACGTATTTGAGAGAGGTCGAAGTGAATTTACAATTCGAACATATTGTAATCGTTCGTTATAGGTCAATACTGCTTCATTTCTATTATTATTATTATGAGACATTTATAGTAACAGTGGATAGTTATTTTTCCTTGGAAATGAAGACTAATTAAAAATTTCAGTTTATTTCAAATTACCGAAGACGGTCACAGGGAGACTTTTTGACAGCCGTAAGAGAAACGAAGTTCATTCAGTGTTGAAGAAGTAAGTCCCATTTTCATACATATTTCAAGTTTATATTTTGTTTAGTATTAATTAAGGTGAAGTAATTTAGTGTCGCAGCTATCTTCATCATTATATTAAAAATGCCGTTTTATATACCATTTGGTACTGGGTTCGATTCTGAAGACAGCAATGTTCACCATCTACACAGGAAGGGGGTATCTGATTTTATAATGAATTAGGATAAACTCAGCAGCACCTAATGGAATGTTATTTTACTTTCTTATCCCTTATTTGCACACTGTCCCCCTATTAACTTTTGAAATGATTGACCGATTTTCATGGTATTTGGTGGATATCTTTGACCACTGGGGATGACCTGTCGAGGAAAATTTTTTTCTGATATTTGAAGGCATGTGTTCGATTCCAGAAATTTTCTTCTCATTCAGTTTACATAAGAAATGCGAAATCCACCATGCAGTGCCTTTTTCTTTAAGTGTTAAAAGAAGGGAATTGTACTATTGGTGTGAGATTTGTACTATTTTCTCCGAACAGAAATAAAGTTTTCAATTTTTATCATAGAATTTTGCTTATCGAATGTATTTATTCAAATTCCACGTAAGCAAGCTCAAGTAGGAGCTAGCTATTTTAGAAGAAAATGTTTCAATTTTAACGTGTATTTCTATTCAAATGCAAAATAAAAGAAGTATTAAAAACTAATATATAAAGTATAATACATGTGACATTGAAATGTGGTGTTCGCGACACAATATTGAACATCTTTTAGTTATAGCGGGAGTGAGAGAGACAATTCCGTTGCTTAAACGGGGTGAGTGATCAATAGATCACGAGCACCCTGGTGAAAGCAAAGAGAGATCGTGTTGGGATTTACGGTGAGGTTGCGGCGGTACACGACAATATCCTTGATCCTAATTTTATTAAATATTAAGTATTTTCCAATCCTAAAAAGGTTTGTCAACATTACCCTTTTACCAGCACCTATGAGGTGGAAAGCCACTCGTTTGCACACTGTGAACTTCAAGAATATGAATAAACGTATTGCATTAATAAATTAAATGTAATGTATTGTATATGTATAAATGAATGAGTTTTTGTGGGCATAGAATCGGCACTGGGGTGTCCTGTGCAGTGTTTAAAACTTTTTACCCCCACTCCCCGCTTTAACGTTCTCCCGATTAACGCTGTTCCACATTAATGCTGAAAATAATTTAATACCTTTTTTTGAATTGCGCTCGCGTGTTGCACATTAACACTTTTCAAAATTTCTGGTGTAATTTAGAAAGTCCACTGCACAGCACCTCGGTGCATTTACAACACAAGACGTCAGTATTTGCAGTTGCTTGATGGTTCTGTGTACACTTGTCGATGTTTTTGTAGGTCAAAATATAGAGTAAACTTTGTTTAAATTATATTTTCCCTTTAAATAAAAAGACCATGAGTGATAACCGGTGGTCAGAGGAGAAAAAGTAGAAAAATTCAACTCTCGAGTTAAATTTGAGGTTTTACGGCGACTAAAAACTGGAGAGTGCCAACATTTGTTTGTTTTTTGTTTATTGCTCCCTTTTCGATAGTTCAGTTTTTAAAAATGTAATACCAAGATATTTGAATTCTCTTTATTTGGTCTCATTCTATGTTCCGTTATTTATCAAGCACATGTGATAATTCTTTTATGAATCGATATTTCTTGATGGAAATGTAGCAAGGTTTCGATTGTTTCGATATACGATTTTGTTTTTATCTTATTGGTTGCCTTCTCTTAATTGAACAGTATCTTCAGTCATGATGCTTATGTTATTATGTTCCAATTTTGTGTGTGTTAATAAAATTGTGGCTGTATAGTGACTATTGCCTCACCCTGTATATATAAGTAGATGCAGGTATCTTCTTCTACTCTAATTCCTATTCCTTAATGCTCCTGCGCAATTTATTCAGCGTGAGATCAACATATGTTCCGTAAAATGCATTCTGTTCTTCATTTATATTCAAGTTTTACTGTTCTATTTTAAATATAAATGCAGTGCAAATGACCTATTCTACGCTACGTAATATGGTTAACAAAGAATACTTTGGTGTATTATTTATGTAATACTACCTAGTTTCATTTCTATTAATAGAATCTCTGGAACGAATTAAATCTTATAACATCATTTCTTATGGAAGTACGTGTTCCGAATAGCGCTGTTTCAGTTAGCACTTGATTTTCCTGGCACCAATTAATTAATTTGGGAGTGGGTGTACTCAATTATAAGACGATCCCTAATTTTTTTGGAGAAATTTTTGGAACAAAACCTCGTCTTTCTTTCGGGTTAATACAGTATTTATGTTAAAACACTTTTAGGCAGCTTGCTTTATACCTATTTTAATCAGAAGCTAGAATGCAATTTCTCATTTTGACAGTTTCTTATTAGTTTCCACTTTTATGGCACATTTAAAATTTGTCAGCATTAGTACTTATTGAGTATATATTATATTATTTATATAGGAAATGCATCAACATCTTAGCTTCTTCTTAACAATTATTTTAGTTTTTGAAAATTTTCTGCTCTTTCCTTTCTTTTTGTCTATTTAATTTTCTTTAATATTGTTTTCATTCATCGTTGTTCTTTTTTTCATTCCTTTTTGTCCATGGCTCTTCTGTTTAAACAGCCTTGTGTGGACATACCCGATCGACTTGCAGAGGTCAGTTGGCTTTGTGCTTATGCTACTACAACCTAGTCTGAAAATAATGTTAAACTTTAATATTTAAATTGATTTTTCTTTAATATTTAATTTTCTCTATTTACCATTCACATAATTGATATCTTTTAATGTATTGGCTGTTTTAATATCACTAATTTTGCCAGAGAAATAGAGAAACTTCATAAATAAGCCCTGAAAGTACTAAAATATTTTTGCATTTTATAACTAATTTAAATTACATTGCTTGTGCTTTGAACATGCATTAACATTTGCTAATGTGTTTTGTTTGACACTGCATGATATCTTTTCTGTGCTTGTTTGATTTGTAATTTTTGAATGTATATTTGTTGAAGGAAAGTGAAAGTAAAATTGACTTAGTTGATACTTGATTGTTATTTTGTTGTTGTTAGATAGAAATATCTGTTTTTAAGATGCGTTTTACTAAGGTTTTTCTTGTTAATTTGTCTAATGTCAAAGTGAAAAATTCATGAACCATCATTGAAGTAACGTAGTTTTTTTTTACTGTTGAAGGCTGACATATACTAGATTTTCATATTCTTTATAATGTGATTTTCATTACACCAAGTTGATTTAAAAATTATTTAATACATCTTTCTTTTTATCGCCTAATGTTTGGATTTTTCAAATTAATATTTATATAGGCTGGATTTGGGAGATTATTTTTGTGGTTAAAAATGCCTGTCACTGAGATTTAATTTTGTAAAGAGAAATGATTTTATTGTAAAACATCTTGTAAGGTGGATATTCCACTTATTAAGTTATCCAATATGTTCTTTTATTTATGGTACTATTACTGTGATTTACAGGATAATTATTTAATATAGTTTCTCTAATATTTGTTTGCTGACACAGAAGGCAGAGTGGATGACAACTACATGCAACCATGCTCTATATGCTATTGTGGACGTGTTTACCCAATATTTCGATGTCTTAGGCCCTCTTCTCCTTGATGATCTTTATGTACAGCTTCACTGGTGTGTTCAACAAGGTTAGAACATTTTCGGCATTATACCAGTTATTAATTTAAGTGTAAAAAATGAACAATTAAAATTAGAGTACAGTCGGTCCCCTTTATTCGTACGTACCAGAAAATGGCAGCGAATACCGGGGAATTTTTCCCCATAAAAATACATTATATAAGGGAGGATTACATTCCAATTCGCCACTAAAATCACTCATGATGAAGAAAAATGGTATTTTCTAACATCAGATTTCATGTAATAAATCAGATTAAGTTTAAGTCCTTGCCACTGTAACCTATGACATCCAAAATAAGAAAACAAGTCCGTTTATGGGTGTTCTGGCTGTGAAAAGATTAATATATAGGACAGTACATATACTGAACATTGCCTAATTTTAATATAAATTAAAATAACTTAAAATTAAATAAATAGAAATGGAAAACATGATGGCAAGGGTAAACAGATATTGCAGGATAAAACTCGCGAGAATCGCAGATATGATGTTCAAGGCAATTCCAAAACAAAGCACATGATACTGGTGCATAATAACACACAGATGGTGTGTTAGCTCACTTCCTTACGCTAGTTACAGTGAACAAAAAATGTAAAAAATAATTACCAATATAGTATAGTCATTATCAATAGCAAAAAATAGGCCAAAAAATAAAATAAAACTAGTTTAATGAGGCAATCACTGTTGAAGAAGTAGTGTGCGTGTCGACTTCTTACTCCGCCACGGCAAGTAGTCCAAGTGACTAATAAGCGAAACGAAAAACCGCAGATGCTGAAACATTGTTCCATAATACATTTATGACGAATAAGTGAAATGACAAATACCGAATCCGCGAATACCGGGGACCCACTGTATTAGTGTGGGGTTTAAGTAGAAATAGTGATGCTCCTTAGTATAGAAAATAAGTTAAGCTGAAATAGGGAGCTGTTTATGAGAGAAAAATGTCTTTTAAACATAAATAATCTATTAATTCGTGTTCTCTATGTATATCAATGTTATTTTATTTCTTGACTCATTTTATTTTGTACCTCAGTTATTTTTAATTCAAAACTAAATTGTATTTTCCATTGAAATTTCTTGTTAATACAAATTTGTTAGGTGTGTTAATTTTTCTTCTATTGATTTTCAGACAATGAGCAATTAGCAAGATCTGGAACCAATTGTTTGGAGAACCTTGTTATCTCAAATGGGCCAAAATTTTCCTCGTCTACTTGGGACAAAACTTGCCAGGTAATAGAAATCATGTTGTTTTCATGTCAATTAAAGCTAATTTACATGGAGCCTCGGATAAATACAAAATAAATTTTTGCAGGTTATGCTAGATATATTTGAGTCCACTTTGCCGAATGCGTTGTTGACTTGGAAACCGCACAGTGTAAAAATTGTTGATGGAGCACTTCAGGGAGATGGTACTGATAGCCCCATGATGAGTGGTGCTAATGGTGAAGCAGGTCAACCTGCATCACCAACATCTCCACAGTCTTCAGCATCTTCTCATTACTTTGAATTAGAGTCACCGAATGTAACGCCAAGTGGTGCACCCCTGCATGGAATCCTAAAACGAAGCAACAGTATTCAGAGTGCATCGAGTGTATCTCTCGGAGCAGAGGATCTCCGTATCACAAGGGCAAAGGTTAGTAGTCACTTCTTTTTATCATTAAATTCATCATTTTCAATTATCATGAAGTTTTATTTTGTGTTAGGGTCGACTTATAATTTATGGAGTTAGTACAACAAACTAATTATATTACAGTTTTTTTAAGACTATAGATATAGGGAAAACTGTTGCATATTAACTCCTTTTATTAATGTTTTTTTCAATTATAGTGAAATCCTATCTCAATATTTGCTTTTTTTGTTTATGACAATATACCTTATGAATATGACTACTATTTGATAATTTTTATCATTATTTTCAGATTGGTCCAGATCACAAAGTCTTCTCTGGGTTGCTAATAAAATGTGTGGTTCAGCTTGAGCTTATTCAAACGATAGACAACATAGTGTTTTTTCCTGCTACATCAAGAAAGGAAGATGCTGAGAATTTAGCTCTTGCTCAGGTATTCTTTAATATAACTATTCATTCAAAATATTATTGATTTAATTGCATTATTTGTTATATAATGCATACTATTGATAATGTTAATAATTTGAAATTATATTCTAACTCAAATTTTCAGCCAATTAAAAATTGCTGCATTCAAAGTTACTGTTATATTTTTAGCCTTTTCGCTGCTATCAATGCATATATGCGTCGAGGTAGCGCACAGCCGCTACTGCTATTGGCGCATATATGCGGGTGGGCAGAGCGGTGCCTTGACTGCTAACGACGCATATATGCATTTCAAGCTTTTTTGTTTGCTGCTCAAAACGCATTCAGTTGTATCGATGCTAACAAAGTGCCGTGGATTTTTGTGGTACTAACAGATGTTTTAGGCACTCTGTAGATGGCATAGACACATATTTTTAAGCTGTTTTTAGTCTAACCTTGGACGATGAAAAAGGCTGCTTCTACTTCGTTTCTCTGGGCTTTTTGCACCCACATAAAACCTTTTTCGTCCCTTGGCCATCTTTTTTCTCACCCCCTATGCCCTAAAAGGCCTAAAACAGATGGGAAAAAGCCAGAAATATCTTCAGTTCTGTGTCAATTTGCATATGTAATACATCCCGTTCTCAAACCAAGTTTTTTTTAGTTGCGTTTAGATTCTTTCGATTTCTTTTGCTATTAATAAAAAGAATCTACAAAAAAGATGAAAATATTTTTTCGAGATGGTTAATAATCAATATGAATGTAAATGATTGACAAAATAACTTGTAAAATATAAAGAGACTAAAGGACGAACGAATGAACGTAGACGCGGAGCTCCTAGGGAAAGTATTCAGCACAGGGGTGCTTCAAGGTCACTGAACTTGGTGCACACAGCTGATGCAGAAGCTTAAAGTCCATAGCAGCGAAAAGGTTAAGCATTTGTTTTATGCAATTTTAATATCGTACTAGAGAGCTGTCACATTGTTAAATAAAATAGGAATAGATTGGAATGATAAAAACCTTTACTTTGATCAAAAGATTGGAGTCAGGGTTGAAGGATAAGAAACAGAAAGTACTTCAATAGGGAGGGAAGTGAGGCAGGGATGTTGTATTTCACCAGCGATATTTAATATTTATGCAGAAACAATAACAGATGAAGCGTTGATGGAAGAGAGAGGATTTAAGATAGGAAGTGAAAGTATTACAACCATTAAATATGCAGATGATCAGGAATTAATAGCAGAAGACGAGAAAGAACTTCAGAGGATGACAGACAGACTAGTGGAGGTTGGCCAACAATATGGAATGAAGATCAATGCCGAAAAAACGAAAGTCATGGTGGTTTCAAAGGAACATAAAGAATTAAATATAATGGTAAATGGCCAAAAATTGGAACAAGTAAGTAGTTTCATATATCTAGGCAGTATTTTAGTGCAGGATGGAAGTAGTACACAGGACATCAGAAGTAGGATTGCAATGGCAAAAGCAGCATTTAACGAGAAGGAGCTTCTCACAAGCAAGAAAATAAATCTAGAAACAAGGAAGAAAATAGCAAAATGCTACATATGGAGTATAGCTCTTTATGGTGCACAGACATGGATGGTAAGAATAAAGGAGGAAAAATATTTAGAAAGTTTTGAGATGTGGGTATGGAGGAGGGTAATGAAAGTGAAATGGACAGAGATTGTGATTGTTTGTGGGGGGTTTCTGTGTACACTGATTTGACATTCATAGCATCTAAGCTTAGCTATTTGTGGATTTTATCAGTGGCATCATGTGTAAGTTGTTGCTGTCAAAACATAAGCATTGGAGTGATAACATTTGCAGATTTTACATTTTCTGTGTGACCCCTATGAATATTAAGAGCCTACTGTATTTGGTGTTAAATGCATCTGTGAGGAATTTCATGAATTAAAAAATTATTGATTTATATTTGTACCATATATATCACTTTGTTACTGTTTCTTTGAAACAATAGTGGTAGATGAGACACGTGAATTACTGTTTCCATGTTTTTCCCTTTATAAACATTTTGCAGTTTAAAAAAATTTTCTCATGGTATCAACTCAATTTAAAATACTTAATATGGCAATGCTATTTATTCACATATTTTTTGGAAGACTTTTATTTTTACTTTTATTCTGAAGTTTAGTTTTCATTTTGGTCATTAGTTTTTTCTCTGATTTGAAATTAAGTAGTACTATTAAACAGCCCTTATCCCATTCCAATGGCTTGATGCAGGCTGACATGCTCCATGTGGAGGCTGGAATATCTGGGCAGCAGAGGGAGGAGCAAGGCATGTATCCAAATCTGAGTTCAACCCATCTCTTACTGCTCACTGATTGCCTTCTTCGCTCACACCGTTTTGCCAAAGAGTTCAACTCAAATCATGAACAGAGAAATCTTTTGTGGAAAGCAGGTATGCATAATTTGTTTCTGGTTCGGTGGTATCCTTAGAATGTAATTTTTACAATAGTGTAAAATTTTGAAATGACTAATATTTTAGAGTTATATAAAATCTTACAAAAACTTTATCTTTCCCTATGTGATGCATAATTTTAGCTGTTCTTCTGTTTTTACCACAAATTACCATATTTACTGGAATCCAAGACAAGGTTTTTTTCCAAATTTCAGTTTGTGAAAATCAGGGGTCATCTTAAATTCGAGTATAAAGTCATACCATCAATACATTGTGTTCAGTTGTTTGTGCATCAATTCGCCGTGCTTCAATTTGTGGTGCATCAATTCCTCACACAAAAACTCGTCGTGCGTCAATACATAGCTTGACAAACTCATTGCTAGACAAATTCATCGCGTGACAATTTCGTTATGAGACATTCGTAGCAAGACATATTGGAAGGTGAGACACCATGAGGAATTTGTCGAGAGATGAATTGACGTGCGATGAGTTTGTCATGTGATGTGTTGATGTGTGACGAACTAACCATGACAAATTGATGCTTGATGCATGACGAAATGACCGCGACGAGTTGTCATTGGACTGTAGGAAGTATAGTTACGTGTTTAATCAATGTTTTTTTAAACAAATGAAACAAGATAAAATAATTGTATTTTTCATTGCAAACTTACGATCCAGAATTCAGTAAATAGCCTTAATTTTAAAAATGCATGTTAAAAATTTTTTTATTTCAGAAAAATTTGTAACAAACTATTTCAGTGAATGAATGAACTAGTATACCTATACGGAATACGTGTGTTCGAAATGTACACCAAATACAATCAGTGAGGAATTTGGTCATAAAATCTTCTGTTTTGACAGTCTGCTAAAAGGGGAGGGGGGTCATCTTGGATTCGGGTGAATACAGTAATTAGGATGTATAACAGTATCTAGGTCATGGGTTCTATCCAGGTGCATGATTTGTTTATTCTTCTTGATGTACCAACATTTTTTTTATGAAAAAATATTCTCAGCTGTGAAAGAGTTAAAAGTATGTTCAATGTTAAGGTTCAGATGCTGTCTTTGGATAATTTAAGAAAATTAATAAAAAGTGATAAACAGCACCTTGGAGTTTAGTTTGTGTGCTAATCCAAGATGAAAATCTCTCAGGAAAACTTGGCCTAATTGAGACATTTTTATCAGTTATTTTTCATGGTTTTACGTGCCAATTACAAATACTTATGCCTAGTATAATATAATATGGGAGTTCATCATCCATCATATAATCAAATAATATAAACATTCTCCGATGATATTTTTCTTTTGTTTTCTGTCGCATTTTTATTTCAATTCCTTGTCGAAATGTTACTTCAGGGTTTAAGGGTTCACTGAAGCCTAACCTTCAGCTGCAGGAGACACAGAGTCTGGCATGCGTATTACGTATACTCTTCAAAATGTACATGGATGAGCGAAGAAGAGAAGCTTGGCCTCTTATACAGCGCCGCCTGATCCACGTCTGCCGAGAAGCTCTTGAGTACTTCCTCCGGCTTCAATCTGAAGCACACCGAGATGCATGGACATCACTTCTGCTTCTGGTGTTGACCAGAATATTCAAAATGTCAGATGAAAGGGTGAGTAGCTCCTCTGAAAAATTGATTGCTTACTTGAGTTCTTAGGAATTTCTAAAAAGAATCTCAATTATGTTTGATCTGTCAGTCTGCTTGCTTATACTGTATTTACTCGAGTATAAGCTGCCTCTGCCTGTAAGCCACCTTGAGAGTGATCTAGGGAAAAAAGTTGCCGAACGTACGCAGCACTTCACAAATCATGATAACCATACACACACACACACACACTTGTGTATAGGTCGAGGTTTTAAGACCAAATTTTTAGCAAAAAAAACTCGGAGGTTGACTTATGCATGAGAAATGTTTTCGATGTGTTTAAACCCATGACTTTATTTTCCCTGCGGTTATTAAATTTTGATGGAATTTACACTTGTTGTACTTGAACTGTATCGATAGCAATCGAATATTTTAAATACCAAAAAAATAAATTACTTTATAATTTGGTGATCCTATATTAATCTCGGATGCTTTGCAAACAATTAAGCAATCTTGGTAAATCTAACGTTCGGTAACGTGATGGCGGTATGACAGAAAACTGGCAGATGCACAATATGATAACTCCGTAACAAGTAAATAAAAAACACCTCATCAGTGATTTGCGGAAAGTTAACGCTTACCTCCAAGCATCGCAGATTTAATTAGTATCGCTGAATTATTTATGGTTTAAAAATTATGGTACTGTGTGCATAATCAGGGCAAAGGTAAACAAGGTGATGCTAGCGATGCCGAGAAAGCTATGAGAAATGGAACTACCAGGAGTAAAGATGGAAAAACGGAAGACAAATGTAAATATAAGATTGCGAGGTTTGTAATGAAACAACATAGGTAAGGGGAGACATAATATTCTTTATTGTAATGTCGACTGTGCTAGCATCGCTTTGTTTAACTTTTGCATCCTTTCCATCCACGTTCACTGAGATATTGTACTACGCACTCATGTCTACATATTACGGATATTTGAAACTTAGAAAATATTACACTTCCCAACAGGGTCGGGTTAGCTTGGTTTTCCTTTCATATTTGCACTCTCCGAGGGGTAGGTTCCTCTGTTTCTCCTACAAAAACGTGCAAAACACTTTACCTAGGGCCATGTAGTACATCTTTCCACTGCTTTATCATCAATTTCAATGCCATCTATCCTTATTTTCCCTTCACACACAGCCACTTTTTTGTTGCGTGCAATTTTATTCAGAAAAGATCACATGAAAAATCGCAGAGATCATTACACAAGATGTTCCTTTTCAAAGAAAATTATTTATAGTTTCCGTGACATCACCCATAGACAGAAATTTCTTCTTCCCCTTTGAAGGGAGCCCATGGAAAACTTGACTTTTGGGTTCACAATTTTTTTGCATACCGGCTTACCACTGCTGCTCACATAGTTTGGCCGGCCGTGCAGCACTTGAAAAAATTAGAGGAAACACATTCTGGCTAACTAAAAATCACTAATATGTACCATTACTGTACAAAAATGTCAAATGTTATTATTTATTGTTATAATAAAGAATTTTGGTGTGCTATTTATAACCGATCTGCATTATATTAATTTCATGGGATATGAAGGACAATATTGCTGAAAATCTCAGAATGAGCAGCTTTTTACCCAAACAAGGTGCACATGGAAAGCGAGAAAAAATCGCGACTATCAAAGCGAAAAGAACACTACTGAAATGTTTCTCACAATAGAATTATGGATATATGAGACTTGACTGTGATGATGCGATATCCGTCAGAATTACAGCCTTTTTCTAGTGGGTCCCTGGCATTACCGTAATGATCGGCTGCAAAAATTGTTGCTTGTTAATTCCTCATCAATAATTATGATATTTCTTTCTCTTTTTTATTTGTTGCAGTGATTGTGATGTTTAGCGATCTCCTAGTAAATTTTAATGATCACCTCACATTTTTTGATTTGTCCTATTTTTTCATCGCATTTTTAATGATTATCTCACATTTTTTATTTTCCGATATTTTCCTCGCATATTAGGCACATCCTCATTTTGGAGACAAAAAATTTGAAAAAAAATGTGGCTTACATTAGAGTAAATACAGTAACTAGCCCTTTTACTGATGTGTTTATTTTGATTCCATTTTGTATTTAACATTTATATAAAAGTATAGAACAAAAATGGCATGCTCACCTAAAATCAAATAAAAATTATATTTCGTTAAATTTAATTTCTACTGTTATATTGTTTGAAACTGATTGATGCAAGAAATAACTGATGATGTCTTCATTATTCTTATTTCAGTTTGCTGCCCATGCTTCCAGCTACTATCCCCTTCTTTGCGAAATAATGTGCTTTGATTTGAAGCCGGAACTTAGGTCTGTCCTTAGACGATTCTTCCTCCGAATCGGTCCTGTGTTTGGGATCACCACCAGTCACAGTTCAACAAATGGGACGGGCAATCCCCTCTCGAACACCCAGAACCCCCCAGCAAACATTGTGCAGGCAGGGGTTAAGACAGAGATATGATGTCGGCCCCCCGATCCCCGATATCTGTTCCTCCCCTTGACACGGCAGCAGCAGCCGCACCACCAGGGTATGGTGGCGCCACTGTCTGCCCCTCGCAAAGCAGTCCACTGGCAGACTGCCACGGGTATCTGAGCCCTCACTCTTTTGGCTTCCCCCATCGCATTCCAGTGCCTGACGAGTGGTGGGAGTATTCGTTAGTTGTGAAAAGTGTTAGGAGATGGGAGGACAAGGTTCTTCCCAGTGCTGTTCCGAATCCGTTCCTTGGCAAACACCTCTCGATCGAAGAGACGATGATATCGAAGAGCTTGCTTAGAAATTGCGATTCATTTTTTTAAAAGGTGAAATGCCTGGTTTGTTTGAAAAATGAAAGGAGTTTGTTATTGTATTTCACATCCCCATCTACCACACTTGTAGAAGGAAATTTTATAGTGGATCTGCTCATATTATTTGAAAAAAGAAAAGAAAACAGTTTCTTGAAATTGAATGTAGATAGTTTTTATTATTTTTGATTCTTCCTTTGTGTTGGCCCTGCTGGCATTTGGAACAGTTAGATGATTCATTTTTCTCTTTTTACAATCATGGCACCTCCATACCACATGTGATAGTCTTTCTTCCTATGTTATTTATGAGCTGTTTGTTTGTTGTGGTCTGTACCTACATGGCACTCCTTGTACTTTGGGGGGGTTGGAAGAGTATTGTCCCCTCTGATGCCACCAAATTTTTTTTACTTTGAGGAATGTAATCAAAATTGGCCATGCTGAACCAGGAAAAAGCAGTATTGTTTAAGAAGGGAAACTATATTTCAAAACCCTTTTTATTGTCGAGAATGTTGTATGTTGTTGAAGGAAAAAAAGGTGTGATCTTGCATCCTTTTTAAGACTGAGAAATTTGAAGTAGAACCCTGTATGTGTCGGTATGTGTGCTGGGGTCTCAAAAAGAAAAGTATTTATTACTCACTCTTCCCTCCAGCGATAAAGTCCTATCACCAAAACTTAGTGAGAAAATTATTTGAAGCGAGAAGACTTGATAATTTTTGGGCACATTTTCATCTTGGAATAAAGATAGGGATCAATTGTATGTACATATAAATATATATAAAAAACAAAAATGAAGGTGTGAAATACATAGTCATTAACTACATTTCTGTGATTAAGATTCCTGAGAGACTTAAATGTTTATTTATGAATCAACATTTGTATAAATGAAAGCTGTTGATCCTCTATGGGCCTGATGTGGCATGGCTGCGTGGGCTTCATTATATTCTATTCCTAACAATGCAATTAGGAAAGTCTGTTGTACATGTTTTGGAATTAATGAGAAAGTTCATTGACTTCACAATGATTGATGAAGTTTACATTTGAATTTTACGTCAAATAGAAGAAGTTTTTAAAGGTCACATAACAATTGAAGAATTAAAAGGTTATTTTTAATCATTGCAAGATGAACATGTGTTGTGCCTTTTTTGTTTGGAAAAGGGCTTTGTAATATAATATAATTAAAGATGATAACTATAATTTTATTCTTATAATTTGTGCAATAGATAGTCTCACCTTTTGTGAAAAATTAATAAGTCACAATACATAGTCATTTTAATGGGTTTGTGATCATTTATTGTTTTTCTCTGCATTATCATTTGAAAAGAATAATCCCTATTTAAGCACATCAAATTATATCACCTATGAAACAACATCCACATTGTATCACCATATTCTCATACTTTTAATACCTATTAAATCTCTCTACAGGCTCCTAGTACATTGTATATTAAAATTACTGAAAAAATGTCGATATTGTTATAAAAATCATATTAAGAAATGGATTCCATATATATTATGCATTATTTTGTGGTGATATTGGATTCATTCGTGAAAAGAATTCAAGTTTGATTAAAAATTTTAATGCAGTTTGCAAATTTATTTTGATATTTTCTTATTGGTGTTATAGGATGGTTGCAGTTAGAATGACTGACTTGCTAAAATACTCTAATTTAGTTTGTGAAAAAATTTCCACAAGTGCTTTGGATAACTTAACTTCATGCCTTTTAAAAGTTGTTTGTTGATATTCAAGATGGTACATGTTTCCTTCTGTCGAAATGATAATTTTACCACCAAAAATTGTTTGCCCAAAAATGTCAAAATATACCTCATCCAATAATAATTAAAATATTATAAAAGCATGCTTCACATTTGAAACTTTTAAGTTGTACATAAATGTGATTGGCTGAAGATCCCAATAAAATTATGCATTATATTTATTTGGTATTCGATTAACAAATGGTTGCTCCTTATTATAGGAGATAGTTAAATAAATTCATTCGATTAAAACGTAAAATACATTGGCATATTTTAAAAAACCTGTTGGTCTTTCTTAATGAAAAATATGAATTAAAAGTAATGCAATGTAACTTTAAATTTAAAAGTAAATTTGTCTTTAACTTTGATGCACTTCTACAAGGCATTGGGGAAACAATTGGGTTTTTTAAGTTAATCAAAGAAGTTTATTTGTTTCTGTGTTCTGTCCACTCTAAATTAGACGAGTATTATTTGAGCCATGGTTAAAACTTTTAAACTGATAAACAATGTCTGCTCTTAATCAGAGCTTTTTGATAAACACTGCCACTGTCAGCAGCAGGTGCAGAATGAGACTGTTATACCTGTTAGGGGCAAGGGGAGAGCCTTGAGTACAAAGAAAAACATTTTATCTGATATCAACTCGTAACTTAGCCATCCATAATAAATTTCTGACATTTTTCATTTTCGCTTCAAGTTCAATTTGTTTTGGTTGGGGAAGAACTTAATTTCATACTCTAATGAGAGTTTTCTGTTATTTCGTTAGTCATTCAAGCACAAATGTGAGAAATGCATGGCAGGAATAGATGATGGCTGTAGCTATTCAACTGTGACTGATAAAATTCTGTTCCTTGCCTTTGTTCTTGAAGTTATCTGTTTAATTTGTGGTGCTGTTTAACGTTAATATATTTCGCGATTTTATTAACCTATTGCAGTGTCACTGGCCTTGGTTGAGGTAAATCGTAGTCGCTGTACATGTTTTATAATCCTAATGAGAGAAAAATTATTTATTATAGTACATACTACTTGAGAATTAATTCTTGTATTGTCGTGTTAAAAAATCGTTATCCGATGAAAATTTATTTTACTGGACCGCTAATCAGAATACCATTTTTGCATCTCGGAATAAGATATCAACGACGAATTTAAAAATTAATTAATGTGCAGCGGATGTAGAGCTTCGATTAATTCGGAACGAAATAAAATTGATCACTTGGAGTGAAGGTTGCAGCATCTCTTCCTTGTGTTTTTTCGTGGATTGAAACATCTTCAACCCAATCAAAGCATCCAGGCAACCTCTAATGCCCAACGCGGAAATCGACGACGGAGTTTCTGTAACACCCGCCTCATGTCTCTCTCTGCTTTCCCTCTGAGACGCCACTGAGTCGCGCTCCGATTTTCGAACTCGACCAGAACCTATTCAAATTCACCTTCCGATCTCTCTCTTCTTTCCTTCCTGCGCCACACCTGCCCCTCCTAATTTACCCTCCCATCTTTCCCTCCCCTTCCCGTATCCCCCCCTTTCCCATATTCCCCCCTCCCATCTCCACATCCTTACGCCAGCCACGAGACTCACCTGCTCGCGCATATCGGTCTTCAACCCACCAATCATCTTTCTCTCTCATCTCCTTTCTCCCAACTTGATTTCACTCTCTCGCTCTCCCTCTTTCTCTCTGCATCGTCCGTAAGTAAGCATTATTTTTTCTCGTTCGTATTGACTCTGAACGATGCAATTGGTATTAAGAATGTCGGGTCGTGAATTCGTGAAGGTGAACGAATAAAGATTAATCGGTCTTTATTAAAACGACACGCGATTAAATACATAGGTAAACAGAAGCAGAGGGGAGCTTATTATTTAAATGTAATTTTTAATTTATGCTTGATCGGAGACAATGTGATCATCTGCTCGGGATTAATTTTGAGGCTTCACTTCAGTTGGAATAATAACAAAATATACCTCCATCTCATTTACATCCTAGCTTGAATGGATGTAATGATATATACAAAGCGACCAGATGTAACTTAAAACCTCCTTTTCGATCACCATTACTTGGTTCTTTATTCCTATTGCTGGCAGGTAATTTTAAATGCCATTCACCCAAATTGGGAATAAAATATGCAACCATGAGGAACTACTGGCAGCACTCGTTTTGGCAAGTTTTCCTCAACTTTAAAGGACTTCGAAGTAGGTACATGTTTCTTCTGATAAACTTCCGATCTCGGCGTCTAAATTCGTTAAATTTATTTGTTAGAAGTAATTTATTGACTGCGACATCGAAAGCTATCGCTAAGTCACTATAAATTGCCTCCAACCGTTCTTTATATAAATATAGAAGAGAGAAAAGTTAACCGAAGTAGTTCGACAATTTTTTCTTGATCAAATTGTTTTATTTTGCTTTTCACTCTCACATACAATCAATATTCAATAGTTAGAAGAATACTGTGTGAAGTGTTCTATGAGTACGTAATTACATTAAGTATAATAGTATCTAAGATCCAAATTACCGACGTCTTCACGTTAAGTGATTTCAATGAGCGTGGCATTCATTTCAGACACTCGAATGCATCACGGTGGCAATGTGTGCAGTGGAATAAAATGGGCGTTAGTCTTTCATAAAGAATTCGGATCAGTAGACAGAAATTTCAAGCATGTAAGTATCGCCAAGGCATGCAATTAGCCTTACGGTGGAAAATTGACATTTGAGATTTCATTAAACTCGGGTTGAACGACAACATTTATTGCCCGTATCTTATTCCTTGTCGTTTAAAAATTGGTATTTTCTCTGAGAGAAAAACATTTTCTATGCAAAATACTCGTTTTTTGTAAATAATCACGACCCTTCGGAGGCTGTTCTTGAAAATTTCCATCTTATTCCTGATATATCGGAATCAATATATCATTATTTTACTTCCTAGATCCTTTTCCTTACTCTATCAAATGTCCTCGGCACTTCATCCTCTGCACTGTACTGTCAGTTACACTTAAGTTTCCATATTCTCCTGGTTTCCATTGCCATGCCATTTTCCCCAATTTTCCTCTTTTACCATCTTACGTGCAACATCAAATATCATTTCTATCCATCTCTCTCACTCACAATCTCCCTTGTATATTATACATCCCTCATTCCGTCATTCTCCTTATCGTTCAAGACTCCGAAAACTCCATTACATCGCTCTTTTGTTTTCTTTATTAAATAATATGGCGGCCAATTTTTTTCCGAGCAATATTTTATTAATCATCCCTGGTGAATTTATCCCAAAAGTCATGAACTCGCCTCTTTAAATGATGCTTCAAATGCCACACGGAGGTCAGCTCTGTTTCATTCCATTGCCGTTCTATTAGCAAGAAAATAACGTTTAACGGACGCTAGAATAAGTTCGCCATTTTTGCCGACATTAGTTTAGTTTTGGAATTCGTTGCTTCAAACGAGGAATTGCGGGCGATATGCTTATCGGTATTTCGTGCTCACTTTCGCTCATTGAGATTAATAAACTCGGTTTATGCCTCACAGGAACGTGTTGATTTTTAAACGAAGTAATTTTCATCCTGCGTTCGTACGGTGTCGCGCGACGTGATGGCGAATAAACTGCTAATAATCGGCATGGCAAAATTTGAATGAAAATATGGTTATCTCTTTGGGGGGAGGACGGAGAATGTGGGAGGAGAAGGGGTTGGACTACCGTGCGGCCACAGCAATAATTAATTTATGAGACAATCCTTCTTTCCCTCCGCCCTCGAATAAAACCACCGATACACGTTTCCATATCGGGCGCGCGTTTTAATTCCCGTCTCTGCTGCGCGCGTCTTCGCCTACCCTTCCTTTTGTCTCCTTTTTTCCTCATCAACGATACGTCACTCATAACATCCTCGTCCGTAAGAAAATATAATGGCGAGCGGATTTCCATAATCAAAAAAGATACTCCCTTTTTTCCCATCCCTCGTGCAGCCTACTTCCTGCCTCTTCCTCCCTCCCTTAATCAATCAGGCAATTTCGTTTGTCTTTCGCTTCTTTTTACCTCCGCCCCACCCCCTATTGTTCCCTTTCCGACTGGTCCACTCCGTCCCGTTATCTCAGTCCCCTCTAGTCTTTTCCCTCGACCCGCTCCCGCGTTCCTCCTCTCATCTCCCTTCGTCTCCTTCCTGCTTTGTCCTGCCCTACCGCTCCTCCCCCCCCCCCCCTTCCCCACACCACCACCCCCCACCCCACAAACATACGCGACCGCTCATTCTCTTCATTCTCTCTTTCTCAACTCCCTGTGCAATTCTTCATCTTTTTTCTTGAATCAACACCTCGGGAGGTATTTAATACGGTTAGTTTGAGTCAGGGGTTCCCATCCTCTTCCATGTGCCGAGCACCGAGTTGTATACTGGTATATCAAGCGAGCTCGAAAGCTATATCCTAAAATTTCGAGCGAGTACCACTGTAGTTGTCGAAAAAAAATAACGGTCATAAATGCTGAAATCAAACCAACGTCATTGTTAATAGTAATGTTCTTAGGTTTAGAAAGAAAGCGACATCATATCAAATTACTGACGTAAGGAAATTAAGCATCGCAGAAGTGCACAATTAGACTGCCGAGGAGCACAATCAAGCTGCCAAAGAGCACAGCGGTGCTCGAGAGCACCAGATTGGGAACCCCTGGTTTATGTAATTATTTTCGTTAATGTAAAGTTAGGTCATTTTTTCTTATTTGTGTACAATAGCACATATTTATTGATTTGGGGACTTAGAAATCCTCGACTCCGGATGGTAACCTGACTCGTATCAAATTTGTATGCAGTGGCGTCGCGTGCCCATTTAGGTTGGGTGTGCGTTTATTGGGGAGGGGGTTATGCAACCCGCGCTACAAAATTCACGTGTTAATTTGAGCGTACGAATGCATTTTTATCAACGTGTGAAAGTTTTAAGAGAGCATAGCGCAGCAGCGCTCTTCTTAATTGGTCTAATGCAATTAATCGTAGAATAATTTTGAATGCTTTAATTCAGTAACTGATATAATTATGCATCACGCGCGCCGTTTATGTGAAAAGGGTTAACGCTTCGTTGTGAGAAGATTAGGATATCATTGGCAAATACTAGAGTGAAGCACGAATTATCTGTATTTTTCTACGATTTTTAAATATGTACAACTATATAATACGCACAGAAATCTGAAAAAGTAATCACTTGGGAAAATATTATTTTCCCGATTGAATCAAAGAAAGGCTTAAAAAACTCATTTTACTTACTTATTTATACACCAGTTCCAATCTCCTGTTTTGCCTTAGGAATTGTGTTAGCACATCATCATAAAATGAAGGTCTTTTCTTCAGTTCCCCCAGCAATGTCTTTTCAATGGCGAGTGAACGCATAACCTTTCCTGAGTTTGTGTTCCTCTATAACACGTATGTATTCTCTTCATAGCCGAAAAAGAACGCTCGACTGTAGCAGTAGAACTCGGAATCGTCATGATAAGTTCCGCTAATTTATAAATTTCCTTGAATGCAACCTGAAGCTGATTTTCTTGCATGAATTTTAATAGGTGATGCACTGGTTTCCTCGCAAATTCATCAGAAGAAAAGAGCACTTTTAGTTCATTTTTTAGGCGAACGTAGTCAAAAACTGGTCCGTAGAAATCCTTTAATTTTTCTAGAATACCATCAGGAAAAGTTTTCGCATACTGATCATATCTTTCGCTACAAAGGAGTTGAAAAAACTCAAGTTTCGAAAGTGAAGAGTATCTTTCTTCCATCTCCAGGCACATGCAGTCGACTATTCTCTGGTATAATCGAAGGCACGCGCTCTTCTCCTCTTCTATAGATCCCTTTCGTCTTTTAGGCTTCGACTCCTCAACCGTATGCTTTTCCTTTGCAGAAACCCAAATATCATCAAATCCATGTTCCTTGTCATTCCTAAGCTGTTTCATAGTATCATGCACCTTTTTACAACAGTACAATATGTCATAGGATGATGTTTGCAATATATTATTCAAAACATCAGTATAGCCAAACAGAACAGAAAAAATTTCTAACAGAAAAATTGTTTGACAATCTTGCAAGAAATACAAAAAATCACGAGCTTTGATTACAGCATCCACGTCCCATTCCCCAGAATTCTCCACAATGTGTTCAAAAAATTCAATAAGTTGACTTCTGTGGCGTTTTACTGTGTTTGATAAACGGGAAGTAAAGTTCCATCTGGTTGGTGCGATGGAGGGTAATTTTTTAGCAACAAAATCTTGCAAAGCATTTACTCTTTTCGATGATTTAGAAAAATATGCTGCCAATCCACTGATAGTTTGGAAAAACAATCTACATTCCTTGATATTCGAGAGGCTTTGCTTCAGAACTAAGTTCAAAACGTGAGCGTAGCAATGCGTAAATATTGCTAAAGGATAGGCCTCGATAACTTTACTCTGCAACCCATTAATATGTCCACTCATTACACAGGCACCATCATAAGTTTGGCCGACCAACTTGTCCTTAATATTAAATTCCTCAACTCTGTTTACAACATGTTTAAAAAGACCACTAGACGTTCTATCATCACTTACGTCTGTAAATCCGATAAACCTTTCGTGTGTTTGCCCATTATGGACAAAACGAAAAACAGTTGATAGCTGCGATTTCGACATGACATCAGAAGTTTCATCCAGAAGAATGGCCACAAATGTAGCGGAAGAAATTTCTTTCTTTATAGCATCTTTAACCACATCAGATATAGCATTAATGATATCATTTTGTACTGTGGGAGAAGTTCCTCGAAATATAGTCGATGCCTTTAAATGACTGTCTAAAAGAGGATCATACTCACGGAGCACATTTAAAAATTCTATATAATTCCCTCGGTTGGCTGAATCTTCAGACTCATCATGACCTCTCAAAGGAAGCTCTTGCTTAGCCAAATAACATACAGCATCAATTAATCTTTTTAAAATGTCTCTATTATTCTTTACTTGTTCATTATGACGACTAATTTCAACTTTTCTTTGGCTGTCAATGAGAGTGTCAATTCTTTGTTTTCCAAACATCTTAAGATTTAAAAATGACTGAACATGTGGTTGGGAGCGCTCATGTTTTTGCACTGCTGCAGCTAAATGATTAAGATCGGAATACCCGTGCTTATTCCAAACACTTTTCTCTTTGGAGAATAATAAACAAGGCCAACAAAAAAGTCTTGACCGCACTTCACATCCAGTTAACCATTCTACTGGACCGTATTGTGAAACAGAGAAATGTCTCATGTACTCAGTTTTTGCATCTTTGTGCTTGCACAGTAAATTTGGAAGAGGAGGACGAGGCTTACCTTCTTCGACTATGTTCATACAATCCGCAAAAGCTCTGGCAGAAAACGGGGCATTCAGTACATCGTCAACACTGTTTACCATTGTAAATATGGGCAAAAAGTTATAAATTATATCTAAAAAATTATAAATATATGTTAAAAACTTGTCTAAATCGGTGTCATAAACACGTCGGTTCACACCTTACCCCACGCACGCAAAACAGACGAAACTCAGAAAACAAAAACAGCATCTCATGACAAGTAACAACGTTGAATTGGATTGGTTCACACAATAGCCAATCACAACCGCTAACTACTTCTGGGTGCTGTTGTCTCAGCGCACACCCTGCCACGCCTTCTGGACGGTTTAAAACCACAAGGAGGCTAAGAATTTGACCCGCTGCGCCATCTGTACGTATGTTTAAAGGGCTCAAAGCTGCTCGTATTACTTACCGCACACCCGGGCTATTAACGTGAATGTGATACAATGTTTACGCGCCGAAACTTCTCCTCTTCATGAAACATTGTATATTGGATTTGATTTTAGGAATCACGCGAAGCCAGAAAACGATTAGGGGAGTCTTTAACGGGAATAAATGCAAAAATATAATATCTGTGACACTGTGAATCCGTGGGTGTGCACCGCACACCTAGCACACCCTGAATATACGCCCCTGTTTGTATGTATTGTTTTCAATGAACACATCGTCGCGATACAGGTAAAATATCACGGGACACGTTATTAAGGTAAAACTCACAACAATAAATAATACACTGATCTGCTGATTCTCGGATCCTGTCTCATTTTCCGCCAATCCCTCATTTACATTCCCCTCTCGATCTGCCTCTTCTTAACGCCCCTTCCTCTCTCCCGTCCTTCCCTCCATCTTGAAACTCGAATATTCAAACAACGCCTTAGAGCCTCTCCAATTAGCTTAAACAAGTCCGGTTTAATTCGGATCAGTGTTTTATCTCGGACGGTGGAAAGTTATTTTATGAATATACCAAGGGAGAGATTTCTTTTTCCCAATGACGCATTTCCAAATTTGTACTCAGAAATACGTCGATATTGAGGGTAATGTTGCTTTCCGATCCCAGAAATTGTTTCCAATTACATGCTCGCTTAAAACTTTTTAATTTTTTTTGTCTCACACATGCGACATTATAAATTTGGAAAGAAGTGCACGTGGATGAGATTAGATAAAGAAGACATTCGAATTCCGTTTTTGATAAACTGGAAGAGAATCTGCAATATTTCCTGGGGGAATTTTCCAGCGGCTGCGCCGAGTTTCCCACCATTTTTGGATGATGATTGAGTGCAGCTTTAGACCAAAGAATCTTTCTCTATTTTATCTTTATGGTTGAAGTTTGACTTGGAAACCACGAAAAACATTGAACTTTGCTGGAAGCCAACTAAAACGAATCAGATCACTCTATTAAGTTTCGGAAAAATGTGATGGGCAAAATGGAAGGCATTGAAGGAAGATTTAGAATTGAGTGATGGCTTGCAGATTTTTCCCCTCTTATTGTGAGTGGCATGAAAAAGAGGCCATCGGCGGAAAATCTGGAAAGCAATATCTTAATATTAATCTGAATGACGTTTGAAGGAAAGTTTGAGGTAGCATACCAATAAGTCGAATCTCGATAACACGAACGAACATTTTCCTCGTTCGGACTCATACCTTAAAATAAGTATTTTCGAAAAGTGGAACTTTTCTGCCTTCATTTTGTGTTCGAGTTATCGAGGTTTGGCTATAAAATTACACTAAATGATAATTATCACAAACACGTATTTTTCGGAATACGTGATTGTAAAACAGGATCCGCGTTTCATCAATTTTGTGAAATTTATTTTAATATTTTTGGGTAATTCAGAACCAAGCCTTCGCAATTCATGTCTAAATGAAACAAAAAAAATACGATTTATTTTACAGAAAGAGAGCGAGATCAAGGAAGCAAAAGCGATTCAGCTCTACGTCATTAAAATGGGCTTAACTCACCCACTCTATCCTTAAAATGTAAATAAAACTAAACGTTTTTGTTACCTCCCAGATGATTTAGCCCTTCACATTCCGTGAAATACGTGTTTACCATTCCGACCCTGTGCGACTTTTGCAAAATTCAGAAAGAAAGATAAAAATTCTCCGCGGGCTAGGAAACTGACCAAAATTCATATATTCATCATTTGAAAACATTCACTCGGGAATAAATTGTTATAATTTAGGGCCGCGATATTCAAGATTTCTTTCTACCCTTATAAACTGGCGGAAAACTTATCGACCACGAACCGAAAGAGAATGACACTTGATTTGCAGGAAGGAACTATTCCTGTTCCTGTTATAAAAATATGGCTCGGGAGTTGTACGGAATCTTCACTATCTATCATAGTCTTGTTTATGACGTAGTTTTTAATAACAAATTTTTATTCAAAACCCTCAACTCGACGCGCGTATATGTTTGAATGGTACCCGAGGTACCAGTTAACGATAAGAAAATATAGTGAAAAATATTTGCAAACACTTGAAAATATTTCTCACGTTGATCGATCGACACTAGTATAAGGATAACACGACGCACTTGGTATCTTATTTTTGAAAAATAATCCACCGGTACGTATGAAACAACTAATTTGTTTATCTATCCGTTAAGAATGAAGAAGAATCTCTAAAATGCAGTTTTCTTGAATACAAACATCCAAATAACAGAATGAATATGAATTGATGTACTTACATACAATATTGATACGCTCAATAATAAGAAAGGTATACGATTATATACACAAATATTTATAACAGCTTTCAGGAACTAGGAGTACGACATTCTCCCGCGTTTCAATTCCCGGTACAAAACATGGAAACGAGTAAAAGTTTTCTTGCGAAGATCTTAAGAGAGGTAAAAACTTTTACAGCATATTGATTAGCTCATCCCGCTGAAAAGTGAGAAAGTGACGATAAGTAACTTCTCTTGGGAACACGATTTTAATTTTCTCCTGAAAAAAAAAACGACGACAGGAAGCATTCACTTTGAAAAAAAAGCAGTTGCCATAAGTCGACCCATTCTTGAATTAAAAGTCGCACATTCGACAATTCGGTAAATCGATGGCTCGACTTTATTACGCTCATGGAGAGTATGGAAGATATCTTTCACGTTGCCCGCAGAGATGAGTAGCGGACAGCAGGCATTTACACAACCATATGAGCCGAAGGGCTCATCGGCAAATGTTATGCAAATTGTGGTAATTGATATTAACATAATTTGTGAATATATAACCAATATGGAACAGGGAAACGAAGCGGATATAGCGCTCTGTGAATAGAATTCCGAGAAGGATCGCGTATAAATGACGAAGAGTTTTCGAATTGGTATATTTCACAAACGCTGCCAATGCATTCCACTATTATCATATTTCTGTGAAATTCAGAAATTCCTGAAATCCATAAGCTAAGGTTTTTGAGAGCCATAAAACCTATGCAGGTAGTCGACTTCTTTGCGGAATATTTTAATGCGAAATAATAAAGATCATCATTGAATCATCTTAGTGTCATCCTCATCATATATTTTTCCTTTATTTATTTCATTCGATGTTTAGCATGTACATAATTCCTAGAATTTCTGCTATCTTTTTCATATTGTTAGTTGCGCTTCATAGTTACCACTATTATTTTGTGTTACATTTTCCTTAACTTTAAACTATTCTGAAGAGTGATGTGTATAATGCCAACGGAAACTGCTTTCTCGCAGCAAATTCAACTAATTCACGAAATATTTTTCACCCAAGTACAAGGAATCATCATGGAATATCCGAAACTATAACGGAATAAGAACGCGAAAACCATGGGAAGTCCAAGCCACCCTCACTTTTCGGTTTCGCCATATGCACGCATTGACGCGTCGTTGTCCACGGTTGTTTCTCCGAGATTTTCAAAGCAGGGACGAGACACCAGAAACACGAGTACCGAACATTTAGATGGTCCGTCAGTTTCATCAAAAATTTCCCAACGTAATTAAATTAAATTTCCACCAAAAATACTCAGTAAAACGATAGATTGCTGTTGATATTTTCGTTGTTAGTTCGCCATCGCCGTGTTCCTGTACTGACGTTCTTAACACGTTCAATGCAGAGGACGCACCCGTGCGCCCCGTTATGAGTTCTTTTCAATTGGTGGGGAAAACTCTCCGCTTAGAGATAAGGCTTCGAAAACATCAACTTTATTTTCAGTAATAGCGGATTCACTGTATAAACTAGTGTAGAGATTATATTCAATAGCGAATTTTGTTGGAGAATTTACGATATAATTCCGTAGTTATATTGATTTAAACAAATATTTATCACCCGGAGGACTGAGCATGCGAATTTATGTAATGCACGTTCGCCTAAAATTGTTACGTAGTGCGGAGGACGTACATGTGCGCCCTAACTTTTTTTTGGCTTTAAATTGTATCAAAAATTATTTAAATATTTTTCTCAACATTTTTAGACAAAAATAACACTATAAATGCATAATAAGGGTGCCGCCCACGAAGTGTTTTCGGCACCGGGTCCCCCAATGAAAGTGTTAAAAGTCGATAGTTTCCCGCCTCTTTACTTGTGCGTCGTGTGCACGATCCTCCGGCTCATCCCTTCCTCCCACACCTCCGCCCCACACACGCGCACACACACGCACACACTCAAAGATACGCACTTACACACGCATTCAAGTCTCCCGCTTCCTCCGCAAAAAGAGGAGACGTTCGGAACGTGACTTTCTCCCATCGACCTCCCGCGACGAGTCTCGCGGACATTCTTTTCCAGCGCCGACGCCTATACGCGCCCGTGCCTCCCATTCTGCGCATGTCATCAGGAAAAGGAGAAGAGAGAGAGAGAAAGAACTTAAAATTTACGTCGCGGAAAAGAGGAACCCCTTTACGCGGAACGAGCGACAAAAAATATCGAAACAAAACAAAAAAAGAGAGAAAAACCCGAGGCGAATCGAGAAAAGGGGAGGGAAAACAGCTGAAAGTCGCACAAAACTTGCATGCGTCTCGGGCACTTAAAGGCACATTCCTTAGAGATGGCGCGGTAGTGGCCAGAGCTCTCTCTCTCTCTCCTTTCTGATATTTTTTCCTCCTCTCCTGAAGCTCCGCTGCCTCCACCTTCTTTTGTCTTCTTCTATTTCGTATAGGGTCGTGTGTTATTCACTGGTCTTGCATTATTCCGGGCTGACGACGACTGGCGCCAATTCTTCGCAGACTTTGGGAGGGAGGGGAGAGTTAGGCTCGTACCGTGAGGAGGGAGAAGAGGAGAGATGAGTCTTACAATTAGAGGAAACTGCTCACCTCGACTATCTCTTTCTTCCCTTCTCCCTCCCGAATTCTCTTCATCGCTAACCTCATAGGCGAGACGCTTTTCAGACAACCTTCTCCGGAGTTTCCTTTCTCTTTCCAATTTTCCACCATTTACGCCCGGCCGTTGGAAACTAACGCGTACACGGTTTAGAAGCCGAGGACTTGTTTTTGTCGGTGTTGAAAAGGATTTTTTTTCATGAGACAGGCGGTTAAATTCTGTAGAATTCAGACCTTAATTATTCCTCTATTTTCGATAAATATTTATTTGCATTTATTACGCTTACTTTAAGGTGATCAACTTTTCAGGAAGCCAAGGAGGGACATTTTCAATTACATATTTGGCGAATCTAAGGAGGGACAGATTAGAGTGGCTTGTTTGTGGTGCATTTATTGATGAGTCAGCCTTAGATAGATGCAATAGATGTCAGATGCTTGGTGTGACCAGTGAGGGCGTTCCGGACGATCTAAATGACAATTTGGGATATTAATCAAGATTTTTCAATAAGCGAGACACAAGTTTTGACATTTAACAAGGCGGGACGAGTGATGAAAAAGAGGGAGTTCCTCCAAATTTGGGGCGGTTGGTCACCCTAGCTTACGGTGCGTGCTGTGGCTCACAGATTAATTAATCAGCGGTTATTGTAATGAGGGATGCAAAATTCGCTCAAGTGTAGTATTAGAATCTTCGAAACATTTATTTGTGCCTAATTCCATAATCGTATTTTATTTAATGGTTGATACCTGATGCCTATAAATTATATTACTACTTGTAAAAATAAATCTCTCAGACACAGATAAAACGGCGTCTACATCCGACCTCATATGAAAAATACTTTGATGGGTTAATCAGTCTTATTTTATGAAACAGAGCACTTACGTTATGACGATCATCGAATAGATGGACTGGAGCTATTATGAATAAAATAAGTATAAATTCGCAGATTAATTAATGTCATTTAAAGAACTCGACGATTGCATTAAGATGTATCGCTGAATATATTTTTTTTTGTCAATATCAGTATGTATCAATCATAAGGTGAAATATAACACGTTGCCCTATTAGCTTCGATGAAAATGATAACGGAAAATTTTCATGTTGTTACATTTATTGCTGACGGTGCAAAGAAGTTTATACCGATTATTTATGATAATAGAATTAAAATTTCTCGCTCGATTACGAACAATTTTCAGAGTAGGAACCATAATCAATATAGCAAATAAAAGTGATAATATTAACATTTATTAAACGATAGAGATTTCAGATTAATATCGCGTAGTTTTCGCGGCGAAATTCAAAATAAAGACCGTAAATGGTTCGCCCGTATGCGGACGTAAGTAATTCTTGAATTCCTGGAAATTTTCGCTTCAACAGGAATTGAGAAATCCTGCGCTCGAGAAGCATCCATAACGCGGCATAGGTCAAGCATGTCTCAAGAACACAATTAAATCGATCGATTTCCTTCTTGTTTTTGCTGCTGCGCGATCGATTGCCAGTTAAAAAAGGAAGAAAAACGCAAGCCTCAGATAATAGCCCTCCAGCTCTTTTCCTCGACGTCCTTTCAGTTTCGTTCCTAACGCTCTCAACTCCCTCCGCGACACCGCATTATTTTCTCATCGCCTTCCGTATTGTTTTACAAAAATTTCTCGCTGGTCGAAGGTAAAAAAATGACCTTCTTTTCAGAGCCGCGGCCTAGGAATAATTTTCCTACCGATCATACCGAATCACCCCGCGAACTTACATCTTCTTCTCTGCGCTATGGCGGCCGAAACTGCGGACGCGAATGCTGCGCTTTGTTTCCCTTAAAACCCTTCGACCAGCCCCCTAACGACTGCGCTGAAATCCCAACGCTCTCATTTCCCAGAAATTGGCACTGGCGCTTGGAGTGAACCACGCACTCATCTTGCGGTAATTACGGAGTTCAAGCGTGTTAGAAGTCGGTCCACACGGATGGCAAATTATTCTCTAACCCGTTGTTTTTCAACCGGTGTTCCGCGGAACACTGGTGCTCCTCTGGCATTGCCTAAGTGTTCCGCGAAATATTCCACCGAAAATAATTTTTCTATAAATTTAGTTTTCTTAGCGAATTTAAAAATCAAAAGTATTTTAATTTTTCCCTCACACCGTAAGTCCATCTATCGGGGAAGCAGAAAGTAGCAGGTTACTACTTATAACCTGCTGCAGTACCATGGTAAATATATGCGTATGTATATAGGTGTTCCGCCAATTTTTTCTCCGTTTCAACTCAAAAAAGGTTGATAAACACTGATCTAACCTCACTTCGAGAGTTTGGAAGAGACTCAGGCTTAAACGAAAGCGTTCGCGCTGGGGGTTCGAACCCGGGACTATTCGCGACAAAGATCTTCTCTCCACCCGCCTGTTTAAAAGGAATGGTTCATTCGTTCGAGCGTCTTCTCGTCGGGAGATGGCCTTCCGATCGCAGATTTGTCGACACGCAACCCCTGCCTTACACCGCGGCTGATGAATTGCGAGGCCAAACGCGGAACGCATTCTTTCTCTTTTTTAGGTTATCTGCGTTCCGTTTCCTACCTCCGCCTCCTTTTTTTCTCCCCTTCTCCTCACTCTCTCTCCTCCCCCCTTTCTCTCTTCTCCCCCCTTTCTCTCTCCTCCCCCCCTCTTTCTCTCCTCCCCCCTCTCTCTCTCCCCCCCTCTCTCTCTCTCTTTCCCTACTCCATCCACCTTTGTTCTCTCGCACCCTCGGGCAATGCAATTCCCAACCCCCTCCCCCTCCCTTTCCTACCCCTCCCCTCTCGTCCTTCAACTTTCCTCCCCTCTTAACCCTCCCTCACTCTCCTCTTTCCCCACCTCCCCTCTTCATCCATTTTTTTCTTTCCATTCCCTCGCTCTTCGCATACCATCCAATCTCTCTCCTCCTTCCTCTCCTCTTCGCATTTTCTCTCTCCCAAACTCTCTCTCTCTCTCCTCTCCATCCTCGAGTTGTTTTTTATAATCTCTTTTCAACCATTCCTCTCTTCCTATTCTACCCTCCCTCTATCCGTAACTTTCTTCTTTTTCTATGTTCTTCTCTCTTTAACATTCTCTCTCTCTCTCCACCCCTCTCGCTCTCTTTCTCTCTCTATTCTTCCTCAAGGGCACCCGCCTTTGTCGAGGAGGAAGAGGAAGAAAGTGCATGAGCGTACGCGTGTTCGCAAGTGTGTGCATATGGTCCTATCACGTGCATTAAGTTTGTTGACTCCGTCACGTGCCGAATTGCCAACCCAACAGATTCGCCCGGGTTCCCTCCTCCCCTCGAAACTGTTCGCCCGAAGCCCGTTTGTTTTTGTTTACGGCTCCGGAAATCGGTCCGATGTGTGCCGCGAAAGCACGGCGGGGAAGAAAATTCACGCCCGATCTAAAAGAAAAAAAATGACGCCGTTTACGATCTGTCCGACCGGTGATGATTCAAGCGCGTCATGATCTTGTCGAGAATGATGCAGAGAGAAGAATTTCAGTCCGCGTGTCAAGGGATTTCAAAGACTTTGTTTTCTTACGGAGGGCTGTAAGACGACTGAACAAGATGGAAACATAAGCCTGCAACACGAATACATTTTTACAGATAATGAGGACATGCAAAAATATGTGCGATACCAAACGATAATTATATAATTATATGGGTTCGGAATGCATAAATAAATAGTTATACAAAACAAATAATTACTAGTAAATCGGCGAGGGATAACTACCAACTCACATAGGTGGATTGGAGGGGTGGAAAAGGAGAGAGGGGCGTGGTTGCCCACAATTAGACCCGCCCCTGGCGTCTATCTGTCCGTCCGTTCGTTTTCTGATTAAATAAGGATACAGAGGGGGTGAACGCTATAACGTGAAGCGTTATAAAAATGATTACTGATTATTTCCGAAGTTAGTTTTCATTTATCTTCGGCTGGACATTGGATGTTAAATATTTGCTACGTCCTCAGTAGAGAACACTGCCAAAATAGACTATTTTCGGCGCCTCCGATTAACGGAAGGTTACCTCTCTGTTAAAAGTCCATTCCCGTTGCATTTATTGAATCCTCCGCTCCAATGTGGAATGCTACGTAGCAATATTACCAAAATCTCTGGATGATATGAATTTAATTTTAAAATTTTAATTCCGAACTTCGTTTAATCTCCCCGGATTAGCCGTAATGTGAAAATTTTACATCGCTGCAGAACAATCCAGGAGTAAAATTCATTTAATTAGCGAAAGTTCTCGAACTCGATACTTATAAATTCTCAGACAAGTCGATCCCCTTTTTCTTATCAAACTTGAAAGACCTTCATTGTTACTGGTACCCTCGATTGGAATGTTTTCGTGAATTATAAATTATGTCATACAACGGAATTCAGCTATTTAGCGGTTTTACGAGTATATGGATCCAATCGGATAAACCGTGGTAGAAATACTTTTAAGCATTTAAGGACGATTCGCTCGAAGTAAAATAATTCTCCGTGCATGTTCGAATGCATAATATAACTTTGAAAGCCAAATAAGAGCAATTCGTACGATTTAAAACCGCCTAAAACATAAGAGATCTTCGATGCATCATAGTTTGGTTAGTTTTTTTTGTTGATTTGGTTGTCAGGGAATGTTGTCGGCGCCGGACGGAAAATGCACCCGTATCTCACGTTCGAACAATTGATTTTTGTATCAACGCATGACGCGCTGGCGAAGATAACATTATTTCATCACTGAAATAAATTGAAGCGTTAAGAGCGTATTCTGATGCTACACGAATAATTTCGAACTGGGTCGGCGGTGTTTGAGGCGCGGACGAATGGAACGCGAGCAAATTTCCGTTCGAATCACTCGGCGGCGCCGATATGCTGCGGCGGCGGCAACCGTAAAACCGAAAATCGGTGTCAAAGAAAGTAACCATAGTAACAGGCGCCGCGGGGCTTGACCCCGCCGAGGACCCGAAATTACGGGGACGGAGCCTCGTTTCTTTCCTCCTAATTGATTGTCCAGTGACAGAGTAATAAGACAAGTGATTTTTTTCTCCATTGTGAATTATAAGGGAGAGACGCAAGTTTAGAATAATTACGACGACCAGTCAAAAACGATGTTGACTGAGCTAAATGACGGTTTTGACGATTGAAAATATTTTGAATGTGCAAAATCAGATCTTTGCGATTGATTTTTAAATCACGAGTGCGAAGCAAAATCACGACGGGGCGATACTACATTATCGATTAACAAAAACTTTAAAAGTCGATTCGGTGTATCGCGCGTTTTGAAATCGATAAGTTTAGCATTGATAATTTTCCAATCTGATAAGAAATAACAACGAGCCCACCAAAAGAAACAGTAGGATTGGAAACATTTGAAAATTTTCTCATAAGAGGTTCATTACTGTTGTTTGAAATAACAAAAAACCAATACACTGCGCAGAAAAATAGGCTGGTGGTTATACTTTCTTTCCACACCAAATTTATTGTAAGTAACTAATATTTGTTTTTGTAGACTTTGTTGTTCTGAAAGATACGCAGTGCTCAAGATGAAATGTCTGGAAATATAGTTCTTATGCGTGGCCGCATAAGGCTGATCGTAAATGCGAAGTGCGGTTCCCGGTCAAGTAAGGATTAATTCCTACTCAAACTTCACATTTGTATCCAATGCTCATTAAGCACAATAATTAGTTTTGCAGCTTGTCGTAATTAGTAAGAATATATACCAATTTCTTTTCGTTACCAGTTCGGTATATTCACTAAACACGTATGGACATATTAAAAATTTATAATTGTCACAAAACGCGCGGAACATGTTATTAAATGGCCTCTCGCAAATAGATTAGTTTTTAATCTGTTTAGTTCTTTCGATATCGAGTATGCGATTGTCGATACGACTTTTTCTTCCTCGGCGATCTGCTCACCTCGGATTACTCGAAGCGATTAATTACCGCTTGTCCTTCTGCGTTAAGCTACGCGGAGTAATACAAAAAATATCATCGATCAGTATCGATAACTAGCGGGAGTTCCTAGAAAGAGAATCATCTGAAAAAAATAAACCGTTCGGTTTTTTTCGTTGAACCTCGCGACGCAATGCGCCGGTCCGATACTGAGGCGTTGGCTGCGTGAGTCGTCCTTTTTGGAGATATTTAAGCGAGAATGTGGTCGAGCGGTGGCCCCATTTGCAACGTATTCCTCAGGACGGCCACCGCGAGCGACAAATGGACCAACCTTGGTCCTATGGAACAGGTATCGAGAAGTGACTCAGCCGCTGCTTGCGGATCCAAAAAGAGACAATGACTACATTGTTTACCTCCGATAGTCCCTCTCCTCCATCTCTGATTTCGCGAAATGCGTCATTTTTTCGTTCCAAGTATTCGCCGGACAAACGACGGGCGATTCGCGTCGGTTTCGGACATTAATATTAGTCACGCAATAAGAAATGGTTCTGGAAATGGTTCGAAATCGCATTTCAATTTTCAAAGTTAAATTCCGAAGATAAAAAATTGGTACAATATACATCGCACAAACTCTCTCATATAGTACGTATGTATCTCATTACACTCTTTCCTGACTGGAAAAAATCCCACTGCTACAAAAACAACAAAACCGCGGAAAATGTTATCTGCACGTAAATGGTATGAATGCATTTACCTCAATCAAACTTGTTAAATGGTTATACCATACATAAATATCAAGTTTTATGCGAATTGACGAAACCACATAGGCCAGAGGTTGGCAACGTGGCGATCGCGGGCGCCATGGCGAGACATTTACCTGTCATCTGCCGGCAGAAAAGAGAAGATTAGTCAATTGTGACCTTCATGGTTAATCCCTTCAATTTTACGGACAATGATAAGACTGTTATTATTGCAATCTACTTTCACATCATTAACACCGAAGACTTAGAATTGTAAATAATAAATATACAGAATGATATTATTTTAAAATCTCAGCAAAATGATGAAAACCTTTGGAATTTAGTAGATGAAAACCCCTTACTAAGAAAATGTGCCCTGAAAATAAATTCTTACTATGTTTAAACATACTCTTGCGAGTCCCTTTTTCAAGCATGGCATATTTGAAATCCTAGTACCAATCTTGGCTCACCGATTAAAATTTAGACAACTGCCTAAGAAAAAAAGTCTGCTATGACTGGGAATCGAACCCGGGTCTTCCACTTGCCGGGCGTATATTCTACCACTGAACTATCGTAGCAGATCATTTTTCTCGTTTCTAAACGTGAATGTTTTCATGGTTGGGGCGGAACTAGCCAAGCTAGTATCAAACTGCCCCAGCGGATGTCCTCGAAGAGATACATCGAAGAAAACTCCTCCCTCTCAAATGGTGAGATTGCCAAGCAAGAAATTGATGGAATTAAAGTGATTATTCCCAACTTTACAGCTTATGCCTGTCTGAATAGGATCTTCGATCACTTTATTCCATCAACTGCCTAAGAGCAAGAAACTGGAGTTACGTGCCAAATTACAACAAGTAGACTGAATATTTGCAGTGCCAAGTTTCACATTGACTAATTTTTCATATTTGATTTATAATTTGGTATTAAGGAGTTTTACTAAAATTTGTTTACCGATTCCAATTTTGGTTAAAATCGGTCAATAATAACAAAAACTTTACATAAGGACTTACATGTATTTTACAAGGTACCTCGCTAGCTTCTCGTTATATACTCATCTGAGCAAAAAATGCTGAGAATATTGTGAAATATCAAAGAATGTATTTGGAAACTCTGTGTACTCTGACATGGAGTACACATTTCCAATCTTGTTATTAACGAAGAAGCAGATTCAATAAAAATGAAAATTTGACAAGATGTAAAAGGCAAACTCTTATCATTAAAACTTGATTGTGTCACAAGATTAAAACGTTCTATACTAGAAGTGAATATCCAGTTTGTTCAGGAGTCGAAGATTGTTGTTGTGTAATTAGCAGAAAACACACTGGAGATTAATTATCTTGTAAAGTTATGGACATTCTCAAGAAATTGACATAGACCTTTAAAAGATTTATACGATAACAAGTGATAACGGCGCAAATATTTTAAAAAACAATTCGTCTACTTCGTTAAGCTGCAGATGTAGAACAGCTTAATATTACAAATATTTCATCTACTCATAAATTTGATGCAGATGGTGAAATTGAAAATGATGATAACAATGTTCTATTTCTAGATTAAATTGTCCAAAATATGAAACCGAAAGCAACAATGAATCTAGTACAGTATACAAGTTGGGTGTGCGGCACATACATTGCGGCTGGCTTTAAATGATAGCATAAAGAGTCAGTAACGATAAAATTTAAAAATTCCTATCTGGATTGGGAGAAAACTGAAGAAATTGTGGTAGCGTTGGCTCCAGAAGCTCAAACTACAAGAATCTTCCAATTACAGCAGTTATACAGAATGGATTAAATGAAAACTTGCAACTTCAAATATATCCATGAAAATATAATAAAACGCGTAAAAGGTATTTTGGATAGCATCACAACGAAATCCTCTATTAATCTTGATACACGATTCCAAGCCACATTGCCAGAAGAGCATCGCATTGAAGCAAGAACTTCATTAAATAAACTGATGTGGGCAACACATGACTTTCTCCATATTTATATGGCAAATTACATGTTATTAGCTCTGGGATCGTTGTCAATATTTACTTCCGGTTGACAATTAAGAAAATAAAAAGGAACGTTACTAAGACGTAACTAAGCGTCAATTGTTAACAATAGTCTTCGGTAGGTGGCGTGGTGGTGGCAGCTAAAATTATAAGATATCTCTTAAACAATGCATTTTATATGGAAAAATGTATCAAACAAAGGTTGTAGAAAATGAAAATTTCTACAACTTTTATTCCAGTACATTTTTACATTTATCAAATATTAAAGCAAATATTTTAAAATAACGGATAAGTGACAGGAGTAATCACCCACTTCCGGTCGACCGATTTTTACCAAAAACTAATCAGATCTTCTAACTTTTATAAAAATGTTAAATATAAATTTTGCATAGACTTGATTAATAGTTTTTGAGTTAGAGCGCCCACAAAAATCTATCACATACAGACACACAGACATCAACGAGAAAATAGTCAAAACGTGTTCAGGGGACCTTAAAACATGTATTTCCGCTGAAATCTCGAATTCGATTTTTTTTCATGAAAACAATATTTTCTCTATACTTCGTATATGGGGAAAGTAAAAAGACTTGGACAACTCTAAAGAATAAACAACGAAGCACATTCAACCACCGATTGTGATAAATTTGATCAATTTATAACTAAAATTTCTGTAAGAAATTGTTTCAGATGTGGCTGCAAATGACGAAGAAATCAATATAGCCGCACATTGGAAGGTTTTGACCGCATTTCTCGAACTAATCATAGCAATTCAATTTTATACTTTTGGGAGAAGAAGAAATCTGAGTCTCCAGAGTTATATGCAATATCCCAAGTTGTTTTTGATGTGCCAGCTACACAGGTTTCGGTGGAAAGGGCGTTTTAATCCCTAAATTCATTTTAAACTCCTTGAGAGAAAATTTGAACGAGGAAATTTTGGAAATGATTCTTCTGGTCAGATTAAATAAGTCATTCTAATGTTTTTATTTTGTATTAATTTAATTTCATGGAGTTATTTGTTCTAGTCTTATTTGCATTTTTTGTTTTTGTCCTTAAGTATGCATTATTTTGAGATTTACACATTTAATTTCCTTTTTGCCAAAGACATGATTTTACTGTATTATTTTGACTGTTTTTTATTATATAACAGAATTAAAATGATTATAGGCAATTATTTTGTGGTTTTATTTAATACTTTTCTATTTTAAAATTAAGATTGGGCTATTGGCCAAAGTAAGACATTAAAAAAAATAACATTATATAACGGTTTTCTAAAATAACGTTATACAACCTTTCAATTAAATTACATAGCGTTATTTTTACGTTATGTAACGGAAACTAATCCTTTGTAACATTACAGAATAACATAACGATTTGAAACGTTATTCCGTCCCTGTTTATAAATAAGTAAAATGGCAAAGTTCACTGCGCCCAGGAAGAGAAAATTCTGCTATACCTTTTAACTTATAATTTAAAAAATGTAATTTCATATCATGTTCATAATCTACGATTACCTTAGTAAAAATTAAATCAGAGACCGGAAAATAAAAATCAGAAAAGCTTTGGAAATAAATAATTTTAAATCATAAACAATGAGCCAATATTATAAAGATTGAGTTACCAACGAAATAAATTACGGAAACGGCACACATGATATTTCGCATTCTCAGAAAAGAGATTAAAATCATTCCGAGTAACCAAAGGAAAAATCGCTAAATAAAATTGACACAATGAAACCCTATTCATCAAAGATTAACTTATACTTTTCGTTTGCAGAAAAACAAATTGAATTGTCAAATCCCACTGATTTTAAAACTGAAAAATATCCCATCGATCAAGCATCTGAGACGAGATTTTAGTTTTAGACTATATCCGCCAGATGACTCTTGCCTAGCCTCTGACAAGATATTCCACCTCAATATCCACAGGCTGATGGCGAAAATTTCCACCTTTCTTATAGCGTAACAAGCTTTTAGGTTTCCTTATGCTAACGAATTATCTAATAATGATATACCCGATTCTAAAATGTGTTTAATTGCGCTAATGCAGGGGATGGCAGTTATATTGAATGCCAGCTGAGTGATAGAAAAGCAAGAAAACAATATCTTGAGTTTACTTTGCGGTTAAAGTATTTGCTCTTCAAAAGTGAAAAGCGATTACTGCTGCCTGATCGCAGAGTTCGATGTTCTTTCAAAATGTAAAGTACTTTGCGCCTGTCCGTGTATAAAGCAACGATGATCGAGCAGAAAGATTAAAAAAGAGCCCGAAAAAATCATGACGTCGCTTTTCGTAGAGATCAAATCATACTGAGTGGGAGCAGAACTTTTTCGGGAGCCGCTGTTATTCAGACCGATTAAGTTATTGATGTGTTTTATAACCGGGAGTTCAAATTTTCCTTATCGTTATCGCCCATCTTTCACAGAAGTTATTTGACGAGATGTCTGAGCAAAATTCGCATATGGAAGACATAAAAAGAAAATTTTACTCAACTCTCCCTATTAATTATTTACAAGAAACATGCTTTAATCATATCCAGTTATATATTAAAAACTCTACTATCAGAGGCCTCTATTCTAAAAAGAAGACTGTCTAATTCTGTGCGTCAAATTGAAGTGTAAGTTCTATGAACGCCTTCAGCGATGAAACCTTACAATTTAAATCGAAAAGTGAGACTAGAAATTTTTCATGAAGAAAGAACTTCGAAAACGTTCCCGTACCTTTCTGAATTAAAAGAGGAAAAACAAATTCGACTCATTTATTTGCAATAAGTCATAGTAAAGAATAGGATCATTGTAAAAAACGTGATTTTTCAGTTAAAATATAGGATTAGCCGCAGGAATCGCGATAGATGATAGAGCGTTGAATACCCGATGAAAAGTAACTAGGAATAATTATCCACATTCGACCATTTTGAATGTTTATAATCATACGAGTATCTCCATGCCGGGATGCCCAAAAATGATGACTAACATGGACTTAAAATAATCTGGCAAACTAGAATATAGAAATGTGCGCAAAAAATCAGCACTGATTTTTAACATTGGTGCTTCTTCATTATCCCGCGAATCTATTACCATCGCAATATCCTCCCTTTTTACGTCTTTGGGATTTATTTAAAAAATAAAAACAAAAACGTGTTTGCTCTAGGGATAGGGACCACTATATTAAAAAGAGCATGTCGAAGACAAAAAGACAGGAAAGAGAAGGAAAAGAAGATACGTGTTTTCGATCGCTCTAGTGCGGAATTTCCTCAACGTCCTTCTCTCCCCTTACTCGTGATCGCTATCTTCTCCTCGGTCTTCATTCCTTTGCGAAGAAACGCATTCCGGTGTCTCCCTTATTCTGCCCCAAAGGAAGAGGTTTATTGAAGACGACACATTCCGATCTATGGTTTTCATTAAGGAAACTGTATTTCTTTGTTCGGGTTTGGCATCGTATACTTATGGCACGCGTCAATTTCCTGCAGTAAATGAACTCTTTCAACTAACGGAAGCATCGGCTCATCACCAATCAAACGTTCGTAATAGTTTTATAGGTAAGGAGAGAGATGAAGGTAACTCTTTCGCCATCGTCAAGAAAATAGCCTTTTTATAGCAAATTATAAGTAAGAAGAAGCCGACCGCTCGTCTAAACATTAGAAGTTGGTCGTGGCCTTTGAAAGTGTTAAATGAGCTGGTACGGAGTGTGAAGACAGTTGACTCTTTTGGATGGTACCAAAATCCAAAAGAGCTCTTTGCACACGATGTCGGCTTTCGATGTCCAGCGTAAAATTTAGGGGACCTACACTGAGACCGTGTGGCGCTCCATCTATTCACACGCTTCAAGGCCTTTTTTTCTTAAGACTGTCGGATGACAGTGCAGATATTTGGTGATACTCCCGACGACCAAATCGCTGCCGATCTCATTGTTGACTTTGAAGAGCGGGGACGGATGAGAACGAATGAGACGCAAATTTCGCGAAGATTTAAAAATTTCTCTGCCCCTTGTTGCCTGGTTTCTCAACAATCTAGAATTACAAGCGATAAAACCTGGATTTAAAACGCACTTTTAAAACAAGATGGTTTGTATGTTGGGCATCGGTCAAAACCTAAATGAAAACTCTCGTTAATCAGGAAAGAAATAATAATTCGCCTAAAATTGCTCTTCGGCGAGAGAAAGAGCGTAATCGGTGGTTTTTTGGATTTGTTGGAGATATGCAGTAATTTTGAGAGAGAGAGAGAGAGAGAGAGAGAGGGAGGGAGGGAGGGGGAGGGAGGGGGGGGAGGGAGAGGGGGAGAGAGGGAGAGAGAGGGGGGAGAGGGGGAGGGGGGAGGGGAGAGGAGGGGGAGGGAGGGGGAGGGAGGGGGAGGGAGGGGGGAGGGAGGGGGAGGGAGGGAGGGAGGGGGAGAGAGGGGGAGAGGGGGGGAGGGGAGGGGGAGGGGAGGGGGAGAGGGGGAGAGAGAGGGAGAGAGAGAGAGGGAGAGAGAGGGAGGGAGAGAGAGGGAGGGAGAGGGAGGGAGAGAGAGGGGGGGAGAGGGAGGGAGAGGGAGGGAGAGAGGGAGAGGGAGGGAGGGAGAGAGGGAGGGGGAGAGGGAGGGGGAGAGGGAGGGGGAGAGGGAGGGGGAGAGGGAGGGGGAGAGGGAGGGGGAGAGGGAGGGAGAGTTTGATTATAGAGGACCAGATCGTGAGCTGTGGTTGTAGCAAGGAGTAAACAAGATCCTTGCGCCTAGGATTTGTGAGAAGTAGGTAAGATGAGATGGAGGGGAAGACGGGAAGTAAGGAAATATAAATATAAAGAGAGGGAGAAGAAGGAGAGAGACGTAGATGGGAGAGTACGAGAGTGGAGTAGATGAGTAAGAAAAAGGAGGAAGAGAGCAAAGGAAGTGAGCCGACAGAAGGGAGAAGAGGTATTGGTAGGCGAAAATGGAATGAGATGAAAAGTAACATAAATGGATGCGGAGATATGAGGCTAATTTGCTGGGGAGGAAATGAATAAATGGAAAGTGGCTTTGAGTGATAGAGAGAGGGAGAGAGAGAATGAGGTGAGAGAGACAGAAGAGAAAGCGATGATATGAGAGTGGTGAAGATGATAAAATATAACATGAACGAAAGCGGATAGATACAAATCACCAGAAAAGGGTGCTAAGGGTGAGAAACGAATTAAGGAAAGAGATTAAAGGATTTTCACAAGTATTAGGATGGCGAATATATATATATATGACTTGCAGATACTCTTTCGCTGAAGAAGGGCATAGACCCGATAAGCTTGCGTGTGTTTTTTTGTTTTTTTTTTGGTGTTCGTGTGTTTTACGTGTCTCTTCGACGCCCACAGCAGCCTGCCAGCTTGGTCCTCAACTTGGTAAGTGTCCGCTGGGCTTCCCCATACACGTGTTGTCGGTGCTTGCATACTGAAATCGCTTAAAAAGTAACCATGCACCAAAATCTTAACTCGTACATAAACCAATGCGACATCATTTGAACTACCCATTTAAATAAGATAATAGTTTTAATTTTCTGCGAAGTTAAAGAATCTATCCGGAATTTTGAAATTCTCTGGCAATGAGCTCGCGTCCAAATTTTCGAATTTCAAGTTTCATGGCTCACATCGCCCTTTTTAAGAAATTACTATAATCATCATTAAATGCTTATATGTTACACTAAAATTTATGCAAAAAATAGGATATTTAGTGTGTTATGATTATATTGTAATCATTTGTGCCTTTTAGTATGTATCCGGATAAAAAATTAATTTAAAATTATCACGTCGTCATATGTATAAGCCTTTGGGAGAAATCAAATGGATTATAATGCAGTCTAAGCATCAAATCAATGTTGTTAAAGTATGGAAAATCAATTCTTCCGAAAGCTTCTACGTTTGTGATGTTTCTGTGTTTTAGTGTTCTTTTACGTGTGTCGCTTCGACATCCCCGGGGCCTCGCCAACCTGAAGTCGTCTGATTGGTGAGTGCTCACTGAGTTTCCTCATCCCAACACCTTGTTGACATCCATTTATCCATTTTACCTTTCCTTTTCCGTAAGCTGTTATATATATATATATATATATATATATATATATATATATCCCTCCCTAAGGACTGCATAACCTTACAGAGGTGGGAGGGTTTGTGTACTCTTACGAACCAAAGAGCTATGCCGGCGGGAGATAATTCTCCTGGTAGGACCATCCAAGCCGGAAAGGTCTGAGGGGAAGAGTCAGACTAAGAAGCAGTCTTGGGGATTTTACATCCCCCTGTGCAAGGGCAGCAGCTTGCACAGTACCTCTGTAGGTGATGATCATGTGGATCTGAACAGCTACAGATGGGTAATCACTCTGTGAAACTGCGATGAGGAAAGCAAGGGGAAACTACCTCATTATATTTCCCATGATAGGCTGAAAAGCTGAAAATAACTCTATGGATCTTTCTGGGGTAAAATATTCCGGAGGTAATATAGTCCCCCAATCGGATCTCCGGGTGGGGACTACCCTAGTGGATGCACAGAGGAAATTTAACATTAATAAGAAAGCAAGTAGTGAGAAATTAAAAATAGGCACATGGAATGTTAGGACTATGAATTCAGGGGGTAAACTAGAGAACTTAAAAAGGGAAATGAGAAGGAATAATGTAGGTATAGTAGGTCTTAGTGAAGTTCGGTGGGAAGGAGAAGGCGAGATAAATCCAGATGAATTTAAGATTATTTACTCGGGAGGAGAGAAAAAGGAAAGGGGAGTGGGGATTATAATGAGAAAAGAGATAGCTGAAAGAATTAGCAAGGTAGTGACAGTTAATGATAGATTAATAGCCGTAAAACTTCAGATGGAGCCAGTGGAAATGCTTATAATTCAAGTGTATATGCCAACGACTAATGCTGGCGACGACGAAGTAGATGAAATGTATGAACAGATTATGGAAATATTGGAGGAGGAGGGAAAAGGAAGGATCACCACCTTAGTAATGGGTGACTGGAACAGTGTAGTCGGAGAGGGACAGGAAGATAACATAGTGGGAAAATATGGACTAGGGAAGAGAAATGAAAGAGGGGATAAACTTGTGGAATTCTGCCATAGAAATAGATTGATTGTAACTAATACATGGTTTAAGCATCACCAGCGGAGACTTTACACATGGAGAAGCCCAGGAGACCAGAGACAATACCAGATAGATTACATACTAGTCAATGAAAGATTTAGAAATAGCATTAAAAATGTGAAAACACTACCAGGGGCAGATATCGATTCTGACCACAACCTTTTGATGGCAAATATACAATGTAGACTGAAGAGCGTAAAGAGAAACATAAGAGTTAACAAGAAATGGATCTTAGAGGAACTCCTTAAAAACAAGGAGGCTATTATGACTGAGCTGGAGGAAAGGTTGGGGGAGAGAGCTGAATAAAATAGGAAGAATGTAGATGAGGAGTGGAGATACATCCATAGCAACATTAAAGATGTAATGGAAAAGAAGGTAGGAAAGATAACGGGTCAAAGAAACAAAAAACCTTGGATCACAGCAGCCATGCTGCAAAAAATGGAAGAGCGGAGAAAGTGGAAGAACATAAACACTGAAGAAGGCCAAAGATAGTACAAGGAGTTAAATAATGCTTTAAGAAGGGAAACAGATAAAGCCAGAGAACAGTGGATAAATGAGAAATGCGAGGAGATTGTCGAATGTGAAAGAATTTGTAGAACAGACCTCATGTATAGCAAAGCAAGGGAGCTATTCAAGAAAAAAGCAAGAAAGATAGGACGTAAAGGAATCATGAACAAAAGTGGTAAAATAGTATCGGAGCCAGACAATGTAAAGAATGTCTGGAAAGAATACATTGAGGTTCTGTATGACAAAGAAGGAAAGCCAAGAAATATTGAATTAAATGAAAAATAGGATGTGGAAGAAGATCAGCTAGGACCAAGTATTCTCGAGTCTGAAGTTAAAAGAGCAATTGATGACGTGAAAAGAAGGAAGGCTGTTGGGAGTGATGATATACCCGTGGACGTTCTTAAGGTTTTGGGGGCTAAAGCAATTAAGCAACTCACAAAATTTTTTAACCAAGTATATGATACTGGAATATGGCCTGAAGATTTTTTAGATGTTGTGATAGTACCACTGGAGAAAAAGAACAATGCAAAATGTTGTAAGGATTACAGAACTATTAGTTTAACTTCTCATACAGCTAAAGTTCTAACCAGAATAATAACCAAAAGAATTGAATGTAAAATAGAAAAGGAGCTGCAAGATAATCAGTTTGGTTTTAGAAGAGGAAGGGGGACTAGAGATGCTATAGGATGTATGAGGATGATGATAGAAAGAGCACTAGAAGTCAATAAAGATATGTATTTTTGTTTTGTAGATTGGGAGAAAGCTTTTGACCGAGTGAAATGGGATAAAATGCTGGGTATTTTAAACAAAATAGGAATAGATTGGAAAGATAAAAGACTGCTTAAAAACCTCTACTTTGATCAAAAGATTAGAGTCGGGGTTGAAGGAGAAGAAACAGAAAGTACTTCAATAGGGAGGGGAGTGAGGCAGGGTTGTCCTATTTCACCAGCGATATTTAATATTTATGCAGAAACAATAACAGAAGAAGCGTTGATGGAAGAGAAAGGATTTAAGATAGGAGGTGAAAGTATTACCACCATTAAATACGCAGATGATCAGGGCTTAATAGCAGAAGGCGAGAAAGAGTTTCAGAGGATGACAGACAGACTAGTGGAGGTTGGCCAACAATATGGAATGAAGATCAATGCTGAAAAAACGAAAGTCATGGTGGTTTCAAAGGAACATAAAGAATTAAATATAATGGTAAATGGCCAAAAATTGGAACAAGTATGTAGTTTCAAATATCTCGGCAGTATTTTAGCACAGGATGGAAGTAGTACACAGGACATCAGAAGTAGGATTGCAATGGCAAAAGCAGCATTTAACGAGAAGAAGGAGCTTCTCACAAGCAAGAAAATAAATTTAGAAACAAGGAAGAAATTAGCAAAATGCTACATATGGAGCATAGCTCTTTATGGTGCAGAGACGTGGACGGTAAGGAGAAAGGAGGAAAAATATTTAGAAAGTTTTGAGATGTGGGTATGGAGAAGAATGATGAAAGTGAAATGGACAGAGAGGAAGAGAAACGAAGAAGTATTAGAAATGGTGGGAGAAGATAGGATGCTAATAAAAACAATCAGGAAAAGAAAAGCAAATTGGATAGGGCACATATTGAGAAGACAGTGTTTACAAAGGATGATCTTAGAAGGAAAAATTAGTGGAAGAAGAGGAAGAGGGAGAAAAAGAATAGGAATATTAGAGAACATAAAGCAGGGATGTAATACTTATAGAGGTATAAAAGAGGCTTCTAGGGAGAGAGAGAAATGGAGGCAGCGATTCAGTTAAAACCTGTCTTCGGACAGAAGCATGATGATGATGATATATATATATATATATAAATACATATACATATAAATGCTTATGGAAGAGGAAAGGTAAGTGGGATAAGTGGATAGCAACAAGTTGTTGGGATAAGGAAGCCCAGTGAGCACTCACCATTAAGATGACTTTAGGTTGGCGAGCTGCTGGAAGTGCCAAAGTGACACACGTAAAACAAAAACAAAATACACGGAAGCATTTGGGGGTCATCTCTTCTTCAGCACAGGAGAGAGACAACTGATGGCAATGACACTGGATGGAGACATGCGGGTGGAAGGGTAGTGTGGAAAAGTCGGGGATTGGAGGATGCGGAGGGGGTGAGGGAATGGCCGAACAGGAGTGAAATGCTAGCGAAAGTTGAGGCCAGGGAGAGTAAAGGAGTTTAAATGATGGAAATGGGCAAGCTCCCACTGACGGAGTTGGGGAGCCGAAGCATTATCGGGGAGAGCGCGAATGGCTCTTATGATTGTTTGCATGAACGGCCACAGGTAGCGGTCGTTTATGAATGACGGTGTTGCGGTGGCCGTTCTTGCGGATGTTGAGGGGATTGCTGGTGAGGCCAACATAAAGAGCGGAACATTCGGTGCATCTCAGAAGGTTTTATATATATATATATATATATATATATATATATATATATATATATATATATTGTGGCAGCTCTGCTCTTAAGTTTCGCTTTAAAAATCTTGATTTCATTATGGTATTTTGTAAAAACCATATATATAAAATTTTGCTGGCATCCGTTGAGCCAATTCCTTCCAAATCCATAGTTATTGAAAGAGTTTACTTTGTAATTGTGGCACCCCTGTTTAGTTGATCCGGTTAAAATATGCTATTATGGCTTTATATATATGTGTACATAATAAATATGATTAAAATCGATGCGGATAGTTCAACACAAACACTTATAAAAAGAAAATTATATTACTTTTATTTTGGCAGCCCTGCTTTGTATATCTATCCTAAAAATCTAATTTTTGTTTTTTTTTTTATCTTGCACAACACCTTCATACAAAATTTCGTTGAAATCGGTTCGGCCAATTCCTTCCAAATTCATAATTACCGAAAAGTTTAACTTTGCAATTGTGGCACCCCTACTTAGTTATTCTGGTCGAAGTATGGCATTTTGGTAATGAATTTATGTGAAAATTCTTTATACCAAATTTGTTTGATTTCGGGTGTGCCAATTCCTTCCAAAAGCATAATTACCCAAAAGTTTAACTTTGAAATTGTGGCACCCCTACTTAGTTAATCAGGTCAAAGTATAGCATTTTGGCCATGAATGTTTATGAAAATTCTATGTACCAAATATGGTTGAAAACGGTTCGGCCAATTCCTTCCAAAAGCATAATTACCGAAAAGATTAATTCTGCAATTGTGGCACCCCTGCTTGGTCGATCCGGTCCAAATATGTCATTTTGGTCATGTATATGTGAAGATTCTATGTACCTACCTAATTTGGTTGAAATCGGTTCAGTAAGTTCTTCCCTGATATATATGTACCGGCAGACGGACATCGCCGAAATTTGGACCGACCGTTCCATGGGGACCCATCGAAATCGTGAAATTTGGATCGACCCTACATTACGATCCTTGACTTCTTCATATTATTGGAGAATTCATCAAAATCGGTCAATTGGTTGCTGAGATATCTTTAAAAAAAACCGGCATTTGGACCAACAATGTGGACTCTCGGGCCCCCTTTGGTCGATTTGAATTAGTTTTGGCATTACAACTCTCAGAATCAACCTAAAGCTGCTACCAAATTTTGAAGCTCCTACGTTTATTTTCTGAAGAGTTATGGCTGCCACAGACAGACAGACAAACATTCTCTTTTATTTATAGGATAAGTATATATAGGATATAACATATAAAACCTAAGGTACTTCTAAAAGTGCTACAGAGCCGAAATTTGGCATGAATATAGGTCATTGGGTGCAACCTCAGAAAAAAATAATTCTAGAAAATATTATTTTTAAGGGGTGTTTTTGACCCCAATATCCAATTTTAAACACCCATAAGAAAAGCATTGAAAACTGTGTAGGGCTATATAAAATAGCTTTTTTAAATTATTTAAAATTAAGATAGAGTCGGGACAAGCACCATACTGTGGAAGAAAGAATGAAGTTTATTATTCTTGAAAACAAAATTCAAATCCATGCTGAATTTGCGTAAAAATTTGATTTTAATCATAAAATGATGAAAAGTTTTTCGGTTTTCAACAATGAAAAATATGAACTACCATAGCAACGACTCCAATGCCTTTCAATGGGAATTGATTTTCCATACTTTAACAACATTGATTTGATGCTTAGACTGCATTATAATCCATTTGATTTCTCCCAACGACTTATACATATGACGACGTGATAATTTTAAATTAATTTTTTATCCGGATACATACTAAAAGGCACAAATGATTACAATATAATCATAACACACAAAATATCCTAATTTTTACATAAGTTTTAGTGTAACATAATGGCTATTGTCTTAATGATGATTATAGTTATGACTTAAAAAGAGCGATCTGAGCTTTAAATTCGAAAACTTGGACGCGATCCGATCGCCAGAGTATTTAGAAATTTCGGATAGATGCCTTAATATCTGGGAAAATTAAAACTATTATCTTATTTAAATGGGCTCTGTGTAGTTCAAATGATGTCGCGTTGGTTTATTTACGAGTTTAGAACTTGGTGTATGGTGATTTTTAAGTATATATATATAAGTTACGGTAAAGGTACCTAATCGGGAAATGTGTTCTTTTACCGGTAAATGTCCACCTTTACTACCAAGTTCGGTAAATGTAAGTTTTAGTTTCCATAAATACGTATTATCCGTACATTTCCCCGTAAATGTGCACTTTTATCGATGTGCTTTGGTAAATGCGGAAATAAGTAAGAATGAGAAATGATGCACTTTAATAATTACGTTAATTTATAACAAAAGTCAAAGAGGGTTCGGCTCCACTGGTATATATTAAGATGAACGCTTCCCAAACCGAGGGGGGGACAGTGAGCCTGAGGAGGAACCAAAAACACATCGGCTAACTTACCCAACCCGGTGGGGTCGAGTAAAATTTTCCTTCATGTTCAAATTTAGTTTAGTTAGTTGTGCACATTTACCAGGAAATTTACACATTTACCGGACAACGCACACTTACCGTACTTCTAAACTGCAACAGATGTTGCAACGTCGCCATGTTGTCGCCTGTGTGCGACGTTTATCCACATTTACCAGTGTCTCTAGGTAAATGTGTACATTTCCCCAACACAATCGGTAAAAGTATGCTATACTTACATTTACCGAACTTGGTGATAATGTGCACATTAACCGGAAAATGTACACATTTACCGTGACACACAAACACACATATCTTAATTACAGCAAAATGTCAAAGGAAATGGAAAAACAAAAAAAAAGCGAACGGAAAAAATGGAGAAATGAGATAAATTCCAATGAAGTTTAGCTCATGCAGATTTTTATTAATATTTGTCTTTCCTCATCGATGATAGTAAGATATTTTACCGACAGATTAACTTCAGAACACCACAAATAGAATGAGCAGACTGTAATAAATCTTGGAGATATTTTTGAAATTTAGGAGAAAGACGTGAGATGACGAACACACAAACTGGTCTCTAAGGGAATAAACATTTTCCTTTATCAAGCGCAAATAAATAAATACATAAATATCACACACACACACACAAACACACACACACGCACACACACACATATATATAAATGCTTACGGAAGAGGAAAGGTAAGTGGGATAAATGGATGGCAACAAGTTGTTGGGATGAGGAAGTCCAGTGAGCACTCACCAATAAGTTGACTTCAAGGCGAGCTGCTGTGGGTGTCGAAGTGACACGTAAAACACACGGAAGCTTTCGAGGGTGATCTCTTCTTCAGCACAGGAGAGAGACAACTGATGGCAGTGACACTGGGTGGAGGTCTGCAATGATCTTTCCAACCTCCTGGCGGTTGACTCCGTCGCATTCCCAGCTAGGCTTCTAATGCGGAACTAGACTGTTTTCACTATTCTCATTTTTCTCTTCCTTAGCCCCTTGTACAAAGACGCATCAACCCCTCCCTACAAGCTGGGACGCTTGTTGCTCGGGAGGGTTTCCAGCGAATCAAGGCTGGCGATGGGTCGCTTATAGCGGTCCCACTACCTAACCTTGATATCGCCAAGCTGATGCGCCTCTTTGTGCCTCGATGCTGCTGCCTTGCAGTAGAATTCCTTGGACTTCCTCAGTAGGAGGACGTCCAGGGATTCCACATTTCCATCTAAGTGCAACCGGCTGACGCTATCGTATCGGCAACGACCGAGTATCACTGTTCTGCACCAGTTGCAGACTGTAAAGGGTGGTCTTGGGCACTCAAGACCAGACCGGTGCTGCGTAAGTGACGATGGGCCTCACGCAGCTCAGATAGAGGCGTCTCTTGGTGTCAGCCGACAAGACACCCAGGCGCAGGATCGGACGAAGTTTCGCCAGCGCCCCGAGTGCCTTGTGGCGGACGCGTTCAACCTGAGGCTTCCAGAGAAGCCTTCGGTCTAGCAACACTCCCAAGTAAGTAACTTCTGGGCTCCAGGGGATAACCCCCCCATCACTGACAAATCGACTCCAGGCGGTGCTCCTCTTCCAGGGTGGAAGACGACGGCCTTGGTCTTTGCTGGGTTGACTACAATGCGCCATAGACGATACCAGGAAACCAGTTCTTCGACGGCGCACTGCAGCGTCTCCACGGCCGCGTATTTTTTGGAAGATCGGGACAGAAGCGCCGCATCATCCGCGTACAGGGCAAGCGTAGTTTTCCACCCAAGATCCCGAGGTGGGTCTTGGGTGAGGATGTTAAAGAGTATTGGCCCCAGGACGGATCCCTGCGGGACACCAGCGCAGATTCGCCGCAGTCCCGATCCGACCTGTAGCCAGAACACCCTGAACGTCCTGCCCTGTAAGTACGACTCAATGAGCCGCACTACCCACGCAGGAAACTGGAGTCGATGCAACTTCAACAGGAGTGCTGGGTGCCACACGCGATCGAAGGCCTTCGAGATGTCGAAGAAAGCCCCTGCGACCGCGTGGTTCCTGTTGAAGGCGTCAGTGATAAAGTGGGTCACCCTACCCAGTTGCTGGGTAGTGGAGTGACCTTCCCGAAAGCCAAACTTCTCGTCCGGGAGAATGTTCTTCTCCCGGGCGATATCCTGCAGCGGCTTCCGGACAAAACGCTCAAAGATCTTCCCGAAGCCCGCCAGGAGAGAGATTGGCCGGATGTCCCCGGGACCAACCTCCGTCCCCGGCGTCTTCGGGAAACAGATGATCTTTGCCCTCTTCCAGGCAGACGGAAAATATGGAATCCCGGCACAACCGTTGTAAATGGCTGCCAGGAATTCTACTTCTGCGACAGGAAGCTGTCGCAGGACGATGTTGGGGATGGCATCATCCCCGGGAGCCCTCCTCATTCCAAGGCGACGGATCACTGCAACGATCTCGCACACCTCGAAGTGAGGGAGCTTCGCAGCATCGAGCAAGGGGCCGCGGTCAAGCGTCCCGAGTTCTTGAGCGATGTCCTCTTCAACCTCATCCGACTCTGCTGTGGCCGGGTTTGGGCAGAATACCCCCTCCAGATATTCGGCCATCAACCCGGCTTTCTCCTCCGGAGTCCTCGCAACGGAGTCCCCCTGGATGATCAGGGGGTCCCTCCGCTGGGCAACGCAAAGCCTCCTACAGGTTTTCCAGATGGACTGGTCCTCCAGGGAGAGCGTGGAAAGATGGAGTTCCCACGCGTCCGAGCGCACGTCTTGCAACATGTCTCGAACCGTCCTATTGAGGGAGTCCATCTGGATCCTGAGGTCCAACGTACGGTGGCGCTGCCACCTCCGCCGCACGCTGTTGCGCAACGTGATCGTCTGCTTGACGACACGATGCAAAGCAATGCGTATACCCCCGGCTACGACTACCTTCGGGATCGCTGCGCCCATGGCCCGCTGGACGGTAGTGGTGAGGAGGTCGACCATACGGTCTGTCTCCCCGCACGTCCTGGGCGGTGTTGAGTCGACTGGCAGCCTTTCCGAAATGAACTCGCGGAAGTGCTGCCAGTCGGCACAAGCTAGGTGCAGACGCTGCGAAGGTGGTACTCGCACTGGCAAGTTCACCAGAAGTAGCAGGGTCGGATTATGGTCAGAGGACATATCGCAAACGGAATGCATGCTAAGGGATGCCCTGACGTTGTTGATGACAGCAACATCGAGGACGTCCCTTGACGGAAGATTTGTGGGCTCGGTATATATATATATATATATATATATATATATATATATACAGGGTGATATGTAAACACCTCTGAAAACAGGGACGTTAAGCAGTTGCCCCCCCTGGTGTTCTTCGCAAGAGCAGGCAAATGCCGGCACCGGGTTTCTCTCCTCACTTCCTGGCTATTCATTGCACTACCTCTAATATACCCATTGTGAGTAGGATAGAGGCGAATCAAGCTGGACTTAGATATATGCACATGATCTCTGAAAACTTCGGGAGCTTGTTAAGCGCTTCAAAATAAAGAGATATTGCATATGATTCTATATCGATAAATGCACCGTTTACGAGATACAGCTTCATTTGGTCAATGCCGCTGAGTGGGAGTTGGGGTCATAGAAAGAATATTAGGAGCAGCATTGTAGTGCCTAACTTTATTAATGTTCTCAACAATCCTATGAAGTACTTAAAAATCATAATAAATGTTCAAAAAGACCTCCTTACGAACGTACGCACGCTTTAGTCCTCTGTCTTAAGGACTTCCTGATACGCTCAAAGAGGACAGGTTGTGCTGCAACGGTTTGAATCCTCTGCCAAAGCTCCTCTCTTGTGTTGACGTATTCAGCATAAACCATGGTCTTTAGAGTCTTCCAAATTCAGAAATCACACGGACTCTTGGCAGAAGTTCCGCGTATTTTCCTTTTGCTCGTCTGTCAGATTTTTGGGCACTATTTTTGCACAAACTTTTCGCTTGTCCAAATGTTGTCTCAATTTGATGGACGGCATTTTTATTAATGTTTAGCTCATTTGCAACGAATGAAACCGACAACCGTCGGTCTGTAGCAATGAAAGACCTCACCCCGCTCCACATTCTCATCTGATTTCACCGTGGAAGGTCTTCCCGAGCGACGATCATTTTCCACATCTTCTCCTCCTTCCTTAAATGCCTTGTGCCACCGAAAAACTTCTGCTTTGGATAAAACTTCATCGCCATACGCTCTTTTTAACTTTTGAAACGTATCCGTAGCAGTTTCGTTCAATTTGAAGCAAATTATAATGGCGTACCGTTGCTCGATATTCCGTACCATTTTAACCGTTAGGAGATGCACAAAAACGACCTTGAATAGTTAACAAATACATGGTCGACAATAAACGGAACAAGACGCAACTGTTGTCATGGTTTAAACAATGGTAAGGGGTAGGAGGGGGCAGTGTTGCCACATCGTGCCTAAGAATTCCAGTCTCATTACTTTATTACTTTCGTGAACTCTTTAAGATTATGGATTATTCTCTTGAAGGGTATGCAGACATGCACTTAGTGTACGGTGAAATGGAAGGAAATGCATCAGTCGCAGTTCGCCGATATCGTTAGGAGTTTCCGAATCGCCGTACGCCTACTCACAGAACGTTTTTGTTAGTAGATCGCCGATTGCGAGAGACGGGTACACTAGCTCCGAGAAATATTGACAAGGGGCGAGCTAGTTTTCGTGCTCCCGAAATGGAGGAACGAGTTCTGAAAAGAATTGAAGACGATCCTGAATTTGTTGCCTATCATATCTAAATAAATTAGTATTGCTAGTTATACCTGTATTTTCAACTATACTTAGATTTTGTTTTCGTTTTTAGGATGACAGGGTTGTTGTGAGAACTACATATTATTACCGTAACCTACTAATCCCATAAGCGGTCCTAGTCAACAGGATTTTAGATGTAAAAAGAAGATTCCGTCCTTTGAATTTAATGACAGAATGGAAGTGGAGACGATGAAAGTTCAAGGATAATTGGATGAGAGTGGACGACTCTATATCCCTCCATGTAGTGCTACTCTCATCCATCACTTCAGAAATTAGTGTTAGAGGATGTTTACCGACCATTTGAAGCGGTTGTATCTTTCTTTGTGGTTAATCTTTCTTTTTTATTTCCACTTAAAGTGATAAATTATTTTTCCTTACAGAAACACTTGTAAGAGGTGGATGAAATATTTACTATCGCTCAAGATTTTTTGCACTTCGTAGAGACCATGCATGGAAAAACATTGACATTGGTAACAATACTAGGTATTTAGGATATCTTGTAATAACGGAGTGATGTAGGATCTCTAAGGTTTCTTGGAATTTCCCACAGTGAAACTGCGTGGTCTGTACTAGTAAATATGAAAATAAATGTAAAAATAGTCCAAAATATATGTAAGGGTAAATATAAAAAACATGTTTCATTTTTGCTACTAGATCTTACATTCTTGGAGTAAAAAGAGTTTTGGGACAGCCTGTATAAAATATTTAGGAAATTTCAACGGAATGGTCCACATGTTATTCCTTGAGGCGATCTTCCTGCAGGCTATTTATTCTACAAGATCTCGAGTCCTCACGTACAAGTTAGAACGAAATCAGAATATTGATGGTGGTAATTATGCTTGCATAATAACATGACGGTGATCGCCTTAAGTTTCCATGGGTACTGCTGGAAACAAAATATGAAATAATTCACCGAGGGATCGACCCGTAAAATAAAACGGAATTTTCTTCCGAAAAATGATTCTTTTTTATACAATGTATAAACAAGTAGTTCTTTCAGCAGAGGAGAAAATGTGAAGATGAATGGGAGAGGCGGAAGTGTGTGGAGATAGCGAGAGAGGAGGGAAGGTGAAAAGAGGAGAGGAAGGACAAGAGACAGGAGGAAAAAGGGGAAGCGAGAGCAAATAGAGAGAGGGAGATCTTTCTAGAAGGACCAGTGAAAGCGTTTCTTGGAAGAATAGTCTCGGTAGAAAGAGGGAGAGTGCGTTTGAGTGAATGATTGGAGAGGCAAAAGAGGGAGAGAGGGGGAAAGGAGGCAAGGCGTATCACTTTACAGGAATTTCGGAGAGGGATTCTCGGCACCGTTGCGCAGGAAAGAATCTCTTTAAAAAAAGAAGACCAAAACTAGACAGTTCGAAAATACTACTTTTATTGTTCGATGAGTAAAAATCTCATAAGAACCAGAACCGAAGCGACTCTGTAGAGCAGTGGTTACCAACCTGTGGGTAATTACCCCATCGGGGATAATTTCATGTTTTTGAGGGGGTAATGGTAATTTGTGGGGGTTGTAAAGTGGTGAAACTGATAGTTAAGGCATGAAGAAATATCTGAAGTGGCAACAGGAGGAGAAAGGTTGAACTGTTCGATTAATTTCTGTTCGTGATCCAACCAGAATCATCTTAGTTTGCGCGCGCCGCAAGGGTTGATTAAAAAATGGACACGCATAAATCAGTCACCATATTATTTCTGGGAACCACTGCGATATATGAATATTTCCCGGAAGATGTTATAAATGCGCGTAAATGCTCAGGATCGTGATTCTTGTTCTTCCTCTTTTTACAAATAGTGCTGATTTTGGTGGATGTCATGTTTCGTAGATTTTTTTCTCATAGAAAGAACCCATGGCCAGTTAACAGTAAGAACCACCAGCAGAGACTTCACTCCCAGGGCTGTATTCGAAACTGCGGCCCAATTGTTGAAGGTACCAATACTTCGCTTCTATGAGGTGTAGATTCATTTTAACTTCGAATTGTCACCGGATTTGTGGCGTCATTTCGACAATATTAGCGAATGCAGACAAAGTCATCCAAACTCGCTACAAGTGCAATCAATTTCGTAACTTTTTTATTGACGTTGAAATTGTAGGGATGAACTGGATCGAGAAGTGAATAACTATAATTTTTTATGTTAACATCTACTTAATATTAGCGAATAAAGTTTTATCTCTTCTCAGAAAACTAATAATATAATTAAATGTGCGTATATATCGGAGATCGGATATTTTTATGTGGTTGTGAGAGGTTCTTCAGTCGGTTCTGATCGAAATGAAACGACGTTTCTTATAGCGTGGCGTTCACGCCACTCCGCCTTCCCCTTCAGCTAAATTTAGTTTAATCTTGCGGGAGTTTTCAATGGTTACTATGGGAGAAGCGTCAAGCATGCGGCTGTAATCATAGTTTTGCTAAAGAGAGGGAAAAGGCTAAAAATGCCAACGAAAATAAATCATAAAACTTCTTGGTAGGCGAAATTGCGCAATGAGATGAAACGATATAATTTCAAAGAAATCGACGCAAAATGACTTGTTTTAGGATGCAGCGCGCCGGAAGTAGTATCGATTAATTCGCATACTATTCGCAAAATAATCTCAGAACGCCCAAAACATCGACGAAATGTTACCGTTCGAAAACCTAAATCACGCGACGTACATTAATATAAATATCACATAGAAAAACGTTAAAACTTCAACATACTTGTTCTTCTGCTGCAATTGTATTTCGTCATTTATGAATCATGCATTTATCACCAGGTTCGAAGCTAAAGAAATTGTAAGGGTTTCAAAGGAATATCAAGTAATGAGATCATGGATTCGATGGGAATAAATTGTAATGCTTATGGACTATCATGGCAAAAAGATATTAAAAAGGTTATACCTTCTACCTACGGCTGATTCTTCGTGATTGAAATCAGAAGTTAGGCGAATACGGAACACAAAGAGCACTATAAAAATTGACATTCCACTGCAACACTTGTGATCATGGTCCCGCGGCCAAACGATCATCCGCGAGACTCGGTTTCTGCTTTTCCACTCGTCTCTCCGCCATAACACTACTATTTTCCATCTCCTAAGGCCACCATCCCAGGCCGTAATGGTGCGTGCTTCTAGAGCGGGCGAGGGTGAAAACGGCATGCGTGTCGTGATTCACCGTGAGCGTATTGCGTGCACGGTCTGGCGAGTATTCCATTTCACGACGGAGTCAGGGAAGAAGGGGGTGGCTGCGGCGAAGGATGGAGAAAAGGGAGTGGCGGTTGTCCCGAGGAAGGATAGAGAAGGGAGAGGAATGGAGAGAGAGAGAGAGAGGAAGAGAGAGAGAGAGAAGGAGAGGGAGGTGAAGGAGAGGCGGAAACAGTTGTTCGCGTGTCATGTGCGGTGGCAAACAAGAAAATGCGACTCTTTAGGACCATAAGGGTATATGTGCCGATAAAAATGCTTTATTTTTATACTCCTCTACCCTTCTTTTGTTTCGAGAAGGAAGAGCGCGTTTATCCGTTGTTCGATCTCCTTCTTCCGTTCGAACGTTTCCAAGACGTCATTTTCTCTGTTTTCGAATCAAGAGGAAGGTTTTTTCTCTCTCTCATTAGCTTTGGATGCGGAGTTGTTCCAAGTCGGTTAGAAAGTGGAATTCTTTCTTTCTCTCTCACTCGAGAATCCGTCACTTTTTCCTCTCTCTCTCTCTCTCTTCCCTCTCTTTGAGGTGTTTTGCAAAAAGGTTACTGGCTTCGGAGAATTCGGCACGTTGCCATTTCCAAGACGGAAAGGGCTCGGAGTGCTCTACTCCGCCTTTGCTTTTCAGCGCCACCGCAAATCAAGTGTTTCTATTTTTTATTGATATGAGCGTTTTGGACCGAGATGTTTTGCTGCGTTTTTAGGAGTTCTTTACCAGTGAAGCGGTAATAGCGGAACGCCTTTTGGGCACGTCTGGTCCGTCCGTCCGTCGTAACTTTCATCTCCTAAACCGCTGGACGGATTATAATTTAATTAAGTATGAGTGATCGTTATTAAAATTTATCGCCCAATTGTGATTTTCAACTGAATTCGTCGATTAGAACTTCCACTTTACATAATTACTTTAATAAACTTATACTCGTATCTCGTTAAATGGCATCCGTTAAGCAACAATGAAATACCAAACTTTTCTCTCACTAGCTCTTATATGATCTGTAAGGTATAGATTAAAAAATGTATTCGGATAGGGAGCAACATTTACCACAAGAAAGTCCGCGAGGCCCTATACTTACGATTTATAGTTTCGGAGATAGAAATTCTAGAAAATCCAACGAATAACATTGCATATTTTGTTTACATCAATCTCTAAGATTCTTCTCTCGGAAAACAACAATTAAAATCCATATTTTTCTATCGCACGCCCTTATATGATCTGTGAGATATAGATTTAAAAAATTATTTGGATAGAAAACAACATTTACTACAAGATAATCCCCGAGGCCATATAATTACGACTTATAGTTTCGGAGATAAAGATTCGAGAATCGCCCAATCTTTCGATGCTGTTCCATACGTATTTTCCATTAAGAACGCCTTTGAAATATCTGTGTATTCCATTTATGAAGTATACATTTCCATTTTGTTTTTCTTGAGCGCTAGTGATTTATTAAATCCAATGGCTGCCTGCTGCGTTGCGCAGAAAAAAAACCTCTTTGACACGCAATCGGTTTGATAAGAAATGACCGTTCGTACTGAATAAAACTTCAGTCTCTGCTGCGAAGGCAGACACCTCAGTTTATTGTTTAAATAGGGACAGCAGCCATTAAAAGAACAAAGCCGTGCTGCAGATGTAAGATGCGGGCTTAGTTCTGTGGTTCCCAAACCTTTCGTATTCGCGGCACCCTTTCAAAGATAAAGTGAATTTCCCGACACCCCAGCGTTGAAGCGAGATTTTATATTTTTTGCATTGGAGCCTTTGGGGGCATGAATTTGTTGATACCGCATCAAAATCAATTTATTGAAGGAAGAATTATCCCCCCAATGACCTACCAACACTTCAAAATAGTTTATTTATTAACTAAACAAAGGTACTGTCCCTGAAAATCAACTGCGTCGCGAAGCCCAGTTTGGGAATCGCTAGTTTAATTAAATGGGCGTACTTTGTTATTATAACAACAACTTCATCGCACGCGGTGGACACTGAGGTCCCTTGAAGTTTGTGTCAACGAGGCTGCGAGGCTCTTCGTTTTGAAGAAATAGTCCTTGAAATATTTCCATCACTTGCTCAAGATTACACACATGAAAAATTCTTTAGATTTTGAACACGAGTATCTGTGTACATTTGTTACGTAAACCGCATTCCATTGTCCAATTCTACGGCTTTTCCATATACGCAGTTTTAATCCATTTCGCGCACCACGTTGCAAACGACAGTTAATAAATATTGCCAAATTTTAATGTCGATTATCGAGGAGTCAATGGAATCCGAATCTGATAGGACCGATTGATCAAATCCATCACCTTACATGAACATAAAAGTCATTGTGCCAGTTTAATTAGCGATAGGTCTACAACGGAGGAGGAGGGTCTTTCAGTATTATCTGCGCCGTAATTCGTCCTTGCATACGAATGCCTTCGCTATAAATCGATCGAATCCAAGCGAAAATGAAAGATGACGGAAATTAATTCTTTAAAGCCAACCTTAAAAACAGTGAATTCCGAGAGTCATCGGCCGCCATTGCATTAACTTTCCGCCGCGCCCGGGACGAAAACAACCGAATTCGTCCCGCTATTTTTTTCCTTCTTAAATATCTGGACCAAGGCTCCATTCCGTGTCACTTTCCATGGAAAGAAAACACTCGGACGCGTGCATGGTGATTGCGTGCGCGTTACTCCATTGTTGTCACGTCGTCATGGAAAAAACGCCCGCGAAACGATCGAGCCGGAGTTCGTTGCGGTCATCGCGAAATGGAGGAAGGGATGGGAGAGGAAGATTGAGGGGGAGAGAAAGAGAGAGGGAAAGAGAGACAGAGAGGGAGAGAGATAAAGAGGGAACATGTGGGTCATTTGGAAGAAGATAATGGGTTCGTAGGTCCCGCCCCGTAAGGTCAGCCACAAAACGCCGGGTGAGTTACGATATTTAACAAGAAAATCCGGTCGATAATCTCACGGTCTTATTTTTTTTAATCCCCTCCTTGCAATCTCCCTTCTCTTCGAGCAGTAGTTCGCGCTGGATTATTATTAATGGTGTTAATGACATTCGAGCATTGTTGGCCTGTAAGTCGATTCTCATATCGCGAAAGGCGTGCGCGGAGTCGACGGATTGTCGCCGTAATTTTATGATGAATTTCCGTCGTGTTGTAGGTTCGCTTTTACCTTTTTTTCATCGAGTGTGAAAATGAATTTCATGCGTTAATTCCTGTAATTCTTTCGTTGCACGAACTGTAATGTGACATGGTCACAATGTTTGTTAGTTTAACTACATGACTTGAACGTCTATGCAAGCTAACAGATTATATATTATAGGAGTTAAACTGTCGCGATGGGGCCAATGTACTAATTGGAGACATTAAATTACGAGCATTAATATGCCGTTAATCTGTTCTAAACGGAGGCTGTTGAGAACATAGATGTAGAATTCTTTCGACAATTCTCGAATTACGGTGGCATGACCACAGCATAAACTCAGCAACATCAATTGAAATCGGCAATGGCACATTTTTAGAATGTAATAGCGGGCTTATTTTAATCCCAGAAAACTCCAGCTTGGCATCACTTATCCGGTCATATAATTATCTCCTCGGAGGATATGCTGTAACCTGCTCGTATTACTTTGATAAGGGTTCCAAACAAAACTTTTTCAACCTCATCAGTCATCCTGAAGCACATGTAGTGTTAGATAAACTTTATCACAACAAATTACAATTAATTTTTTGTATCTGGAATATACTTTTGCAACCCATGGAAATTTATTGGGGAACGGCGTTAGGTCAAATAATTACATGTATCACAAGATCAGGTGGAGAATGGCAGTACAGTAATACTTCTATATACGAAATTTCGCTATGAGGAACTTGTTATTTGGACACCTGTTTTACGTTTGTCATCATAAAACAATAGCATTAATAACATACTAATATTTTAGCAAGAACTGGTAAGTTTATGTGGGGAAAAGATACAGTGCTGTAAGTGAATATTTACGTACAATTTTTACTTCTATTTGTGTAAGTACTCATGATTGCAATTTATACACAATAAATAATACTTTTTAATTACTATCTTTTACAAATGTGATTAGTAATTAATAAAAGGTTATGCCATAAGATGTGAAGTTATTAAGATTGGGAGCGCACCCCATTGTAGTCATGTTATTCGATATACGAGGTTTCAATATGCGAACGAAGTTTTAGGAACGCATCTACTTCGTATGTCGAGGTATTACTGTAATAGGTTTTGCATTTAACTTATTTGGGTATTCTGGATGGAGCACAGAAGAGATCAGGACGAGAATAGGAAGAACAAAGAGGGCATTTATTAGAAAATCAGAATTGATGGCAAGGAGGTTGGATAAGTTTATTTGAATTTGAATGCCTAGCCGATTCGCCTCTGTACTGCGCACTGCGGGTATCTCAGAGGTAGTGCAATGAATAGCCGGGGAAGGGAGGAGGGAAACCCGGTGCCGGCATTCGCCTGCTCTTGCGAAGAACACCAGGGGGGCCAACAGCTTAACGTCCCTTCCGAAGGACGGAACAGCTGAATTTGCGCGGCCTCCTCAAACCACACAAACAGGGGGCCGGGCGACCTTGGAAAAATCATACTTGCGCAGGATTCGTGCCCGCTACCCTTTTCAAGCAGCAGGCGAGTAGCAGCCAGCGTCCTAACCACTACACCACTGGCACCCCCATCATAGACTAGAAGAATCTGATCTGGCCACCGCATGACTTTCGCCATACCTGTAGTACATATTTATAAAAATTCCAAATAGGTTAGATGCTAATGAATATTTTAAGGAACTGCGAGAAAAATTTAAAGACTTTACAGAGAACAGAAATAAACTCAAACCGTAGCCTTCTGATATTGGATATATCCTCGAAGCTCCAACAATTAAGAAAATAAAAAGAAGCGGAAAGTGTTCACATTAGTCGGTGCTAGGTGGTGTGGTTGTGGCAGTTAAAAAATTTAGTTTTTAAAACATCTCTTCAACAATGCATTATATGGGAAAATGTTTCAAACTTAGGCTGTAGAGAATTCCATTTCCTACAACTTTTATACCAGAACTTTTTTACATTCATCAAATATTAAAGCAAATATTTCAAAAAACGGATGTGACAAGAGTAAACATCCACTTCCGGTTGACCGATTTTCACCAAAACCTAATCAGTTCTTGTCACTTGACCAAAAATGTCAAATATAAAATTTCGCGTTGACCTTTTTAATAGTTTTTGGGTTAGGGCACCCACAAAATTCCGGTAACAGACACACCCACAGACATCGAGAAAATAGTCACAACCTGTTCAGGGGACCTTAAAAACATGTATTTCCGTTGAAATCTCGAATTCGATTTTTTTCATGGAAACACTTTCTCAATACCTCCTTTTCCGAATTGGGGTATTTACGGTGAATAAGGACTAACAAAGTAGCAAACCTCCAACACAAACGTCCTCATAAAGGCATCGCGGAAACAAACCCCTTACTTATATTTTGTACATGGAAAAAGTAAAAAATAGTGAAATTGAGAGGAAAATGAAAAAGAAAGATTGAAATACAAGAAGAGGAGAGAGAATATCGATTAGAGTGATTAGGCAGAGACAAAAATAAAACGAGTTGGTCAAACTTGAGACTGTTGAAAAAGTCATAAATGGGAGGTTGGCAGGCAAGAGCAAAAGATGCGGAAAAAGAATAGGGATTTTGGATGGTTTTGAAGATATTCACGTGAAGATGAAGAGAGGGGTTTGAAGGAAATGTGTCAACATGAACCTACCGAGGGACATACGGAATGGGACGGCTCGGCGCAGGACAGTTCGGCCCAACCGTTTCGGCGCGGGGATCTTTCGGCGCAGGAATCTCTCGGCGCAGGGACTTTTCGGCGCAGGAACACAATTTTTCTGTTTCCCTGGGTAAAACTTTAGCAAAGTAGCAGCAAATATTACTACATGCTATATCTTGGCTTCCTGTTGGTAAAAATATTAACTTAATTGAATATTTCTTAATACTGATACTGGAAATTGCTTGTAGGTACACAACATTATCTTATGAAAATAATAACGGTAGGCGGGGGGAGGGAGGGAGTGATCGAAATAATTAACACATATGGGCGATATGAATATCGAATGGAAATTGCTTAGTAAATGACCAATATTTAACTACACTACGGAAATTAATAAGGATTAGCGGTGGGAGAAATGGTAAAAATTATTAATATCGTATAAACATTGCATGAGGTTAAAAATTAGGATGTGGTATGCTATACTGGTGTTAATAAAAGTGAGAACAAAGATGAACCACAAAAACAAACAAAATTCAAATGAAGAACGAATGGAAAGGAAGAGCCAAAAGTAGAGTATATGAATAACAGGAGCATCGAGAAAAACAAATTAAAGCGTCAAGCCAATACAATTTTTAATTTCATTTAAAATTCCTGAGTTTGTTTCTACCGTAATTAAAATTTTCCATAGTAGAGCCTTGGAAAAATATGCTTATTCGCGATTATAAACGTATTTTACGCTACATCAGCACTGATTCGAACTTTGTTTGGTAGAAAAATAAAATTCTGTTCTTTTACGAATGGTTTATCTTTCTTTCAGAGGTGTTACCGTAATCATAAGTGCGTAATATTGACGAAGTATTGCATTTTTAGGTTACTTATTATCATTATCCTTAATTCTATTTCAATGTGTTCAGCACTGCTAAAAATATGAAATTGTTCGTCACTTTGGAATTGCTATTTTCATTGAAAATGTGTTTAGTCACGTTGTTAATTGATTCTCTTCCTTTCATATAAAATAAAAATATTAAAACAAGGTATTCCAGTTATCTTGCAAAGATGCTGAGATATTCGTCAAATATGTCAACTTACGGCGGACTGCATAGTATTAGTGTAAAGGTTATTCATAACAATCTCCATTGAGTTGAAGTTGGGAGTGTAAGAACTGAGCGTAAGGGAATTTAAATCTTATCTACGGTTTTTCTACACATTGTGTGTGAAGCGTACAATCAAATTTATGTAAGGAGTGCTTAAAATGGAACGGCATGAGGTGGTATGGCAAACCAGTCTTTATGAAAATGATCAGAAATCATGCAGCTAGTTTTATAAGATCTGAAGATTAATATATTTTTATTACAAATAACTTAAACGCAGAGAAATAATCTACTCTTCTTCTTCTTCTTCATCTAAAGGCTAAGCCTTGTCGCTGCAACCATGAACTCCTGTCCTCTGCCATTCTCTTCAACATCTCGTATTTCTCAACTCCCATCACTGACTCCACGTCATCTAGGTATTTCTTTCTTGGTCTGCCTCTTCCTTTCTTCCCTAAAAGTTTCCCCTCCAAGATGTTCACAATTAATCCATTATGTCTAATCACATGGCCTAAAAATGTTGCCTTCCTTTCTTCCATTCCTCTGATCAGTTTCCTTTCTTCTTTTACTTCTTCCAAAACTTCAAGGTTTGTCTTTCTCTCTGTCCAACTTGTCTTTATCAATCTTCTCCATATCCACATTTCTGTCGCTTCCAGACGGGACCTCTCCCTCTTTCCTAACGTCCAACTTTTACTACCATAAAGTAAGGTACTCCAGACAAAAGCTTTTGCAAAGGATTTCCTTACTTCCAAATTCATATGACTGCTTGTCAGTAGGTTCCTTTTGCATTGAAAAGCTTGCTTTGCAAGTGCTATTCTTCTTTTCACTTCCTGTACGCATCTATTATCTTCAGTAATTGTACTACCTAGGTAGCAAAACTGCTTCACCTGCTCCATTTCCTGATTGTCTATTTTGATCTTTGATATTGTCCCTGCATTACTTTTGCCTATAACCATCAATTTGGTTTTCTTGATATTTATCTTTAATTCCCACTGTTTTAACGTGTCCGATAATACTTTCAGCATTTTATTCATTTCTCTTTTTGAATCGCTGAATATTACAATGTCATCTGCAAATCTAATGCAGTGTATTCTAACTCCATTTATTTTTATGCCTTTTGTCTTTTCCTTCATAACTTCTATACTTTCTTCAATGAACATATTAAACAAATATGGAGATAGCGGACATCCTTGTCTTACTCCTTTCCTTATCTTTGCTTCACTCTCTAATCCATTTATATTTATTCTTGTAGTTTGATTTAGATAAAGCTTAAAAATTAATCTTCTGTCCCTCCAATCAATACCTATTTTTTTCATAGTCTTAAACAACAGTTCCCAATTAACTGTATCAAAGGCCTTCTCCAAATCAATAAACGTTAAATATAATGTCCTGTTCATTTCTAAACATCTTTCCATTATCACCCTGAGGGCTAATATAGCTTCTCTCGTTCCTCTCCCACTTCTAAATCCAAATTGATCTACACTAATATAATGTTCTATTTTCCTTTTTATTCTGTTTTTCACGATATAAATTAAAACTTTTGAGGCGTGCGAAAGTAGTGAAATTGTTCTGTAGTTACTACACTCCACTGCATTCCCCTTCTTTGGTAAACTTATAGTTTTACTTTTTATAAAGTCATCAGGTAATTTTCCTTTTTCGTAACAATCTTTTATAATTTTAAAGAAATGTTCTTTTGCTTCCTCCCCTAAGTTCTTCAAAAGTTCTGCAGGTATACCATCGACACCTGTTGCCTTGCCTGAATTAAGATTATTAATAGCTTTATAAAACTCTTCTTTGGTTATTGTTGGGCCTAGCTCGTCATTTCTTATTTCCTCTTCATTTTCAATAAATCTACATCCATCTCCAACATCTCTTCCACTATATAATTCTTCTATGTATTCTTTCCACCGAGCACATACTTTTTCATTTTCCCATAACATATTTCCTTCCTTATCCTTAACTATTGCCGATTTAGTTCTTGGTTTGTACTGGAGAGTTTTAATTTTGAAGTATGCTTTGTCTTGCCTTCCTCCCTTTGTATCTTCCTCAATTTCCTTCACTATCTCTTTGGTCCATCTCTCTTTTTCTTCTCTGCATTTGTTAATAATCTCATTCTTAACTTTTTTATAAGTTTCATCATTTCCATTCTTCCTCAACTTGTTCCTTTCTTCAATTAAAATCAGTATCTCCTCAGTCATCCAAGGTTTTCTAGGCTCCAATTTTCTCTTTCCAATAACTTCCTCTGTAGCTTTAATAACCCCTTTTTTAAATTCCTCCCAACTAAGTTGTCCTTCATAATTTCTCATCAACTCATTTGTTTTTTCTTGGTAATTCTTAGCCGTTGGTAACTCTTTCAGTCCCTGTAGATGCCAGTTCTTTTTAACTGTTCTCTTTATTTTCTTAAACCTAATATTGCATTTTGCCATGACTAGCTTGTGGTCACTGTCTACATCTGGACCTGGGTAACTATAACACGATTTTACCTGGTTCTTATATCTTCTTTTTACTAAAATATAATTTATTTGAAACCTTCTTCTGTCTGGCACCTCCCATGTGTATCTTCTTGTTTTGGGAACTTCAAAGAAAGTGTTTGATACCATCATCTCATTCTGTTCACAAAACTCAATTAATCTTTCTCCCCTTTCATTTGTTTCACCTAAACCAAATTTTCCTACCATTTTACTATTTCGACTAGATCCAATCACAGCATTAAAGTCTCCCATTATTATTACATTATCTTTATCTTTTGTCATCTTTATAAGTTCTTCTATTTCTTCATACACCTTTTCTACTTCTCCTTCTTCTGCACTACTTGTTGGGAAATACGCTTGTATTATCACTGTATCCGTTGGCACAGTGCTCATTCTTACCATCAACCTATCATTTATGTGATATGTATTGCAAACACTGTTTGCCCATTTCTTACTAATAATGACTGCTATTCCATTCCTTCCTCTCTTTTCACCTCCACTATAAATTATTCTAAATTTATCACTGTAAAAATCTCCTTTCTCTTGCCACCTTGTTTCACATAAACCTAAGATATCAATCTCATTTTTCTCCATTTCTTTCTTTATTTCTTCTAATTTACCTATTTTTAGTAATGTTCTGACGTTCCAATTACCTATTTTGACGTTTTGACATGGATTTCGTTGGATAACGACCTGGGAAGCCCTGCTACATCCCCTGCCGGATCTTGGGTTCCGAATACCATGATCAGTAACAAATTCCTTTCTAAAACCTTCCATGGTTGCTACCCTCGGGATATCCAATAGGATCTTTAATGGAGTGGTTTCCTGTTGCCTTCTCCATTCTATGCCGTTGACTATCAAAATAGTTCCTCCGCCTTTAGGGGCAGTTTCCCACCCCAAGGGCAAGAGGGTGCCCTACCCCTCCACCTTCTCATCCGCCCCTAAATAGGCCGTTGGCATTTGGTAGAGGGGGGACTCCTTATCCCGGGAGTCACTCGGACGCCAGAGCCTCGTCTGTGAAGCAGGGTGCACCACGTGCAGGTGAGGTTGGCATTTGAGTGGGAGAGGCTATATAATCGCATCCCACCCCAAAACACCCAAATCTACTCTTAATCATACAGTATTGTTATTTGGTATATTAACATTCATGCAAAGAAGTTTCTTTTAACGATGATTTTACTTGGAGCTAATTGAACTCCTTATAAGAGGGATTCTGTTTATGTACTCACAAAAGCAATGCATCCAGTAACCTTAAAACAAAATGTAGACGTTGTAAACGTAAAGTGTGTTCGGTCTAGTTTTTGAATTAACAGCTTACAATGTTTGAGAATAATAATATAAGTTTCAATGTGATCAACTAATAGAAATCATAATTTATTATTCAGGATGAATATTTTTATTCCTAATCGACAGTTATTATTTATTTTCGTCGAATTCCAATTTTAAAATTTGACATTTATCGACATTTACGACAGACAGTCATATCGCCTATATATGTTAACAATTTCTACCGCCCTCCCCTACCCTATCGTTGTTATTTTTATAAGATAATGTTATGTACCTACAAGCAATTTCCAGTATCAGTATTGAGAAATATTCAATTAAGTTAAGATTTTTACCAACAGAAAGCTACTTGGCTCGAGTTTTACCCAGGGAAACAGAAAAATTCTGTTCCTGCGCCGAAAAGTCTCCGCGCCGAAACGGTTGCGCCGAACTGTCCTGCGCCGAAGTGTCCTAAATCCAAGGGACATAAAACTGGAATTGGAATAAGATGGCGGTGTCTTCCTGCAGGGCGGATCATGGTTTCGACTCACCGCGGAGTCGGATTTCTTCCTCTGGTATATCCTTGGGACGCTGCAGGAAGAATGCACTCACTGTCTGCATCACTTCGGACTTCGGATCAGCCGGTCCATGAAGTCTCTTGTGTTCCATATCTCCACTCGGTGCACGTGTGCTGGCGATGGGAAGAGCATCCGGCGGCAAAAAATGGTCGAATACATAGAAGGAGTATGAAGATTGGCTCCGCCAATAAGCGCGAGAAATATCTGAAGGAAAAAGAATAACTTTTTCATTTGAAGAATTATTCGTCCAAAAAGATTTTGATAAACTTTGTGATGGTAATTGGTTTGTTTTTGGGGAAAGCATTAAAAAACTAATCGATAAATTTTAATCACTTTCTTCGCATCTAGATTTAACCTATTCGGGGATGAATAACAAAAATTACTACCAGAGACAACCTGTTGAGTTTCCTTTTTCGATGCGCAAAGGTGTTTAATCCACAAGAAATTCTTTAGGCACCTTTTGAAGATTCGTTTTAGTCATTAATCTCCATTTGAGAGACGTGAACTGTCAAAGGTAAGCGATAGAATACTTTCCTGAACAAAAAACATTAAAAAATACTGCAATGGTTGCTTATTCGAAAATGTAAAACATTTATTATCGTGCCTTCCCAAAGATATTAGCACAGTTTTGACAATGAATAGAAATTAAGATACTGTTTCATAAGAAAAATGGAAACTCCATTTCGCTGTTTAGAAACAGTTTGCTTATTGAATGGAAGCATTCGGGAAAACTATTACTAACAGAGACAATATCAACAACTGTACCCCTGTCGTCAAGTAATACAGATTATATGCCCTATGGAATAAATATATGCAAAAGTACTTCAACATACAACTTTAACGATAACTTGTTAACATGAAAAATAATCTAAAATCTATAAAAGCCTACTTCTGTCCCTTTGTCGGTCCCTTTGTGGCTCCCTCTGTCACGCTATAAAAATGTAAATAACTCGATAAAAGATCGAGATATATTTTTGGAATTTGGCATGAATACTAAAGTCGTATAGTTCAAGATGATAACGAAAAAAATCTCGAAAGAAGTACTGGGTTCGACTCCAAGGAAGACATTTCCATTTTCCATAAGATAACACCTAAAAATAGACTTTTCGACGTGCAGGCTTTTATTCTTTTTGAGATCTAAATTAAAAAGAACTAACTTACGATCTTTGGATCTAAACCAATTTAAAGAAATCATTATGAAGTTTCCAATTCTGTTCATCTTTTTTCGCCTACAGTTTGAAATTCCTCATGTTAAACTTTTAATTCGCGTATTTTGGAGAACTCTTTCCTTTTTAAAGGGATGTTGCCTTGTCAACCCATTACATTGTTAACTCTCGAAATCCTATTCTTACTTAAAAGCATGCTTTGAATGCTTTTAATACGAGAAAGAGAGAGAGAGAGAGAGAGAGAGAGAGAGGGGAATGATTTTCATAGCAACGAATGTAAGCAACAATCGTTGCGTTATTTACGAGAAAAAATACATTTGAATGTAGAACATTAATCATTTGCATATTAAAATGACTTCGAATCATGGTAAGAGGAGACTTGAAACTACGAACGCCTAAAAGAACGAAAGTTTGTTTTCCTGTCATAGATTTTTTAATACGCGTCGAATCGATCAACAGGTCAGTTTTTAATGCGAGAATTTGACGCATTCTTAGTGATTCACATTTGTGTAATTGGGTACCATTGACTTGGATAATAGGTTAGCGTCGCATCTATTCATGAAATTTCATAAAAAAACTTTCCCATAGAATTTCAACGGGCTATCTTTTTAGTGATATTATAATTTTAAATCGTAATTATTTTACGACCGAATCCCAGTGCCAGTTATTCAAGTCGTTGTTCCATTGCATCACCACGACGTTTTACGGTATCACTTAAAAATAAATAAAAAGATAAAAATACCTTCCAGGAAACCACTGGACGATTCTATTCCTCAAACATAATCCGATTTTTATCTCGTTTCATTCAACTACTCAATATTAACCTGGAGGTTAGGTTCCTCGCAACATCACACCTGTTCGAACTGGCAATCGTTAGTCCACAGTCAATACTTTGTTCGATCGCGATATCGAATTGACTTCGAGATGACAGAGGAACGGACCGGACCGTCTCTCGTCGCGCAATCGCCTCCCAGGGTGCACCGCGGCTTTCCCCTCTCTATTCGAACGTAGGTATGGAAGACTGCATGCGGTGAGCGAGTGGAACGCACTGATTCTTGTCACATTAGAACTTAGAATGGTATTTCGCGGTTGTGGTCACGATTTATTGGATCAAATCGAATTGAACTTTCTACGGATCGTGAAGGTCTCCAGGAGTTTATTATATGTTTCGTGTTGCATCGTACGCGTCATGTTGAGAAGCAGGCATTCAGGATTATGCTTGCAATGAATGTTCTGCAAGTCACCAGGATTAATAGCTGACAGAGTATGCTGGCCTTACACACCATGTGGAAGGATGTGACATGATTGACATCGTGGTATTGCGGACGATATATTGGAAATGAGAGATGCTGCGTTCGCCTCGTGAAGATACCGCATAACGAGTCTATGGATGCTGGTGTCGAAAAAATTAACATGGCGGCCCACCCAATGAAGGTAAATAAATCTTTATTGATTTTATTTATATTATTTTTTTTATTTCATTGGCATTCTATAATTTCACGTGGTATCTGCGTTTCTTTGAGAAAATAAACGAACTAAACGGGCAGGTAACTCTTCTTAAGATTTCATTTTAGCAGAAATCGAATCACAAAACGAGAAATGTAATAATTGTCACAACGAGAATTTGTCCTTTTCATCTTATTGCTTAACTCGAGGAATCTTTCTGTGATTTATAATTGTTAATTTTTGTTCTTGGATTTATTCTAAAATCGTTATTGAAGTGGTAACTTAAGTTACGAAGTAAGTGGCCGGTAAGACCCGCTTCGAATTGTCGGCTATGCCGGTTTGAAGACGGAACCACATCTTAAATCAGGTAGATCCCAAATACACCATCCATAATAAAAACCGTGATAACTAAATCATATCGCGATTTTTCGCAAATTCTGCTACGGCCTTACACATTTATAGCAGAACAAATCCGTATCCGAAACGAATAAATATGCGAAAACAACTGGCAGAAAGCACTTCTCTTATATTTTTTGTTGCGTGCTTGCTTAAAATTGCATCGAAAATTATTTTGCGGAAGTGTTTTTTTACGGGAGAGCAGAAACGGTCACTTTCGAGAAAAATCAGGAGAATAATCGAGAGGGGAAGGCGGAAAAGAATAATACACAATATCCCAGTGCAGTCCATCTCCTTCGTACAAGTGTGTGCAAGAGTTTCGTGTTTGTCTTCGCGCCGCGGCGCGCATGCGCGGAGGGGATTGTAGGGGAAATGTTAAGTCTGGCCTGAGCGGCTGCGAAGGGAGGGGAATAGGAGGTGGAGGTGAAGAGGAGACGGACTGAGTGAGGAGGGAGGAGAGAGATAGCGATGGAGAGAGAGGAGGAGAGGAGAAAGAGAAGCGGAGGAGGGGGTAAGAGAAAAAGTGGGAGGGAGGCAAAGGAAAGGGGAAGGTGGGAGAAGGACTGGAGGGGCAAGAGGTGGATGGATGGCGAGGGAGGGGAGGTAGGGGGAGAGGTGGTGGAAGGGGGAGGGAGGGGAATAGTGTTGTGGAAGAGCGCGAGAACGAAGGTTATTAGCTCCGCAGTCGACGTTTGCCCACCCGGCGGGCGAGTGTCTCTTCAGAAGCATGTGGCGGCCATAGAGGAGGCGAGACGAGTGCGCGCGATAGAGGGAGAGAGAGGTGTGAAAAAAGAGGTGCGGAATTAGACGTTCATCTGGTCATCCGGAGCGACGGAAATAGGGAGAGAAGAGGCTTTTGATCATCGCCGGACTTATAAATACACACACATATATATATATATATATTTATAAGAGGCGCCCTTATTTAAAAGATATTACTGGTGCCTCGCTTTTCTCTCTCCTGTCATTTTACCAAACTTCCCCCGATTTAACGCGGATCCTTGATTATTTAAAGAACGGAAGAGAGTCCTCCCCTTCCCCCACCCCCACTTCTCAGGAGAAAGAATTTTTCTCAAGTTCGAAAATTCGCCTCGAAGATAATCGGAAAGGTTGAGTTTTTTGTTGGTTTTCTCGAGGGGAAGAAACAAAGAAAAAAGGTCGCCCGTGTGTTCTTGTTTTTGTCGACGGCGAGTGTGTTTTTTGTCTGTGCTGGTGTTTAGTTCAGTGCGTTTTGAGACTTTTCGTTAAATTTCTCCGGCGAAGTTCGTCCGCGATGAAACCGTGAACTGGAAAAATTTCACGCAAGAAGACGCCTCTTCAATAGTTAGGTTTAGGGCGTTTCGTTCCTTCCTCGAAAAGCATAGTTTTCCTTTTTCATCGGGAAACAATTTTTATTTCCCGTAAAAGGATCCAAGGAGGGCCTCGTATCGGATCGATGTTCTTCTGTCTCTCTTGTCCCAAGTTCTTCCGAAGTCCCGCGGTTGTGTAGCCGCCCGCCGCCAGCATCGAAGAGGGACTGTTCCAACTATTTGCACCTTAAAAAAACTGCCGTTCGGTGCCGGAATCTAATTATGTAATTATAATTATATTTCATCTTCACGAAAAACTCACGAAACACAGGGGTGGAATAAACGAAAGACAGAGAGAGAGGGAAGGAATTCCAGCACTCCACGTGCTTTACCGAGTACGGTGCCTTTCGCCTCGGTTTGTTTGGAACGGTGCCAAAGGAAGAAAGGTCCGAAGGGAAATAGAGGAGCGGGGGGCTCGAAAAGTAAGGGGCATAATCTCCCAGAAGAAGGACGCAACTCTCCTTAAACACGGCGATCTTCCGGAAGAGAAATATTCGGTGCTGTTGGTGCTTCCATTTTTAAAATAGTCTTCGACGGCGCCAGTGTCCTGAGTCCGGCGAAAAAAGAAAGAATAAAAACCTTTCTCCTCTCTCCCCCCCCCCCGGCTACCTCCTCTTCTGAACTCCCTCCTAACACCCTCTTCAACATCTTACCGTAACACCTTTAGGTGGGTGTCGCCATCGTCGTGGAAAGAGAGGCGTCTTCGGTTCGGTGGTGTTGTTTTGAAAGGTATGTGTCATTGTTTTGTGTGCGTTGCGTGCATGTGAGCTTGTGTGTGTGTGTGTGTGTGTGTGTCTGCACTCCCTCTCGCACGGGTTTCGCGTGCGAGTCCACGCGCGGACTGCTGCTACTACTGCCACCACCACCATTCCATTCCATTCCGCCTCGGAATCATAAAAGAAAATTCGGTCAAGTTATGTGCGAGTCCTCCGTAGCGAGTTTTTTTGGAGGCTCTTTTGGGGGCCAAAAGAAAAGAGTCGCATCCTTCTTCTTTGAAAAGACTTCGTGTTATTTCCGAAGGGCGGGGTTGCGGGTCGGGTCCGAAGGGGAAGGGAGAGACGTTCTTTCTTTTTTCTTTCTCCCCCCTCGAGCAGGGAGTAAAAGAGCGTGGAGAAAGAGGGAGAGGGAAAAAGTGGCTCGAAACAAGACCAAAAAATAACTTTGGAGGCCGCTCATACGTTTGCCTCTTCGCTTTTGTTTTTCTTCACTTCTATCTCTCTCTCTGTCCTTTCTTTTCTTCTTCTCGTGCGTGTCGGGCGATGTATCTCCATTCGTCGGCTCCCTTGTGAAATAGAGAGTTTTTTCTTTAGTTATATATATTTATTTATTTGTCGAGGACTTCTACTCGTTCTTTTTCCCCTTAAAACTTGGCAATGAAAAGGGAGTAAGAAAAAATCTTGGTCTCTCTTTTGGGAAGTTTGGGGTTAAAAGAGAGAAAGGAATCTTCGTGATTCGTCGAGGTTTTCGGTCTCTAGAGAGATGAGTGAGCGTCTCCAAAATAGTTGAGGAGGCGCCTCGCGAGGGAGGAAGGAATAGTTTTTAATTCGGAGCGTTCGAAGTTGCGCCGACGAGAAAAACGAATGGGAATCAATCGAAGTCAATCGATGGCGGAGGAAAAAAACGCGACGGAGGATATTGATGCGACCTTAATTGTGTAGCCCCCTTCTCCGTCCGACTTGAACCCACTTGAAACTTTTTAAAGAGGTAACAGTTTTGTTTGGCGTTTGGATCTCATTCGGTCTTTTTTCCTTTCTCGCCCTCTTCTGTTTTGGGGTCGTAAAAAGGAAACGATTGTTGTGAGAGTTATTTGTCGCCGGATTCTGCGTCGAGATGGTTGCTGAAGAGGTGCCCATAGTGTCCGTCGAAGAGGCGCAGCAGACATTTTTTTACGCAGTGGTTGAGTATCAGACTTCGGACGTTCATTAAGACTGTGGTTGGGGCGTGATTCCTTCGGAGGGGGGTAAATCGTGTGGGGAGGGGGGAGGCAAACGATTTCACATTTATTTACTGTCTGTTTAACCATCCTAATCGTGAGACCAACAATATGCATCCGTTAAATTCTAATCCTCAAGAGACTGAGGGCGTATCGTTTGCGTTCATGTTTTTCTTAAGGTAGGTAGTTATATTAATTGCAATTGTAGGTCCAGTAGGTACTGCTTATGAATTTTGATTGAACATGATATTGAGGGAGGCGCTAAGATAGTTTTATCTGGTAAGTAGGCGGCGACTTTGTAATGTTTGGAAACCGCTGCATCAAGAGAAGTTTATGGTGGGGCTGAGATCGGCTTTCAGAAGGCGAATCCGAATTAATCATTTTGAAGTAGTTCTCTGTAATGTTTTAAGGTGTATGAAGTTAAATATCTGATAACTATACGTACATAATTTAGCTTACGAGTATAGAGTAACTAATTGCAGTAATAAATTTGTTAGAATCGCATTACGCAGTTTTTTGCTTTTAATATTTAAAAAAATCTTATTTCAGTTGAGGTTGATATCTGTGCATAAAATCGAAAATTAGTTGTTTACATCATATAAGCGTATAATGGAATAAATACATTACCATTATACATATTTGTTTATTTATATAGGCACTTTATAGGCCGTCGTGAACGTCAATTACAACGCCATCTGGTTGACATTACTAGCGTAGTAAATCAAAATTCCAACGCCAGCTAAGCGGTGAGGGAGGGTTTTTAAGACCGATAATGTGTGACGCAAAAAATCGCTCTCTCACGACACTAGCGTCAATGCCCTCAGTGGGGTACGAACCGACGACCTCGCCTCGGAGAAGTAGTCAGGCTGCCTACATACTCGAACAACCCGGAGTCGGTTGGGTCTTGTTTTGTTCGGGACGAATGAACTGCTCGCTGTAAGTGACAATGCGTGTTTGGTCAATACTCGGGGCCGCGGTCGACCGTGCTTCGGGCGGGGCTCGAACTCCGTTTCCACATGCACCACCGACACATAACATATTAACAGATAAATACAGCGATTATTTCAGAAGAGATTTTGCGACGAATGGATATTTTCGACATTGGTGTACGAATCAGCTTTGGTTCATTGAGTCTACAGTAATTGGTTCATAATAATACGTTTATTATGTTGTGATGTTGAGGTGACATGTTGGCTTTCACCGTCTTCTTTTTACTCTGTTAATTGAAAAGTTGCATTTCTGGTAAAAACCCCGTAACTCGAAGAACGCACTTTCTTTCGTTGCTGTTGTCATCCATTAATATTAAATTCGGTGAATCGAAGTTTGTTTATTTGGTCTTGCTCTCAAGCTCGATTTGATGAAGTCGTAATCAATTGGGGATGTAATTTTATCAGGAGATTCTTGACCAAGAATGAATTAATTTCGTCGTGTAGTCAGTTTTTGCGTTTCTTTAAAGGACCGATCTTCATCGACTGCGTCATGACGTGCTAATTATTGCTGAGAATTGAAAAAGATTTTCTTTCGCCTCTAGAAATCAAATTTTTTACCCCTTTTTGATATTTTTTTATTCTGAATTTAAAAAAAAAATTGCTTTGATAACATCGGTACAGGTTAAATGAATAGTTCCTATGTGTTCTGGGATGTAATGAGTTTTTTGGAAGGAAGAATGAATGAATCATTCAGGTGGAAGGTATTCCTCGTAAAAAAGAACTAATCGTTCTCTATTCATTAGTGACTAATAAGTATTTTAATTTTTAGTCTTGCATAATATACGTGATTTTTTATTTTAAAATTATTCCGTTATTCCGCTTTAATACAACAAAAATATGGCACTGTTTAGCGTCATCTTTTGAGCTGCATTTGTATTGGCTCTTTGATATAATGAACGCAGCAATCAATTCATGTCGGTGTACGAAGCATGATAAAATTGTTCGATAATTTAACCTGATGGATTATAATCAAAGTACAATTTACGCTGCAAGGACTTTGCATCCGATTATTTCATTTTTGGTCGTTGGATTCTGATTTATCTTCAAACTTACCTTTAATGACTCGTTATTTTGTCCAAACAGAACGATATACATTGCTATTTACTCTATAATTATTTCGAAAATTGTGATCCATAACATTTTACTCTACTCCAATGACAGTTTACTCCTTGACGTATTGCCGTTCTTATAAAATAATGCTTGACTATTAATCTGTGTCACAACACATTAAAACGGCGCATTTTCTTTCAGCCACTGATTTTAAATATTTCATTCCAGCCGTCAATTTGTAAGTTTTAATCTGAAGTAACTGCTGGGATATAGTTTCGCTGTTTATGTGGTTTAGTAGTTTTCGATTTTTAAATACAGTACGAGGAGTTGTATAGGCAGACCTGGTTAAAAAAATCATTGATAACCTAGTATTCCGTTTGCCTTTCTCTGTATAAGTATTAGCGTGTTTCAAAGTAAATATAAGGAATAATGATCCATTTGCATCTGCCACATGCGTTGTTGTAATTACTACGTTCATCTTGAAAATTTTCGCATTTATAATTAAGTCTCTCACTCAAAGCTATGGTTATGTATATATTTGTATTTTGTATTCAGGGAACGCATCATAGATTTCATTCCGGGAACAAATTTCTGCTGTCATCTGTGAAAACCTTATTGTTTAACATGCATTCTCATAGTTTCTTCTGGGAATGCGTATTCCTTGGAATGGTTAGGGACTTATCGCTCTGTCATAGGGAAAAGTCTAGAGGAGCAAGCAGCGAGATACCATCGTACATAGACTTTCTTCGCATCCGTTACCTGACTTCCATGTCTCTTTGGAAGGCTAAGCGCAATAGGCAATCTTAAGTTAAAAAAGACAGAAAAACTGCAACCAATGGCCTTTCAACGGTTTCCGATTCGGAAAAATTCTCGTAATAAGATGAGATTAAGTTTACCGTTGTGCGTAGACGCCATGTTGGTTTAAATGACGAACAAAAATGGCGTCTTAACGATTTTACACAATAATTATTGCTTGAACGTTCAGCATTTGTATAACACATGCTCATAAGACAGAGAATTTAATAATGTTAGGTTTTCTTAACGTAACATTAATCTAGATAAAGAAAAACTTCCATTTAGTATTACGCATTTCTCCTTTTACTTCACGGAGCGCAGTTTTTTACTACAGCAGTCAGCGCCACAATCGCACAGAATTCCTGAAGTAAGGTGCCCAGCACATAAACAATGCGGATTTTCTCTCTCTCTCTGGGAAAATACCAAAGGAACGTGGCAGAATGTAAAGTGAACTCGGAAGCGCATTCAGTGCTTCAATGAAACGGATCGTTATGGTTTCAGGAGTTGTGAGATTACAAAAGATGGCAGGCATGCTTCGCCAACCGAAGAATGCGACTGGTTGTTCGCTTCTCGTCATCCATGTCGATGATGTTCGGAAAAAACACACCGCATTCACGCGAAATTCACAAAGTGGATTAAGTTTCTTGCTCTGCACAAACGAATACCATTTAGATCCTTGTTGTAGACTAAATCATTGTGTGGTTTTCGTGGTTGTTATGGTCAACAGTATTGCATTTATTATGAGTTGTTGTTGGAAGCTTGTTATGATTCCAAGTAATTTTGGCGCGCGATAATTACGCCGGATTATGTTAAATAGGAAAACAAGTGAAGATAATATCAAAATTATTAATAAGTTGCAGTCATGATACAAAGGAGAAGCTCAAAAGGCTGCCTTATAAATCAACAGAATGCCTGTGATCAGCTGATGGCATTTCCTAGCTCAAATCAGTTGAGCCGTTTATTTATGAAACGTAAATTTATTCTATAAATCAGCCGAGATTGTTTCTCAACAAGTCAGAGCCAAAGCAATTCAAATTAAATATGCATGCGTACGCACATAAATATACATTACTTCATGTATTAGTAGCATGATCTTCATAAATATATGTTATATATAATTTGTTTCTAACACTGGTAAAGGATTTAGGATTAAATTTGTGGTATAATTTAGGCCAATCAGATCTCGTTGTCGTGTCTGATCGCTATAATATTTCAGTGCCATAAGGAAATGTAATACTTTGCGCTAGATACGACCGATAAACCAAAAGGAAAATTTTCTGTATGGAAGTTGCATGATGATTAGCCTCCGTTTCAATTTGCAACATGATTAGGCTTTGAGCGTCGTTCTAAGACTACGCCTTCAGATTAACGATTTTCTGTCGGAGATCTAGACGTGCCATGTTCAATTTGAACCAAAATTAGAGTTTCCCTCGCGAGGCAAACTTCACACCAACGCAGCGGGAAGTCGCGCTCTTAAATTAGTAGCATTATCATATTGTTGCTCGCAGCTCGTCCCCCGAAGAGCACGAACAAAACACAGGCTTACACGTAAAAGAGCGCAATCTGGGCTTTTATTCCCGCTGACCTTTCTTGTTGACCAACTCTTTTATCATTTTCCGTTCCAGTTGACCCTTTTTGAGGTTTGAAACCCCGGAGTCCCTCCCTCCCTTCCACCAGTTTAACCCAATTACGCTTCCCGCCTGCTGTATCTCTTGAGCGGCGGCTGACCGCCTCGGTACGTCCCCCCTCCCCCCTCCAACTCCCTGCCATCGCGGAATACGAGACTCTTTTGTTCGTATCGTTAGTCCGCGGGAGTTTTGAGCGTTCTACTTTCGGAAAAATATTCATTTCCCTCCCTCCGCGCTCTCGTGGACTAGGAGAGGAGCTCGGCGAGATTTTCATTTAATTACGGCTTCGAGTTCGCGAAACAAAAATATCAACTGTTGGTTTTAACATTATGCGAAGAATGTGTGAGGTCCAAAAACCTCCTCGTCGAGCTACAGTTATTCCTGAAATAATTAGGGTGCCATCCTAGGCATGATGGAGCTTCAAACGCATGAAAGAACTCGTTAAAGGAAGCTCGGGATTATCAGATGTACGTTCGGACCTTCAGTGGATTCTTTTAGAAATCCCCTCACTTGATTCACCCTACCGTTTTTGTATGGCCATCGAAGCATATTGATTGTTTGTTTGTACGGAATTTCTGGCTAATCAACCTCTTGGATTATTATACCCTTTACTCCTTCCACACCGAACTCACACACACAAGGGAGGAGGGAAACCCGGTGCCGGCATTAGCTTACTCTTTACAAAGAGCACCAAAGGGGCCAACTGCTTAACGTCCCTTTCCAAGGACGGAGCGCTGACTTGCGCGGTCTTCACAAAGCACACAAGTACGGAGCGGGACGATCCCAGGTTGAAAAATCAGACCTCCGCCGGATTCGAACCTGGGGCCGCTGTGTGAAAGGCCAACGCTCTAACCACTCCGCCACCCTGCAAATTGGTTGGTCAAACATATTAAACAGCATATTTACGTTTTCTATCCTAATCCATAAATACGATGGGATTTTCTTAGCGGGCACTCCTACCCAACGACCACCTCTCATCTCGACCAATGACGGGAAGCGTCGTTCATAATAGTAACCCAAGTGTGCCTGTTGGTTTGTCTGTGAGGATCTCTTTTAAGGTGTCAATTCATGACACTAATATTTAATGGATTTTGACGAAACTTTAGATTTAGAGTTATAGCGATACCAAAATTATTTTTTGAAAATTTGAGCAGATTCCGTAATGGATTCCTAGCGTCTTCAGAAAATTTAGTTCCTCCAGTAGGTTAATGTTGGAACAGGTGTATTGAATTTTTGATTGTGTTTTAAATTTACTTAAAGTTACGGTATGAATTCGGAACTTGAACCCGGGTACGGATAAAAGAATGGATGATTTCAAAATATGATTCGAATCACTTCTCAAATTTGTTTTTAAAGCGAAAATTTTACTTCGTTTGTGGTGAAAATCTTTCGTTTTTAAGGAGATCAACATTGTTGTTTACTTCACGAAATTACCTCGATCAAATTGGATTGAGACATATGATAGCCAATCGCGCCAGCTCAGATTCTCACCGTCCAATTTTCAAACTACAAATATGCCCACACAGATTGTTGAAATACGTTAAAAGTTTAAATCAGTGAGCTCCTTTTATGCATTCGGAGTTCAAACCCCAGAGCGATTAAAAGAAAAAAAAATTTTCTCACCGCCAAAAAGCAAATACCTATGCTTCGCATTAGTCCAAATTGGATTGAGATATAAAATTATTTTGAAGGGGCGTGAGATATTTTTTTGCTGTGGTGCGAAAATTAAAATTAATACTTATGATAGAAACGATTGATGTTTAATTGTAAAATAATATAATATGGAATATTCTTCAGAACGCCTTATGAGCACGTCTCGTCCGTCCGTCTGTCGTAAATTTCATCTCCTAAACCGCTGGACGGATATTAATTAAACTAAGTACGAGCGGTTCTTTTTAAAATTTGTTGTCCAATTGTGACTTTGAACTGCATCCGTCGATTAGATTTACATATATACTTTAATAAACTTATACTCGTATCTCGTTAAATGGCATCCGTCAAGCAACAATTTAACACCATATATTTCTCTCCCTAGCTCTTATATGATCTGTAAGATGTAGATTTTAAAAAATATTCAGATATAGGATAACATTCACCACAAAAAAGTCTGCAAGACCACATCATTACGAGTTATAGTTTCGGAGATTAAAATTCGACAAACTCCCAAACAAAACATCGCATATTTTGTTTACATCGATCGCTAAGACGGTTCTATCGGCAAGCAACAATTAAAAATTCATATCTTTTCTCCCATGCTCTTATACGATCTGTGAGGTATAGGTTAAAATATTTATTCGGAGAGAGGACGTCATTTATACCACAAAAAGTCCGCGAGGTCACACAATTACGAGTTATAGCTTCAGCGATAAAAATTCGAGAAAATCCCAAGCAAAACATCATTGTGTTTATATTTATCGCAAAGACGGTTCTATCGGCAAACAACAATTACAATTCCACATTTTTACTCTCCCAAGTGCTTATATGATTTGTGATGTGTAGATTGTAAATTTTATTCGAATACTGGACTAAATTTGCCACAAAAAAGTCCGCGGGACCACATATTTTCGACTTATATACAAGTTTCGGAGATAAAATTCAAGAACATTCCAATCTTTCCATACCGTTTCGTACGTATTTCCCATGAATAAAACCTTTGAAATCTCGGTGTATTCCATTTATGGAGTATACTTTTCCATATTGTTAATTTATTGCACTCAATTTAGTTTTTGTTTTGTTTACACGGCAACAAATAAGATGTCGATTTTATCATCCATCGTGTTTTTATTGCGTTATATTACCCAAAGCAAATATCTGTAAAATAATGTCTTTAATGAACGTTTAAAAATGAACAAATTGTAACAAAGGCGTCAAAATTTACATATTTTTAACCAACTTTTATATTAACTTCGCTTTATATATATATATATATATATATATATATATATGTGTGTGTGTGTGTGTGTGTGTGTAATATATATATATATATATATATATATATATATATATATATATATATATATATATATATATATATATATATGTGTTTTGGACCCCGTCTAATCTGAAAAAAATCCAAAACTGCTTGCAGAGGTTCGAACTAGAGCCCTGCACGGGTATGATATTTTCCACCCGTACCCGCAGAATGTTAACCCGCATCCGACCCGTACCCGCAGGCTCGCACCCGCACAGAAGGCCTGCTTGTCCCACCCGACCTATATTTTTTAACTGTCTGGTCCTCGAGACACAAATCCGTAGCAAGTAATCATGAAAAAATAAAAATATTTCTGAGTCAGTCATTTATTTTGTATAAATTAAAATGAAATGCAATTGTACATTAACATTCATTTTTAAGATCGAAAAAATGTATTTCAAGTATCAAAGATTTATTTTTACAAAAATTACAAGTTTTATAAAATAATTTAATTGAAAAATGTAAACATTAATTAATAGTATCTACCCTGAGATTTAAAATGACTATTTAAAAATAGGACATCATCCACGTCTGCGGGACCCAAACTGTTTCTTCTTTCACTAACAACATGTCCCGCCAATCAAAAACACCTCCCTGACGGAGCACTGGTCGCTGGTATTGTAAAAAATACGATTCGCTAAAATACTTAAATTTGGCAAACAATTCTTTTGCTTATCCCACCATTTCATCAAATCAAAATTATTAGTAAAGTCGTCAGTTTTAAGTCAATTCGTTTGGATAAATATGATCATCTACTGTCTGTATCCATAAACTGAAGTAAGGTGTCTAACATTTTATACCTTTTTATCGGTTGCTCTACAAGCGTACACGGATTTGGTGTCACGGATTATATTTAATGTCATCAATACTTACTTTAACTTTCTCTTGGATTTCATACTTTTCTTCAGTGTTTAACATTTACACACTTTTTAGAAGGGGGTGAAGAAAAACGGAAATTTTATAAATTTTTAAGCCCATCTCCTGACACTATCTCAAAAGGTCTCAAATCACTAACTACAAGTTCGACACAGCCATCTAAAACAGTTTTTTTTTTCTTTTCAGCTGATAATTTTGGTAAATCGCATTTTTTCGGCACAAGAAAATTTGTAATTTTAGGCACGCCTTCTTTGCTATTTTCACATTTGTGTCGCAATAAACTTGATGTTCCCAGCTTCTTATTATCACAACGGTAAACATTTTATAACTACTGTAAGCGATTATCTTCGAAATCAGTTCTCCCTTTTCATCTAAAATTTCACAGAACGTTTCCCAAAATTTTGATTAGGTATTTTCTTTTCTTCTTAGAATGTACTCTAAACTCAAAAGTTTCCTTCTTATCTGATCAGTATTCATTGTTCAAATCTGAAGGGCAGATAAAAGTATTATTTCGATTGAAATTTTGATTTATAATTAATGATGCATTAACTTATAACTGAAATTTTTACCGTTCAATCAACTGGTATTGGTTCCTTTTAAGGATGTGGTAGATTGATATTCTGTCACAAAAGCCGAGATCACTTATAACTCACCATTGTAATTTTATAAAATAACTGTCGTTCCTTTCTCTCGCAAACAAAGTATAAAATAATACAACTCGCACGCGATTATTTGACGAAAAAATACTATATATTTGAACGTTAAATAACATATAAAGAATGCTGATAGGCACTCTTATATGTAACCACGTCTCTTCAAAAGTGAATTAACAAAGATATATCTTGCATGAATGGGCAAAACCAGCTGGTTAAAAGGGAGAGTTCTCACACAAACCAATCCGTCATAATTACATTGTACTACATAATTCCCCTATTCATTCTTTCTCACCCCCTCCTTAGATCCTCTTCTACTAAACGTAATCAACAATCGTTTGTCAATTGCAACTTTGTATTTATTTATATAATAAAATGAATCGTTTTTTCGTCAGACACTTTTCCTGACACATGATGCACAAAGCCTGCGATCTGCCGACCTGCATAAATTGCAAATTTGTATCTTCCTATATAACGCTACTTTTGACCACGAGGGTGTGCTTTACTAGGAGTAAAAGGCATGTGGAGAGTTCCTGTGCCTACATTGGCGAAGAAAATTGAGTTGGAATTAAAACTAGTTTTCGTACCCGCTCTTTACCCGCATCGGTGCCTTTTGTGTCCGAACCCGACCCGTACCCGCATGGAAGCACTCTATACCTGACCCGACCCGCAACTTTCGCTGCGGGTACCCGCGGGTCGGGTAGTTTACCGGGTATGCAGGGCTCTAGTTAGAACCACCTCATCTCACCATCGCGAAAATCGGCCACAAGATCTTTGCCTTGGTGTTGCGATAAATGAGTATTTGAATTCGTGTGGGAAGATAGACAAGCATCCATCATAGCAACGAGATTAAACAGACTATTGTTATTATTCATGGTGTAATAGAAATATTTTTATTTTAATGTGGATTTGTATTTATACGAGCATTCCTACGTTTTTTGAAGGGATATTTCTGCTAATAATTGTAAGTTTTTATTTATCGTAATTATTATTGATAGTAAGTTTTTATTTATCTTAAATTTTTTTATCTGTATTCATTTAAGATTATTCTGAAAACTTTTCCCCATGAAAAGGCCATTGAAAACCTCGTTGGCGATCAACAGTTTCACTCCTAGTGTCTAAAGATGAATTACTCTGAACTAGCATTATATTTTCGTTGATTTTAAGCAATATAAGTCAGTATTTTCATTAATGCAACAAAAGATACTATCAAACTTTTTACTACTTATATACAAAACATTTTTACGTTCTTTACTTCTGGCTGCCATTCTCTCAACTGTAAAAAGATTAAAGGTTAAATATAGAGACCCCCACATCACACAACAGCTGGTAGACACTTTTGCAGCTTTTTACGTCCATGTAAGCAGGAAGGTTATCATAATTATATAAAAGTTGGTTATAAAAATTTATTTTTATCTTCACTTATCGCTTTCAATAAGTGTGAGCAATGAGACGGATTGGTGTGTTTTCGTTTCTAAAGCTGATCTTAGGTCTATATCTTGAACTATACCGATTGCGACCATAAAACTAGATATTTATTCACTCCATTAAATTTTTAAAATATTCGTTAAAGCGGGTTATTAAAGTAAAGAGTGAATTTGATAAAGTTTATAAATGAAAATATTTTTTCATTGGCAAATTTGTGCTGCGTTATTGGAAACTCCCTCAAAAGGACCGAGAGATGGAGGGAGAGAGAGAAATTTTGCATTAACAGCATTTGTAAAATATGGTCATAGAATTATTTTTCATTTTAATAAAAATTTTTATTTTTTAACGAATGTTTTTCTTTCATCAAAAAAACAAAAATACTTAATTGCATTAAATTTTACGCCCCATCATTTTTGACGGGCATTTACGCTAGTAGGTGGTAAACTTTGATTCAATTGCCCATTTTCGACAATTCTTAGGGTGAGTGGCCTTAAAATTTGAAAAGCCCTCCCTTTCTTATGCTCTTCACCTGTTTATTTTATGTCGAAAGGGATGGTAAATCTCGCGCTGAGACTGATCTACTCTTGGGATGGGGGTGAGTGAATATTTCGCATTGTTTCAGCTAAAAGGCCCCGGAAAGTGTTGGTGCGATGGATAAATTCCAGCGATCGATAGAATCATTTCTTTGTTTTCATTGGCATTAGTCAAACGATTGCCATATGAAGCGTTTTATTTATTTTTTGCCACGATCTTTATGTTTTGACTCATTAGATAGTGTCATTTTGCAGTCTATTAAATTGTAGAAAAAGTGAAAACGTTGCTTGTACCGCGGTTTCGGATGCAACGAGGGCTTTCCTTTCTCCTCCTAAATTCTACGGTAAACTTGAAAAAATAATCCGCCGTGGTTGTTGTAGATCAACACTTTGACTGAATTAATTTCGGGAAATTTTTAAAAATTTTTATCAAACAATATGGAAGACATGTAATTAATGTTTAACGTTAGTCCCTAATGAGTTAATTTCAGTACATATTTTTATTTTGTTGTTGGTGGCAGTCATAAAAGATAAAATTTGAAATAATAATTACAGAGTTATACTCACATTTTCTATTGGATAAATAGATCACGTCCTCGACTATGTCGCGTAAATTTTCATAGCGCTGTCTCCGCACCGACCCCTACATCCGTGGTATAGCGCACTGTACTAACAAAAATTCTCCAAAACTTTTATTTTTTCCCCGAATGTCGCATCTACTGATGAAAATGAATGGTAGGGATAGACGGAAGTTCACAAGGAAGCACGCAGGAATAATCATTAGAACCGGCAAATATAATTCATATGTTACTCTTAGATGCGATGAGATTTTGATTAGGGTGCAGGGTTATCCCCTTGCTATATAGGCTTTTCAGGTCCTGCACGGTAGTAACATAAATGTAAATGTGACCCCATGTATTAAACAGGTCTTATAACTTCTCGTATCGTATGTTATATATCATCCTCATATCTTCCTCCTCAGCTTCGTCGTGGTTTCTCTCGTGTGACTTTGTTTCTATCCAGCGCGTCCGCGAATCGCTCGTGACGCGTATGGTGACAAGGATGTCGTGGCGTGGGGGGGATCAGCATGGCAGGGGGAAGGGAGAAGGTGGCGTAATGTGATCCTTTCCCCATCCCCTTCCCAGAGTCGTTGCATCGCATTATGTCAGGGTCGGCGTCTCTACCGGGGTTATGGAAACATGGCTGCGGAATGCGGCGTTGGTTATACGGAGCTTGAGGGCCACTTTGTGTCATCTTCGAGGGAGTAATGGCGCAGCCTGGTTCGTAGGGACACTTTTTTGCGCGTGGCAACGGTCCCGTGTTTTCTGGATCCTAATGAGAGTTTTTGTTGTCATACCTGACGTGAACTCCCTTAATTAATCGGGTTTAAAGAATTAGCCCTCGAGCCTAAATATTAAATGAAAATTTTGCAAGCCGGGAAATTTAGATCGCGAGCTCGTGTATGCTTTGCCTGTAGGTTTTCCCTATTGCTCTCCGAAAGCGCTGTACAATTGTAAAGATGAACCTATGCAAATCGAAAGTTAGAGATACGCAAAGAAATAATTTGAAATAATGGAAAATTCCAGCTGTAGAACCTTGAGCAGACGTGTAGAAATACCATCGGAAAGACAAATAATAGAGCGAGGAATGCTTGAATTTGCGGGAGTTCGTAAAAGTAGTATGCTGAGATCATCGTGAAAAAGTGAACGTTAAAGGAAAATAATGATAAGTTGAATAATAGAAGAATTAATTAACAGAAAAATTACCCCGCGTATAAAATGTAATTTATTAACTGGATGAGATTTCTTCATCGAATAATAGAAAATTCTAGTCATAGATGTTACACTGCCTTTTATTTATTGATACTGATGGTAATGTAATAGCTTCGTACAGTACTATAGTATAGTTCATATCTATTGAGTAGAATTGCCTGAGTTAAAGCTAGTTTGTAACCCACGATTCAGGGAGTAAGCATAAGCTGAAATTTATTAGTTATTACTGATATTTAGGGATAACTGTGATTATCGACGTGTCCTGTAAGGAGGAGATAAAAAAATCATCGGCTTAAGGAAGTTAACAAAATTCTGAGGAGGTGCCTGTCGAAGATGAACGATATCACTCATTCGTCCAATCGCTGAACTGCGAGGTTTGGGACCCCTTCGAGACTTTGGAATGGTTCAGCTTAGAGTTTAGACTCCTTTTGTTTACGGAAAATATAGTTTTAAGATGTGATAAAAGGGAAAGAGAAAGAGATAGGAAAAGGTTCCAGCTGATAGACGACTTGAAAGGGAAAGAATACACGAAGAAGTGTGGAGAGCCAGGTTTAACTGAGAAAAACAAGATGTAAAAGTACACTCCATACATGGAATACACAGATATTTAAAAAGCTTTTTTAATGGGAAATACGTATGGAACTGTATCGAAATATTAGGCGATTCTCGAATTTTTATTCCCGAAACTATAAGCCGTAATTATATGGTCTCGAGGACTATCTTGTAGTAAATGTTGTTCTCTATCCCAATACTTTTTTAAATCTATACCTTTCAGATCATATAAGAGCTAGTGACATAAGGCGTTTTGCTATTACCACTACGCTGGTAAAGAACGCCTAAAAAAAAAACCACTGGCCTGTCTACGGACAGACTACCAGATGAGTTGTAATAACAGCGATTCAGAGCTTTCCCGATATGCTAGGTTATGAAGTGTAGAGGAATAGATGGTAAACGGAAACTACTCGAATAATTCACGATGTACGTGAAATAGATCAGAAAAACATGAATCGGTTAATACTACTGTTCCATTTTCCCAGACGCGATGGGACGGGCTATTTGGGATTTTCGTAAGGATATCGGTAGGGTGCGACGGCACGCCAGCCATGTGCTTACGGCGGCTTGTAGGATGATAATGTAAATGTAAATGAATCTAATAAGTGACCTACATTAATCTTGTAGCCATAATTTGCTACAAAGAATCCGCTCTCCGAGGTTACTCAACCGTTTTATGGCCGCATGGATTTCCTTTATCGTCCGTGCGAGAGGAGACGTAATTCAGCGTTCTGTTAGACCAAAGGCCCAGTCAGCGCTCGATAACTAATTTTCGCACACGACCGAACGATTTAATAACGAGGTCTTACTTAAGCAGAGGAATGCGGGATATTTGAAATATCGGAGTACGTAATTTTATTGGCCGGCGTGGAATTCGTTTCGGTCCTGTAGTAGAATGTTTGGGCGCGTACACGTTTTGGGTTTCACGTGCTGGATAATTAAAGTCTCGGCTTCGAATCTCCGTTCGCGAAAATCGTTTGCAGCCCACTTGTGCCCGCAATATCGCAGCACGATATTCGACCATATTCCAGCTAATTGCTTCCGGGGACGTAGATTGGATGAGCGGTATGAGGATTTGGTTTACTACGCGCATGTATCGGAGCTTTGGACCGAATTGGAGAGGAACATACGCGATTAATGCACGGATCTGCAGCATTTCATAGGCGAAGTGCTTCTTGGAAAAGTTTATCAACACACCACCGGCACCATATTAATTTATGCCCACTGGTAAAATCGGAGCAATGGAAAAAGTGGTCGTTCCCTTATCTTAAAATCATGGGAAATTATGCACATACATAATATATGCAACTTTTTTATGGAATAAGATGCGGAAACTCCGACTCCGGTGCCGATTTCCACCCAGAATAATACTTATGACTGTGTCAGTGGTTGAGATCTTCCCTTTTTGCAGTTTTTCGGATGCTATTTATGTAGGAGAGTGCAGACACATTCGCCCCATAATTAATCATCGTTGCACATTTCGAATTACCCGAGTACCTACTGTATGAGTCATGAAGGTCGAGATATGACGGATAAGGATTATCATTATCCTAAGCTGTTACTATTCCTCTTGCATTCCTATATTACACAATACTTCGAAGCTGTGCTTTATCGGCGTAATTTTTTCTTCGCCTTACGCTCCCGACCACGTCGACTCGTTCTTCCGTAGAGGCCTCATTCGATTTAGACTCGTAAATTAATCCGGGACGCTAATCTGAAATTTAACAAATAAATTTCTCCTCTCTCGATTTAGATTTTGGACCCAGTTCCGAGCTTGGTGTCGTCGTCACCCTTACGATTGCGTGAAAAGCTCATCGATCCGTGTCATCCGTTAGCAGGGCTGACGTGGCACCCCGATCATTTATCGTCTCTAAAAATTAGCGTTTTTTAAAAACGTTCGCAGTTTGTCACTCTACAGAAGCATTTTTCGGCTTCCGTGTATTCCTGCAAGCGTATTGCCTTCCTCCAAAGTTAAGTTGAATTTTCTATCGCCCTGCAGTTGCGGAAGCATGTCTTTATCGATTTTCAGAAGGTACGTGGAGATTCATGCACATATTTTTGCGTTTAAATAGCCTCCTGTTCCTCCGTCCTCTGTCCATTCTCCTCAGGTGTTGTTGGATGGTTCTGTTTTAGTAGCATTTTGGGAAAAATGAAGCCTCGGTTACGTGATGAGACAAAACACGATGGTTTTAAAATTATCAAATTGACAGAGGATTTTCTGAAGGACAAATTTCTGCGTTGAACATTTTCCTACATTCAATATATTGTTGACGACATTAAAAGAGAAATAATCGGTGAATTAGGCAATTTCAAAAATTTATAAGTTGAATAAAATGAGATTGAGCATTCATACTTAATTTCAGAAAAATTTCTAAACTATCTCGTAGCAAATTAAGATTTTTGGTGCGTTTGCACTTTCTTTTTTATCGCTTATGACGGGTCTCGTAATAGCAAACATGTCAGACAGGAGCGTACAAAATATGTGAGGTTTAGTAGTCAGCAAATATAACAAATCACTGTAACTATTGTCAGATGAATCATTAATACCAATTCCTAAATACGTATTTATATCGAACTCGAAAGTTTTCTGGGAAACATTGTCATAATGTGTTCACTTGTAAAATAGCTATCAATAACGAGTCTTAAACAGTTTCAGGAGTGTGAGTGCGAGTGTTTGCACACACACACATGATTGTTTATCTAAGATTCGTATAAGGCGTGCCATATCTCTTTCGTGTAGCCAAAAAGGAAGAAGGTTAATACCCGATCTGTTGTGTGGCCACGGAATCGTGACTGGTGTGTTCAACTCAATTCGTAATCTAAACGTGACGGGATAGTTATTTTGTCACGTTTTTTACAACAGAACTACGCTTTCACGCTCAGTAGGTTTCGTAATAGATAAATAGATCGTCTCTATTAAGGCGAGCCTGAGATCATTTCCACGCGCGGTCCTAGATTTCAATGAATGAGACATTTGCATCACGTGAGATTCAATTAATCTGGTGGTATTTATTGCGACGGAGGTGCTTTCGCGCCTGAACAAACAAAAGGGGAGGTATGTTAAATGGGTTTCTAAAATGTGAGCCCTTCCCATTTATGGCTGTAGCGGCGATGTAATTCACAGGTAGAGTGAGAGAGTTAGCTTTCAAACTGTTGCTATGCCGCGTTAGCCGACGTATGGGAAAACTTATTTACATATATAATTCTATTGTTTGCTGCCAGATGGCTCTAGTGCCACCCTCTTTTTAGGGACTCCAGTCACGGATGCATAATGCGTAAGGATAAGTCACCGTCTTCTTTGAATTGGCACCTATCTCGCTGGAAAAATCTTCCCTTTATTTTGCATGCACCTTCTGAGGTTCTTTAGGAACCTGCGCTGCAATAATGAAAGATTTGATGAGAGATTCTTTTGACTTTTCCTATGCGACGACGGCAGAAATTTATCCATTCGGAGGTGTGGCTCGCTTATGTTGTTGACTGAAGTTTCTAACTTATTCCTTCCGCTCTCCTCTTTAAAACTTGAAAAGCAATAAATCATTTTATTTTTTGTGTTCACGTGTGATGCAATTTATCTAGAAAGTTAAGCGTTTTAAAGCGGATATGTTCCAAACACCCCTCCTGGCGATATTTTTCGGTATTCCGACTACGTACCATGTATTACGTCTTACGTCGGCTCTACTCTTTTAATTAAGTTCAAATTATTCGAAAACTTTGAAATTTCTATGGCTTTTTAGGAGCGGGGAATATTTGAAAATAAAAAATTTAAGAAATGCCAGCGAAAAATGGCTTTGTATTTTATGTGCTTTCATTTCAATTATAATATGCAATAATAGTTCATAACTTTCTCTTCCATTTCGATTTACTGAAAAACAAGGAATGAATACAGTTGTAACGTAATAAACATTTTAAGGCTGAAGCGTTTTGAAAAAATTCCTATAGATTTGATAACAGTGAGTTTTGTGCATGTAAACTTGTGTTAATCGTTCTCGAGAAAATTCAAAGTTTGCTATGATTTGCTACATCTGGGCAATGAAAACAGATTTGATCAGTGTCCTGATATGGCTCACGTATTTGATTCACTTTTGTATTCGTCTTGTTATGCCATAAAAATCTTACGAAGATAACAGTCATTTTACGGGCTGCTTTAAATTCGGAGATAAAGAAAAATCTCATTCACGCGAACTTCTATTCTGTATAAGCCCTTTGGGGGAATAAAGGCATTTTAAATTATTTTAACGCCAAACACACTATTGTGTAATTTATAATACATATTAGCTCGCTTTAGTTGTGGAAACCGCCGCTAGAAATATCTGCGAATTGAAATTCGATGAGCGAAACGTGCGACTAAATTGTAACGTTGAATGAAAATTCAGTTACCGCGCAATTCATAACTCATCAATACTCGTTCGAGAGCGACACGCCATCTTCCGTTATTCATCCACGTGTTACCATAACGACGATCTTTCTTTTCCGTCTTTCTGGCTGGGTTCAGGTGTTACCTCAATCCCACGAAATTGGTCAATTTTGCCTTTTTCCATTTTTTGCTCTTTATTTTTGCTCGCCTCCTTGCATTTTCAGTTCCCGCTCGGAAATTCCGAATTCTAACGTTAATTCGACGCAGTTTGAGAATTTTCAGATGAAACCTCGCGTTTGAGAAATTGAGAATTGGGTTCGCGACAAAAGCCCCAAAACATGAAATTACGGAAAAATCCCTACTTGTCATTTTAAGGCGTTCTTTACCATCGAAGCGATAGTAGCGGTACGCCTAATGGGCACGTCTGGTCCGTCCGTCCGTCCTAAGCCGCTGGACGGATTTTAATTAAACTAAGTGCGAGTGGTCCTTTTTGAAATTTATCTCCCAATTGTGACTTGGAACTGAATCCGTTAATTAGATCTTCCATTTTATATATGAACTTAAATAAACTTATACTCGTATCTCGTTAAATGGCATCCGTCAAACAACAATTTTATACCATATTTTTCTCTCCCCTGCTCTTATACGGTCTGTGAAGTATAGATAAAAAATTATTCGAATGGAGAACAGACAACATTTACCGCAAAAAAGTCCGCGACTTAGTTTTTGAGATAACTTTTCAAGAACCACCCAATCTTTCGATGCCGCTTTATACGTATTTCCCATAAAGAAAGCCATTGAAATCTCCGTGTATTACATTTATGGAGTATACTTTTCCATCTTGTTTCACTGATGTTTACGACTATAATTTTTTTAACAAATAAAAATGTTGCATTTTGAAATAGCTTGCGTAGTATAAAAAGTTGAACTGCTAATGCTAACCGTCGTTAGTATAAACAGTTAAACGAGTAATTCGTACCATAGTAATTTAAACAACAGAACGGGTAATTTGTACCACCACTATTGTATAAAATGGTAAACTGTACCGCCAGTACTATAAACATTTGAATAGGTAATGTTAACCATCGCTCGTATAAACAGTTTAAATAAAACAATATACAAAATCGCGTGCAGAAATACAAAGAATCCCTCGAATTAGATGGCGCTTGGGTACGTGATATGTTTAAATGGTTAATTTTTAGCGTCGTTATGATTTGCTTCAATTGCCATTTTGAGAGTGTGTGTGGTACTTTAGTCCGAGCAACAATCAACCAAAAGCAATTACCTAAAAATGCTGTAGTAATATTGTTATGAAAAACATAAATGTCCTACCTTGTTTATAGTACTTGTGGTGTGATATACCTGTTCATTATTTATACTACTGGCGGTACAACTTATCCGTTCAATTATTTATCCTTCTGGTGGCGCACATTACGTGTTCCATTGTTCGAAGCGGGATTATTTACCCGATCAGTTGTAGATACTAGTGATGGTATAAATTACTCCTTAAATTGTTCATATTACTGGCGACAAATTTTATCCGTCTAATTGTTTATACCAGCGATGGTCAACAGTACCCGTTCAATTTTTAGCCTATTTTCCAGAATGGAAATAGGCTTATAGTTTCGTTGTTGTGTCTGTCTGTCTGTTTGTCCGTCCCCCCCTATTAACTTTTGAACCAATAAACCTATTTCCATGGCACTCGTTGGAAATATCTTGCTGTTGGGGCCGAGCTCCCGAGGATAGATTTTGTTGCGAAGTTTGTAGTCTCAGCTTCGATTCCAGAAACTATCCGTCCCATTTGATTTACATGGGAAATCTGAAATCCATCGTGCAGGGTAACTTTCTCTTGTACATTAAAATAACTTACAATTAGTATTGTAATATCGGAGCGAGTTTTGTACTACTCTCGGAGGAAATGAATTAAAATTCTAATTTTTATCGTAGTTGTTATCACTCATTACGAGAGTCGCCATTGCAACGTCTATTGTTGGATTCGAATTCGGTATATTCTAGTAGATACACGCGTTATTTTTGCCGCACAAATACGCGTGATCAATTTAATATTCCGTTCGAATGTATTTGTAATATTTTATAACGCTAAAATATGAAATTTGGGAATATCAAAAGCAATAAATCCACGGTGATTTTAAAGCTATTAAAGGCAATACACGTATTGAATAAATGATAAAATGGAAAGTAGGCATCATAAGTTCCGTTTGGATCATCTTGTTATACTATGTAAGTTGGTTTAAAAAGCGACCCGTTTAATTGTTTATTCTTCTGGTACTTATCATTACCCGTTCTATAGCTTTGACTATTGGAGGTACAATTCGCCCGTTAAATTGTTTATACTATCGATGGTTAATATTGCCCGTTAAATTGTTTATATTATGTAAGTTATTTCAAAATGCAACCCGTTTAATTGTTTAAAAAATTATAGTGGTAATCATTAGTGAAAAATGACAAGTGGGACTTTGGTCGCAATTTCATATTTTTGGACTTTTGTCGGGTGCGGCTTCTGTCAGTATCCTCTATGAATTGTATGGTATTTCTAGTTTTTTATGGGTACCTTCTCACCTGACAGGAATTTTTGAACTAGTTCAGATCATGAGTTTTCATTTATTAGGCGTAATTTATCAATATCGCAATCAGTTACACGAAGAGAGGAATTTTAAAATTCATGTTACTCACATTCGTTTAAAACTTTTTTTCAGAAATGTACTCCTTCGATAGTAAGTTATCGATTAATAATTATGCCCACCATAAAGAAAATCTTCTGAACTCTTCTCTGAAGAAATTTTTCTTTTCAATAAAAATGCTTCATTAATTAGTTGCTATTATACATGTGGTACTTAGAATTTCAAATTCAAATATTGAGATTGGAATTGCTTTGAAGATGGTGACATTTCGTAATTTGCCCTAAATAATGCAAGTTACTAAAGGAAGATCGATTATAAAATGAATTAATGAATAATTTTATGTCCTTTCGGATGAACCATGTAAAGATTTCAGGGGAAAGGGACAATATCTACAAGAGAGCTATATTCGAGGTGTTTAATTTTACGTTGGAATCGATTATTACGACAAAATCATCCACAAATACGCTTTGTTTCTATAGAAACCAAACCGTTTCATTATAGCAGAGTCAACATTTATCATAATTTTTATCCACACACATTCCGCTCCGTTATAGTAGCACATACGGAGAAATAATAACTTGAGGCACTTACGTAACTTCCGCGTACTCACTTGATTTAAATCTGCAGGTGACGATGTATCATTTCAATGACACAGTTTTGTTATTATTTTGTTTGTGTTAAAGTTCTGTTAAAGTACAATACATTAAATTGGATATCTATCTCCTGCAGGTGTTGCCGAACCTTATAACCTTAGGTTAGCCTTATTACGCTTGGAGAGGCCAAGGGCAGGCGACGCGGGACAACCCAATGTAGTATCGGATCGCCTCTTCTAGAATTGGACAAGACGCATCAGCCGGCCTCATTATGTCCCCGCTTCGTTGAATTGGACGGAATTGTTAACTATTTTAAAATAATACCCAATAGTTTGACGTTGTTTGCAAACGCCACCAGTTGTGAGATAGGATAACAAGGATTTTTAAAAAATTTCGCTGACCATAAAAAATATCAGTTTGGGCGGCTTAAAAAAATCCGATTGTTCTAGGCGAACAATGATCACGACGCTCTAACCGTCGTTGTGACGTTTATAATTTTCAACAGATCTTCGATTGTTCATAGTGCGGACTGATCGAACTGAGGGCGTTATTAACAAAAATTGCAAAGTGGTGCTCAAGTTCTTTCGTTCTGACGCTCGGAGTGATTCAGTTGTTTCGAGAGTGCCCCGTGTATTATGGGATGTTGCTAAAGGGTAAGGAAGACCTTTTAAGACGGCCAATGGAGTCCTGTCTCGTCTGTCACGTGAGGCCGAGGAATTCGCCGTTAAATTTTGGCGCTCTGGAAGCGTGGTGAGTACTCGTATAAATTTTTTGCTGAGGTGGTGGTTTTTTGTTTATTTTCGGTTCGGTGCACGCGATCGTCCCCTAGGCGATCAGAGGGTTTGGAAGCGCGTCACGATTACGTCCTATGGCAACGGTTAAAGGTGAATGACAAGTGACGCGAGACAAAAAGCGCCGCCCGAGGTATTAAACTTTGGTCAATATTAACGGACGTCTTTTGTCATAACGCGCGGTGTGACTTTATGTTCTTGCGGTGTTAGCCCCAAATGTTCTAGAAATTTTGGGTGCAATGAATTTTTTTCGTTGATTTTTAATCCTCGTCATCTCATATAATTTGTCAGCGTATCATTGGTGTATTATAGACTTTTTAAGTTTATTGGTTATATATCACTCTTAAAATTATTCATATATATATATATATATATATATATATATATATATATATATATATATATATATATATATGAATAATAGAAGAAATGAATATTTGGACCCTTCGGCAATTATTCAGGCAAATTAAGCCCTTTTAGCCAAACTTTATTTTGCTAACGTATTCAGGTATTATCTTCCGTCTGCATTTAGTAAATGTTTCATAAGTTGACAGAAATGATCAGTAGTTTAAAAAGAAATCAGATGATCTTTTGAAGTTGAATTTAAGTCTTCATCTTACTGAAATTTGGAAACAATTATTTCTGTATCGTTATCGAACTCTTCTACTTTCAGATGGATTGTATATTTAGATTAATTCACCCACAATAACGCTTTCGGTTACTTTCGAGCAGAATTCATTTGACCAAAAATTTAATAGTTTTTCTACCCACATATTTGTTGTTCCTCTCTCGAAGGATTATAAAAGCATTTTTTCTTTATTTTTTAAAAGTAAATCATCTATAAACTTGACAAGTTCGTTGGTTGGCGTTAAATAATACAAAAAATAATGGTATTTGAATGTTGTTTTAGTTTTGTTATCAAGGAGGAGGAAGTTTTATCGAATTAAATTTTTTCCTTTCATTTATCTCAAGGTTTATTCAGTATTAGTTACGGTAAACTGTTTCATTTATGGCGAAAGAAAATAAGCTCAATGCCAGTTTTCTCCACTAACTTCGACATGAGGTGATAAAACAGAATTTACGAGATGAATGGTTAGTTGCTTTGCAGGAATTTTTGAGCGCTGAATTTGTGAGCGTTTTCCTTATCTAATGAAATAAATATTTAAATTCACCTTTCCTTTTCAATTTGTAATTCTCATTGAGGGTCAGGCCGGTGTTCAATTTCCAACACCCCTGCGTGTCCGTGTGCCATCATGAGAAGATATCACACTCTTTCATAAATTAACATCAGGGCCTAAACTATTAACTTTTTCATCTTTGCTTCGTTAACGATACCGTGATTATTATCTCTTCCTCTGTCGTCGTTTCTTTGTCTTTATAGTTTCGGGCATTTATCCGATCACATCAAAACACATTGGTCACGATAAACGCCGAGACAGGATGGAAGGTTACGATCGTTTACAATATATTTTTTTCAGAGAGGTTCATATAGAATTAAATCTAATCTACCTTCCCTTCGCGTCAGGGAAAAAGTAATAGACATCAAGAAGATGGCGATATCACTATACAAATAAGTGACAAATAAAATATTGTCCCGTATTGTAATTTAATGCGAACCTAGCGGCCGCGAAAGTAGTTTTAACGACGCTAAAAGGTATATGGCATTGCTAACTCTTACAGCCATAAGACGATCGAGGAAACCATTTGCGTATTTCAGATAATAAGTGGCCGTCTTCAGTGGTATCTTACCGGTCGTCGAATCTAGTTCCAGTAGATTACTTGTAAGTACGGCTACTATGTTGTAGACATGGTTTGACGAGCAGTTTCAGCCCTATTCGAGTTGCCTTCGTCTTCTATCCGGTGTGCATTGTAAGATGGCATTAGTAATTTATTTCATGAAAGCTAAAAATGTCTGATTTTGTTGAATCGAATCACAATTTCAGGAAATTTTTAAAGCAGGGTGTGCGGTTCCGTGTGATTTCTCTAATGTATCATAGTTCGAGGAGGGCAAAAGACTTCATTAAACCAGCCGGTAGACACTTTCGTGGTTCATTTTTTTCGCTTTCTCGCTTGACGCCGGCAGAAAACCTAAGTTTTGTACGCAATGGTACGGCAGGTGGTAGTAAAAAATAGAAAAATCTTTTCGTTTTTGAAAACGTTCGATATCGTTGAAGGAAGCAACCGACGCACTTAAGCAAGACTCGGATTTATTTCCGAAACAAATGCAACCCTCGGTTTTATATTAAACAGGCTTAAATCTTTGGACCTTATGATCAGAACTTGTATGATTCGGAGGGTCTCAGCCGTTTCGCGCGCCGAAAACCCTACAAATGAACCGTTTTATAACTTTCCATGTTAAAAAAATGTGACAAAGAACGTAATTTTGACAATAAGGCAGATTTGCTTTGAAGTAATCTCGTCCGATATAACGTTTTAAATTAATGAAAGCACAATCAAATTTAAATTTGTATTTTTCGAAGCTATGTATAGTTATTAGTTGCCGATGTTTCTTTCCATCGAACTTGAAACATACTCTGTCATCCAACTCTTGTCTTCTCTTTATGCATTCATGTAATTTTACCATAATTTTACTTGACTTTTGCGCATTAAAAATGCCGTTCTTCATCGATTCCCTTGTTAACCAAGAATCCTGATTTTTTTTGCTATCGTCATGACACTGGCTGAGAGAACGGTAATCCGCTTTAGTATGTCGCTCGGCGCGTGACATTTTGGTGGGAAAGTGGGAGAAGACGGTTTGAGAGAGAGGTCCTTTCGTTGGGATATTTATCGAAGTGAAACGTGTCGCGTGATGTAACGAAAACATTTGCGTTCTTTCCCACGGATGCGTGTTTCGCGAATCGGATTGTATATGTTTCGGCAGAGGAAGAAGGTCCTTTTTGTTTGTTTGTAGTGTTCCAGGGCGGAAAAGCGAGAGCGAGCATTTTATTCTGCGAATATTATTCTCTTCTCTCTCTCTCTCTCGAGCGAGTTTATCGCCTGGGGGCAGACGTGTTATCCAACGTTCAGCTCGCTTATCTCGGAGGAGCTTTGACTATTTCACACCCCTTTTTTTCGTGGTTAAAATTTTTCAAAGCGGCCATGTCGTGACGCGATTAACCGCAGAATCGCAGCTACCCACTACTGCTCGTCGCGAAAGAAAAAAACGATGAACGAAAGAAATCCCATTTTCGGAGATTCGGAAGTTCGCATCGACGTGCACTTGGAAAAGGGGTTGTAATAGGCATGCGAGAAATCGAAAAAGGCGAAATCTTTTGCGACTCCGAGAAAGAGCGTCGAGAACTGGCAGTTCAAAACGATTCGGGAAAACACTCGAGAACGAAGTGGTTTATTTTGGGCTCTGTTTTGATTATGTGAAGTGCTATTAATGGTATTTATCTTTATTTGCTAGAGGTATCTTTAAAACAAACGACGACCAAGTTAGAAATCCTACGAATGAGGTTAATTCAACTTCCATGCCGAAATTAATCGGTGCGGAATGACATTAATTTAATCTTAGATTCTCGATGAAGGTTTTTTTTATGGTGGAACGTCATAATTTCACTAAGTTGTGGTCATAGCCCTCTCTGGAATTTATTTATAGGCTGGTTTCCAAGAGAAACAGCCTTACTATAGAGCCTGTGTCGCTTCGCTGTCACATTGTCGATTTTGATTTAAAAAAATTATTACTTTGATCAGACACATTTATTTGACAAAAGATGTAAACTTCTTTCATCGTAAATAGAACAGAAGATTCTATTTATTATTAACCTGTATTTGGATTAAGGATAATTATAATTTAATTTTTTAATTTTCCAAGTGATGTGATAAATAAAAATAACTGACCTTGCTAAGTTCTTTTAAACATCTTTCTTCGTAAACATTACAGAATAAACAGGCTCAACATAAAGACATAAATCAACATAAATGTAAACAAACAAAATGACATAATATCGTCAAGGGGCTCTATTTTAATCTTATACTATTTAAAATGTTTTTCGCTTGGCTTAAAGAAATTAATTTAATTAATTTTTTTTAAACGATGCTACAATAACGAATAAAATGGTTCTTTAATTCAAAGGGGAAAGGCTCACTGATTCCTCAAAAACGTTCGAAATCCATGTAAACAAACAAAATGACGTAATATCGTCAAGGAGCTCGCGAGTATGCACCCAATATTACCACTCGCTCAAATGAGGTGGCCGTAGTAACTGACAATTCTCATAGTTTAAAAGTCTCGTTTTTTCGCATTAAAAACGGATTTTCCGGGAAATTCGGAATGTAATTGAATTTTCACGGTAACCAAAATGAACTTCTTTCATTTTCAAACACAACCGTTTAGGTCCCGACTTCGTATCTTGATTTTAATTAATTTTAAAATGCAATTTTATAATGCCCGAAACTGATTCCAGTGCTTTTCTTATGGAGTGCGGGAGTGTCGGAAAATCCCCCTTAAAAAAGAAAGTATTTAACGTTTTCGGTCGAATTTAGTACCGTTAAAGAACAGGAGATTTCCAGATCTTTTCAAATTATAGATGACGAAAATAACCCAAACAGCTTCCCAGTAGGCTATAACCAACCTACCAAAAAGTTTGCCTACGACAATTACGGTAATATAATATAAGATGAAATGGTCCTGTCTCTCTCTGTGTGTGTGTGTCCCCCACTAACAACTTTTGCACCAATTGACCGATTTTCATGAAACCTGGTATAAGGCTCGTGCTGCCAGGACCCACCTCCGGACTATATTTAATTTGGCGAAGATTGAAGTCCCGGGTTCAATTCCAGGAACTTTTTTGTTTTACATAAGAAATCTCAAATACATCGTGCAGGGATGTTTTCTTTAATACATTAAAATATCTTAAAATCGTGATATCGGAACGCGGTTTGTACTGTTCTAAGAGGAAAAGAATGTAGATTCTAATTCTTATCACCAAACTTTGATAATTGATCGTATTTTCTTGAATTTCTACTAAAACATAGCGTTTTTGCGTTTTAAAACGCATTTTATCAGATTGTTGCCATGGATACGATTATTACCGAACTCGACTGGAACATAGACGAGTGAACACATGAGTAATTTTCTTTTCCACTCGACTACCCTTCAGCTGTGGACAGTTGATCCATACATATCTATTGCCGTATAAACAGTAACATTTATTAAATTCGTTTATTTATTCGTTTATTTGTTTTTAGTATTTTAAATCTGATAATGCTCTATTAATTTGTTTTCCAATTTTTCTCTATCATTGATAAATTATAAATTACAAGTGGTATTTATAGTATGAGAATTCCTTGGAATGACTAACACATACAGATACATTTCCTGACAGTATAAGTAATCAATTCGGGGCGTCAGCTTTGGGAAACCAGCCTGCATTAGTCCTGGTTTGGACTTCTTGTTCTTATTCCTGCACCGCTATACTGCCATTGCAACTCCCATTGTTGCCGCGTTGGCGAGTACAATGCCTTCATATGGGAAATATTCATCATAATTTGGTTTTCAATTGTTATACACATTCGTTTTTATTTTGCTTACATGACAACTAATAAGCTTTTCATTTTATTTTCCATTTTGCATCGCGTTTAGTTCTCCAAATCAAGATAATAAAGCTATATAATCAACATTTATTTTCTTATATTCGTTGAATTTAGAATGAATCATAAATTTGTTTATTTACGCTTAGATTATGACATAATGCTTAGCTAGGATCTACATCTCGAACTATTTTGATTAATACCGTAAAACAATTCATTCACCACATAATATTCAGGATCAGTTGCGGAGTAAATTAGCGGAAATGGGTGCAGCGTATTTTTTTACTTTCTCATATACCTACTATATAGAGAAAGTATTGTAATCGCGAAAAAAACGACTTCGAGATTTTGACGGAAATACACGTTTTATGTCCCCAAGTCCAAAAAAGTGGTTTTCGCCAAGCCATCTGTCTGAGTGAGGCCCTAGCGCCCAGACCAGGGATGGAAAATACATGGTACGCATGCCTGAAGTGACACGTTTGCGATTTTACTTGGCACGCGTAATCTTGCATTTTATGTATAAAATATCAAGTTTCTCAGAGGAGTAGACTTGTGGCACGCGAAAAATTCCGATGATACACAAAAATCATTTGCCATCTCTATCCTAGACGCTCCAACAAAATCAGTTAATCAACCAATTACAATTCGTATTTAGGCACACCATTACCCATAATAGAAACTATGAGGAGATGAACATTATAGGGCAACAATGAAGGGTAGTTTATTCATCTTGCTTTTCACAAAATTTCGATTTATTCAAAAATGGCTTTGAAGATTTTGATTAAAATTCACTAAGTTAAAGAACTTGAAGTCATAAGCAATATTTCTCAAAAAATAAATATGTGGCGTCCAGCAATATTATAATAAATCGATTTTTAGGCTCAGCTCTCCCTAGCTATCTAAAAAATATCGGTCCAGCAATATTGCCTCAGCGCCTATGTGCCTTCGCCAATCTGCATAATACTTGATAATTATGTATGGCAAAACTATTTATCGAAATTGATTTTTACATATATTAAAATACTAGCTTATTTTACCCCGGCTTCGCTAAGGGAAGTTTAAGTTAATTTCCTCTTTATTTATAAGATATTGAATACATGAATACCATTTACGTGCAGAAGTCATTTTCTGCGGCTTTGTAGTTTTTGTTTTTGGTATTAGGAGTTTCATCCAGCCAGGAAAGAGTGTAGCGAGACTAGATGCATACGTAGCATGCAAGATAGTTTGTGCAATGTATATTGTACAGATGTTTCGCATTTGAATGCTTCTGATTCGAAACTTGGGCATTCGCACCTCTGAAATTATCTGCCTTCGCCCAATTCAATCCATTTGTCTCCTTATGTCCTATTCTGCCTCCCGCCCTCTTCTCCTCCTTCGCTACTTTAGAAATTTATTTTAAACTATACGAATTATCCCGTTTAAAACGGGCTTTATAACGAAACAACATAAAAAACAAATAAGACCATTTTTATTATAAAATTATAGTATAGCAATCCTACCAAATTTGGTTGAACTGGCTGAAGAAACGGCTGAGATATTGGGCGTTACGGACAGAATGACCAGGTGACCAAGAGAACAAGCGTTTCATACGAGCAGTAAAGTGATGTCGGTGAAGGAAAAGACGGATACAAAGACTGCCGTAATTTCCGAGGAGTGCATCATAACAAACTCTCCGACCTATTCTGTTTGCTTATACTTCGAATCGACGACCGATATCTCAAATCCGGCCACGAAACACGCCACGCACGCAATCAGAAACGAAGAAGTCGATTTCGATAACTACCGCAATAATGGACAAATTTCTTGGTACAAATTAGATATGTGAATGTGCAGATAGCGTTGAAGGTTCACATCGTGCTGGACTCGACCCAAGAGATTGAATCCATCTGGACCACCTCCGCTTGCATTAACTTTAAAATTTGGAGTTCGAATAATGGTATCGAGAATCAGATTCCAAATGCGAGCCTGTGTAATGGGGCAAGTCTCTTAGTGAAGCCACGCCGACATCATTGAGGCAGCAGTCCTTGCTACTGATAGAAAAGTGCCACTCACCAACTCGGTGCATCGCGGAGTAACGTGTAGATGTAATATTGCTGACGCCAAATTGCGGCTTACCATAATATTTGAAAAGAAAGCAATTTCCAAGAAGACCAGCCTTAGCATTGATAATAAATAAATAACAGGGTCAAACACAGGCCAATATTGAGTTCTTCATGATGCGGTCCCATAGAATCATTTTGTCAGTAATTTGAAAATAATAAAACCATACGGCAAACCAACGACCAGGAATATTGTTTGCAGAGAATTTTTTTATGATAACAATTAAATTTACTGTAATTTTCTATTCTAAAATAAATTTGTGAGTTGTCTACGTTCACCTGCATAAAAATGTAAAATCTTAATGTTTCTGCAAATATTCCGCTGCGGGTTCAGTATTAGTCATAATTTAAATGCATTCCTTTAATCGATATATCGCAAAACTCCATGCCAATTAAGGACTAACGAAGGTTATTCCCTGAATAAAAGCAGAAAATTCAGTTTTTCGGACACCTTGCATAAATTACCTTTTCAGTACTCGCCAAGATTGCTTTTTTATTAATCTTTTCTTCATAAACATGGTCGACTAATAATTTCAATGGATGAAAATTCAGCACGGTATTTTTTTTTGCTTTTACAAACTTGGCTTTCGAGGAAATGGCTCACAAAGCCCGCAGGAGAAGTAATCCCCATATTCTGATAAACGAAGATCGACTTTTCCATTCAAATGTCATATCGAAATTTGAAGTTATTTTTTGTTTTAGTCCGGGATCAGCTTATTCAATAGCGATGCTTCGATAGGCATAAATTTATCTTGCTTTTGTTACCGCGAAGCAAAAAACGCGCGCTCAAGTCTCCCTTGGTTACTCCGTCGCTAATCTCATTACTCCGAATTAAAACCCACTTCCTCTCCTATCTTATCTTCGCCTTGTTTCGCGTAGTGCTTATTAAATTCTTTGAATTGCCTTAGTCTGTAGTTCCCTACCTATGCCACGAGTCTTGAATACATTTCTCCCATGCACATTTCTCAGTTACGTCATCGATTGAGATATTTTTGATATCCTGCAACGACTTTCGCTTGTTTCCTTCTGTTCAACGACACTGACATTTAAAATTCCCCTAGTTCTCACTTCCCTAAACATGCCCTCCTCGGATAAAAATTTCCGGGATTGTGTTTTTAAAAGTAAATAAAAAAGAACCGATTGAGTTTACGGATTCCTTTCGCTTCAAAATGGCTTCCTATTCCGCGGCGGAGTCGGTCATTAAGGCTGCAGTCTCCTCTATCGTACGGCCGTTCTACGTGTTCTCTGGCTACATCTTACCCTCCTCTTTTCTCTCTCCTTTTCCCCTCGTCTCCTTTCTCTCTCTCTCTCCCTTTTCCTCTCCTCCTCTCACTCCAGCATCTCTCCCTCCATGTCTTCATTATCGTCGCATAACATGCCGCGACTCAGCGGGTCATCGGCGGAAGTTATCTTCCCATGCGCTGTTGCCGGTTCTATTCCCCTCTCTCCTCCCCCTTCCTCCATTGAAGGTGCGCGCTAAGGAGCATAGGGATTACTATTATCAATTGCAGCGTCCGCCGCCGTCGTGAGCATGAGGCTCCGCGGACGACGAATGGATTCGAAATCGGTCTCCGACGCGGTCTCATTTAGTTGACGGCGAATAAGATCGACTTCCGAACGCGTTACGCATGAAAATCGCGGAAAACCTTAGATGCGCGCATGTAAAAAATATGTAATGCCGGTACATTGGTTCTGGATCGTGGCGAAATAGGACAGAGCTCGATTATAACGATCTGCGGTCCAGATATTAAAAATGCGGACTATATTAGAAACGAAAAGAAAAAAATGGATAATGCGAAGGATAACTGTTAACGTGAAAAATTTCCGGAAATTATTTTTCTTGCTGCTGAAGCGGCAACTTTTATCCCTAAAATACGTTTTATGGCGTGGAATTATTTCCAGAATGCAAAAAATATCCGACTGATGGAACAAATAGGCACGCGGTGATTTTTTACGTGTCCTAGACGAGAGCGATCCCGTTCTGAACACGTTCGAAAAATCGCTTCGGAAAAAAAGTTTGAGATCTCGCATTCGCGGCGTGTCGCATCGGTGTGCACACAGAATCGCTGGCAAACACGGATTTTCAGGCCGAGGTAAAGATCTCCGTGACGTAGTGCAGCCCTCTCCTCCTCCTTACCTTTCCCCTCCTTCCTCTTTCCCCTCGCTACCGAAGGGAGATAAAGTCGTAAAGTCGGGTCGTAGATAAAATTGAAGGAATGACAATCGCTCGGCGCACCGAATACCTCAGGACAGACGCGGGCGAATCATTACGCGATCCTCCAATAAGAATCTGTTAGGTTGGCATTCCCATCGCTGCGCCGCTGAGGAATCGCGGGAGAATGGAAACAATAAAAGGCTTATCTCTCAGGGAACGAGACATCGATTTTTTTCGTCGGATCGATACCGCACGCCGCCTTATTCTCATTTGTTTCTTTTTTGTTTATTTCTCCTCGGATGCAGTTGCAGCAATGAGTTGCGGTTTTTGGTTTTGCTCTCCAATTCCCCCCTCTCTCTCTCTTCTTCCTTTCATGCCATCCTTTCTTCGGACCGTCAGTACAGCTTCCACGTTGCACAACCTTTTTTGCGTGCCATTTTCACCCTTTCCTTGTCTGCACGTATGCGTGTGTGTGTACGCCTGACGCATTAAGTTAGCCTCATTTTTTTGCTCAGAACAGAAGAAAGATCGGAGAAGAAAATATCGAGCTTCGATACCGGTCCGATGGTTTCGGCCGTTGATAATGCCCGCTTTATTATAGCTTTGAATTTCTTCCATTATTTTCAGTTTTTTCTTTTACTCTTTTAATTGTCTCGGTTTTTTGCCTCTTTCCGAACGGAGTTTCATTTGATTTTTTTACTTTCCGTCTTCTCGTTGTATTGTCGTCGAATTATCGGCCGAGCAAGAGTCTCATATCGCCGTGGGGAAAAAACCCTGCGAAAAGCTACAAATTTACGTGACAGTGCAGGAAATTGGTTAGGGTGGCGTGGGATTTTCAGTTATCCTTTTTTCTCGTCGCAAGAATCGCGGAATTACCACGTTCTGCGCATTTGAGGTTATTTAGTGCAACCCATCCGAGAAGCTGGTTTGTTTTTCTTTTTTTGCTTCAAAGTGATGACGGAAGATTTTATTCCCATTCGATAGCAGCGCAATCTAATCAAGACTTAATATCGTTATCCATAAAATACTTATTTCTACGGAAAGTGACGCTCCCGGATACCTGGAAACTATACTGTGATTATCCATAACTCGACTTTCGATTAATCGAAGAAGATAGATTTTCCGTATTGCATCGAATCAGATACATAGCTATAATTTCTATATCTCGAATATTTTGGCTCCCCAAAATATAGTAATCTCATAGAATCGACTTCTGATACTTCCTGAAATGATATCCTAATCTGTGTGATTCCGAAAAGAAAAATTTGTCGATAATTATAGAAAAATCACTGTGCAGAATTATTTACAGTTCTTCACAGTTTTTTGTTGTAGATGATTAAAAGCGACTTTTCGAAAAGATAAAAAATCCATTTATCTTTCTTATACTACATCAAAATTGGGAAATAATTTTGAAACAGGAAGTCTGCTATGACCGGGAATCGAACCCGGGTCTCCCACGCAGTCGGGCTGATATTCTACCACTGAACTACCGTAGCAGATAGTTAGATCATATTATCCCATCAATTTCTAGCTTTGGCAATCTCACCATTTGAGAGGGAGGGGATTTCTTCGACGTTCTTTTGGAGGACGTCCGTTGGGGCTGGTTGATACTAGCTTGGCTAGCCCGGACCCAAATAAGAAAAACACCCGCGTACAGAAAAATTATTTGCCCGTCATGGCAGAATTTTTTCCGTTTCAAAATTATTACCCAAAATTACAGCTTATGCCTATCTGCATAGGATCTTTAGATCATATTATCTCATCAATTTCTACATCTAAATTACTTTAACTTGAAATTAAATTAATTTAAGGGAAAGATTTATTTCAAATAATCCTCAGAAAGGTTAGATTATTTTTCCGATTCATTCGATTTGACGCACCACATTAGGATAATTCCTTAGGAGATAGCCTGTTTACAGAAGCACGTTTCCAAAAGCGTAGTTTGGGTCCCTATACTATATCGGTCAGAATAAGTCATGATTTCACTCTTAGCTTCACCTCAGGTAACAACCGTTATTCGTCTGTCTGTAGTATTCTCATTACCATTCCTAATAAAAATATCGACAATGAAGGATAGGAAATGTAAGGGCAAATACGAACAATGGCTTTGATTCTAAGTATTCCTGTGCATTTTGAGACGGAGAGTCAGAAACTAGGACAACAGCGATTCTTTTAAAACGCGAATTTTTTGCCTTGGAGGAGATCCAACTGAAAGCCACGAGAATTGGCAATACTCGGAATTTAAAGCAAAGTGGGCGGAGCCGGAATTTTGCCCAAATCCGTCGTAGCATATGGGAGATATAATGGGTGATGCACACATCGTAGTTAATATTAAAAATAATCAAAGGAATAGACTATTAACATTTTAAGTATCAACTGCATCTAAGCTACTTTTTTCCTTACTATATTATGTTAGATAAACTAGAATATCAGAATCATATCTCTAGCTCACCGTTCCCCAATGACGTGCATTATTTTACATTGAGCTTCGTTCCCACGATATTGTGAAGAAGCAAAAAAATCATGTCGTGACGCAAGCATGAAATAATGCATTAAACAGTATCTCAAAGAAATTGCGGATTCATTCGAGACGAGTGTTAATTAAATAAATATTCACGATGGTATGTCCATAATTGGCTAACGCTGATATAGCGGCGAAATGAATTATTTCATTTGTTTTTTTATCATTCGAGTGAAGTTTGTCTGCTTGTTAATACCGCATTACACATCACTACGATTAAAACATTAATGAGTACATGCCACGATCGAAAATGATGAGCGATAAAGAATCCAATGGGAAACATTCGAGAAGCGATAGTCTTCTTTTCGAAGACGCTCGAGCGCTCTTCGTTTGGACCCTAAGCTACAAGGATTGCCCGCTCTTATCTGGAAATTCTTATCGTCGACGAAAAAGACGGGTCCCGTATCTCTCTCGTTTTTCATTTGTTTTATCTCGGCTTTAGAGGTCACTCTATGTTTCGTAAACGTTTGCTGCCGTCGTTCATTTTTATCCACGTAAGAAAATATCCGTTCCTCTGACGTGTAGCATTCGTTAAAAAAAAATAAAGACGGAAGCTTTTATTGTGTGGCCATTCTGTTATTTTCCATTGAAGAATGGTGTAAGAATGAAGGTTATACATCATTTGAAAGAGAGAGACCGTGTTAGTTTGCGCGCACCTCCTCAACGGCACAAAGATGAAAGTGTAAATAGGCCTTATCAAGTGGATGCCGTAATGAGTGTTTGACATCCATTAACGAGTTTCAACTTTTCAGAAACTCCCATCTTGGTCCCACGCGGACGACTTACCATCAACGTTTCCTTCTTTGATTATATATCCATCTCAAACGTGTTTGTTTTGGGTCAACGGAAAATTTCCCTCGAGATTTGGATGCTGAGAGGACGAGGAAGATTTTGTGGGAAATTTTTTTTTCGTTGTGACACTTTATATTAAATTTGATGCCTTATTTGTTTATGTTTGGTGGTATCACTAGCATTGACGGAACTACGAACTTTCGGACCCCCCCGCGAAAATAATTTTTTGACTTCTTCATAATTTGTTGTGTTTAATATAGAATATTGATGGAGCGGTATTATAGTTTCGCTACTGATCACTAGAAATTTGTGTAATCTTCTCCAAGAAACATGAACGGGACGGATTCTCGACGAAATGATAATCAACACAGGGTTACCATTACAATATTTTTGCTGAACTTTCAAAAGATTTTTATTTTTAAATATATTACTGATCCACGTGGTTAATAAATAACAAAACATGGAGGAATTTTACATTCTATTCCAGTTTGACTAAACTCATGACCAAACAAAAATCTACGATTGTCTTTGAATGAAATAATTCTCCTATGCGGCTGCAGTATTTTGCTGACGATTTGAACTGTCTTAAAACACGATCAGGTGTTGCTACCAAGAGTTCAAAACAAGAGAATCACAAAAAATGACGTGCGACGAACGGAGGATCTCCCGCTCGGGGCGCCATCTTCTGATTCGACTGTTTAAACATCTAATTAATTCTAATGTGTCTTTGCCATCTAGATGGCCGATGGTGAGCGGGCACTGTTGGTGCCGGGAGGGAGGTCGGGGAAGGGGAGGATAGAGAGGGAGAGGGAGGAAGTGATATGCATAACATGGATTTCGAAACGATAGGCGCTTTGAACGATGTGAGCTCGTTTGATGAGGTGCGCGCCCGAGATATCAAGAAGTTTTGATTTTTTTCGTCCGTCGAGTTTTTTTTCGTCCGTCAATTTTTTTTCGTCCGTCGAGTTTTTTTTTCGTCCGTCAATTTTTTTTCGTCCGTCGAGTTTTTTTTTCGTCCGTCAATTTTTTTTCGTCCGTCGAGTTTTTTTCGTCCGTCAATTTTTTTTCATCTGTCGAGTTTTTTTTTCGTCCGTCATTTTATTTCGTCCGTCGAGTTTTTTTTGCTGAACAGCCTTATATATGTCTCTTAATTTATGTGGGAGTTAGTTAGCCGCATTAAAAAAACGCTTGGTCTCGGGGAAGCAAGGGACGAACCGTTTGTCGAAAAAAAGCTTTTTCTTCCATTCAAAGGGAGTCCCGCTCGCGCTTCTGCGGAGTCGACCGAACGATACCTCGTTTTGAACGCGTCGGAAGGGTTGGTTAAGATGGCAAAAGGAGAGATTAATCGTCGGAAGATCTACGAGAGAGAGACTTGTGGCGCCGTTTCGACTGAGAACTCGAAAGCGTCGCGACCTCTGGAGCAAAGGAGCCGCCGCCTCGTTGAGAGGCGGGAATGGGAGTTAACAAGGCGAAGCCAGATATCGGACTCGAACGAGGTAAATTGCCATTCGGAAAAAAAAAATAAATGGTTTTTTTATGCGGTGGGATTTTAATTGCTTCGGCAAATTACCGCGTGATTATCCTCTCGCGACCGAACGATTTTAATTTTATTAGATAATTGCGGATTTTGAAATTTATGCCTTCGGACGTTTATTTTTCGCAGCAGGTGCGCAATATGGAGTCTGGAGACAATTAAAAAGCAGGAACGGATGCAGTGGAGTGGTTGCAATCCAAAGGAAAAGTTTTTTCGGGTTGTTTTTTTTAATGCTGCTGCAAATTAGCAGGTGTTAGGGAAGAAATTCTGTGGTATATCTAACGCACAAATGATTCTATTGTTAAAAAATCATAAGCTAATATTGTTATGGTTTCATTGAGAGATATCGTATACATAACGAGGAAAGATTAATCTAACGAAAGGATACCTAGATATGAGTTATCCTTATTAGATTCATAGTAGGTATTTTCCAATGAGCGATTGCGTATGAAGCTGTTTATATTTTTCGCGTCAAAATGATTAATTTATTAGGGGTTTTAACTGTAAACTCGACTGTATGATGCAAATATTCGCTTGACGTTAGATTTATTCTGCAATATCACACACGCCCACATATGCCATCCCATTATACCAAAAATTTCATTAAAGACTACATCAACGTCGCATTCTGCGGTGAAAACCGATTTCGCCGCGACGTGATGACGTTTACCTGGTCCGAAACTTAAGTTTCTCCGTCAATCTGTTCTCTCAGAGATTTGCAGCATCGGTTTGCAGAGGCCGAACGGAAGCTGTTTTTTGATTGTGAAATGACATATATCATACTGCAATTTCGCGCCGTTTAAATTGCGACGGCCTTGACGTTGAGGCATCTTCTTAATTTTCGACTCATATGCTTCTGGCGAAGGAAACTAACTCGCTTCCAATATGCACGAAATATGGGAGAAAACCAGCATGCCTAAATTAAACTGTCATTGTTTTCGTTGAATGGGAGAAAAGATAATAGATCAAGTCTTTTGGCGATCGCGCCATGTTTTCCCCTCAAAGTTGGATCATATTGGCAGAAAACTTCGTAGTTAGTCTTTTCGTTTCGCTTTTTCCTATCAAAAATGGGAGTTTCCTCATAGGACTTTATTGTTTTGATTACTCGGAGAATTTTGACCTAATAAAAGCTCTATCATGCTCTCGAACTCGAAAAGTTAAATGAAAAAATCATCTATATTCTGAGCGAACGAAGTTTCCCGTTTTAATATTTTCCGCTTCGTTTTTGTTTTCCTAAGCTGAGAAAAACGTTTCGAAAATTGAACGCTGCGCTGCTTCTCTTTCCTTAAAAAAACAAAACCGGCCTCATCGTTTCTCGTGTCCCTCTCTTCGAGTTTTCCCATCGCATTAGCGCCGTGTGTCCGCCGCCAGTCTTAAGGTGATTAGCGAGGGAGAAAACACGGCGGCGCTCGTAGTAACGACAGGGAGAAAAAAAATGAACGGAGAAATGCGTCGATGGAGCCGCTTTAAAACGCCCGGACAAGGAGCCCTCTCTTGCTTCTTTATTTACGGAGGTGATGAACAACAAAAAAAGGTTAGTGCCGCCAATTACGGCGGCTTGTGCAAACTGAGCAAAATGACTTTTGAAAACGATTCCGTGCGCTCAGACTCGGTGATGTACTAGAGAGAGAGCTCAAGGCGTTTCTTTGTTCCTTTTATAAGAATAACGAAGATAGTATTAAACATTAAGAAAGGTGGGATGTGATTTTTTTTGTTCTTTAAACGCTGCGTTTTACAAAAGGGCACACTGAACGGTGTAATCGAAAGTAAACTCATTTAAAGTCTTCCTTTTCCGACTTATTGCAGGCATTAAAGTCAACGAGAACTTGAAATTTTAAATTGCGAATGCGAAATTATAATAACGAATGACGTGAAGGGAGGGTGGTGAGGCATGGCAGGACCAAAAAGGATTTCAAAAAGCCTTTGAAAATGATATAAGAAGTTGCCAGGGTTGAAATTTCAATCGAAGAAAGTTCGTAGGAAAGTTAGGAATATAAGATAGGATGGTCGGTAAAAGTTCTTGGGATCGGGATATTTTGGACTTCTTGAAGTGAAAGGAAGAAGTTAGGCAAAGAAAGGAAAAGAATGGGGCCTTGGACGTTATCGCTTGGGAATGAAAGTTTTTTGGTCGCAATTTAAAAGCGAGTACCAAGCTGAAAACGTACATATCGCTTCCTAACATCGCGTTTTTTCAAAAAGAAAATAATCCAACCTCCTTTCCCATCTTTATTTGCGTCACCGTCGGAATTGACGCCCCGTTTTTTTCGAAGCGATAACCAGACTCTTGACTCACTAAAAGGTAGGCACAAAAACGCGGGAATCCCTTTCGGATCATTGGTATTCAGCAAGAGAAAAGCGCTGCGAAACCGCCGGTTCATTATAAAGACCCCGACTCGAGAGGAAAATTTCGAAGGTATCCACAAATGAAATGGTCCGAAACCACCTCTGCGATAAGTGACTTAAATTTTCTTTGTTATTCTCTCAGCCAATCGTTTGACTTCATTCGACTTTCCTTCTGGAGGCATCCTCCTAATGCCGTCCGGCACGCAAGGAACCTGAGCACGCATCTTCGACGCGTTTGAATTTTTGAAATGATGGTGGGTTCAGAAATCTCGCGAATTGGAGATAGTCCTCGTGTTTACTCTATAAGCAAACAAAGAACGCATTGTTATTTTCGTAAAACCTTTCGTTTTTCTGAATCGGGAAAAGGGGACGATTGCAAATATTAATGGAAAATGCAAAATTGTTGACTTCTTTTCTAGCTTTCGCGATAAATAAATTCTCGATTGTGTTTTCTTTTGGGCTATGTTGAAATCTGTCTTTCGTCGCATTCCTACCTAGATTTTTGAGATAATGATAAAAGAAGTTCAAAACTGTATGCTCATTGACAACAACTACCTAAAGGGATATTGTATTATGTGAAAGATGACTTTCTGCGTTCACCTGAAAATACCTTTCAGTTCATTAATACCTCTTTTAGTTCAAACTTCGATAAATTCTTGGAGAAAATTTCATATTATATAATTAAAATTTAATAACGATAAAAACATTTTTAGATAGAAATAAATAATCATTGCCTCCAAATAAGCTTATAACGAAACAAAATATTGGAAATTTTTTCTGCTCGAATAAGTTCTCATTCCCGCGGGTTTGTCTTACAAGAAGAGGACATGGTAGTGGGATCACGGATTTTTATGAAACTTGGTAGGTGGTATAGCTCTGGATTCCAGAATCACTGCAAACCCCCCTTTTGAGCGTATACGGCCGATAGTTTTTCCGAAAATCGAGATTAAATATTGCAATTTCACGTTATTAACTGGTATACATTTCTTAATGCACGGTTAATTGATAAATCGTTGGCCGCGTGCGTATAGTGGGTTGAAGGCGCGAGTTCGATTCCCTCTTGGTTAGCTTTTTTTCTTTAATTCCTCCTTTTACAAATCCTTTTTCGTATTTTGCATTAAAATTTAACTGGGCAGTCACATTAATATTTTTTTTCTATGTTGTTAGATGGTGGTTCGGATTTTTTCTCGAGTCATTTTACGCACTATTGTTTCAACAAAGTTTAAATTATTAAATCGCATATTCTTCATTGATCTCGGCACACGCTACATCCTATATTGATGCTTATGTCATGGAAAGGATCCCTGAAATTATTTTTGCGAATACTTAAAATAGATCCATTAGGCGTAGGTATATCAGGCAAAGGAATGTTGAAAGTATAAAGAAAATGAACTGGTGAGAAGTCCGTTAAAAATACAATTATATAAATTATTACAAATATTTCTTTTATGAGTCCCTCAGAAATTCGGTTAATTGATTATATACATTAATAATCTACAACCACCAATCATCATCGGGAGCAATAATGGGGAGAGTTAGAATGGAAACATTCATTTGCTTATGCATTGACAGGTAACGGAACTTTTGTTTTATGTTTCATTCCCATAATACGATCGTACACGACCGATGGCGATAGCACGATCAGAAATTAAACCACTTTCGCGAAGAAGGTTGGCGCAAAAGTTAAGCGCCTCAGCGAATAAACGATATTTCCCCGAATTTTCATCATCGATCCGCGAGATGCATCTTGCCGAAGTTAGATCTTGCAAATATTCCATCCTAAAAGTTCCAAGTCTGCAATTGTGCGGAGAAATTAATTTTCCAACGAACTGTAAAAGGTTGACCGATGTACGAAATATTTCGAAAAATAACGAAAAATCAATAAAAATACTAGAATCGTAGACTTAAAAAAAATATTCTTCAACTTTTGTTTGTTTGTTGAAAACTGGCTCCATAAAAGTCACACAAAACAAACGAAGATCCACAGATCGCACACAAATTGCCAGTAGATTTATGTGTCCAAAGACAACGATGAAGTCTCACAGACAACGCAATCACTCACAGATTCATAAAAGAAATATTTTTAATAATTTATATTATTGTACTTTTAACGGAATTCCCGTTCGTTTTCCTTTATACTTTCAACATTCCTTTGCCTGATATACCTCCGCCTAATAGGTCTATTTTAAGTATTCGGAGGAAGTATTCGCAAAAATAATTTCAGGCATCCTTTCCATGTCATAAGCATCAATATAGGATGTAGCGTGTGCCGAGATCAATGAAGAATGTGCGATTTAATAATTTAAACTTTGTTGAAACAATCGTGCGTAAAATGACTTGAGAAAAAATCCGGACCACCATCTAACAATAAAAAAATGAAAATATGAATGTGACGGCCCAGTTAAATATGAATGCGAAATATGAAAAAGGATTTGTAAAAGGAGGAGGAATTAAAGAAAAATAAGGTACTCAACAGGGAATAGAACTCACATTTCGAACGCACCCATTATATACTCACCGCCTACAATTACTTTATCAGTTAGGCGTGCATTAAGAAATGTATACCAGTTGACGTGAAATTGTAATATTTAATCCAGATTTTCGGAAAAACTATCGGCCGTATACGCCCAAAAGGGGGGTTTGCAGTGATCCTGGAATTCAGAGCTGTACACCTACCAAGTTCCATAAAAATCCGTGATCCCACTACCGTGTCCTCTCCTTGTTAGATAAAATACATTTCTAGTAGAACTGCTATAAAAATCTAATCAAAAGATCGAAGGATGTTATATTTACTAATATTTTCTTGCGGTGGGATTCACATTTGTGCCAACATTGTTCTGAAACGGTCGAATTCATCGTTTGAGAAATCATATATCTCGTGTCAGCAATGACAAGTTGGAGGTCACACGCGAGGAAATGGAAAACTACGCCGCGAACTAATGATAAATGCCGTCTCTACAAGTGTTGCGTATACCCAAGAAATGGATATCACACTCGTTCATCCGATACCCATTTTGTTGGTCCTTTTGACTTAAATGGAAAAATATAACGTCTCCTTTCTGCATTTAAAAAAGGGAGCTCGAAGAGACGATCGTGTTTTTATTTCCCCCCCAGCGTGTTCAAGTCTCCATAACGAAAGCTTTTCCAAACACTCCATGTTGATAGCCTGGCCAAACATCTGCTCCTTCGATAACGCCGCCGGAGATGTGTGCGGAGTTGAGGGATCCGAATTACGTTTTGGATTTGGCCGTCGGGAGGCGGGCTCTGTCGTCGCATGGATATTTTTGTAATCCTCCATTGATGTCGGAAGGGCATCGGAATGTCGAAGGGACATACGGACAGTACGGCACGTATGATATGTAGATAGGAAGAGAGGCTATCATCCCAATCGAATCTGGCGCAAAGAGGAGATCTTTTGCGTAGCAATTTGCAAATCCGTTTGTCCTGTCCTTGTGAGCGCTGTAAGGAAATGCACAGAAGAAAAGATTAATTTCCTTCAAGAAACATGAACCGTAAAAACGAATGGATTGTGCTAATTTTGTTTATTTAATATTTTTCCTTCCCCGGGAAACTAAATTGACCATTCCTAGGAGGCCTAACACAACTTCACATACTAACAGAAATGAGTGGAGAAACTCCGCGCATCAGAGCTAGGTTGAAAATAAGTTTTCGCTGGGATTCGAATCTGGTCTTGCTGCGTGGAAGGCCATCGCTCCACTACAGCACCATTCATTGAATCTATGAGGGGCTTGGTCCGAAATAATGTCATTGTAGCTTCAAAGAATGTGAAAATAGCGGAACCTTTAAAATAAAAGATCACGAATTTGATTTACTGTAATCGAGACACTGAATGAAGATTGGCGCTTGGTTGCTTTGACCATTTAGCCTGAAAGAAATCGAATTTCATATAGTACATTTTCAAAAAGCGGGAGAGATAAGGTTTGATGTAAGATGAAGTTTATTTACAAAATGAGTTTGATTCATTATATCGCTGGATAATTCGTGGGTTGGCGAATTAAGCTGATTCTATTTACATTTATTAATTAAAGATTATCGTTTCTGTGCGCAGAGTAATTTGTAACAAAATGATTGAAAAATCCAGCAGTACCTTTTGCCGATGAAATATTATTCTCACTAAGAAACGAGTAACACCAATAACCATAAAACAATCGGCATTTTACAACCGTTTTATGATTTAGTGCTGTTATCTTGATTATCAATTGGATTCCAGCCATAGCGTGATGGCGCGATATTCAGTTTTATGATAAGTTGTTCCGATTAGTAGGGAATCGAACGATCTGACATACAAGAGGTAATCAATGTGATCCATTGCATTTCCAACGTTGAGAAGTATTATTTTGGCTCACTCGAGTGCGTCATCATGTGGCGTCCAATCACTGACATTTGTATTTTCAACCAGAGATATGAGAAAAACATGAAATACACTTCATACTGAAATATTTCTTGCGAATTTTGAAATGTATTTAGGGGTTAGTTTACAAATCCCTCCATTCGGCCTGAGAATAGGTCAAAGCAGGAGACAGTCAATTTCAAAAGTATTAAAAGTTGTTAACCCGTTGTTTTGCTTCGAAAAATTTAAACTAGCATTTTAAGAAAGCCTCGACTTACGATGTTGCACGATTATTAAGTTGAGTACAATGATCCAAAAGGCTGATTAGCCAGAAATACACAAAAAAACAAACGATTAGTAAATTATCCGGTTTTTTTTACAATGATACGAAGTGGGACTTCTGCGGTTATTACGTTCGAAGTAATTATTTTGACGCGCATTTACTTTCCAGGCGGATCTTTGGCAGGCAAATATACTTCGCTGTTTGCACTTTACACGCATTTAACAAAGTCTACTTCCGAAACTCGTAGTTTAGTACCAATTGTTTCCGTTTATCACCCTGAAGGCATTTTATGTCATGGATAACTGTGCTCCATTTGCTTGCGTTTCTTTAGCGTAAAAGTATATGCCCATGCAGTCGGACCTTTATAACTATTTAGCCTCGAGAGAAAACAACAAGATTAGAAAGGTGTACTCCATGTCGGAATACAGTTTCCAAATGCGTTCTTTGAGATTTCACAATGTTCTCAATATCTTTCGCTCAGATGAGTATTTAACGAGAAGCTAGCGAGGTACGTTGTAAAATACATGTAGGTTTTCATGTAAAGTAGTCGTAATTTTTGTCCTATTTTAACTAAAATTGGAATCGGTCGACCCATTATAACAAAACTCCCCAATACCAAATCATCAAAATGCAAGTCAAGCGGTTCCCTAGTTGAAACCGAGTAACATTATAAACTACATGTAGGTCATGTATAGTGGTCATAATTGTTGTCCGATTTGAACCAAAATTGGAATTGGTAGACCAATTTTAGCAAAACTCCCAAAATTCATCAAAATATATCCAGCTGTTCCCGAGTTGAAACCAAGGAACATTGTAGGTTTTCATGTGAAGTGGTCGTAATTGTTGTCTGATTTTAACCAACATTGGAATCGGTCAACCAATTTTAGAAAAACTCCAAATTTTATCAAAATACGTCCAGCGGTTCCTGAGTTTTAACATGCGGACGGACGGAAACGACCTCCCCTATATGCGTGCACATCGTGCAAAGAACGCATAAAAATTCGACCAATCGAAATTCACGTTGAGGATTAACACGGGAAAAGATATTTTTGAATCATCGTAAATTCACGATTTTTATATTTTATCGAGGTTCCATTGTGTTTGTATGCGCGCGTATACTTTCGTCGTCAAGGGCAACGGCATTGTTGCTGGCTTCGCGACATTATTACATAGGTAAAATTGAATTAGACGGACAACGATAAAGTTCTGAATTTGTAGTCAAAAGGATTTTATCTAATAAAATGTTCAAGTTACTATTAAATTCATATATATATAGTAGTAGTAGTAGTAGTAGTAGTTGGTGCTTGCATACTGCAAGCATTTCATCTCACATTAAAAGAACATTCATTTTTCAGACAGACATTACATCATTACAAATAGTCTTTTAATTCTAAAGATTTCACCTCCGCAGCGATTTTCGTTTTTCCCACATGTAAAAATAATAGTTTAAAACAATCCCCAAATGTTGCAATTTTAAAAATTTTACACTTTCTTCATTATAAGGTTCTAATGCTACACATTTTAGCCTAATTTTAAAGCTGTAGCACTTCTATAAGAAAAATAATATTTTTCTAATTGTTTAAATTTAAATAATTTATAACGGCCGCCGAAATTCATATATTGTAAAATTGAAATGTTTATTTGTGCAAGATTACTACTCTGTAAATAATTTGAAAATTTCAGCTTCATAGCTAAACAGTTATCTATTTGTTTAAACTTTAAGAATTTTTAACTGCCAAACAAATTATAATATCAAAATTTGTATAATCCCTATTTCGTTTTTTGAAGAATTCTACTTATAAAAAAAATTTCAACTCCGTAGCACATGCGGAAATACATAAACCATAAAAATTTGTTTAAACAATAGCGAATTTTTAGCGGCCGCATTGTTGCACTTTTTCAAGATTTTCGTTTTTTCTGGTCGGTTTTGCACAAATTCCTAGCTAAGAAAAAAATTTCGAATCTCCAGCTCATCTGGAAGTGCCTAAACATTAGTATCCTCCTGTTATATATATGTTATATCCTCCTCTGTAAGAGTCGTCGATATATAATGATATGGCTCATGGCTCACATCGCCCTTTTTAAGAAATTACTATAATCATCATTGATGCCTTATATTTTACACTAAAATTTATGCAAAAAATAGGATATTTGGTGTACTATGACTATGCTGTTATCATCCGTGCCTTTTAGTACGTATCCTGATAAAAAAAATAATTTAAAATTATCATAAGTATACGTGAAATTGATGGAATGATATGATCCGAAGATCCTATGCAGACAGGCATAAGCTGAGAAAGATGGAACAATTTTTGAAACGTTTCAAAAATAAGTATACGTAGTTGGCTGAAATCAAATTGATTATAATGCAGTCTAAACAGTAAATCAATGCTCTTGAAGTATGGAAATCAATTCCCATTGAAAGGCATTGGAGTCATTGCTATGGTAGTTATTATTTTTCATTTTTGAAGACCGAAAAAAATTTCATAATTTTATGGTTAAAATTGAATATTACGCAAATTCTGCTTGGATTTGAATTTTGTCTTCAAGAAAAATAAACTTCATTCCTTCTTCCGCATTATGGTGCATGTCCCTACTTCCTATCTTAATTTTAAATAATTTAAAAATGTAATAATTTATATCCCTGCACAGTTTTCAATGTTTTTCTTATGGGTGCTAAAAGTGGGACATTGGGGTCAAAAAACCCCTTAAATATAACCTTTTCTCGAATTTCGGATTTTTTCCAGTGATTGTACCCAATGGCCTATCTTCTTTCAAAATTTTAGCTCTGCAGCTTTTCTAGAAGTGGCTTAGATTTTATGTGATATATCATATATATCTATTATAAATAGCTGCTTCTTACGGAGAATATTATTATTAAACTATTTATAAAAGCCTTAATCCGTTAGTTGGTTTGTTGGTTGGAACGCTATATGGGATTTCCCATATGAGGGACCTTAAATATACCTCTTTCACACTTGAAGACTTATTTTCTTTTGCAAATTAAATTATAAGTAATTGACGCACGATCTTCGGATAAGAACCATTTTAAAGGAAATTAAATGATGATGATGCTGTAACAGGCGAAACCGGTCGATTATTAAACTTTTTAGTAGAAATTTACAAATTTCTTTTTTCATTTAAATAGAGTCCTTCCACAAAGTAGAGCCTTCCCAAGTGAACCTTGTTATTCTTATAATTATCGTCGATTTTGCTTCCGAATCGATTCGCTCACATTAAGCTAAAATATTCCAAAATTTGTCAAAATTTTGCATTTTTATTGAAACGTTCCCTTGGCGATCAACAGCATTGTTGTTCATACAGAAAATCAACGTATCTGGTGAGTCCATAATAGCTCACTTTTTCGGAATAAAACGTTAATGATGTTGTTAACTTAGTTAAAAAATTGTATACTCTTATTGTCTTACTATTAAATATAAAAAATATATTAAAGTGAAAACCTGTTTATCTATCTTATCTAATGTTCGTATAAGTGTCAGATTTAGCTCATTTCCTTCCAATTTAGTTAAATATATTAAGTTCCAATTTTATTATAAATAGCTGCTTCTTACGGAGGATATAGATAGGATTAGGGATTGCAAATGGTAAATGGCGCAAAAATACTATACTAAATTTACCGGTAATTCGTTATTTTCTACCGGTAATTCGGTAAAAGGAGAACGTATTTAATGTATGTTTTAATAATTTTACCTGCTGATTATCTTTGTAAAATATATATTTAAATAGATCTAAACATCTAAATAATAATTTATTATGTTCAATAAAGAGATAGAATAGATATTAAAATTGATTAGGCACACTTTAACATACCTAAATAAAATATTTAAAAAATCATTACACGTCATACTTTTATTAATATGAACAAAAATTTATTTACACCTTATTTATTTAGAACTATTTTATTTTTACCCTGGTGTATTTTAACAGATAGCAATTAAAAAGCAGAATAAAAATTATATTCCCTTTTTTTAACAAACCTCGCAGCACATTGGTTCACGCGCGCTACAATACCTTTATGTTCCCACGAAATCGAATGATGAAGATTCCGGAATTTTGAATAAAACCAGCAAATCCACAATAACAAAGATAATCGTGGAGCTAGTTGAACGCGTTTCTAATAAAAAGGAAACAGATAATACAATTAAGTTAACTGAAGTAATTGGTTCCGATTCCGAGAAAGTTACAACTTCAGTTCCTTCGACATCGGCTGCGTTGTCGATGAAGGAAAAACTTCAAATGGCGTTAAAGTAAAAACTGATCTAGCCTATGAAGATCTAACTCAAAAACAAAAAAACACGAAAGACCTAACACACGTAGTGGGAAAGGAAATGACGTATTTTCAAGAAGAATAATTAAGAGAAAAATATTTAAAAATGGCTTTCGATTTCCTAATGACCGTTCGACCAACGAGTGTCGAATCAGAAAGAACGTTTTCTACAGCAGGGTTGATATGCACAAAAAACAGGTCGCAGTTAGGAGACCAAAGTCTGGATAAATTGTTTTCTTCGAGCCTATTTTAAAAACCAAAGAGACAACAAAAGAATATCAGCTGCAATAACTTTCGTTTTAAAATAAAATTTTAGAGTTTATTTCATGTTTATAAATAAAGGTTTATTTACGATTTTTTAAAAAAGTTTATGTTGTGTTTTCCTTCAAGTACTTTAGTCTTTAGAGTTTATTTCATGTTTATTTAATCAAAGGTTTATTTACGATTTTTGTTTAAAGTTTATATTGTGTTGTCCTTCAAGTAGGTACTTATCTTCAGAGTTAATTTTTTCGTTTATTTAATCAATGTTTTATTTACGATTTTGTTTCAAGAATGAGGTTTCTTATTTTTGAAGACTAAATTCAAATCGGTGCCGAATTGACGAAGAAATATGTTTTCAATCGGAAATAAACTGATGTAGGCAACACATGACTTTCTCCATATTTATATGGCAAATTACATGTTATTAGCTCTGGGATCGTTGTCAGTATTTACTTCCGGTTGACAATTAAGAAAAGAAAAAGGAGCATTACTAAAACGTAACTAAGCGTCAATTGTTAACAATAGTCTTCGGTAGGTGGCGTGGTGGTGGCAGCTAAAAATATATGATATCTCTTAAACAATGCATTGTATGGAAAAATGTATAAAACAAAGGTTGTAGAAAATAAAGTTTCCTATAACTTTTATTCTAGTACATTTTTACATTTATCAAATATTAAAGCAAATATTTCAAAATAACGGATGTGACAAGAGTAAACACCCACTTCCGGTCGACCGATTTTTAACAAAAACTAATCAGATGTTCTAACTTTTATAAAAATGTAAAATATAAAATTTTGCGTTGAGTTGATGAATAGTTTTTTAGTTAGAGCGTACACAAAAATCTATCACATACAGACAGACAGACACACAGACATCATCGAGGAAATAGTCAAAATGTGTTCAGGGGACCTTAAAACATGTATTTCCGTTGAAATCTCGAATTCGATTTTTTTCATGAAAACAATACTTTCTCTATACTCCGTATATGGAGAAAGTAAAAAGCAGATGCTCAACAATAAAGAACTTCGACTACTATTGCAACCAGGACAATGCTTTTCAATAGGAATTGTCAATCTGCATTATAATATCATCGCTTTAATGATTTTTAATTGGGAAATTCTTATTGTCCCATTGATTTCAACCAAAGACGAATACATATGATGACGTCATAATTTTAAAACGCGATATATTTTATTAAATAAAAGAACGTTACTCCTTTCAATTATGGAGGTTGATGAACTGTATATAATAATGGCTTTAATTTAGTGCTTATAAAGAGAATCAGCGGATTGCATTATAATGCAATTGATTTAAAACTACGGCGTAAACATATAACTACGTCAAAATCCAAAACCAGGAAATAATAATGAAAAATCTGCCATAAGTTAACATGGGGAAAAGGAATTCTAATTTGTAGACCAATGTAAAAGGAATACGGAGCTGAAATTTTGCACGATGAAAGGGTTTTGCTCACAACCAATTAGAAAAATCGAAAATTTCATAATTGTTAATTTTTAGGGGTTGTTTTTACTCCATTTGTACATTAAAGTTTATTAATTTTTATTATATTCATAGCTACGAGCTTATATAAATGTTTTGTAGCAAATTCTATATAGCAAAAAAAACAAAAATCTTAAAAATTTTCAACAATGCGGTCTCTAAAAATTCGCAATTGTTTAAACAAATTTTCAAGTATTATTTATTTCTGAATGTGCTGCAGAACTGAAATTTTTCTTAAAGGTAGAATTTGTAAAAAAAGAATTAGAGAATGTAGAAATTTTGATATTTTAATTTGTTTGGCTGTTAAAAATTCTTAAATTTTAAACAAATAGATAAATGTTTAGGTACTACGGGACCAGTTAGGGGGCTTAAATTTTTATAGTCATGTAGAGCTTAGTGCAAATTCACAAATAAATCTTTGAATATCTCCATAAAGTAGTTATTGCGGCCGTTAAAAATATTAAAAATTGAAACAGTTAAATAAATATTATTTCACGTCTAGATATGATATAACTTTAAAATTTGGCACAAAGGTGTGGCATTAGAACCACACAATGGAAAAAGTATAATATTCTTAAAATTGCAAATTTTAGGTAATATTTTACTCCAATATTTTTCATAAGGAAAGAATGAAAATCAGTACAGAAGCGAAAAATTTTGAATTAAAAAATATTTCTAATAATTAAATATCTCTCTGAAAAATTGTTTTTCAAGGTGAGATGAAATGCTTTCAGAATGCAAGCACCTTCTACTAGAATCCTATATCATTATATATAGACGTTCCTTACAGAGGAGAATATAACATATATATATATATATATATATATATATATATATATATATATATATATATAACATACTAGTAGAAGGTGCTTGCATACTGCAAGCATTTCATCTCACCTTGAAAAAACTTTAATTTTTCAGAGAGATATTAATTTTTCAGAGAGATATTTCATCATGGGAAATATTTCTTTAATTCAAAAGATTTCTCCTCGGGACCGATTTTCGTTTTTTCCTTATGGAACATTAATGGAGTAAAACAGTCGCTAATTTTTGCAATTTTAGGAATATTATACTTTTTTCACATTAGGTTAATAATACCACACATGTATGCTAAATATTAAATTTGTAGCACATTTAGAAGTGAAATAACATTTATCTAATTGTTTAAATTTAAATAATTTTCATCGGCCGCAATAAGAATTTCATGGATACATTGAAATGTTTATTCGTTTATATAGACTAAACTCTAAGTAACTGAAAACTTTCAGCTCTCTAACTCGCCCCGTAGTATCTAAACATTTACCTATTTGTTTAAATTTTAGAATTTTTAACTGCCAAACAAATTAAAATATCAAAATTTCTATAATCCCTATTTTTACAAATCCTACCTATAAAAAAAATTTCAGCTCCGTAGCGCATTCGAAAATACATAAACCTTGAAAATTTGTTTAAACAATCGCGAATTTTTAGCGGCCGCATTGTTGCACCTTTTCAAGATTTTCGTTTTTCTAGTTGGTTTTGCGAAAAATCCAACCTATGAAAAAAATTTCAAATCTCCAGCTCATCTGGAAGTGCCTAAACATTAGTATCATCCTATATATATGTTATATGTTATCATTATATATAGACGTTCCTTACAGAGGAGGAGGATATAACATACTAGACTTTCGCCGCATGATTATAAATAGCAAGCATATAACTCGATTTGCCGCCACCCCTGCTTTAGCGTCAATATCAGTGATGGACCAACGGTGGCGCTAAATCGGGGTTTGACAATATGAATTCGATGAATGTTGTTTGCAAGGTTTTTTTTTGGAGCACCGATTAAAAACTCATCCTTTGCGTCACTCTTTGTTTTGTTTAGCCGTCGCTGACCTATATTATACCGGATTCTTTGTCAGAGGACCGTGGACATAATCATACGCCTGTATTCCTTACGGCGCGGACCGTTTGCTCGAGGAGGCAGCGCTTTCTCCGTACTTGCCCCTTTACAATGGAATGGCTTTCATAATCGAATTCCCTCCCAAGGATGCATAATCCCGTAAGGTTCATGAAAAGGCCATAAAGTATGATTTATAATCGATCCATATTTACGGCACAATATAAAATGCGATTGTTTTTTGTTTCTCCGCAGCAAATGGTTGAAGCAATTGCGTACGAGGATGGGAGTTTTTTTAATGCGACCCCTACTCCTCCGTTATCCTCTCTCTCTCTCTCTTTTTCTATCTCGCTCCCTTCTCTTCATCCTCGTCCCGCCCGACCGCCGATAAAAGGAAACTTTGCGAAGAAGTAAAAAATGAAAGACGATACGCGAAGCCCTATCGCGGAATTCGATGCGTTATTTTTTTGTTCGCCCTTTATCTTGTGAAACGATAACTTTTGTGTGCTTGCTATTTTACTCTCTGGAGAATTCTGCATGCGCATATAAGTTATCTTTTTTAGTTAAATGTTATTTTCTTTTTGCATTACATCTTGAGATTGAATACATTCTGTTCATTTCGTCTAAAAAGGGTGACAGATAACTATAGGTTAACGTTAAAATTGACTGAGGATCCCAATTTTGCCATGGAATTTTTTTAAAAACAGAAGTGGAAGAAATGGGAGTATATTAATTGGTTCGACACCTGCCCACTCTTTTAATTATTTGTATTCTTTTTTAACTGTATCGCTAGGAAATTTCTATTTGACTTTTTATCCTTGGATCAAAACGAACTGATTTATCAGATGGAAGTCATTACAAAAACGAAGTTGGAAAGTAACCACTTCGTTAGTTTACCATATAAACGAATATTGCGACACAGCGGGGTGAAAAAATTTTGCACTTACAAAGAATCTGCATTGATTTTCTGCGAGATCATTTTTAGAAAAAATTTCGTATTAAGGTGTTCTCTCATTAATGACTATATACATATTTTGCTTTCATGATCGTTCCACTTTATATTTTATAAAACTTCTTTTAGGAAATATCGCAAACGAATTGATAATTCCAATTTACAATTACATTGTCAGGTTGATTGGAAAACTTAAAATCGCAATGGTTTCATTTTAGTGTGTATCAAAATTTGTCTGATTTTTCATTTAATTTTCACTAATTTCCAAACGGGCGACGTGAAGAGATTTTCACTTAGACTGTGAGCGTAGTTTTGTGAATTCACGGAAATTTGCTTCCTGGTGACAGCATTTTTTTCGGAAAATTAAAAATAACGGAAATTTAATGGCAAAATAATTACCCGTAAATGTTTTAATGCGTAAAATTTTAAGCATAACTTTTTTATTGGTGTGTGGACGAACTGAAACTTTTTTCAACCAGCCGTTAATTAAATCGGGAAGGAAAAGGGAGAATCGACATTTCTTTTTCGCATTGCATTTCGAGGAAGCATTTATGAAGCGCTAATTAGGCTTATCATAAGCCTTCTTCCGAGCGTACGAAGAAAGTAAAAGACATTGCGTTTTGCTTTGCGTTAACCGTTAAACGGATATCGATTATAAGCCCGAAATCATTCTTTTTGACGTATCGAATGGATTTACGCCAGCGGCTGTTTATTCGAACCACAGTTACGTCACTGTTACATACTTTTTCTCAGGATTGTGGACTGGTTTGAAGGATGAAATAATTATTAGGTTGGCAAAAAATGCCCTCGCTCCGTCCGGAATCGAACCAGAGATTTCAAGGTCGAATGTTGAAGGCAATGCGTCAGCCAAATAAAAACCATGGTTACCTAATTATTGTCTATTTACTGAATGTACTCCTTCCTCCCTCCGGGCCGAATCATTGTCGTCCGTTGCATTTATTTTTAGCTTTTTTTTAAGGAGTCAGTCCGACCAATTGCAGAGGGAAGTGAGTGAAGTTTAGCGCATATACAACAAGACGAATCGGTATCTTGCAAAGCAATGCGAACTCGACGGAGGACTAATTACAGAATGGCTTTGACAAAAAATGAAGGGTTCTTCGAAGCTTATTATGTGTATTTGCTGGTAGCCGCACCGTTCCTCGAATAAGGAAGAAAAGAATACAGTCGAGACGGTACATTCCGAAATTTTTATTTTGGGTGAAAAAGTGGGATGATAGCAGAACCATAGGAGTCGATGGGAAAATCGGTGAATATTAATTCGGCAGTTTTTTTTATTTTTGTGGGTGACTTACTCTTATTTACAGAATAAAATTTTCACGATCTTTCTTTAGATACATTAATACCTTTCGTTGCTTACACCTCCGATCCAAAGTGGATTTAATTTTTTTATATATTATTTCTTACCGTCAATGACGTAGATATTCTTGAAAATTTCCTGTCGTTTAGTTTACTCGTCCTTCTTATCTCGCGATAAAAACCACCGAAAAGTCCCAGATTCCGTGACCCGCTTTCCGTAATCAAATTTCGTGTGAATTTCGCTCAGGAGATACACATAAAAAGACATCTCGGTTCCTCCTTCCTCAATGTTTCCTGCTCCATTTTCCTTCCAACCTCCATCCTTCTCCCACTCCGGGGAACCTTTCTCCTCTTCTACCCGACTTATAAAATATTCACGCGTGAGGTACGAGACCTGTAAGTCTTGTTCTCTTTTACCCCTCCGTCCTCCTTAAGTGAGCCTTCCCCTCCCTCCCCTCCTTCCCCCTCCTTCCCCCTCCCTTCCACCTCCCCACCTTCCCCTTCCATCCTCACCCCCAAGGACATCGTCTCTCGCGGAGATGAGAAGCAAACATCAATTATGCTAACGCCTCTTCGTCTAGCTACTGTTTTTTTAAAGAGGGTAGGACCGACTAAATAATAACGGGACGGATTGCTGCGTACGAGAAAGGGGAAGTAAGGAAAAAGGATATTTCGAATGTAAATTATTTAAAAAAACAGAAGAGGACGAGCCCCGAAAAGAAAAGAAGAATGGCGTTGAGAGAAGGAGAGACAGAAGGATAAGTCACTGGAAGAAGGTTCTCTTCTCTGGGAGTAATAAGTGGTGTGGCACTGGTGTGGCATTGTGGTACCACCGTCGCTTTTTTATTTTAGGGCTCCTTTTTAAAGCACCATGGTCTGATTTTCTCGCGTCACGAGGTCGATCTTCCTTTATTTTCGTGCCACTGCGATGAAGACGGTAGCGAAATAAAAGTCTTTGTTGTCCTGAAACTCCCCGGAGAGAGAAGATTTCTTTACTTCTGCTACTAAAGTCTCTTCCGTAGAAAAAAACTATTCTTGGAGGGAACTACGGAGGTGAGCTATTTTTGGGACGTACTCCCCTCTCAAGAGCGTGTTCATATTTCTCCTTGTACGTGTCTGTCCTGGTAAGGTAATTACTCACTCGAGTGGTTGTTGTTTGGTGGTTCTTGAGGAAGGTGGCAGGGTTGGAGAGTTTTAATTTTCTCAGGCTTTTGTGTTCAACTAGCTAGGGGTACAACTCCAGTCTCCAAATTTAACAGGAGGCTTTCCTTTCGCGTTTGGAGATGGTTTGTGACTGCCACTTGCCGAGATATTTTGCATTGATCGCTTGATTGCACAGATCGCTTGATTGCACAAAGATGTTGTAAAATATGTTTGGGAGAACGACCTCATGGTTCAGCATTTCAGCTTTCAATTTTAATTTGACAATATATCGTTAGATATTTATCGGCAGCATCGCTATTTATGCGTATATATTTTTAAATACGATTAACGCGAAACAATTTGCTCGCTTAAGTAATCTGTTAAAACATGGTTAACTTAAGGCGATAGCCGTATCCCCTCCCTGCCATCCTATCCCTCCCCCACTCACTCCATCCCTCACATCCGCGTGTACAGGAATGCGGGTTAAGAATTAATCCATCTGCATGTTTCGCATTCCTCTGTAATTATATCCTTTTAAAAGGAGTTCCTATCGAATAACGGATGTTGCGATGAAAAACTTGATACATCTGCAGTCTTGTGTGGTCAGATTTGAATGGAAAGAAAAGATCGCGAGAGCAGGTCTGGAGTGCTTGCCTCGCGGGTAAGTATCCCTCTAAGGTTTAAAATGGAAACGTATCAAGTAGAAACTTAGGCACAGTGGTTATTTCTCGACGTCGCGACGACGCGTCGTCTGTGCCGATATGTGCCACCAAACACTTTAGGGTTTTATTTTTTATTCTACTTAATCTTCCTTGCTCGTGTTGTCAAATACGTTTCATCGCGCTGTCTTTCGGCGTAACTTCAAACTGCGAAATTTCAACGTGAAAATAAAAGGAAAAGTTTTGAACGCTTTTTAGAGATTTTCGGAATTATTTTTTACGTAGGATAGAAGAAAAAGAAGTTTTCAGCAGCTCCCGATTTTGTTCTTTGTAGCTGACAAAAAAACCGGAAATATGCGTGGTACGTGTATTTTATTATTTTTGCACGGCACAAGTTATTGCAACTAAAGTATTCCTCATTTCCGTTAACAACTCCGCACTTATTTCTAGTTAATTAATTTGGTCAAAATCTTATCGGCTGGTAAGATTTGAGATCATATCGCTGGTATTTCATTCGTATATTTAGTTTACTGCGATGGCGCCATATTATTTGAATCACATTTTAAAAATCTTAAATTAAATTTGAAATGAGCAAGTGTTAACGTCACACAACGTTTCCACCGCGAAAATACTCATAGCAATATACGCATTTCTTTTGTCATTGGCTGTTTCCACAAGCAGTCCACTGATAATTATCGATAAATGTAATTGAGGCATTTTTATTAGGCTGGTTACCAAAGTAAACATAGCCTCATGAAATGGTCCTATCTGTGTATGTGTGTGTGTCCCCTACTAACAACTTTTGAACCAATGCACCGAGTTTCATGAAACGTGGTATGAGGCTCGTGCTTCCAGGACCCACCTCCGGGCTATATTTAATTTGGCGAAGATTGAAGTCCCGGGTTCGATTCCAGGAACGTTTTACTCATTTTTTTTACATAGGAAATCTCAAATCCATCGTGCAGAGATGTTTTCTTTAACACATTAAAACAACTTAAAATCGTGATATCGAAACACGGTTTGTACTGTTCTAAGAGGAAAAGAATGTAGATTCTAATTCTTATCACCAAACTTTGATAATTGATTGTATTTTCTTGAATTTCTACTAAAACATAGCGTTTTTGCGTTTTAAAACGCATTTTATCAGATTGTTGCCATGGAGACGATTATTACCGAACTCGACTGGAACATAGACGAGTGAACACATGAGTAATTTTCTTTTCCGCTCGACTACTCTTCAGCAATGGACAGTTGATACAAACATATTAGCGTATAAACAGTAACATTTATTAAATTCGTTTATTTAAAAAAAATCATGCAAAATATATCAGAAAGAGATTTTGACATTGTTTTTAGTATTTTAAACCTGATAACGCTCTATTAATTTGTTTTCCAATTTTTCTCTATCATTGATAAACTATGAACTACAAGTGGTATTTATGGTATGAGAATTCCTTGGAATGACTAACACATACTGAAACATTTCCTGTCAATATAAGTAATCAATTCGTGACGTCAACTTTGGGAAACCAGCCTGCATTAGTCCTGGTTTGGACTTCTTGTTTACTTAGTGATATCTCCAAAGCGCAATTTTTCAGGGGTACATTAATAAAATTTAGGAAGCACTTATCTTAAGTCAATTCAGAAGTAACTCTAAAAGGTTATTTATTTTTTTCCGAGCTCTGCTTTTTTACCTCCGTCCTTCGCTGAAACTTGCTTTTTAGTTTATACGTAATGTCTGACGGCTCTTAAATATGAGGATATACGAAACTTCATTAACATCTATAAAGAGAGAGAAATGAAAGGTAGTAGCATTAGCGAAAACTTGACACCTTTTTGAAACTCACTGCAGGTATTCTAAATCCTTGTTTATTTTAATGTATACTTTCATGATAATGAAAACGAGTTACCTCTACTGAAAGTAAATGATGGTACCTAATGCACTTATGTCATACCGTATTTGAAAGATAATAAACAAGAAAAACATATAGTCTAAATTCTTAGTGGAACATGGTGAATTTTTTAAATTGGGCAAAATACCATTTATATGTAACACCTTATCGTTTTTCTTTAATTTTACTCGAGAAAATCCGGCAAAGGCAATCTCCTGAATTTCAATGGTGTTGGAATGCTGGTGTATAAATGAAGTGCTCGAGATCCAAAATTCAGATCCAGGTTTATAAATTTTACCTTGAATTTTCTACCTTATTTTTTGTATTTTTCATGGAAATATTCGTGATAATCCCATTAAATGTATCACTGAACCGGAGATTGAAAGAGTTCATTAGTATTAAAGTATCGCATCAATAACTTTCCTCTCGATAAGAATGTTAGATGCTTTGTGATATTTTAAGTTCTTCTGAATTTTCTGCTTCGTTCCGTTGGAGCAGCCTCTTAATGTAGTTTACTTACAAAGGGTCAAACTCTTGCATGTGGGTCAAAGGGCGAAGGAAAGAGATCTCCATGCGTTCTAATCCATGGACAGATTGGAAATGGGAGTTGGAAGCAATCTAGTCCCATGCGATGGTCGGTCTTCTTTCGTTCGCCCATTCATCGATCAGGACGTGACACGCGGGATTAGTATCCGTTGAAATTTCAAGAGAGATAAACCCGCCCGAAGCGAAATTTTGTAGACACGAGTTAACAGCGTAAGAAAACCAGGAGACTATAAGCCTACAAATGCAATCTTCTGGTAATGTGTTTGCGAGGGAAGGAAGGGGACTCACAAAATTTCTTTTTTCATTCAAGGGAAAACTACTTTCCATATCATCCCTCGGAAGTATTATTTGAAAGAATGGGGCGAGGAGATTTATTTGCTTATTTTTCAAGAAAGTTCGTTTTTCTTCGTCTGTGTAATTTATGCTCGGATTCAATGTTAGGAGGAGAAATAGGATTTGCGAGACATTAAGGTAGAAGGAGAGATTGGTTTGGAGATGGATAATAAAATTTATATAGGTACCTCAAACAAGTATGGAAAGGTGTACTCCATGTCGGAGTACACAGAGTTTCCAAATGCGTTCTTTGTGATTGACAAATTTTAGTAAAATTCTCCATTACCAAATTTAATCAAAATACGTTCTGCGGTTCCCGAGTTGAAATGTACATTGTAAGCTACATGTAGTTCTTCATATAAAGTGATCGTAATTACCTTCCGATTTTAACCAAAATTGGAATCGCCAACAAATTTTAGTAAAACAAACCATTGCCAAAATTCATCAAAATACATCCATCGGTTCCCGAGTTGAAAAAGAGGCACGTTGTTAAGTTATGTAGGTCTTCAAGTCAAGTAGTCGTTATTGTAGTCCGATTTTAATCAAAACTGGAATCGGTCGACCAATTTTAGTAAAACTTCCCAATACCAAATTTCATCAAAATACGTTAGCGATTCCAGAGTTGAAACGGAAGTACGTACATTGTAAGCCACATGAAGGTCTTCATGTAAAGTGGTCGTAATTGTTCTCCGATTTTAACCAAAATTGGACTCTATTGACCAATTTTAGAAAAACTCCTCAATATTAAATATAATCAAAATACGTTCAGCGGTTTTCGAGTTTTAACATGCAGACGGACGGACGGAAACGACCTCCCCTATATGCGTTCACTTCGTGCAAAGAACGCATAAAATGTAAGCAAGGGCTTCTGCTCAAAAGAACCGAGCACTGCCTAAAATATAGGATATGAAGGATAAGGTAACCTTGTTTCGAAGAAAATAAAAGAGTGCGGATATATTATCGTTACTTCGCATAGAGACTTGAACATATGTGTAAGGCAAAGAGGGAGTTAGTGGAACGAAGGGAGGTGATTCGATTTAAGAAAAAAAGGTGCACATTATAGTTTGGGAGCACGAAGCACGATGGGATCTAGAGCGACAGACATATTGTCGTTAAAATTCTCTTCCTTTTCCTCTTTGAAACGCTCGTTTATTTCGTTGCATCGCCGCCACTTGTCTCCCTACCTCTCCAACCTACTTCCCTCACAACTCTGCATAAACACGCAAACACACTCGCTCCATCTTCTCCTCGATTAATTTACATATGGAGGAGAAAGAGAGAGAGGTTGGTGGGAGTCTGGAGGTAGTGAAGAGGATGGGAGGGGGCAGGAGAGGGACAGTCTCTCTAGCTTTTTACGTAACGCGTACATCGGGAGTGTTTGGAAACTGCGTGATTCATTGGACGTTTCCGACCTCTGTCTTCGACGGGAAATATTACTTGTCCTCGGCGGCGTGGCCGACTTCGTGCTTTCGAAGTAGGAAGTTCTCTCCACCCTCTCTTTCACCCTGTCATCTCCCCCGCGCCAATGTAGCCGCTTCGGGCCGTTTATTAATTCCCGTTTGATCCTTCGGCGTCAAAGGGCTCCTCCCCTTAGCTGAGGCGAAACTTCCTCGTAATTTTGTTGGGGCGTAATTGTTTGTCTTGGTTGTAAACTGAGGAGAGGTTATTTGGTAAGTGTTTTCTTTTTTCGACGCGTATAAAACTTTTTTCGGTATCACCTGCCTCGTGAGAAAGCTGCAAATTCTATATTCAGTAGTTCTGTCGCGACTTGTAGTCTGTTTTTAAAGAGGACAAATGCATTACGTTGAATGTTTCTGTAAAAAGAGATGGCAATCAATTTCCGGCTCACGCCTAAGTAGTTTTGCTAAGGAATGCCTATGAATACAACGTTCAAAACTGATAAGAAAACTTTATGGCTGACAATGAGTAATATTGAAATTTTATTGCGGAAATATTCTGTTTTATAATGTTGTGACATGAAAATTCGATTTCCGAAGTTTTTCGACATGCACGGTTTCATGCTTAATTCTGTGTAGTTCAATTGGTGTCTTGGAATTAAAGGAGTTGTTTGTTGACTCGTCACGCCATCTCGATGTTTACCATAGTTTTAACGTCTGTTTGTTGTAATGGCAGCTTGCAATATTCTTTATGCCAATGAACGTCAATGAATCGCACCAGATTACTCGTTGCGTCGCATTCTAATTGTTTAGAAGGAAATTCTCCAGAAATATTCATCTTTCCCATGGCAGATGAATAATACGCTGCGATCAAATGTCATTTGCAGTTACCTCTACAGTTTTAAGATAACTTCAAGATGTTTTCTCGTCTTCTATGCTGTCCGAATCCAAACGATCGTTATTTTATAATGGACGAATTAGCAAGGCTGTTATTAATTTCGACCTATTTTTTCAAATCTCTGTAAGTTTTCTTAGGTTCCCTGTTTATGCAAATGCGAACGTCGGATAGTGTTTTATTTAACTGTACGTTAGAAATGCGGGGAAGAATTTCAGTTGCTTCACTGAAATCAGATGATTTAAGACGCATATCTCTTTCGGTCATCGCCTTTTGCTATCTACCTTCTGTTGCGTATTGTTCACTGGACGGGATCTAAATCTCCCTCTCTCTCTCTCTCCTCCTCGTGAGAGAGTTTTCACGTAGTACTTCTTTCTGTCGCATCCTCTTCTTATAGCAGATTCACGGCGTGACCAAAACCGTCGAAATCTATTTGCTTTAATATTTCTCGCCATCGCGAGCTGCACCGGCCCACATCCTCCATTCTCAAATGCGCCGTATACTTAACATTATGAAACGGAGAATTTCGTATGCGTTGTTTATGTACTCAAACCCAGATCCATCTCTACTCAGCGTTTCCAGAAATCGACATTGATTGTAACAATTCCCTTTTTTGGTTGGAATGTTTTTGTTTTATGTTCAGCATGCTTTTCTCTTTTCATTATGTTCTGAGCAATATCTCAGACTAAAATTGGTTTCTTTGGAACATTTGTTTTATTTGAAAAATGTAGAAGTGATTATACTATCTGTAATGGACTTTCTAAATTTATCATTCGACATTTCTTCAATTATCTAAATATTTTTTTCCTCATTCGTATTGAAACATTTCGATGAATATCAAGGTAAAAAGCGTCTTCTATTTATGCTCTCTAAAGTCGCGGATTCAATTAACGAGGGTATCTTCTTAAAAAATAATTTTGTTTATTCTTTATGCAGACTTTTGCTGAAAATGGCTCGTTTTGCTAAAGATTAAGATTATGCGTGTGCATCCGGTGATACCATCACCTCCCAAACTTCCCAATGGGGCGAGTCCTTTAGTTTGTCTTTTATCTGTTTCAAGAAAATTCTGCTGCTATGCTGCAGTTGATATGCTTTTATTAATGTTATTCAGGTATCGTCTCAGTTGTATTTATTAAAAAATCATAATTTAAAGTATAACTCACTTATAATAAATGGTATTGAAGGAATATGGATATCGTAAAATGCTTTCGTTTTCATGTCCTCGCATGATAATCTTAAGTTTTTATTTTTAAATAACATTGCGAATCGGATGTTTTCAGATAGATATCAATTATTATAGTGTCACTAGGGTTGCATAAGATTTAGGATAACGAATCAAGTTTTTGATATATCGTTATTTACGGTTTGTTTATCTGCATTAACGTGAATTATGAAGTTATTTCAATAGAAAATAATTTTTAAATATGATTATTTTAAATTTGTTGATTTACTTTAGTTCCCACTTAACTTTAAAAACTTCATATGCCGTCCGTGTCTTTGAACCGTTGCAGATCATATTGCGTTCAAATATTCATATGCATTCGATAATAAGCGCGTATATGCACGTCGTTCCTCATATAATTCCGCTCGTTCTCCTTCGATTGTCTCTCGCCTCGCTGACCGAGTTGCATTTTCGTTGTCTTTGTTGCGTCCCACGCGTTTCCGATCCCTTCATAACAGTCAAGGTGAGCGAGATCAAAAAAATCCGAGCATCAAACCGTTCGAGTGAGCGAGGCCTATCCGGTCAACCCTCTTCGACGTAGGCGACGATAAACGGACTCACAATGAGACATTGAGATGGCGCCGAGACCGATATAGGGGAATGGGGAGGGAGGGAGAGGTTATGGATCCGCTATCCCTCCATTTCTCTCCTTCCTTGAGCAGAAGAGATTGTCGCAATCATTTGTTTTATTAGAAAAAAAGACGATCGAGTATTTTTTTATCGCATCGATTATCGGCGACTCCTATAATTTGGCCGAAATCTGGTATGTATTTCAGGCCATGAATTCCCTGGATTCAAATCCTTTGTGTAAGGGGTAGGAGGAATGATTACTTCACAAGCACTTATATCATTTCAAAGTGGGTAGTATAATTTTTACCGACTTGTTAACTGATTGCTTAACATGCATAATTCTGCATTTTACCTCGGCCCGTTAAGACGCGACGAGAACTACGTGTTTTACCTCGCTTTGCGGACCAATGAATGTATTAGAATTTCGATATATATATATATATATATATATATATATATATATATATATATATATATATATATATATATTACATAACCGCGCGCAAGGAGAGTTGTGCGTTAGTTCGTGTGTTCGCCTGCAAGTACGCGTCGCGACGCGTGAGTCAGCTGACCACAAAAGAGAAAGTTCAAGGTTAAAAACCGAGAAAAAGAGCTAGGGAGATAAGCCGAGAGAAGAAGGAGGAGGAGGAGGTTGACGAAAAGTAGTCTGGCGAACGTGATGAGAGAGAAGAGAGCTCGGAGCAAAAACCTAACGAGAGTTGGCCAGGAAAAAAGGGAGAAGTCATGAGACCCAGGAAGAAGTCTCTGTTACAAAAAACCATAGATCGGGAGTGAAAAGGAAGATTTCCGCCACTACCAGCGAGTGACGCCGGTAACACAACTAATTGAGTGATAAGTACGATTATTAATGGTAGCAATACGCGGGAAGTGATGGCCCAACTTAATAACTTAGACAAGAATGAACTGAAAGCCATTAAACCCACAGTGATTAGTGTTTTACGTGATTTCAATTCTTTGGGCTTGAATAATGCCATGTGAATTTCCTTTGTTTAATATAATTATTCTTGATTAGTGTTTTACGTGATTTCCATTCTATGTGCTTGAATAATGCATGAATAATGAATAATGAATTTTTTGGGCTTGATATAATCATTCATGATTAGTGTTTTCTGTGATTTCAATTACTTGTGCTTGAATGATACCATTTGAATTTTCCATGTTTGATATAACCATTCATGACAAGTGTTTAATGTGATTTCCATCCTTTGTGCTTGAATGATGGCCTATGAATTTTCTTTGTTATTCATGATTAGTGTTTTATGTGATTTCAATTCTTTGGGCTTGAATAATGCAATTTGAATTTTCTTTGGTTAATATAATCATTCATGATTAGTGTTTTATGCAATTTAAATTCTTTGTGTTTGAATAATTCCATTGGAATTGTTTGTTAGTTATAATAAATGCATTGTATTGTACTTGTGACGTTTCCATCCCCGACGTGCGGCCGACTCACAAACAGGAGCGAGCATTGATAGGGCCTAAACCCCACGGAACCGCGAGTAAGCCGAGGCAAACAAGAAGAGTCGGAAGTTGGAGGGGAGGAGGAACGTGACAATATATCATCATAGGTAGTCTGTCCGTAGACAGGTCCGTGATTATTCTTGGTTAAACCTGGTTCTCCATATACTCCTATTTTCCGCTGTCCTCTTTATATCTTGATAACTCTCTTTCCCTTTCAAATCGTCTATCAGCTGAAACCTTTTCCTACCTCTTTCCCTTTTCCCATCTAGTTTTCCTTCTAACACGTCTTTAATCATACTCTCTCTCCTCAGGTAATGTCCAACCCAGTTAGCCTTCCTCTTTCTGATAGTCTGTATAATCATTCGCTTCTCTCCTATTCTTCGTAGCACTTCATCGTTTTTCATCCTATCTGTCCATTTTATCTTTAGCATTGTCCTCCAAGTCCACATTTCAAAACTTTCCAAGTATTTGATGTCATTTTTCCTTAGGGTCCATGTTTCTGCCCCATACAATGCTATACTCCATACGTAGCATTTTATCAACTTCTTGCGGATATCTTCCCTTATATTCCCTGTAAGTAGTTGTTTCTTTCTCCTGAAAGCCGCTTTTGCTTTTCCTATTCTAGTTTTGATCTCATCCGTACATTTTGCCTCTCGTGTTATGATACTTCCAAGGTATTTATATTCTGAAACTTGTTCTAATGGCTTTCCCCCAATAGTAATGTTCAGATTCTCTTCTTTACCCGATATTCGAATGACCTTGGATTTTTCTGTATTTATTTCCATACCGTATTTTCTACCTGTTATCACTAGTCTATTTATCATTTTTTGTAGCTCCTCTTCCTTTCTTGCTAGAAGTACTTGATCATCTTCGTATTTTACTGTTCTTATAATCCTTCCTCCAATTTTGAAATCCCCTGTGCCTTCTAAAGCTTCTCGCATTAGACTTTCTCCATATATATTGAATAGGGTTGGCGATAGGCAGCAGCCTTGTCTTACTCCTCTACCGATATTTATTCCGCAGGTGTCCACATTCTCAAACCTGACCTTTACAACTTGATTCTCATATAGATTCCTAATCAGTCTCCTGTCTTTCCAGTCTACACCTATAATCCTTTAATATCTTCATCAACTTTACCCAATTTACTCTATCAAAGGCCTTCTGCCAGTCTACGAAACATGCGCAGATATCTTGACTGTATTCTATTGCCCTTTCTCATATGATTCTAACTACTCCAATAGCATCTCTAGTTCCTCGTCCTTTTCTGAAACCGAATTGATCTTCCCCTATTATTTCTTCTGCCTTTTTCTCCAGCCTTTTATTAAGAATCCTCGTGATGATCTTCGATGTGTGTGACAGAAGGCTTATAGTTCTGTAATCTTTACACTGCATTGCCTTTGGCTTCTTCTTTAGAGGGATCATTGTTACTTCTAGGAAATCCAGTGGCCACTATCCCGTGTCGTAAATCTTATTGATTAATTTCGTGATCGCTTTTAGTCCTTCTGATCCTATGACTTTAAGTATCTCAGCCGGTATTCCATCGCTGCCCGTGGCAGACTATGCTGTTCCAATCTCCCATTATTATGCAGTTTACCTTTCCTCTTCCGTCTTCTTCGTAAATTTCATTAATTTGCTCATAGATCTCATCTATTTCTTCATCGTCATGAGCTGACGTTGGCATATATACCTGGATTATCAGCATGTCCACTGGGACTGCTTTTAGCTTTATTGCCATCAGTCTATGGTTCGTTGCTATTATCTTTGTCACGCTTTTCATCATATCTTTCCTAAGTACCAGAGCTACTTCCCTTTCCCCACTATTTACTCCAGAATAAACTACCGTGAATTCTTCCGAGTCGAACTGTCCTTCTCCCTCCCATCTAGTTTCGCTTAGCCCTATAATGTCAACTCTATTTCTTCTCATTTCTTCTTTCAAGTTCTCTAGCTTTCCTGCCTTTCTCATAGTTCTTACGTTCCAAGTCCCTATTCGTAATTTACTTTCGACAAATGATTTCCTCAAGGCAGTCCCCGCCCGGAGATCCGATTGGGGGACTATTTTACCTCCGGATTGTTTTACCTCGAGAGAACTCATATTGTCCAACCATATAATCTTTACTAGAGATTGTAATGTGGTAGTTTCCCTCTTGCTTTCCACATCGCAGTACTGTAGCCGTTCAAATCGTCCTGTTCACGCCTACAGCTGTATTGGATATAGACCCAACCAACATTATTTGTTTTCGGCTCTATACCATACTGACAGTACTGCTGCCTACTGCCAGGCACTAATGAGAGTTTTTTAAAATAAAACCTCCATTCGAGGGGTTTGAACCCCCGAACTTTGCAATAGAAAGCCGACACGCTAACCACTACACCGCCAGTGCATATGACTATATATATATATATATATATATATATATATATATATATATATATATATATATATATATATATATATATATATATATATAAACCTAAGGAAATGAAAAGGTAGTGATGAGGGTGGCAACAAAGTGTTGAAGGAAGCCCTACTAAGTCGGAGACCATGTTGGCAGGCTGCTGGGGACGTCGAAGAGACACGTTAAACACACGAACACAAAAAACACGCAAGCTTATCGAGCCTATGCCCTTCTTCAGCGATAGAGTAACTGAGAGTATATATACAGGGTGTTTCAAAATTATGTATACACAATTTAAAAATTTATATTTCGTGAACCAAATATACAATTTGCACAATTTTTCTTTGATTTTAAAGCAAAATAAATTAATTATTTTAACAATGTTTGATTATTCACAAATATCCATGGAAACGATGAAGAATATGCAGGTGAGTTTCAATGAGAGAAAGTTAATTATAAAATGGTATTGGAAATTTGAAAACGTCACAGACGTTCAGCGGTCATGGGAAAGAATATATGGAACAAAAGCACCAACTCTTACTAACGATTACCCGTCTGCGTGATAAATTTGAGGAACATGGAACTGTGAACAATATCAACAAGACATGCTGTGGGTGGAAAAGAACGTCAAGAAGTATCGAAAGTGTTGAAGCTGTCAGAGATGCAATTACCCGCTCCCCAAGGAAGTCTACAAGACAGTGTTCACGTGAGCTACAATTGAGCCATATAAGTGTTTTTAGAATCCTAAAGGCCATAAAATTGAAGGTATTTATACCTCGATTACTGAATTAATTCCAAGAAGATGATGCAGATCGACGAACACAATTTTGTGGGTGGTACATACGAAAAAATGGTAGAATCGATGCTTTTAAAGATTCAGTTGTATGGTCAGACGAAGTCACGTTCAAGCTGAATGGCCATGTGAATCGTCATAACTGCGTTTACTGGGCAGGTAAAAATTCACAATTCACATTGGAGGAAAATGTCAATCTACAAGGTTTTACTGTGTGGATGGGACTCTCCTCTCGTGGAATAATCGAACCTTACAGATTCAATGGCACTGTTAATGGAGAATGTTACCTTGATATGTTAAAAAATTATGCAGTACCTAATATCAGAAAAATGTTTCCGGATACATTGGTGTATTTTCAACAGGATGGTGCACCCCCACATTTTCATACAACTGTGCGGGAGTACCTGAACAATGAATTTCTGAGCAATGGATAGGTCGCAGGAGGAGTGCTTTTGAATACCCTCCAAGGTCTCCAGACCTCACTCATTTAATTTTTTTTTAGATAAAGTTTACGATCATAAACCGCAAACATTGGAGGATCTGTGGATGACAATACAGCAAGAAGTACACAGAGTTTCTACTGACTTGTGCACTCTGGTATGTAATTCTGTTAAAGAGAGATGTCGCTTATGTATCAGTGATGGTGGTGGACATTTTGAACATCTTACTTGAGTTTTGTTCATTGCAAACATTATTATGCATTTAAGCTTTAAAATAAAAGAAAAATTGTGCAAATTGTACATTCGGTTCACGAAATATAAATTTTTAAATTGTGTATACATAATTTTGAAACACCCTGTATATAAGTATATATTTCTTTTGAGTTTGTTTTCATATAAGTGTTCCATTTTAGAATGTAACATTTTACATGGGGGTGCCGGTGGTGTAGTGGTTAGGACGCTGGCTGCTACTCGCCCGATGCTTGAAAAAGTCATCGGGTACGAATCCTGCGCGAGTAGGATTTTTCTCAAGGTCACCCGGCCCCCTGTTTGCGTAGTTTGAGGAGACCGCGCAAATTCAGCTGTTCCGTCCTTCGGAAGGGACGTTAAGCTGTTGGCCCCCCTGGTGTTCTTCGTAAGAGCAGGCAAATGCCGGCACCGGGTTTCCCTCCTCCCTCCCCGGTTATTCATTGCACTACCTCTGAGATACCCATTTGTGCTGTAAGAGAGGCGAATTGACTGGGCATTCATACATACATACATACATACACTTTACGTTGTGCAACTTAACGAGAAATTGACCCTATTAGTGCGACTAGGCTCGGAGTGGTATTTTTCAGAAACTCATGCCTGGCCAGAAGAACTCTTCGTATATTACGCTCCATATTTATTTTGGCATTTAATTTGTTTGTTACACAAAGAGAGCCAGTCGCGGTCGAATAGTACCCTGAAAAAAATTCAGTGTCCGGTGAAAAATTCAATCCCGTAATTTATTGATCTGTTCGTCGTTTTCAATACCTTTGTTTCTATTGGAATCGAATCATCATTACGATCTGCGATATGAGAAGAATTTATATTCCTTATAATAGTAAGCGAATAAATCTATTTTTTCTGGTTTCCTATGACGCGAAGCTGATCCCTCTGCGAGAATTCTACTTGGATTCCAACTGTTCATTCAATTCCTTTTTTTTACCCTTTGTGTGATTTTTGCGACAGAACTATCGATTATAGCACAATTCTATGAAAACGACCTTTTAAGGTTCAGTGTGCGATAGAACCCATTGTAATCTCCACGCATTATCCGAAGAGTGGTGATGCCGGTACGTAGCAACGAACAATTGGGCGAGTGGGAGAAGGGGGCGGGGGAAATCCTCAGCGTCTCCAACGGCAGTTCCGTTTCATTAAAAGAAGCGGACGTTTACGACACCGTCAACCTATGTCGAGGAGCACAGAGGTGGGTGGGCGGAGGCGGCAAGAGGAGAGGGGAACAGAGGAGCAATCGTCTCTTTCACGGTGTCAATGAAAGCACACTCCTTCCCTCTGGGAGGGGAAAAATACACTCTCGCCGCCGCGAGGCCTTCGGGGATTTTCCGCTCTCGAGGCGGGTCCCTCCCCTGGCTCTCTTCTCCACCCTCGGCTCTCCCACCCCCACCTCCCTCTTTCCCCTTCCAAACTCCTCTTTCCCCCTCCTTCCCACCCTCCCTCCCCCTCTCCCTCCCACCCTCCCTCTCAACCATTCTCCCTCTCTCCCTCTCACCCTCCCTACCTCCCACCCTCCTTCCCTCCCACCCACCCTCCTTCCCTCCCACCCACCTTTCCTTCCTCCCTTCACCCCCACATCCCCCTTTCCCCTTCCAAACTCCTCTTTCCCCCTCCCTCCCACCCTCCCTCCCCCTCTCCCTCCCTTCCCCTCTCCCTCCATCCCCCTCTCCCTCCCTCCCACCCTCCCTCCCTCCCCCTCTCCCTCCCTCCCTCCCACCTTCCCTCTCTCCCACCCACCCTCCCTCTCTCCCTCCCTCCCTCCCACCCTCTTTCCCTCCCACCCACCCTCCTTCCCTCCCACCCACCCTTCCTTCCTTCCTCCCTCCCACCCTCCCTCCCTCCAACCCTCCCTCCCTTCCTCTCTCCCTCCCTCCCTCTCTCTCCCTCCCTCTCTTAGGGGTTAGGTGGAAGATGGGACTTCCATGTCTCAATCTCGCCCCAAATAAAGACCAAATCAATTAAACAATCTCCCTCCCTCCCTTTCTCCCTCCCTCTTTCCCTTCCTCCCTTCCTCTCTCTCCCTCCCTCCCTCCCTCTCTCTCCCTCCCTCCCTTTCTCCCTCCCTCCTTCTAGGGTTAAATGTAAGAATGGACCTTATGGTCTAAATTTCGCCCGAATAAAGACGATTATTTATCTATCTATCCCTCTATCCCTCCCTCCCCCGCACCACACCTCCATCACCCTTCACAGCCCATTCCAGCCGCCGCCGACGTGTCTTATTCCTGTTCCTCTCCGGATAAATCTCCCCTGTCGTTTCCTGGCGCCCCATTTGCTTTCCGTCCCCAGGCGACACCTTTTCGTGATCACTGTTCCCACGAATTTAACTCCCTTTTGGGGATTTAAAAAAATGTTTGGAGCGAGATGCTCTTGCGGGGTTCCTTAAATAACGCCCCTTTTTTGCTTCCTAATGGCCAATTTTGATACTGTACTACTGGGGTGGCCAACCGGCGGCTCTTTGTAACTTTACATACGTGTATGTAAAATATTTAGGAGTAACCATTTTTCGAGATCTTTCATGGGACATGCACATTCGTCGAGTTATAGGTGCGGCCAACAAGAAACTGGCTTTCATAGGTATAATAGTACGGAACACTACAAAAAAATTACGCGAAACATGTTACTTATCACTGGTTAGACCACAAGTGGAATACGCCTCATGCATATGGGATCCGTACGAGAAGGAACATATAATTCAATTAGATAGAGTTCAGCGCAAAGCAGCCAGATTCGTAAAACAAAAGTACGAACATAAGGAAAGCGTCACCTCATTATTGAGTGATTTGAACTGGGTACCACTAGAGGATCGTAGATTGCACTCAAGGTTGCGGCTTCTGGAGAAATATAGATCGGAATGTCTAAAAGACGAGGTTTTAGGAATAATTGAAGCACCAACGTGTATAGGTAAAAACGACCACGACGATAAGATACGTGAGATCGATTGTAGGACGGAGCGTTATCTAGGCTCGTTCTTTCCGACGACAATACGAGATCACAAAGAAAATTTCCACCTGCGACAATCTTTAGGTAGGTTATGGTGTATTGCACCCCCTGCCACCACCAATTAGGTGAATTGCAGGGTAACATGTGGATGTAGATACTGTAGTTTTCCGATTATAATACGTAAGGGAGCTGTTGAAGTCAAAGATTGCCGCAAGTCTCACTAAATAAGAGTAATTTTTATATTATTATTATAAGCAGCAGCAGCTACATTATCTGTTAAATATACTTTATTATCTCATCGGTGGTGTCTATTGCAGTATTATGGCTCCTGCACATGCCCAGGTTGGCCACTCCTGCTGTACTATATAGCAATTTATATGGAACCCAGTTCTTGACCCAGTTCACATCGTCCTCTCCCTTAGGAAACATCCTCACAAGGATATTTGGCACTGCGAATTTTCAGCCCTGCTCTCTCCGATAATTAAATTTCTAAAATGAACGCGGTGCAAATAAATAAGGAAAAATGTCTGTCACAATGGCCATCCATACAATTTTCATTTCTCGCTACTTAAACCAGTTTGTTTGCTAAGCGGTTTCATGATCATGTCATTGAGACGACCTCCCATATTTTTTCCGCTTTAGGCGGCCGCATAATTGGTCTAGCGTTCGCATCTTTTCATCTTCTTTATAGTTCTAAACAGCGTTCAATCAGCACCTAATCAGCCAAAATCTATCCGCCTAACCATATGGCCGACCTCCAAGAAGTCCCCCTGACCATACCTCAACCACTCACCTAAGAATCAATCAACTAGTCCCTTAGCCACGCCCTAACAATCCCCAACCAACCCCCAAACTGCACCCGACTGGTCCCCAATGTGGTTTCCCATCCATCTTCCATCCAGAACCAATATGCTCCCCTAACCACACCTCAGCACCCCATCCTAGTCACACCTCCATCTCTCCCTCTTGTCTCTCGCCCTAAGCGCACAAAACTATTTACTGTTCCTCTCCCCGCGTATTTCAAACAGACCTTAGCCAGGCCCCCCGCCAGTCCCCTAACGCCACTTCTTATATTTATCCTTCCCCCTTCCATTCCCCGTCTGTGGATCGCTCCCAGACCTCGTCCACCTGCTTTCACTCAGCGCACTCGCTGTCTTCCAACAATTATATCCGTCGTAAAAACCCATCCGGCACAATTTGCTGCAGTTCCACGTCTCCCCTAGCGTTGGAAAATACCGCTTTTATTCACAAAGGCTTGTTTTACTCATGGTAATATTTCTATGCGAACCAGAAAACAAGTGGGAATAATGCACGCTAGAAGCATGGCATAAATTAGGAGATTCTCTTAGGAGAAGAAGTTTCCATATTTGTGTTCAGTAAGGTGGTAGTCCTGATACATTGTTAAAATCCGCTATTATCTCTATAAATTAAATAATTTCTCATTAACAAGTGCTTTAAAGATCCATCCGAGGATCAAGTAGTCGAAATTTTAAATTTTATTTTCGGTAATGTGAAAGCCCTGATTGAGCAGTATGGCCAGAGTATGTCATTTTCACCCATTTATTAGAAGACTTCCTTATTAACTTCACTAGTATGTACGTTACCAAATTTATTTGACCCCTTGTATCTCAGAAACGGTAAGCGCTAGAATAGTGATTTCTTAAGCAAAGTTTGTCCGTTTTTTTTCTGCTCTCAGTGGAAATTTAGTCCTTACTATGCCAATAATTCTCCAGCTCCCGATATATAAAAAAAATGAAATTGGCCTTTGATTTTAAGGAAAATTTTGGCGTGTCGACGGCTGCATAAGATGCAGGGGCAATTTTGCGTCAGTATTTCATAGTTCTCAGTTATAATCTGTTTCTATTGCACGCGCGACTGGGACTCGACGTATTCCGCTCGCGTTCGGGATATTTCGCTTTGGCTACGACGCTATGTTGCCAAATTTCCAATTTCGCTCAGTTGAACGGTAGCTCCGGACGAGTGTAGTTCTACGCTCCGAGAGATCCGAGTGAAACATGTTCATGCTTTCCGCCGTCGCCGAAATACGTTCGGATAACAATTCATTCTTAATGACATAGAACAATTTAAAGTTAAAGAGCATTTAAGCAACAATTTTCGTCGCAGCATAATTTTTGTCAAAAACAGGCGTAAAAACAATGTAACAAATATTGAATAGGTAATATTTGTAGACGTGAATACACGTGTTCTAAACTTTTGTCATTAATATAACTACGTTAACTATAAAAACATATTAGACTCCTAGAGAAATGAATTACTGAAACTTTATATAACAAAATAAGTGATCATATTGTTTTGTAATACTAATAAAACGACAACTCTTTGACTTATAACGCAAAAAAGATTTTCTTTCTTAAAGCGTAAATCGATATTGTATTTCCATAAGAACAATTAAATATGGCCAGCACTTGACTTTCTCCATACAGAGTAATAAAAATTATTGCAACACTACTCATAACTTCATATAAATAAAAACAAATATTGTAAATTGACAAGATTTGTTTTTATTTATTCTTGTACAAAAGCCCGTCAATATGACGGGTATGCGTGGAATAAATATTAAATTTAAGGCACTTCCCATTCTTCCTCCTTTTCCCTCTTCCATTTTCATCCCTCATATTTTGTTAATGTTCGATTTTTTCGATTTTTCGACATTTCATAAAGAGGTTGCAATGAAACAAAATCATGAAGGACAAAAACCGATTGAAAATTTATGTGAAAAGTTCATGTAAGTTTAAAACAAATAAACACGTAGCGTAAAAACTTTATATCAGAATGTATCGTAGTGATGGACAACTCAACATTTCAAATAGGAAGATACTTAATTTGAGTTGAAGGCTTTCGCAGCGTTGCTGAATGCTGGTGGAGGTTTTCGGGTTTCGCTGCGTTGGCGGCATTTCTTGCTCTCGACGTTTCGCAGGCATTGTAGTCTGCATCTTCGGGAGATGAAGTGAGATCCGATGGTAGGGATCTGCAGCGAAACCCGAAAATCTCCACCAGCAGGAAGATACTTCACGCGTACATTGAAAATATCTTTTCGTCTGCAAATTTTATTGGGCAGTTTATAGCAAATTGCTATATTGACAATGATTATGATTAATTTCTTTCGATAATTAAGCAAGATATCTGACGCGTATTCGAAAATCGATGGCTGGAAAATGAATATCCGTTCTTTTAGGCGTCATTTGGTGTGAGCCCCGTAATCATATCGCAATTCTAAGTGATTTGAAAATGCAAATGAAAAATGTGCTGCAACTGTGCACACAGAAAGAAGGACAGAATTCTCTTTAATATATGTATTAGATTAATCTACAAGAATCTATATTTTTATTGTTTATTTTAGATGTTTTCTTTTAGTAATGAGTGAAGATAATATCCATATTCCGTTTTTATTTCAAAAGCTTTTACTTTCCACCAATTTTTCAACACCAACTCGCCTGTCATCCTCTCGTGCCTTCATTTTGTACATTTAGCGTAAACAAGAATCTTGGTTGGTGGCCCCTTTGGGTAAAGAGTTCAATTCGTAGAAAGCGACCTTACCTAGAATGCCCATCTGTCCTGTATAGCCAGGCGGTTTACAGAGGCGATTCCAAGGGAAATATTTCTAAGAAACCTTTAATGGGAGAAAAAGCACTCGGGAGAGGACTATATCTACGCTTTGCAATTTGGGAATCCCGTAAAGGAATGGTTATAATACTGAGAAGCCTCCCTCCTTCCTATGCACCAATTTCTAAATCACTCTTAAACTCGGACATTATTTTGCTACTCAATCTTGCTGATCATAATTAATTATCTAACATTTAACATAATTACCAGTTTTGTACATCAAGGACGAGATAACAGAATTATTTAGAATTTTTTTTAAATTTTAAACATGTTTTACAAAAAAAATCATCCTCCATCAGAATCGCTAATTGTAAGTGGTAGGGCAAGTTCCTCAGCATCGTCTTCTATCTTCTCGTCTTCCTCACTGGACTCACTATCAACTAAATTAATAAGCAGCGCTATCTTGCCCTGGCCTGACTATCCATATTCGATAATTGGAGTGGCAAGGTAGCTTAGTTGCACCTGCCGGGAATGTGGGAGACCTGGGTCAAGTTTAGAATTTTGTCTCCGTCTCTAAGTTAACATTTATGTTAAGCCTTATGAGTTCACGCGTAAACACTATATTTACCTACATTCCATTTTATTTTTGAAGTTATCTCACTGAGTCACTGTCTGCTGTGCCTCAGTAGAGACGTTCAATGTTGTAAGGTTTACAACTTCTCACCTTTAATACCCCAATTCAAGAAAGGGAAATTAGACTGGTTTATGTGTTCACTTATAAAAATTATATTTATCTACATTCCATCTTGTCTTCTGCATTTTTTGGAACATGCTGTTTATTATTATTGGGCATTCTTTGCAAAAAGTTGAAAATGAACGCCTTATGGTCAGGTCGTGTCCGTCGGTCTTTCCATTCCGTCCGCGCGTTTCATCTCCGAAACTAAATCGGTGAGACGACTCCTTCAGGTGGGCATCTTCAGGAGCAAACTTGAATCGACAGTGACTGAAAATCAACTGTGAGGATATATATATATATATAATATATATATATATATATATATATATATATATATATATATATATATATATATATATTCCATAATATTAGATTATGTCATAACTCAAAGTTAAAAAATAAAATTAAAGCAAAAAAGATTTATGCATAAAAAGCTTTAATCCTTTTAAATGCTTTCTAAAGTAGAAAATAAATATTTAAAAATATTTCCATATTTTTATAAAATTTGTCTTTTAACTTTTAAATGAATAATTCGGAAGCTACAGGGAATCAATGCTGGAAAGGCAAAATACTTCAATTTTGTAAAAAATTGAAAATATTTTTAAATATTTATTTTATACTTTAAAGAGAATTATGAAGTATTAAAAATGTTTTTATGCAAAAAATCTTTTTCGCTTTATCATATAATTTTAAATTTGAAGGGTTTATCGAGTGACAGTTAAGCCATTTTCGTGTTCTATTTTAGTGAAACACAAATGAAAATCGCTAAAAATATAAGATAGAAAAAATTTTAATGGCCTTTTCTCAAAAGATGGGAAATCTTACTAAAATAAGGAATATTTGGTTTTTTCTTACTAATTCTGCGAAGAAATTATTATTCCGATGAAAAATTTACGAATTAAAGAAAAAATGTGCTTTTTTCGACTGAAGTGGCAGCTGTGTTTTAGTGTTTTAATACAAAGTATGTCTTTCTCTTCTTATACTCTGATAAAAACAAATTCCGCTGACATATGTGTGAACGTACGGAAACGGATAGTTAGGCAATATTTCCGAATAGTACAATTGGTTCATTTCCTTTTAGGAAATCCTCCTAAACAAAAGCCCCAATCTCTTCTGCGATTTCATCTTCTTAGTCTCCCATACCAACCCCTTTGTCAAACTGCTATCGGTGCTGCCTACCAAAAATCCCCTTTCGCATATCTTTTCCAGACGCTCTCGCTCTCTCACACGCCAATCTAGAGCGAGATCAGCCCCAGTCCCATTCCTAATTCCGGAATCATTACACTTGTTTCCCATCCTCTCTTCCAATCCCACCACCTCCCTTTGTCTTCCTAGTTTCCCTTATTCACGCCGTTGCCGTTGGAATGAGGACGCAAATTAACGTAGGCCAACCAACCACCTCAGGATCTGTCCCTCGTGTCGACCTTCCACAATCCCACCCCACCGCTGTTTGGTGGAGCCTCACCCACCCCCGGGCTACGCCACTTCTCTCCTCCGCTCCCTCTCTCCTCCCCTCCCTCTCTCCTCCCCTCCCTCTCTCATCCCCTCCCTCTCTCCTCCTCTCCCTCTCTCCTCCCCCCCTCTCTCCTCCTCTCCCTCTCTCATCCCCTCCCTCTCTCCTCCCCTCCCTCTCTCCTCCCCCCTCTCTCCTCCTCTCCCTCTCTCCTCCTCTCCCTCTCTCCTCTCCTCCCTCTCTCCTCCCCCCTCTCTCCTCCTCTCCCTCTCTCCTCCTCTCCCTCTCTCCTCTCCTCCCTCTCTCCTCTCCCCATCTCCAGTACCCCTCTCCTTCCTTACAGCTTCTGTTCTCATCCTTCTCCCTCCCTTTCCTCCACCCGAACTTCCTCCTCGTGATGTCTTTTAATTTGGTTAAAGGGAGCGGAAACGAAGAAGTTGGGAGGATGGTCAGCAGAGACACCGCCCTGACCTCGCACCGCCCCCGCTGACCTTCCTCTCCCTCTCTCTTTTTACCGCTGAGTCTCCTTCTCGCTTCAGTAAACAGGAGGTTCGTTTATCCCTAAAAGGTTCTCTATCCCTCTCACTCTCAATTCAATCCCACAGACTCTCTCGTTTCTACCTTCATCCTCAACGCCCTTATTCTGTTATTTCACTATCCTTTCGTTCACTTCTTGTCCTCTGTCCGTCATTTCCTCGCCTTCTAATTTCTTCCGTTAACCTCTATGACTGTATTCACGTCACAGGTTGGTTACACGAGGGTTGTGTGCGCGTTGATAACAGTCGGACTCCTGTCAACGAGGCCGCGGATTAGAACCACACGTCAGCAACAAAATGAACGTGTCAACCCATTTCTGCCTGAATTATTTTTTAAATTACAAATATTTTTTTATTATACATTTGTTAATAATTAACCTATGATCATATATTACCCATTAAGCAAGAATTGCAATATTCCATTTTCGATATAGAGGATGTGACATATATGTCACACACTCAAATAATCACTTCAATCAATCATTTATTACATTAAAATGTGCAAAAACTTATTAACTAGGATTGAAATATTATTTATTTTGCCATAAAGATAACTCTTATCAAAATTTAAACAAATAATCTTGAAAACAACTTCTTTTTACTCGTTCCATTGCTTCTTTAGAACTGCTGCACGACTTAGTTAAAACACTATCCAGCGCAGTGTAGGTTACTGCAGGAATGCCGAAACAGCTGAAGCATTAAATGCAATAGATATAGTTGAATAATGAGTATTATGAACCTAATTTATTATTATACGTTTCTTCTAGTATCGAGAAATACAAAACGTAACATTTATTTGACGCTAGGCAGAAATGGGTTAATTGTTCTCATGGCGCCTTCTTTTTGATTGACCTCGATCGGGCGGATAAAAACGAAGGTAGAAACGGCGGTATGTTTTCGAGAATCGGCATGGCTTCTCGAGAGTTGAAAGATGTGCAAATTTCATCCTCAACAGCTAAATTTGCTTTGCAAGTATGACTTCATTTGACAATCGAGGCAACTTGGAAATCCATGAAAATTTAGGGAAACCAGCTATTTGATTCGGCTACAGAGCAGCCGTCTTCAGTGGTGATTCACTGATAGGTGATCCCAGAAAAATAATGCTTTTTTAATGATTGCTTTTGGAATAGCTTATATCATAATCTAGAAATATAAACACATTTTTTTATCCGTCTTCAATTATCCCATTTATTCGTGTTTTATATGGTATTGACGCAGGTATTAATATAAAGTGAAATATCTTATAACGTTAGTAGCATGTGTAGAATTCAACAAAGCCCGCTCGTGGATAATTACTGGGAGTGATTACCTGCATTTTCCAAATTACGTGACTTTTTCTTCACTCATCTCGGAATTTATTCTCTCTCCTTTTCATTTCCCTTTCTTCTTTTAATTTAAACTCTTTATCCATATGTTATTCTACACGCTTTACTATTCACCATTTCTTATTCAATACTTTAATAGCCTCTCTTCCCTTCTGGAGCATTTTCCTCCAATTGCACCCAATAGTACTAAAATATTTTCGTCGTTACGGTCCTTCCATAACGTTTGCATTTGCTTTGCTTTCTCTTGTCCATTAAATGCTCTATTGTAATCATCCTCGTTCATACGGCCATTCATCATGCGAAGCATGATACTACTATACCAGGTAGGTCGTTGCGCATCTCGGGCGAGCGTCGCTTCGGGCGTGTGACGTCACGTGGCCTCCAGATTGCGCTTGCCGCCTATGATTTAGCATTGACTGTGGTCGCGGGTTTGGAAAATTATTACGTTTTCTCTTGAACTGTGGCTTTCTCAGTGAAATGTCCTTTTGTGCGGTATTTGGCTGTAATAACAGTTACAAAAATTGTAATGGTAGGGTGAGATATTTTCGATTTTCCCAAGAAAAGTCCATTCAAGAAACATGGATTCGAGCATGCCAAAGAAGTGACAACATAAACGTGAAATCAGGTAAGATCAGGTATTCTTTGGTTTAAAAACTTGGTACACTTATTAATGGGATCATGAGGATATGCACCTAGGGGCCAGAATTTTTATTTTTGGTGGAAGGGGTGTGCCATTTTCAATAAGATAACATAAAAATCGATTTTTTGATTTAAAGACTTGTACTCTTTTGCAAATTAAAATTAGAAAGAACTTCGGATCTAGACTGTTTAAAAAAAAATAAATAACGAGATTGTATTGACGCCTTAATTATTATATGTACTATATACATTAAGAAATGTATGCTTTCATTGCTTTAATACAAGAGAGGAAGAAATAAAGAAAGCGAGAGAGAAAATTAAATGTTCCATAGATTAAAAATAATTTTGGACGTAAAAGAATTGTATACCGTAATGTATTTCTTTGTCATACAATTTCTATTCACCCGTAACTATTTTTACTCTCTGGTACACTCAATTATGTGAATTTTGTATTTATTGTTTACTTTTTAGTGCATCTAAAATTTGGTTTCACTAATTTTTTATTTCAATTTGAAGTTAATTCACGCATACCCGTCATATTTGACGGGCAATTACGCTAGTGAGTGATAAAAACGCCAGTATTTAAGCGAAATTCGAAGAAATCAATTATGAAAAGAACTAAAAAGTTAACTTGGGAAAAATCGACCTTTGAGTGAGAATCATACGGAAAATGAAGCCCTTCTCTTTGAGATGAGTCCGGGACCTTTCTTAGAAGTCTTTTCCCTTCGTCGAAGTTCACTTGATGCCGAACGTTCTTAACAAACTTGAACTTTTTCCGATTCCGGTAAAAAATCATATATGACTTATAAATGTATTATGTATAGTAACGAAGGGTGAAGAAATAAAAAGACGGATATCAGCAGCCGATTTACGTTAATTTTTATACAAATTTTAAGCTTCCCGCTACAAAGTGGAAACACGTGGCGTCATGCGCGAACTGGACGCGTTTTCGTCCACCGGAACAACCTACCTGGTAGAAGGTAGTACCATGATGCGAAGTAGCCATCCTCAGCGTCCGTTTCGCTCTTCCACTTTATTGTTACTGGAATTGCCACGGCAACATATCGATTTCTGACTTTAAGGTGATGAATTTTACATTTTTAAGTTGGGTCGTGCTTGTATCTGTCTCTCATGTCCTTTCAAGCCGTCTCTGCCGTTCGTTTTTCTTGTTTATTTAATGAGGGAATCTTCTACACTCCCCTTTTTATAGCTATTCCCATTAGTTCCCCTATTGCCTTCCTCTTTTTTATCTGCTCTCGTTTTTGTTCACACTCCCGAAATCTCTTTTAGTCCGTTCTCTCCATGACATCACTCCATCTCTTCCCTCTCATCCGTTTCTAAGTCTTTCTGCCGTAGTTCTTTCTTCTACCACACTACATCTGTCTCCTTCGCATGCGTCTCTCCCCTATCGCATCCCATACAATTCCTTTAAACCCGCGGTATTCAAACTGTGTTCCCCGGAACCCCAGGGTTCCGTGAGAATCATCCAGGGGTTCCGTGGGATAAAATTGAATTCACTAATAAAAATTGATCGTTTTGGTTGCGTCAAATAATTTAAAAAATATAATTTTTGAATTCGCGCTCTTTTTGAAATAGGTAGGTATTTTCGACCGTAATCGACCTTGAAGGCCGATTTAATCTCGCTCTCCCACATCTCTCTACATATTTGCCTTTTTTAAGCAGTTGTTGTTGGTCAGCTCAACATGACAGTTTACTCTTATGATTACATTGAAATTGTATGATCTTCATTCCTTTGTTTCTTTTAAAAGAGAGAAGTTTGTGACAATAGATTTTGTGATCGATGATAATTGAAAAACTAATTAAAGAATTTTAATTTAATAGATTTGCCCTTCACTATGGACATTACACTTAAACAAAAAGCTGAAAAAACAGAAGAAAAACATGAAAATTCTTCAGCAACATCTGCAGTTGTTTCATCACCTACTTCCGGAAACTCGACATGCGAAACAGCCGTTTCGGAAACGCCCGAAGCACCTATTAAAAAACAGAAATTACATGAAGGTGGTTCTAAAAGAAGAAAATATGATGAAAGCTACTTATTATCTCGTTTAAAATATTCTCCCCATGGTTTCACAATGCAATTAGATGAATCTTCGGACGTTGCTGGTTTGGCTATTTTAATTGTTCTGGTACGCTATATTTTTAATTTAACTGTCCAAGAGGATATTCTTATGTGCAAGCCTCTTAAGGTTAGAGTTACTGAAGAAAACATTTTTGATGTTATAAATATATTTATGGAGAAACATGGACTATCTTGGGATTTATGTTTTCACATTTGTACCGACGGAGAAAAATCTTTATTGGGTGCAAAAAAAGGAGTCATATCAAGAATAAAAACAATAGCCCCACATATTCAACATTCTCATTGCTGTCTGCACCATCATGCTCTCGTTGTGAAACGAATTTCAGAAAAAATTAAAGACGTTTTAGGTGACGTTGTGAAAATTATTAATTTTATAAAATCCAGGGAGCTAAACTCAAGGTTATTCTCTAAAAAAATAAAAAAAACCCGTGTAAATAATCCACCCTTTTATCTTGTACATATCGTATACTTTGTTAATTTTATTCATCCTAGTTTTTTAAGAAACCGTATATTCATTTATCCAAATGTTTTTCTCAGCCATTCGGCCAACCTGTATTTAGTATTAAATTAATTTATAAGTTCCCTAAAACGCACTGCTTTTGCTGCCGGAAAAGTGGGACATACTCACGGGGACGGCAAACGCTAGGTCCTTCTGACCGTTAAACCATGGATTGGGATCAAGATTATTCTCATTACTCTGCGAGGAGCTATCTAGTTCTCACAAAACATTGCTCCTAAACGCAGAGGTACACTGGCTATCCCGAGAAAAAATTTTGAGCAGGTTTTATGCGCTGAAAGAAGAGGTAAAATTTTGTAAACTCAAATGAAACATGATTATTGATAAAAATTACATGACAACATATGGATTTAGATTATGGCGTACCTTGCAGATATACTTTGTTTTAAATGAAGTAAATATATCCCTTCAAGGAACTAAAACTCGTATATTTAAAGTTAAGGATAAAATAAATGTATTAATTTTAAAATTCGATTTATGGATTTCATATGTACGAAAAAACGATGTAAACTGTTTTGAAAAATTATGTGACTTCTTGATACAAAATGATCTGAATCTTCATAAAATTGTTCAAGAATACATAATAGAGCATTTGTTGAATCTACAAAAAACTATTAGAGAATATTTTCCAGCGCAAACAGAATCATACGACTGGATTAAAAACCCATTTAATCATTGTCAAAGTGAAAATTTATCAATGAAAGAGAGGGAACAATTAATTGATATATCTACAGATTCGACCTTAAAAATTAAGTACCGACTGGAAGAACTTCTTGGTTTTTGGTTGCAAATTTACAGTGAATATTCTGAAGTGTCTGATCATGCAATAAAGATTCTTATGCCTTTTGTCACAAGTTATTTATGCGAAAAGGCTTTTTCCACGTATACAGCGACAAAAAAAATACAGGAATAAAATGGATGCAGAACCAGAAATGCGCTTGCAACTGTCATCAATAACACCAAATTTTGATTTTATTTGTGGCAAAAAACAAGCACATCCAAGTCATTAAAATGAAGTATAATTTTTCATATTATTTGTTAGTGATGTTATACTAAAATTGAGTATTCAGTAAATTTAGTATTATTTAGTTACTAAGTAATAAATGGGTTCATTAATGCATTTATAAATAGTTTGTTTACATTGTATGAAATGTATTATTACAACATTAATTGTAACATTTTGTTTAAATAAAATGTATTACATGAAACGTATTTATTAATGGGTTCCGCACTGATTTTTCACATTGAGAAGGATTCCTCGGGTATCTCAAGTTTGAAGACCACTGCTTTAAACCCTTATTTTACACTTCCTTCGCTCTCTTTCCTCTTCGCCCACTCTCCTTTTCCTCCCTCTTTACTCCAGCACACCTCTCCTTCATTCCTTTTTCATCTCCCTATGTCTCCATTTTTCCTTTCTTTGTACATTACCGTCCCATTCCTTCCTTCTTTCCCTCTTACATTCTTATTTCGGCTCCATCTCCCCCATCTCTAGCCTTTCTTTTATCTTTCAACTTTTTCTTAGCTCCTCTCTTCCTCCTTTATCCACCATTGTTTGTAGCATTCCTTCTCTCTCTTCCCTTTCACCTTTATGTTTCTCATTCTTTTTCTTCTCTTCCTGCTTTTCCCCTATCACTCACTTCTCCGTATCACCTCAACTTTTCTTTCCAGTCTCTCTCTCTCTCTCTCTCTCTCTCCAATCCTTCATTCCATCCTTCTCTATCTCCTCTTCCTTTCTCTCTTTACCCTTCATCTCCTTTTGCCTCTCATTTCTCTTCCCATCTATCTTTCCCCTTTATTTTACCCTCCCTCATCCCTCTATTTTCTCTCGGACTTTCTCCTCTCTCCCTGCTTGATTTTAATCTATTCCCCCGTCTCTTACACTCTTTCAATCTCTCTCCACCCTTTATCCCCCTCTCTCCTCTCCTTTTCTTCCTCTTTCTTCTCGACTACTTTTCTCTCTCTCTCATTTCCTCCAATCCCCATCCCACCTTGGCCGGGTTTCAGGTATCTGTGCCAGAGTCATGAGTAAGAGTGGGCTAGTGGGAGGGTGTGTGTGTGTGGAGGCCGTATCAAGGGGTGGGGATGGGAAGAATTTTAGGTGGACCTGCCGGGGAGAGATGTCGTATAAGGGTGGATGGGTGGGGGAGGCGGCGACGGGTTAGTGGGGGAGGGGGTTGGGGTGGAAAGGCGGCGGCGGGTTAGTGGGGGAGGGGGTTGGGGTGGAAAGGCGGCGTGCTTTTTTAGAGGGTGGCGGCGATGGTGTTGAGCCAATTTCTGCCCACGCCTTCTACCAATCCACTCGGCTGTTTTCGCGTGTAGCATGGGATTTCTTAATAGAGTTTCGGCCGCGTTTTGTAGCGAGGGACACTTGTGGAGCTGGAATTGGAATAGCGGGGAGAGGGAAACAGATGGAGAGAGAGAGAGAATAGAAGTATTTTTTTCTGAAAGGGTTTATTTTCACAGCGCATTGGCGGCATTGTTTTTTGCCGGGCGTTGACTTTTACGACCAATCCATTTCGGGTGAAGACAAATCCCGTTTGGTTTTATTTTAAAAAACAGCGATTTATCATGTTGTAGACGATGCCGTTTCGGGTGATGTTAATTTATCCGCAATGGGGCCGCTTTTAAGAGATTATTTTAAACATGGTTAGTTTTTAAAATGAATAATTAGTTGCTCCTCCCCTCCTCTTGAGCGCGAATTTTAGGAGAAGTCGAAAAGTTTTTAAGTTGTTTTTTAGATGGGAAAACCTACGGGAAATATGTTTTCTTCGCGTTGACTGAAGTTCTTGTTCTATTTTGACTATATTTTTTGGCGTTTAAGTCTATGTTTGTTGTGGCAAATGTGATGTATTTTTAGTTATAACTCGTGTTCTTATTACGATGGGATGCTTTGTTCACTTCTTGGCTCTGTTCTCAAACCAAATAAGTGGCCTGGTTTCCTGATTTTTCATTTTTATAAAACCCTTGAGAAAAAGTTTTATTTATTTATTTTTCATTTCGCCACAGTATTCTACTTCTGTTTTTATTTTCATTTACCTTAATTTAAACTTGATTTCATTGCCTCGATTCTCCGCTTGTGCCACTTCCTGTTAAAATTACATGCTTGTATATATATATATATATATATATATATATATATATATATATATATATATATATATATATATATAATATTAACAATTAAAAAAGTATTTTCTCTCTTATTTCGATTCGTTGGAACGTTATCTATTGCGCTGGCGTGAAAATGTTAAATTGTTGCTTATATACTTGTCTCGAAAATGTGACGGATATTTCTTCTGGCGATCTTCCCTGACGGATGCAGTCCTTCGTCAGCCAGATATAGGTATTGGCTTAATAAACCTTTTTCTGAGCAGAGTTGACAACTTGTGTAAACATAACCTCAAACTAAACGTTTTCTATTATGAAAAACCTATTACCCGTCCCGTGAAATCGTGTCAAGTTAGTCTCATGATTCTTACAAATATTTTCACAACTTTCCCTCTCTCTTTATCTATTTATTCTTTGCCTTTTTCTATTACTCAGAAACTTTAATAATAACAATTTTATGGAGTTCACTTGAATCTTTCTCACTCTCGAATTTATGTCTAGATAGATTCTTAGTCTCTTCCATCAGTTTCACTTGTTTACTTTTTAAATGTATTTTAGGATGGATTTTTTTACGCCCGATTTGAGCCGCACGGCGCCATCGGTTTCCATTATGTGTTATGTTTGGCTCGTCTACCGTGACGATTTGTTGATCACGGAAAAAAAGCTCTGCTCAAAGATAATCTATTTAGCAGAAAAAACTGGATTACAAAAAGATTACCAATTTGAATTTTTTGCTTCTTATCGACGTTGGAAGTTCATTGTTTTTAACCTTTCCAACATTTTGATGATTTGAAACGCTTTTTATCGGGAACTAGAAAAAAATGTAAATTTATAGTAGAATCATGAAATTCTATCTCAAATTAGCCAAATTTCTCCCGTTTTTCTTAAGAGTCGTATTGTGGAAATTATTGGAAGTTTAAATGAAAGTTTAAATTTATCTGCGTTAGTAATCGTAAATACCTCGACGAAAATAAATCATGGAATTTCTTATATTTTAGGTAGTTATATTTGTTACGATTTTATCCTACTTTCCAGAATGGAAATAGGCTTAGTTTTGTCGTTGTGTCTGTCTGTCCGTCCTCCCTATTAACGTTTGAATCAATAGACCGATTTTCATGAAACTTGGTGAAAATCTCTTGCTACATGAACCGAGCTCCCGAGTATAGTTTTTGTTGCGATGATTGAAGTCTCGGGTTCGATTCCAGGAAATATCCTTCCCATTTGTTTTACATGGGAAATCTGAAATCCATCGTGCACGGTAATCATCTCTAGCACATTAAAATATCTTAGAATTGTAATAGTGGGACGAGTTTTGTACTATTATCTGAGGAAAGTAATGAAGATTCTAATTTTTATCGTAGAATTTTACTTATTGATTATATTTCTTAGTTCTTAGTTCTTGCCATAGAAACAACTATTGTTGGACTCAGATTCGATATATTGTAATACATACACCCGTTATTTTTGCCGCACAAATACTCGTGATCAATTTAATATTCTGTTCGAATGTATTTGTAATATTTTATAACGCTAAATTATGAAATTTGTGAGCACAAAGAGCTACATATCCGCGATGACTTTAAAGCTATTAAAGCCAATATAAGTATTAAATAAATGATCAAATGGAAAGTAGGCATCATAAGTTCTGTTTGGATCATCTTGTTAGCTATGAGCCGTAAGCCTTTTTCCTTACCGATATGTAATTCTCAACCCTTAACAGTCTTTCGTATTATATCTTCGGGAGCGGAAACAAAATATCTAGATGGTTTACGTATTATAATTCCAATCTGCTTTGCGCAGCGTGGCGATCTCTTCGTGTTTTCATGTCGCTTTCATGCAGTTTTCGCTCTCGAGAGACAACTATCTCCGTGATAAAGGTTGTTTTAATTACGCGCACTCGTAGAATTATTCCAGTTGCTGGCGTCTCACCAACAACTTAACGCACGTCATTTTCAACCGTACTTACTTATTCCCCCTCTCCTTACCTCCTTTTCTTCCACGTTTCCCCTTTGTGTTAATTTTTCATTTCTCCCCTTCCTCATTTTATCGCTTTGCCTCTCTTCTAGTATTTTATCCCTTTGTTCCAGCCATATCCTAGCGACCGTTCTTGATTTACCGCTTTTCCTCCTCTTTCTGTGATCTCTTCCCCTGTAATCGTTTCGGTGTTATCGTGACTCGGCCTTTTCATAAAATTCGCTGCCATTTATATGTCGTTCCCCGTTCTCGTCTGACTCTTCATTTCTTCCGTCATCTTCCTCAGTTTTCCCTTCTTATATGCTCCTCTTCGCCTCCTTTCGTCTTCTCACCCTTTCAGATTTTTCGCAAAATTTACCTGCTTCCTTCGTACTTTTTTTAGGGTTGCGTCTTAAAAAGAAAAAGCGTCTGTTCCTTTTGTCTGTCCATAATTCTCTTTAACGCTGCGCATATTTCGATAAAATTTAGTATTTCAGTTTTATGTCAAAGTTCTGACATACTAAGGTTAAAATTAATCTGCTTAAACAGCCAAATTGCTGGAAGCAAAAACAGAGAATTTGATTGCCAAATCTACCGGGCGATACGCGTCTAATTCGCATTACGCCATGCTACTTGTTTCCTCTCTCCTTCAATTGGCGTTTCTTCTCTCTCTCTCTCTCCCCCTCCGTCTCCATGACAAAGAACGGGAACGTCCTCAAGATGCTTTCCTTTTAGCGATTGCCATCCTCTCCCATCTCCATGACGACGTCTGAAACATTCCTTCGACTAGGACCAAGTCCCTTAACTCCTTAATTACACGTCGAATTTAAAACGGACGCGCCAGTAAACCTGTGAAATTTTCGAAATAATCGTTGCGTTTCCACGACGCCTTTCAGATTTGCATTGCGAACGGAAACAGAGTGTTTTCGATTCAATTTTTTGTAACTGCGCTAATTTTTGCGAAAAGTATCGCGGCGGTACTTGCGTTAACAACCTTCCGTCGTGACCTTTATTTCGTCTCTTCTTTCTCTCTCCCTCGAATGCGGAAAAATCCACTAACTTCCTCTCTTCCTCTTCTCTCTACCTCTCTCTCTCTCACTTCTAAAAATTCTCCTTCTCTCTGCCTCCTCTTTCCCTCATTGCGCCGCCCTCTTTATTTTCCATTCCTTGTCTCCCTACACTCTTCCGTCCCTCGTCATCCTTTATACGTTCTTCTTTCTCACTTTCATCTCTTGTCGTGTCTTTTGCATCTGTTCTCTTTGCTTATCTCCGTCTCTGTTCTTCTCCTTACCTCTTCCTTACTCTCCAACCATGCTTTCCCTCTCTCTCTCCCTCATCTATTTATTCTCTCCCTCTCTCGCCTCATACCTTCCCACTCCCTTTCACTCTCTACCGTCCTCTCTCTTCTCCGCTCTCCGTTCCTAATTTTCTTTATCTCTCTCTCTATAGCGATGCTGTATTTACGATATTTCCTACTGTACTTACTGTTTTCTATATTTTGTTGTAGTTTTCCATTGTGATATATACACTATGTAGGATTTTCGCAGGTTTTTCACACACCCCTATTCTGTGGGTGTTTTCCTGCGTGGGTTTTACTAGGAAGAACAAGCCTGTTTTTATCTAGGTTTTTCCCACAAACTTAAATCTGCCTTCACTTGTATCTTTTTATGTTTTGTACATTTTATATACTCTTCATTGTAATACTTTTATTTTTAATATTCATGATATTGACGAAGGGTTAAATGTAAGAATGGACCTTATGGTCCAAATTTCGCCCGAATAAAGACGATTATCTATCTATCTCTCCTTTTTTCTCTATCTTTTCCTATATCCTTTTCATCTGTTTGTTTACTCTGTTTTTCTCCGTCTTACTTATTTATCTCCTTTTCTCACATCGCCTTTTCTCTCTCTCTCTCTTTCCGTCCTCATTCTCTATTCATTCTCTTTCACCCACCCATCTCTCTCTCTCTCCCATTTCTCCTCGCCTTTCCTCTCTCCCTCCCAATCCATCCGTTCCACCCCTTCTCTTTCTTTTCCTCTTTTCCTCTTTTCCTTACCTTCCTCTTTCTTTCCCCCTCTCTTTATTCTCCCCTCCTCCTCTCTCCCTTAATCCTCTTTCTCTTAATCCGTAGACCGGAGCCTTTAGGCTTCTGGCTACTGTCTCTTGCCTCTCTCTCCCCCCTCCACCCCCAATCTCAATGGCAATTTTCGTCCTCTCCCAGGTGGGGAGGGAGGGAGGAGCCACCAAGAAGTCGACAAATTTAAAAGGCTCGGAGAGTTTTTAACGTTATCTGCCGTAATCGCTAGCCGTTTTATTATTAAAATAAACTGATGTGGGCAACGCATGACTTTCTCCATCTTTATATGGCAAATTACATGTTGTTAGCTCTGGGATCGTTGTCAATATTTATTTCCGGTTGACAATTAAGAAAAGAAAAAGGAGCGTTACTAAGACGTAACTAAGCGTCAATTGTTAACAATAGTCCGGTAGGTGGCGTGGTGGTGGCAGCTAAAAATACAAGATATATCTTAAACAATGCATTATATGGAAAAATGTATAAAACAAAGGTTGTAGAAAATAAAATTTCCTACAACTGTTATTCCGATACATTTTTACATTTATCAAATATTAAAGCAAATATTTCAAAATAACGGATAAGTGACAAGAGTAAACACCCACTTCCGGTCGACCGATTTTTACCAAAAACTAATCAGATCTTCTAACTTTTATAAAAATGTTAAATATAAATTTTGCGTTGATCTGATTAATAGCTTTTGAGTTAGAGCACCAACAAAAATCTATTAAATACAAACAGACCGAAACACAGACACACAGACATCATCGAGAAAATAGTCAAAACGTGTTCAGGGGACCTTAAAACATGTATTTCCGTTGAAATCTCGAATTCGATTTCTTTCATGAAAACAATACTTTCTCTATACTTCGTATATGGAGAAAGTAAAAATAAATAAATTTTAGATGATGTAGATGGGAGGGGAAAAAAAGATTATGGCAAGAAATGCCCCGGGGTTTTGTTTTTTTCTGTTGAGGTTTCAAACGACACCTCTAGAGGAATTCCAGCCGTTCAGTGTTTTGCAGTTGGCGTGCGATTTAGGGTTTCGAAATTTTTCCGCGTCCAACGGCTTTTAATTTTTTAATTTGCATTTAGCTGTATTTTTTATTGCCTCCTTGATACGATAAAACAATTCCGAGAAACCCTTAAAATGATAAAATAACAATAAATCGAGTCTAAATCGATTCGATTGCCATATTTGTTGGCGAAGCCAGTGTGAAGAAATTCATAGATTGAATTACAGTATTTTAAGTTGTAAATATCATTAAATATTATTTTTCTTACCATATTATGCATTTGTTGGCAATAATCGATTTAACAGAAATATATGTACTTAAACTATTTTTTGGTCCGTTCCATTCTAAGAGGAATCAAGGATTAATATATGTATTCCTTCTTAACTAATATAGATATTCAAGTATGTATGGGATAAATCGATTTTATTGTCATTATGAAGCCTTATTTTATATCAAGAAATCTCTGAACTATCTTTTTTTTTGACAAAATTAGATAAAAAAGCTGAAACCACGATGCAGTCATTTCTTGTCCAAGGCGAATTAAGAATTTAGATTTTGTTTGTTCTATCTACTAAAGCGTAGTAAGCTCTTGTTGGCTATTTTTAAATAGACCTTGAACAACATGATGTAACGGTTTTGAAGTAGTTTATATGCGCCGTAGACAAAGCCTGTCCTAGTAGGCCTTAAGGCCTGGGGCGTAAATTTAACTCTACCTCACTTTAGCCAATTAAAAGAAACAAAAACACCTCCCTCGCCCAGTTATTCTTTCTCCTGCAATTATGCAAATATTGTTGCTTGATGACCAATGAATTCAAAGCGCGCGCGAATTGCCGTATCGTAAGCGCCATTGCGTAATAAAGCAAGTATTATCGCTTTACGGTCGACTGAAATTTGATAATGTCGCCGACAATGGCACGGTCGGATATTATCCTTGCGCTATTAGCCTCTCCGTGTAAACACAACTGCGTATCCATGCGGATTCCAATTTGGATTTCTCGTCGCAGGCGAATCAGCTGATCCGCCGGAACGGTCCGGCAACCCGTGAACGACAACCTGGATGCAGCGCCGCTCCAAGGATCATGTCCGTCTCCGAAGCAAAAACAAATAGAGGAAAAGGCGTGCAGTGGCTGCGATACACCTTAACAAACAGGTTCGCGTGCGCTCACAAAAATAAAACCGTCCTTTTAAAAAAAAGTTCTTAAAAAATTAAATCCTTATCCCGTTACCATGTATGGACGAAGGTGAAACACTTGCCTCTCCCTCCACATTTCCTTCCGTTAAAGGAGAGGAGTGTAGCAGAAACAGTGAAAAATCGCAGCACACTTTGATCACAAACCGCGTAGGCTGGGCGTCGAACGAGGTGTGAGAATTCCGAACGCGAGAGGAAGGGGAGAATGAGAGAGGGGAGAGATGAAAGGGGGAGGGGAAAGTGTGGTGGGGGAGATTAGGGAGGAGTGGAGAGGAATGAGAGGAGTGGGGAAAGGGGGAGGTGTTCTGGCGTGGGGAGCGGGATTCGGTGCGACAACTTTCCGCAGAGACAGCGGACGTAGGTCAGTTCCTTTGCCAAGTCTCGCTCAATGACGCGTGGAAGAGGGGTGTGTGGGTAGGGAACTGAGGAAGAAGGGAGGGGGAGGGAGGCCGATGAGAGGAAAAGGAAAAGGGAGGTAAGGGCTGCAGGAAACAGAAAGGAGAGAGAGAGAGAGAATATCACAGAGGGGGGAAAGAGGAAGTGGAGAAGATGGTGAGAGAGAAAGGGAGGGGGGAGAAGAGAGACGGAGAAAAGGCTAATTAGAGAGAGAGAGAGAGAGAAATAAAGGTGATGGAGTGAAAAAAAGAAAAAGAGGATTTGGAACTAATTTAGATGAAGGGAGAAGGTGGAGAGGAGGAAAAGAGGGATGGAAGGAGAGGTTGGGAGAGAGATGGAAGAGAAATAGGGAGGGAGGAAAGTGAGAGTGAAATGGAAAAAAGGGCCAAAGGAATGCAGGAGAGAGAGGGATGAGGTCGGAAAAGAGATAAAGGGGGAGAGAGGGAGAAAGAAATGGATGGAGGAAGAGAGGGGGAGGAGAGTTATAGAATTTATGGGACGAAGAGAGAAGTGGCAAGTGTGAGAGAGGATAAAAAAGAGGAAGAAGGAATGGAGAAAGGTAGCGATAAATGGAAGTAGGTTTGGGGTGAAGGGCTTAAGAGTGAGTGAAAGAGGGATGCGGAGATTGAATGAAAGGGTGGTCGGTAAAGGAAGAGGGAGGGAGAGGGTGTGAGAAGGAGAGAGAGAGAGAGTGAAGGAGGCAGAGAGGCAGCCAAGGAAACGCGAGACATAAACCAGACCATAGCGATTTGCAAGTCATCTACATCTGCTTTTGATTTCCCGTAGTCACATGATGTCTGGGTTTAGCGTACCTGAGCGGAAGGATGGATATGGATGCGGGTTTTTGTATTCATTTACGGTGATTGATCTCGGCGATTGTGTGCCGTGATTCGAAGGCGCACCTAACGTAGGGCTATTGAAGGGAGATGTCTGTTAACCCTAGAATGGTAACCTGAGTCGCTCTGACTCACACATTTCCGAAAAATGAGTTTAACGCTGTTCGTGTTTAAACACGCTCCCCCATCTCTTAGCAGTGTTTCTTCTAGTTAGTTGTCTATCTGCTGTCAAAGGAGCAACACGTTATTTTTCTCCGGTTACTGTTACCGGCTACAATTTATGCAAGAGTTGCGCAAGTGGCTGACGTGCCAATGGCAAAAAAGCAGACTCAGTTTGACAAACTTAAATAATGATCGGAAAGCTATGATTTGCAAAGCCTTATGAGAGGAAAAAAGATTTCTGGAACACATCAAGCGATAGAGCGACAAATATTAAGAAAGTACTGTCATTTGTGCCATTATGTCAAAAGAAGGATAACCTCCACTCTGCATACTTTGCAAGAAGCCTATCTGTAGCGAGCACCAAAACAATTATGCCCTAATTGTTAATTTACACATTTATAACATTTATGTACTACATTTTGACGTTAATAAAAATTATTTTAAAACAGTTATTAATGATATATCATTATTCCAAGTTTAAGTGAGTCAAACTGACGCATCGTTACCAATAAGTGCCTAAAAATAGCGTTACCATTCTAGGGTTAAAGGAGGTGCCAACCACGGACCAGAAATTTCGCTGTGCTTTCAAAACAATCGTAATCAGTGGGTCCGTAAAATCAAGTCCCTGCGGTGTATGTTTTTCACTTAATAAAAAATCCGTAACCCTGGACACACCTCCCTTCAATAGAAAAATTCTTGTGAATACTTCCAGCCTATAAAAAAACCCGTTCGAGCGTCAACAGCATTAATCACCATCAATTGGCTTTTTAGCAAATGGCGACGGTGGTGCAATGCCTATTATAGACTGTCAGTAAAATATGTAGTAGCCATTTGATTATCGAAATAACTCTTCTTTTGATAAAAATTATTTTAAAGTAGGTACATGCTAATTCTGCAATTTACCTATACGGTGATTTAAGAAGCATGGCAAAGCTCATTGGAAGATTACGAGTAGGGCTATATTTGAGATCCTGACCTAACCTGAAAGCAAAGGAATTGTGAAGGAATAGACTTGGGTCTAATTCCTGAACTATCAGCACTTAACACATTCCAAGTTCTATCCGTATGCATGTTATTAAAACAATCTACAGATTCTGTCAATTATAGTAAATGTCAGAGAGAGAGAATGCTTCATTTTCGACGAGGAATTTAGGTTGAAGGCAGTAATTCAATTTGATAAACTATGATAATTCTATTATGTTTGACTGTTCAGACGCAAAGAAAACTACACTTGGATTGTTTTTGGGAAAGAATTAGAACTTATACCAATTGTCAATATCGGAAGCCCATTCTTGCTAAATGTTTCGTTACACTTATATTTAAAAGCAGTAAACGAGCGATATTTGCTGTCGCCAAAGGGTTTGAGCAAACCAAATCAATGTCAAATCATCTATCCTCGATTATAATTAGGATGAACTACCAGCGAACTGCCTCCATAGACGGCTATCGTTAAAATGCGAAACCGATTTTCTCGACAGCGTTATGGCTATAGGAATAACAAGTATCATATAATGCAGTGTTTCTCAACCTTTTTGGCCCCGCGCATCCATTAAGATGTTCTCATATTTCCGCGGACCCTCTCATGTAAATAATACAAAAACCTTGGCAATAGCTGTAGTATTTGTTTACGTTTCTTAACTTCGGTGATCTCACGGGAGCTGGTGTGTCCAACGTTCTCCATTAACGTTTTTTGATTAGACATTGAAGTATGTACCAAAGTGAATAAATATTTCGGTGTTAATTTATGCTTTACAATAGAAGGAAAACCTTAAATCTTATCGCATTTCCTTATTTAGACTATAAGGACATGGAGCTAAAACTCCCAATAAAAATATATATAATATGGTTCATACTTATGAATTAATTACCACGAATTTCAAAACTTTATTTGAAAGAGTCAGAAATGAAAAAAAACAATAAAATAGAAGAAACTGAGTTTATTAGTAATATTATTGAACCAAACATTTTATGTAGTATCGTAAATTGTTATACATAATAAATTTCATAAAGTGTTTTTCTTCTTTGATAAGAAAAAGATAAAGAAGCAAATTATATGTTGAAAACTAATGCGATTTCTGTTCTTGAACTCTTTTAACTAAGGACTTCAGTCTGGGCTTAATGGAGTTTAAAAGAGCCAATCGCATACAAGCATCAAGATAGTAGATTTCTCTTCTTTGTTTTTATCGACGTCATAACCGAAAAAAACCGTTTCACATAAATACGTTGAAGTGAAAGGTAGCAAAATCTTCAAAGCTTTTTCACTCAATATGTTATATTCGCTTCTAATACTTATCCAAAATGCTGCAAGCGGCTTTTGCCTATATCTTGTTTCCACAGTACTGTCATTGTCCAGTTCGATGAATGGTGTCAGATGAAACCCAGGTTGATGAACAAAAGGATTTTGTATCCATAGGCTACCCTTACAAATGACGTCAGTTTCCGAGAAATAATCTTGAAAGTTTTTACTATGTGCATTTAGATGAACTTTTATATTAGCATTAATCACCATTTCATCAAAAACAAAAGGTTTATCGATTACCATTTGACAGTACTGAGTAAACATGTCATAAATACTTATATCCATTCATTTAGACCAAATTAATTTTTTTTTTCTGAAATGCTCTAATTTTGGCAATAGTGACAAATATATTGTTTAACCGTCCTTGCAGGGAGAGGTTAGGTTCATTGAAGATACCGAATATGTCACTTAAATAGGCAAGTTTTGCCAACCAACTTCCATCATCGTAAAGTATTCCTAAATCAGAGTTACTCTCTATCAAAAATATTTGCATTTCTTCCTTTAGTTCTATTAGTCGTGTCAATACTTTCCCTCTAGAAAGCCAACGGATATCGTTATGCAGAAGAAGTGAAGTATGAGCAGAACTCATTTCTTCGCACAGCACAGGGAACCATCTTGAGTTGGTAGCACTAGCTTTCACAAAATTTATAATTTTAGCTGCTTTTGAAAGTACTTCGGTGAGTTCTGGCGTCATTTTTTTAAAGCTAGTTGTTCACGATGTAAAAAACAATGCGTTGCAATAATATGTGTGCGCATTTCTCTTAATTCGAGCTACAACCCCAGATTGACGTCCCATCATTGCTGCTGCCACATCTGTGCACACACCGATGCAGCACTTCCATTGTTAAGCCTTTTTTCTAAATAAATTCATTTAAGGCGTTAAAGATACATTCGCCAGTGGTAAAAGTTTTTAGTTACAAGCAGAAAAGCACATAGACCAATAAAATGACTTGGTTTGATATATCATCCATTTGAATAGCAAACCGGACATAATAACTTTACCAATTAGCTGTTCTGTAACAGGGTGCACTTGCAGTACAACTAGAAGTATTCGTAAAGGTTCTGCCAGTATTTGCTGTCGTGGCGAGCTTGCCAGCGTCTTTGAAGTCGACACAAAATTATCATTATGGAAGAGGGGTTACTGAAAAATAATTACGTGAATGGTTGAATATAATACTCCGAGAATCATAGGGAAGTGATACATCTACATGTTACCCTGCAATTCACCTAATTGGTTGGTGGCAGTAGGTGCAATGCACCAAAACCTACCTAAAGATTGTCTATCGCAGGTTGAAATTTTCTATTGTGATCTCGTATTGTCCTAGGAAAGAATGAGCCTAGATAACGCTCCGTCCTACAGTCGATCTCACGTATCTTATCGTCACGGTCGTTCCTACCTATATGAGTTGGTGCTTCAATTATTCTACAACCTCGTCTTTTAGACATTCCGATCTATATTTCTCCAGAAGCCGCAACCTTGAGTTCAATCTACGATCCTCCAGTGGTACCCAGTTCAAATCCCTCAATAATGAGGTGACGCTTTCCTTATTTTGGTACTTTTATTTTACGAATCTGACTGCTCTGCGCTGCACTCTTTCTAATTGAATTATATGTCCCTTCTCGTACGGATCCCATATGCATGAGGCGTATTCCACTTGTGATCTAACCAGTGATAAATAACATGTTTCACGCACTTTTTCTGTAGTGTTCTGTACTATTCTACCTATGAAAGCCAGTTTCTTGTTGGCCGCACCTATAACTCGACGAATGTGCGTGTCCCACGAAAGATCTCGACAAACGGTTACTTCTAAATATTTTACATACTCGGCTGTTTGAATATTTATTCCATCTATTTTATACCCGAACCCTACTTCTATGTTCTTACTTTTCCAGAACGTAACTGCGGCACATTTAGTGTTATTAATTTCAATTTTCCATTCTTTGCACCACGTTGAAATGGCTCTTAAGTCTTCACGCAGCGACTGATGGACCTCCTTGTTTTTTATTTCTTTATATAGAACTATCATCGGCAAAAAGTATAATTTTACTACGATAGCAGCATTTATATAAATATATACAATATGGGGAAACTTGACCTACCTTTAATCTTATGATTAAGATATTGCTGAAGATTCTGGATTCTTGATCACATGAACAATGACAAACTGACACGTTAAATAGATTATATTGAATAGAATATTCTCCTTTGGGGAGCAAAGTAAAACTGACGTGTTGCAAGTCCTTTTTTTGAGTTCGAACACTGGTTGGGGGTTTAAATGGAAAAATATCAGCAATACTTCTATGTAAGTCAAGGGTGGGGAATCTTTGGCCCGCACAAAGACAATGAGATAAAATGAACATATAGGCAACTATTAGAGTTTGTGATACTTATACGTAAATACTACTTTGTACACAAAGATAACAACAGACAATCTGGTAATATACAAAGTATGCTATTTACAATAAACTCGTTCTCGCGAGGAAATGAATTTTTCCTTTCTTTCTCCAATTAGGAAGTTTCAGAAAATGCTGAGTCACATGTAAGGTAAACTTTCGGACCCCTTAAGCGCAACCCACGGACTCCCAGGTTGAGAAACACTGATATAATGCACATGATCTTGGTGCGGAGATTGAGAATCCATAGTTTGAACTTTTCAATGTTTTAAAATTCAGTAAGGAGTAACGAAAAGATGGGGGAACATAAGCCAAGAGGAAGCATAGTTTTCTTGGAATATGTCCTTTTGTGACTATTGAAATGTGGCATCCAATCCTACCCTGGAGGAAATTCACTTGGATCGCTTCCAATCTTTTGCTCGCCACGCCTTTGAAATTTTATGGAGTTTACATAACTTTGCTCCTTTGAAAAATATTCGCATTTTTGCCCCGTCTTCGATCAGATCTCACACATTCCGAAATTATAGGATATATTTCGGCGTTTATATCCAGTACCTTCTTTTTTCGAAATTATTTACGCTATGAAGTTGGAGAAATAAATAAAAATAGCCAGATTTAGGATCCTAGTAGTATTAATACAAGGAATTCTCGAGGAAATACGTAGGTATGAAACGCACTTCCCAAAATATTCTCACCTTTATTTTTGGAACAAACGACTCGAAACTCATGTCGCGTTTTTCTTCTCGGAAACTGTGTTTTACAGGAATACTGCCTCGGAGATGGTGAAGCAGTAACAGAATTGTAATTGTCATTAAATTTACTGACACTGAGATACGTGTTTAATTCAGTGTTCTGTAATTATTAATCAGTTTATTTATTCAGGTAACATCGTATCGCAGGGTATGAGACCGATGCGCGTATCTTGGTATATACGTATCCACTTCATCAATGGATGGAAAGCTTATTTACATTATAAATGTCGACATCGTGTAGTTTGCAGCGTCCGATAAAGTCGATGATAAGTTAAATGTGAGCAGCATTCCGTATGTGCCGGCGCATAAGTCGAACTAGATTTTTCGGATTGTAAATACACGACTAGACATATATTCGCCGTATAAGTTGACCCCCCACTTTTTCGCTAAAAATAACTTCCTATGGCATTATTAATTTCTCCATATACGAAATATACTATTGAGAAAGTGTTTTCATGAAAAAAATCGACTTCGAGATTTCAACGGAAATATTTTTTAAGGTCCTATGAACACGTTTTGACTATTTTCGCTATGATGTGTCAGCTGTTTGGCTGTGATTGGAATTTTGTGGATTCTCTCAAAAACGTCTTATCAGATCATCACAAAACTTTATATTTATAACTTTTGTTATAATATAAATAACAGATTAGGTTTTGGCTAAGATTGGTCAACCGGAAGTGGGAGTTTATTCTTGTCAACATTTTCAATTTTCTTAAATAACTCCTTTAAAACTTTGTTATTCATAATAATTGTCAAGAACGAAGTTGTAGAGAATAATATTATCTACAACTTTTGTTCAAATAAATTTTCGCTGACCCGGTCATTTAGGAGATTTTTCAATTTATTCGTCATTTACCAGTGTACACAGCACCATGTCGGATAATTCAACATATTCAATAAATACTGACGACAAAAAAGGATGACTGTAGCCTTATTAGAGACGAAATAATAATTTTAGCTTGAAATTCTATTTTAGAGTGTATATTAAGCGTTAATTTTATATTTTCAATAGTTTTCGCTGTAGCAATTTGCCACCCTTAACAGCAATTAACAATTTTGTTTATTGATGCTTAATCGACAATTTAAAGCATAAAGTTACTGGTATATATATATATATATATATATATATATATATATATATATATATATATGTATATATTGAAAAATTTTTAATGTGGGAGAAACTTGAAAGTATTGCTCTATCATATAAGCTGAAATTTTATTTCTTTATACAGGGTGATCGTAAATTTTTTCCGCAGCAACAGCGTGACCTATACTTTGTTTCGGGTATCCTCCTCGTCTCCCTCTTACGTGCAATCAGTTTCGGCCGAAACATTACAAAAAGTGTGTCAAGCAAGTAGCTATGTGTAAATATGTACAACGGTGGGGAACACTTTCAACACCTCCTCTAAAGCCGATGAATACATTTATTCAATTCTATACTACTACGGAGAAACTTTACGATCACCCTGTATAATAGAGAGATTATAACCTACGAACCCTAATGGAGATAGTCATGTTTTGGACACATCAGATTTTTTTCAGACAAAATCATGGTTTTCAATCCAAGTGTTAACCAAACTCTGAAATAAATATAATAATTAAATTATGTTAATATTGTTTATAGTCCGTGCCGTTCTTCTTGATCCTTCCGTGTGACAGAAATTTTAATTTCAACAAATAGGAAACAATTATTCTAGTGGAGCTTGACCAACGAAATCTAGTTTCCTATGCTTCGTTTGATGTCAGCTGTTAATGATACTATCGCACTTAACGAGTGCGAAATTCAGTAAAATATGAACTCAGGACAGTTGGTCACACTGATTTGTGGTAACATTGGCGTACCCTCATCATGGCTTCATTTTTAAAAAGAGTGAAGTACGAAACGGGTTTCAAGTTAAACGTTTTGAAATTCGCTAAATCATCAAATAACTGTGCTGCAGCGAGAAAATTTGGTGTTAGTGAAATGCTGGTGCGAGACTGGAGAAAGAACGAATCTGTAATGATGAAGATGTCAAAGACAAAATGTGCCATGAGAGCTGACAGCGGTCATTGGCCTGATATTGAGGAATATGTTTCGGAATGGATCCTTTAAAATCGAAAGAATGGCTACATCGTCACTCGAAACGCAATACGTGTATACGCGCTTAAGTGGGCAAAATCAAATCCAGAACTATGCTTAGAATTTAGGGCAACATCTATTTGGTGTACCCGCTTTTTGAAAAGAAGATATCTGGTGTTGCGGCAAAAATCCAAGATCGCACAGAAATTTCCGCAAGATCTCGACGACAAAATTATCAGTTTCCGGCAATTTGTCATTAGAAAGCGGCAAACACACGAGTACCCATTATCTCATATCAGTAACATGGATGAAACGCCTATGAATTTCGATTTGCCCAGCTACCGAACTGTTGAATTAAAAGGCGCAAAAACTATTCTCGTAAAAACTACCGGGCATGAAAAGACAAGACTTACGGTGGCACTAGCTTGCATGGCCGACGAAACTAAGTTGAAACCCATGGTGATTTTCAAACGTAAAACTAAGCTAAAAATTAAGTTCCCTCCAGACGTTTTTGTTTATTTACATGAAAATGGGTGGATGAATGAAGATGAAATGAAGTTGTGGATCGATAATGTCTGGCCTCCGCAAAGAGCGCAGCTTACTTGTGTGTGATATGTTCAGATCCCACGCAACAGAAGACACCAAGAAGCGCATGAAAATAAACAATACGGATATTGCAGTTATACCTGGGGGTACAACGTCTTTACTTCAAGCTTTGGATGTGTGCCTCAATAAGCCATTTGAGGACTGCATTCGTGCCGAATGGAATAAATGAATGGCTGATGGAAAAAAGAATTTTACAAAGGGTGGAACTGAACTTAATGTTTTGTGTAAATGGGTAATGAAATCTTGGGATGTTATTAAAACAGAAACCACCAAGTCGTTCAAAAATGTGGAATATCGAGTTCCATGGAGTAAGATAATTTATTGCGGGAAGATGATAATGAACTGGAATCTACAGCATCTGATCCTGAGTGGAATCCTTACGATGTTGACGGTACTAAAGTTGCTCGTGATGAATTTCATGAACTCTTTGGGTCGAATGAAGAATACGAGGAATTTTATAGTTTTTAAAACCTAAATTTAACCTTTTCCAAAAAATGCAGTGCCGACTTTTGAGTTATTAAATCATTTGTTTAATTTAAGAAAGATCAGTCAAATACCGTATTGCCATCTATTGGCGGAATGTATTTCTATTTATCCTTCGTTCCTGTAATTGCAAATAGATCGTTTATATTGTTGAGATTCAGTAATAATAACAAAAGTTAAAATTTTAATTTTTGTTAACTATTAAAAATAATTATCTTAAATCTTCTAAAATAAACGACAGAATATGTAAACAATGGAGCAACTGATTCAAAATGGCGATCGCCTACCCCCTAAGATAAAATGTTTTCGTAAATATCAATGTTTTTAATCTGTTATTTAAGGGTCACATTTTATATTCGGCGTATAAGTCGACCGTAAGTTTTCGAAATTTTTTTGAGCTTCAACGTTTGACCTATATACGGTATCTCAAATCAGCGCCCATGGGTTTAGTGTTTCGTGATTTAGGAGACATTTTATTCTTAGCTTTCTCTCTAAAGTACTCTTTGCTTAAATGACATTATACAGATATGTACTTATAAGGGCAGTGGCATAACTACAATTCTGCCCTCCCCCCGCGAAAGTTTTGAACGGGCCCCCTTAAACAAACATACTAAAAATCATCCTACATTCGCTTCGAAAATCTACATTCGCTTTGAAAGTGTTGATATAAATGAAAAAATGCACTAACTATTTAATATATAGTTTTATTTAAAGTAAATAGGCATTTTCAGTGAAGTGATTTTCTTGTTCCTCTTTTTAAGTTCTTCTTCTAATTTTATTTTCTTGTCTTTTTCGCAGCTGCGCTAGTTGTACTTGAATTATTCTTTTCCATATAAATAACTAGGAAAAACAATAAATATGATTGCAGTGTATCTTGATGCGTAATTAATAAACTAAATATTTTCTTGCGTACGAATTTCCCGATCTCCCGGTTTTTTAAAAGAATTTTCTTCTAAAACGCAGATGTGTACATGGACGGATTTCCCATTAGATAGGAACATGCTTAGGGACGCTCGCGTTCTAGCAATGCGATCATTATTGTTCATTTACATCTACATGATACCTTACAAGTCACCTTTTTGGAGGATGGCAGTGTATGTTCATGTAGTAAAAAGAATTTATATTAAGTTTCTGTTAATCACCTGCGAGAAATCCTAGCTTTCGCAAATAACATATAAGTACGTATGGCTTAATACTTCATTTCTTACGGAAAACACGAAAATCGGGATGCTTTAAACAGGGACGCGTGATTTTTAAATCCGGCACTGCATATCTAGCGATATGTAATGTAGAAAAACATACATGAATAAATACTTTATAATGCAATAAGATAAAGACTAAGTTATATTTTTATACTTATCAAATTATATTGTTTCTCTCCTCAAAAACACCGAAAAATAATCGAAGTTTTCTGTTAAGCTTCATGGAATAACGTGTTCATAACGGGTATACGTATTCACATATACTGTTCTGAACTCAGCCTTCTTCCCTATGTTATCGTCATGCCTAATGAATACAGTACAAAAGTTCCTTTCGTCTTCCATATGGGTCTGATGGATCCAGATGGATCACAAGGAAATTTTTTTAACTTTATAATGTCAAGCGGCCTGCTAGACTCTGTTTTCAGTGGGTGGAAAAATAAGAATTTTAGTAATGACTTATAAAAAATGCTTAGGCCGGCGTCGCAGACTACCAGATTCTTCGGTGGCGGAACTGGCTGCATAGTATCAGGGGTTGTTTTTACATCGCAAAAAGTCAAGTTTGTGCATTTTACAATTTAGGGGAACGTGTCATTTAAATGAATGTTATTACGATTAATATTGGCAAGTGTTTGGTATTTTTCTTGATGGTGCATTGGTCAGTGGTAATTCTAGCATTCCCTGAGATCGAAAAAGGCAATTTTTACTGGCAGTGAGATTTTTATAACTTTAACTGTACGTAGAGTTTTGGAACCGGGAATTCCCGTTCCGGGTTTCCGGGAATTTACTCGATATTTCTTATTCTCGATTCCCGGGAAAATGTTTAATCATTCCCGGGAAATGTTCGTTTGAATTTTGTGCCGAGTCAAGCTTTTCCAGAATTACCTTCATAGCAGGTTTTTTTTTAGATATTCCTCCGAATTTCAGCCCCGAATGCTAAACTATCAGAGCATCATGCTATAGGATGAGAATGAGAGGACGTTTCTTAAATTGTTTAAAGTTTTCCAATGGTTTATTTTCACCTGACTCCGCGGCTCAAAACTCAACAAAATCTTTAATTTATTGAAGGAACTAAGAGAGGGATGAAATCAATAAGGTTCTTATTCTCAGTAAATTAACTCAAGTCAATAATCGCCACTTGCTCGTGTTACGTCTATCCTGCCAACCTATCTAGCAGTTATATAATAAATCGTCTGCTCTGATATTCTCGAAGACGATTCGGAAACGTAGCATCGACGCATCAATTTCTTACGTTGGATTAAACGGTTTTATGCGACCGAAAAGTAGAAGGGGTGGACTTTTTCCTGACTCCCTCCTCGCATCTCCAATTTATTTTCCTGTCACTTCGAAGCTGCATAGACGGAGAATCCGCTTCGGCTTGCGTAACCGCCATCTCCTTGATGGCGCCAGTCGCCCGCGAGCAATCGCTTCGCCCTTTTTATCATACTCGGGGCTTTTTATCCTGCTGTTTGAAGTTCGCCAGGTGGGTTAAGAGGGGCCGCGATGAGGGAATTTCGTCATCTCTTTTATAAAGGGTAAACGGAGGAAGGAATGAAGGCCGACGATAGACCCGCTAGCTTTCGCGGAAGGTGTCTGCCGCCGTTGCCACAGGCTGATACATCGCTATGTAACGTTCGCTAGAGATCTGAAAACGTAAATGGTCAGGTGCAGGACAGTTCCAACCCGTAATGTGTAATTATGGAGACGATAACGTTGGTTAGTTAGCTAGAGGGATTTTGACAGTGTCATTTGAAAAATCTTTCACTCATTGTTTTTCCGTCATTGACAAATTAGCATGGGTTTCAGTTGAAAGTCGGCTGTGTTTACCTTTATGCATACATTGCTTCCGGAACCCTTTTATTTATTTTTCAGATCACCAAAACTTAATCAATCGCGGATTCAATGTGACCGAACACAATGTTCCCCAAAGCGCCGAAAATATAAGGTATACAAATTTGTACAATTTTCTTATCGGAATAAAATCTCGATCGATCATTTTCATACTTACTACTATTGCATCAAAAAGGCCATTGATTTCAACTTTAATGCATGCTTCCGCTTGTCCTTTTTTCCGCATTGATTTGTGTTTTGCGGTTTCCTTTCTCTTCCCACAAATATTCTTTGCATTGGAAGGAGCATTGCTAAAATATTTCCGCGATATATATACATTAAATGGCATAACGTCGGTAACAGATATGGAACTGGTTCCCCGCAATTTCAGGAAAATATTGCTTCGTTAAAACAATTAAGCCCGCAGCGCGTCTTATCCTCATTGAACTAAAAAAAGGTTCAACAGATATCCGAGAACTAGTTGAGAAGATTTAGATGGGATGAACTCGAAGTGATGTCTTGGAACTAGTCGGAGCGTGTTGAGAGGCTATTACATATATTGGTGCGCGAACGCTCCTTTAAGTAGCGCGGCTGTGTAACAGGCTGAACACGCCTTTAAATTCATTCTAAACGGCGCCTTTATGCAGCATAAGAGCCAGGATGATATATCCCGCATTGGCGAGTTTAAAGCTGAATTACCTGCTCGGTTTATGGAAGGTATCAAGTAATGGTATAAGTATTTCCCCTGGTTTTATAAACCGCTTTATGGCTACAGGTAATAACATTGCTAGGTTATGTTCAACATATTAGCGACACGCAGTTCGAGATACATTGCTACCTGTCGTGGCAACGCATTCATGATACATTAAATAAATTATTTCTATGTGATAATATATTTATAATTAAATTACGTTTTAAATTTTGAGAGATGTTATATAACACTACTCCGACACGAGGACGAGCACAATTGTTATTATTCTATTTTTCTATTTCGTGGTATAAACGTTTTGATTATTAATAATATCGATAGGAAAAAGTAATTATTTTCAAAAAACCTCATTCGGGAAAGAAATTAGCAACGATTTAAAATCATGTCGCTGTTGTCATCGCAGAATATCGGAGCTGAATTTTTAACTTTCCTTATATCCCTCTCGAGAATATCACGGCGTTTATGCGAGGAACCATCAGAAATTAAAAATTTTTCCTCGAGGATACCCGCTATAATCGATAAAATTCCATTCGAACGCCGTCGGCATATCGATTCGTCTTTTTTCCCTTCGCGGAATACCCGCAAGGGTTGGATATCGAGGGTTAGGCAATTTTATTCTTCTCAGTCCCGCACGTAGATAAGTCGGTTCAATGCTAATGGAGCCGTGACGTCACCTTTGAAGACGCGCCTCGTGATTTCAAGCATCACATCTACAGATCGTTTGCGTCACTGCATAAGCTTTTTTCCCTCTTTCTCTCTCCACCTCGTCCTCGGGATTGTTAGTTACTATGTCCCGAGGCAAATTGCGACGCATTTGGCGCCTCTGTTAAAACGTTCTCCAATAAACCGTGACCTCCATGTTGAAGTTTATTGCGGTTTTGGATTTACCGCCAATGGTGTCCCCGACGAGGTATTGCAAACTCGCGGCGGGGAACGATGCGTTTTTCTCCACCGATCCGAGTCTGCGTTGCATAATGCCGGGGGCTTCCGGCGCCTGCATCGCGGACTTTTAATCATTCATACGTTCTTCCATTGAGCGCAATCTGGAAGGTGCGCGTATGTGCGTGTCGTGGATCCGCGAAGCTCGTCCAATCATTTGCCGTATTGTTGAGCGATCGTTCGCGTCGCGGAATCTTTCGTATTTTTTTATTTTTAGGTCAGGCATGAAAAAATGAAAATCGCAAAAATTGATTTGTTTGTTTGTGTGTATTTCTGGCTAATCAACCTCTTGAATTATTATAGCCATTACTCCTTCCACACCGAACACATACAAGGGATGAGAGAAACCCGGTGCCGGCATTAGCCCACTCTTTACGAAGAGCACCAAGGGGCCCAACTGCTTAACGTCCCTTCCTAAGGACGAAGCGTTGATTTGTGCCGGTCTCCTCAAATCACACAAGTAGGAGACAGGACGATCCCAGGTTGAAAAATCCGTCGGATACGAACCTGGGACCGATGCGTGTAAGTTCAACGCCCTAACCACTCCGCCACCGACGACCCGCATGCGCATGCGCAATTTGTTTTCCCTTCGTTTTCTCGTTTCAGGCATTTTTTTACAGATTTTGAAAAATACAAATAAATTTTTCATTGTCACAATCAACAGAATTATTTCGCTTCATTGCTGTCGAGCCTTCAGCAATCGTTAATGTTTCTTGGAAAAAATGCATAAACTGCTGTATCTTTCATTAAATTATTCCTTTGTTTCTTGATACTAGTTGTTCTAGGAGTTCGTTAAAAAATGCAGATAGAAAATCAGACAATCTTTTGATATATCTATGTGTTGTAGTATAATTAGCTTTGTCCAGAAATATATATATATATACTTTGTGTGATATTTTCATTTTGAAAAGTCTGTTGGTAAGTGAACAAAATGAGTTTCATATGTTTCTTTGTAAAGAAAACTGTATTTGGAATTAAAAATTTAGATTTTATTTTTAGGCTTTATCAAGATGTGCCAACTCTTGATTTATCCAACCATAGTATATATTGCATTAGCAGTTGATTGTTATCACATCTACCGTGGCGACATCTATTTTTAAAAAATCATTTCTGTTCAAAGATTTTCTGCGTTTTTCCTAAGTTCTTATTGAGTTGGCTTTATTTCGCTTTTTTCGGATCGAACGTTTAATATAATATAAATCCTTCAAATTATGTTTAACGGTCAATATTCCGGAGAATCAAATCTTGGCTTTTCATTAACCGCTTGCATAGTCCTAATGATATTTGAAAAGTTGATCAACTCACTTTAGATTAAAGAGAAATCTTACTGAATGCTATCTATCATGATAGATTTAGGTTCCAGATTAGAAGATTTATGGAAAAGATTTGCCAATTAGTATTTGCAATAAGTCGAAGAAAAAATTCAATCCACTGGTGATTTTTCACAATTGCTTGAATTATTTACCTTTCAGGCATACAGTTTATATTACTGCCCTTAAACAGTATAATACGTCGAAAGCAAAATAATTCTAGTTGATTTAAATATTGTTCTATTTTAAAAATTTTAAAAATATTCATGTATTAAGAGTTTATTGAATAAGCACAAAAAATAACCAAAGGTTTCACATTTATTCAGTCAGCTCGATGTCATTTATTGTTCAGAATTAAGATTTATTTTAAAAAACAGGTTAAAATAAACTAAGTATTTTCCACGATGATTACTTACTTATTTTATTTTTATCTATGTCATGATTAAATCCCTCAAATTGGAGCCTGAATTTATTAGCTGATTTCGTTTGTTGTTTTGAATTTTAAAAACAATTCTCAGGAAAAATTTTATCAGTCTTTCAAATCTCAAAAGCAAACTAATCGGCTGGTCGCTTTTTTAAAAATCGATAAAGTAAATGTTTGACATGAGTCGACGCTTTCATCTCTTGTCCGATAAAACTGATATATCTCTCGTGTCGTAGAGGACGTCCTCAAAAAACGGCAAAATCAGCGAAATCCCGAGAGCGATACACGACAAAAAGAATTATCTCTAGATAGAATCGCATTGAAGGATGTCAATCTTTTTTGAGAACCAGACCTCGTGATTTCTCGGAATCGTAGCAATCGAGATGGATCAAAAAGTTTTGCTACCCCTTCCAGTCGTGCGAAATTTCCGTTTTTTATAGTATGTATATCCCACACAATCACTCCCGTGTGAAAGGCGAGATTTAACGGTTTTTATCTCGATTTGTGTAAACATTAGACCTTTGGACGATGATTTTTAGTGAGAATGAACGAGACAGCTTAAATTGACAGCGTTGCGAATTATCGGTGATGCGCTCTCTTGAGATACACTGTTCACAAAAACGCGACAAAAATAAATGATAACAGTTTGAGATGTGCGACCTTTCCTCGCTAATACGACATATTAAAAACTTCATCAAAAACAAAAAAAATTAAGGCTGTGCTGAACGCGTCGAAATCAATCTGACAGCTCTGGAAGACTATCTACTCTTTACCCAGGAGTCTGCCTGGTGCATGATGGGATCTCTTAACGACGAATTCCGTTGTTCACGATTTCCTCTACTTAATGGCCAGCCGTTTTGAGCTGTCGGCGTTTTTCGTATTTGCCTCTCTAACGTAGCTTTTTGTTTAATACATTTTCACCAAAGAGCTGATAATCTTGCTAATCTGAGTGTTCTCACAAAATCGAAATATGTTTTATTATTCCCAAAAAGCTTTAAACTTTTCGCCTAAAAAAATGGGACCGCGAGAGTATGCTGTTCACAAACCTATGATTAAAAAGCAGTCAACAGAATTGAACACAATCATATATTAATTAATTTTAATTGTGATCATGGAACGTTTCAAGTTCTAATTTTAACGCTTAAATTGTTTAGACATGATATTCACTTATAAGACAACCGAGTAATATCTTGGTCTCTTCCCATGTAAACTTTTATCCCGCTCAACGGACCACTCGCAACTGCAGCTTTTGTCCGCCATGTAGAAAGGATTGCAGACATCTGCAGTGGACGGACATGTCTCCCCGCGTTCCACCGTTATCTATATAATTATGTACATCTCCTGCCACGCTGCCTGCGACACCATTGGAAAAGATTTTCATATCAAACGTCATTAAAATATATTACTATTTTAGCAAATTTCAACATTTTAAATAGCAGTTTATATTGATACGCCTTTAGCAACTAGGTTTAAGCTATCAATCTGGGGACTCATTAATTACACGAAAAAATGGATTTTATGATTAAATGTCTCTCGAGATACGATCGGATTAATGCGGCTTTTCCTCATGGTACCTCGAGAGAAACGAGCCTGTTGACATTTGTAAAGACGTCTTTTCTCTCATATTCACAGGAGAGAAATTTTCGGATCGTCTGTCAAATGTTTTCGTCTGGAGCACGCGTATCTATGTTCGAATACTTCCAAACCCGTGTTTAGTTTCCTCTTAAGACAAATACAGATGCGGACTCGAAGCGTTAAGCGGCGATTATCTCAGCGGAGTGACGTAAAAAAGAGACAAGATTGATTTACGAGCGCACCCTGTGTCCATCTTTTTATCTCCGATCTATGGATATTTTCGGAAACGTTTGGGGAAATGGGTCCTCGTGAGGAAATACCTCATCTATTCACGCTCATTGGCTATTCACTGAAGGCGGGCAAACATAATTAGAGTTTCGTTTAAAAGAATATGTTGCTTTTAATATTTCTTATCCTTTATTTTTCTGCTTCCTAATGTTTTTATAGTCTTGTTAGAGGCATTCATGATATTTGTTTGAATAAAGCAACTCGGTATTTGCAGAGACGTACCTGGGAGATATGGCGCCTATGGCAAAATTTAAGGAAACATCTAAGTTATGGTGAATATTATTTTTCCTGCACTTTAATAGAGAATAGTAGCATATTATTAAGCGTGAATTTGACATCTGAGCATTAAATTAATACTTATTTATGGGAAAATAAACTTTTGGCATTTTTTGCTGGAACGTTCGGCGCCTATGGCAAATGCCACCTTTGCCATACCCTAGTTACGGCACTGGGTACTTGTATTACCTTCATTTTAGATGCAAATCATGCTGGGAAATTCAAGTTATTACGTAGAAAAATAGGGAAGATTAAATTCGTCTAGGCTTGCAAAGCGGCACTTAAATGCAAAATATAAATCCGCTTGGATTATTTGAGTCACAATATAGATTGAGTTTTGTCTGGTAGAATGAATTCAAACATCAAAAGAGATAAAATTAAAACAAATTAACGAAGAACTGCAAAAGCAGATTCCAAAAATAATTTTTCCTTTTGGAATGTTCACGTAAACTTTAGGACTCTTCGATCTCCTCTTCCTCCTTGTTATTTAAAACACCTCACCGTACATAAGCGGTTGTAATATCATCTTTATCCCTTTCTGAAAATAAATTGAACGTATTATGCTTCGCTTTTATCTTTGTACCAACGTAAACAGTACGAAATTTTACCATAGCAACGGATCCGTGTAAATATTTCATAAGGGTTTTTTTAAATCCTGATAAAAGGCAAACGGACAGACGGACAGACCCTTAAATCAATAGGGTTCATGTCTGTCACTAGCTAATACTATTTTGAAAAATATTAGCTTTCCAGCTCTTCTCGTTGTTTAAAAATTCTCGCAAGGTCGGGCGGAGAAATTGAAAACATAAGCGTTTTAAAAAAAGCGCTATAAGAGAAAGAAATTATTTCCAATAGTCAGCACTGAAAAATGAATCTGTATTCAAACACTATGTTTTCACAAAGCGTCAAAGAAATGCCATGATTTAATTATTTCTAGGTTTCTCCCCCGTTTTTATGCAAAGTTATAGGTGGAGATAAATCGCCTCGGTCATTTTAATGGCGCAACTTCTCGAGTGTCCTTAAAATACATAAATAAACGCACTACGGCGTATTCTAATAAAAGAAACTTTATTTGTCCTTATTTAGCATTTGTTCTCAGATTTTTCTTCTTTCTTCTTGTCCTCGTCTTCAAATAGAGCAATTAAACGTTTTACGCGCTCTCTCGTTTATTTCCTAATCAATATCTCTAGTCGCAGGTAGTTGGAAATTGAGCGACTAGTACTCGGCTTTTTTTCCGATTCGCCCTCTATTGCCAATAAGGGAAAACAGTTTTGTTTTGAGCGTGTTACACGAGTAATCACGACGAAGAACATTAAAAAATTTTAATGTCTCTCTTCCGAAAGAGGACTCTGCCAGCAACTCGGTAACGCCGACGAATCGAGCGAACTATTTCGGCAGCGCGGGCTATTTTGCATTGCTTCTAATTTTTAACTGGGTCTTAACTAAATTGCGATATTTAAAAAAGTTTTTAAAGTCGATGAGTGTGGTGAATTTATTGAAACCCTCCTATCAAAATGCATCGAAAATGACGTACGTTCTCCGTTTTAAAACAGGTGGACAACAGACGCCATTTTTAGAGAATATTTCTTTTCGGCTCGGAACTGCAATGGTGATTTTATATAAACAACTCTCTTTCGTATTGCGTCGTATGGAAATTAATATATTTGACTGCGTTGGTTGAACGGCCTTGATCAGTTAAATTCAATATGGAATTTCACTGGAATCGTTAAGCGAAAAGATGATATAATTTATTTCGTATCGTTTCGTCTCAAACATAATCGCTTTTCGCTTATTTCCGACTTCATTCAATTTCCAATAAACTCCTTGCCAATTAAAGTTAGCCGACGAGGAATTCGAATTTAAAACTTATAAAGCGATCTTGTTTGTCGCGCTCTTTTCATCTCATCCCCTTAACTCCGCCCGCGCTCTTACGCCATCAGAAAATGCGCCGTCCTGCGCGTAGGCGTGAAGCGATTGAAAAATGCTCAGCAGGAAATTGATACGGCTTAAATAAGTTCCGTATCCGGATGTGAATAACGCGGGGAATAATGGATTAAAAGAGAGAGACAGAGAGAGAGAGAGAATGTAAGGGATCCCGTGATCTTTTTTCCTCCAAGAAGCTGCGTCTCTGGATGGGGAAAGGATTTTCCATACTTTTTTCTTTTTCCATTTTTTTTTATTATTGGTCCTCTTGCGAGATCCGGGCTGTTCTCTCGACCTTTACTGTTTCCATTGTCAGGTGGGTTTCCCCGGTTACGCGCCCCCGTCTTCGCCCACAGTTGCTCTCTTTTTTTAATTTAATTCCTATCTTTAGGCTTTTTTCTCCGCTCTTCCTCCGCGAGAGGTATTCGTGCGTTCGAGTGGGAGTTGGCTTTCCTTAAAACCGTTTCGCTAATCCGATGGGCGGGAGAAGTTTTCATTTATTTGGAAAAAGAGGATTTTGTGGGCGAAGGTTTTCTTTTGAGCGTGCACTGCGTTTCTCCTCCTTCCCGCTATAACTCGGTTCGATTTGCTGCTGTCAAGGTCGAAACTGTCGCTGAAAGCGTTTTATTCATCTTTCTGAAGAACCTTAAAAAAAACCGCTGATTTAATCTCGCAAATTTGCGCTGAGATTCAATCTTGAAAATAATTTTGCATTCTTGGAAATTTTCATTCTTTTCTTCTTTGGGCCTATATGGTTTCGCCTACCAGTGATTATGTTTAAGTAAGATACGATAGGATTGACTCTCATCAAACGAATAATCTTTATTGGTATAGTGGAAACGAAAATTTTCAGCCATGATACAATAGTTTAAAATATTTGAATTCATAACTCGAATATTCTTATCGATGCTGATATCTTCTGTTTTCGGAAGACCCTCAGTTATTCTTTCGTTCAGGGAGTCATGAGGAGATATTTGATTGAAAATAATATGATTGATATTTTAGTTAAATAATCTCAATTTTCCTTTCTTTTCGAGCTATATATACCAAAATCACATTTTCTTTTATCATTACTAATATTAAACGTTGTTAGGGTTTTGTTTATGCTTTCTAAGCCCCAAAATATTTACCTGTTTCATTTACAAAACGCTGAATAATAATGAATTAGACATTATAGAGGTGTACATGCTTGAATAATTTTGATATTTGGGAATAGATAAACTATACTAAAAATTTATATATGTATACTTATTAAAAGTAAAATACTCCTTTAGCCAAACAATTAGAGGGTGTTGTAACCCTCTAATTGTTTGGCTAAAGGAGTATTTTACTTTTAATAATCTGAGCCAAAGTTATTGAGCTACCAACGATATAAGTATACTTATGTATAATTTCCCGACTTATGTATGGATTTTACCCTTCAATTTATGAATAAATAGACAGGTTTCTTTTTGAAAGTGTAATTCTTTCTTTCATATGCGCTTAAATATCTTTGCTAAAGTAGGAATTATATAGCGAAATAAAAGAATGCGAATAACTACGAATTGCATTCTTAAAACAGCAAACTTCTTGAAAGTTTAGAAAGCCTTTCCCCATCACTTTTTACGCCGATCGTTTACGTAGAGGAGAGTAAACCTCCCAAGAGGCCAGCTTTCCCCTTCACTCACATCAAAGTCCTATTTTTACCATCGTCAACCTGGTCCCATTTTACAACACAAACCCCCATTTTACTTCCATTCTTCCAACCACGCTCTTCTCCGAGAGTTCCCTTAGCTCCAGAGAGGTTTTTTCTTCTTTTTCTCATCGGCGGTAGAATTTCTCCCCCCTTTTTTATAATACGCCCTTGCTCTTGCGCACCGAACCTTCGCAAGCGTACGGACCAGATCTCGAGGTCACGAAAATAAAACAATTGAACTTGTAAGGTTTCTCTCCGAGAACTTTTTGAACCGGGCGTGTTTTCATAGCGAAGGGCACTAATATAATCCTGCCTCTTTCATGTCTTGCTTCCATTGAAACTTTTTTACGGCTTTTTTAAGTTCGCTTTCTCCGTAAGCACGGGATAAAAAGGATTTCGCCAACGTCTCCTTTACTGCAAACGAGTGTAACACTCTTATCCGACGAAAGCTATAGCTGTGATTATGCACTCTACAATACGCGGTTCTCGTCAATTGATGACGCACCTTTGTTATGGAGAGAAGTTGGTACGCCATTCGGTTTTCATTTCATCGCTTTAAAGCTTTAATTTTCGACTTTTTCATTCCTTTTTATCGAGTTAACAAGAGGTATCGTTCTTGGCATTTAATACCGGGGTGTATTTTAAGGGTTCCGCAATTATTACGACTTTGTGATTCGTTGGTCGAACTCATTTCGTCGCTATCCTAATTCGATCAATTTTCGTGCCATCTTCAAAGATAGATGTGTGTGGTTTTATCCGGCCTAATCAAGTGTTTGTATAATGCAGTTACGCTAACATTTGCTCATTTAAACATCCACGCTCTTGTATCTCTCTCCGGCCTGGTTCACCAGCGGTGCAGTATAGGATTTTGCGGCTGGGGTAAGAAGGCGGGAGGGTCCAGGTAAGGGCAGGGGCGGTCACCGGGGGGCCATAACCTCGCGCCAATTGACCTTAATTGAGGCAGACCGACGAAAGCGGCTTTTGGGACGCCACTCGACCCCGACTTTTTGTTCGTTTTATTTTTTTGTGTACGGAGCTGGAATGGGTTTCCACTCGCAAATAAAACGGCTGAAAGCTCGTGACGCACTCGGTAGCGGAAATCGTTGCGTCTTTTTTTCTTGCAAGGAGATTGATGGAGTCGTACTAAAATATGTAATCCGTTGAGGATTGCGAGGGATTTATTAAGGACCCGGTCGCATTAAAAGAGGGTTCGGACCGTTCCTTTTATCCCTTTTTCCAACCCTTTTCGCACGCAATTCCCGATGTGATATATAGAGGGGTCGTAATCGGAAATGGTCTTCCCACCCTCGATTTAACGCGGTTTTAGTGATCGAGGTTGCGATTCGAAAGGGTGAAATCAATTCAATCGCCGATTTAAAATGGCGGGTATGGCGAAACGTTGCCTAGAGACAGTGTTTCTTTGGTGTGATTGTTTTCGTGTCTGTTAATTGTTTTTGTACTGCTTTGGCTATTCTCAAGAGGAAATAGGTAAAATGCTCTTTAAAGCCTAAAGGCCTTCTCAAACCGAGGCGGTACGCGGTAGCGGGACGGTAGATGGTAGCAAAACCGCGTCAATGAACGCACCAACATCGTGCGACATTCCACCGCTGGAATACATTATGGGAGGAATTGGGTTGCGGTTACTGAATATGTATTGGCCATCTGACGAAGAAATTTTTTTATTATTAGCAGCGCTAATAGAGGAAGAGGACCGTAACAGACCGGGCCGGCCCGAGCTACGGGCGAGCCGGGTGGCTGTCCGGGGCGCCAAATTTTGGGAGCGCTATACCGATCCTTTATCTAAGCATTACTTGCAAGTGAATAAATATTGGATATAAATTTATATCGAGGAACAGGGTAGAATCTGAACAGCATTCCTTTTAATTTTTCCTCATCAATAATTTTTGTATAGGGGTGAATAAATTAACATGTACTTCGTAAATAACTCAACAAACATTAACGGAGGGGGGGTGCGGGAGTGATATCTCGCCCGGGGCGCCAAAATTCTTTGGGACGCCCCTGGTAACAGGTTCTTATTTATTTACTAGAGGATATGCGGTATGTTTATATGTTCAATATTATTATCGTCTTCATAGTTCTCCTGTACTTCATACCGTGGGGATGTAAAATTTGAATAGAATTGAAACCGCTGCCCTCAGAAGTAAAATATTTCTCATTTTCATCTTCAATTATTTTATATTATTCTGCATCATTCAATGTGTTCCATCTGCTTACGAAATTTCGTTTGAGACAGCAGTTATAGTAGAGCAGATAAACAAGTAAACAAACTAAGTTTTGATTGGATAAGATGCGCGAACGTAAATTGCGCATGGACTATAAGGGTGATGTTCTGGAAAAACAATAGGCAGTCGACTCTTAAGTTATTTGAACATGCATACGGAGTTTGGTGAAAATAAAAAACCGAGACAGCAGTTATCGTAGAACAGACAAACAAGATGAAAAAGTATATATATATATATATATATATATATATATATATATATATATATATATATATATATATATATATATATATATACTTTTTCATTATATAAAGACGTTTCTTACATAGGAGGAGGAGGAGGATATAACATACATATAACATATAGGAGGATACTAATGTTTAGGCTCTTCCAGATGAGCTGAGCATTCGAAATTTTTTTCTTAGGTAGGATTCTGTACATAACCGACTAGAAAAAACGAAAATCTTGAAAAAGTGCAACAATGCGGCCGCTAAAAATTTGCAATAGTTTAAACAAATTTTCAAGGTTTATGTATTTTCGAATGTGCTACGGAGCTGAAATGTTTATTAGTTATATAGACGTTTATATATAGACGTTTCTTACAGAGGAGGAGGAGGATGAGGAGAAGGAGGATACTAATTTTTTGGCACTTTCAGATGAGCTAGAGATTCGAAATTTTTTTCTTAGGTGTGATTTTATGCAAAACCGACGAGAAAAAACGAAAATATTGAAAAATGCAACAATGCGGCCGCTAAAAATTCGAAATTGTTTCAACAAATTTTCAAGGTTTATCTATTTCCGAATATGCTACGGAGCTGAAATTTTTTCAGAGGTAGGATTTGTAAAAAACAAAATTGGGATTATAGAAATTTTGATATTTTAATTTTTGTTGCCGTTAAAAATTCTTAAAATTTAAACAAATAGATAACTGTTTAGGTACTACGGAATGAGCTAGGAAGCTGCAATTTCCAAGTTATTTACAGAGTAGTGCATTTGCACAAATAAACATTTGAATCTCTCCATAAATGTATTGCGGCTGCCGTTAAAAATGTTTAAAATTTAAACATTAAAAAAATGTTATTTCACTTCTAGAAGTGGCACAACTTAAAAATTTGGCAGAAATGTGTAGCATTAGTACCCCATAATGGAGAAAGCATAAAATTCTAAAAATTGCAAAGTTTGGGGATTATTTAATCTATTATTTTTACATATGGGAAAAACGAAAAAGTTATTTACAGAGTAGTGCATTTGCACAAATAAACATTTGAATACTAATACTAATGTCCAGCCCAAACTACTAAAGTTAGAGAGTTGCAAGTTTCTGCGTTTGTAGAAATCATGGAGAAATCTCCAGAGAAAATGAGATGTCTCACCTAAGTGACATGAGTTCGACTCAGAAATTCTGAAATTTGCGTTTTTCCTGATCCGCCATATTTATAAATTAATTTCAGGCGCTTGCCTATAAGCTAGGGAAATGAAACTTGGAGTGTTGTTAGAGAGCCGCAATACCTGTTAGAAGTTGGTATCTATTTTGCTAACAGTGTCCTGTGTTAGAATCCAGGTGCCCCGGAAATTCTCCTATAAGATAGCATGGGGAAAAGTTATTCCAGTGTGTAGGTCAATCTAAGAAGAATAGCAAGCTGAAATTTTGCATGAGTATAGGATTTTGCTCACAAACATCCATAAAATTGAAAATTTCAAAATTGTTATTTGTAGGAGTTGTTTTTACCCCATTTGTAAATGAAAGTTTAATAATTTTTATCTCAGAAACTATAAGTCGTACATATAAGATTTTGCAAACATTTTCTAGCAAATTCTATACAGAAAATCTTGATCAAGTTCATTTTTGCTTCCAGAGTCCTGGGTTGGACCACAGATGCCCCGGAAAATCTCCCATAAGTTTGCATAGGGAAAGGATATTCCAGTGTGGACCAATCTAAGATGTATAGGGAGTTGAAATATTACACGATTTCAGGATTTTGCTCACAACCAACCAGAAAAATCGAACATTTAAAAATTGTTAATTTTTAGGGGTTATTTTTACTCCATATGTACATTAAAATTTAATAATTTTTATCTCGGAAACTATAAGTCGTAAATACGAACTTCTACAAATATTTTGTAGAAAATCCTATGTAGAAAAGATGATAATCTTGAAAAAGCTCAACAATGCGGCCGCTAAATATTGGCAAATGTTTAAACAAATTTTTAAAGTTTATGTATTTCCGAATTTGCTATGAAGCTGAAATTTTTTAACGGCAGAATTTATAAAAAACGAAATAAGGATTATAGAAATTTTGGTATTTTAATTTGTTTGACTTAATAATTCTTAAAATTTAACCAAATAGATAAATGTTTAGGTACTAATGAAATGCTTGCAGAATGCAAGCGCCTTCTACTAGTACTCCATAAATGGAATACGTATAGATTTCAAATGCGTTCTTAATGGGAAATACGTATGAAACGGTATCGAAAGATTGGGCGATTCTCAAATTATATGGTCTCGGGGACTATCTTGTTGTAAATGTTGTCCTCTATCAGAATACAATTTTTAAACTATAGCTCACTGATCATATAAGGGCTTGGGATGGAAAAACATGGATTTTAATTGTTGTTTGCCGAGATAACCATCTTAGAGATCGATGTAAATAAAATATTCGATGTTTTGCGCGGGACTTTCTAGAATTTCTATCTCCGAAACTATAACTCGTAAGTATGTGGTCTTGTGGACTTTCTTGTAGTAAATATCGTTTTCTATCCGAATACATTTTTAAATACTATACCTTACATATCATATAACAGATAGGATGAGAAAAGTATGATATTTCATTGTTGCTTGACGGATGCCATTTAACGAGATACGAGTATAAGTTTATTAAAGTAATTATGTAAAGTTGAAGTTCTAATTGTTGGATTCAGTTCACCTGTGTGAGCACTACCATTGAAAACCTTAGGAATACTATACCGCGTACCGCCCTGGTTTGAGAAGGCCTTGCGACTCGCAACACAGGCCACAACATGGTGGCGTCGCGAATATCTGTTGTAGTCTAGAAGTACTATAAATGTGCGTTGTCCGGTAAATGTGTAAATATCCTGGTAAATGTGCAAAACTAGCTAAACTAAATTTGAACTTGAAGGGAAATTTTACTCGGCCCCGCCGGGTTGGGTAGGTTAGTCGAAGTGTTTTTGGTTCCTCCTCACGTTCACTGTTTTACCCCCTCAGGTTGGGAAGCGTTCATCTTAATATATACCAGTGGGGCCGAACCCTCCATGATTTTTGTTATAAATTAACGTAATTATTAGAGTGTAGCATTTCTCATTCTTACTTATTTCCACATTTACCAAGGCAAATCGGTAAAAGTGAAATTTACCGGGAAGTGTACGGATAATACGTATTTTTGGAAACTTAAACTTACATTTACCGAGCTTGGTGGTAAATGTGCACATTTACCGGTAAATGCACACATTTCCCGATGACATACCTTTACCGTAACATGTATATCATATGTGGAATTTGGAAGAGGCATTGGACAGATCAGTGGCGTGGCGGACACCCCAGCCAATGGGCCAAAGCGGGCCCATTTTTTTTCGTGAGGTCCTTAAATTTTTTTCCGGGGCTTCAATTTTGTTTGGACAGGGGGGCCTACACATTTTCCGGTACGCCACTGACAGAGATGTATGTATTTGGGTGGAGAAAGGCTCTTCTTTGTTTATTTGATGCATTGACGTTCAAAGACAATCATTATTGGCTACAATACCTATATTACCATTTAAAATGAAGAGAAACATGACAACTTATCATCAAACTGCAATATCAGACGGTCAGTGCTGGGAAATTTTGAAAATTCAGTTCAATTACTTTTTCCACAGGTTTTTATCGTGCACGGGAAAGCATTTTCCATAGTTATTATATGCGTTTTATAGCCGCCACCGATATATTAAACAACCAAATACTAGGTACATTTTATCTGCGTTAAAACACATGCGAAAAAATTGGTTAAAATTACGCAATGGACTTTCATAGCATGCAGTCGCAATTTTATAAAATTTTATGTGATGAATGCGACGAAACCGACAAAGTGATTTTACGCGAGGATCATTCAAAGTTGCGATTTTGTCAGTCGTTTAAATCTACTTAAAAAAAATGATCTCTTAAAAGTATGACATCTCAATCGTGCCAAGTGGCATGATTCCAATTGATATACTACTACGTAGGATTACTACTTCGATGCCGAAATTGGAATATGGTTCGCTCATTGGTTTTAATACTAAATATCTAAATCTTATATTCTATATTGGCAAAATAATATTTTACAAATCACCGTAAAAATAACGTGTTTCCGAGGGGCGATGGGGTCGCGACTCGTATTTAACTTCTTCATCTTCCTGCCTATCGCCACCCCCGGCGATTCTCGTCACGGGAAAAAGACTGCGTTTAAAGCCTCGCGGTTTATTTTTTCGGAGGAAGTTTCCGTCTCCTACCTTTTGATGCCCTCCACTTCGTCCGAAGAGAGTGCACTCCATCTACTTGTGAGTGAGAGAGAGAGGTCAAGGTGATGCTCGGAACTGGTTCGAATCGGTTTTCCGAAATCTCATTTCCCCGTCAATAGCGGATAGAGAGGGGAAGAGGGCGTACGGCATAACCCCCAGGGGCAAAATGGGTCGGAGGAAGGGAAGGAACACGCGACCTTCGGACTTTTTTATTCGTTGCCCGGGGCATCTGCGCAGCCGATCGGAAGCTGTGGCGCCCACCGCCGAACGACGACAATGAAGGAACGGATGGAATAGGAGGAAGTGTGGTAAGAGATGGAACGCCGCATCAGGGGAGAAGAGATTGGAAGCGTCAAGAGGTCCGGAGATGAGATATTTTTCGATCTCCGAACTCCTCGGGAACATTTGAATGATCAAATAAAGATGGCGGTCGAGATCGCCTTTATCGTTTCCTTGGATATCCTGCTGCTCTGTATTCGAGACTGCAGCGCGGTCCGAACGTCCTAGCCGGAATGGTGTTTTTTTATCTTCATTTTTTCCCCCATGACGCCTTCCTCCCTTTCGCGAGGTGCGCGAGACGATGCGCGCAAATGTGATATTTATGTGTTGGGATTTGAAGTCGAATTGTGAACGCGTTGTCGCGGTAGGTTTCGGTGAGTTTTACGGATTTTTTTCACGATGGCGAGAGACATGACTTCCGCTTTTCCAAGAAAAACAAGATGATCTGAACGGAACTTATGATGCATACTTTCCATTTAATCATTTATTTAATACATATATTGGCTTTAATAGCTTCAAAATCACCGCGGATATTTCATAATTTAGCGCAATAAAATACTGCAAATGCATTCGAACGGAAAGCTAAATTGCTCACGCGTATTTTTGTGGCAAAAATAACGCGTGTATGTACTTGACAATACCGAATCCAAGTATCACAATAGTTACTATGGCAACACTCGTAATGGGTGCAAAAACTGCATTAACTCCAGTATTTACGAAAAGTTCTAAGAAATACGATCGATAAGAAAAAATATACGATAAAATTAGAATCTCCGTCATTTCCTCAGAGAATAGTACAAATCCCGCTCCGATATCACAATTCTAATATATTTTAATGTGCAAGAGAAAATTACCCTGCAAGATGGATTTCAGATTTCCCATGTAAATAAAATAGGAAGGATAATTCCTGGAATCGAACCCGGGACTTTCAATCTTCGCAACACAAACTATCCTCGGGAACTCGGACCCAGTAGCAAGAGATTTCCACCATGTTTCATGAAAATCGGTTCAAAAGTTAATAGGGAGGACAGACAGACACGACGACGAAACTATAAGCTTATTTCCATTCTGGAATGTAGGCAGGCTAAAAATCGTAGGATCGGACGTGCATATGTATATGTATGTATGTACACACAGACACACACGCAATATTCTGCAGGGTTAAAATTTAATTTATTTGAGATAATTATAGAAAAACACACCCATACTGTTTTTCGTTCATCAATTTAGATAACATTTTCTTTTATATATAATTACTCAATGTCTGTCCGTTCCCCCTTTTATCTCTTGAACAGCTTGTCATAGAGAAATTCTGTAAATGCCATTTTGTTACTGCCAACTAGGAGACCCCTGGAAATATATTTTCGTTTACGTAAGTGTCCCAGGTTCGATTCCAGGAGATGATTATTTTTTCCCATAAGTTTATACGGGAGTTTCGATTTTTCAAGATGCAAGATTTTTTCTTTCATTCATCAAAATACGTAAATATCGACCAATTTTCTCCATTTTTGCTTAATTCGACGGTTAAAACTATAAAATATGTTATTCTTGCGAATTTTAGATGTTACACGGAAGAATTTGTCAGAAACACGTTTCTTTTCTAAATTTTATGGTTTTTCCGTACTCTTTCCGGGTGTTGCCTCCGATTGAATTAGCGTCTTTTAAACCTTCAAATAGATGAAAGAATTGCATTATTCGCTTCGGCCTTTTTATTAAGCTTCGAAATTATAGTTGTAGCAACGTCAAATTCAATAGATTTTAACGTTAATAATTACAGATTATTATTATTATTATTCTGTAATTTGCGTGTGGACTGTGGGCATTTTTAACTTTTGACCAAAAGAAAAAAATATTTCTTTATTTCAATACTGGAATGTTACCTTTTTCGTAAAGGAGAAGCTATTAAAATGACACATATAAATTATAAAAACAAACATGAAATTCGAAATGTCAGTTGTCTAACTTTATAAGGAGAAATGGGCTATTATTACTTTTAAAAAAGCAAATTTATGACTGATTTCGCAAAAGTTTTTGCGGGTACCACTAGTAACTTCATACTACTTATTGTGTAATAGAAGAAATTTACTCTTGATGGGATTTGAATTGTCACACAATATTATTTTACCCAATTTTTCCCAGATGGAGACAATGAAAGGGAGCAAAAAAACTTTTAGACAATATCAAAAACACATTTCAACAATTACTTCAATTATTCAGGGACGTATTTGGATCGCAGAAAATAATAAGCTATACAAAATGTCTGCAGTCTGTCATATATTTTTTGTATTTTTGTTTGGGATTATATGCTCAATTAAATCATTATAACAAGGAATCCACAATAAAAGCTAAAATAATATAAATACAAATTTTCTCTTAATTATTTTATTTTCTTGTTAAGCATTGAAGACAAACAAATAAATCCGTGGGGATTGCATCGAAACTAATGTTCTTCGATCTTTTTGGCGAGTAACCCAACATTTGCTGTTCTTAAGTTTTACTAAAACAATCACTCGCAAAGTGTTCGGAACAAATTGTAGCTGATATTTAAAAAAATGTTAAACATGATGCGCATAACTATTTTATAAATTATAAAAGGTATTATTGATGTCCTAAATACTCGCCGTTGTTAACGTTAAATCTATCTTTTCTACGGCTAGCCTTAATCCATTTTGCCTTGAAAATGACGTTTTTGGAGACTTTACTACTTTACTACTTGCCGCGTTTTAGATTTGGTGTTTATTACACCCATAAACGGCACAAGACGGCATTTTTATGCGACAGAAAATCTTCTGTTTATATAACAACAACAGCAGTATATAACAACAATAACAACACGTAATAACAAAGCACCAAATAAATCAAACAACGCGAATATCCTCCAAAACCTCTCAGTAGCATACCAGCTTATGGCTCTATCTATCCCGAGGTTCACGTCACAAGTAATTTCGTGACGTACTTTCGCCTGCGCATGAACACACCTAGTCTTTCCACCATGGTTTGGGGTCGCGTTATATTCGAGGTTTAGTTTTTCTTGAGAAACTTTCCAAAAATCTTAGGGTCGCGTTATATTCGAGGTCGCTTTATATTCGGGACAATACGGTAATGTTCTACATTCAAATGTATTCCTTCTCGTAAATAACGCAACGAATGTTGTTTACATTGGTTGCTATGAAAATGATTTCTCTCTCTCCTCTCTCTCTCTAGTGCTAAAAGCATTCAAAGCACGCTTTCACTCAGAAGGATCGAAATAACAATAGGATTTCTACGTTTAACTGTGTATTTGGTTGGCAAGGCAATATCCCGTTATAATGCCAAGATTTTCCCAAATTATGTGAATTAAACGTTTAATATGAAAAATTTCGAACTCTAGGCGAGAAAAGATGAACAAAATAAGAAAATATATTTTTTTCTTTAAATTGGTGCAGATCCGAAGATCATAGGTTAGTTCTTTCTAATTTAGATCTCAAAAAGAATAAAAGCCTTAAAGTCTAAAAGTCGATTTTTACGTGTTATCTTATGGGAAATTTCTACCTTGGAGTCGAACCCAGGATATTCTTAGAGATTTACTATCGTCATCATTTTTCAATATGGGAGTGGATCACTCCTGCCAAATTTCAAAAATGTATCTCGATCTTTTATTGAGTTATTCGCATTTTTATAGTGTGACAGAGGGAGCCGCAAAGGGACAAATAGCCTTATATATATATATATATATATATATATATATATATATATATATACACACACACACACACACACACGTTTAGCACCATGAAATATCTCAGATCTAAAGTTCGATTACCGATTTTTCTGAGAACGGACTCCATTAAGATAAATGTGATTTTCTCTTCTATTCGGTGAGCACTCCTTTAAACGAGCATTTTTCTTCGGCACGGTTTTTCGTATTGGACTTTTAATCTTCATTGCAGTGTTTTCGTGGATTAATACGAAAAGCAGCGTTTTCGTGGAAATGTCGCAATCGGGAGAATTCATTTTCGTGACGCATTCACACATCCCGCGCATGCGTTGCTCCGCCTTACGTCACTTTACGGAAATTATATAGCTTTTCATTAATGAACCGATTTATTTATGGTGATTGATCGTTATTATAGCTACGCGAATGAGCACATTTAGTGGAAATTGTGATAAATTATATAAAAATGACTTCCATCCTGAGTGCTAAGGGATATTGTTGCGCTATATTTGTACTGTACTTCACCAATGGTCGCTAAATCTAAAATATATTTCCGTCGTCCATGAATTTTCATTTTCTTTCAGCTGAATAGGTCGATACCGAGCGCGGAAACCCTCTCTATTGTCCATTTTGCGAGTTAATGGACCATTTTGTAGAAAAAAACACTAATTCGTTACATCTTCGAAACACGAAAATTAATTTCCATCCCCCGTTCTAGTTATTACGAGATCGTTTCAAAACCTTTGTCCAATTTCCATTCCGGAGCTGCAATTTCCTCTGGGACAAATCTTTTGTTTTCTCACGTCCCGGAACTAGCTGCGGAAAACAAAGCAAAAAAAGATAGTCGTTACTCTTTTTATTTTTGCCTGGCGCCCTCAATCGGTTGGCACTGCAACAAAAACTAGCGTACACGTATCTAAAACACATGCGCGCGCGCACACACGACACACGTACAGCCACAACGTGACGTATTGCCATGGGAACAGCCGTAGCACTCGCGTCGGCTCCCACATTCGTATCCGGAGTCGCGGAATTCGTCTCCCCATCTTCGTTACTGAATCTATATGAAGAGGCGGAGAACCTCATTCCGCTCCTTTCTAATCCTCCTCGCTTCTCCCCCTACTTCCCGCCGCGCGGCGCTTTAATCAGCGTTCGGAGCTCGGAAATATCTTCCGTTTTAAAAAACCCACTCGGTTCCTGCGCGACGTGTTCTCGAAGATGAATTCGTAATTGCGCGAAACCGCGCTTTCCGAATTTTCGTCGCCGGCTCCTTCCGTCGCCATTGTTCTTCGCATCGCTTCCGAAGTGGAGAAAGTAGAATTCTCTTTCGATTTAATCGCTTCAAGAGGGCGATTGCCCGATCCCCCTCTTCCTCCGCCGGTTGGCCGTTCTTGCTCTTTTATCCGATTCCAGGGTTTTAAACCTCCCGAATGGGAATTTCGCGCTTCTTTTGTCTCGGGAAGGATCCCTCTCCTGGGAAGGATGCGTTAGAAAAGGGATCGTTAATTTAGGGCATGACTCAAGCGTTTAAGGTGCATGGTTTAATGTGCACCTTTCCGATCTCTTTTCTCGTTAGGACGCCGTTCAGGTGAGAGTTGTTATGGAGGAGTGATGCCCTCCTTCCTAACATAGCATATAGTATATATCATGAAACGATGAGATGCTGATAACCATTCCCAAATCATCTATTTGTGTACCTCCGCTGACCTTTGTATTTTGAATGCGTGCATGGTATGCTCGACCGTTTTGTGACTAGGTTAGTTACCAGTAATTTATTTCTAAAGTGTAATTATTCGATCAAAAATTTTCGACCATACGGGATAAGATAATTAGGTCTAAAGTATGTTTCTCGTCTTATGAAGCTTGACCTTCACATAGCAAGTAGCCTATGAGAACCTTTTCCCTCTCCCCTTCTTCCCCTTTCCCTCTCCCCCGTCACCCGCGGCTTTCGAAATGCATGGAAAAACCTAAGAGCATTGCCAGATATCCGCTCTTGAAATGATCTGCTTGCGAATGAAAGGCGACGCGTAGCAGAAAAACTTACGGTCATTGTTTATTACTACCGGCCATTTTCCATTGCGTTAAAATGATAACAAGGTGCAAAGTGAAAGAGATCGCAACGGAAGCGTGAGCGCAGTAGAGCTGGCAACATAGTCGACTAAGAGCGATGTGAACAGCACGATGGCGAGAGAGAGAGACTGAGCTTCTCCCCTCTCCGTCGCCCGTTACTCGAGCGTTGATTGGATGCAGAAATAGTCACTCAAAGAGGTTTTCAAGGTCAAGCTTCATAAGACGAGAAACATACTATAGTCATCAAAATTCGTTAACCGTTCTCAAATCAACTATCGGTGAACTGCCGCTGTTGATACCTGCTTTTTAGTTAATTAGGCTGGTTTCCAAAGGAAACAGCCTTATGAAATGGTCCTGTCTGTGTGTGTATCCCCTACTCACAACATTTGCATCAATGGACCGATTTTCATGAAACTTGTATGGGGCACGTGCTAGCAGGGCCCACCTCCGGGCTATATTTTATTGACGAAGATTGAAGTCCCGAGTTCGATTCCAGAAATGTTTTTTCCCTATTTGTTTTACATAGGAAGTCTCAAATCCATCGTGCAGAGATATGTTTTAAATACTATAAAATACCATAAAATTGTGATATCGGAGCGAGGTTTGTACTGTTCTAAGGGGAAAATAATTTAAATTCTAATACGTATTGCAGAATTTTGATAATTGATAGAATTTTCGTGAATTTCTACTAAAACATAGCGTTTTTGCGTTTGAAATAGCATTTTATCGAATCGTTGCCATGGAGACGATTATTACCGAACTCGGCTTGAGCATAGACGAATGAACAAATGGGTAATTTTCTTTTCCACTCCATTACACTTCAGCAATGGACAGTTGATCTATAGATATTAGGGTATAAACAGTAATATTTATTAAATTCGTTTATTTAAAAATAATACATGCAAAATATAATGCCAGAAAGAGATTTTTACATTGCTTATAGTATTTTAAACCTGATAATGCTCTCTCAATTTGTTTTCCAATTTTTTTTCTATCATTGATAAACTATGAACTGTAAGTGGTATTTATAGTATGAGGAGTCCTTGGAATGACTAATACATACGGAAACATTTCCTGTCAATATAAGTAATCAATTCTGTACGTCAACTTTGGGAAACCAGCCTGCATTAGTCCTGGTTTGGACTACTTGTATTAGTAGAGATATGGTTTTCTCAACCTTTCATGGGCTCACTTAATATCGATATATGTAGTTTATTTTAAATTCTCGTTATTCGATCAATTACATTTAGTAATTAGGTCGATGAATGCGTGATCGAAAATTTAAGACGCAAACACTGCTGAAGGGGCTCGATTGTATAGCTTTTGAATGTGTGTATGTTTAAAAAATATGTAGAGAAATGCTTTAGATGTGTACACTGGAAAGAATTGACCATCTGAGAGAAGAAAAACTTTAATCTGAAGGCGGGATTTTTAACTAAGGATGCAATAAAAAATTTCCTTCTCATAAGACTCAGATATTCTTTATTCGGGAACAAATTTTAATTCGTATTTGTTACGCCAGTGGGAATATTTGTTGCACACTTTTTTAATACGCCCTATTTCTTAATCTTAATTGGACAGCATCCTCATCATTCCGCAGAAATCAATCATAGCAGAAAAACGTTTTGACCCAACCGAGATTTATGCTAACGTACAATTTCAACGCTGGTAATAGCCAACAGTTTTGAAATCGAAAATTATGTACCTATACCCTTTTGTTTGATGCGACGGAAATCAACGGTTTTACTAACTAAACAATTTTCGTTACTTCAATGATTTTCTTTCTTTGAATATAAATGGCTAATTCTTTGGCCTTTAGTGGAGGAATCCGAAATCCCGTCTCAGAATGGATGTTGCTTGTAGGACACATTAGCCGTTTCTTGTTTGAGGACTTAAATTGTTGGAATATCTCTTTGCCTCCAAGTATACCACGACTTGATTGGCCTCACGACCATTAAAGTAGCGAAATACTAGCTTCAGTATGCTAGTTGTATATTGTACCGGTATAATTTATGTCATTGAACTTGAAAAGGCAACAACAATAAGTCATGGGTACTTTTTACCCTACTTTCCAAAAAATGGAAATTAGTCTTATGAGATCGCCTCGGTGTCCGTGTGTGTGTATGTATGTATGTATGTGTATATATATGTGTAAGGCTAGTGCCCCCGGAGACTACCTCCGGGCCATAATTTATATTCCGAATTTACAGCTTCCGAGTTCGATTCCAGGTGAGTTCTATCCCCATTTGATTTACATGGTTAATCTAAAATCCGTCGTGCAAAGAGTTTTTCTTTTGTATTTTAAAATATTTTAGAATTATGGTATCGGAGTGGGATATGTACTGTTCTAAGGGAAAAAAGTGAAGATTCTTATCCTTATCACACAATTTTGATTTTCGATCGTATTTGTTTGAATATCTCAGAAACTTTTGTTTCAGCGGTTTGAAAGCCATTTTTTCGATTTGTTGCTATGGTGATGATTATTGCCGAACTCGACTGGAGCATAGCCGAGTGCACATTCTAGCCGTGTTTCGATTTATAGCTATTGAGGTAACAATCGACCCTTAGATCGATTCATACCTATCGGAATAGCGGCGAAAAATATGAATACTACATATTGTTGTCAGTGACCACACCGACTCTGTAAACAAAACGGCGTTTCTTTTATAATTCGTATGGAATATTTGGTGAGAGAATTTCGTTTTTGGTTTTTGCTGGTCTTGAATTTTTATATATTTAAATTGTATTGAAAGGAAAGTAGGGGGATTAGTTCTTTCCAGAACGACTTGTTTGCATCTATAATTTCCATATGCATACATCAGTCAAGATACCACCATTGAAATCTCTCTCTCCTCTCCTCTTACTTTCTCTTTTTATCTCTCTCACTTTTTCTCTCGCTCCTTTCACCGCCGCTCCCCCTAGCTCCATCTCTCTCTCCCCCTAGCTCCATCTCTCTCTCCCCCTTTGACTTATGAGATCTCTTTTCGAACGCCCCATCATGTCCATCCATTTTGCTCATTTATTTCTGAAATGGCAGCAATATTCCCGATGCTGCTAAAAATGGGAAACGCACGAGTCCGGAATGACAGCCCCTTGATCCGCGACGGTGGGATGGATTCGGAGCCTTCGCAACGTTTTTCTGTTTCTGCCCCTTGCCATTTTCGACGAGCCGATTTCTGTGAGCAGTGTAATTTGAAGGATTTGAGAAGAGGGTAATTTCGTTTTACTCGCGACGTTAGAGGCGTCATATCCACGACATGTATTAGGGTGTATATTTTATATACTTAATTACCATATGGCGTAAAAGGATACGCATCACTTCCAACAGAAGTGCTGCTTCTCCATTAATTTAATGATGAATTGCAGGCATGAGCACATATTAAATGGATGAAAAGGTCAAAAAGACTTGTTAAGATGGTTGTTGTTGAATTTTAGTTTCTACGGTAAAGTACAGCAATATTTTTAAACTGTTGAAAATTTATAATTTTTCGGATTTGATATAATTTGTAAAGAGATATATGTAGTTCTCTTGACTGAAGAAATGGATTTCTTTTATTTTAACTCAAATGTTTGAAGTCCTATTTTGGTTTAAGTATTTTTAAAATGTAAGGGAAAAATATCCTATACCCATGCATATGGCAATCAAGCAGAGGGAGTAAAGTATTCTGGAATAGAACCCACATCATTAATCAAGGGCGATGATCTGTTTAAATCCCGCAATGGTTTACTCCGAGAATCGAGCGAAAACTTCATCGAAATCTGACTGACCGTTCTTAGATCATTTGCATTAATTCCGAAAATTTTACTCACAGAATAAAATAATGACAAAAAAGGGAATTTCCTTTAGTCTAACATGAATGTGTCATAATGTCATCCTTAAGTCTATTCAGATTTTTTTAAACTGTGAGCATTACGAGTCAATGTCGTAAAAGTAATTTTTCGTCTTAATATACATATTTCACGAAGGGACCAAAACGTCTTGCATCATCTTCAACGCGAACAAGAAAATATTTCGCAAAAGTTTGGAAGGTTTGGTTTCATTATGCATTTGAAAATTTTAGTATTGACCCTCCGAAGCGTGGAGTAAGCGATAGCCATGTACAAGTCTACATATTTACGCCTTACAGTAAGTAGTTTAAATCTTACGGCCATTGTGTCACCCGAGAAGTGGTGTTAGACCCTATTCGGTCCACCGATATCGGTTGGCAATCCTTGGAATTCTCGAGGAAGAAATCACCTCGCAAGGTCGCGAAACTTTTGCTCAGAAACGAATCTATGAGCACGCGCGTACGCGGAGTCGTTTGTAGTTTGTTTCATTCCGACAGAGATGCTTTTCCTTTACTAAAACTAAAAGGTTTCGGTATTCATAGAACGTTTTTCAAAAAATAATAATAAACATCCTAGTTCGCTCCGCACCGAAAAAAAGTCAATTATTGTCTTACTGGAGGAGGAGAAGTGGTAGAGAACGATGAAGAAGGGTAATTTACTCCACCTATCTTCCAAGTTCCAAGAAAGATGTTTTATACTTCCAATTAGAACAAGTGGGGTAGAAAGAGAGGTCGAGGGTGAGGCAGGGAAGAGGGAAAAGAGGAGTTAATGTCGTCATCCGTTTCTCGGATCAATCGAGGAATCCGACGCTTTGAAAGGGGAAGAAATTATAATCATTACTTTGTTCCGAACTCGAAAAAAATGAGCATCGGCGGCCGTTTAGGATTTCTCGGAAAGTGTTCCGATACCTTGTCTTTTTCCCCTCCTTTCCTCCATCTTCCTCGATTCTGTTGGTCTTAAAGAGAGGTTATCTTTTCCCGTCCCGAGATGAAAAATCCTACTCGCAAGATGGCTTGCGCTGTTTTTTTCAATTGCGCGGCTGCATCGGAAGAGAATATTCCTTCAGAACGAGGAAATGTGCTTCGGAGGCCTTTGCGGCTTTCTTTGAAATATCGGAGAGGTATTTCTTACAGTCCTTTATTACCTTGTTGTCAGCGGACAGATTATTGGATTATTTCTTATAACAGAGCAACGAACGCATATTATTTGAAATAAAAAACAACTGAACATTGAAGGAATGCAGGTAGAAAGAATATCTCAGCCATAAATTACGTGAACATCCCTAGTTAAGCGTTTTGCCAAAGAGGTTTAAATATTTTCATTATATATATGTTGAGGCATTTATATTTTCTACGCATAGAAATAAAATAACACGTGTTAAAAATATAAAATTTTAATTAAATCTACGGCAGCTGTTAATTTCTCAAATGATAAAATCAGTCATAAACGTTGGAACTGTTGGGAAATAAAAGCATTGTTTTGGTCATTTTATTTCAAATTGCTTGAATGCGCCTTGATTCGCCTTTGTTACGCGAATTTGCTAAAATTTTAAAACTCAATTAATTGGCCTGCATATGACATCCGGGGAATACCCTGAGAAGTTAAGAAGTTATTCCTTAATTTGAAACTCTAATTAATTTAATGGCGTTAGTAATTACTGAACCATTATGAAACAGAATAAATCCGTTGGAAATTTCGCGGAGATTTCGAGGGAAATAAAATCGCATCACAACTAAAGCTACGCGGTGTTCGTTAAGGCCTTTTTGGATTTTTTGCAACTTGTTAATTTCGAAAGGTGCTTTTACTTGGAGCGCGCCGTTCCAAGTAAAAACATCCCAGTTCTCAGAAAATAGGTATTTAAAATGCCTTCTCCAATTAAGACTAGAGAATTGTTGATCACTGCCTAGCTTCATATCGGCGATGACTATTAAATATGTCCAATAGTCGCCAAATTTGGTGTATTCCAGGAACATGGCGAGCTCGCTTTTTCATCTTCTGACTTGTCGAACTGTAAAGCAAAAACAAATTCCCAAAGCCAGTCAATTAAGATAAAACCCTTATAAAAAGTCGGATAAAAAGCCGATACGTATTTCGGTTACGACGTAACCATCATCAAGGGCTAAGGACTTGAGAGCGGGCAAACTGGTGGAAGGAAGAGTCCAGTGGCACGCTCTCAAGTGGCTTGCATTTATACCTGGTAGGCGGGGACATAGATGACCTAGGTGGTGAGAGAAGGGGCGAGGTCAGTTGAAATAGAATGGTGTTGATTACCCCAAAGACGTCGTTCATCAATGTGTGTCTATATTGAGGTATATAATGGCCTTCCGTCGTATCAAGGTTTATATTGGGAACTTGTTTTAGCATTTTAAAATTATCTGTATCTAATGGGTGATTGTTTTCAAAAATGTGTTTCGCAACGGCAGATTTATCCATATGACCGTGTTTGTAATGCGCTAACAATAAGTTTCCTTAAATCTGATGGTGAGGTATTTTCGTTTAGCCTATGTATGACATGTCGCAAGTGGGGAAAAGCACTTGATATACTCCAGATTTTTGTAGCATGTGTATTTTGTCTTTTGGGCTCTCTATTAAAATTTTGACGTTGTTTAGGTTGTGGAATGTTACTAAATATTCAACGTTTTGAAATATTTTTGTTAACCCTTTGGTAAGGGTTGGTATGAAGGGAAGTGAAGCAAACATTTTCTTATCGTCAATTAGGGCAAAAGTCTTGTTCTTCATTTTCTTGGATTGTATCTTAATAATGTTGTCAATCAATTCATGCGTGAAGCCATCTTCCATGGGCCGCATTTTTAAGGTATTTAACTTCTCTGTAGTAACTTTTTTGGTTTAGTGCTATTGTGAGGAGTCTATGTACCATGTGGTTAAAAGCCGCGATCCTTTTTTTTTGTATGGCTGACTCGAGTCATTTTTTATGTAATTGTTCGTATGAGTAGGTTTCCTGTAAACGGTAAAATTCAAGTCGTCTTTTGTTTTTTATAATCAAAACGTCTAAAAAGGGAAGTGACCTGTTTCCTTCAGTTTCATAGGTGAAATTAATGAAATTGTGGATGGAGTTAAGTTCTCGGACGAAAGTGTCGATGCTGTCTGTATTGTTTTGTGTTGAAAATTGCGAAGATATCATCGACATATCTACACCATGCGTTGGGAAAATATTTTAAAGTCCTTTTACAATGGCGCTCAAAAAAGTGAAGGAAAATATTTGCTACGAGTGGTGAAAGAGGGTTGCCCATGGAGGTTCCATTAGTTTGTTTGTATAATTGGTCATTGAAAACGAAGTAATTTTGTTCCATACACAATTTTGTCAGTGTTAGGTATTCTTGAATTTTGTTTTCTTCAACTTGTTTTTCCGTTAGTCAATCTTTGAGGTTTTCTAAAACAACGCCAATGGGGACATTGGGGAAGAGTTGTTCCACGTCAAATGATACAAGTATTTCATCTTTGTATATAATTTTGTTTTTAATGTGTTCTAATAGGTTATGGGTGTTTTAATGCCATACGTCTCTTCAATGCCTAGTGATTTTAATTCCTGAGTGAGCCATTTGGAAAGTTTATAGGTGAGTTAATTACTGAAATTATTGGTCTCATTTTGTTGCCGGGCTTATGCAATATTTTTCTTTATCCACCTTCTGACTTAATTTCCCATTTTAATTCGTGAGGGAATACCACTCTCAAAAGATTTTTCGCTCTTCTCTTGAGCTAGATTTTCGCGCCAATGTTTATTGTTGTTTCTTCCTCGACTTCACGCCACGAGTTAGACAACGCGGGCGACGTTGCTGTCGCGTCTCCGATTTCTTTCCGATAACAGATCGATACGGAGGAAGCTGGAATCAATTAGGATTCGGCGGTTCATTTGGGAAGCTGGATCCGGATGCTCGAACGAAGGATACGGGAGGGATCGAGAAAGGAACAGGAAAGGTCATCCTAGGGTATTAGCAAGGGGATAGTTTGATGAGGGTTTTATTCCTCCTCCCCTATGCCTTCTTTCACGAAATCCACGTCCCCATTTTATTTTTTATCATCGAGGAACGTCACACAGGGAACCCCCATTACCGCCATTTTCGAATGATATCGGATTGCTGGCCTCCGCTTTCGTCCTCTATCGACAGATTTACCAACTGCGACGTTCTTTAGTGGGCAGGGTCAGAGGGGGAGGGGCTGTCCCCATGGATACCGCGGATGACATCCGAATAGTCTCCCAAATAGTCCGGCGGTAAGAGGTGTGTGGGGAATGAGCGTTGAAAGTGGATGGGGATAAGGAAAGGAAAAAGAGATAGCTGTCGTCTCGCTTCTTTTGTTTCCTTTTTCCTGTCCCCTCTACGCGGGTTCCCAGAGGCCGTTCTTTAACTCCCGGAGTCGATTTTGGACGACTGGAAGTTTGGTTCAATACAGAAAACAAAAAATAGTTTTCGGATCGGGTTCTTTCTCCATCTTATCCATCCTATCTTGCGATAATGCATATTTTTCGCATCGAAAAAAGACGCATTACTGATTGTATTATTCTATATATATTATCAGTGCTTCTGACTGTTATTTTCGTCTCCGTCTCTCCCATACTTCGTTTTTTTAAAATCGTTTTTTAAAAATAGTCATACGAAGCGTATTATCTTTCCTTCTTTATGCGATATCCTTCATCATCGTTATTGTTGTTGCCGAACACTTTTATTCCCATCCATTTTCCTTCTGCAGACTTTCTTTCGATTTCTCTCATTTATTCCTTTGGCGGGATGTTTCTCCGCCTATCTCCTCCTCCATCGGCCTTATGGCTTATCCTCACAATATCCATTTTAAAACAATTTATCAGTCTTCCTTTGTATCTTGAGCTCTTCCATTATTCCGCATTTCCCATTTCTACCGTTTCGTAGTCGTTTTCGATTCCTTAACTTCGTTCGCTTTCGCTATTTATTTGAATTTCTATCTCCTTCTGACTTAATGTCATATATATTATTCGCAAACCAGATTTACATTTTCCTAGTTCTCGCTAGTCATTTCTTGTTGCAAGTCAATAAAAGTTTTTTATCCATATATTATATTAACTTATATTTTCTGATTTGTTATGCAGTAGAATCCTGATTATACATGTGCGGATGAACCAGACTTTCTTGAGAGAGTTTGAATTCTCCCGCCGTTATGAAAAATGAGGAAGACCCTGATTTATTAAACATCCGCCGATTTATCTGATCAGTCAAACAAAACCCGTTTCAACAAAAGAAAGAAAGTTGACAGAGTTCTTTGTCAGAAATTTAACGTAAACCGATTAACCTACCATTTATATTCGAAATGAAGTTTATTTTAAATTCGCAGCGATATTAATTTACTCTATGGGCGAGTAACTGCTTTGTTAACATTTATATCTTACTGTCCCATCTTTTTAATGTGCATGCATAACGATTATTTGCTGGTCAGAAAGAATGGTCAGTGCTAATAAAAAACAAAATTTAATCTTCTGTTAATTTATTCTACCCTAATTACAGTTTTTGGTTCAATTGATAGATTTTTATTATGATATGCGTCCTGTTTTTACGTAAATATATTTGTGCAGTGTTTAACGGACATTATACCAAATATTGACATAAAATTCGAATTATCCGTGTTCTTCGATTAATCTGGGTTTTACTGCACCTATTTGATGTATCATTGGTGTCGCATTTAAGTATATTATCACTTTAAAAATCATGAAATATTTGAAATCTAGAATCCTATGTTTTAAGCCCGACATATTAAGTATGTTATGCAAATAAAATCTAATAGCTCGAGCTCGTCATAAGGCTGAAAAAAATTCAAGAACAAGCAATTAAAAAAGGTACTTGCCTTTTGTATCTCCAAGAGCCACAACGAGGTTAAAAAATCCATATGCGCATTTCGGCTACAAAGCAGCCGTCTTCAGTGGTTATTCATTGAATATAGATTCTAAAAGAATGTCCTTTTATAATCTATTTTCGTTGAATTACCACTGAAGACGACTGCTTTGTCGCCGAAATGTGCATATGGTTTTTTTTAAACTTGGAGATACCTAAGGCAAGTACATTTTTAAAATTGCTTATTCTCGAAGAAATAAAATCTAGTTTTCGTAAGTGTATTCTCATATCGCCTATTTAAATAAAGAATCTCTCCGGCAGCTCTTGATGAATCCCAATCGTGTCCGCAATTCTTGAACAAGTATTCGACTTATACGGACTATACGAGCTGTTTATGCTTATGTGGCAGAAGATATCCAATTTGGTAGAATGAGAGATTTCGCGCACACGTTTTGAACTTTGAAAAATACTTAAAGAGTGAAATGCTTAAACATTCTCTTCAACCACTTTCATTCAGTCGTTTGTTTTAATTCTCTTCTGACTTCCTCCGTCTTCATTCCTTTCGCCCCGTTCTATCTTTCAATCTGTTATATTCCACCTCTCTCTCCCTTTCTATATCTCTCTGCGTCGTCTCCGCCACCGCTGCTTTCTCGTATCCGACGTTTCTTCTCTCTTTCTTCTTATTCGAATTCTCCTTATATTCTTTTTCCGTCTCTTTCTCTTCGCCGGGACCGAGTGATTCAAGCGCATCTATATCGCGTCCAGGAGCCCTTTTGAGTTCCAGAATATCTTCTAATCCGTGTCTGATTGTTTGGCATATGCGAATCACTGGCTACGATGGTGATTCAACTGTCACATGCGTCTCCTGGAACGGTGAAGGGTCTCAAGAGACACTCGGGTTACTTTTTCTCTCTCCATCTAAACTCCTCTCTTGCGGTTATGCATCTAGAATTTTTTGCGTCGCGAAAAACCGTATTATTGCTTGTTGTGTTCTCTGATTTTGATCCGTGCTTCTGGCAGTTGCTTTCTTCTCAGCCTTTCGCTTATGTCTTATGTCTTTTTCAACAATCGTACGTATGTCAATCTTCCTTCTTCATTCGTTTTCCTCTCTCGTTTCCTTCTTTCATCTTGCCGCGCGCTTTTTTCGATTTTTTTGCGATTTATCCTGGTTAAAATTACGCTTTTCTCTCGTCTTTTATTTTCACGTCCTTTTTGCACTCTCTGTCCTCTCTAGAGCTTCTCTTTAAGCGTGTCTCTCTCGTTCTCTCTCTCATTTCTATCGTCTCCTCGAGCGATGCTTCTTGAGCCGTGCGCTTCTCTCCGTAACGGTTATGCGAGCGAACAGAACCTGATAACACTCGCGAAATATGTCCGCGTATTTCGTCGTGAATTTCTAATGTGTAACAGCCGCGAATGTCTCTTCACCCGGTGTTACCGAGGAAAGTGAACAATTATCCATAAATAAATCTAGTATCTTATCAACCTTATATGCGCTAAATTATTTAAGATTATATTAAGCTATATTTTCTTTTAGCTCGTGGAATAGTATCTATTTTGTGTGTTTTTTACTCAAAAATTATAGTGTTGGGGTGATTAATGCAGAACTCCAGAATTAATTCAGTGCTTCTATAAATATTTTCATTCGTTTTATCACCCACACGAAAACTATATATTTTTTAAAATCGCGGCCATAGTTTTTTCAGGAAATCGCGTTTTTGTCTGCAATGATCGGACTGCCAAAGATCGATTATTTCCATGCTATCGAAAGGAATGGCTATCGACTTTGTTGAGTAAATGTCCTCACCGAGTAATGAATTAAATCGGCCATTAGGATTTTCAGGAGACTGGGGTCGTTCTTGTGTTATGAGCGAACCGTCGTCTGTGCTTTAAGGAGCGGTCCATCTCCAAAGTCCGGATCTAGGAAAGCCCCATAGCTACGCAAGATATAAAGGGAAATCCTTTCAAAATTTACTCCCTTCACTTTAAAATTCATCTCTTCATCCTATCTCTTTCTCCCTCTCTGTCGGATGCCTTTCGTTCTATTATCCTCCGTTTCTTCCTTTTCTCTCTCTCTCTCTTCCTTACTTCCGTTTTTACTGCTCCTTCGGAAGATAAAAAGAGGGAGATATTTCGTTGACTTACTGTTCCATCCCATCTGTCTTCCAACTCCGCTAGCTCCGGATTATCACCGGGGTGAACCGGACCTTAGTGTTTGGCCGTTAATGGCTTATAGTCTCCACGCTCCTAAGCTCTCGGGGGACGCTGAGCCCCTCTTTAATAGCACATGGGACTTCTTCCTTCCTCTTCCCTTCCCTTTCCACCTTGCAACCCTCCTTTCTCTGCAGCGAACATTATCCTTCCTTAATGTTAAGCCAACCTATTAATTTTTTTCGTCGAAAAAAATCTTAACGTCTAGATAAAAGATTATTGCGTGCATTTAGGGTTGCATACGAAATGGGGTTATTCGAGGAAGAGGACGTATTCGAACCGACCGGACAGAGAGAGGGAATTTCGAAAGCGAACGAAAGAGAGGGACTTTTTCGGACTTATTTTTGGTTGCCATGTAGTCCCGGTCTGGTCGCATAACAGTTTAGACTGCTCGGCGGAAGAAGGCTTTTCGCCGTTAACGTCTCGAGGATAAGATCTTACGGTTGTTTCCGACTTAACAACCTGGAGGACAAATGGGAAGTGTGTCTTTGGAAGGTATGTATTAAAGTTAAGGAGCGAAGTACGGGATCATATTCTCGGGATTTAATTTAATCTTTTGAATGCGAGGGAAGAAATTTCAGTCGGCGAATATTATTTTTTTCTTTTTATAGCAATAATAATTCCACTATGCTTGGCACAGTAATTTTAAGTTACAAACTTCATATAAATAAAATGAAATATTAAAGAAAGATGACTCAACTTAAATTTTACGAAAAGCTGAAGTCGAGGAAAACGACTCTGTTATTTTGTTTTTTGGGATAAATTTACCGGAACATATTTATCGTTTACGATCAGGATAAAAATACAATTGTTTTAATTAAGATATTTCGTAACGTTTTCTTAAACTTTTATAAAGATTGCGTTTAAATTTCAGTATAGCTCTAGGACCTTGTTTACCTCCATTATTCAAAACACTTAACTTCTTTGATAAATCGAATGACTTTCCTATGACTTAGCATTAAAAATGCGACCATAATTTACAAACAATCAGAATAAATATTTAAAACTTCAAGATTTGATCCTAGGAACTTGGAGCTCTTGAGTCAGTTATCTTACCCTCTGTGCCAACCCTTCCTGTATTAGAATTAGGAGAAGCATTTCTATTTTCTCGCAAAGCGAAATTTAGCTTCCAAGGATTTTTCAGTAGGTTTTAAAAGTATGGTAGGTATAGCGAAGCTGCTTACTTTAGATTTGTATTATTCTACTGGCAAATAAGTAAATATTTGTATAACATAGGAGTTAATTATAAAAATTTATTTTTATAACAATTTCTCTTGTTACGGAATTGGTGACTTTTTAAGAATTTTTTCACATGCATTGTTTTCCTGAGGAGTATGAAATGAACAAACAAGTATTAAAACGGTCAAATCGTGCGATTTTCGAGTTGTCTTTCTGAGTCTTTATTTAGTAACACGCCACGGACGCCTGTTAGTACATAGATTGCCCTAACGTTCTGCCGAAAGTCGTATTACTGTCGATTTACATTCGCCGTAAATGCCCAAAGGGAGCGCAGAAAGGACCAAGTTAAAATTTTTAGAAAGGCAGATATTATTCTCGCAGTGCCATTTCAGTCATCGACATGTACTACATCAGTTCGATGGAAACGCACCAGACCTTTGGACTAAACGGCATCGAACCTCGATGCTAATGATTCAAGTGGGCGTCGGAGGGTGTGGGGGGGGGGGGGGGGGGTGAGAAAGGTTTTTCGGGGAACGGCGGGTTCCAGAATGGGGAGTAAAAGGGGTGGGGGAGGGAGAGATCCACGGTTCGTATTCGGAGTTCCTTTTCCCAACAGTTGAAGGACTTTCCTTTTCTCTGGCCCTCAGAAGGACCTCTCTCTTTTTCACCGAGTGATTTCCTCTGCACCATTGGGTTTCTTTTGCGGAATTTTTTTCTCTCCCCTCGTTTCTCCCTCTCTTCCTCTTCCCTTTTCCCGAATCCCAGAAGCACTCCTCCCTACCACGCGGTCACACTCCCTCGGGCACCTTCTAACTCCTCCCTGATCATCCTCCCACTCACCAAGGAGACATCAACCTTGAACTTGAGGATGTGTGTGTGCGTGTGTGCGAGGGTTGGCGAATCGCGTCTCCAGTTCGATTGGTTCGAGTTCGTCGACAATGGGTCGCGTTTCGGGAGCGCTGTTGTTCGAATCGGTCCCCATTTGAGGTACCATCACGCCTCTTGCCGGATCGGCGATCAGATATAAGCATTTTTTTCGAAAAAGACCTTTAAAGTATGCATAACGATGCAATGCGCTCGGTTAAAGGAATTGCTGTCATCCTAGTTAATTTTTTTCAAGGTGGAGATTTACGAGGGCGAAGGTCCACTCTGATTTTTAGTCTTATGAGTAAATTAAACCTATATTTTTAGTGAAGTGCTCCGTATCTTTCGAATACTTTATTTTCATGCTCAAAGCTAATATGAGTGAATGAATATTTGAGTCACTTGATCTTACGATTTAACTTTTTTCGTAAAATTTTCACCCTAATTTTTATGAGTTGTATAATCATGTTAATGGCAAATAAGTTAATTTCGTTAAAACATTACACATTATTTTAAACTACAAATATCTAGTTTCTGTGTTGTAAATTTGTAAAAAAATTTCAAAAAATTAAAACATTTTACACAATACAATTAATATGAAACATCTTAAAATTTTTAAAGAATAGCAACCTCTGCCTTCATAACAGTCTAAATGGCTCTAATCGAATCCTAGTGTACTCGATTGGTTAAATGATATGTTTGTATTTATGAGCATTGGCGGAATGTATGTGCCTTGAAAATTTTTCCTGTTATCCGTTTGAATCAGTTAACGAGGGAAATTAAAAGAATGGACCGTAAAAAATAAAAGTTTTTTCCTCAGGTCTAAAATCATTTGCTTCGCTGCCGAGTGTCATAAAAAGTATTTATTGCCAACATAAACAGAAAAATTAGTTAACTGTAAAGGTGACACCCAAATATAACAGTATTCATGTTTCCACTCGTGTCTCACGTACGCTAAGCTCACCTAAGCGATTCATCGCGTTGTGACACTTCCCCGGATGAATACCAGCTTCCTGGAAATATGACTGCGCATGGGCTCAGAATTGACTCACGTCTCAATTACCACGAGGTACTTTTTGTTTCCTGCTCAGTCAGTGTCACGTAAAAAAAACGGGAACTCTTTTTGTCTCGTCGTGAATTTTTTTAAAGAGCCATTTTCGAGAAAGAAAGCGATTATATGTTTTCGGCTTGTATCTTTTTCTGTCTTTGTGGACGTTAACTGCATGAATAATGAACCGAGCGCTCTAAAATTTCAGATTATCTTGCCGCATTCAAGGAATGAGGAACGCCAGATTTTGGCCGTCGCGAAAGTTTTCGAAACAGCGGCTTAATGTTGCTTATCCTTTCCTCGCTCATTTGTTACGTCTTTGGAAAAAGTTTCCTCCCCCTTTAATCTCGCATCGCCTAGATCCTGCTCGTGTTCTCTCAAGTGCATTTTGATAGATCGCACTGGTCCTTTTTCTCCGCCGGAATCCCCTCTTCCATCTTCATTTTTAGATCGCCTCAAACCTTTCCTTGTGTTTTCTGGGTTCGTGGGTTTCCCCGCTCTCATATTTTTTCCCGCCACGGTTGCCGCAAAATCTTTCCCAGTTTTTTTGCCCTCGTCTCCTTCTCCCCTCCGCTTTGTATCCTTCTCCCCTCCGATTTGTATCCTTCTCCCCTCCGCTTCTTAAAGACATTTTTCCTTCTTTCTTTCTTCTTGTCCTCCTCCCCTCCGCTTCGTGTCCTCCTCCCCATCTACTTCCTCCCCCTTTCTCTTTTGCGCTGTGGCGTTTTCCTTTCCTCACGCCCTTCACCGCCATTTCTTCCACCTCCCTCCTTCCCCCTCCATTTTGGATATACCCTATTCCTACCATCCTATGTTCTTTAGCTCCCATCTTCTCTCTCTCTTTTATTCCTTCGTACTACACACTTTTCATCCCACCTTTCTTCCTATCTTCTTCACGTTTCCTTCTCCATTCCCATTTTTTCTTTTTCTATATTCATTCATCTCTCTCTCTCTCTTATTCCTGATTTTATTTTTTTACCCTTTTTGCTACACATTCGTCTTTTCCTCCATTTCTCTCGTTTTTGCCTCTTTTTCTCCTCTGCCCTAGTCAAGTCCTTTCTCTCCTCTTAACCTCTCCTATCCCCTTCTTTTCCCGTTCCCATTCTCTTTCTCTCCCTCGTTTCTCTCCCCATCCTCTCTCTCTCTCCCTCCCCTCTCCTAACCCTTCTCCCTCCCTTCTCCCTTACCTCTCTCCCCTCCTATCTCCCGCTTCTAACCTCTCTCTAACCTCTGGGTTAAATGTAAGAAGGGACTACATAGTCTCAATTTCGCCCTAATAAAGTCGTTTGTCTGTCTGTCTGTCTGTCCCTCCCACTCTATATCCTCCAAACCTAAATTTAATGTCCCTCCCATACTACTTTTTACGGAAAATTTTCAGTCTACTGGTTGAATATACGTGCGTCTTCTTTTTTTGTTTGCGCAGCGACATATCTCAATTTTAACGACTGATATTCTCCATCGTCAGATTTTCTTTTCCTTTTACTATGACCTTGTATTTTCTTTTCATCCGGCGTTATCTGATAGAGATTAATTAAGTTAGGCAGGTAGCTAAATACAGTCGGACCTTAATTTAGCGCCACCCCCGAATACCGCCCATTAATCGTGCTAAACAGAAATCCCATCTTATAATTACAAAGTACAAGCATATGCCTCGATCTACCGCCACCCCCGCTTTAACGTCTCTGTCAGTAATGGACAAACGGTGGCGCTAAATCAAGGTTTGGCTGTATGTATTTCCTTTATTAACACATGCTTTCAAAATTAGCAGGTTGCGCGGTTTATACGATTTTGCGTCGAGTAAATCAGAGTACTGGAAGTACATTTTTACTTTCTTTACGTAGTATAGGGGAAAGTATTATTTTCATGAAAAAAATTTAATTCGAGATTTCAAAAGAAATTAACATTTTGAGGTCCCCTGATCACGTTTTGAACATTTTCTCGATGATGTCTGTGGGTGTGTGTGGGTGTGTGTGCGCGCGCGTCTGCATGTGATAGGAATTTTGTGGGCGCTCTAACTCAAAATTCATTATTCAGATAAACTCGAAATTTTATATTTTAGATTCTTATTAAAAGAAAAAGAGATGTTTAGGTTTTGGTTAAAATCGGTCAAATGGAAGTGGTTGTTTACTCTTGTCACTTATTCGTTTATTTCGAATATTTGCTTCAATACCCGATCAATGTCAAAAATTACTGGAATAAAAGTTGTAGGAAATATAATTTTATACAACTTTTGTTCAAAACATTTTCCCATGTAATGCATTCTTTAAGAGATATTTTTAAAAAAATTAGTTTTTAGCTGCCATCACCACACTACCTGGAGGCAACTTTTGTAAACACTTTACGCTTAGTTACGTCTTAGACGCTCCTTTTTATTTTCTCAATTGTTGGAGCTTCGTGGCTATATCCAATACCAGAAGGCTTAGGTATGAGTTTATTTGTTTTCTGTAGTCTGAATTTTTCTCGCAGTTCCTTAAAATATTTATTATCATGGGAGGGAGAAAGTAATGAGGTATAATAGTTTTTACGCATTTTTTTGGGTTCATGAAATTTTTTGAAATTTGATGTTTTTGTGTTGTTCGAAATAGCGATAAATGAAAAGTTGTTGTTTACCCTAAGGTTATAATGTTTATGGTATGGAAAGCGTTCGTTCTTTGCACTCCTTTCTAATAGCCATTTCAAGAATACTAGGTGAAGTTAATTTGGGGTTCAGACGTATTTTAAGAGGCCAGATTGCATTCACATGGCAGAAGGTGTCCTAAAAATCTGAAAATGAAATTGGCAATATGGTTTTCCATACCTAATAGAGTTAAACGCTCGAGCGTGGAAGCGATTGGAAATTTTATTATCCTTGGAAGATGCCTCGACAGGGATAGACCCCTTCGTCGATGCGCCCTTAAGTTTTTGCGGATTGCTGGAACGGAGGGCCTTGTCGTTAATCGACCACCCTCGATTGGATGCAAAGAAGGGCTTCTCCAGCTCCTTCCCCGACTTCCCTTCCTCTTGACAACTTCCTCCTCCGCCGTCCTCCAACCCTTTCCCTCCTCACCTCTTCCCATTCAAGAGATGATAGGATGGGAGCTCTGCCAATCTCCCATTCATTCGCGATGATGGAAGTGCAGCACAGGAAATGAGTAAGGCTTGGAATCCCTTGTGAAGAAAGAGGCTTTGGCGCGCATGCGTAAGGTCTTTCCGAGTGAATTACTGCATATGAGGGAGCGCGGCGCCTCGAGTTAACTAGTTTCGTCGTAATGGATGGACGTTTCTTTTTATCCCGCTACCACTGACCCATTACGTCTAGCTGGTTTATGTTAGCCTTGGGCAGTCTCTTAGCAAAAAGAACGCAGTGGTATTGTTAATATGTATGCGGTTAAAGTATCTGTCAGTGTGGGCGACTGTAGTTAAGGGTTTCTTTAATAATTGTCAGCTAATGGAATCATGGCGTCAGACAGGGGCTTATTGTCATTCCGTCGATCGCATGGTTTTCTAATTCGTGTTTTTTCCTTAATATTTGCTTGGAATTAAGTAAGTTTCCAACCGTTGCCATGACAGCAAGAACGCATTTTCCAAACTACGAGCTAATATATTTGTTGCAAATATGAATACTACTTTTACTAAAAGTGAAATGAAATGATGCTTAAGTTCTACACTTTTGTTTTATATAATTCGACGTATAAGGCAGAATTGCACAATTTAATGCAAAGTGTTGCCGATGGTCGCAACTAAAGTATGCTGCTGTTAACGCCTGAATATTTTTTGTAGATATTGCTCTTAGTTACATTTTTTAGTTTACATTTGTTGTTAAAAGAAATCTCTCTGAGGAAAAAATTCACATTTGCTCAAATTATGCTGAAAATAAATGTTTTTTATTATCTACGTTTTGAAGGTGTGAGTGACGGAAAAAGAGATCAGTGATGCGTGGGCGCAGCAATGATACTGCGCAACGACCGTAAGCAACAATATTAGAGCATCAGTAATTGATCTTTTTGGGGAAATTATTAATGATTAATTTTTAAACAAATTAAATGATAAAAATAAAATACTTATAAAAAGCGTGTGAAGGAAGTATTTTAAATATTTATTGTACACGAAAGAAAATCAAAGGAAATGTAGCATTTAAATGAATAAAAGACACCTTAGTAGTCATTTATCTAAATTCTCTCATTGTCTTTTTTCTTGCATAAGATAAGACCAAGGAAAACACAGCTTATCATTAGTCTCATCATTCAAAGACGTGAGCAGTTTTGTAACCGAGTCCAACTGCATTGAAACTTCTCTTTGTATCTATACTTGTTGGACGTACAGTCATCAAAATATTGAATATATTTTCCAATGAATTGGAACGTCCGTTTGTGTTTTCAAGGACAGGCATTTCTCTCCGTAAACAATTTACATTTTCCAGGGGTAAAGAATCCGTGCCCCGTAGTTTTGCTTTTACACCTTTCTTTTTATTTGATAAGCATAGCATCCAGTTCATTCAATTTGTTTGGCGGTTTTGTGTCATCCAACTTAAGATACTCACTCTCTACCAATACCTCATTTTGGTAACCATAGAAGAGGTGAATGTAAATGTCTTAGTGTATGACCAATTTCTAACATAGATGGGAGTTATCAATCATATACACGAAGAAAAGTGACCATTTTCAAATTAGAAAGTTTACATTACAGAATCTTGTTTAATTTTTATATATACTTATACATAAGTATACTATATATGTACATAGAATCATTCCCATTATCTGACATTAAAAAACATTTTAAAACAATTGTAACCTAACCCACGATTAATAAGAAACTTTATTGCCTCTCTCATTTTTCCAGTAATCAAAGTAAGAACGAATGCATCAAAAAACATTACTCTTATTGTGGGCGAGAAATGTATTTTTTCATGCACATTATATGACCGCAAGTCCAGATAATGGATTTGATCATTCATATTTTATACTTGATTCTAAATATATTACATAAGCAATTGGCTCGTTACTAATCCTATAAACAGCCAAAATCGTGCCAGTCTAGTACGCTGAACATCGTAAAGAAACGCTTTTTACTGTCTCCGGAAAAAACGAACGTCATACTCGACATAAAATAATTCTCTACTTTTGCAAACAAATTCTCACATTTCTAATGCAAATCAACTTGATGCGTAACAAAAATTTTAAATAATGTTTGTGATAAGTAATTCACAATTTTACTCAGTCAAGTATGAGTTTGGTTCAATACTCAAGAGATGCCTGATAGACCGTTTGGCGCAAATTAGGGCCATGAGAACGGAAGATGATTTAAGGAGAATCGCATAGAAAAATATAATCATTTCAAGTATTTTATAAACACTTCTGATCAATCAGTGGTCACATAAAAAACGATTGACTGATTAATCGATTAATCAAATAACCATACCCTAAACGCAGTGGTCCCCAACCTATATGCCGCGGCACACTGGAGCGCCGCAGCTGATTTTTAGGGGTGCCGCGATAAAATTAGTTTTGAAAATAAATCAACCATTTGGATGTGTTTTCAGGTAACTAGGGCATTAATTTTATCTCTAATAAATTGATTATGGTGTGGTACCAACAAATGGATATGTCCAAACATTGTAATACTTGTTTGTGAAAATGTAAAAACCTTGTTTGAAGGCTGGGGTGCCGTGAAACTCTGTTTATCTTTGAAAGGGTGCCGCGTCTACAAAAAGGTTGGGAACCCCTGCCCTAAAGAGTAGTCGACGCCCGTAATATTTTTGAGGCCGTTAAAATATTTTATCTCATGGCGACAGTTTTTGATAACACCCCAACGCTCGCAAAACTCCGCTCTGAACTAGGGCTCGGTATAACCTATACGTTTCAAGTGAACCTACCGAGAAACGAGAGAAATTTTAGGGCAGATAATCGCGGGTGGGCGTGAAGATGAGGGTCGATGTGGGGGGCGGGGAATCGATGAGGATTCTCTTTACCACCTCCGCCCAATTCCTCCCCATCAGACTTCTCCCGCACACCTTCCCTTTTTCCTCACCATACCCCCTCTCATTCTATTCTCAGCATACGAAATATTCCCACACGCAAAAGGGTTGACGACTAGCGAGTCCGAAATGACAAGAGTTTCTACCCTCTCACTCCTCTCACTCACTCTCTTATTCGCGCGCGGAAAGGCTAAAATGAAAAAAGACATCAATGCGAATGGAATGAAGGACCACACGATTTCGGATGCCGCGCACGAGTCCCTAGGAGGAAAAATAATTAAAGGGAAGCGCCGCTACACGGTAAGACTAATCAATTCAATTCAAAATTCTTTATTTTCTTAATTGTATTACATGACATACTTATAGCACGAATCTTACATTTGTTTTGCAATTTATACTATTTTTTAGCCCATGGTTATTATGTCGTGAGTTGTAAAGAGAGTTATAAAATACTCTATCGTGAAACGCGCGTGGGTGGCGGTCGCAGCGCGCGCGCGCGTTTGTGTGGGGTCGATGTGGGTATCGGAGAAAACAGCCTTCGTTTTAAGGATCAAAATCGATTTTTAAAAGGCATGATATTTTGTAGAGAGATGATTTGCGAGATTTGCATAATTTACGTATATGACGCCTTTTGACATGTGATGGTTGAACTACAACTACAAGTTTACTCCAGGCTGGGCCATACGTAGATCAGTGCATCGCAATTTGATAGCTTGGGTACCGAAATTTACACGATCATCGTTCAATGTTGTGTGTTTTTATATTGTCATTGTATTTCTTTTATCGTTCTAATTGAGAAATGAAGATTTTTAAAAGGACAGTTTAACTCAGTGCTTCCCAAACTATGGTCCGCGGAACATTTGTGGTCCGCGAAGGTTTCCAAAATGTAATTTTTTAGAATGAACCGCATATTTAGTAGAATTTTTTTTTGGGAAAAGTTAATCAATTCTTACACTATCACAGGTATTCAATACTTTATTAGCCCTTAGTAAGGCGCGCTGGCGTACAGAGTACGCAAACGCATTTTGAGATGCTGACAATTTGTAAATTTTGCTTCATATACATTGTTTTTTATATAACCTATGAGTTTTGCCTGAGTAGTCGAATAAGGTGTTTGCAGCCTTTTAGCTATTATTCTTGAGGAGTAAAACAGACGCAAAGCTGTTGTTTCTACCGAGCTATATGCGCATCGCGATTTGTCTGTAATAGTTTAAATATTTAAAAAACGTTAATTTTTTTAGCATTAATTCTTCTATTGTTACAATGTTTATTCTAAAATGGCGCTTATTTTAATATTTCATAGTAATAAACTTTTGATACTATAATGTTATTAAACCTGCAATCAACGTTAAGGTTATCTCTTACTTCTTTGACTCCAAATATTGATGAACTTATGTAGGGTGTACAACACCACGGTTCTCATTAATACATCCATTTTTACTTTCTACATACGTAGTATAGGGGAAAGTATTGTTTTCATGAAAAAAATCGACTTCGAGATTTCAACGGAAATACACGTTTTGAGGTCCCCTGAACACGTTTTGACCATTTTATCGATGCTGTTTATGTGTGTGTGTGGTAGCTTTTTTGTAGGTGCTCTATCTCAAAAGCTATTAATCTGGTCAACATGAAATTTTATATTTGACATTTTTGTTAAAGGTAAAAGAAATGATTAGTTTTTGTAAAAATCGGTCAACCAGAAGTGGGTGTTTACCCTTGTCACTTATTCGTTATTTTGAAATATTTGCTTTAATATTTCATAAATGTAAAAATGTATTGGAATAAAAGTTGTAGAAAATGTAATGTTCTACAACCTTTGTTTGAAATATTTTTCCATATATTGCTTAAGAGATATCTTATAATTTTAGCTGCCACGCCACCTACCGACGACTATTGTTAACAATTGACGCTTAGTTACCTCTTGTTGTTAGTAACGCTCCTTTTTCTTTTCTTAATTGTTGGAGCTTTGTGGCTATATCCAATATCAGAAGGCTATGGTTTGAATTTATTTCTGTTCTTTGTAAAGTCTACAATTTTCTCGCAATTTCTTAAAATATTTATTATTATGTAACCTATTTGGAATTTTTAGAAATATTACAGATATGGAGAAAGTTATCAGATTTTTGTTCTTATAATATTAAATGATTTTTTTTATTTTACAACTTCTGTATTAAGTTCATAGTTTAGAAATAAAATGTATTTTTTAATATGTTTATTATGATTTCGTTTGTTAAACTATTTTTTATTTCACGAAAATCTCCTACAATTTTTGAAAATAATTCTTGGAATAAAACCAAAACTAGTCAGACGTCCCTTAAAAACAGACAGAAACCTGTGTAATACATTTGAAAATGTTCCAATGAACTACGCATCCAATTAACTCCATTTCTTAAACTTAGTTACAGTAAATACGTTTGTGTAAGAAATGAGGTGGTCCGTAGGGCCTGGTGGGTTGCTGCAGTGGTCCGCGGAGCTCAAAAGTTTGGAAAGCACTGGTTTAACCACTTCAAAAATCGGAATATTTTTGTCTTTATTCTTGTAATGATACGATATATATATATGAAGATTTTGTGCAATTTCTTTTCATAGCCAGTCTGCGATTGCTCGTCTTGTTGTATTTCATTCGATATTCTATTGTTATAAAAGAAAACTATTTATCTAAAGCTAGGCCCATTTTCGATTCTTAGAAATCCATTTTCGTATCCAATTCTAAAATAACTCTCTCTATCTCTCTCTCTCTCCCTGTAGCTCTCGATGTCATTGACATCCTCAGATGGCGACGAATGACTCCCGAAAAATGAAGAACTCATATTCGCTCGCTTGGGTTTTTCGCTTTTCATCTCCGTATTGAGCGTCGCGATCGTTCTCAGCTCGGAACGGCACATTCAGATGTTTTCGTTTTTTTTTATACATTCATCCGCGCCTCTTGGAAGTCATTGCGACCGGCAAAAAAAGTCCGCGTCGCGAACTGCGAAAGGGATAGGTTGACATAAGAGGGCCGAATACGAAAAACGAATGAATGAAAGATTCCTTAATGGAGCTTGGTGGCGAGAAAGGGAAATAGAAAAGGGAAGAAGAATATCGGAGCCAAGAAAAGGGGAAAGATGGATGCGGGGAAGAGGCAAAATGGAGAAGAAATGAAAAAAAGACGATAGGAAAATTGCGAGGGAATATTTGCTCGCCGTCCTCCAGCCACGCCCCTTTTCTCCTCGTTAGGCGGTCGGAAATGAAATATACTAGAAAGAGACGGATAAGACTGCCCATGCGAGACGACGGAGATGCGAAAAATGGATCGTTTCACTACTGTTTTTTCTCTCTCTCCATTGGCGGTCCCGCAGCTTAATGCCATCTTGGGAGTGCAAGATTTTTTTATATAGCGCGTCGCCATTTTTTTCGGCGGGTTGTGGCGGAGGGTGGTGGAGGGGAGGGAGAGGGGGGAAGGGGAGGGAGGGTGGTGGAGGAGTAGGGGGTTAAAGGGGGAGGAGGTGGGTGGAGAGGAGAAGAGGAGAGGAGAGAGCAAATGCAAGAAAGAAGATGAAGGATGGCTTAGCTGACAAATTGCTTTGTAGGATTTATTTGGTATCCTTTTATATTTTAATCCTTCGCGAGAGTGAGTGATTGTTATTGGCTTAGCAGTTGTAGAGAAGGATGCGATTGTGGCGTGATCTTGATGTTTGGTACGAAAACTGGAAGATAATTTCTTTTGGTGTATCCAAAAAAACTCCGGTTTTAGTTTACTATCTGGCAGGAAATTGTGTGTATGCGAAGTTCTTCTCAACCATAGGCGGATGAAGGCCTCCCCAAAACTCCTTCAGTTTTCCATATCAACTGCCTCCTTCTCCTCCAAGTTGACTCTAAAAACTTCGCATCTGCCCTATCTATCTTTCAGTATTCATATATGTGTATGTACCATTATATATCGACGTTTCTTACAGAGGAGGAGGAGAATACTAATGTTTAGGAACTTCCAGATGAGCTGGAGATTCGAAATTTTTTTCTTAGGTGTGATTTTATGCAAAACCGACGAGAAAAAACGAAAATATTGAAAAATGCAACAATGCGGCCGCTAAAAATTCGCAATTGTTTAAACAAATTTTCAAGGTTTATGTATTTCCGAAAGTGCTACGGAGCTGAAATTTTTTTTAGAGGTAGTATTTGTAAAAAAACGAAATAGGGATTATACAAATTTTGATATTTTGATTTGCTTTGATGTTAAAAATTCTTAAAATTTAAAGAAATAGATAACGGTTTTGGTACTACTGTACGAGTTAGGAAGATGAAATTATCAAGTTATTTACAGAGTAGCGCATGTGCACAAATAAACATTTTAATCTCTCCATAAATATATTGCGGCGGCCGTTAAAAATGTTTAAAATTTAAACAATTAGAAAAATATTTTTCACTTCTAGAAGTGCTACAGCTTTAAAATATGGTATAAATGTATAGCATTAGAACCCCATAATGGAGAAAGTATAAAATTCTTAAAATTCCAAAGTTTGGGGATTTTTAATCTCTTAATATTACAAAAGGGAAAAACGAAAATCGCTGCGGTGGTGAAATTTTTAAAATTAAAAAAATAATTGTAATGTTGAATTATCTGTCTGAGAAATGAATGCTCTTTCAAGGTGAGATGATATGCTTGCAGAACACAAGCACCAACTACTAGTATATATATATATATATATTCATGATGCTAATGATATTCATGTTTGACATTATATATAAGGTGATAAAATGCGTCACCTCTGTAATGAAAATTTGGGCGGAATATGTAGTTGACCTTGACCGCGACCGCTCTATCAAGGACTATCTGTATCATATGGCCATATGACGTAAAATCCGAAGCGAGGATGCCCTCTCCGTTATAAAAAGGGGTGACATTGAGCAGTTTACTTAAAATTAAGTGGAGAAAGTGTGAGTCCCTTAATGAACAACAGGTGTGTTTTATGCCTAAAAATATAAAATAAGGACATTTTTAAAATTCCTTATTTGCCTAACTCTTCCCGCCTTGAAAAGACGACTCCGGAACCTAACGGCGTCGTTAATTATCTGTAACTATGGTCTTGTGACTTTTACTGCGAATTATTATCGTGGATTTTCATGGTGTTACACTATTTTCGATAACAGGAGGCTCGTATCTTAGAAATGGCCACAATTTCAATGTTTGACTTTCTTTGGTTGTATTACCATGTTGGGGAAGAGGGATAAAGCGCAATAAGAATTCGACGCCATTTGTTCTAAGAAAGTAAATAGATATAATCATGGATACAGATATTCTCTTTTTCTAATACTGGAAGCTCCAGATCGTTGCCTGGAAAAGTAGCCGATTGACTCTCGCTATATATTTTCTGCATGCCCTCCTAGGAGAATATTGTTAAGTGAGCACAAATGTTTCCGATTATTACGCGAGACTGTAACGAATCTTAAGAGTGAAATTATTATTTTTAAATGATAAATTAATCAACATTTGCCAAAACCATGAATTTATTCGGAGAAAATTATATTTGATTTGTACGGTTCCCTCGCAAATATTTGTGTAACATTTGGACCAGCAATTTAAAACTCTCGTAATTTTTAATCGCTGGAATTCTTTAGTCCTATTTGTTCCGATTACAGACTGGAGAAAGCGTAAGAGAGGGTTAGTGAACGGGTCCTTGCGCCAATATCTGGGAAATGGGGGGTCTTGATTTTAAGTTTGTTTCTCCGTACATATTCCACAAGGCTTCGTGCTGCACCTCGTGTCCCCGGAATCCCTTTCACGGCGTTTTCTCCCCCTTGCAGTTTCCGTGCCGCAGTTTTCAAGTCCTAATTATAACCAACTTCTGCATTTTCCTCACACCTTTACCCATCTCGGTTTCGTAGTTACGGCCGCGCTGTTTCTGACCTCTCCCAACAAATATAATTTTTGTGTTTATTTGCTATTTTTAATCCATTTTTATTGCTACATGTTGTTTATTTTTTAATGTAAATTATTCCCGTTGATTAATCCGCCGAGAGAGGCAAAATGAGGCTGATTTTTTTATTGCCAGCGTTTTTCTGAAACAAATTCGCCTATGTATTCGGCTTTTCTGTCTGTCCGTCTGTAGGGCAATATCTTTATAATCCTGCAACCTGGAGAAGCCGAATATATTGTCTAATCATAAGGAAGCATTTCATTTTTCCATGACACAGAGTAAGGCTCTAAATTGAAGAATCATCAGAACTGAAGATTGCTAATGATATAATTAATCTCGAAATTTCAATAGTAAGATTAACTTTAATAACTGTTTGACGACCTATCTTCATGCAGTCGACTCGATAAAAGTCCTTTCTATGCTTCATTTACCATCTACCACAGTTTAAGTATGGAACCGATTCACTAAATAACGAAAACAAAAATTCCCCCCGAAACAATCATTAGGATGTTTTTCGCACCTTCGATCAACCAATTATATAAGCAATTTTGCTTGACATTCAGCGTGCTCTGAATATTCAGTGACGACGCAGAAATGCTTGCTTGCTTCGATTTCCCATTCACCCTGTTTCGCTAACATTTGCTCCTCGTAAATCATTAGTTATTTCGGAATTATCTTGAAACAAAAATATATTTTAAAACTCCAGGTGAAAAGATAACTCATCCTTGAGTTACGATCATGCGTTCTCTATAAATCTTAGGAATTTTTAGTATCTCCTAGTGATAAATCTTAACGAGCGATAAACCTCTCGCATAATTGAACGCAGTCACTTTGTCTTTACAACCTGTATACATGTCTGCGTATTGAAATGAAGTCAATTATCTTTTGTAACTTAGGAATTACTTGAGAGATTTTTCTGTTATTTTGGAGAAAAATTTCAACATGTTTATCTCGAAAAATTTAGGGATGAATATTAAAAAAGAAACTGTTTTTGATAATAGTTGCTTAGTGACCAGTTGTAATTTAAGTTTTCAGTTCTTATCGCTTAGCAAATGGTATAAACACATTCAAACATATACATGTGCACGTATTTACCGTTACTGCAATGCATTATTTTCATATACCTATGCAAAGCTCTCGCCAAATCAATGGCGCATATAAAATTGTGGTCAGTTAAAGAGTAATTTATGTGAAATACTGCGCATATCCAGATTTTCCCCGTCCACTTCTGCTCTCAGTCTTTGAGAAAATCTGACGCAATTTGTGAAATATAATTTAGGAGGTGCCGATTTATTAAAGATTTGTAGAAGCGATTGTCCTAAAGTAGGAAGTCGGGTTGATATGGGGGGAGAGAAAGGAAAGAACTTGTTTGAGAGCAGAGTCATCCCGTGGGTTTCCCTTGCCGTTATGAGTGGACGAACAGCCAACAGAACGACTTCCCAACGGGAAGCAGGAAGTTTATGCCAATAGGTCAAAATTCCTGCATACGAAATTCTAATGCCACGTATAATCCTGCGGCCTCAAATCCGGATAGATTTCGATTTCGTAACGTATTGTTTCAGATAAACCGTACATTATTATCTCAGTAATTAATGCTTCACCATGGTTGAGAACTCATTAAGTTGATATGCTCGATTCAAAGTACTTAATATAATACAAGAAAATTTTTTGAAATATTAATAAAATAATGAATTAAATAGTTCTATCTAAGAGAAGGAAACTTCTTGACTCAAGTGATTTTTGTCGGACTAAATAATTTCCTTGTTCACGTGCAAGTAATTTACGGGTTTCCAAACTTGTACATATATCCGCATCTAACCTGCAGAGGTTTACGTAATTTTTTGCTCTCTATGCGACGATGTGAAAATTTAGAAACCACTGTTTTAGGGTCTTACTGCACTGCACTGCACTGTCTTACTGACAGGTCAAAAAGTTTTAAATAGATATATCTCTGTTACTTGAATGTAGGCTTAGATTGCCCCTGCTCTCTACTCTAGAGGTATATTTGTTAAGTGGTGCCGGTGGTCAGTGGTCAGGGCGCTGGCTGATACTCCTGCTCGTAAGGGCAGCGGGTACGAATCCTGTGGAAGTAAAATTTTTCCGGGGTCGCACGGCCCCCTGTTTGTGCAGTTTGAGGAGACCGCGCAAATTCAGCGTTCCGTTCTTCCTTAAGAGTAGGCTAATGCCGGCACCGGGTTTCCCTCCTCCCTTCTGTCTGTATGTCCAGATGATGACTGCAAAATTAATGAATTGAGATGATATCATCACCATCATAGGTAGCCTGTCCGTAGACAGATCCGTGATTATTCATGGTTCAACATGGTTCTCCATATACTACTATTTTCCGCTGTCCTCTTCATAACTTGATAACTCTCTTTCCCTTTCAAATCGTCTATCAGCTGAAACCTTTTCCTACCTATTTCCCTTTTTCCTACCTCTTTCCCCTTTTCCATCTAGTTTTCCTTCTAACACGTCTTTAATAGTACTCTCTCTCCTCAGGTAATGTCCAACCCAGTTTGCCTTCCTCTTTCTAATAGTCTGTATAATCATTCACTTCTCTCCTACTCTTCGTAGTATTTCATTGTTTTTCATCCTATCTGTCCATTTTATCTTCAGCATTATCCTCCAAGTCCACATTTCAAATCTTTCCAATTATTTGATGTCATTTTTCCTTAGCGTCCATGTTTCTGCCCCGTACAAAGCTATACTCCATACATAGCATTTTATGAAGAGATGATTATGAGATTATATATATATATATATATATATATATATATATATATATATATATATATTCTCATATATATGCCCAAAAAGCTTACGTGTGTTTTTTTGTGTGCATGTTTTCTGTCTCTTCGACGCCCCCAGCAGCCTGCCAACTTGGTCCTCAACTTGGAAAGTGTCCGCTGGGCTTTCTTCAACACCTTGTTGCCACCCTCATTACTACCTTTTCTTTTCCTTAAGTTAATACATGTGTATATATATATATATATATATATATATATATATATATATATATATATGCATAAACACAAGTTGTTAGAATTATTATCGGTATTACTGTATATGTATATGCATCAAAGAATATGTTGTGCTCATAGCTATTCGTGGATGACATGAACTATAAATTTCACGATTACTCATGTATCATTCTCGATAACCTTTACTACGCTGATTATTTCTTTTAAATAAAAGAAATCAAACATTTCGTAATTCTCGTTTTCTTGTATGCGTCGTGCCTACTTTATTTATGTGATTCGGGAATGAATCGGCTATCCTGTTACATAGAAAAAAACGATTCGAGCAAACTCTTGAGGAATAGGACACGCATGAGACGGAGAATCGCGACGTGACCTTCGGGCGAACAAAAAATAAATAAATAAAAAGAAAGCTTTGAGGAAATAAGCGATCGTGTCGGAGCAATCTCTTGCATGTAGACATCGTCTCGTCTTGTTGACGATGGCTTCCGCAGCGTCTTCATCTTTATTAACGAAAATAAAAATCCTCCATTCGGTGTTCGTTACCTCTGCTCCCCCCCCCCTCCCGCAACACATTCAATATCCCGGCGCTTGTTTTCCCCTCCGCGGATACTCTCCGAAATGCGATACGCCCCGGCAGATGCTCGTTATGCTCCTAATACGTATGTGCATTTATGTGTCGGCGTTCAAGTTTCGCTCTGTGCATTATTCTCTCGAGAGCTTCCCTCGCTCGTGCGATCGAGTTTTGTGGAAGGGGAAATTATTCTGGGTCGCCGTTAAGGGCCTTAAAAAAATCAATGTAAGTGATATTTGGGAAATAACTCGGTTTGAAATAGCCTTTAATTGGAAAACACTCCCGAAAACGTGACTCATCGTTGGTTGTTTAGCTAAATTCGTTCACATTCCAAGTTTTGCCGCTTAGATTTTAGGATGATCATTTTAAATGAGAGCCCATAGAAAATTTAATAACTTCGAGTAAAAGGGTGTTAGAGACATGAAACTTAGAAATAACAATCTTTATTGTCTGCATGATGTCGCCATTTGTCAACGGCCTGCGACACTACGAATGCACATGCACAGTGCAAGCAATAAACAAACATAGCGTTCAATGTAGAGGTGCGAGTGTTTATGGTGGAACGTTACCTCAAATCGGAGTCGTTTAAAACTACTCAGGGTGATTTCTGTCGGCAATTTTGATGTTGTAAGGCACCAATAGAATCTATGATATGGAAGCTAGTGAAAATATTCAGGGAGACTGGAAATGTGAATGTTGTGAGTCGTGTTCACTCGTCGACTGTTCTGACTTTTAGTTTAGCACAGGTTAGTGAGAGTCACCACGCTCGCCAGATTTGTGGCCACTAGACATCTTTCTGTGGGGTTTTATCTAAGACAATGCCTACAACAGCAATCCACGCAATCTGTCGAATTGAAAACCAACCAACATATCCCACATCATTTCCAACTTCACACCCATCACGCTGCAGGCAGTGTCTTCGAACATGCTTCGTCGTGCTCAGTTATGTAGTATGCAACATGCTGGTGGCCATTTTCAACATTATTTGTGACGATGTAGGCAATGTTAGATAATAAAGGTTGTTACTTCTAAATTTCATGTCTCTAGCACACTTTTACTCCAAGTTATTAAAATTTTCATGGGTTCTCATTTAAAATGATCACCCTGTAATATAACAAGGTGAGGGAGATGCTTTTAAATTTTAGCAAAGTTTAACAGATTTGTTGTTTTCGTACAGGAGAGACAAATGGTTAGGGAGGGAAGAAATTAGGGGTTCAATCGATGCAGATTTCAATATCGACATATAACCTTTGCAGATTCCGATTTCTTCCATTATTATTTATTTACAAAAGCATTAATACATATGAAAATTATTATATGGCTTGGGACTCTCTCATTGTAGTATTCATGAAGATGCTGGAGGTGTTCCAAAAATTTTGGAGTGATTTGAATTCTTGAGCTTAACCAATCAATCCCACCTTATTTCCGCTTCACGCAAAAATCGTAATTAAAAAAATCAATAAAATAAATCGAATTCCCCTAAAGAAAATGTGCAAATGTTAGAAAGTATGTGCATAGCGTAGATTATCCGATTTCATGTAAATCCTTGTCATAGTCGCTAAACATCTGCGCTCTCCTAAGGTGGGCTAAATGGTATATGCATCGAATGCCGGACAATAACTAAACCTTCGAGAAGTTTGCTCGAAGTAAACATCCAAAGTGACCTATGTGAAATATGTGTATGTAATCATCCTTACTTCAAAAACGGTTTTAGAACAGATTATATTTGATGGAAGTGCAATGTTGCATCTCCGGAGAACCTTCTTCGAAGAATTGTTTCTTAGAATGTACTTAGATTTCGGATGTAACTTTGATTATATTTTTCAGGTTCTGCAATAGTCTCAGTTGCTCAAAATTATATTGTGAATATAATATCCGTTTTTTTTGGGCGATGCCATTCATAGAGTACTATGCGTAGGAAATCATCGCAACATTCGCGGGCGATATTAAATTAGTGCGTAAATAATAATAGAGGCCTGATTTTGAGTTATATCGTGCTTCTAGGAGAATTACTGTCTTTTGGTTCACATGTTGGAAATGGATGGAAAGATGGGAAATTCATTTTTAGGTGTTCTTTACCAGCGAAGCGGTAATAGCGGAACGCCTTATGGACACCTCTGGTCCATCCGTCCGTCGTAACTTTCATCTCCTAAACCGCTAGACGGAATTTAATTAAATTAAGTATGAGTAATTGTTATTAAAATATATCGCCCATTTGTAATTTTGAACTTAATCCGTCAATTAGAACTTCCACTTTACATAATTACATTAATAAACTTATACTCGTATCTCGTTAAATGGCATCCGTAAAGCAACAATGAAATACCATACTTTTCTCATCCTATCTGTTATATGATATGTAAGGTATAGTATTTAAAAATGTATTCGGATAGAAAACAACATTTACTACAAGAAAGTCCACAAGTCCACATACGTACGAGTTTTCGTTTCGGAGATAGAAATTCTAGAAAGTCCCGCGCAAAACATCGCATATTTTATTTACATCGATCTCTAAGATGGTTATCTCGGCAAACAACAATTAAAATCCATGTTTTTCCATCCCAAGCCCTTATATGATCAGTGAGGTATAGTTTAAAACATTTATTCTGATAGAGGACAACGTTTACAACAAGATAGTCCGCGAGACCACATAATTACAAGTTATGGCTTTGGAGATAAAAATTCGAGAAAATTCCGAGCAAAACATCGCATATTTTGTCTACATCGATCGCGAAGACGATTCTCTCAGCAAATAACAATTAAAAATCCATTTATTCCTCTCCCATGCTCTTATATGATCTGTGAGGTATAATTTTAAATAAATATTCGGATAGAGAACAACATTTACTACAAGATAGTCCCTGAGACCATGTAATTACGACTTATAGTTTCTGAAATAAAAATTCGAGAAAATTCCGATACCGTTTCATACGAATTTCCCACAAAGATCCCCTTTAAAACCTCTGTGTATTCCATTTATGAAGTGCATTTTTTCATCCTGTTTATGATCTAGTACACTCTCTGACTATTTGAAGTAAAACTGCACCCTGACCTCCTCTGGTACCCAACTTTGTCAGATGTTTCACACCTTATTTTAAAATGACTTTCCATTTTTTCTGTCCAACACGCTTAGGGGATCAAGTAGGCAACTGAGTAAGTTCTTTAATCCAAGATTGAAATTAGAGTGGTTATTGACTCAGTTCCAACGTTCAGAAATCAGTTCTTATGCGTTATTTGCACGAAGTGAACGCATATAGGGGTGTTGTTTCCGTCCGTCCGTCCGCATATTAAAACTAGGGAACCGCTAGACGTATTTTGAAGAAATTTGGTATTCAGAAGTTTTACTAAAATTGATTGGTTGATCGATTCCAATTTTGGTTAAAATCGGGCAACAATTACGACTACTTTACATGAAGAGCTACATTGTTCCTTTGTTTCAACTCTGGAACTGCTGGGGGAATTTTGATGAAATTTGATATTGGGGGGTTTAATGAAATTAGTCGAACGATTCCAATTTTGGTTAAAATCGGGCAACAATTACGACCACTTTACATGAAGACCTACATGTAGTTTACAATATCCCTTTGTTTCAACCCGGGAACCAATATACGTATTTTGATGAAATTTGGTATGGGGGAGATTTGCTAAAATTGGTCGACGGATTGTGAAATCTTAAAGAACGCATTTGGAAACTGTAGTCCGACTTGGAGTACACCTTTCCAATCTTGTTTAAAGTAATACAGGTTAGCGAAATTATCGATTTTATTCTTACTCTTAACTAAGTTAACTACTTAATCTCTTGAAATTGTGAGTTATACAATTTTCTTTTTAATCATAGTATAAGCTAGACGGTATAGGGTCTGTCGAATGAGTATTTCTCGCGTTCCCTTTCAAAATTCCGGCGAATAACGCAAGTCGGGAAAAAGTTAACAGGTTGAAAACGAAGGGATTGCCTTTATCTATATCGGTCATTCGGTGCGGCTGTAAATTTTTATCATCGATAATCGCATCATTTTTATCCCTTTTTAAAGCGCGTTGGAAGCGTATACTTTTTAAGCAGTCTGCAAAACAAAGAGATAAAGAGAGAGAGAGCGTAGAAACGAAAAAAAACTTCCCTAGGTGCTTTGCGTGCGTCATATGTTTTACCACCTTTTTGCGGCTTACCGAGCGCATGGAACACTCCTTCACCTACTGTCTCTCTCTTTCTCTCTCCCTCTTCCTCGTACTCACTTGCTTACCTTCCTTTTTGCCACTTGTTTGGATATGATTTTACAGCTGTGTTTAAACGACCTCCGTCCTCCGATTGTTAGCTCTCGCCCATCGACCTGATTCCCCTCTGCTCCCTCTTCCAATCACCTCCCTCCCTCCCTCCCTCCTCCATCCCTCCCCCCTCTCTCTCCTTTTATTCTCACCTGCCCCTCCTCTACCCGCTATATCCGTCGGTTAAGATACATATAGCTTTTAATGCTTTTACCGACTCGCAGTGCATTAGTCGTAATTTTATTTGGATTTATAAATTATGTTATATCGATTAATATTTTTTCCATGCAGTTTTTATCGTTTCTTCTTTTTATTTTCGTAGTTTCGCTGCTTAATAGCAATCCATGCTCTTACAAAACTATACATGTACTTCTTAATCATTAAAAAATGACATTTTTTCCTTGAAAAATTATAGCATTTTAACGCGAAGTTTACTCAAAAACCAAAAAGTTTTTTATTTACTGTTGCAAGTATATTATTCTGCAGAATTTTTCACATGGCACTTAAAGTGCGTTACTCGATAAACCATTTGTCTAGAATTTTGTTGTGCAAAATATTCTGCTTGAAAACTCGGAAGTAGAGAGTTAAAGTTTTAAAAAGGCAATTATAACAACTAAATGTTTAGGTAAAAAAATTTTCGTTAGATAAAGCAATGATTCATATTTATTTTCGAAAGGGAAATTTCATTTTTAGCGATATGGCGATTTTTGTAATATGTATTTTAACGTATGATTAATCTTTGATAGAAAACGTTTTATGCACATCCATGTAGTAATGTCGATGGGAGCGTTGTTATTTGTACATAAGGATATGAAATGAAATTTTCATTCAAATTTTTGCAGAGGAATGTTTAGGAACAGGGCCGTCGTGATGAATTAAATTATTTCACTCCATTAGTTCAACTCGGATAAGTTGATTGTTCTATCATATTGTGATAATATTAATCACATCCTTTCAAACTCTCGCTACCGTTGACCTTATATTCCGTCTCTCACTTTTCAGTGGACTGGAAGTCTCCCGTTTTAATCAGAACCTTTGATTTAAAAAAAATATTCGCTTTTCTCCTGGTATATTTTAAAGTGATAAGTAACATTACTTGTGTTGAAGTCATGACTCATTTATATCGATTTAAATTGTCAAAAAAGGTGATTCGTAATGGTAACATCGCGACTTTTGGTTCTGAAGCAAGTTTGTGTAGCGAAGAGAAAATTTATTTTCTTTAATATTTTCGCATACACCTTCTGAAATCGTCATGCGCCCTAGAGGCACGAGTCACCAACCCCTGCAATAGACAGTTGATTTTATTTAGAAAAAAAGAGAAAACTACACTGCCCTTTCATGCGGGCAGAGAGAAGGGAGTGAGAGAGAAGGAAAGAGGGGCGGAGAAAAGGGTGGAGGGAGGCGGCGGGAGAGCCGAATTAGAGAGAGGGGGAGGAGAAAGGAAATAAAAAAACATTCCGTTTACATATTCGGGTCGACGTAGGATTGTTACCGTGAGATGAGGGTGCTAAAAAAAGTGAACCCTCAGTAATTAACCCTTTGTTTGCCCTTATGCCCATTGATTACGGACTTGGGTCGATACCGATATCTGGGTACGATACGATGCCGATAAAATAATAGCCTCATAGAAATTGAGAAGTTGTTTCCATTTAACCAACTGTTTTGCATTTTCAAAGAACGGTGAAAATGAAAAACTCCCGTCAAGGTTATGTCCTTATCAGCGATCTGTGACTTACCAATGGAGACGAATAGTTTGTTATAATACGCAAGTGGAATTCACAGCCATTCAGTAGCTGCTTTGCTAATTTAAAAGCAATAATAATTAATTATCGAATCGCTATTCCCTCTTACCCGTGGAGATTCGAAGTCGTCATCAATTCCAGACAGATTGAAGTTCGAATGGTGAAATATGGCCACTTCAAAATGAGGTAGCACCGAAGGAATGGAAGAATCATTGCATGTAATTTTAGCGAAGCACCTGTGGAACTTCCCCCTTGGAATTGTTGTTTTGCATGAGTAAACAGCGCAAGAACTCTTAGATGGAAATTTATTCTCACCCGTGATTCGCCCGCCAATGAACTCCCGAGCGATGAAGCATCCGCGGGCGCTGCGATATCATTCACGCGGTTTATTTCGATGGACAACGATTCGAAAAAGACAGCTCTTCAGCAACAGGCGCGTCATTATGTCATAATGAAAAAAATAACTCACTTCGAGATTGCGGCCGAAGGAGATATTACGCTCTGGTGTAATTTGCCTCACATTGTTGCACGCAGTCCTAATCTAACGCAGCTGGCATCCATGAGTGTGACCTTTAACGAGTCTTGTTTACATTCGCCGCGACTCCGAGCTCCGTGCTTAAAGGCATCGGAATAAGGATGTGGAAGAGTGCATACCGGTCGCGGGCTAGAGTGAGAGGCACTACAAACAATTGAACGGCGATTACTTATTCCCTCTGCCGATGCTTCATTCATTTCACAAGGCGCATGCGCCATACATGACTTGGCGCAAGTGATGAGAGATAAAATAGTTGGTCAACTGTTGAACTCTGCCTTGAGCTCCGCGCTCGGATATGCGACGGTATAAATGCGTATACTAAAGCCTTCTTTATTTTTACGCGACGCGATATCGAAACTTTTATTTTTCCGAGCTAGGTTTTTTTAGGTGCGGCGTAATAAAATGCCTATTTAAAAAAATAATGATAATAATGAATGTCGACATTCTAAAACCAAAGTTTTTGTTATTACGTTCAAGAAATAGTTTTGTAATCTCAGTATTTTGTCAGATATTGATCGATGTTTCATGAGCCCCAGTAAAATGAATTATTTTTTGGCCATGTTGCTTATGAATGTGTAATTAATTTTTCATAATAGTTATTAACGTTCTGCCGCGACTTGTATTAATTTTAATACAGTCAAACGAGCAGATACGACTTGATCTGAATGGTTTGCTCATAGAATCTTTCAAATTTAGGCGTAGTGAACGATAAAATGTTGCCTTTATTTGAATAAAAATGGCTATTTAATACCGTGAAATAAACAAAAAATCAACCTCGTCGTTTTCGAAAACTGGTTAAGTAAAGATCTGACTTTATCTATATAAAAATGTCTTTTGTTTTTCATATTTATCTTTAGAAAAATATTTTCACTGAAGAGACTTTCAAAACTATGGAGGCTTAATTTCACATTCTATACGCATAAATTTATTCACATTTCATCACCTTTTTCACTCCTCGATTTTTAATGGCCTTTCTCGTAAATAACTTTTCTAATTCATAGTGATTTCGTAATTTTGTCTTTATTTCCAGCGATTTGCGAGTATGCGAGGCGACATTCGACATGCGCGATCCTTATCTCGCTTCGAACGGAAACAACATTTCGCTGAACTGGTTTCGGTGCCACGCGCAACAACGGGAAAAATAGACAACACAGAAGAGCGTCGATAAAAGAGGTTTCCATGGAGATCAAAGCTCGAAAAAACCCCTTTTTATTCCGGCGATATGGGAATTTGTCCTTCTGGCGAACTTGAATGCGTAATGGCCCAGATATCGCGCGCACGACGGGCGATAAAATAATCAGCCTCGGACCCTTTCTGATTCATCGTTTTTCATGAGCGATACTTGATACTTGACTAAATGCCTTCTATAGTTTTTATGAAAAGGAAATTTAATAGACGACCTAAGATATAGTTTGAAGAAATTATATATTTCTTTGATCAAGTCCGGCTTCGGTGAATTATGAATGGCGTTTAAACGGAATGCTGATTTTCTACTTATCGGGACATTTTAATTTTCCTCAAATTATGCTTATATACCGGCTTTCTCGCAAAGGTTTTCCACCTGGCCACGGAGAGTTTCATCAAATCTTGAATTCTAACGGGGAAATTTGTGGACATAATGATTAGGCGAAATATTGAAGTTTAGTTTTCGGATTAAAGAGAAACACTTGATAAATGATACAGTAAATGTTATGCAATATAATCGACGACATATATCTCTTGTGAAAGTGTTACGAATCGCTCCATTTGTGTCTTTTGTAGTATACGTTCATCCGGTGATGAAAGGTAGCACTAACTGTTTGTGTTGTTGCTATAATTTTCAAACATTTTCTCGGAATTTTATGAACAAATACGTATCCCTGTAGATCCTCATAAAATTCTACGTCTACATGATACCCTGCAATTAACCAAGCTGATGGGTGGCATGGGGTGCATTGCACCGATGCCTACCTAACAGTTATTACTGCAGATTTGTCTTTCCTGTTATGGTCTTGTATTGTTCTCGGAAAAAATGAGCCTTTATAACGCTCCGTTCAACAACCGATCTCACGTATCGTATCGCCGTGATCGTTTCTACCTATGTACGTTGGAGCCTCAATTATTCCCAATACATCCTCTACTAGACATTCTGATATGTATTTCTCTAGGAGCCTTAACCTTGAGCACTTTCTACGGTCTTCCAGAGATTTCCATTTTAAGTCCTTCAATAGTGATGTGACGTTTTACATATTTTCGTACTTTTGTTTAACGAATCTGGCTGCTCTACTGGAGGCATATCTCACTTGCGGTCTAACTAGTGAAAAATAACACGCTTCGCCTACTTTCTCTGTACTGTTCTGCCTATGAACGCCAGTTTCTTGTTAGCTGCACCTATAACACGACGAATGTGCATGTCGCACGAAAGGTCACGACAAATCGTAACTCCTAAATATTTTACACGTTCAGTTGCTTTGAATATTCCTTGTATCGATTTCGTACTCGAAACTTATTTCTCTGTTCGTATTTCTCCAGAACGATACTAATTTTAATTTTCCATTCCTTACACCCCTTGGAAATGGCTTTTAAATCTTCCTGCAGCGACTGATGGTCATCCCGGTTGAGTATCTTTCTATATATGACGGTGCCATCTACGAAAAGTCTAATGTTACTATCTATTACCGAAGCAATACCATTTACATAAATGAGGAATAGTAGAGGGCCCAATAAATTTCCCTGAAGAACATCTGACGCGACTTGAACGGGGGACGAGTGCATTTCATCAGTGGTCACTATCTGTTCTCTATTCCTGAGGAAGTCTCTCATCATTTCACAATTTTCTGATTGATACCGTATTTTACGTGATTTACTATTAATTTTCCTCAGGTACCTTATCAAACGCCTTGAAGTCAATGAAAATAACATCGACCTGAAAATTTTTCTCTCCACATCGCAACAAATCGTTCACGAAAAGGCCGAGTTGCGTTTCACATGATCTGCCTTTACGGAATCCGTGCTGGTATCCACATAGAGATGAACGAACATCTACATAAGTAACGCATAACAGAGCTAAAGATAATATGCTCGAGTGTTTTGCACGATAATGATGTTAACGAAACCGACCTGTAATTATCAGGTTTCTCTTTGTCGCCGCCTTTATGGATGGGGTAACGTGCGCTAACTTCCAGTCTTTAGGAACGACACCTTGCGAAATTGATTTCTCGAATATTGTTTTCAGATACGGTGCAGTTTAAGAGGCCATTTCATTTAGTACTCGCGCGGATATCTTCTCCGGCCCGGGAGAATTATTTTGTTTAATCGAGCGAAGTTGGTGCGCTATACCTTCTACCGAAAGGACCATATCCTCCATTTAGTCGCCCTGATACATAGGAATAGGTTCATATTCATCGATAATCGTAGTATAACCTCTCTGAAAAGATTCGTTAAGCAGATTTGCTTTCTCCTCAATCTCATGAATTACGATTCATGTTTCAGTTCTTAGTGACACAGTAGTGGGACCTCTACCTTATATTTCCCTGACATACGACCAAAATGCTATCGAGTTCTCAATCTGATTGTAGTGTTAGATCTTCTTTCTGAAATAATTAATTGCACTACGCATCGCTTCTCTAGCTCGTGTGCGCGCCTCTTTGTATAGCTGCTTCGTCGTTGTCCTCGGTTCAACCGAGGCTGTCGAAAATGTATTAATTACGCGGGAGTGGATTTTTCTTTGCCGTCTAAGAGCGCTCCTAACTTCGTGGTTGTACCTTTTAGGTTCTGAATTATCACGGTTTAGTTTAATTGGAACAAATCTATCTGTAAACTCTCGCATCGTATCTCTAAATATGCACCAAGATTCGTCCGCGCCTGCACTGTCAGTCGCCACGAAGTAATTTATATATTTATTGTGCAGAAAAGATCGAAAACTTGGAAAATGGGCTTTGGCGAACTATATAGCTTTTTTTGGTTTTATGTGTTTCTCAATTTTTAATTTAAACTCCCTTATTGTGTTTGTAAATGAGTTAAATAGAGATAAGAACTCGAGATTAAGTATGCCAGCTGTAAAAAGAATTGTTTATTTTTCTTTTAGAAATCATGAATTCTTTAGTCCAGTGGTTCTTAACCTGGGGTGCACGCACCCCCAGGGGGTGCGAGGCACTGTTTCTAGGGGTGCGAGGCGTTGATCTAGAGATTTTTTAAAAAATTAATTTAAATAGAAACAAAATAAAATATACAACAAGACATTTTGGAGAAATGTCATTAAATTTGTCACAGCCTTTGAATAAACGCAAGTCATTATAAATGAGACGATTATATGTTCATGTCTTCGAAAGAAACATTTGCGTAAGTCAAAGATATTTTTTCGGGGGTGCGAAAGCATATTCTGAAAGACCAAGGGGTGCGGGGAGCTAAAAAGGTTAAGAACCACTGCTTTAGTCGATCTACGGTGGGAATTATACCATTCACGCAGTGTTGCTGTTACTTAGATATCAGCATGAGTAACTCCCTTTCAAGTCCCTAGCGTATGAAGTACCATAAGAAAATTTACAATTTGATTTGGATTAATGTAAGAAGTATTACTTTTTAAGATAACAAGTTCACTGCTCTTTCTGGCACTAATATAACATGCACATCAGAATTCTTCTTTTGGCTACTATTTACCGCAGGTTTTACATTAGTATTTTCTCTGGAACCATTTACATATCATCTCAGAATTGTTTCTTTCCTCCAGTTTTTTCTAATAAGGTTTTGCATGTGATGTACATATATTCTAATGTTCTCTCTTGGCTGATAGCCAGAATCATAGTTTTACAAAACGCATCTTTTATATATGTAGCATTTAACGGTTTAATTGGCTCAACTACACCGCAGTTGGAATGAACTGTTGTGTGCTGTGCGCACCTTACACCGAAGCGTGGCATTCTTTTGTTTAAATCTATCGTTGTTGTTTGGTTTGCAGCGGATAACGTTCTCGCGGTTGCTTAGCGGAGGAGAAGATCCTAGGGAGAAAAAGTGTGAGAGGTGTTATATCGATTAGAAGTTCACTGGCCTCGTCCGGTCTGGAGAAAAAGCTGTTGAATATACTTCAATGCTGTCACTTATCCGATCGGTAAGCTCATCAAAAAAGTAATTTCAAAAAATCTTCGATTATTTTTTCCCCAAGACTTTCGGTGATGTTTAAATGTTCCTTTAAAAACGTAATTTAGCATTATTTGTAAATATCAGCATTTCAGTTAATGGTGTCAGGAGTCCTGTCATTATTGTTCGAAATGTTCAAGATAAAATTATTTTCTATGACGAGCATCGTTGCTCAAACCATTGCTTTCAATTAATTTTTGATTGATGTGACTGATACTTTTAAACTCATTGTTCAAGGTACTCTTAAACATTTATAGTCAAGTATGATGTTATAATTTTGAAGTTCAGATGAACAATTATGTCCTGAAAGGTAAAGACCTTAAATGCAATATATATTTCCTTTCATGCGGGAGATTTATAGTAAAAATTAAATGCGTAACCTTTAAATATTAATATTGTTGGACCAACCTATTCATAAGAAACTCGTCCATCCATTCCAAGTTCTTTAACCTGGATATTGCATTCGAATGTGGTTCATTTTGTAAATCGAGATTTTTTCTAAAAGCTATCGAGAATGCGGACATGAATAAAGTAGTTAATAAAAAGTGAACGAAAAACCCGCTCTTGGTTAAAAAATAAGACTTGGTGTATGAAATTTTAAAATTTTATACTTTTTAAGCCTTATAACGAAACATCGGAATATCAGTCATATGTAGAAACGCCCGAGCTCTCAGACCGCTAGAAAATGTTTGTACATATATTTTTACTTTCTCCATACGTAGTATAGGGGAAAGTAAGTATCGTTTTCATGTAAAAAATCGATTTCGATATTTGAACGGAAATACACGTTTTGAGGTCCCCTGGTGTCCTGGTGTCTGACAGGCAGATATTACGGTCTGAGGGTTAGAATTAATATATCGTATTCTTCCACTCTTACACACAAATTGCGGATTGGGATTTATTCAGATTCAGATTATTGTCTCCCAATTGTTTTCGTATTCTTCCCTTCCGCCTGTTCATATCGTTGGAATGATCACAATCGGCGGTGAAAATCTTTTAGAAATCGTCATTGTATAGACGGCTATGTTTTTATGAATGGGCGGACGGATCGCAGTGTGGATTTCATTTCCAAAGTTGAAAGCATTTTCCCGTATCTCCTGTTTGTCTCTGCTTCAACGTATTAAGAGTCCCCGCAATCACAAATATTTGTATAAGTAGTTACATAGGCCTTGTTATTGTGTGCACAGGACAGGCAGGTAAGGGATAAGACAGGACCGGCCGATCTCCAGGGTCCGGATGATACTGAAGGCTATCGATGCATATTAATTACCCTACGAACGTGTTCAGTCATAAGATATGGTTTTATCCCTGATTTAACAAAGTCATTTTTAACTTCGCTATTGGCAATACACATCCTTGCGAACATTAATTAATTAATCAGAGAATTATTGAACTCGTCTAATGGTTGAAAATTTTCAAGAATAATCACTTTAAAATCAAAACATTGTATTAGCATTAACATTATATTAGGTATCTCCATTAACCACAAGAAGGTTATGAAAAACCAGATGAGCATCTTGGCTACAATGCAGCCGTCTTCAGGGTCAATTGACGAAGAATCTACTTTGGGTAAGTGCCACTGAAGATGGCTGTTTTATAGCCGAAATGTGCATCTGGTTTTTCAAAAAATTGTTTTGGCCATTGAAGATATCTGATATTAGTCCTTTTTCAATCGGCTTATTCTTGAACATTTATTACATTTGGAATTTGAATACCTACTCTCTCTGTTAATACAAAGTTTCCTTAAAAATGTGCCCAAGACGTACGAGGAATACGTTGTAAATGACTAACGCAAAATTTTGTATCTCGTTCTCCTCCCTAAATATGGAGCTCGCAAAAAGCGCAAAATCGCGCTAATATGGAAACAGGCGACGGGACATAAAGCGAGATTCGAGAATGCAAAAAATAGGGAATTCTTTCGAACTTTTCCGTCCGACTCGAGCGGAGTATGACTCTCCACATGTCCCTTTTTGATCTGCGAGTCCTCTTTTTACCCTTCCCTGCTCCCTGCCCCTTCCTCCCCGTCGCCTCCACCTGTCCCCACACTTATTCCATGGCAATCCCGCGAGTTTAAAATAGGGTCACGGCCGTCTGCTTTCCATTTCTCGGGCCCTCCCTTTTCCTCCTTACCCTCCCTCTCCGTCCTTACCCTCTCCCACCCATCACCTCCCTTACTCCCCTTCGTTAAGGAGAAAAACAAATGCTCAGTGGAAGGCGTTGACGTTTCGAGTTCCACTCATGGTTTTGCTCCCGATCGACTTTTTTTCTTACACCCTTGCCTTCCCTCCCCCCTCCTCCTCCCTCCCTTCCCCTCCTTCCCCCTCCTACCCCTCCTCCTCCCTCCCCCTCCTCCTCCCACCCCCCTCACCTTCCTCCCTTCCCCTCCTTCCCCCTCCTACCCCTCCTCCCCCTCCTCCCTCCTCCTCCAACCCCTCCCCAACTCCCCCCTCCTTTTCACTCCCCCTTCTCGTCTTCAGCCATACGTGATGGGGAGACAGGAAACTAATAAGGAGCAGGTGAGGTCACTCAATCTTTCTCCTACTCCTCTCTCTCTCTCCATCCCTTTCTCCCGCATTTCTTTCTCTCTTCCTCGTCTTTCTGTTCCTTTCTTCATCGACCCTCTTTCCCTTTCTCTTCATCTTACTTTCTATTTCTCTCCCACTTCTCTTATCTCTCCATTCCTCTTCGTCACTCATTTTCTTCCATCGCCATCCTTCGCTCCTTCAGTTTTCTTTCTCTATTTTTCAATTTTATTTCTCTCTACTTTAACTTTCTTTCTCTCGGCAGTTTTCTTTCTATCCTTCAATTTTCTTTCTATCTTCTTTAACTTCCTTTCTCTCTTCAATTTTATTTCTCTCCTTCATTTTTTTCGTTTCTTCAAATTTATTTCTTCTAAAATTTCTCTCTTCTTCAACTATTTTTCTCTCTCATTCAATTTTCTTTCTCTTCCATTTTCCTTCTTTCAACTTCCTTTCTCTCTTTCCATTTTCTTTCTTTCTTCTTTAACCTTCTTTCTCTCTTTAATTTTCTTCCTCTCTCCTTCAATTTTATTTTTTCTTCTTCAAATTTATTGATTCATCAATTTCTCTCTCCAACTTTCTTCATTCTTCTTTTTCTGTTCAATTTTCTACCTCTCTTTCTCTCTCTCTCTCTGCCTCGCGTGTTGCCACACGAGCAATTCTCGGATTTGGATCGGAGCGAGTCGCATAGGAGGCCTTTTTTTTGCAAACGCGTGTCTCTGCTGCTGTCTCCTCATTTGGTTCGGTACTGGGGCAAAAGAGGGAGTGATGAGGAGGGGATGAAGAGGGCATTGAGAGGGGGAGGCAGCGGTAGATTGCGTAATACCTATTCTCCTCTCCCACCTCCTAAAACAACTATATCGCGTGCTTCTCATACCGTAGTGGGATATTTGTGTTATTTGCAATCCTGTGTCACACTTCAAGTTTCGCATACCGGTTAAGTACTAATTAGAAATTACCCGACTTTGGTCTTTCTCTCTCAGATGAAAGCACTGTTTCCATTCTTTTCTTAAAATTTTTAGGTCGGAATGTTCCTTTTGCAGAAGATAAAAAATAGCGTAGCAAATGACCGCGCGTGTTCAATTTTTATTCCAATCGGATTTTTATCTAATCTTTTCTAATTTATCCATTTCGCAAAAATCGGTTTTATTTTTTTTAAATAGTTTTGCAGCCTTAGCGTTTTTCCTATTCAATACGAGAGACTTGGGAAGAGTCTATTTCAAGAATTTAATAATGGTCTGCTTCCCTTTTTTCGACGCCCCAAAAGTTAAAATTTTACCGGTCCACCTCGAGAACAGCCGCGGGAAGCACTAAACGCCCTCTCCCTCACTAATACCATGTAGCGGAGAGAGAGAGGACGAGAAAGAAAGATTCTCGGAGATTTCGCATCCCTTAAATGGGATACGCGCTCATCTCTTCCTTTCTGAAGCGTTTTTTCTTTTCCATTCCATTCTCTCCATCCCACCGCAAGATGCTAATATACCTGCTAATTATGTGGCGCAAAGAAATCGCTTTGCATAAAAGAATTTGTCGCGAAGAGGAAAGGTCGAGGCATAAAACTTCGGAGAATTCTGAGGTGACGGGGTGTGAAAGAGAGAATGGAGGGTTGAATTCGGGGAACAAGGGGAAAGGGGGTGAGGGAAACTTGAGGAGGAAAGTTGATGGAGGACAAGGGATAGAAGAGTGTTACAAAGGCGTATCGAGGAAAGGAAGAGGAAAGGTTATGAAGAAACATGGACGAGTGGAGAAATTGTAAGAACTGAAGCTTTTCAATTAGAGGGAGAGAGAACGCCTTCTAAGATCTTAAAGGTTACAATAAAAAAAGTGAATAACATGATTAAAAATGTGTTTGTAGGAAAACGATGGAACAGATGAGAGATTTGAAAAAGGAGGAAAAATAGCGTTTGGCATTTAAGTGGAGTAGGTGTTAGTAAGCGTTACAAGCAGGAACGAGGAAAGAAAAATGGAGGAGGAGGCGGAATCGAAATCGTTGCTAGGATGGTTGGAACAAAATTTATCTTTTTCTTGGAAAAAAGTGGGAAAACACATACGGAATATCGTAGTGGTACATAATGCGTAAATGAAATTGATTTATTGGACACAATAAAAATAATACTGCAGATAAGTTAAGTAAAAAAATAAATTAAAACAAACAAGAATGCGTCAACAGGAGCGAATATTGAAAAAATTTAAATTTTGAATGGAAAAGAGAAGATATATTATGTGGAAGCAACACGGAAACAGCAGAAAAAATGAAAATTTCGACGAGATGATTCAAGTGCACGAAGGTTTATTAAATAAAATATCAAGGCTGTATTTTTCTCACAAATTGTCCACGGAAGCTAGAGGAAACCAGTCTTCACGATATAAATTTTCGGGCATCTTTCTTAATTTAACCGGGAATCGAAGAAGAATTTGAGCGCGAGCATAAGAATAAGATATAAACAAAAAATATGAGGAAAGGTTCATTTAGTTACCAGAACCTGAACGTCACAGAAGTAAAGATCGTAGCCCGTAGAAGGAAAACAATAATTCGTGTTCATGTTTGTGCGTGTATGTATTTATTTGTGTATGTATATATGCATACATGTATATATACGTATATAAATAATATACTCTCCCTTGAATTTACGCCTCCCGCCTTTTATCTCCCCATCCAATTTTAACTCTCTTGACTCGGCGAATCCAAAATCTTAATTCACGCCCGCTTTCCAAACCCTTCCTCATCCTCTTAATCCCTTCCAACCTCCTCCTTTCACACCCTCTTCTCCCACATATAAGCTCAGCAATATCACGAAAGAGGGACCTTTTTAATTAAGCCAAACCGAAAATTAATATTCCTCCTTATTTTGTTTTTTCCCCCCTCCCTGTGAATCCAGGCGACTGATTCTTTGTCTTTTGGTCATTTTAATCTAACCTCTTTTTGTTCCAGTAATCTCACGTATCAATATGGATTCTTTTAAAGTACGCACAGGACTTAAATGGATAATGTAATTTGTGAGCACGACATATTTTCAGAGCCAAAAAAATTTCCATCCACTTCCCTCTGAGCCGTTTTGTTCTCACTGATGTTTTCTGGAAAAGCTAATTACGAGTGTGGGATGGATCCGGCTCTCTTATCGATAATTATCATCGGCTATTGGAATTACTTTTCATATTTGAAACCTCTTATTTATTTAATTCAATCGGAAAACTTTAGTCATCGTAGTTTCGTTGACTCAACGTTGAGAGATTAAAAGTACGTGAATGCGATAATTCATCCTAAATGGGTATGAACTCATTTCCTTATAACGGATTCATTATAGAATTCAAGAAGCTGTAGACATTCAATGAAATGACTATCCTTATCGGAATTTTCAGATATAGTTTACTTTGCCTAAAGTATTTTTCGAATGAATCTTTTTCTACCTGATGAGTTAAAGGAATTTCCCACAGTATACTCTGAGAAGATTTTAGATGACTCGTTTGCTTGTGCTGTTAATTAAAAAATATGCATTTAATGGAATCAGCACATTTTAATATGTATTTAATAAAACTGTTGCAAAAACGAAAAACTACATTATCGAGATTTATAAATATATTCGCATAGGCGTGAATTGATCATTGCTAAGGGTTCGGAATTAAACAATCGGTAAAGATCCCAAAGATAATATGCGTTCCACTTATTTGAGTTCAATACGGCTAGAGAGATGTCACAGATATTTGATTCTCTAAATCTATTGAACTAATCACATTCTTAAAATCGATTTGAAATACTCTTTCCTTAGTGTAGAGATTTACTCCGCTGAATTATCTATTTCTTTCTTTCGCAGTTATCCAAGTTTTCCCGTTTTTATGTCTCCTATATTTCCGCAACAAGCTTTTCCTTCCTTTTTAATTATGCGTTCATATGCTCATTATTTCCTCGTAGCAAGTTACGTTGCATGCATTAATGACAGCCTGGTGTCAGTATGTCATATGATATCACACACCTTATGACCTTTGAAAAACCATACCTTTTATCCATGGCATCGGTAAACTAACGGCTTCATTGCCAAGTCTACTCCCTCGTGCGAATTTAAATCTCAAATCAAGTCGTTTTCCTCGAACAGATGTAAATCGTTCTCGATCGTTCTTAATGACAGAAGGACTCGGGATAACCCACAAATGATATAAATTAGGTTGCCCGTTGCAGATTTACTTGTTATACAATGAATACAATATTTTTAATAATAAAAGGTGGCGTATGTCTGTGTTTGTGTGGACAGAATTTCTCGAAAACCAAGAAACTTAGTGACTTAAAACTTGGTACACTTACTAAAGAGACCTTGTAGATGTGCACCTCTGGGCCAGAATTTTTATATTTGGGGAGGGTGCCATACAAATCATATTCTACAGCGTTTATTAAAAACCAAGAAACTTAGAGACTTAAAACTTGGTTCTGCTACTAAAAAGATCTTGGGGATGTGCACCTCTCGGCCAGAATTTTGATTTTTCAGGGAGGGGGATGCCATACAAATCATTTAAATATTTTAGACGGCATACATTTCATTTCAAAGTGGCAGATGAAAATGAAAATAATTTTATTAGCTGATAGAAACCAAATGGCGTTTACAGCATATTTTACAACATAAAGTTGTTGAGATGCAGTGCCTGACAGACGGACGGACGGACAGACAGACACTTGGGATATTATATACAGGATTCCATTATCGGTCAGTTGTACGAATTAATGAACAATCCAAACTCGGTTCGAAATTAATTAGAACTGATAATTACACTAATTTTATTTATATTGGTGGCGCTTTGCTCAGTCGTTTCAATGGCGCGGAATGGAAGAGTTACGAGTATCTCCCTTACCTTGTTTGAATCCCACTTTGATGCGACTGCTCTGCCTCGTGCTTTTATCTTCGAGCAATAAATAGCCAATCTCACGCCGAAGGAAGGGTTACGGCTTTTTCCGGCGGAGTGCGTCATTTGAGCGATCACACGATTGGTTATTTTCCGCTCCGTGTGTGTTCTGGTATCACATCAATTTTAAATTACCCTAGAGTGCAAAATGGCGGAACGAACGTTTTCCGAAATTAATAGTTCGTATCCACTGAAACGACTGCGGAGCTCAACTTTAGGGAACGGTAACACATTCTCGCAGCATTCGCAAGTTTATTATTAGCGTTTTGCCGTTCATGGTAGACAACGCTACAAAGGTTCGATGTTAATCAAGGTTAATTTGTTATGTTACGAATGTGTAAAGTTACACAGTTTAGAAAGATTCATTCCTCCATTTGTGCCCTCAATAACGTTTGTTTTGTGAATTGAAAGGGCACTTGTTATGCGACTAAGAATACATAAGCGTCGGGGAAAATCACCGCTCAAGGTTTTTGGCTTAGGTCAGGGGTGGGCAAACTACGGCCCGCGGACCACATTTGGCCCGCGAGAGCATTTTAAGTGGCCCGCGATGCCATTATGAAAGCGAACTGTAATATGAAATACAGATAGTTTCATATTTGTAGCTTAAAATTATGATCTGAAAACCTTTCCAGTGTTGTTATGGGTATTATATGGGTATGGTAAAACGTCTTACATATTATTGATTTTCACTAACAGGATCCCTCGCATTATCGGAAATAACTTCAGGTGTGAACCCTAACGTGACCCGCCGAAGCATTTTCATCTGCTAATGAAGAAGCTACAACTGTTAATGTGACCCGCCACGTAAAAAGCTTGCCCACCCCTGACTTAGGTGGTTTCCGGAAAGAGAAGGAGAGCTGTACAGAATGTTTTGTGAGTAATACATGTCATAGATTTCAGTACAAGCTAGTAATGATAAGTCATTAAAATATACTTCGTCCATTAACACGGCCAATAGCTAGATGAATTTGAGACGCATGCGTTGCAAGATATAGGAGCATTAGACGGATTTCTCATCCTACTTTTGAAATATAGCATTTTTGGATCCTAAGTAATTAGGTTATAATCGGGAACTCTCAATATCGCCGCGCGATTTCTTTTTCACGCGCAAAATAAACTTCGAAATGGATCGCTTCGACGGCAAGAGTGGTATACAAATGCCTTTCGCGAATCCACGACGCGCTGGAGTAGCTGCCCCTCTGAAAAAAGCGTTTCTAGAGTTTCTGGAAAAAAGGTGAAGAGCGAAATTGCGAGATGATTTTTTTCTCCCGCGGTTCTGGAGGTTTCGCGGCCATAAAGAGAGGAGGTTTTTGTCGGCGATGTGTCTGGCTTTTACACGCTGTTTGACGAGCGTGGAAACGAGAGGAACAGAGAAAGGTTTTTGGGCGCCTCTTGTCACAAATCAGAATGAAAAAGGTAATTTTTATAGCGTCATTTTTCCACCGCTCTTTTGATTCGTTCTCTCTCCTCATGTATTCAATTAGTCACCCACTATATATATATATATATATATATATATATATATATATATATATATATATATATATATATATATATATATGACTTTCAGTTACTCTTTCGCTGAAGAAGGGCATAGGCCCGATAAGCTTGCTTGCTTTTTGTGTTCGTGTGTTTTACGTGTCTCTTCGACGCCCCCAGCAGCCTGCCAACTTGGTCCCCAACTTGGTAAGTGTCCACTGGGCTTCCCTCAACACCTTTTTGCCACCTCATAACTACGTTTTCTTTTTATTAAGTTAATATAAATATATATATATATATGTATGAATTTTAAATATGTTTTCAGATAATTACTATCACGTTCCGTTAATCAACTTTCTATCCTAATTGCTGGCATTATTATGCGTTCTTTGCACGAAGTGAGCGCATATAGGAGAGGTCGTTTCCGTCCGTCCGCATGTTAAAACTCGGAAACCGCTGAACGTATCATAATGAAATTTTAGTATTGTGTAGTTTTGATAAAATTAATTGACCGATTCCAATTTTTGTTAAAATCGGGCAACAATTACGACTACTTTACATGAAGACCTGCATGTATTTTACGACGTACCTCGCTTGCTTCTCATTAAATTCTCATCTAAGAGAAAAATATTGAGAACATTGTGAAATCCCAAAGAACGCAATTTGGAAACTGCTTACTCCGACAAGGAGTAAACCTTTCCAATCTTATTCTTATTATACGTTTATGCAGCACTTTGTAGTTCAACTAAAGGATTGAGTATCCACATATGGCTATTTTCTATTAAATTTACTTTATAACTTCTAGATTGCATTTAAATTGCAATATTTTTCTACATTGAACAATATCCAGTCTGGTGTTAACCAAAGTTTGAGTGTATCTCGGTTAGTTGAGATATGAAGAAAGGAAAACTTTCAGAACTAACTTTACCCCGCGCAGAGTATCTGCGCGCTAGTACTTTATTGCTCAGCGTCATAAATTTCTTTTTACACAATTTTAGACCTCTTGATTTGCTGATCCAATAGCTAGTCAAATGATCTCGCCATCCCTCCCTCCTTTCCTCTCTCCCTCCCTCTCTCTCTCTCCCTCTCTCCCTCCCTCTCTCCCTCCCTCTCTCCCTCCCTCCCTCTCTCCCTCCCTCTCTCCCTCCCTCCTCTCCCTCCCTCTCTCCCTCCCTCTCTCCCTCCCTCTCTCCCTCCCTGATGCAAATGTACAAAATCCTTACTTATAACAAACCTGACTACCTCTCTTCCCTCTTCAATGAAATCAATACAGTACACAAGCGGGATACTAGAGGCAAGAATAACCTCCTTATTCCTCATCACAGGACGAATATCTACAATAAATCCTTTCAAGTCTCCGGTTGCCGACTCTGGAATAACTTAGATGAGAATTTTAAAACATCTCCCTCTTTAAACTCATTCAAACGCACATGTGTCACTCACTTTCTAAAACAACAAAGTAATCCTTAATCATCTCTTTACACTCCCCATAAATTATCCTTACTCAAGTTTATTTTGTATTGTCTTATATTACTTTGTATTTCTTAGTATAATTTTGTATTGTTTTTATATATATATTTTTTCTATTGTTTTATATTATTTTGTATTGTATTATATTATTTATGTATTTTATATCTTTTCCTGCTTTCTTATAATATGCATGCCCCAACAACATTCTTTATATTCATTCATTGTATATATTTCATGTATATTTCATCTCATTCTGCATACTTGTATATTTCTTGTTTACATTACGCTATTACCTTTACGTGTACTTTTTTATGACGGTATATAATTACGCTGTATATACGAACTCTCCCACTGTACATACTCCTTCCTATTTAATGTTGTAGTTTTGTATTACCATTTGTACACTATCTAGGGTTTTCGCAGGTTTTTCACACCCCCCTTCTTAGTGGGTGTTTTCCTGCGTGGGTTTTGCTAGGGAGGACATGTCTGTTTTTACCTAGCTTTTCCCCACAAACACAAATCTGTATTCAATTTTATCTTTTTAATTTTTATGATTTAGGTACATAATGTTTATATAATGTATTTTGTTATACCTTATTTTATTCATTTTCTTGTATTTATTATATTGACGAAGGGTTAAATGTAAGAATGGGACCTTCTGGTCTAAAATTCGACCGAACAAAGACGATTATCTATCTATCTAATCTAGCTATCGACCTCGCACAGCTCCCTCGCTCTCTCGCGACCCGCCCTCTCCGCCGCTCCCGCTCCCCTCCCTCCTCCCCCTCTCCCTCTCTCCCTTCTCTCTCTCCCTCCTCTCTCCCTCCCCTCTCTCCCTCCATCTCTCCCTCCCTCTCTCCCTCCGTCTCTCCCTCCCTCTCTCCCTCCCTCTCTCCCTCCCTTTCTTTCCCTCTCTCTCCCCCCCTCTCTCCCCCCTCCCCTCTCTTTCCCTCTCTCTTTCTCCCTGTCTCTCTCCCTCTCTATCACTCTCTCCCTCCCTCTCTCTCTCTCCCTCCCTCTCTCTCTCTCCCTCCCTCCCTCTCTCTCTCTCCCTCCCTCTCTCCCTCCCTCCCTCTCTCTCTCCCTCCCTCCCTCCCTCCCTCTCTCTCTCTCTCCCTTCCTCTCTCTGCCTGTCTTTTATCCCTCCTCTCATTTCCTCCTGTCACAATCCATAGCTCTCCCTCTTTTTCTCCGTCATCTTCTTTATCTTTTTCCTTCAGTCTTTTTCTAATTCTTTATCTCAGATTTCGCTGGTAAAGAACGCCTATAAACATCGTAGCTGAAATAATTGAAGGCAAAGTACCCCCCCGTTTTCCATAGGTGAAATATGGCCCGAAGCAATCGCTGTTTTTCTCTCTCTCTCTCGCGAGCATATTGCCGGCGAAATTAAAAAAAGATAAACGTGAACTCGTGTCGAGGGTAAAAAAATTATTTATAAACGTCCCTGTTCATTTTTTACCCGCCGCTGGAAATGGAAAATGTGATTCAATTTCATTCGAACCCATTTGGAAACCTATTGGCTCCGGCGTCTGCCCTTCAAAATGGGTGAAGATCAATGCACGCAATATTCCTTGTCAAAGGGGAGGGGTAAGGGGGGAACACCGACAGCACGTATCACAGCGAAGGATTTGCAACTCCATCATACGGCCTTTGAGGGTTCTCTCACTCCCAATCTCTCCCCGCTTTCCCTCCTTCACTTTTCCTCGCACTCGGCAATTTTAAACGTATGAATATTCATCTCATAATGGCAGAGGGAGAGAGAGAAAGGGGGGAGAGAGAGAGGGAGAGAGGGGGGAGGGAGAGGGAGGGAGAGAGAGGGAGGGAGGGAGAGAGGGAGGGAGAGAGAGAGAGGGAGGGAGGGAGAGAGGGAGGGAAAGAGAGGGAGAGATAGCGAGGGAAAGAGTGTATCTCATAAGAAGTACCATTTAAAATAAAAATGATAATATGCACTTGTAGAAGCAATACTAAGATATGGCTTAACCATCTGGGGTAGCATCCCAACATATTACAAAAAATAAATTATTTCAATACAAAATAGGATACTAAACTTAGTAAATGTAGATTAAACAAGAAAATTTGAGGATTTAGGAAGTATATATAAAAATTAAATATTTTACCAATAGATATTCTTCTGTATAAATATATTATAATATTGGATAATTATTTTAATAACAAAAAAGGTAAAAAGACTGCAGTATCATAGAATGGGAAATCGAAATAGGAATCAATATGAAATTCCTAGGTACAATAATCCGAAAGTAAAAAACCAACTAAATATCATTATACCTACAATCTTAAATAAATTACCATTGGAGCTTAAAACACTGAAGAATATATCAGAAGTGAAGCTAAAAATTAAGAAATTGTTACTTCACACATATTTATAACGATACCTTAGAATGGACCTACATTTATTTTTATTTATGTTAAAGATAATTTGGTGTTTCCTATTAGCTGTACAATTTTTCTGTATGCAGATGTAATGGTTCTTATATTGGGAAACCCTCTCACTCTGCATAGCTGTCACTTGCCTATACCTTGTAATTTGCAGTTATTGCTGTACTTTGCACATAATTATACTCTGTACACATTATTGTTTAAATAAATTATAATAATTAAATGAATTATGAGGTGAAGTGATGGGTTGATTATAATGAGATGTCAATGATAACAGAACAGAGTGGGTTAAAGTGTTGTTATAAGATCTGTTCATGAATGTTAAGATGCGATGTTATGTAAAATTGTATTGATATAACTATGATATACTGATGAGATGAAATTCTGTAATGATAATAGTATTATAATTATATATGAACTATTAAGATGAAATTATTCTTTTATTGTAGTAGTTATTATAACAATATTATTATAAAAATGTGCTGAACTTCGGTGAATAATATGAAAACAAATATTTAATTGTTAAATTGTTAACCACCAGAATGGAAGTATGTAGGCACCTGCAGACGAGCAAAATTAGCTCTGCAGGACCTGGATAAGTGCATCATTGGGAGTGTGAGAGAGCAGGGGACAGATGGCAAAGCCCCAAGGTTGCGGTAACCCTTCGGCAGGGTCCCCATCGGCCACCCACCAATCACACTCCCCCCATGGTACCCAATGATTGTAAAGTTATTGTAACTATAAAATTTTATTTTTGATTTACATTATTGTAATTGTTATTTTTGATAATTGTATGAAATTTTCTTTATTTAATTTTTGATGTAATGTAAATTATTGTATTTTTTAATTATTATTACTATTAAATTATTATTATTATAGACTTTTGAGGGATATTTTTCGTCGTTTCGGTTAGGAAAACAATATCACGTTGGCCTATTTCGTCTTTAATCTTCATGAGTTATTTTTATCCTTCGTTTTTAAAGGTGAAGTAATATGACTTTTTCTTGTAGTTCCACACTCAACCCGAGATGGATTGGATATTCTTTTAATTATAAAAACGATGTTGTTATATATCCACCTATATATTTGGGTACGCCGAAAATATTCAGAACATTTTCTATAGAATGTGGTTAGGCCAAATTACCTTTAGGCTTGATAATAACAGTGAAGTATTTTATCTTTCTAAACGGAATTTTGGTTGCGGGAGAATATTAGGATATTATTATGTGCATACAATTTAGTCAGTTGTTTTTTATTCTTTTATCGGGTTGGCATGTGCTGGCTTCAGTTATGACCTCGTTTGCGGCGGAACAAATTCCCACGTACGTATCTCAGGCACGAGCGCATCTTGTTCGCCATCTGTTTGGCGGCGGGACTATATAAAGCGCGATGGGTGCATCGATACGTCATTGCGTTGGCTCGCGCGCGCGACTCCCTTGCTCAGGAATGCATCGACGCCGAAGGATGATTACGCTGTTTTCGGGTTGCATACGAGGGAAGGAGAAAGGGGGTTTTTAAAAAGGGATTAGGCTAGTGGTTCTCAACCGGAATGAAGTGAAACCAAAGAGTGAGGCGAGGATTATTAAGGAGTGACGCGAATATTTGTTATATTCACTGTATATGCTGTTCTGGCTTAGAAAACAAAACCGGGAGAATATGTAGACATGGTTATTTAAATATGTATGTACGTGATTTTTTCATACGAATGCGGTAAGGGAAGCCTAATTTATTTTTTAAGTTGACTTGAAGAAAACAAAACTGAAAATGAGGTGATGTAGACAAAGGTAAAGTTTGAGAATCACTGGTTTAGGCGATAAGAACATTCGTAATTACGAGCCATTCAGTTTTTTGACCAATTGTAACCAAAGAAGTTATACATATCATTGCTTAAATTCTTTGTTGTTGCTCATTCAAGTGAGTAACAAAAACTTGAATAGCCATTTATTATTGCAATCTTTCATTAACAGATAACGTCAAGATGTTTATCCCAATTTTACGCATGCTATTCATTATTTGTAGGCAACTTTTTGTTTTATCGTAAAGATAGCTTTCTTTTATATGTTAAATCAATTTACAAAGGTTATTTGAGATCAATGGTGGTATATATTGAATGTCCACGGTTTATAGGAGAAATGAGGTCTGATAATGATTTCTTGCAAAAACTTTTGAAATATCGAAAAATATAAAATCAGTTTTGGCGACGTTAAAAGATAGGGAACAATTTTGTTTATTATGAAAATAAATATATATATTTTTTATCTTTAATAATTTGAAATTTTAACATTTGTGTGATTTAATTCGGGCAAAAGTGTACCCGTAAAATTTGTTTGCGGCTTCATTTGTTCTAACTCAAAGCGGGTGTGCATTTATTTCGCGCGTATCAGATCGGCACTTGAATCTTCAGTACTACACTTAACGCTGTGAAATACTCGAAGGAATTTCCAATTTCCTTTCGTTTATTTTACACTTCCACCTTTATCCCACTCGCTGCTCTTTTCCTGGCGGCGATTTAGTAATTTTCGCGCGCAATTGCTCCCTTAAAACTCGGATTATAAAACAAAGGATTGGCCCTCGTAGGGGTTGAAATAATGGCCGAGTAAAGTCTAAGGAATGCAAAGGGAAGTTGCGTCGGAGGTTTCAGAAGGGGTTCGTTTCACGGGGATCCGAACGATAGTGTTTTTTTATTTCGCGCGCAATGGGAAGTGAAGGGGAAACCGACCCAACACAACAACCCGGGCGAAAACACCCGAATCCGACAACTTTTAGGTATCCTCTGTTACCTCGAGAGTTCGTTTCCCCAGAAAATCCTTTTCTTCTTCTTCCCTTTCCCTCTCATTAATGAACGCCTGTCACAAGATTTTTTCCTTCCCAATACCCTCTTCAGAGACACTCCGAATTCCCTGTTTTTTTATCTCCTTCTCGCCTTCTTTCACCTCTCACATTCTCATTCTTCTCTCTCTTATCTCCTCTTACTTCAATTCCCTACCTCTTGTCATTCCTCTCTCCTCGCCATTCTCTTCTTTCCCTTCCTTCACCTCCTATTTCGAATACTTTTCTTCTCTTTGCGCCTTTGTATTTTCTTTCTTTCTAAAGAATTCTCGTTTCCCTAGTTCTTATTTTTATTTTTTTGGACCACGTTACTCGGCGAGGGTGCCATTTTCCAGGCAGATATTGACCTAATTTCAAGCAAACGCATATCCGTGGAGTTTCTAGCTTTCGTTGGATCCTTATTTCAGCCCCTCCGGCAGTCTCCTTTTTTGTGAGTAGAACATTCTTCCAGGCTGTTTAGGGATCCCTTTCTTCCTTCTTTCTTGTTTTTTTTTTCGATAAGGTACCTTTACATTTGTAGCCTACTTTCTAGAATGGAATGAGTTTCGTTGTTGTGTCTGTCTGTATCCTCCTATTAACTTTCGAACCAATAGACCGATTTTCATGGCACATGGTGAAAATCTCTTGCTACTGGATCCGAGCTCCCGAGGATAGTTTTTGTTGGGAAGATTGAAAGTCGCGGGTTCGATTCCAGAAATTATCTTTCCCATTTGATTTACACGGGAAATCTGAAATCCATCGTGCAGGGTAATTTTCTCTTGCACATTAAATTTCTTAGAATTGTAATATCGGGGCGGGATTTGTACTATTCTCTGAGGAAATGAATGGAGATTCTAATTTTATCATATAATTTTTCTTATCGATCGTATTTCATCGAATGTCGCGTAAATAGTCGTTTTTGCAGTTTTTATCACTCATTACGAGAGTGTTGCAATAGTAACGACTATTTTTGGACTCGGATTCGGTAAAGTCTAGTAAATAAACGAGTTATGTTTGCCACACAAATAAGCGTGATCAACTTAGTTTTTCGTTGCATTAATTTAATTTAAAATAATTACGTGGATAGTAGGCATCAAAATTTCCGTTTGTATCCCTTACCTGAGAAAACTATCTTCGCGCCCCCCCTCTCCCATGTTCAATTAAAATACTTACAATACTTACTGGTAGCGCTGTAAGTATGGCGGGGCGTCTGGCCCGGGCGTAACTAAACATTATTAAAGGCAAGTTGTGCATGTCACAAGGACGGGAGATTTCACTACTCTACTTGTTCCAGACATTACGCATAGCAGTAACTATAAATTTCGATGATGCTATTGGATGATTCTGCTGCATTAAAATCACATAGAATGACTCTTTAATGTTAAAATATTTATACCTTCTGTATTTAAATTATGTATGTGTATAATTTATGTAATTATATTTATAATTATTTATTTAAATTATGTATATTTATAGTAAGAAATTATATCATGCATAGTTTATTTTTATTTATTAATTGTTCGCCCTAAATCCATATAGGTATTAGAGAATTTTTATGGAGGGGGCGCATATTTGGTAGTTTGCCCCGGGTGCTAAAATAGCTAGTTACAGCGCTGCCTACTGGATATGCAATTACTATTAATAAAATCATCTTAAGATAAAACACGCACGCAAACGATACGTCCTAGCCAATTGAGGGCTAGAATTCGGCTGCTGCATATTGTGGGTCTCAAGATTAGGATGGTTAAACGGCAGTAGATATATGAGAAATCCTTTGCGCCCCCCCGACCTACATATCGTGCCCCCCCCCCCCGACCTACATATCGTGCCTCCCCCCCCACAGTTTGGCAACCACTGCTTTAGGGATCACTCCTCCTAAATCTCAATTTCCCGCGGGTTAAGTAAGGAACATGAATGACTCCCACGGTTGGCTAGGGACTCCTGTATATTCGCCCCTTCGGAACTGCGCCCGGGGTGGCCCAACATGCCTGTGCTACAACTGTTATGTTACAAAGATTCTAATTAAAAAGTTTAGTCAGTAAAGATGCTTTTAATAATATTAATTTTTCTTGGGCTCATTTCAGTTATCCTCGTTTCACGTATTCCTTTTTAACTTGTTCTACTTAATTATCTCTTTTTTAAAACTTTTATGTCTCCCTCCCGCAGTTCCAATCAATTTCAGATCCCTTACATACCCTTCTTATCAAAAGTTTTTTTCCCATCCGTCCTTTTTATCGCCTCTTCTCTCGCCCTCGCTCCCACTCCTCTTTTTCCTTCCAATTACTTCAGTCAGATTATCTTATTATGTTTAAATTTCAGTAATTAAGCGAATTTCTTAAGCCTGAGACAGATTTACGGCTGGAAGACTCTTCACTCAGAATCTCTCTTTCTCTTTTAATCCCCTTTAATTTGTTTTCTTACGCGCTTTTCGCTCGTGGGCGCGAACAAGTGTCCAGACTCCGCTCGAATAATTTTATAATCAATATATTTTAACCTCGCCACTTTATCTTCTTTTTTTCCTTTTAAAAGAGCAGTTCCCTTCTCCGTGTCTGTTCTTTTCACCAATCCTCTTTCTCTCTCTCTCTCTCCCCCCTCTTAAATTCCCTCTTTCTTAATCTCATTACTCTTTCTTCATTAATCAGTCTTTTCTCTTTCTCCTGGGCTCATTCAATTCTCCTCCCATCCCTACGCCTCTTCATTCTTTCATCCCTCTTCTCCCTTCTCTGCAACTCTCCTTCTCTCACATTTATTTCCCCTCGTGCATCCCTTCTCTCTCAAAGATAAAAACTCTATTCCATTAAGAAGAGAGTAAAAATTTTCTCCGTCGTTAATTCAATGACTAGAATAATGTTAGTTATTAGTTAATTATTGGGCGGCCATATTTTTTCAAGTAAAAATTTTTTCCGTGGTTAAGCTATTGGCTAGAATAATATTAACGCACTAGCTTAATTGCCTGTCAAATATGACGGGATTATCATAAAAGTATTCCAAATTATATATCATTTCGATGTGAAAAATCAGTAAGATATGTTATGATCTGGTTTGGCTTTCATGCACAATCAAATTAGTGTTTTTGAAAGTCATCTTTGTTTTAATAATACTGTTTAAGTAATAATTAGTAGAGAGGCCAAATGATTATCCAAATATTTGCTGAAAATAAGAGGAAAATCGAAATAATGATATAATACAAAAAGAAGTAGCTAAAATTTACTTGAAATATTTGAGCAAATTATAAGTTGTTTAAAACGTGTAGAATTTAACTTAATAAATGAATTATTTTACTCTCATTATCTCGTAAAAACAGGATAAAATGTGAACGAGCTGTCAATTTACCATCAAAAGAAAATTGTGTAGTAACTTATTTACTATTAACTAAATATTTACATGAACTGCAATGAGTTTTAACTATATTTTAAGATCACACTTTTCTTTTAACTATATTAGTTTTGAAAATCACTTTAGTTAAAGAAATTTAAGTAAAAGCCATAAAATGTTATTTTTCAATCCTATTTGAAATTCGGTTCGAAATATTTGCTGTGTTATCGGTTTAAAAAATCCATTGAAAATTACGTGACCTATATTTAGTTTTATGAATTCACACCATTTGGCAATGACGCATGATTCAATAGTATAACATTTTTTATAATCAATTATAATTTGTTATTTTTGTACTGCAGCTCCTTTTAATCCTATAAAAATGCTACTTCCTCTTCCTCTTTCTCAGTTTCTGCTCATTCCCATTCTCTTTTCCTTCCTCCCTCTAATTACTTAATAGATTCAGTGAATAAGTTATACCCATGTATAAAAGTCTGACCTGTGTTAAAGCACTAAATTGGTGCATTTATTATGAGGCCAAGAATAGAATTCAACAAATAGAACAACAGTGGCCCAATATAAATAAAATGCGTGAAAACGTGAAAAATCGTATTAAAACGTAATTTTTGGAGATTTACGAATGAGATTTAAATCCTTCTCTTCGCATAACTAAGTTAAATAACTCATCCTTGAAATATTTTAAAATGTAAACGAAAAAGGTCTGCATGTGATTTGCGTGATTTATATATTTATAACTCCGCTTAATTATAAGATGTACTGCAAAAAAAACTATAAAAATAGTAAATTACCAAAACTTTCAATAGGAAGTTAACTGGAAAGAAATTAATGAAAAACACGATTTTAATTATAAATAATTCGGGCGCCTTCTCTCTCTCTCTCATACTAAAGCATTCAACACACACTTTCCTTACACATATAAGGACGAGAATACAATCTCGAGGTTTAACAATGACACGGTCGGCAAGACAACATGTATTTAAAAAGCTTAAAAATTTCCAATAAATGTGATTTAAACGTATAACTTGAGCGATTTCGAACCGAAGGCAAAAGTCGACTATAAGAATGTATGTTTATTTTTCTTTAAAATTGTTTAGGTCCGAAGATCGTAGGTCAATTACTTCTAATTTAATTTCGCAAAAGAAAAAAAGCCTGCAAGTGAAAAAAGTTATTTTTGTGTTCTCTTATGGGGATTTGTATAGAGCGTTCCGGCGGGCCAACGGACGGACGGAACACCAGAATAATGTAATAATAGTTGTTATTGGTCGGCCATATTTTTTCTAGAAAAACAATAAATGACTAAATAAATAATAAAATGGCTATAATTATGTTAATAAAATATTATTGGACGGCCATATTTTTTTAAAGAAAAGTAATGGACCTGTTAATTTTATTTACACGCACAATCCAGCGAGAAAAAAAATTAGCGGTCATATATGTTTTCGCATAGGGACAGTTTTGACGTAATCACGTGGTCAAATTCAGAAAGGTTATCCACACAGAAAAAGAATCGAATTAATGTCGCAAATTACGAAGAATATATTGATGGAGAATCACATGGATAGTGGAAAATATGTTTCGCACAAAGCTCCAATTTTGTGACGCTAAGCTTTCTCATTCATTAGTTGTCGATCTTTAAATAGTTGATATATTTTGGTTATTAAGGAGATTGAATAGATGGCGTGGCAAGGAAAAATTACATTGTGGCGTGCTACGTTATTTAGGGTCTTAGGGATCTTATAGGGTCGTCTATATGAATCATTCTGAGAGCTTATAATCGTCCTCTTTCTGTTTCTCGCCTTTTATATCATGAATGCAAAACACGATATTCCACGGAAATTTGAAGGGTGACTCTAAGAAATATGTGTCAAACTGATACGTCAGAGCAACAACAGAAGATCGAGAAACGAAATGGATATTTGAATCCAACTCATTTTGCGATAATAGATATCGATATTCCGATCATTGAATTCCCATTATTTTACATCAAGAAATAACCGACCGGAGTTTTTGTGCGGAAAAGACGACCCTTGATCAATATGGCTTCATGGTACGGTTTCCGGAATAGAATATGGTTCAAACTTAGACCGAAGTTAATAATAACGTTGCTTTTCCATAGGTTTTGACGGTGGAGAATTATCCTTGCTTTCGTTCTATTCATCTGTATCGAATGCTTTCCATTGCTTTAGTTTCTAATAGTGGCTCCACGGTGTTATTTCTTCCTTCTTTCTCCCCCTTCTCCTCTTCTTCTTAATTGCTTTTTCGTCCCTGCCCTGAGGTGCGCGTCTGTTCCTCGTGAATTTTGCCAGCATTCTTCCAATTTTCTCTCATTATCGTCTCTCTCTCTCTCCCTTTTCTCTCTCTCTCTCTCAGCGGCAATAATGGGAAGCTTTTGTGTTTCTTAAGAAGCTTTTTTGAACGTGATGCCAGCCAGTGTGTGTGTGTGAGAGAGAGAGAGGAATAATTCAGAGTTTTGCTCTATCCGAATAGGGACACATCCAAGATTTCGTTCGTAAATAGCTTAAAAGTGTTTTCCAAACTGGTTGCCCTCGCTGATTCTCATGGGTGCCGCGAAAAACGTTGTTTAGTAAATAAATCAACGATTTGGAAATGTTGATAGGACGTTAGGGCGATAATATTCCCTCTAATGAATTGATTATGGTGTAGTGCCAACAAATGGATGCGTCCAAACGTTGTGATGCGCTTATGTGCAAATATAAAGTTTTTTCCAATGATGGGTGTGCCGCGGAATTCTGTTTATCATTGAAAGAAATTTTCAATTAAAATTTTTTAAAAGTTTTAATTAAAAATTTCAGTTTTTCACCGTTTCTCATATATTCGTGTCTACGAATTGTTTGGGAACCACTATGTTAATACCTGCAGACGAAGGAGCGAGTGAGAGGAAGGATCGTCTGAATAATGTTTCTTCCTGTTAACCTCGACGTTCATTCGTTATTATTTTGGTTTGTGGTTGAGTGAGCGCGCATGTCTAGTACGAAGAACAACCGTAAGTTATTGCACTCGAGCGGTTCGGGAGACTACGAGTTTTTTTGCCTGCGTCTTCCGTTCGCTCACCACGACTTTACTGTTTTTGCAGTTGAATGAGGTATTCATTCCGCGCGGAGATGAAACAATTAATAATTAACCTCTGTTTCTACAGGAGAGGGAAGGAAGGATAACGTTTGGATGCGGGATATTATGTAGCAAACTTAATATGAAGTAAAGCGACTCATCTTCTCTCAAATTTATAATTCTGTATACGAACTAGATAAAATTAAGCTGTAGTTTTCTTCTGTGGATGTTCTCTAATATTAAATTGCCGTGGCAGAATGTTTCCTATATAAGAATGTAGAGTTTCCTTGATTGGGGATCGGGCTAGCCAAGCTACCTTTTCCAGCAATTTCTCTCCTTATTCCCGTTTTCTCCCATACAATTTATTTCTGGTAATTTATCGAAATCGTACTCACCATTCTCGAATCATTTCCACTAATTCTAAAAATATTACAAAACGAAAATGACTTCTATGTATATTACTAGTTTATCTTTAGCTAAATTTTTGCATTATATTTAACTTTTGATTAATGAAAAATTCTTTCCGTTTTCAGGTGAGTTCCCAGTTTTTGACTTTGAAGGACTTTTGGCTGAGTGCCAAGGTAATGTAAGATTTCAGTATATGACTTAGTATTTGTTTTTTAAACTTAAGCATCATTTTATCATTAATATTGCCCTGCGTAGCGTTTTCAACAATGTCCTTCTCCATAGGTACCCGATCCCGCGTGACTCCGAACGGGAGGGAAAAAATAATAAGTGAGAGGATTTAATTTCTATCGCATTTCCAATTCCACTCAAAGAGACTCCCTCCCTCTCTCTCTCTCTCCATCCATACTCTTTCCGATTTATTACATTTGTTTCGATGCGGTCGCTTCCCCTTTGAAGTCAATATTGAACCCCGCGATAAAGTTGAGTGCCTCCGAGAGTGGAGTCACTGTGTGCGTGCGTTTATTGGGAGTGTGTGCCTGTATGGGGAAGGGGGCAGACAGGGTGAACGAAAGAGTTAGTCCGCGGTATCCATGGACGGTGTTATTCGTCGAGGGGTTGGAATAAGAGGTGGAGTGAGCGGAGAAAGAGGGAGTGGTAGAGAGAGAGAAGTGAGGGAGAGGTTGGATATATGTATGTATACAAGGGCATAGTGGATCGGCAAAGAGATGAAAGAAAGCGAGTGTCTGATAAAGAGGGAGGAAGGCGAACGGAAACACACTCCATTCAGCTCGGTTTCCAAGAGAGACCAAACTTTTCCGCGATGAATGACCGTCGGTGAAAAAAAATTAGATCCCCCCTCCAGATAGTCCAAGGACGCGCCTCTTTTTTACCCGAGTTCGCCAATAGATAGGCATTGACTCATCCGAAGATCGATTCGCGGTCAGCAACGTGAATGAGGGGTGTTCGGGTCGGCTGTTTGTAAACAGTCAAAGGCATCAAAATAAAACAAACCGTCAGAGTTGAAGGATTATAACTAATTTATGATCTGCGTGATGGTTGTTTTGGAAAAAAACAAAGAATAACTTTGTTTGCGCAAGTTAAGTAAGTTGATTTGGATGAAATAATTCCGTAGTTTTGGGTTTTGGCAAAATCAAGCGTGAATTGCTGCCAGAACATTCGATTGTTTATAACAGCTAAACTGAAACGGTTTACGTGATGGCGTGGCAGTGTGGGCAGGATTGATTAAACTGACATGAGATAATTTTGTAGATTTTGGCACGGCAAAGGAATTTATCCCTGAAAAGTGTTAAATTTCTCCGAATATTACTGAAGCATGTTGATGTGGCATTTTTAGGATTTCTAGATTCGTACGAATTCAAAATTTTTTTTCACCAAAGGGAGAAACTTGTGATTTTCTGGTTTCTCCAAATATCAAAAATATCTTTCTTTAATTCCCTGTTTATCCAATTTAGTAACTTAATGGCGTTGGTAAAAAAGGACATACTTGCTTCGTCCTATATATATATATATATATATATATATATATATATATATATATATATATATATATATATATTCACGTTTTCACATAATATTGAGCTCCGACTAAAGGATAATGATGCGCAAACAGAATAAATTGGAATTTCATAACGTGTAGTTTAAGTTGTGCTTATTTCTTTACTTTGACACTTTTTGTTCCTTCAAGTTGAGCAAGTTCGCCGGTCAAACGGAATTAAAACTTTAAATATACGGTTAAAAGTATTATCACCTTTGAAATTGGAAGTAACAAACTCGTTTTTTTATCTAGCAGGAGAACATTTTCAAATTATCAAAAAGTGGGTGTTTGTGTGTATTTCTGGCTAATCAACCTCTTGGATTAATAATGGCAAAATTCATAAAAAGAACGATAAGGTATAAAAGCAAACCGTCGTCTCCTTCAAGCCAATTTCATCTTAATTAACGCGTATCCATCAAAAATATCTAATAATTTTAGCCTTTCTCAACCTCGATAATGTGCCATTGGCTCCGGTATTCTTCGAGAAGTCAAAAGGTTCATCAATGCCGCTTGAGACGCGATTAACGCCAGGGGAATTCTCCTAAAAAGGGGCGTGTATTTTTGGGATGGTTGTTTTTGTAACGCGCTCCAACGAGGTGAGCGTGAGGTATCTTTAATTATGACTCCGTCTCTTCGTCTAAACTTCCTTTGATGTCGACACGTCGAGGCGCCTTGAGAAAATCACGTTGGTTACCAATTTGCCTCCTTCCCCCACCCCTCCCTCCTCTTCCTCCCTCCCTTCCCCCTTATCCTCTTCAACCCCTCCCCTTTTCCCCTTCACCCCCTCCCCCTACTCCCCTTCGCCCCTCCCTCCCCTGCATCGGCGCCATCCCAACGCACCTTTGTAAAACATTAAAAGGCTCTCTTCCTCCTAAGATGGCGATCGGTTTCGCTTCATATAATTGCATAATTAATGCCTCTCCCGTGGAAGTTTGATCGTTTTCGATACGAAACTCGGAATTTCTTATCAAACAATGCAGAGCAATCTTATTAACTTTAGGGTAACTTCCTATGGCGTCGGAAGAATTTTGAATAGCCGAAGTAAAACTGTCCTAGGAGTTGAATTTTAATTTGATCGCGTTTGTGCTCGTTTTAGAAAGTTGGGATGATCGGATATCCCGTTGAAGTTTCTTGTACGCAGAAATTCAGGTGTGCGACGTGTTTGATTAACAAGTTACGAGCGGATATTTTTTTAAACCAAGAAATGTAATTACTTTTCCTTTTATTATAGACTTTTCCTGTAAGATGGAGGAAATCGGTATGTCTGTTTCAATTCCTGAAAAGGGTTTGGCCGCCGGTCTGGATTCTTCGGCCCTTGCGCTGTCTCTCGGACCATCAGGGACAGAGGATAGGGTAGAGCGGAACGATAAGATGGCAGGTTTCTCTCCTGACCAACGACTGCCTATAGTCCTAGCGAATATACTTTATAAGTATTTCATTACGTACTTATAATTCCCTATTTTCTTTTCTTTAATAGTACATATATTTCAATTTTTTTATTGTATTTTATTATTATTTATATAAACTTTCCCAATTAATAAGCAAAATCGGTTTGTCTGCTTCAACACTTCTACTGCCATTTATATGTGATAATATTGAAATTTCTTCCATCATATAATTTGTCAACTAATTGATGTAATTGACGGCATTTGTTATAAAAATTCAAAATATGAATTGCGTTTACAATATGTACGCTAAAGTTGTCATTAAATTATTTGAAAAGCTTAAAGCAAATGTAAATAAAATAATTTATTTAAAATAAAGACTTCAAATGCACGAAAAAGCGCAAAATAATTTTTGTGTACATACACTTCAACAAATCTATTGGTTAGTTTATCCCCATAATTTGTAATTTTGTAGTTGTAATTTTAACAACCATAAAGGATTGCCCGCGCAAATTCAGCGTTCCGTCCTTTTGAAGGGACGTTAAGCCGTTGTGCCCCTTGGTGCTCTTCGTTAAGAGTAGGCTAATGCCGGCACCGGGCTTACCTCCTCCCTTGTGAGTGTGTTTGGTGTGGAAGGAGTTATGGCTTTAATAATCCAAGACGTTGATTAACCAAAAATACACACACACACACACACACGATAAAGGATTGCGGTTCTGGTTAGTATCCTTAGAGAAGTATTATGGCTCTCAACAATGATGACGAGTGAATCTGACGGCGCAATAAACCTTTTCTGCAAATACTAACCAGAACCAAAATCCTTTTTAGTTGTTATAATGGCCCTCCCTGATTACAAATTTTAGAGATAAACTAACCAATTGATTTGTTAAAGTGCACACAAAAATTTATTTTACGCTTTTTAGGGCATTTGCGAAGTTTATAATAAAATAGATTTTTTTATTTATTTCTTAAGTCTAAAATCGGAAAATATGTTCGATAAAAATTTATTTATTTCCTATTTTGTTTAATCTTTATCACCATTAAGCTTTGTGCCACTTCCAAAAATTCAATTTATTTTCGAGATCCGTCTTCATTAAACGCGAGATTGACTTAAAATTTGTATGATGCATTTAAAATATTAAAAACCTAGCAGAAGAATTTTCGTGGATTTCGAGAATATTTCACACCGATTGAAATCTCCTGCGATACGGTGGAAAATCAATGAATGCCATTTTTAGTGACTTCTTTCATTTAAATTACAAGTAAGTGTGCTTTATATTCATCATCTTACTATTTCAACAAATAATTTGTAATACGATGTTTCTATTTTTAAAAAATAATACATGTTGTTCCTCTCCCAAAAAATAATGTGTTCATCTTATGGCTCGGTAGTAATATAATCGCACTATCTAAAGAGAAGGCAGACAACTTTTCATTATTTTATTATTCCATAGCGATTTATTGTTTTCTTTATGAATGATTTAATTTACGATAAAATATTATTATTAAATTATTATTATGATATCATATATAGTATGAAAAAATAGTTTATTGCCAATAAAATTGTCCCGAGAGATTTTAAAAAATAATTATAATTTCCTAATCCAGCCGAAAGTGCATGTATTACCATTGAAAATAACCTGAGGGAATAGAAAAATGCTTAGCCAATGGCCACGAGTCTTCAACCAGCCTCTGACATACTTTGATTTCACAGAATTTTTAATTCAGGCATTTTAAAGACGGAAATAGCCACTCATAAAGTTTTTATATCAAATCGTTTTTTTAAGAAACATTTTTTTATAGATCATCATCTTAAATGGATTTTATTTGGATTTCGGGAAATGCAGACTAATTTGTAATTGGAGCATCTCATTAAAAATAGCAAATGCGTATTTTATTTCGAAAATGCTTAAGAGTTAATTTTAACTTTTCGGTGCTTTTCTTTCATCTTCTTATGTTTAAATCGCAGTCTCTATGATAACAGTATCGCGTTATTCCATACGCGAGTCTGTCGATGTGCTCTCTGTCTAACTTGTGACTTCGTGATTAAAGGTTTTCGCTAAGGTTCTACATCCTCCTCTCTCTCCCTCCCTTTCTCCTCTCTCTCCTCTCTCTCTCCTCTCTCTCTCCTTTCTCCTTTCTCTCCTCTCTCTCTCCTCTCTCTCTCTCCTCTCTCTCCTCTCTCTCTCCTCTCTGTCCTCTCTTTGTCCTCCCTCTGTCCTCCTTCTCTCTCTCCTCTCTTTCTCTCCTCTCTCTCTTTCTCTCTCTCTCCTCTTTCTGTCCTATCTTTCTCTCTTCTCTCTCTCCTCTCTCTCCTCTTTCTCTCTCTCCTCTCTTTCTGTCCTATCTTTCTCTCCTCTCTCTCCTCTTTCTCTCTCTCCTATTTTTCTCTCCTCTCTCTCTCCTCTCTCTCTCCTCTCTCTCTCCTCTCTCTCTCTCCTCTTTCTCTCTCTCCTCTCTCTCTCTCCTCTCTCTCTCTCTCCTCTCTCTCTCCTCTCTCTCTCTCTCTCTCTCTCTCCTCTCTCTCTCCTCTCTGTCCTCTCTTTGTCCTCCCTCTGTCCTCCTTCTCTCTCTCCTCTCTTTCTCTCCTCTCTCTCCTCTTTCTCTCTCCTCTCTTTCTGCCCTATCTTTCTCTCCTCTCTCTCTCCTCTCTCTCTCCTCTCTCTCTCCTCTCTCTCCTCTCTCTCTCCTCTCTCTTCTCTCTCTCCTCTCTCTCTCCTCTCTCTCTCTCCTCTCTCTCTCCCCTCTCTCTCTCCTCTCTCTCTCCTCTTTCTCTCTCTCCTCTCTCTCTTCTCTCTCTCTCTCCTCTCTCTCTCTCTCCTCTCTCTCTCCTCTCTGTCCTCTCTTTGTCCTCCCTCTGTCCTCCTTCTCTCTGTCCTCTCTTTCTCTCCTCTTTCTCTCTCCGTCCTATCTTTCTCCCCTCTCTCTCCTCTCTCCTCTCCTCTCTCTGTCCTCTCTCCTTTCTCTCTCTTCTCTCTGTCCTCGCTCCTCTCTCTTCCTGACTACGGCACCCTTTCATTTTCTCCAAGAGCTCTCCCTCTTCTTGGGAGCCATCTACTGCCAAACTTTTCCAATAGAAACGCTGTTTCCCTTGTTCTCGTAGTTCAGGCGTCCGTGCGCAGGAGTACTCCTCATGCTGTAACAAACCAATCGTCGTGCGGAGCATGAGAAGAGATTGTCCTCGTCATTCCCTGGCCGCCATTGTTTAGACTTTAAGGAACAATGGAACCTCCTTCGTCCACATTCTTTGTCTTCTTCTCTCACGGAAGCCCCATCCAAGATTCTAGATCGAAAGGATAGCGATTCTCAGCCTACTTTAACGGAACCTCAGGCTCTTAAGAAACTGTTTTTAAATTCTGGTTTATGGAATTTCACATGTAACATCCATCCCTTGGTTGCAGAAGCGTAGTTATTATTCAGAAGATTTTTGGCGAATAAAGATATTTAAAAGTTGATTTTGGATTTTTAAAAAACCCTTGCGTGTTTTACCAAGCAAAGTATTGTTATGTAGTAATTATCGCGTTATAGAAGAAAGTTTTTGAGGTATCTATTTTACCACTAATATTTGAAGTTATGGGAAGTTTTATTATTAGCCATTGCAAGTTTATAGAGTCACCATTTTCTCAACTAAACGTAGAAATTAATTTACGCGTTTCTGAGCGTCGTATTTTTTCTGGCGTTTGCGCGCTCTTTTTTCCCTTCGTCAGAGTAAATTATTTTCCGTGGCGACAGAAAAGCCTACGAGGTAATTCTTAGCGATGAAAACTTCTAATCCTCTCACTAAAATGTTCGGACTGATTGCCGAGGAAGAAGGACAGAATTATGCTCCATCTCTTCATTATGACCAGCGAAGACTAGAGGCCCAAATCGTCCGGTGATGAGCCTACGGCTGTCATTACGACATAATGCCAACCCACGTGAAAGACTCTCTGAGGCTTCCTACCCGGGACTATTAAACGGACATTATTTACGTCCTCGTAAACATGTGGTCAGAGGATTTTTACGGGTTCGGATGATTTAAAATCGATTTTTCGTCAAATAAATGAACCGAATATATTATAGGCGCGATTAATGTGGTGCTCGAGGTGGAAGAAAATGTTTGTTTTCTGATGGCGGGGGAAAAAACGATCGATGTCTTGTTTTACAAAAAAGAGAGGAAGATGGAGCTACTCGTATCATTCCGCTTCCCGTGTTCTTGGCCCTCTTTTCTCCTCCCCCCCCTCCCCTAAACCATCCTCCCCCTCTCTCCATCCGACTCCCGGACCAAAACCAGTTATTTAAATTTGAAATGAAATACTCGATAAGTGCCAGTTGCAAGAATCTCTTGTTTTGATGAGTCGCTCGTCTGTAAACAAAACTGGTTCATCTAACGTCTTAGCGGTATCAAATTGATTTTTTGTATTCGATAGGAGCAGAATCTTGTCTTTTTTTGTTTTTCCCAGCAGAGGGGGTTCGTGGTCGTTTATGATACCTTTCCCCGTATAAATCAAACGTAAAAAAATAATGGCCTAAGGTATTTGCGTCGCAGTATTTGTTTTTTGAAATATCGGCAACGTCGCAGCGTTTGGGGTCGCGCACTGCGTTTTATCGGTTTTTGTTCGGTTATTTATTTAGCTCCGTGAGTCGGTAAAATAGTGGATGGAAGATCCGTGCTATTTTTTCATTGGAGGCGACGGCGAGGTACGTAATATACGAACGGTTTCTCATATCGGACCGAAATGATTAATCGATAAGCGTCCTCGAATCGAATACTTTGCGCGGTTATTCGCGTTTGGGTTCGTGGGTGCAATCGACAGAGATGATTAATATTTTTCTCTTCGCCTCCGCACTTTTCCATAGAAAATTTCGATACTATAAACGGAATGCTCGACTTCGACTACTTGGAGGAATGGTCGTAATGCGAATGCAAAGTCGAGATCGTATCGAACAAACATGGACGGATGCATTGGTGGAGCATTTTGTACTCTAGATATATGCCTTGAAGAGCAAAATCCAATTGTTCTTATGTAGCTGTGTCAGGCTCAACCCTGTGGAATTTACTCATAGCTGTATATAGATTCACAAATTAAGATTTTTATTGCCAAAGAAATATTTATGTACTTAATAGTGCATAAAAAGCGATAATCAATTATTTAGTTAATTATTTTGGAGAAAAATTGCTTAAGCATAAACGTTCTCAGCGGTCAGACCTATGAAAAAGGCGCGAATATAAAGGGAAGACAAAAAGATGAAGGGTCGAGACTTTTAAAGCCAAGCAATCAAGCTCTGTATATTTTATGCATCACGCTCAACCTCACTAAGCTCCTTAGTGACGCTATGGTTTCCAAACTATTGTGGAAAAGTTAGTTTGGAACACTTCAGAGTTTTTTAAAAAAGTTTTAAAATTGTCAGAGCTTGAACTTAATAGTAAATAGCAGCAAGAAAAGACCGCTTGATAAACATTAGCAGGTGAGATCTCTTTTGATCCAATTTAAAGATTTAAGTCATCTATATTGTGAAGGACGAGTTGATATCTCAACTTAATGGGCGATATTTAATGCCAAAAGGATAATAAACAAGAGATGTTTTCTTATTAACCGAGATTGAATTAAAATTAGCTTGTCCAAATTCGTCGAAAATGCTCGTAAAAAAGAAGAGAATAGAATGAAATGTCCTCAATTTTAGTTAAAGATACATTATATCTTTCATTATTTTATAGCTAACTTGTACTAAGATATATAAAGTCCGTATTTTTTAAGCGTTCTTTACAAAAAGTAAAGAAAAAACGCCTTATGGTCGGGTCGTGTCCGTCCGTCTGCCTGTCTGTCCATATGTTTCATCTGCGAAACTACTGGGCGAATGTACATGAAATTTGGTATTTAGGACATATAGTCAAAGAAAATAAGAAAATGATATAAGTGGTTTACGTAGCCTAATCAGGAATGCCACTTTACTGGTGACAAAAAATGAACTTTTCTTTATATCTCGTACAAAATCACTTATAACAAAAAAGTTTGGAAACTATTTTGTAGAACTAATCAAATAGGAGATATTTTGTTCGGTACATTTTTAACGGAGGAGTGGCCGTTTTCAAGAAAATCAAACGAGAATGTCGTAATTCTCGTTGAACTGAAAAATTTTCTCGTGTTTTTTTAGTTGTTGACAGCGAAAACATTATTCATAGCCACCGAAGTAAACAGTATCTGCTGTAAATACCTAAGTAATTTAATTTTCTTTCGTGTCCACGCAACATTTGGTAAATGAAGGGAAATGGATTATCTACGACGAAGAAATGAACGTAAATACGTCTATTTTCTTTACGTGCACACAGCGTTTGTAAGTGAAAAGAAATGGGTAATTTACGACGAAGGAATGAACGTGAACATAATGATTATATTATTACTATTCGAGTGAGATATGTTTTAAATAATTGTCGATTATGGTCAGGTCGTGTCCGTCCGTCCGTCTGCATGTTTCATTTCAGAAACTACTGGACGGATGTTGATGAAACTTAATATTTAGGACATAAAGACAAAGAAGCTAAGAAAATAATCTAAATGGTTTACGTGGTCTAATCGGGAGTGCCACTTTACTGGTGACAAAAAATGAACTTTTCTTTATGTTTTGTACAATATCACTTATAACAAAAATGTCCTTAAACAACTTTTTAGGACTAATCAAATAGCCTATGTTTTGTTCAGTACATTTTGATCGAAGAAGTAGCAGATTACAAGAAAATACAACTATAAAGTCGTAAATCACTTTGAACTTGAAAAAATTTCCCGTGTTTTTTAATTGCTGTCAAGGAAAACAATCTTCGTGACAACTGAAGTAAACAATATCTCCTGTAAATATCTAATTAGTTTTTTTCGTCCGCACGCAACATTTGGAAAATGAAGACAAATGGATTATCTACGATGAAGAAATAAACGTAAATACGTCTATTTTTTTACGTATACACAGCGTATTTAAGTGAAAATAAATGGGTAATTTACGACGAAGGAATGAACGTGAACACAATGATTATATTACTGCTATTCAAGTGAGATATGTTTTAAATAATTGTCGATATTTTTTATTAATTTCAGCCGATTATGAAAGAAATCAGTGAATCAAAAATTCGACATTTCCTTGATATCTCTACTGGCATATCATTTTCACTTCTGAGACATATACTAAGCCATTAATATTTATATTTTTTGGCATGATTGTATGAATCGTAAAGAACGCCTCAGTATCGCACGTATGCACGCATGGTGTGTGCATCTTTCCACCCTTGTTTAACATCGTTACGTTGATTGACCAGATATGACGAATGTAACGAAAACTGATGAGAGCCAAATTTAATAATAGCATCCGAGACCCTCCTTATACCAATATGTATATATGCATCGTCTGAAATCATTTAGGAGTTTTTGAGAAGCAACCTATCTCATATAAAAAATGGAGCAATGAAAATTTATTCCACTTTACGCACCTAGCCATTAACGAGGTCGGTGCTCATCCATAGTATGCGTTCTAATCTTATTTAAATGAAAATTCCTCACTAAAAATGATTTAATTTTTGCGATCTTTTTTGTGCAGTCGACTTTCGACAATTGCACCGTCCTCGCCAAACCAGTATCTGGAATATATTATTTTTTAGCAGCTCTCAATGCTAAATTAATGAACCTGCCTGTAGATAAGTTTCGAACCGACCGGCTCCTACATTCTGTATCTTTGAGAGCGAAGATTGAGATAAAGAAAATTTCGATAATTCTTCGTTAAGGAAAATAACCCCTCCTTAGCAACAATTCATAAGTTACGGAGGACTGAGCTCTGACTGATTCCTAAAACCGCACAAGTATGGTACGGGACGAACCCAGGTTGAAAATTCCTACCTCCGCCACGGATTTGAACCCGGGAACGCTGCGTGGAAGGCTAACGCTCTATCCACTACACCACCACAACCCCTGGGCAAATGGAATCGATCTAGGACAAAATCAGTTATAATTCGTTCGGTCAATGCTCGAACACCTCTCCATTTCGATAAATCGGTCCTTCACTTCGGACCGAGAAAATTCCACGAATAAACATGCACGCACGCACAGCAACTGATGGTGTTGATGAGATTTCCGTATAGGCGAGAGAGGGGGGAGGAGAGAGGAAGAGAGAGAGGAAGAGAGAGAGAGAGTCGTAAGAACACAGGGCTTTCGTAATTCGGGTGCCTTCTTCCCGTCATCAACCTTGGTGAGGCCGAAGACTCGAGAACCCGACCTGCCGTCGATCCCTCTCCAATCTTCTCCCTTTCCCACCTCCTCTCTCCCCCACTCCCTCCCTCTCTCCTCCTTCTACTCTCTCTCTCCCTCCCTCCATCTCCTCTCCTTAACTATTTCGTACCGAGATTATCGAAAGGCGGGCAAAGGGAGAGTACGAACAACAAACCAGCATCGCCTTCGGTTAACCGCCACGCGTGCCGAAGATCTTCGGCTCCATCCGGAAATTTAAATAGTCCGACACGCCTCCTTCTTTTCTCTCCAGTTTATTTCCTTCCCTCCTCTTTATCTCTCTCTCTCTCTTCGTCTTTCTCCTCCTTCTCTTCCTCCCTTCCATCCGTGGTCTCCTTTCAAATCCTTCTTGGTCAACTCTTGGTTCAGCGCCACATGCTCCAATTTGCATCCGAAATGGTGGCTGGCTGGTGGAAGCAGCGTCGGGAAGGCGTTTCGGTGGAGTGATGAGGATGGGGTGGAGAAGAAAGGGAGCAGGGTGAGAAATGGGGGTGGGGGAGGGGGAGTGGTTAGGTTGGGATGGAACTGGTAAATTTTGATCCGGAAGATTTTGAACTTCGTAAATCCACTACGTCTTGGTTTAGAAGGCAGTGAGGGGGATTTGATAATGAAAGTCATAGTATTCCGAAGTTTGGGTCGCCCCAGGGTACCGCTTTAAATGCGCGTAGGAAGACGGTCCTTGGTTAAATTTGCTTTTATTCTCAGCTCTTTCGCATATTGGAAAAGTTCGTAAAGCTGATTGAAAGTATGCAGCTGTGGAAGCATTCTCTAAATAGGCCAAATCAATAATATATGTTGCGTACACTTGACTACAATTTACACCAATCAACTTCAAGGTAACTCACATGGCATTGATGTATTTCATATGCAATTATGTATTAATCCATTTCCGTGATGATATGGATGCAAATAAGTATAGATGAGAAAGGCAGTGGCTGCTGATGCATAAGTAACCTCCACTCGTCACTTTAAATTCCATACTTCTATACTGCAAGAATTAAACGGCGAACTTCAAGAATAAAAAATTCAAAAGTGAACTGTTACAGTCACCATGTGGCTTTAATCCAATATACTAGGGGATCCGCAGGATCTTTGCCCTCGCTCAACCCACTTAGGGCTGGGAATAACTTTGAAACGGAAAAATTCTGCTATGACCGGGAATCGAACCCGGGTCTTCCACTTGCCGGGCGGATATTCTACCACTGAACTACCTTAGCAGATTATCTTTCCTATTTCTGAACGCGGGTGTTTTTCTTAGTTGGGTCCGGGCTAGCCAAGCTAGTATCAACCAGCCCCAACGGACTTCCTTCAAGAGAACGTCAAAGAAAATCCCTCCCTCTCAAATGGTGAGATTGCCAAAGCCAGAAATTCGATTCCCGGTCATAGCAGAATTTTTTCTGTTTCAAAGTTATTCCCAAAATTACAGCTTATGCCTTTCTGCATAGTTTCTATTATTCCATCAATCAATCACTTAGGGCTGTTGGGGTGGAATCACATGTTCGATACTATTATCGTATTCATAGTACTCCTGCACTTAATACAGTGGGGATGTAAAATCTGAATTGAATTGAAAACGCTGCTATTGGTAAATGAACCTGGGCCTTGTCTCCTCTCTGAGGCAGCAGTTATAGTAAAAAATACAAACACACAAATAAACAGACAAAGTGCACAGGGATTCTAAAAAAGAGACCGGGCGAACGCAAATTGCCCGCCTCTGGGAGGCTCCCTATACATTACGGAGACATTTTTACTTTCTCCATATACGAAGTATAAAGTATAGAGAAAGTATTGTTTTCATGAAAAAAATCGAATTCGAGATTTCAACGGAAATACATGTTTTAAGGTCCCCTGAACAATTTTGACTTTTCTCGATGATGTTTGTGCGTGTGTCTGTGACCTGGATTTTGTGGGTGCTCAAACTCAATAACTATTAATCAGATCAACATGAAATTTTATATTTGACACTTATGTTAAAGGTAAAAGAACTGATCAGTTTTTTATAAACAGCGCTTAACCGGAAGCGGGTGTTTACTCTTGTCACATCCGTTTTTTACTTTCTGCATATATAGCGAAGGTATTGTATTCATGAAAAAAATCGACTTCGAGATTTCAACGGAAATACATGTTTTGAGGTCCCCTGAACACTTTTTGACCATTTTCTCGATGATGACTGTGTGTGTGTATATGTGATAGCTTTTTGTGGGTGCTCTAACTCAAAAACTATTAATCAAGTCAACGCGAAATTTTATATTTAACATTTTTATAAAAGTCGAAAGAACTGATTAGTTTTTGGTAAAAATCGGTTTACCAGAGGTGGGTGTTTACTCTTGTCACTTATCCGTTATTTTGAATTATTTGCTTTAATATTTGATAAATTTAAAAATGTATTGGAATACAAGTTTTAGGAAATTTAATTTTCTACAACCTTTATTCGAAACATTTTTTCATATAATGCATTGTTTAAGAGATATCGTATATTTGTAGCTGCCACCACCACACCACCTACCGACGACTATTGTTAACAATTGATGCTTAGTTTCGTCTTCATAATGCTCCTTTTTATTTTCTTAATTGTCGGAGCTTTGTGGCTATATCCAATATCAGAAGGCTATGGTTTCAGTGGATTTCTGTTCTTTGTCATGTCTAAAATTTTCTCAGTTTCTTAAAATATTTATTATTATGCAACCTATTTGGAATTTTTGGAAATATTACAGATATAGGGAAAAGTCATGTGGTGGCCACATCAATTTTTTATATTTACTTTAATATTTGATAAATGTATAAAAGTACTCGAATATTAGTTGTAGGAAATTTAATTTTGTACAACCTTTGTTCGAAACATTTTCCCATATTGTTTAAAAGATATTTTAAAACCAATATTTTAGCTGCCACCACCACACCTCCTACCGGCGACTATTGCAAACAATTTAACCTTAGTTACATCTTAGTAATGCTCCTTTTTATTTTCTTAATTGTTGGAGTTTCTGGGCTATATCCAATATCAGAAGTCTATGGTTTGAATGTATTTATATTCTTTCTAGTCTAAATTTTTCTTGCAGTTACTTAAAATATTTATTATCATGTAACCTATCTGTAATTTTTTCAAAATATTACATGTATGGAGAAGGTTATGTGGTGGCCACATCAGATTTTTTATTTGACGTTTTCTTCATCGTTTGATGTTTTCTGTATGTACGCTAAATTTCGTTTTGATTGGATAAGAATAGAAATTAGCGCAATGCGCTAACGAAAATTTCGCAGGAACTTCAAGGGTGGTGTTCTAGAAATACTATAGGCAGTCGACTCTAAGTTTTTTGAACCTCCACTCGAAGGTGGGTGAAAATCAGACAATCGAGACAGCAGTTATTGTAGAACAAACAGACAAACAAACACAGCCAAAATGCACAGGGACTCACCAGGACAGACCTCGCTTCGCGCGACCAATTATTCTTGTAGTGATAAGACAGTTGTTTCATAGATAATTCGTTTATGTTCGATTCTAAAATATTGCAATCCAGCTCAAAACTATTCACAATATATAAATCAGGGGTCTGCAATCTAAGGCCCGCGGGCCACGTGCGGCCCTCGAGAACGCTTTATGCGGCCCGCAAAACTGTAATGAAAAAGTGATCAGGAAAATTTCTCATGGGCAATTTTATATTTTTTGAGTAAAATTATGGTCTCAAAGCCTTTTCTGGTGATGTTTTAACGCTAGTAAATTACGTAGACTTGATTTCGTTCATATGAAATCACAGAATCTCTAGAAAACTTCTGATTTATTCGCTCATCCGGCCCGCCGAGGCTTTCTTGACTCCCAATGCGGCCCTCCGAAACATTCACAACTGCAAATGTGGCCCGCCATGCAGAAAAAGTTGCCGACCCCTGATGTAAATATATAAGATATTTATACAAATTTTAATCAAGTCCGTTAAGAAAGAAATACCTTCTCGAAGGAGCACGAATGATGATGTTCGTAAATATCTGGGAATTTTATCTCATAAACGAGGAAACTTAGCATTATCTCTTTTCAAGATCTAAAGAGATTGTATATCAAAGAGAATTTCTTTTTATTATAACGTAACCGGAAATTGATCGAGCGTTTACAGTAAAAGGAAAATTTAGCATTAAGGATGTGAGGTTCATTCTACTACCGCTGAGATACGTCTAACAAGGGCTGCGTTGTTTTGGAAATGTGCATTTGGTCTGATCAAAGTTTCTGCTGTTATCATCATCATCATAAGTACTCTTCCCCAGAGACAGGCCCTGTATTATTGGTCGAACCCGGTTTTATGCGTTGCCCTGTCTTCCAGAACATTCATTTCTTGATAACTCGATCCTTTTCAAATCGTCTGATAGCTCTGACTCCCTTTCCCTCTTTCGCCTTAAAATGTTCTTTCGTTGACCCTTTCAGCCTCTTTTCAAGAAACTCCCGATCCAGCCTCTCTCTATGACGTGCCTGTAGGTCCTACCTATACGACTTAAGGGACGATGAGACGATGGTCCGAGCAATCGAGAGGGCGAAAACTGGCGAAGAGCCATGGCGACGGCGATGCATCAGATGTGCCGAAAGAATGCGAAGAGGATGTGACGAATATCCTTACAAAGCCATTCACGTCTCGTACCGAGATGAGGAACATATCTCACGGCGTGGAAGAACGCCAGAGTGATCTCCCGTCACAACAAAGGAGTCGAGGGAGGACCTCAACATCCACTGACCCATTTTTTACTTCCCTTGATGCGATTCCTATTCGCGGTGATCCTATACGGTCAGTTGCCTAAGAACTCTTTCTGTCCAGTAAAGATTAAATAATTTGAATACCGAAGAGTAGATCTCTTCCAAGTTGATGGAGGCGTCAATGGAGCCACCGAAAGTTATGGATTTCTTGCCTTAACGCAGAGCTTAATCGTAAGATCCTTATTTGCTTATCGTCTAGGAACATATATATTTAATGTGACTAGAGAGGCTGCATTAGGAAACTTCTGATTTGCTCTGCTCCATTTGCGCATCATGTGCAATCAAGGCATCAAACTAGCGTGTCAGGGGCATCAAAGTAAACTTGCACAACGGCGCAGTGATGCTTCGATTCAACCGGGACACCGAGAAGGTTGGTCGAGGAATAGGTCGAGGAAACACGATATCTCCGGAGGCTTTCAGAAAAATCATTTGAAGAGAAGTATTTGTATTGAGTGATTTTTCCAGCGTCATATTAATGCTTATTATCGGAATAGTTTGGTTGCAAAATCAACTTGAGTTTAAGTCTGTATTATAAACAGCGGATACAAGAATGAAGCAATATGAATAAAAATAATAGGTAAAATAGGCTTAATAAAAATTAAATTTGATCGAGTTAAGTGCAACTTATATTTGCGACTTAAATCTCGAATAAAAAATAATCGAAAAGAAGAATTTGTGATCTGAAAAACGCTTTGTAAATTACGCATTTTTCTCGTTGGCTTCAATATGATAGGATTACGAGAGTAAAATTAAACTGTAGGTTAGGGTGACTAACTTCTCAGGGAGCCAAGGAGGTACTTTTTCAAATATTTGCCAACTATAAGGAGGGACAGATTACAGTGGCTTGTTTGTGGTTATTTATTGATGAGTCAGCCTTAGGTAGATGCAATAGATATCAGATAGCTTGGTGTGACCAGTGAGGGCGTTCCGGACGATTTAAATGACAATTTGGGATATTAATAAATATTTTTTAAAAAGCGGGACACAAGTTGTGGCATTTAACAAGGCGAGACGAGTGAGGAAAGGAGGTCTGTCCCTCCAAGTTTGGGACGGTTGATAACCCTACTTTCTTTAGCCACTGATGATAAGCAAGCTTAGAAAAATCTTCTAAACTATTCGCCATTATGTTCAGAATAATAATAGAAAAATATCGTCCCTTTAAATTAAATTATTTGCCTAAGATCCACTATTTGTGTGGCTCACATGAAGATATTGACAAGTTTCGATATATTAAAATAAAAAAACAGTGTTATTACGAACAAGTTTGTGCGGGGAAAACACCAGAAAATGTTTAAGTAGCGTTTTTGCTCTACTGAAAAGCCCTCTCTTTTATTATAAGGGGAAACCGCATATTTGCCCCATCCTTGTCTTAATTTAAAAAACTCGTGTGATAAAGTGGGGCAATACGGTGATTCAGAAGGAATTTATCCCGAGCGATAACGTACGGTTTGAATTCTTCCGTAATAACGAATCGTTTTTCCTTGCTCTCCGTGCTTCTGAAAATCTGCCCATTCTGGACTTCACTCCTTTTGGAATGATGGTAGACAAAATTCTACGGAAGATTCGAGGATTCGCTGCTAGTTTCTTCGATTCTTTTGTACATTTGCAAAATATCCTCCTCGACCGATTCCTTTTTAATATGCTTATAAACCAACAAACATGAATATAAAATAATCATTATAAAACTATTATTTATAAAATTAAAAGTTTTATCGGCTCAAGTGTCGCGTGTTCCTCGAAGAAACTCGGCGAAAACTTTCCCCAACATCAAGAAAGTTCTCGAGTCTTTACTCGGGCCACCAAAACCAAAAATTATTCTCCATTTTTTTGTTTTTACAACGAAACCTTCCTCGTACTAAAACAAGTGATCGGAAGAATAAAAAATAAACACCCGAAAAGCGGCAACGCCGTGCCATGAATGCGTTTCCGCTGTGACTTGAGGTAAAACGTTGAATGAACAATGGCAGTCGGTATGGTGATGTGGGCGTTGTTGCCGCTTGCGGAGGAGGCCACGCTCCTTCCCAAGAATGACACAAGTCTCTCTTATCTCTCTCTTTCCCTCTTCTTCTTTCGCCTTGCTTTGACCTAGAGAAGAGAGAGAAAAGAGGATTGTGCGTGTGTGTCCTGTGTGGAGTCCCTCGGGCATTGCCAAAGGGCTGTGTCACCACCTCCCACGACCGCTCCTTTTTCCTCTCCCCTCGCTCTCCGTTGGTGACGGCGGATGGAAAAAAAGAAGGGGAGGCAGCGTGATGAATGGACGGGCGTATGAGTGGGAGAGTCGCGTGAAGCGGCTAAGAAGGCGCCGACACATCACCGCCAAAGGCTTATGGTGTGATCGCTTGTTTGGAGGTTTTTGTGTGTCGGTCATAATTTTTTTTCAATCCTGGCGGATTGCATAACAAGTCATTTTCTTTTTTTCGCAGTCCTGCCTCGCTGAGTTTACGTATTCGATGAGTGGCCACTGAGGCTGGCTTCTTTTGCATATGAAATGCAAACAATTATTTTATAGCTACAAGAATTATCTGTCGTTATCAATTGATGTATGTGTCAGTTTTTAACCCTAGGCCGTTGAGGTATTTTACCTCTCGGTATTCTGTTGGTGCATCTCACACAATCTGTCCCATACAAGGTCCTCTTTGTCTTCTCGTAACCATCACGTTTATTTTAAACTATGTAGGTCTTCCATATCCACTACAGAATAGTTGAGCTCGCCTTATAGATGAAAACAAATTGATGAATAAGCAGTTTAAGAAATTGAAAAGTAAGTACTTGTCTTAGGTATCCTCAATAGCCATAGCAAGGTTATGCAAAATCATTAGATTCTAAAAAGTTAAAAATAAACTTTCGGCGAGTCACCACTGAAGACGGCTGCATTGTAGCCGAAATGCGCATCTGCGTACTCAAAACTTTGCTATGGTTATTGGAGATAGCTAAATATTTACTTTAAAATTTTACTTAATATATAAGGGAAAGTATTGTTTTCATGAAAAACTAAATTTCAAGATTTCAACGGAAATACACATTCTGAGGTCCCCTGACCACGTTATGACCATTTTCTTGAATGTCTGTGTGTATGCGATAGAAATTTTGTGAGTCCTCTAACTAAAAAACTAATAATCAGATCAACGCAAAATTTTATATTTGGCAGTTTTGTTAAAGACACAAGAGTTTTTGATTAAAATTGGTCAACCGAAAGTGGGGGATTACTGCAGTCATTTATCCGTTTTTACTTTCTCCATACTCAGTATATGGGAAAAATAGCTTCGAGATTTCAACGGAAATATACGTTTTGAGGCCCCCTGAACACGTTTTGACCATTTTCTCGAAGATGTCTGTGTGTATGTGATAGCTTTTTGTGGGTGCTCTAACTCAAAAACTATTAATCAAGTCAACGCGAAATTTTATATTTTAACATTTTTGTAAAAGTCAAAAGAACTGATTAGTTTTTGGTAAAAATCGATCCACCAGAAGTGGGTGTATACTCTTGTCACTTATCCGTTATTTTGAAATATTTGCTTTAATGTTTGATAAATGAAAAATGCATTGAGATAAAAGTAGTAGGAAATTAAATTTTCTATAACCTTTGTTTGAAACATGTTTCCATATTATGCATTGTTTAAGAGATATCTTATATTTTGTAGCTGCCACCACCACGCCACCTACCGACGACTATTGTTAACAATTGATGCTTAGTTACGTCTTAGCACCTTTTCCTTTTCTTAATTGTTGGAATATCAGAAGGCTATGGTTTGAGTTTATGTTCTTTATAGTATCAAAATTTTTCTCGTAGTTTCTTAAAATATTTATTATTATGCAACCTATTTGGAATTTTTAGAAATATAACAGATTTGGGGAAAGTCATGTGGTGGCCTCATCAATTTTTTATATTTGTTTTAAAATTTGATATATGTAAAAAAGTATAAGAATAAAAGTTGTAGGAAATTTAATTTTCTACAATCTTTCCATGTAATGCATTGTTTCAGAGATAATCGTAAAAACTATATTTTTTTAGCTGCCACCACAACAACACTTACCGGCAGCTATTGTAAACACTTTACACTTACTTACGTCTTACAATTAGTAACGCTCCTTTTTATATTCTTAATTGTTGGAGTTTCTTGACTATATCCAGTGTCAGAAGGCTATGGTTTGAGTTTCTTTCTGTTCTTTGTAAAATCTTTAAATAGTTGACGCAGTTCCTTAAAATATTTATTTTCATTTCACCTATTTGTAATTTTTGGAGATATCACAGGTATGGAGAAAGTCATGTGGTGTCCACATCAGATTTTTTGATATCGAAGTTCTTATTCTTTAATTTATTCGATATATCTTTTCTCTACTCAAGGTTTTGTCTCATTCCTAACACCCTCCCTTATATGACTTCTTCCACCAAACCGCGATCCCTAAAAAACTGACCCGTCGATTTTCTTCTCCTGCCGAGTTTTAAACATCCTCATTCGTAAAATATAGGCATCATTTCGGAGACGTTTGTTCATTATCCTTTGAATGAAGTGTTTGAGTTACGACGCACGGATATCTTTGACGCACGTGAGACGTTCCGAATATTGCTCTATTCATCAAGGCGGAATGGTTAATTAGCACGTACGCGATGGTGTAGAAAAGTGGTATTCATAACTGCCGCCAGCGGATTGCCATTCGAACCCGTGCAGGAATTTCATTTGCTCCTTTGCCTCCCATTTCCTCGAAGCGCGCGCGTCCTGAAGAATGGGTTTTCAATGTGTTCATAATACAAAGCAGAGATTAAAAGTTTTCAATTGAGATGTCGCCAAAAGATGTGCACGTAACATGCTTTTATTTTTGTCTTTTTGTGCTTTTAGTGGTAATTTATTCTTCACAAACAAACACAGACCCTGTACCGATTTAAATCGCGATGATTCTTTTCACGCAAAATTCGGAGGAAAACCAGCCTTACTCCGAAATTTAATGGAAATATTCTTAATATTACGGTGGTTACAATAAAAAAATTAAAATTCTGAATGGCCTTTGCTGGGAAATTTACTAGTTTCAATTTATAGAATCTTTTCCTAATATCTGAGTAAACTAGTAAAGTGCCAATATATGAACTTGAAACTATTTTCGTCAATTGCAGACGGCGGGATATTTTTACTTTCTCCATACGTACTCATAGTTAATTCTGTTATAGTCTCAAGCAGCAGCAAATAAAAAAATATGTATTTATTATGTGTAGCTGCTTGAGACTCATAAAATTAACTGGAACTGTTCATATCTCAACATGAAAACCTCACACGGAAAATCGTTCCAAGGCAACAAAAAAAGCATCGAATACAAAACCGTTGACGATGCAGTCCACCATTGATGCATTATTCTGGCCTTGCTCGATCCTTGAAATATCTAACGCTTTGACCTGAATCACCGTATTTGTAAACATGAGATGTAAGATGTACTAAGGTCCGTATACGGGGTCAGAGGTTCTCTATAGACTGGGCAGATAAAAACCGAATCGATACGAGGTCGGGTTGATTAGGAAGTTTGAAGGATGACGGCGCATCGTCTTTTAATCGGCTTAGAGAGCGGACTTCGGCGAGGGCAGCCATAGATTGGGCGAAGTTAACTACCGACGGTAAAAGTTTTACGCGACGCAACGTGGAACCGGCGTCCGAGACGCGCTAAAGCCTGAGCGTGTCATGAAGCTGAAACCGTGGCTTAAATGGGGTTTTACTCATCGCAACCCGAAGGTCTGAGTATTTAAGCGATTTAGTTGCTCCGAAATACACCGTGCCTATAAACCGAGCGTCGTAAAACATCACGAAAATGTCGATCGCGCCATCTCTATTTGTTGTCGCTTCTTCAAATAAAAAAGAAGAAAGGAAAAGAGAGAAAATGACCGTCTGCCTGCTTTCCGAGATCTCTTTTCCTTCCAACAACCACCTACGAGGATCAATTAGAACGGAGGGGCGTTGAAAACGTTTCTAGGGCAACGGAGTAAATTCGCTCCCCTTTTACATAGGTCGTGTGAAGCGCCATTGTCACGTGCGCGGCAGACTCGTAAAGCATAGTGGATACGATGGAAAGCCGACGCCCATGCCATTCCATCCGTTGAAGGCACGTTTTGGTTTTTTCCCGAGCGCCTAGCAATTTCCTCTTCTCCGTCGTCTGTCTGTCTTTCCGAGTTCTGTTTGACCGTTTGAGCACCTCTCGTCTCGATCAGTCATTTCGCCCCCGCCCCGAAACCCTTACCTTCTCAACCCTTCGGTTTGTCGCCCGTAAGATTCGTGATTTCCCAATTCATGAGGTCGTCTGCATCGGAAAAGTAACGTTGATTGCGTGTACGGCCGCGCGTGGGCGTGTATTGGTGGGTCTGGATTTAAAGGGGATTTCGGAATGATTGGATTATTCGAGGAGGGCAATCGGTTTTTATGTTGTTTTTATTTGCTCGGCTGGCATCGATAGAAATAGAGTTTATCTATTTTCTCTTTCTAATTGAACGTGGCCATAATGTCGCGGGTTGTTAGCTCAACAATTTCGATTCAGTTTAAGTTCGTTTCTTTAGGCTGGTTTCCAAAGGAAACGGCCTTGTGAGATAGTCGTATATGTGTGTTTGTGTGTCCCTCACTAACAACTTTTGCATCAGTGGACCGACCGATTTTCATGAAACTTGGGTATGAGGCTCGTGCTGCCAGGACCCACCTCTGTATTTTATTTGGCGAGATTGAAGTTCCGGGTTCGATTCCAGGAACATTTTTTCCCTATTTGTTTTAGATAGGAAATCTCAAATCCATCGTGCAGAGATGTTTTCTTTAATACTTAAAAATATCTTGAAATTAAGATATCGGAGCGAGGTTTGTACTGTTCTAAGGGTAAAAAGAATGTACATTTTAATTCTTATCACAGAATTTCGATATTTGATCGTATTTTCTTGAATTTCTATTAAAACATCGTTTTTGCCTTTTAAATCGCATTTTATCGGATTGTTGTCATGGAGACGATGATTTCCGAACTCGGCTTGAGCATAGACGAGTGAACAAAATGAGGCTTTTTCTTTTCCACTCGACTACCCTTCAGCAATGAACAGTAAAATTTATTAAATTCGTTTATTTAAAAAGACACGCAAAGTATAATGTCAGAAAGAGATTTTGACATTGCTTATAGTATTTTAAACCTGATAATGCTCTATTAATTTGTTTTCCAATGTTTCTCTATCATTGTTAAACTATGAATTACAAATGGTATTTAAGGTATGAGAATTCCTTGGAATGACTAACACTTACTGAAACATTTCCTGTCACTATAAATAATCAGTTCGGGGCGTCAACTTTGGGAAACCAGCCTGCATTAGTCCTGGTTTGGACTTTTTGTTAATTTCTCCATACGTAGTAGTAAAAAAATCGATTTCGAAATTTCAACGGAAATATACGTTTTGAGCTACCCTGAACACGTTTTGACTATTTTGTCGATGATATCTGTGTGTGTATGTTATGTAATAGAAATTTTGTGGGCGCTGTAACTCAAAAACTATTAATCAGGTCAACGCGAAATTTTATATTTGACAATTTTGCTTAAGTGTTGATTAGTTTTATGGTTAAAATCGGTCAGTCGGAAGTTGGTGTTTACTCTTGCCACATCTGTTTTTTTATATTTTCGTTAATATTTGATGAATGTTAAAATCGGTCAGTCGGAAGTGGGTGTTTACTCTTGTCACGTTTCTTTATATTTGCTTTAATATTTGATGAATGTAAAAAGTATTGAAATAAATTTTGTAGGAATTTTAATTTTCTACAACCTTTGTTCAAAACATTTTCCCATACAATGCATTATTTAAGAGATATTTTTAAAACTGAATTATTTAGCTGCCACCAACAGACGACTATTGTTAACAATTGACGCTTAGTTACATCTTAGTAACGCTCCTTTTTATTTTCTTAATTGTTGGGGCTTTGTGGCAATATCCAATATCAGAAGGCTACGGTTTGTTTTTATTTCTGCTCTTTGTAAGGTCTTTGAATTTTTCACGCAGTTCCTTAAAATATTTTTTATCATTTAACCTTTTCGGAATTTTTAAAAATATTAAAGATGTGGAGAAAGTCATGCGGTGGCCGGATAATATTTTTTATCTTCTTTACATGATTCCTTTCATTAAATCTGCGAGTCATTTATCTTAATTCTCAATTCATTCTTTACTATTGCTTTCGCTCGATTAGAACGGCGGTCGAATATATTTGGGTCTGAGTGCTATATTGTTATACATAATATTATAAAAAAATCTTCCTTTCTCTTCTTTTTTCGAGTTTCCGATTATTTATCCATTCAATGATATTTTTTCACCGAGGCAATTCGCCACTACTAGCTCATTCCATTCTCATCTCTATATCCCTACCAGTTAAAAAAATCTTTAGTTTCGCAGCTTCGTGAGACCTATTCGAACAATTGATTTTTATGATAGCTACTTCGGCTGCGATCTATAGATCTTGATTTGCATATGTATCATGTAGGGTGATATAAGAATTGGAAGTATTATTTTTTTCAATATAGGACGATTCCTTCTTTCTGTCTATGACGTGTCTACCAGGTTATCCGCTAGCGTCGGAATTGATAATGATGATATTTTTCAAAGAAGGGTATCTGCATTGCCAACAGGTGAAACTTTATAATGTTGTAGTCTAAATATAAAATTGGTGCAACCACTTGTGGAAACTGGCACCACTTAGAACGCTGTTTTAAAATATTGTGGCTATCGGGATTAGAAAAAATGAACAAGCCTTCTTAATTTTGTGTTATTATCAGACATTGTGCGACGTATTTTTGCACGTGAAATTTCCTATCCGATTGGCAAGCGACTTCTTGAAATGTCAAGGAATTCAGCGGAGAGGGAGCCATAAAAGATGCTCAGCGTACACGCTCGCCTTTCAATTTTATATTTCGGGAGAGGAAAAAAGAAGGCTCGCTCGCGGTTCAGATGTTGAAAGTTCCTCGCGGATTCATTACAAGGTAATCCTGCCGTTATTTTTTTTTCAACCTGCCTTGATACGTCCACGCAAATGGTCCAACATGCAAAAAAAAATGCGAAAGCACTAGACAACGGAAGGTCCGAAGAAAGCGTTGCCTAATCGATAAATATGTATGATCGTCTCTCTCTCTCTCTCACGGAACACAACGAATTTATGGCGGACCTTATTTTATTTTATTTTTAACATGTGGGTCGCGGTGGCTTTTCCGACCTCATTCGATATATCGATCCCTCGCACCGGGTTTTCTCTTCGAAGGGTAATTTTCTCCCCACACTTCTCTATGGCGCGGTCAGAGAAAAACACTCTGGTGGAAATTACTCTGGTCTCACCTGCTTATATTTGGAAGGAATACGAAAAGCGAAGGAGACTAATTCATGGGTGTTATGATTCCGTGATGGAGAGAGTGTTTTTTTAGTTCATTTTTAACGCGTGGGTACGTAGAAAATTGCCCGTGAAATCCTTTCAATCTTCGCTTCCGTTCCTCGAGTGGGCACTAAGCTGAGCGGCAGGTGAAGGCTGGGGACTGTGGGCTTTTTAATTGCTCCGAAAAGTGGGACACTCCTGAATTTAGGTGGAGTGTAGGAGGAGAATAAAGGAAAGTGGCCCCGAGCGGAAATTAAATTAAAGTAATCGCTAACGCATTCTAATCATTGTTAACGTGGCTGCAATACCAATGAACCTTTATGTAAATTAACTCGTATTTCGAATTTACCCCAAGAAAGAAAATCAATCATAGTTTTCATAAACATTCTTTTGCCAAACATCGACTAAGGATTCACTGTTATATGTATGACACATTTCAGCGGGAAGATTTCAAACTTCCATCACCGATATGATGTTTCCAATTATCAATGAAATCAATGAAACAAAGTTTATAGAGAATAATCGGTTCTGTGGCACGCCGTACGCACTTGGTGACGCGTCCAATTCTTCCGGATCAGAAGTCCACGAGACGTCGTGTCTCAACTTCTCGTCTTTTGTCGCAGATTTTCCTTTTCCTTCGCCTTTTACTTCTTCTCGATTCAAACTCGTGGCCGGAACAAGAAAGAAGGCGGCCCACGACGAACAATTCTGTGAAGCCATGGTGGAAAGAAGTTATTCAACGGAGTACGGAAAAGGCAGTTATAAATTGAAGAAATGTGATTTTCTGAAAAAGATGAAAAAGTTATTGCAAAGCAATGCGAGGAAGAGCTCAAGAAATGGCTCTCTACTGAACCCGAGCGACGGAGAGGTATTCATTCACCCAAGTTGTTATTTTACGCGGCGTCAACTCCGCGATTCATAGAATAAAGTTGACTGTCGTTCCTTGATCTATTTCTGTTTCCAGCAAAATGAACTAGCAACTCAGTTGTCTAACTTTGTTTATTACGTTCGGAAAATCAAAATTCGGGATATATTTTTCATCGACAAAAACGGTATGATTACCTACTACTACCTAGTTAACCGTGTCTTGGTTACATATGCTTGTTTACTCTAATGCGTTTACTTTGAAGTGCAGCTTATTTTAATAGTATACAGGTTTTCCGGTTTATCGTGATTTTGGTTTAATAAATTCAATTGTTAAATGAGAGATTTACTACGCACAGATAAGTTTTTATCTTTAACGAAACGTTCAGACTCTCGGGCTTTTTTAAGGCTCTTACTTGTTGCTGCTTAAATATTATGAAAAGGCATGGTTTTTATTGGCATCAAAGGCTATTTTTTCATCATTTGGAAAATTTTAACGCCTAATGTTGTTCAATTTATCCATCTAAATCGATAGATCGATAACTGCAGCGAAGAGCTAAACGGAAACGAGGTGAAAATGTTCAAGATTAGGATATCGAAGTGAGATAAGGCTTGATACAAACATTTGTCTCGCGGTTAAGTAGGGAATGCGACTGTAAAGAACGGCAAAGGACTTATCGATGAATTCGTTCCCTTAAAGAAGAGTTCCTTTTGACCCTCTTCACTCATATCTGTCGCTGCATCGACTTCACGATGTCGCAGAATTTGTCGAGAAAAAGTTTCAATTCGAATAGTCTCAATCGGGGATCGAGAGACGGGGTATGAAACATTAAATTGAAATCTAGACATGATGTCGATTTCTTATAAGTACCATTTGAAATTTATCGTAGATTTAACAGAGCAGCTGTAATGTGATGCAAGCTAGTGTATCACAGTGCCCAGTTACGGAAACGTGACTTAGACATTAAAAAACCTTCATAACAACCAACTATTGAGATCGTCTTTTGGCAGAATATAAATTTTAGAATAAGTACTTAAGTATCAAAAATTGAAAATTTATGTATGAACTTGTCTTATATATATACGATTGCCGTAATAAGGTTATAAAAAAAACTAGATGTGCATTTCGGCTACAAAGCAGACGTCTTCAATGGTATTTAGAAACTAATGCCGGTGAATCACCACTGATGCGGGCTGCTTTGTAGTCGAAATGCATATCTGTTTTTATAACCTTATTATGGCAATTGGAGACACCTAATACAGGTACCTACTGAATTTTTCAATTTTTTTTAAACTTCGTGTTTATTCTTGAAATCATCAAATGGACGGTAACAGCCAAATTTTCGCTTATTTCACGAGACATATCATCATAAACTTTTCTTCCGAGTTACCTTGAAGATCACCGAAAAGATTTGAGGAGGAAATTCTTTCCACGGCAGGATAGCTACTGTTATATATATATATATATATATATATATATATATATATATATATATATATATATATATAAATATATATATATATATATATATATATATATATATATTAACTAAAGGAAAAGAAAAGGTAGTGATGAGGGTGGCAACAAGGTGTTGAGGGAAGCCCAGCGGACACTCACCAAGTTGATATATATATATACCTTGGACAAAGAGATTGGAAAACAAGAGAAGAAAATCAGAAAACCATGGATCACGAAGGAAATGCTGGAGAAAATGGATGAAAGACGAAAATGGAAAAACGTTAATAGTGAAGAAGGTAGAGCCAACTATAGGCGTATAAACAATGAGTTGAGAAGGGTAACAGATAAAGCTAGAGAAAATTGGATAAAAGTAAAATGTGATGAAACAGAACAAATGGAGAAGTTAGGACGGTACGATATGATGTACGCTAGGGCACTGGAATTAGAAGATAAGAAGTCTAATGGAATTCGTGGTAAAGGTATTATGAATACGGATGGGAAGATAGTCTCAGAAACAAAGGATGTAGCACAGGTATGGGAAGAATACATTAAGGAATTATACAGCAAACAGGCAGGAGCGGCAAAAATAGAACTGGAAAATGAGGAAAACATTGAAGAAGACAACTTAGGACCAAGTATTATGGAGAGCGAAGTAGAAAAGGCGATAGTGGAACTAAAGAAGGGGAAAGCCACGGGCAGCGATGGAATACCGGCTGAGGATCAAAAGGACTAAAAGCGAAATTAATTAATAAGATTTACGACACGGGAGAGTGGCCTCAGGATTTCCTAGAAGTAACAATGATCCCTCTAAAGAAGAAGCCAAAGGCAATGCAGTGTAAAGATTACAGAACTATAAGCCTTCTGTCACACACATCGAAGATCATCACGAGGATTCTTAATAAAAGGCTGGAGAAAAAGGCAGAAGAAATAATAGGGGAAGATCAATTCGGCTTCAGAAAAGGACGAGGAACTAGAGATGCTATAGGAGTAGTTAGAATCATATCAGAAAGGGCAATAGAATACAGTCAAGATATCTGCGCATGTTTCGTAGACTGGCAGAAGGCCTTTGATAGAGTAAATTGGGTAAAGTTGATGAAGATATTAAAGGATATAGGTGTAGACTGGAAAGACAGGAGACTGATTAGGAATCTATATGAGAATCAAGTTGTAAAGATCAGGTTTGAGAATGTGGACACCTGCGGAATAAATATCGGTAGAGGAGTGAGACAAGGCTGCTGCCTATCGCCAACCCTATTCAATATATATGGAGAAAGTCTAATGCGAGAAGCTTTAGAAGGCACAGGGGATTTCAAAATTGGAGGAAGGATTATAAGAACAGTAAAATACGCAGATGATCAAGTACTTCTAGCAAGAAAGGAAGAGGAGCTACAAAAAATGATAAATAGACTAGTGATAACAGGTAGAAAATACGGTATGGAAATAAATACAGAAAAATCCAAGGTCATTTGAATATCAGGCAAAGAAGAAAATCTGAACATAAGTATTGGAGGAAAGCCTTTAGATCAAGTTTCAGACTATAAATACCTTGGAAGCATCATAACAAGAGAAGCGAAATGTACGAATGAGATCAGGACTAGAGTAGGAAAAGTAAAAGCGGCTTTTAGAAGATACAAACACCTACTTACGGGGAATATAAGGGAAGATATCCGCAAGAAGTTGATAAAATGCTACGTATGGAGTATAGCATTGTATGGGGCAGAAACATGGACGCTAAGGAAAAATGACATCAAATACTTGGAAAGCTTTGAAATGTGGACTTGGAGGAGAATGCTAAAGATAAAATGGACAAATAGGATGAAAAACGATGAAGTGCTACGAAGAATAGGAGAGAAGCGAATGATTATACAGACTATCAGAAAGAGGAAGGCTAACTGGGTTGGACATTACCTGAGGAGAGAGAGTATGATTAAAGACGTGTTAGAAGGAAAACTAGATGGGAAAAGGGAAAGAGGTAGGAAAAGGTTTCAGCTGATAGACGATTTGAAAGGGAAAGAGAGTTATCAAGATATAAAGAGTACAGCGGAAAATAGGAGTATATGGAGAACCAGGTTTAACCAAGAATAATCACGGACCTGTCTACGGGCAGACTACCTATGATGATATATATATATATATATATATATATATATATATATATATATATATATATACACACACACACACGCACATATGGGTCTAAAAACATGAGCGATCTTATCAGGGATGATGCGGACGTTGACGGGTACCGTTATAAATGCAATCGGTGACTCGAGATTGGAATGGCACCGGAGTGTTTTTGCGGGTCGGCGGAGATTAAGTGGCCAAAAGAGAATGCTAATGCGGCTCGTTTGAGGAGAATAGATGGAAAGCGGCCGAGCGAAACGGACGCGTCGGAGATGGATTGGGTGATTCAATGAATAAGTCGAACCGGAAAGGCGGCGACAAGTTGAGTGAAAAGCGATAGCTATTGGGAGGGCATCGTTAAGGGCGGGAAGAGGGCCGTTATCTACAGCGGTACGAGGCAGAGGGAAATGATACCGGTTCAATTTGCACATTTTGGCAAATCGGGTTTTATAATAAAAAATTTCGTTACTTAGTTTTTTGCTTATTAAAGAAAAGGTAAGGCACACGAACATCGAGAATTTTTCCGAACGAACGTTTTCCATTTCCATTTATTCTCCCACGTGTCCATATAGCGGCCCATGGCAACAGCGGTCATTTTATAAACAGACAAATGAGGCTTTTTTCATTAACATTAATCAATTGGTGTAATAATGATACTAATTGATAAGAATATGCATATCTCTTAATCCCTGAGGGTTTACTTGATATATCCAAAGATATTTTTAGTGCATGTTTCAAATTTGACGAATTCTTATTAATTGTATACTTCCGAGAAGCGGTTTCTATAAAATAAACGGTTCTTTGTTGCGGCATCGCAACACTTCCTGTGCGATTAATAGTATCATCGGTATTATTTATCTTGCTAGTTAAAAATGTCGTAAATATATAAATTGCGTACTGAGTTAATAGGACGATTTTCATACCGTAGTCACTACTTAAATTATCGACATTTTTGTCCACATTTTATCTACCCTGAGTAATTCATGTAACCGTAAAAATTATTTTTCATTTTGCGAGAAATATAGCAATGAGACCGAGTATACGGCGGTGTTTCGAAAGGCGAATTTGTTTTATTATTCAAAATAATTTATGTTGATTAATATTAGGGGGAAGGCTTGCATATTTTTTCATGTATTCTCTATAAATATATAAATTAATCAATAGTTAATGCAGATATGATAAACGTGCATTTGGTTGGAATGTGCGACGCACAATATACATATAAATGTTATATATAATTTACATATAAATGTTATATATACCATCATCAGCAGCCCTTTTCAATCCATTGACGGATGAAGGTCTCCCCTAGGCTCTTCCAGTTTTCCCTATCAGTTGTCTCCCTCCTCCAAGTTCTCCCTAAGAACTTCACAAGCTCTCTGTCCCGTCTGTCTTTCGGTCTTCTTTTCGGTCTCTTGATGTTTCTTGGGATCCATTCTATGACACTAGACGTCCAACGCCGGTCATTTATTCTAGCAATATGACCCGCCTACTGCCATTTAAGCGCCCTCTATCTTCTAATTACGTCAAAGACTCCCATCTTTTTTCTTACCTAGTCGTACCTTCTTGCGATCTCTTCGGGTGAATCCCAGCATACATCTCTCCATGTTCTTGTTGTTGAAAATCAAGCATTATTGTGTTATTATGTAAAATTGCTTGGGCAAAGTAAAAAATTAACAAAGCAATGTCATCGCAGTCATATTTGTGGCCAACTTGCGTATTCCAGCGCATAACCCGATATTCCAAATGGCTCCGTATTGCAGTCCATCAAGCCAGCGGACACTTCACCACGCAGTTCAAACAATGTCACTAATGGAAACCGAGCTTCCGGGTCTGGGCAGTGACGCTTCTGTCTATTGCGTCAGCGGTACACAAAAGGAGCATTAATTAATCAGTCATTCTCTTGGCGCTAACCTCGCCCAAGCCTACTCTAATGACACACTCGCATCGCGGGACGAAAATTTCATCTCATTGGTTAACCCCGTGCCCGAATTCTCTCTTTGCATGCCTCCACTCGGCCAATGGCGGTATACCTCCCGGCATTCCCTCCTTTCCCTCACGCACACTCGTTGCACGTGGCACGGTCCGACGACCGTTGATAAATTAATAGACGTCGTGTGCGCGTCTAAGTTGGAAGTTTGTGGCGGCGCGAGGATCGTTTGAGTGTGTTTGTGTGTTCAGCAGGCGTGTAACGCCCCTTCTCCAAACTCCAAACCACCGCGCGCTCATATATCTAATAGTTGTCGTGGATACATTTGAAGGAATGAGGACTGTTGGCTTTCGCGGGCGGAGTCCCCTGAGTATTGTTGCAGCGAATGGCACTGGATCGACGAGTGGGCGTAAGGGAATTAATTACGATGTGGAAATCCCGGAAACGAGCTCCAACCGTGCGGTTTCGTAATAATGGAGGTTTTCCCCAAGGAATGTTATTTTTTATGCATTGGTCGTTGAATCGGTATGTCATTCCGGCATTAAATATCTTTTGTATGATTTTTATTTTCTACTGGGACGAATAACTGATTTAATATGCCAGTATTCGATTGTAATTGAGCATTAAGTGGCTGCTTAAAATTGCTCCTCTCCCGTGGCTAAGTAAAAATTTGTTTAATTGACATATTTTATAATGCGGCTTCTTATTCATCTATAGTATTCTTCAAACTGGTCAAACAACAGGTTGCCGCGCCGAATGTTACGCACATTTTATATCTCCTGCAATCAGTAGTACATCAAAGGAGAGGGCTTAAGCTTTTATGGTGCGTGTAGTACGGACAAAATATATTTTTAAATATTAAAGAGCTAAGTAAATTTAATTTTTCTTTTTTATTTTTCTTTCTGTTTCAGTGAAATTAATAGTAATACTTACTGTGTCTTTATGAGAAACCATAACAGCTGTCCTCCTTGGGAAACTACTGGACCCAAACCTACCAGCAATTAGTATTTCTCCACCTGTAATTCAGCATTTTTAGTTAGAATTATTATATTAAGCAATTATCCTATATGTATTTCCATGCAGATAATTGCTTTCGGTATGAAAGAATCACAAATATTTAAAAAATGAACTACATATTTAGTGAGATTAACATATGTATGGCCTACTGATTTCAAACGAACAATTTGACTATTTTTAATTTTTTATTCCTGCAGCATACAGGCTTCGTTAAAATTTTTAGCAGGTAATTGGCTGTGTTTTTTGAATGAATACCCCTGTATTTACCGTTTATTACTGCTCATTTGAAAATTTATTCAGTCAACAATTTGCTTTGTTCCGTAATGTTTGCGGAAGAGTCGCGCATGTTTGTTAATCCGCTCCGTGGCAACCTTGTCTTTGTCTCACGTTCTTTACATCTTTGTTTCCAAGTCGCTGTCCGAATAGCTCGAGTGTTGTGGCGTCCCTTTCAAATGGCGGGAGATACTACGCAAGGGACGGAGGAAGATTAAATGCAATATGTAATAGGTTTTTTTGACTAGGACATCTCCGAGGTCGAGAAAATTTTCCATTTGTACTCCGAAACACGACTAACAAATATTAATTCACTATAGCAGGGGTAGGGAAACTACGGCCCGAGAGCCGCACGCAGCCCAAGAGCGCATATTAAGCGGTCCGCAAATGAAAAAACAAACCGTACAATTTAACACATTAATTCACATTCTTTGTTGAAATTATGATAACTACAGCTTTAATATTGAAAACCCTAAAAACCTTATTAAAATATTATCGAATCTTTTTTGTCTTACCCAGCAAAAACTGTAGCACCTTTGCCTCGCATAGAGCTTTCTAAAAATACTACTGAGTATGTTAGCTTCTGCAGCCATATAATGTTTGTTAGCAGATCGGTTACATGAAAAGGACGTTCAACAAAAACAGTGCGATTTCGTTGAGAAGTTCAATGATTCTCGAGAGAACCTTACTTAGTGACAGCCACCTCACTTGTGTGTACAGCAGTAGTGCCGTGTTCTAAATCACAATTTTCTCACAAAGGATTTTAAATAATCTGGAATTAGGCTCCTAGCTTTTTCGAAATTCACAACGTTAACTTCTTCATCCTAAACAAATTTCAGTGATTGTGGCATTAATTTCAGAGCAAGTCCCTTCCAGTTGATAAATTAGAACACAATTAGTGAAAATATGTTCACGCTTATTGCACACCAGCACTGTGTATTATTTGATTGCCGTATTCTATTTGTTTCCGCCTTCTGTCGCAGATTTTCGGACAGAAATCCAGCATAGTGCTCCACAACTGGTTTTCCGAGGCATACTTGAAACTGAATGAAATAGTGGTGGTAACGGTATAGGTTCCTTGTGGGCTTTTAACAAAGAGCTAAGAACAACTCCTCTGCGATGATTTTAGAGCTGTTGAAGCCAATATAAGTATTAAATAAAAAATACTCATGTGGAAAGTAGGCATCGTAAGTTCCGTTTGGATCATCTTGTTAATATATAAGATTAGCCTTGATTAAGGATGTCCAGCGATAGCAATGCTTTTTTATTTAATTCCTTGTTAGTTTTTCTAAATCGAATTAAATTTGTCACATTTTAGAAGGGCAGTGCGTTAAAGTGACTCATACTGAAGCTTATGAAAAAATAGCTTTTATTATGTTACAAATTTATATGTGGAAAACTGGTCTCAAGCATTTCAATATTAGCATACTACATATTTATAGATTACATATGCTAATTATATGTTCACCATCCTTTCCCAATATTTTCATATAGTAAAACTAGACCTCTGTTTAGGGCTGATACTCAATGGAAAAAATGATTCGCTTAAGTACGAAAGAAAAAGAAAATTATTTTCTTTTAATCAAAGAATGTAATAAAGGTCCGCTTCATAAATTAGAAATAAAAGAAAATGCTTTGGATGAACGTTATTGTGAGAAGTTTACGTCATTCAAGAGTTTGATATTATCGGTTCTCCATCCAAGCAGGTCAACAAAAATGGCACGTGACAGAGGGCGACGATCTCCAAACTAGTAAATCATCTGTCCGTTGCGTTCGTATCGGTCACTGAGATGAATGTGTCTCCTCCGTTCAACCGAGCCTTATTTTCCTAATCTCGTCCCCATGATCTCATGGTCGTGCATAATCGATGGAATCCAAATTATCGCGTATTATCGTTCAAAATTTACTTATCGTCATCGTGAGCAGTTTGTTTACGTCCGCCCACTAATTAATGCCGAACTAACTCATCAATGACGGGCGTTATACTATCTGTCCCATCGACGTTCCGCGTATTTCGATGAAGCTTTTATAGCCGAGAGGTTAGCTAGCGATATATTGAAAAGTTTTATCATATAATATCGGTTGAACATTGTCCGGGTACCATTAATTTTATACATCCAAATAACACGCGTTTCATGTGACAATTTAGTGAAAATCACAGTGGTAGTCTTTAAATCTTTACGAATTAAAGTTTTTATATACAGTACTAGCAAAGGTTAGCCGGCTTTGCCCGGGCTACGTCGAACGCCTTCGGCGAATAAAATTATATGTGCCATATAGTAACACAATTAAAAATTTAAATTTTTGCTCATTTGTTACAAAAGAAGGGACTATAATTTCGTCGCGATACGGCAACTGTCTGCAGGGAGCCGACGTCACTGTAGTTGAATTTCTTGCCGCTTGTCCGCTTTTTTGCCAAGGCTCCCACCCATCAACCACCTCCACCAAGTCATTTTTATATAGTAGATTTCCTTGCATGGCGGAATGAAAAACTAAGAAATCGATACGTGCTATTAAATGTTTCTCTTAGGACATAATTTCTTATAATGCTGCATCTTTGCTGCATCTATAACAATTTTTTTAATTTTCCCTTTTGGGCGACAAACATTTCGCACGATACTTTCTCTTTCCAGTGCTGGCACTTCGTAACCGGCTGTTAAAATCTTCCGAATTCATGCGTCACCGGTCTTCCCTCATGTTATCTATATCGGGTAGATATAATCCAATAGCCTTCTTAACTCTTTTTAACGCCCACGCCTCCTCCGTATCTCTTCCCGAACTCATCCTCTCCGCGGTCCTTCCATCATCCGAGCCCACTCCCTCCAGGTTGATTGCCCGGTCGTAATCTTGCATGCAGACCTGATGTTCCGGGTCCTCTGGTACCACATGGTACTACCGTTTCATCATTTTCGACTTTGCCAGCCGTGCAATATTAGGTGAGGAGCAAATCCTGCTGTGTTTTACATTATACTGAGAAGTGACGTAAAGCGAGGTAGCCATCCGCACATCCGAAGCTTTATCCATCTTACATTACTCTGCTCACTCCGGTACCTCAGCTTCCTTCTCACTCGAACATCCTTTTAAACATCTAAGCACAGTCAAACCCCGATATAGTGCCACCGTTTGTCTATCACTGACATTGGCCTTAGAGCGGGAATGTCAGTAAATCGAGGAATATGCTTGCTCTATGTAATCATAAGATTGAAGTTCTGTTGACAACGATTAATGGGCGGTATTATGGGATGGTGCTATGTAGGGAGGCGCTAAATGGGGGAACGCTAAATCGTGGGCGCTAAATCGGGGTTCGATAGATAAGTAGATAAGGTTTTCTTACCCAAACCTGAACAAGAAAGGGAATAGGTATTTATAATTAAATAAGACAACGGTTTTAACAACGGACAAAATAGTTTCATAGGAGCAGGAGATTTCTTCTATACTTACAGACAGACAGACTGGCAACACAGGCATTTTTGTTGCGAAAATGAACTGAAATCTTTCAGATAGTCTGTGTGACGGTAATGTAATCATATTTACCACAGTACTATTACTATTCCCGATTAGTTTTCATAACGTTTTGTATAACATTGCGAAATATCAAAGAACGCTTTTGGAAACTCTGTGTACTCTGATATGGAGTAAACCTTTCCAATATTGTTTATAATTTATTAAGAGTTAATATTATTAAAAATTTGAATTAACAAAAATGCTTCTATTTTCAGGTGAGTTCACTGTTTTGCGCAATTAAAGAGCTATTTTGCTACGAAGTCAATGTAATGTAAGATTATTTAATTTATTTGACTTGTTTTTTCAACTTTCGCCTTAATAATCAATATTATAACAGTCTAAGCCAGTGGTTCTCAGCCGGTGTGCCGCGAGACTTTTAAGAGAAGATTGCAAATATTCTCGTCTTCCACCGATCATATATGTAGACAGTTTTAACAAAGAAACTAATACACAGTATTAAGACTATCTGAATCCAGTCCAAAACTATCACTGCTTCGGAAGGCGCGTAAACAGTAAGCCTGGAAACAACGTTGTCATAGTAACCGAATGTGCATGAGTCATAGACAACTGATTGGTTCTCGTTGCTCTCTAAGTCTCTACAGTGACGCCTGCGGTAACCTTCCTGGCTGTCCGCGACTCGGGCGCATTCCTTTATCATACCAGTACTACCCTAACTTCACATACACTACAATTTGGTGTCTGTGAATGTATGTTTCGTGAGTTTATTTTGTGTAAAATAATTTTTATTAAGTGTTTTGTGTAATACTGTTGGTAGGAAACTGTGGACTATATGCGGTTTTGTCCAATTATCATTGCTAAAAATCATAAAAGTTGCGCCCCTAAAAATGGACAGATTTATTACAAGAAAACCTAACGATAAAAAATATGACGAACATATTAAGGAAAAATCTAGTACGAGCGGGACCGAGCCAAGTAATATTTGTAAGGTTTCTCGCATGTATATGGACAGTTATTTGAGTCTGGGCTTTTCTTGGAGTAGACATAAAGATTGTTCTGTTCCAATGTGTGTTGTGTGCGGTGAGAAACTTTCGAACGAAGCCATGGTTCCCAGCAAATTGAAAAGACATTTCACCACAAAACATGCACACCTTGAAGGAAAAGATTTGAACTATTTCAAAAGGTTGATGGACTGCATTCTAAACAAGGCAGTTGCATCGAAAATAACGTTAAAGTGTCTGATCAAGTTGCTTCTTATCAGATAGCAGAAATCATAGCTCAAAAATGAAGCCCCACACTATAGCTGAGTCACTTATTTTGCCTGTGTGCCTTGCGATAGTTAGGATAATGCTCGGTGATGAAGCGGAACAAGAAATTGCCAAATCTGCTTTCTAATGATACATTTCGAAGAAGGTTAGAAGATATGTCATATAATATAGAGGAAAATGTTTGCTTTGCAAGTTGTCGAGTCAATCGATGTTAGCAACAAAGCACAACTATTAGCATTTGTTCGCTTCATTCTTGAAAATGAAATAATTAGTCAATTTTTGTGCTGGAGAGAACTCCCAGAACACACAAGAGGTCAAGATATATTCGATATTTTGACTTCCTACTTAGAACGTTTGGAAATTTCATGGAAATCATCTGCATGAATTTGTAACGACGGTGCTCCATCCATGTTAGGATCTGTCAAAGGCTTAGTATCACTTGTAAAACAACAGAATCCAACTACAATAACTACCCGTTGTTTGTTGCATAGGGAAGCCCTTGTTGTAAAGACATTAGGAGTTGACTTGAAGTCCGTATTAGACCAAGTTGTCGGAATGGTTAATTTTGTGAAATCAAGACCTCTAAAGATCCACCTCTTCAAACAGCTTTGTAATGCTATGGATGTAATGTTTAGTTTTACACAAATAATTAAGATGGCTGTCAAGGGGATGTGTTGACTCGTGTATATGAACTTAAAGAAGAGATGTTGTCATTTTTGAAACAGAAGGAAACAGTGATTTTTGTGAATGTCTTAGCTGTAAACTTTGGTGCGCCTAATTAGCATATTTGGCAGAGATATTTAGGTATCTGAATAGTGTGAACACCAGCATGCAATGGCGGAATGAAAACATCCAGACTTCTACGGATAAGCTACTGGCATTGCAGAGAAAAATACTCATCTGGAAAATGAGAACTAGAGAAGGTAATCTTTAAATGTTTTTATGATTCCAAAATCCCATACGAAAGAAATTTTTGCTCTCGTGTTGGAGCATTTAGCAACTCTAGAGCACAATTCGAGCGTTACTTTCCATCCTTGACTACAGAGAAATATGACTGGGTAAGGAACTTATTAACGCCAGTGACAACTGACATATGTGTTTTTACTCTCTCCGAAGAAAAAGAGTTAGCTTCGCTTTTAACTGATCGCACTTTGAAAATCAAGTACGCCGAATTGCCTCGGGATATGTTTTGGATTTCTGTTTAAGAAGAATATTTAGAAATTGCGGGAAAAGCTTCAGCAGTTTTAATGCAGTTTTCTACATTCTGTCTGTGTGAGTTGGGGTTCTCGACACTTACAAACATTAAATGCAGAAAAAGGGAACGGCTCAACTGTGTTGAAGATGAAATGATTATCACGGATGTGTCCTAATATCATTGCAATCATCAGGAAACGCCAAGCTCAAGTGTCACATTAGATTAGATTTTAAAATATATTTTTAAACAAAACTTCATTTTTTGTTCAGTTTTACGATATCATAACTTAATTTGGTCGATTAAATATACGGAATAATATAAGGAATATATGTACTTTTATGATAAATGCTTGTTCTTTTTTCTAATCTAATTCCAGTGTACCGCGAAAAAAGTGAATATCTAAATTGTGCCGCGGGCACCAAAAGGTTGAGAACCACTGGCCTAAGCCTTGAAAACACTGAAATTATTGCTCAGATACAAACCACATATTATTATTCGAAAGCACGATGACCTTGAATAGAATATCTATATAGTTGAGAGCACAAAATTTTATATCAAATATCAAAGTATTGACAGCACTTGAGAATTGTACATGAAATATGAATAGCAAAACAAATGCGATTTACACAGAAATTATGCTTTGAATCATATGAAAATCAATGAGCTTTCTCGTCTATTAATACAAAATCTAGTTGAAGAAACAAAATTAAAGTTCATTGTACATAGTTGTTTTTAAGTTTTCCACTATTACACGAGCTGTATAAGTGCCGTTTACACATGCAAACGTATAGATAAATTATTTGTATCTTTTAACAAATTATAAATGATGTACGAATTCAATTTTTAATTAGGTAAATAAAGTCTCTTTGAGGTTAAGGAGAATGTCGCTCTATATTCATAACATCTCCAATGTCACCAAATTAATTTCTAGCGCTCAATTTGTACTTGATCTTAAATCAGTAGTTTAGAATAATTTAATTTTCTGAGTGAAATAGGATAATGCGCGATTATACGCACCAAAACATGCATAATGGAACATATGTCAGTGAGCGCTAGTTATTAATTCAATTCACTGCGCGAAAGTGAAAAAAATATTTCTTGAAATTGACCCAGAAAAGTAGGAGGAAAAGCTTTTAAACCTAAGGAACTGTACTGGTTATCGTAAATTTATCAAGCCCTCAAGCGAGATAATAAAGACAAAACGCTAGCTTGTAAAACAAAGCGAGATGAAAAAATCTACTCTATATCTCCAAAAATACTCTCTGCTTCCTCGTGCATGAAATAGTTTCCACCCACGACGTCATATGCGGCGAATTATGATTAATATTCGGAAATATGGGAACTGAAGTGAATATGAGAAAGAAAAAGTTGAAGGTAGGATAGCTTGCGAAAGGCCCACGTTGCCAGTTTTTTCTGTGGCTTTGAATTATTCCTCCTTTACGAATTCGGTAGGAAACGTATTTTAGACAAAGGCTGTATAAATGCATAGATAATGAGAAAAGGAGCCATACGTGCCCGTTTTAACATTGAACGCTTTTGTTCGTTGATATTCATTCCTTAAAATTCGTTATACTCGCATTTATTTCTTTACGTTGTAATTTATTATCAAGGAATTAAAATTATTCTACTGGTTTCTGAGTGTTTGTGAATAAATATGTATGTATATATGGGTGTGTTTGTACATATACATGTATATTCGTTCTATTAAACACACGAACAAACATATATGCATTATAAAAAGGCATTAATATAAAATTTACTGCTCTTCGATAGTTTTACCAACTTAAAATTTAAAAAAATCTATAAACTTTACTTTTAAGCATCTAGTAATTTGATTGAAGATTATTGATACGATATTTCGAACATTATGAAATTACAATATCCTCCACTTAATATGAAATACTAGGGTCACGTAGTAACCGGGAATTGTACATTTTAATAACTTACTGTGTACTGTTCTTAGAATCCTCCTATAGACCTAATTTATCACATTCGCATGCAAAAGAATTGAGCAACGGCTAAAACACACTTAACCTTCAAAAAATTGCACTTAGGTTTCGAGGTGCCTCACGCGAGCATTAATTAATCGCGCGGGAAATCCAGCTTCAAAATGCAATTCCGTTTCAGTCAGGTTGAATTAAACGCGCAAAACAAAACATATACCATTGGATGTGCAAATCTAAACGCTAAAACGGACTGGGGGATGAGATTTTTCATTGTGCCGGTAGTTTTCGCGACTTTTTCCGTTCCCGACCTCCAACCCGAACGCCTCATTAGAGTGAATGAGACACGGTCGACCATAGCGACACTTGGCATAAATCATTATTAAATCTCGCTCTCTGCTTGTCTCCAGTCGTTGGCAATGGACTTCCTATATCATAGGAGAGATTTTGTGGTGAAGAGAGAGGACGATTTTAAGGATTTTTGAGCGTGATATCCGTTTTTTTATCTCCTCTTCTAAGAAAACGGTCGAGGTCAGCTATTACGCGTCCGCCACGGGAAGAGGAATTGACGACCACCACGTAATGAAACCTTTTTTTTGGAAGAATGATGAATTAAAATGATGGTCCTTACAACATACATTCGAATGAATGATTAGGTCGAAATTGCAAGGCCAAACCATTTAATAAAAAAATACGCGATGCGTATTTTACATTGCCAGCTCGTTTGCTTTTGAAGTCTACTTAAATGGCGCTGAAGTGCTCGGATATTTTCTCATGGTTTGTCTGATGATGGGGTTTTCAAAAACACGTAATCCTTCATAATTGATAAATGTAATGATAAAGAGAAGGCGATCACAATATTTTAGCCGTTTCAAAACACTTCATTGCTCTGTCAGAGTTGCTTATTTTATGGAGGTAATCGTACAAGTTTTTATGCCCAATGTTACCTTCCCCTTTTTTAATCGGAGGCCATGATTTTACATTCGAATCCGCGGTATAACAATCCGTGTTTTTAAGTGATTTACAGTATACGATTTCCCGTCTGAGGGTCCAATTTGGGCTCTATGCTAAGTGGAGGACGTAAAGTGCACAGGATGAGATAGGTCTCAGCAGAGGCGTAACTGGAAGATATGGCGCCTATGGCAAAATTTTAAGGAAACGCCTTGTTTACGTAGAATATGATTTTTGCTACATTTTCATAAAGAATATTAGCGTTTTTATTAACAATAACTTAAATATTTGAGTATTAAATAAATATTTATTTATGAAAAAATAAACTTTTGGCATTTTTGTGGGAACGTTTGGCGCCTTTTGCAAGAGGCGCCTATGGCAAATACCACCTTCGCATTACCCTAGTTACGGCACTGGGTCTCCATTTCCTAGTTACGGCACTGGGTCTCAGTATCGCTCCGTCACAAAATCGCAATGTCTTTTCTGTTTAGGACTTGGGCTCGATGGATTTCGTCCCAAAGGAGTTTGGTTCACGAGATCATGGTGGATTTATGTTGCGAGGCTTTATTCTTGTCATAACCGGGAATGGACTCGTTCTGGCCATTCTTTCCTGTCGTAAACAGCAATAGATTGCCCCTTGGGAACCGCATAGCTATACTATGTTACGCCGTGTCACGATTTCGTTTTTTTCAGAGAGAAAACAATGGGAGCCGTTTTGACGTAATTTTCTGCAAATTTATCTCATGAATACGAATGGCATGTGACCTCTTATTTGGAACGAGGCGCAGATGCACTGTGACACTTCAAAAGGGAAAACTTAGCTTCATTTCGGGTAAAAATTATAAAAAAAGAACTTTGTCAATATGCCACTGGTGAAACAGATTTTGTTTGATTTATCTGATATATCGGCGGATGTTAATGCAATGGCGAAATCCGTTTCTTCTTCAGTTATCATATAAGCGGGAAAATTGAAACTCGTTCCAGAACGCCTGAATTCATTCACACACAAGTGGATACTAAAGCCAACGTTAGCCGTAGTTTGGTTATTTGCTCTAACATAAGCAGAGGACATACATCGATACACATTCGTGCGTTCATGAATATCTATTCGTGCGTGTGAAAGTATATAAGGATATACATAGACAGCCGCGTTAATTCGTATTTTTAACCACGTGAGCACTTACAAAAAGAGTGTTAGTTTCGTCTCTAGAGCGTCCTAAGGAGAGAAAGGTGGACGAAAGGGAGCAAGATTTATGTCCGGTTACCGTCCGACTCCATCGTTTGACCTTAAAGAAAAGAAGGCAAGGGATGAGGAGAAGAAATTGAGTGAGAGAGAGAGGTAGATACTAGGGGAAGGGTAGGTAGAAAGGGAGAGAGAGGGAGAGGGAAAAAGAGAGGAAGGGATAGAAAGAGAGAGAGGGGTAGAGAATGGGAGGGAGGGATAGAGAGAGGGAGAGAGAAATAGAGAGAGGGAGGGAGGAATAGAGAGGGAGGGAGGAAGGAATAGAGAGAGAGAGAGGGAGGGAGGAAGGAATAGAGAGAGAGAGAGGGGGACGGAGGAAGGAATAGATAGAGAGAGAGGGAGGGAGGGAGGGAGGGTGGGGTTGAGAGAGAGAGATAGTGAAATAGAGTGGGAGGGGGAGAGAGATGAAGAGAGGGAAAGAGATGTGAGGAGAGAGATTGAGGAGATACGAGGGAGGGTGGTTAGGATGAGGGAGAGATGGAAGGAGAGACGGAGAGACAGACAAGGAGAGGGAGCGAAAGAATGAGGGAAAGAGAGAGGAAAAGAGTAGGTTGCGGTTGGGAGAGATACGGGAAGTGGAAGCGGCGAGGTAAGGTAAGGAAAGGAGGCAGATGCGAGGGATGAGTGGGAGAGGGGCGTGGGTGTGTGGGTGGGGGCGGTAGGAGAGAGTGGGAACGGTGGTCCATAGGCTCGTCCTTGCGGATGCTGCGATCCATCTCTTATACTGCCGAGGACGTGTGGCGGATGGGATGGATCCAAGCCCCCCAACTACCCAACCCATAACCCCCTTACCCCTTTCCATGCCCCACAACCCGAGGAATAACCTATTTCAATCACGTAACGGAAGTATTGTTGCCCGTGGAAACGGGGGATGCGGAGAGAAGAATAAGAAGGTGGCTGAGGGAGAAGAGGAGGAGGAGAGAAAAAAGAGAACGACAGTCAAGGTTCGACTGAGGTATGGGAGTTTTATAGGAGGAAGGCTTTTGCTCTATTATACGATGTCAAACGTAATGTGATTTGATGTTGGTACAAGATGGTTTTATTTGTTTTTCTGGCGAGGGAGAGATGGGAGGTGAGGTGGAGAAGAGAGGGGTGGACGGAGGAGGCAGGGCATCGGGGGAGACAAAAAGAGGGTTTCAGGTAGGGAGGTCTATGACGCGGTCGGGTTTTTTCCTCGTTTCTTTTTATCCAGGCCGTAACGTGTTCTGAAGTTAAATCATGCGGCGATGTCCTTATGGGGAAATATTTTGTATTTTAAAACTAATTTTGCGCAGGCTTAGCTTCATCGAAATGCATGCATGTATGTACGTGTTCGGGCAACTTCGTCCCTCAGCGATGTAATTAGGATTGGTTGTTAGGGCTATCTGCCCCGTTCTTCGCCCCTTCTTGCAGGGCTGTGCTCCTCGCCTCACCGTGGCCGCTGCATAATTTGGCGAGCTTTCAGTGTAGGTCATCGGGAAACTTGTTTTAATCAAAGATGTATTTTTATTCATGTAAATCGTCCTTCGGGAAATGGTGTAATTATTCTTTTTGGAACGCAATCCCATCTTGAATTGACATCTCTCAATGCCGACGCTTATTGCCTCCTTGAGATTGAATAATAATGCCTGGGCGCTCTTCTTTAAGATAAAAATTTCGACAACTCTTATGCAGAAGGCGCTCACGAAAAACTAAGCGAGGCTTAGAGGAGCGCTGCGCTTCGCTGCTGTTTTTTGTGCGGTCGTGTTAGTCACCGGTTCCTCTTCCACGGGAGTGTCCCTTTCAAAAATACTCTCACCTATCGCATTAATTCGTTTCACACAACAGATATCTCATATATCTTAAGCTTCGAATATATTTAGCCGGAATAATTTTAAACGCTTTATAAGGCCAATCATAGCTTGCAAAAATGATACAACATTCGCGGCTCCTAAATCCTGAAGGCGTCTGAATATAAGAACGAAGATTTTGACGAATTACATATGTAGGAGATGGCCTGAACTAAAACAAGTCGTATGATACATACCAAAATTATACAATTGATGCAGTATATTCAGAAAATTTGCGCGGTATACATTACTCTTTTGAGGCTTTTGCTGGCTATAAGGTGTCGTTTTATTTCATCCATCTTTTCTTGGCATCTATTGCATGTTAAGATAAATTTTCTAATTAAATTTTCCAAGGTTATGATACATACACAATAGTCTTTGGATTCTTACCCTAGAGGTTTTTTGCTTGGCATTTTGTTTATCAGATTTGCCCCTTTGGGACATTTTGGTAAATCTATCGACGAAAACTATCGACGGCAACAAGTTATTCTTCATTTTTTCTTAAATATTATCCCTGAGGTCACATAAATCGCTCTCATTTAATTCACAATATTTGCTCTGATAATATAATCATATCAAATGTGGTTACTACATTCTTTATTTTTATATAACATTAAGTATGATCTTCAGCAGCTGCCTGGACTTTTTCGTTTCTGAATTATTTTGTATATATTTATATGGCAACATAAGGTACGCATGGGCCATTAATTACAATGATTTTAGAGTGGATATCAAACATATTCGCAACAATATTCGAATTTAGGATCTCTTTAATCAGTGTATATCTATTAACTCAAAGATAAAAATATATTAGGCGCCCTGTTAATATACAAGTTATACTGAAGTACATATGACCGTTCTTTGAACGAAATGAACAATTTCATGGAACATTGAAGTGTTTTTAACGAAAAGGTTAATTCTCCATTTAAATTAATACTTAAATAAAAAAGCTTCAGAGTTTGTCGGTTTCGAATCGCGATACTGAGATGATGGGATTAAGATTTTTTCTTTAGTTCATTCGGATCATTTTAATGCCGAGGATGAAGGCGCATGCAAATAACTTCTGACTCGTTCTCACCGTCTCCCGACCTTATGCGTCAAGGGACGCGGAGCTAATCCGAAATCACGGCGGCTCCGGAGTAATTGCTGGCAGCGCCACCTGTTGAGCCGTGGCTCTCTTAGAGACGGCGTGTGTTTTGCGTGTGTATGTTATGTGTAGGAGTCTCTCCCCTTCGGAAAGACAAGTGAAGGCTTTCTTGCGCATTCCGGTCCGTACACATATCCCTCCTTATATATCTCTCTCTCTCTCCTTAACCTCTGTCGTTCTCTCTCACATATGTTACGGATGCTGATGCCCTCTAGAAATTTATCTCTGAGAAAAGTGGATTTCATTTGTTTTTTCTTCTTTTTGTTTTAAGCGTCCAGTCCCTCCGTACTACCCGCTATCAGTGGCGGCGCATCCTTTTATTTCGTTTGCTCATCCTGTATTTATTCCACTCGCTCGTTCTTTTGTTTTTTTCTCTTCTTGTAGAGTTCGGACTCGTTATCTCGCATGTCGTTTTTAGGGATTATACGATTCGGATTGTTTTGAAAGTTTTTGTCCCTCTTTGGTTTTTTTAGGTCTCTTTCGTGCCAGATGACGTACTGCGTCCGAAAAATGATATATTAGTGCAACTAGTACATTTTCAGTGACATTGAAAGTTGATTTATCTATAGATTAAACATGAATTTATAGTGGGTTGAGATATGATTTCTTTCCAGTGGCGTTAGAAATTTTGCAAATATTTATTTAATAGAATTAATAGCGTATTGGAACTTTTATAGAGTAAATGCTTATAGCGAAGTGGTATAATTTATGTTTGGGGGAATTGTACTATAAATGGATTGAGGCAAATAACTCAACCCTACGGCGAGATTTGAAACCCTTTTTGATTGGTCGAGGCGCCAGTTTGGGCATCGAAATCTGACCTCATTGTTGCTAAAGATAATGCAATGGTTATGAAACAATGCAATCCATGTTATTTGCATTTCAGCGTTTGAAAACCATTTTATCTCTCCTGCTTCTTTCTTGCATAAAATTCCTGACGATCGGATTCACAATTTTTTAATGAGAATTTCATTGTTTGAGGATAAATCATTTGATACGAAAACAAAATTCATCTGTTCAGATTAATAAGATATTATAAAAGGTTCTATTGCATCATGTCAAGTAGTTTCAATACATAAACATTTAATGATAAAAAATATCATCATTGCTGAAAATATTTTCCTCGGTTGACGGATTTATGTCTAGTTAAATTGTGTTTTTCAAGAGTTTTCGAAGATGGACGAAAACAAATTTCTGTACATACCAACATATTAAAAAAGCATTAAAAGGAGACCACTAATGTGTCATCTTATGCGTCGAGATGATTAGCCATCTGATGAAGGAGGAATGCCAGTTTTCTAGACAGTTTTATAAGTTAAATTATGCATAGTCTTCATTTGATCCAGCACTTAAACATCCTCAGAAAATCAATTTCTATCGTTATAGAGCTACGCTGCATTGCGCTGAGTATGGTTATTTCAAATATGTTCTTGCCACGAGGTGACGCAGATATCTCTTGCCCTATATTAATTTCTGTTTTAGAATGCAAACTCATCTGGTCCTCATTTTTCAGAAGTTTACTCAGAAATATTTTTTTAAATAGAAAACTCTGAAATCGTGTGGCGGCGATGGCTTTTGTGTCATGAAAGATAAGCATTTTGTTAGTTAATATGAAAGGTTATTTTTAGATCCTATTCTGTTTACCACTATGGCGTTTTATTTGTTGGAATAAAAGGCATTTTTTGGATCTTGGCAACCGCAGGTGTTGTTGATATGGAGTCCGGTTAGATGGTTGATTGAACGACGTAGACGATCTATTATTTTAGTGGCATGAATGGGCGGAGTAGTATAAATTATGAATTTCACACCTCGACATGCACTACCACTTTATTTGAATTTATAAATTCTTCGCCGTAAAAGGACAGGAGATGCCGTAGAGAGGGCATTAAATGCGAATTAAAATTATCTACGAGGAAGATTTTCTATAAGGAACGAGAAATCGTTTGGTGAAAATTTATAGGTCAAGTTATTTTTTGTAGACATGAATTTTATGTTTATGGGTGCCATTTGAAATTCAGTAAAACTGAACAAAACGTGTCCACGGACATTTCTACTCCCATAATATTTTTATTTTACTGGATGCGTTTACTTTAAAATGTCTCTTTCTTTAATAAAATCTTATCCCGATAGGAGATACGCTCGTAAAACATCGAACTTGGAATAAAATTATCAAGGTTTCCCCCAATGGGCTCGCTAATTTATATTTATTGAGAGGATTTTTTTCTTTATGTGTCAAATTGGAGGATGAGATCTTTTGCTCTCGTGCAACCAAAATTGCGAGAATGTCGTGGATGGCTAAGGTTTGATGTCGCTTATCGATCAACGTTAGTCCTTCAGATAATTTAGAACTTTAAAATTTAAGTACTTCAATTCATTCGTGAGAATATTATAAAGATAAAATCTCATTCGAGCTATCAAAATTCTAGTAAAACAAGTTCATTTCACAGAGGTTAGGCACTAACTACGAGTCTATGCTTGCATAAATTCACTAGTGTTATTCGTTTTGAAGAGACGAAACAAAGGGGTAAAAATAAACAGCGACAGGAGTTTCCAAATTCACATTCCAAGGAGATTTTTTTTAGTTTAGGTAAACGACGATTGATGGCTCTCGCGGGAGTTTCACCCTATTAACTCCTCTCCGACCTTCGGGGCGGGATTGACTCTTCTTCCGCTCACCTTTCCAATCGTTCCCATCCTCCTTCACTCTCATCGTTCTCAGTACCCTCCTACTCTTGCCCGCGCCGGTCTTCTTAGAGAGAGGTGGAGAGAATGGGATGGGGAGAGAGGAAGATGAGGAGAGAGAGAGATGGGGAGAGGAGAGTGAGTGCCCGCGTGCGTTTTGTCGCAAGAACTTTCCACTCTCGTTATTATCCCCCGTCGACTCGGTCATAAGTCGTTCCCTTAATGATAGCCAATTATCTTCTCCAATGCATGACCGAAGGTGCCGTTGAAATGGTCTACTGGAAGGTGGTGGAGGGTAAGGAAGAAACCATTTCCTCGAGGCGCCTCTTTCGTTTTTCCTCTGGCGCACGTACCGCGAGATTCATCTTTATATTACACCGCTTTATCTTTTTCGTTCTTTTTTCGGTCCCTTTTCGTTCCTTTTTCGTTCATTTTTCCTTCCCTTTCGTTCCTTTTTCGTTCCTTTTTTCGTTCCTTTTTCGATAATTTCTCCGGTCCTTTTCCGTTTGTTCTCCGTTCCATTTCCGGTTCTATTCCGTTCCTATAATATTCGTTCATTACCTTCTCCGTTCTCTTTCTGTTCCTTTCTTCGTTTTTTCAGTTCCCTTTTGTTCCTTTTTCGTTCCTTTCTCCGATGCTTTTCCGTTCTTTTCTCCTTTCCTTTTCCGGTCCCATTTCGCTCCTATACTCTTCGTTTATTATGCTCCCCCGTTATCTTTCTGTTCCTTTCTCGTTCCTCTTATATCCAATTTCCGTTCCTTTCTACTTCCTGTCTCGTACTATGGTCTTTGCTTTTAAGTTCATCTCCAGTTATTTTTCCAGTCCTGTCGCTATGTACCCCCTTCCGCTCTTTTATTGCTCCATCTCCATCATTTTTTCCTTTTCTCCTTTCTTTCCAAATTGTGCCTTGTGATATCGCCTTTGAAGCGATCCCTCATCTTTCCTTCTCTGCGCGATTGCGTTGTTAGCTTGTTTATGCGTTCCCTTTTGAGCGACTTCGCGGCATTTCGCTCGCAATCCCCGGCGGCTGCGGGATGTGCGATCCTTTTTGTGGTCTAAATGTTGCCGTTCGTCGCGTGCGCAACTATGCTTCATCTTCGTGCACCGTTATGAAGGATCGCCTGGGTGCGCATTAGGCTCCCGTTCGTCCGAATGGAACTGTTTGTTTTGCGCGAATCATTTCAAGTTAAGATGATGACTTATCGCCGAAGAATCTAAAGCCCTACGGAATAATTCCCATTTGCAATTATTTGCACCGTTAACGCGGGCAAAGAGAAAGCCTAAAGTGTGCCGTGTGGATTAGAGATGTTGATGGCCGTCGCCGTTCCGACGAGTGTTATATCTAGGAGGAAATCAAGAAATCGGTTCGAAAAGCTTGATTCGATGCACCGTTGTCTTTTCGATTCTTTATTTTTCGTCCCTGAGTTAATTGAGAAAACGATGATCTTCTTTTGTTCAACAGCTTATCTTTTATTTTTCTTTCGAAAATGTATGAGAATTTCAAATAAACCTCTGACAACTCTGTGGAAACGTCACAGGGAAATCGTAGGAATAAACTAAAATGCACTGCAAGTTCATGGATAACATTTGTGCTCCTTCAAGGCTTCTGCGACGAATCTGTAATGCATGGGGTTAAATTGTTAAATTAGTCCTTAAAGATATTGTTATGCATTCCATATGCGCGTGTGTACATCAATATCAAATGACATCTAACCTTGATGCGTGGCTTGTAGTACTAGCAAGTGTTATATCTGATAGAGTAGCCCAATTTAAAATACGGAAGTTGAAATTCTCCCTCAAAGCTCTCATCTAAATTGCTTTCCCTTGTTTATCATCGATGCATTAGTTTTTTTACGAGATTAAAATCGTTTCGTAAGATTCGATTCTTTTCCTTTGGCTCCATAAAACTTATCGCGCAAAGTGGTACACCCTGGATGTTCTTGGAATGCATTACGTTATTGGTTTTAAAATCGTCCCAGGTGATACACTACTTTTTACTGACTTTCCGCGGCGCGCGAATCATATTTCGTCCCTCGCCTAGATAACCAATCGACTCATTAATTCAGCGCTTTATCAGCTGAACGTGATTTGCTGCGACACGTGTAACGCTCTCTCGGCGCTAATATACGAGCGTGGAAGTTGAAATCCGACGCTCTGTTGTCCGTGCTGGATGCTTCCCACTCGGTGACGCGGTGATAGCTTCTGGTCCCACTTCTATTAAGTAAAAAAAATACTCCTACGTCGAATCCATCCATCCTTTCTCTCTCTCTTTATAACCCTCTCTTTCTGCCTTTCTCACTCTCCTTCCATGTCTCTTTTCCTCTCTTATTCGCTCTCTCTCTTTCCCTTCTATTCCCCTCTCTCTCTCTGTCACTCCTCTCCTTTGTCGCTTCCTCTCTTCCATCCTGCATATCTTTGATTCAATTTTCTCCATTTCCCCTCTTTCTTTCTCCTTTTTCTTTCTATCTTTCTCCCCTTTGTCTCCTTTCATTCTCCCATTCCTCTCTCCTTCTCTCTGTTTCTATCTTCTTTCACTTGCTTCATCTCCTCCTCCTCCCCACCCTAGCTGCTCTCCTCCCCACCCTAGCTGCTCTCCTTCCCACAATCCCCTCCCAACTCTTTCCCCCTTCCTTCTCCCTAATCCTTCTTTCCTTCCCTCGCTTTCCCAACCTCCTTACAATCCATTCTCCATGCCCCTCCAATTAATTCACGCTCCCTCCCTCATCTTCTCCTATGCTCTCGTTTCCACTCCCTTCTCCTCCCCCTCCCCCCCTCCCACTCGTCTCTCCCCCTCCTCTCTAACACTCATTTTATGTAATTTTTTTTGCACCTTGACGCCACAGTCGGCGCCAACCCCACCCTCTCTTCCTCCCATACCTCGGAGTCTGCGGCCTCCCTCCCATCTTCCCCCTTCTGCTCCCTTTCTTCTTCCTCTCTCGTCTTCCATCCTTTCCTACCCCTCCCTCTCCTCCATCCCTGCGACCTTCCCGTCTTCAGCACGCGATAGGCTACTCGTATGCGAGTTCCTGGCATTCCAGACAGCTTTTTCTCTCTCTCTCTCTCACTCCCTCCATCTACCTCCCTCTTACCTTCCTGCTACAGTCTTTTTCCCCCCTTATCTCTCATCCCAATAATCGCTTCACTCTTTCTTCCTATCCTTCCTTACCTCTTCCCTCTCCTTCTTCTCTTCCTTAAATCTTTACTCTTTCTCCTCCGGTCCTCACTCTCCTTTCCCTCCTCTTGTGTTCTGTCGTTCTCTATCCTTCTCTCTGATTTTCTCATTCTCTATTTCCTCTACCTCGCCAGTTTCCTCTTTCTCCACTCTCTGTATCCTTCCCTTAATTTTGCTGTTCTCATTCTCTTCCTCCATATGCATCTCTCTTCTCCCTCTCTTTCATCTTCCTCGTGCTTGTTCTTCCTCTTTTCTCCTTTTCGCTTCGCCTTCTCTTCTTTTCCCTTTTCGTCTCTACCTACGCCTTCGTTTTCGTCTCAGCGTCTCGCGTCTTTTTCTCATTCTCCGTCGTTCCGCTTCGCTTCATCTCTCGTATCCATTTCTCGTTGTTTGTTTGTAAGAAGAGCCTCTTTGTCTTCATCCCATTCCATCTCATCCTCCGCTTCGCTCCGTCCTTGTCTTCCTTTCTCCTTGATCCTAACCTCTCGTCTCTCCCATTCTCTCAATCTCTCTCTCCCCCTTTCATTCTCTTCGTATCTCATTCTCCATCTTTATCTCCCTCTCTATTCTCATTCTCCCTCCCTCTCTCCTCCTCCCTCTTCCTCCCTCCCTTTCTCCCTCCCTATCTCTCGCCCTCCCTTTCTCTCTCCCTCCCTTTCTATCTCCCTCCCTCTCTCTCACTCCCTCTCCCTCCCTCCCTCCCTTTATCTCTCCATCCATCTCTCCCTCCCTCTGTATTCTCTCTCTCTCGCGGGTTAAGGAGGGAGAATGGGGCTAATAACGTCAAGCTTCGGTGAATTTCTTCTTAGTAGGCATTCGAGATAATAATTTCCTAAAGCCTTTTGACCGGGAGCCGTGTCTCGAAATCCTAAGAATCCTCGTAAATATTCGCTTAAATATGAAGTGATGGAAAATTAAATTCTTTGCATGGTGAAATGAGGCGCGGGCACCTGTTAAATTTGGTATCTACGGGTAAGGAAAAGTTTTTCCCGCGTTATTCATGGCTATTAAATTTTTAAATTGAAGTTACGGCGGATAAGGACCTTGACTGATCAACTTATTCTGCCTTTCAACCTCTGTTCTTAAAATGGTATCTTGTTCTCTTATCATTATCTCCCCTCCACTCGCTTTTCCGTCTCTTTATCTTCGACTTTCAACATTTCCTTCCCTTTACAAATGTTTTCCTTTGATTCACTGCCTGGAATATTTGTCGCCTCTCTGATTTAATACACTTTTTATTTTTATTTCCGTAAAATAGCGATATTATATCACAAATATTTTATCGTTTTAAAGTTCTCTCGTCTTATTGACGGTTTTTGATGGTGACGGAGAAGGCGTTATCCTTCAGTGGCTGTTCGGATTAAATTATATGAAGTATGGAATGTTTTTTCTTTCGTTACCAGAACGCCATATGGCTTGGCTTAGTTGTTATTTATTTTAACACTCGTGCTAAAGTTAACAAGTTATCTTTATAACTTTCTTTGTCATCATATTGTAGAGGAATAAAACATGGTTATTTTTTATCTTTGCACTCTTTTGGTGACGTGGAGTACTATCGTTAAATGATTTCCCTTAATTGATTTTTCGCATTGAACTTTTCATTTTATTTATGTTTGGGTTTCTCCGTAATTTATATAGTTGCTTTCTCATCCCTTTCTTGATTAGTTTTCCCACTTATTAAATTTATCTCCGTTCTCAAGTTTGTACTCGTAGATAAACCTTTCGATTGAATTAGTGCTCACCCGAAAAGATTTTTACAGATGCTTCTTATTTACTTATCTTTCTTGCCCGAATTATCGCTTTTTAGTTCTTAACAGGGGCGGACTGGCCACATAACCTTCCGGTCCAAGGCTAGGGGTCGGTCTGCTGAAACTAATATATATTATTTTATTATCATGAAGTCATTCTTTTCCGTGATAAAACTTTCTATCCATTATATTACTTGATTTTAAATTAGATTTGATCCACTCTTCGCTAATAGTGCGATAGAAGGGGGATTGACCGCGTGTTCCTCACAAATTATCGGGCCATTTTATACCTCTCAGTCCGCCCCTGGTTTTCAATGTCATGTTTGCTCATATTCCCCTAAGACCTCTTTTTATACCTGAACTACGATTCCAATATTTATTTCTAAGAATTGGAAGTCGTTCGGCATTTATCCAGTTGAATTTTAATCAGTGTTGTATGGATATCATTTGCCTATATACTATATCATTTTCTCTGCGTAGTTGCTTTGTCAGTTCTTCACGAAATACCGTCTCTTTCCTTCCTGATTTCTCTGTTTAGAGCTGCATCTCGTTATAGAGTAGCCTCTCTTCTTCTATTGTTTCCTTTAGAAACTAATTATCACCTTTCCTATAAAAATAGGAATTTAAATTACGCCATAGGAGTTCATTACTTTCTTTATTATCTTATTACCTCTCCTCCTTATTAATATGTAATATTTTCGGACTTATTTTTCACGAAAAACTCATTTTATTGTCCTTAAGCAAGATTATTCGACTCTCATATACGAATGAATATGGTGTAAAAAATGTAGCTTGATGGGTTATGGAGTTTATTCTGTGCATAGGGCCTCTCGAAAATATGGGTAAGAATGTGTATCATCCTAAATAGGTATATCAATTTAAAAGTCATTTATCGCTGTTTACTTCTAAACCAGAGAGTGTGTGTCAGTAAATTAATGCAAAATTTAAAACTCCGTTTGGTAACATCATCTCTCATAGTAGTTGAAGATTATGCACTTTTATTTTAAAATATTAAATGCGAGCCCCAAAAAGTGCCACACTGGTACTGCTTTGGATAATATTTTATATGTATATTTTAATTATATTCGATTTATTGGATAGTGGCTATCTTTTTCCTCTAATAATTTTCAATGTTTGAATAGGATGATAATTTGAAGCTTTTTTCGAGGATGATAGCGTTGCAGTTGGAGAAAACGTTCTGGTGAAATGGTGACTGAAACATTCTAGAAATGAAATAGCGATCTCACCTTTTGGCTTGAAGACAAGTGAAAATAAAAAACTCCAGTTCCAGTGAAACTGTTGGTAAAACCGGGCGCGCATTTTGTCTACAAAAAACAGCCGTCATTGTCGCTTCACCGATTATCTAATGTTTCTTATAATCGGCGAGCGGCGAATTAAGAACGGCTGTAGCCGAAATAAGTGCGTGATTATCCCATTCGTGAGTATTGGAGTCATCTTAATCACCAATTGTTCGGTGTGTGCCAGGTGCATTCTTCTTCTTGCCACCCTTCTTCAACCGCTCAGCAAAGTATAGATCTAAACGTGAAAAATCTCATACTTTATAAGTATCTTTCACCTCGGTCCCTTTTCCATCTATTCCCTATCCCCAGCTAACTACCTCCCTCGGGCATCGGGAGCCTTCTCCACCGAGCCTCAAATAGGCGCGTCAGGTCTTGCAGGAATGAGTTTTTAATAAAAAAAACCGTAGTCAGCACTCTTAACGTTTATTCCGCGGTCACGGTATTTGTAGAAATAAATCCGGGCCTCTATGACCCAAATCTTGAGGAGTAGGTATGAAATATGTATAGGAAATATAAATCTAATAAAGAATGACAAAGAAAATATATACTTTTACAACAATCAAAAATTCGTGTTTTATCTCACAATATCGACTTATATAAATAGGAAATGTGCAGAACGAGTCGTATAAAAATTTCGACCTCGAGTTAAATCATCAGAAGCTGGATGACGTATACCGCGAGAAATTCGTACGTGAGATCGCATTTCAGCTTTAATTAAATCGAGTAGTATTTTCAGAAAGATATTTTTTCCACCGTAATCATCTTAATCATCGCTTACCTCTACGTTCCATTATTCATTAAGATGCGTTTTTCTCGGAGAGGAGGAAGGAGAGCGCATCTCCCTCGAGAAACAATGATGGTTGGCCTTTTCCTTTTCCCTTTTCTCTCTCTCTCTCTCTCTCATCTCGGACGCCCGTGCAGTATTCAGCATCGCTCATCTCCCCGCATCCCATCGCCTTTAACGGCTCAATACAGTGGAAAAGGACGTTGAGCCTAAATAACAAATCAATCGATCAATCAATCACTTATTCGCCTGCATACACCATCTTTATCTCCCTCCACGCTCTTTCTCTCTCGCATTCTATCTCCTATTCCCCCACTTCTCTTCTTTTCCCCATCTCGATGTATTCCATCCGATAGATTCGTTCCATTTTTTTCTCGGGGCGAGGTTAGCGGATACTCGCCGCCCGACGTTGCTATGGAAATCTTCGCGAGACAATGGAGGAGAAATAAATCGGACAAACACTGGCACATACATACACACACACAAAGAAAAATACATACACAAGCACTCACACGAAGTTCTTGTCCACGGTAAAGATCGTTTATTCAGACTGCGGCTTCGGATTCTCGAGGTGTCGTTCCGCTCGGGCGTATTATTCGACTCCATATACATCATTCGACGTTCGATATTCTTTGCGCGTCATCTGAGATGCGAACTCCGATGGACGCTCTCGCTGTGGCCGGATATGGAGACATCGCGGAGAAAAGAGAAGAGGAACTGTACGCCATGCTTTCCTTGCTCAGATTTTTAATGTTTTTTTTTCGAGATTTCAACACATCTTTATAGCTAATAAGATACTAAATTTGAAATGTAGGTGCAGGACGATGGAATTTTCATATTAAATCGGCAAAAAGACGCTATTTATAATGTGAGTTCTGTCTGTCTGTCTGACTGTCGTGCGTCCACTGTAAAATTGAAAGTACGGCTTTACAAGATCTACGGCGATGAAAATTTCATGAAGCATGGCTTAACTCGCGACACTTATTCTTTTGAACATAAAACTAAATTATTCCATTCGATTTTTCGATGCAAATTCTTCTTTTAAAATGTTAAATTTAATCCAATGATAAGATTTATTTTTTCTTGCTTACGTGCGCCGAACTTCTCGTATTGCATAGATCAGTGGTCTATTTCCTCACGAGGGCAATTTTGCTGTAAGATATCTTGTATATTATTATTTTTGTAGGGTATCCAGGATTTCGTTGAATAATCGAAATGGGCGAGCAGTCAATCGTCAAACATACGGAAACTCTGGAACACTTCGCGGTTTCCTGCTCAGTTGTATTTTTTCCGTTTCATTTTACAGTTCTCTCCATCGACAATATTTGTTTTTCATATTGAATATGCTTCTCTTACCTTTCCTACGGCCTTTAGCATTCCTATAGGTATGCGTGTATTGTAACATCTAAAACTTTTATCTAGCAAATTTAACGGATTTGATTTTATGATTTGCATGAGGAGGTCGAAGGCATTTTGTTTCATTGCGATTATGACAGCCTAACTGCCACGGGTAATGTGGTGAAGATGATGCGGTCTATATTAGGCTGCGTGATTGTGTTTCGAAGATACTATTTAGATACAGATATGCTCCCCTGTTATATAGATGCACGGAGAGAATGGATTGAATAGGGGGAAGGTTATAAATGAATGGTATGAAGTTAGTTGGGAAAAATGGAATTATGGTAGAGAATTTGATTTGCGGAAGGGAATGGAATTATGGGAAGAGAGTGTAGGGAAATAAAAACTGAAAGGTGGGGGAGAGACTCTTCCCTTACCTCTGCCACTTAGTGATGAGTGCTACTTCATTTCATAAATAATGACGACAAATAACTGTTAAAAAATTGGATTTATCAAGTGACGGATCTCAGTTTCCCGAGAGATATATTTTTAAGGAGAATTGGAGCGTAAATGAGACAGTAGCAGGTTAGTTGCCAAGGGTACGGTCAATGGGACAATTCCTATCCGTTGGAAAAATAAATAATACACCTAGTAAGTAGTTCAAACGTTCCTATACCAACGCTTCAAATCAGATACGCGAAGATTCCAGTTAGTTTACTGTAGTTTATCGCCTCATTTATCTTCCAATAATTCTAGCTAAACGGTTTTAAAATGAGCAACATGAGATGTGCACACTTGTTCATAGTTCGATATTCGAGTGATTGGATCGATGTTCTCCTAACTCAGTGGTGCCCAACCTACGGCCCGCGGGCCGGATGCGGCCCTCGAAGAGTTATTGTGCGGCCTGCGAATGTATAATTAATAAGAAATCCGAAAAATTTAACAAAGAAATTGATACCCATATTTTTATGAAAGTTTCGGAAATAAAACTTTTAATGTTGAAATTTAAACCATAGAAACTTTATTTAGACTCGATTTTCACTTATATGGCATCTCAAAATATATAGATATACTTCCAATTTAATCTCTAATCCGGCCCTCCGAAGAATTGGCAACTTCCAATGCGGCTCGTCGAAGGATTCGCAACCACCGATGCGGCCCGCCAGTAGGAAAGGTTGAGCACCCACTGACGTAACCCCTCTGAATATGATCGGCGATTTTCCCCTCATTAAAGATGAAACAATGATTAACAAGAAGTTCAAACCAGGACCAATACAGGCTGGCTTCCCAAAGTTAACGTTCCGAATTCATTACTTTTATTGACAGGAAATGTTTCGGTATGTGTTAGTCATTCCAAGGAATTCTCGTACCATAAATACCACTTGTAGTTCATAGTTTATCAATGATAGAGAAAATTGGAAAACAAATTAATAGAAAATGATAAAGTTTAACATACTAAAAACAATGTCAAAGTCTCTTTCTGACATTATATTTCGCATGTATTTTTTAGTAAACGAATTTAATAAATATTACTGTTTATACGTTAATATGTCTGGATCAACTGTCCATTGCTGAAGAGTAGTCGAGCGGAAATGAAAATAACCCATTTGTTCACTCGTCTATGTTCAAGCCGAGTTCGGCAATAATCATCTCCATGGCAACAATCCGATAAAATGCGATTTAAAATGCAAAAACGCTATGTTTTATTAGAAATTCAAGAAAATACTATCGATTATCAGAATTCGGTGATAAGAATTAGAATCCAAATTCTTTTCCCCTTAGAACAGTACAAACCTCGCTCCGATATCACAATTTGGGTACTTTAAAGTATTAAAGAAAACATCTCTGCACGATGGATTTGAGATTTTCTATGTAAAACAAATAGGGAAGAAGCGTTCCTTGAATCGAATCCGAGAGGTGGACCCTGGCAGCACGAGCCTCATACTAAATTTCATGAAAATCGCTGCTGCAAAAGTTGTTATTAGGAGACACACACACACATACTCACACACACAGACAGGATCATTTCATAAGTCCATGTTTCCTTTGGAAACCAGCCTAATAAAATGTTGTGGGGAAATTACAATCCGATTTCATTAGTCTGAGGAAGAGTAACGCGGTATTAGCATCTCGTATTTGTTTTATTTTTTTGCGAAACGAAAACACTGGGTTATTTTTTCGAAAAAAAAAAAAGCTTTTTCCATTAATGAAGACGAGTTAAGGCGGCGATTTCCCGGATTGCGACATAATTTTAATTTCTGCGCCATTCGCGTCGAGGGCTTCATCCGCTTAATCTTTCCGTGTATTAAAACGTCAGTCTTCGTAATTGGTTGGGAAGTTGGGAAAATTTTGGTCTGGCTCCTCCCTCGAGAACGGGTTTGTCAAAAATCTTCACTCTCGTCTTCTCACTCTTGCAGGGAAGGTCCTTTTTACCTTTCCTTCCTTTTCCCTACCTTTTTTCGATCTCGCCCAAATAAAGACGTAAATTTATATCTCTCTCTCTCTCTCTATATATATATATATATTCTCTCCCTACCCACGTTTCTTCCTCTGTACCTCTTCGCATTGTATACATACATACATATGTATATATAATATTCTCTCCCTCCCTACGTTTCTTCCTCTGATCTTCTTCGCATTGTATACATACTTACATACATACATACACACACACATATATATATATATATATATATATATATATATATATATATATATATCCTGCGTTATCATCTATTTATTTTTTCTTTCAATCTCTTACTTTATTGAATCGCTTTCTCTAACTGTGTCTCTTCTTACTTTTCTTACTTCTCTTACCTTTTTCCTACATTTCCGTCTCTCTCTCTCTTTCAATCTCATCATTTTATAAAATCCACTTCCGCTCGTTCTTTCTCCCTTTATTCCAATCTCTATATACCAATATGTCGCACTGTTTCTCTTTCTCTGCCTCTTTCTCTCTTTTCCTCTTTGTTGTTTCCAGTTAAGATTTCTGCCTTTCCATCTTTGTCCCCCTTTTTCTATTTTTATCTCGCTTTCCCTTTCTTTCCTTCTTCCAACCTCTCTTCAAATTCTTTTGCCACATTTTTCCACAATTTTCTCCCCAATTTCTTGACTCCATTTAGTCTTTTCCCTCTCTTTATCACTTTCCCCCTCTCCCTTTCTCCCATCTCCATTTCCCCCTCTATTTCTCTCCTTCCTCTGTATCTCCCTCCCCATTCCATTTTCTCCTAGTCTTTCCTTGGTCCTCCTTTTCCTCACTCCCATCTTTCCCTTTCCACTCCCCTCTCGTCTCTCTCTCTCTCCCAGAATGCACCCCCCTACGTGTTTTATTCCCCTCTTCTTATCCTCCCTCCGTATCCAAATACAGCTGACGATATGAATGCGCCTGTCCTGTTCTGCTCTGTTCCCTTTGCTTCATCCTTATCTCCCCTCTTCTTCCTTCTCAATCTTCCCATCTCTCTCTCTCTCTCTCTTTCATACCCGTCTGCCTCTCTTTTGAGTAGGACAGGAATTAAGGAAGAGAGCAGGTGACGTCACAGAAGCAAGGTGCAGACGCGAACAATGAAAAGCCTTACGCCGCCTGGCGTCACGTGACTGGGAGAGTGACTTATGGCGAGAGAGGTTAATTCGAGCGGGATGATTCGTTCGTGCCGCGCCATTTAATCTCGCATGTCTATCTCTCTAACGAACGCACCGAGATTTTTCTGTATGTATTCCCTTTGTCCGCGGCCGCAACGCGAAAAAAAAATTTGCCTCTTAAGATTTTTTCTTGGAGAGATTTATCCCAAAAGTTATATTTTCGCTTCGTCAAAACGAAGAAAAGAAAATGCCCAAGATTTTCATCCTTTCTCTTGTCGATGTCGGGTTTTTGCCTCCAAGCAGCTTCTAACCGCGAAATCTGTTGATTGAATCTACGTACTCGTATCCTACAAATGTCGACGTCGTAAAGTCGACGGTTCCGCCGGAAGGTAAATTTACATAATTTTCAGCGGAGATACAGGCGCGCAGGAATTTGGACGCGTGATGATGTGATCTTCCGCTTGAAACATTTTTTTCTGGTCTCTGAAAGGTCGCAGGTTTTATAGACTGTTTTAAGGAAAAACTAAAGAATCGCGCGTTATTTTCGTAATGCGAGTTGTTGAAGGTTGTTCTCGGGGTTCAAAAGCCTACGCATTAGATAATAACTCAGAGAGTTTACGCAACTCCCTCGTATATCGAAGACATTATCGCGATAATCGAAAAAAGAAGAATCTACGCTATTAAAGTGAAAAAAATCGGCACATCTCGACGCGTAGAACGAAGTCTTTGTACATTCTTCCCTCTTTCTCTCTCTCTCATTCTTCAGAGTGCCTTTTACTATGCCAGGCACGGCGTTCCTTCAGATAAAGGCTCTTTTTTATTTATTTATTCTCCTTCCGCCCTCTCGAGGTACTATGGGGGGAGGAGGCGAGCATCTTTGTAGCGTAATACATCGCCGTCAAATATGAATTTATGTTTGCGCTCGCCCACGCAGTGGTGACATGCAAGGTCAATGCGGTGACGATGATGCCATCAAGGATTTACTACGGCAAATATGCACAGATGAGGGCCTCGAGCCTGTCGCGGCGACCTCGGTTAGGTTAAAGCGTTTTCGCGTCTCTCTGGGGCAAAAAGCGTTTTAAATGGGCCGTTACTGTCCATTACGTTGTACGTACACCTTCCAATTTTAATTTTTAGCGTGGACCGCCATTGCGCCTATCCAATCCACAACCACAATTGTGGATTTTGAAAGGGATGTCGGGATACAAGATGGCTTATCACAAAAGGGAACACGAAGAAGAAAAACATACCGATCCATATGGAAATTCATGCAACAAAAAATGTTTGTTTTCTGTTTTTATTTTTAAAATCTTTTTTGGGTTTTATTATTGTATTATCTATTTATGTTTTCATTGAACCGAGTAACCGGACAAATGTTTCTTTATATTTTTTGTAAACGTTGTTCTCCGTCGTGTTCCATAGCATTACGAGTACCGGCAGTTATTTTTTCCGTTTAGAGTACTAGGCACAAAGGAAGTGATTTTACGTTCCTCCGCAGAGATTATTGGTTTGTTACGTCAAATATCGATCTAAATTTCCCACAACGATGCTCATCTGGCGTTTATTACTATAAATGCTTCAAGTCCCGTATCATGTATAATCTTCTACATAATATGTCGATCGTCCTTCCGTGAACATTTTATGTACCAGTCAGCGTCATTCTGCGTGTAAGATCTTACTAAAAAGGAATTAATACGAATAACTCGAGAGCAATCTATTGGATTCGATAGATATATCACCATATGCTTATTGTGACTCCTTGCAGATTTTAGGTGGGACATCGTCTATCTTAAGAGAATGCGTTCGTATCCATGCCAGTTTACTGTTCTGCTTGGTTTATACGTGCAAAATGTTTTTCATTTTAACTTTATAACTAATCGGAATACAAGTACGAGAGATGAAAGATAGAAAATTCGATATTTTTTCAATTCTTTGAAATCTTTTTCAATATACATAGTATAGATAACTTGTACTGAATACATATCCAGTATTGTATACGGCGATAACCTCTTTCTCGGATCAACATTATATCAACCCAAAAATTACGTTAATTTGAAGATTGATATAAAAAATATGTTTATATCTGTGCATTTTATTGGTAAGTGACATTTCTCTGCATATTTTTGCCGTCATTAAGAATTTTAGATGCTTCCAAATCGATTCCATTCTAAGAATTTTGGGTAGGAAATGAAATAACTTTTCGATCCATGATGCACCGCAGTTAATTCGCTGAGCGACCCAGTTTCGGCGTAGCACGTCATCATCAGGCTAGAAAAGTTTAATCGGGGATGACATTTGTATTCTAGTTCATTGAAGGCAATTAAGTCTTTTCATTTCTGTTTTCTATTTCAAAATTATAAACTTGTCCTTATATTGCGTGAAACTCGGTGTGTATTGGTCATGTATAAACTTAATTTCTCAAGAGTTACTTTAAAGCAGGGTTGCGAAGGGCTCTTGTGCGGCCCGCGAAGGTATGATGAAAAACCTATCCGAAAAATTTAACACACAAATTCATACATTTTATGAAAATTTTGTTAATAAAACTTTTAATACTGAAATGTTAACCATTTAAATCTTATTCAGACTTGATTTTCACTTATATGGCTCCTTAGAACTATAGATAACTTCCGATTTAATCTCTAATCCTGCCTGCCGAGGAATTGGCAACTGCCAATGCGGCCCGTCGAAGGATTTGCAACCGCCGATGTGGCCCGCCAGTAAAAATGTTTGGGCGCCACTACTTTAATGGGTCATTTGCTCAAAAGTGATGGTGTTTTTTCCTTCATCACTGACGTGCTTTGTGTTCTGGGCTCAGCAAAACCAAGTTGGGGCAGTGCTCCGCCGTAGTGATTTGTTTAGCTTCTCTCGGGGGAAGTGCAGGTATTTTGCATTGCGGGATGTTTGCGGGAGATAATCTTCCAAGAAGTCAAAATTCCTCGGAAAAAAAACCCGCATACATTTCCGCTTCCCTCCGTGGTATTGGCCCACTTTGAGAGGAGAATGGGTGGGGGCGAGGGGGCGGAAACTCTCCGAGTGGTATTGCACTTCGACATTGCTCGCTTCCGATTGTCTCGCCCCTCGAAGCTATTTTCAACCACGTCCGTTTCCAAGGGTTACGCGCACGTGTTTCTTATCTCCTGTGTTTTATCCCTTTCTAAAACTTATTCTGGAATCTCCTCTCGCAGTGAAAGATATCGATTCTCCCATCAATTTAGCGGCTGAGGTCTACTTAAGGTCGTATGAGAACTACCATCTTGTTTTCACCTTTCCATTTGCAGTCTAAATATCTTTATATGACCGGAAGTTAGGGATTGCATAATAAATAACGGAAACGGACAACTTAACTTTTTTATAGAGTTCTGCGATAGTGAAATGTATAGAAGAAAATTCATTTTCGATAATTTATTCGTTAGATAATAAAAAGACGAATACGAAGTAATAGCGTGACCGTTATCTACCTGAAGAACTAACAAAATGTCAAGATTAATTCTACGTAAAATGATCTATTTTATTTTTGTAATTTTCGCGTTACTATTTAATAAGAAAAATTAAAGAGAGTTCTCGTACTCTTACGGCAAAAAACGTGAAAAAATCGTTTTAAATGATATACTTAAGTATGCAAAAATTAGGGAAGTCACCCTAGTAAATTCGGAAATTTGTTCTCTTTATTATATTAGCTGACTCCATGTATCTGATATAAAATATACTATGATTGTTTAAAGAAAAAATACTAGAACCATATAAACTTCTTGCGAATTAAATAAAGGCAATCTTTGATATTAATGGTTAACAGGAGCCGTCGCAAATCCAGTTATATTTATTTCGTAGCAAAGATTTAGCAGGATCACTTCAGTCAGAAGGACTCGAGCCAACATTATTAATCCACTCTAGTCTAGTACAGTGATGTAGATGCCGTCTATGATTCTTCAATTCAAGCAAACAGTACTGAATAATAAACGAGAAGTTTCATCTGTCCATTCGTCAATATTCTTTCATTACCGAAAGCGCTTTGAGATTAGAGGAACTATTACGCAATGCTACAAATCGCGTTTTTATGTGCACAACTGTATTTTCGTTGCCCTGCAGGTTGTTTTGAGGCGTTGGTAAAGGATCACATCTGTTCCGTTTAAAACATTTACGTAGCTGAAATGAATTTTTTAAAATTTATTAGGGAAGGTGCACTCGTACGGATCTCCGCGAAAATCGCATGAGCCTATTTTCATCCCAAAACAAAACAATCATGAAAATATTAGGCGGTAAAAAGTCGACTTATACGATTCGAAAACAAGACTATAATCTCGGAAAAATAGCGCTGCCAACTTAAAGCCTTTTTGCGCGGTAGGATGTTGTTTGGTTTAGGGAGCCGTTGTTGACGCCGTGTCTGGTGGGAATTTATTGTTGGCGATGACTGCGCACAAATTTCTCTTTTACTTTGTTTACTCTCACTCGGCATTTTGTTGGAACCGGACCAAGAGTTTTCTTCAATGGAAGAGAGTTCAGTTTTTTACGCGCAATCGTTTTACTGTTCATAGCCATACGTTTCCTTTCGTGTATTCCTTTGTGGTGGGCCAAATGAAAGAGTCTGTGAGTTTATGGTCTCGTAAAACAATTTCGATGCGCATTTCCGAAGCGCGTGATGCGTGGCGCTTTTCTCTTTGCCCCGCAAATCCTCTGCGTGCTTAAGTAGTATTTCGAGCAAAGATTTCCGGTGTTTATACGTTTTTTATTTTTGAGATTTTCAGTTGTTTCCTTTCATTCACTCGACCGAGGAAATTATTCAGTGAATTGTTTTTCCCATCAAATTTCCCATCGTTCCGTAATTAATATTCGAAACAAAAAATCATGCGAAAATTAAGCGTTTATCTGCAGTTACTATTGTCTGAGTGGTGACCTCTGTATTGCGTATATTTATTATTTCTGAGCCAATAAGCGGCAATAAAATACAAAATTTGCCAGGTATCTGTCTCGATTGCCGTATCTGGCTTTCATTTACAAGCTCTGTGGTGAAGCGTACAATTGCATCAGATCTTTCCGTACAATTGGATTAACCTTGCTTTATTAGTCGCACATATAGTGATGTGGCCAACGATAGCGATACAAAGAAAACGTTTTTCGTCTTCTTTTTGATTTCCTCAAGCGATAACAGTGATCAGAACAAATAATAAAAGATACAATGTGTTATCTCGAAAATTTTTAATATACGAAGTCTGCATTGCTCCTGATTTGATTATGACACGCATTTTCGAGGGAAGTGATATTTTGAGTGAATAAATTTGCGATTATTTCAGGAAATATACAATAATTTGACTTAAAACGAATCCGTGGCTTATACGAATCGTGATGGATCTTTTAAGCAGGGAATATGTCTATAATCATGTTCGCTGTTGACATAAACTTTTCATAAGAAATTTTTATCGTTTCTTGTAAAGAGTCTCTTATGTTTTATCTTCGTCCGTCCTTACGCAACATTTCGAAGCTAAGATTTTCAGGATAGTTTTGACTGGCTACAAACATGAATCTTATCAATTTTCGAATCCGTTTGTTTATTCGTTTGCCTTTTAGCAGGATAAAAAAACTCCCCGTGAACTAAGTATATGTCTACATTGCTACAGTAAAGTTTCCTTTTTTTACATTGCTGCAACAATAAGAGCGAAGCGCAAATATGTTCAATTTGCTTTCGAAAAGGGATAAAGATCATATAAAAACCGCTTAACAGCGGCGAGGTAGGATTTAAATAACTTTTGATTGATTTTGGGTTTTACGTTTAATTTTTATTGCTGAGTTTCTAATGAAAATACAGTGTTACATTATAATAATGCATTTTGATCGCTAAATTTGAAGTTTATTGAATCTTGCATATGCGTTAAATTTTTTGTTATGAAAATATTAATTATAATTTATTTATTCGTTTATATTTATTTATTTATAGTGCTAAATGTGTTTATTAAATTAAGTGGAAATTCTTCAATAAAGTACTTTGATAATGCGGTCGAAGATTCCGAAAATTTACGTGAACGTTTTAAAAAAGCTTTTTGGAATCTGATTTCGCACTTCCTTTTTAGCTTGTTTGAAGTTGTAATTTGAAAAAATCGCAAGGATTACATCCTTCTGTAGCTTATATGGAAAAACAGACTAGAACTCATACATTCTGCAAAAAAATCGCAAAAGCCAATTTGTTCGATTAGATTTTGAGTTATCCATGAACCTGAATTGATTTAGATTACTGAGAAATACACATCGGGCGAAGCTAATGCAAAAAGTGCAGAAACTTTGGCACTGACACTTTACCTCCAAAACTAGAACATCTCTCTGATAAAGTTTTGCGGGACGAGGCAGTGACAAGTAGGAATCTTGAGCAGTGCCGCGTCCAGGATTTTCAAAGCAAGAATTTCGCATCGCGGAACAGGTCCTTTCGCGAGGAAGGGTATGAGGTTTTTGCTTGCCGGTTTGGAACTCGACTTGAAGGGAAGGCGAAAATGACGCGAAATAATTGGCCGGCGCATACACGCACGCACGCGCACACACACACTTCACGAGGGGCGGATTCCCATCCCGGAGCCAGCCGTGTTGCGAGGCTGTGACGCCGGCCGAGAAGAGGAAGGAGTTCGAGAGGCAGGAGAAAGGGAGGGAGGCCTTTTCCTCATCTCTCCCTTCTTCGAAATGGGAGGAGTGGGGGTGACCTTGCTTGGGGAATGACCTTGGCTGCTTGCATAATGAGGTAGAACAGAAAAGGAGGAGTACAAGGGGTGGAGGAGATGTGGGAGAGAAGGGAGATATTTGGTCCACGTGCTCCAGATGCCTCGCTTTTTTTGGGTTTTTTTCTCCCCCTTCTTTGCGTGGCGTCGGAATGCGCGTAAAGAGATTGCGCACCGATTAGGCGCCAACCATCTTTTTAAAGAGGGCGCGAGCGTTCTACGCGACGGCTCTCGTCGATTCCGTTGCGCATTTGTTAAGTTCTTTTGCTCCAACTCGTTGACGATCGGGGATCGATTCCTGTTTCGTGCCTTTTGCCACCTCCATCTTTTTTTCTACCCGGCCTCAGCGGTTTTTTTTTTGCAGTTCGGTTTACTTCAGCCGTGAAATGAGGTCGCGAGTTCAAACCCCGTCGGTCCTGTGTGTGCGATGGAGGTATAATTCACGTTTTGAAAATCCCCTCCCCGTGGGTCGACCCGGCTGTGGCCTACTTATATAAGGATTTGCCAGTCGTTTGACAGCCCAAATAATCGGGCTGCCGATTAAAAGTGGTTATTCTACTTCTGGCGCCACCGTAACTGAACTCATTATCTCGTTCTGTCGGTCTTGGCGGAGGCAATCAAAACTCGAAAGATTTTTCAAGGAGAAACGAGCGTTTGGAGCTGCATTACGCTCCAAATCAAGCGCGTTCGTACAATCGTCGAGCGAATGAAGAACGCTTATCGTCGCAGTGTGAGAATGTCGGCACTTTTGTACTCTCCCAAAAAGTTAAGTTTGCTCCCTCGAGATGCAATATTGATGCGATGATGTTATGTTATCGATAGAGGTCATGGTCTCCAGAGGACCTTCGATAAAGACAAGGACGCTTACATTTCTTTACGGCGGCCCCATTGATTTTCAACTGTTTCAAACATTATCTGCACTAGTACGATCCCCTTTACGAGATGAGATTGTCCTATAATGCCCGAGTTTGAATCTAACGTCTTGCTCTTAAGAAGTTATTGTCCTTATGTGAAGTTTATTGTGAAATTCAGTGCATAAAACCAGTGATATTAAGTATCGAGTAACCCCTGTCGTTACCGCTTTATGCAATATATACTCACTTATCTTTACGTCAGTGTATCAAATTATTATTTCAAAACACAGACAAATAAGCTTTCGAGTTGACTCGTTACAAACAAAAGTGGAACTGGGACTGAAGGATTCAATGTCCAGGAATTGTTATGTAAGTAGATTCTATCTTAATTTGCACATTTGATAATTTATATTGCTCCGATTGCCATAACATTTATGGCTATTGGAGCTATCTAAAATACCAATTGGATTCCAGACTTAAAGCGACCTAGGAAATTCTTTTTTAATCACTTTATTCGAAGTGAAAAGAGTAAGTGAATGTATTGCATTCGCGATTCTATATTATGGCCCATGGTGGAAGAATAAATTCGATTTATAGAAACATTGAGTAATCGAAAATTGGTGTTATATTAAAGCGTTTCTTTTGTTTTTGTTTATTAAAATTATAAAAAACTCGTGATGAGCAATACGTGGCCATTAGCAACGAGAAAATCGAAGATAATAAAGGTGAACTCATACGACCATTCTGACAACAAAATCCGAACTCACGATTTTGGTGTAGGCGAATCACCCTTCTCCCGAGGCAGGATATATTTTCCAAATGTCTCTCTCTCTCTTTTTTATAGATTTTTCTTGGTTTTTCCTCTTCTCCACAACGCTCATTGAAGGGATGATTATAACAAAAGAGATGCAACTCGAGTAGAGAGTATCCCATCAGCCTTCCTGTCTCTCTCTCTCTCTTTGTCTATCCATTTCTCTCATCATTATCCTTAATCTCTCTCTCTTCGCCTTTATCCGACCGACATCCACGCCGCTTATGCTCCAGTTCTTCACCAAACTGCCGCTGCTCCACTAATGCCCCAAGGTTCCCCGGGTCGCGCTCATAAAACCATTCTCAGCTCGCTTGTGAGCGTTCGCGAAGAAAGCCTTATCTTTCTCTCTCTCTCACACACACGCACTCTCTCTTTCTCTCCCTCTTTCTTCTCGGAACGCGAGGCCCTTTAACGGCAATCAATCATTTCGACCTCTTTACAATTCTCCTACGTCGCCATCATCGCGCGATTCTCCGCACGCCACTTTCCCAGCAGCCTGTACAGCAAGTCCCCGCTTTACGTCGCCCCGTTGTGCGTTGTTTCTCTTTTGCGTCGTCCGTGAATTGAGGTGCGCGTCAAATGTGGTGTCGCTTCGCATGTCTGTGAAGAGCAGTGTTGAGCAACCTACGGCCCTTGAGAGCGTTTTATGCGGCCCTTGAGAGCGTTTTTTGCGGCCCGCGAAGCTATAATAAAAGAGAGATTTAACACAAATTCATGTAATATACGACATTAAAAAATTTGATATTTAAATATTAACCCTAAAATGTAGACTTCATTTTTACTGATTTGATACCTCAGAATTTCTAGAAATTAGCAACACCAATGCAGCCCGCCACTCAGAAATGTTTGCGCGCCACTGGTTAAGGGCAAAAAAGGAAACTGCAGATGTCCGAATTGTGTTGTAGTTGACCTCTGAGTTGTTTCATCGTGGTGTTTTGTGCAAACGACGTATTTGTAAGTTTATGTTTGCGGTTGTCGACGTTTAATCTCGCCCGTGCTTTCGTTCGACCGGAGAGTTCTCATCTCCACATTAATAGTATTTTTTATTTAATCATTGGCAGTATAGTATCGAGCAGTAAATCAGTATGGTCGAAATTTCATTTGCAGGTGACGCGAATGGGAATATTCGGGTGGAGTTTTCGGGCTTTACCTTTCGCTTCGCTTCCTTCTCCTTTCGCCGCTTTCCTTTCTGTCTATATCTATTCTATACGCAGGCACGCCTAATGCATGTCTTGGCGCGTTACTTCCTTCTCTCGAGTATTCCAAACGACTAAGATTCCAAACATCTTCGTTATGGAGGCGATGGTGGTGGATGTGGGACGTTTGCATTCTGTGTTAGTTATTTATATTCCCTCTGACGGTGCCTAAATTGCGCGTATATCGAAAATGCATGGGTTAAAGCTCTGAAAATTAATATCATCATCAGTGTCAGTAGACAGGTCTGTGTTTATTACTGGTTCAGGAACTACATAACGGTTGAGTAAACTATGTGCGCATTGAAGCTGCTAAGAAGCCATCGTCAGTGGTGAGTGAGTGTTAGAATCGATATCGCCGACTGGCTAATTTTTAGCCAATATGTTTTTCATGGGATCGAAGTTGTGTTACACATCAGTCTCTTTATCTTATTAATTTCGGAATTTAGAGTTAATGGTGAACTTAAAGATTATCGGTGGACCCAATTAATCAGTCTTATTTTTACGCATAAACTAATACGCGACATAAAGTCATTGGATTTTATCATGAATTTTGGACTCTCTCATGATCCAGTAGATATCACTGTTGTCTATAAAACAACGAAATACATTTTCACAGAAATTTCTGGAGGAATTGACTGCAATGTTCGAACATTTTAAAAAACAGTCCGCTCTATTACTGAATGTAACTTTTTAAGCGTCGTGAAGAGATGCTTGGATATAAATAAAATTTAACGTTATCAACACGTAATCGATACCCTTGTATTAGTTTTGCGTATAGTTTATTTTCAGGAATTTTATGGCTATAACTTTATGGCAAACCTCACATCGAGCATTTAACATGTATGCACGTGATATGGGATTAGATACTCGATTATGTATTATGAATTTAACCCACTGAATTATATCAGTAATTTTTATTGTATTAAATGCGTTTAAGTCTTGTGCTTTTTCAAAGAGTTTTCGGTATGTCTGTTAAAACAATTGTAATACCTTTGAATTCAGTGAGGTAACGAATAAAAAACGCAATCTTCGCATTAGTCGTTAAAAGATAAATTTCATCTCTTTCATCCATTACAGTCAGGATGTACGTGCACAGCCTTTAATCCAAGCGGTTAAGCTTTGCAGTAAAATTTATACGCGATCGACTTTAAAAAAGACGAAAAAAAGGAAAACGATCGAAAATACATAAAAAAGACGGATGACTTCATTTTTCACGTCGGAGCAAAATAAAAAAATAACGCCTGTGATGAGACCTAATCCTCTGTCACCGTGGCAGCCTCGCGTATATTGTGTCGAGAGACTGTGGAAGGGGGAGAGAGGGAAGCATAGGAGGAAAGAGAGGGAGGGGGAAAGGGAGGCATAGGGGGAAAGGGAGGGAGAGGGGAGTGAGGGTGGTGGGGGGAGTGGGAGGGGGGAGAGTGGGAGGGGGAGAGTGGGAGGGGGAGAGAGGGAGGGGGAGAGAGGGAGGGGGAGAGAGGGAGGGGGGAGAGAGGGAGAGGGGAGAGAGGGAAAGGGGAGGGAAACATGGAAGGAAAAGGAGGGAGGGGGAGAGAGGAAGGGAGGGAGAGAGAGGGAAGCATGGGAGGAAAGGGAGGGAGAGGGGGAGAGAGGGAAGCATGGGAGGAAAGTGAGGGAGGGAGGGGGAGGTAGAGGGGGAGAGAGGGAAGCATGGAAGAAAGGGAGGGAGAGGGAGAGAGGAGGAAGGGGGAGGGGGAGTGAGGAGGAAGGGAGGGAGGGGGAGAGAGAGGGAGACATGGGAGGAAAGGTAGGAAGGGAATGGGGGAGGAGGGGAGATTGACAACTGCTTTTTCAACCCCATCGCTTCCCCTCGGTGCGATTGTCATCTGTTTCGAAGCTCATCCACTTAGCTCCGCGGAGCATGAATGACGTTGTGACGACGCCTGTGACGTAATACAGTTCACACGTCACAATACACCCTCCACGCCGTTTTTCATCTGACCAACACGCTTCCAGCGACGAAACCACGAACGCGTGAACTGCGACTCCCCCCTCCCTCCCTCCCCATCGTCATCACCCCCTCCCCTCCAACCCCCAATCCTGTGACACATCCTTTTCAACGGGGGAAGGGATGATGAAAAAGAGAGGTTTTTTGTAAAATGACTTGACCCTTACGCGTTGATGAAGGCGGGAAGGTAGGGGGAGGGAAACCTCGTTGGAATATCAATCTCTCTGCTCTTGGTTTATTTATTTATTCTCACGTTTACGAAAATTACTTAACGATACAGTTATTCTACAAAAAGCAGAAACCCTGGTCCCAGCTTAATTATAATGGATCGATCTGTTTTGTCTTCAGTTGATATGGATAATTCTGGTAAACTAATCTCCGAAAAGATATTGATAACATGATCTCATAGTAGTATCCGACCTTAATTTAAGGATATTTTATGTGAAAGGAATGCTTTTGACTTGAATTGATTCCTCTGACGGTATTCGTTTCCCCTTGATCCAATTTTTAATGATGCTGAAAGTCTCATTAATTCCAGGCCTCAAATAACGCCCTTGCGATAAAATAATTTTGCTTGCTATGGTAATATGATCAATATGACTGAGCTGAAACAAACAAGTATAATCATAAAGTGAGCATTCAACATACTTGTACAGACTAACCGCTACTTAAGTAATACATATTTATAACTTTGGATGAATTTCACTATCCTTGTTTATAATGATCCCTATTTTTTCCAATTTATATTCTAATAGATTGTAGATCACAATATACCTGGAGCGCAGTAATATAGAAATATATCTACGGTACTTGAACTTACGCCAAATATCCGAGATAATAATATCCGCCATTATGATTTAGAGAACGACTGTAGCTCAACCATCCTATTTTGCCATCCAAAGCACGCTTATAGAAAATATATCTTATCGTGGTTCAAGGTTTTCTGATTCTTTCCCAAATTACGAAACCCACTCTTGGATTGGGTAAACCGAATCCAATTATAAAAGGCACAAATAGAATGTGGATTTTAGTGCTTTTAAATCCTTCCATTTATTTTAAAAATAAACAGAAGTTGTGCTTGTGCTCGGGATGAAAAAATCTTTTTCTTTTGTCTTTAGGAGTTAGCAAATCACAATGCCCGGAACAACATAATAGGTAGAGGGCAAAACAAAGAGTTTTACGCTTTCTTTGTCAAAAAGATTCTCAAACATTCTTTATGTATGAAAAGCAAAGATTTGGATGTGCCCTCTTTTGCTTTTACAACATGAAATGTAACGATTTCATTTTACTTAAAGGGAAAGTGTTCATTGACTAATTGCTGGAGTCTCGCATAAATTCTTATGATTTTTTCAAAATCTTTAATATTAATTAGAATGATAAACCCATCACAGGTCACAATTCAATATTGAATAAAAAGTGGATTTAATTAGTCGCAGTAAAAATGGCACAATCCATCTTAATTCTATTAATTAATTCTATGGCGCTTTAAAGAGAGTCCTTTCCTGTTGGACAAAATTCGTTTTCGTCCATAATAAGATTAATTAAATTAGAAGTATTTCATTTAAAGTTGCCAAAAATAAATTTAAGATATTTTAGAGAATACAGCAGTCCATGAGATGTCATTAGAACGAACAGAGGTTAATACAGTCAAAATTGGTGGGAAATGTCTGTAGAATCCGTGGAAAGTTTAACTTGTTTTGATAAAATTTTGCTCTAGGGTAGATGGAGCATCTAAGAAGTCAGGATGAGCACATGAAGAGCATAGAAGATGATAATCGACGAAATGGGTTTTAATGAGGATATTAAAAAATATTAGTTATAAAGTTGACGTGAAGTATTGATATGCGTAAACTATATGGAAAGTAGATTTGAAAAGAAGAGTTCGGGATAAGTCTGGCTTCGATTGGAGGTAATTAGTTGAAATAGGAGGAAAATAAAACGAGAAGCCATTAAACTACACTGCGAGAATAAGACCTTGATTTTTGTAATAAAGGTGAGACAGAAAAAATGGATGGGTAGAATTTTGAGTGACGACATTCCGTGGAAAAAAGTCATTAAAGGGAGGATGCGTGGAAAAGAGCGAAAAGATGGGAATGTGGATGTTGGATAAATTAAAAGAAGGGAATTGGAAGATGAAGAGAGGGGATTTAGATGGGAAAGGGTTTTTTTATTCGTTAACCTACCGCTGGGTTTCAATACTTAATCCTTATCTCTCAGAAGATACGCTGATATAAAAATAGTTCTATTTTACGTAATGATTGATCGGAAGAATGATCCTTTACATTGCATAATCCACTTATTAATTCATAAAATTTCTCAACATTTCCAACGAAAATTCGGAGAAAAAGGAATTTCCGCGAGCTGTAAATTCCGGGAAAGATGGATTGGCTTGGCCGGTGCGCGTTTAATCTTCCTGGCTGCAAATTCAAAGGCATTATTTTTAATTCGGATGATCTGGCCATCGACGAAACAAAAAAACTCACCGAGTGCGATATTGCGAAAATTGCTTCCCAGTTTGGTTTTTTATTACTTCGTTCCCTTTTGCTTTTTTCCCTCAACGCGAAAATTCAATTACCTCCGAATGGCGGGTTCCCTCCCGCAAATATTCCTTCAGAAGAAATAGAGAGAGAGAGAGAGAAAATACAATTGCCGTTTTCATCCGGGATAATTTTATTGAGAAAGTTTTCAAAAATAGATGGATTAAATTTATGGACGAATCAATCCTCCACGGCCGAAACATATCCACGATGTAATTTCGTTATTTACAATTCGTCACTCACTTTTGTCATCAATTCGTCTCGAACCGATAGAGCAAGTCAATCAGTCAATTTAAATTGGACGAAAAAAGAAATAATAATTTTGTTTTTCTCTTGGTAATATTTTCAACGATCCTATAAATTTTGAAGGAAAACTTTATTTCTAATGAAATGTGAACAGCGGCCTAAAAATCGCAGAGAATAAAATGTTTCAAATGGAATAATAGGTGCGATGGAAATTCAGTTTTATTTTTGATCGTTTATCGATATATTTTTAATGACTGACGAATTTTTGCATCTGTTCAAGGGTGGGGTAGATAACTAATGCGTAAGAGATAAAAGTCCTTTTTATCAAAAAATGCCATTTTTCCCACGTGATGATGTTGGGAACGCGAATACGGTTCTAGCGGTATTATTTTTGAAGAAATCGATGCGTACCGCCGTTTTATTAAATAATTAATATCGCTACGTCCAGTAGTTTAATCGTTTCCTGAAATTCTGAATGATGAATACATTATTTGAAGATCGTTTACTTATATTTAATTTTGCGCGTAAAATAAATTTCAACTTAATGAAAGGAAACTAAAACTAGTAATATGTATGTATAAGTAACCTTGGCTCTTTTACTACGACTCCTGATTTACCAGAAAAAACGAATCTCGGCGCATTTTATTTACATAGTCGTATAGCTCCACCTTGCAAAACCATTTACGAATGAATGCGAACTCATTTTAACGATCGTAAAAAAATTCGTAGTACTGTTAGTAGTTATATATATATATATATATATATATATATATATATATATATATATATATATATATATATATATATATATATGGATGTCAACAAGGTGTTGGGATGAGGACGAGGGCGGAGAATTTGCTCGGACAGAGATTCCCTGTCCGAGTACTGCTCCACCCTCGAACATGCCTTCTTACAGCGCGGATACCCGCCGGATCTGATCCGAGACCAAATCCGGCGGGCAGTCGCACCCGCCACCCCTAACTCCCACCTCAATACCCACACCACCACCGATTCCACCCTCCAACTCACCCTAACCACCCTGTATTTCCCCGGCATCCACGACATTCTGAAAAACATCCTGAAAGCCGCCCACCTTATCCTCTCATCCTCCCCTCACCAGATCCCATTTCCCAGACCACCGATGCTCTCCTTCCGCCGTCCCCCTAATCTGGCAAATATTCTATGGAAGAAAGAACCCCCAGCACCCACGCCTTTACACCCTGCCGGATCTTACCCCTGCGGTAGACCCCGATGTCTAACATGCCCAATAAACCCCCCCTGCAACTCCTTCTCCAGTCCCACAACCAACATCACCTACCCCATAACTTCCACCACCAACTGCACCACCCGCAATATCATTTACCTCCTGAGATGCACCCAATGTCCCGCCTTTTATGTTGGCCTCACCAGCAATCCCCTCAACATCCGCATGAATGGCCACCGCAACAGCGTCATTCTCAAACGACCGCTGCCGGTGGCCGTTCATGCGAACAAACATAATTTAAAGTTCAACAACTGCTTCACAGTGAGAGTCATTCGCGCTCTCCCCGACAATGCTTCGGCACCCCAACTCCGTCAGTGGGAGCTTTCGCATATCCATCTCCTAAACTCCTTCACTCCCCCAGGCCTCAACCTTCGATAGCTTTTCACACCCTTTCTTTCTTCTTCCAACACCCTACCCATCCCCAACCCCCTCCGTTTCCTCCAATCCTCGACCTTTCCGCACTACCCTTCCACCCCCATGCCTCCACCCAGTGTCACCGCCATCAGTTCTCTCTCTGTAGCTGAAGAAGGAGTAGTTCCGAAAGCTTTACGTTTGTGATGTTTCTGTGTTTTTGTGTTATTTTACGTGTGTCGCTTCGACATCCCCGGGGCCTCGCCAACCTGAAGTCGTCTGATTGGTGAGTGCTCACTGGGTTTCCTCATCCCAACACCTTGTTGACATCCATATATTCATTTTACCTTTCCTTTTCCGTAAGTTGTTATATATATATATATATAGTTATATTGTTTCGTATGCGTATATAAACAAATGAAACAATTTAAACATATTATCGAGCCCCCTTCGCCGTAGGGCTCCAACGTACCGCGTAGGCATGTCTTCTGAGATTCCAATCACTACTAAAAATCCCTCAGCTACTTCTTCTAATTACAATCCTCCTTTAAGTCCAATCTAAAGCATAGATTCTTTTACTGTGGCCTGCTGTCTACCAGAGATCCACATATTCGTTATACGCTGTCCGCGTAAGTGAATGATAATAAACGATTTTAAAGGCTAGAAGTCGCTGCTGTGAAGGTAGGTTTGCACCCTCATTCTAAGAGATTTAGTATTTGGAAACCACAATTGGACCCCGACTGCAAAAAAATACGATTTGCGGGGATCCGTGAATTTCAAAATGTCGAGGGCCCCTGACAGGATCGGACTGAGAGGTGTAAAACGGCCCAGCGATTTTGGAAGAACGCGCGATCAGCCCTTCCCCCTTCCAACGCGCTATTATCGAAGATTGGACCAAATCTTATTTTAAATCAAGTAATATGATGGTGAGAAAATTTTATAATGACTGATAAAAAATTAATATACAAGTTTCAGCAGACCGGCCCATTCCACCGGAAGGTTATATGGCCAGTCCGTCCCTGACCCCTGATCTCGATTAACTTCCATCTAGGCGGCGGCTCACGCCTTCTGCCCTCTCCTCGGCGCGAACAATATTCCTCTCGCCCGAGGGAGAGGTGAGGTGGGGAGGAGGAGGTGTATGGGGGAAGGGGGGGAATGGGAGGTTGTCAATTTTCGCCTTTCGTGATCGACACGTTCGCTTGCCGTCGGCGAGGAAAAAATACCCCTCGAGTAGGGATTCCGGAGCTCCCGAATCGTCATGTCAGCGCTTTGGAAAGGAGAGAAGCGGACGACGAGGGTTGCACGTGGGCAGGGCAAAAGGGGGATGGACAGATTTATCGCCGCAATTAAGAAGCGAGAGGAACCGAAAGCGGCGCAATTGGCACGGGAACAGTGCGGGGAGGGTGATTGGGGGAATGGGGGGGGGGGGAGAAGGAACGGAGATGGGAGAGGGGAGGGAGGAGGCAGCGGGGGAGGTGGGGGAAGGGCAGAGAAGGTTCGGAACCGCAGGCGGGCTAGTGATGATAATTTCGCGCGCGGAATAGATTGACAAGTGACGCCGGCGCTGCCATTTATGACGACGCATCGGACGATTGAGGAGTAACGGCTAATTCTACGGCTGCCGCATGCGTCGCCGTTAAAATCCTTTCGGAGCGATTGCTGATATGCGTTGCGGGTTGCGTGCGAAGGCTCTAATTATTATTATTATGTTCCCTTGTGGTGTTTTTTTCGTGGTGTGTTTTGCGTGATGTATTTTTTCTTGATGTTCAGCGACATATCCTGAGGAAATATTCGAAATGGTCATGTATTGATTCAGCCATTCTCTCTCGTTTTATTAATCCGAGATGGTTGATAGCGTTGGATTTGCGTTGCGATAAATCTTAAGAGTATCGGACGCTTTTATGTTTATCGGTTGATTCTTGTATGAGATTTTATCTCAGGGGTAAGCCTGTTCTTATGGCGGTTTGGGCGCATGTTTAGTACGTTTTAAACCGTTTTAAAGTCTGTGCCGCGTGTGTTATATATCCTAACACGCAACAATTTGATACTCCATTTTAAAGAAATGGCGGAATTAAGTGGTTTCATTGAAGGACTTGCTAGTTAAAGTATTGAATTTATTTGAACACAAGTTGTACTGATTAATTGTTTGAAATAAAATGGTTCTATGAGTTAGAATTGGATTCAAGTAAATATTTTACAGCTTTCTTATGGAAGATCTTAGATTATATATATTGCATGTATATCGAGAATGTTCAAGCCCAAAACTGTATAATCTATTGACTATATAATCCTGGAATAACTTGCAAATTAATGGAACATCTGAATTGTTTTTGTCTCTGTTTAAGTGTTTGTGTTTAATAATTTCGTAGTATGAATCAATATATGTTGGATAACGTCTTAATAATTATATTTTTCCCTTTTCCAGGTGAGTGTGGACGTTGAATAACTCTCTGGTTCCTGCGTCGCTTTCATTCATTCCCTTATACCGTGAGTAATAATTCGCCAAAAATGTTAAATGGTCCTTTTAAGTTGAAAAGTGAAGTAATCATCAATTATCAAATTGCCTTTCAAAAACGAATCGTCATCGAAACTAAACCGAAAATTGATTGGGAAAGCTACTTTACTCATGGAGGAATCACATAGCCTAATAACCGTAGCCTTTCATCTTATAGTTTTGCAATTTACGTTCGACTGCGACATTTTCCATGTGGTACGGGTTTATTTGCGTCTTTCTCCTACGTTGACCCCATTCGAGAAAATCCATCCCAATGAAATTTACGACCTTGGGAAATGTCCTTTTCCAAGTTTTTAAAATGTATGTTTTTTCACAATAAGCCTTGTTCAGCGCTTCCTTTATTATTAGGGCCCGGGACTTAGGGCTCACGTGGTCCTTGGTGGTCCTTCACGTGGTCGCTTGGGACGAGAGGGTTGGATTTCTTAACCGGGTATTCTTTTCACGGGTTATCCGCCGTCCCCTCGTTTGCTATAATGAGGACATAGTGCCATGGATAACCTTTGAAAAATGTCCAAGATTTTTTCTGGACTTGATTTCCTTAATTACACCAGTAGACTAAGTTCTATTTTAAATACCTCAAATTGGATGATCAAATATAAATTTTAAGTACTTTTTCACCCGTGAGTACTATTAAAATTCGTGTTCTTAGGCGCGTTTCGCTTCCAGCATAAGCGCTTATTAGCATCGGTTTGTCCGTCCGAATGTTCGTTCTCGGCTTCTACAGAACGGATTTTTATGAAATTTGATATTGATCCTTTGAGTGCCGGACAATTTTCTTGTAGCTATGCCGAAATTGCCAGGCGATTTTTGTAGGATTTACAGCAGTGTAGGGGAAAAATTACATCTCCCTCAATTTTAAAGGTATCTTTTTGAAAGTTTTACAGAACCCAAACATACCAAAATTGAACTGTCTTCCCAAAATACATAAAGATGACAAAGCCATGAGACCGATTGCATCAGGAATAAATAGCCCAACCTATAACCTGGCCAAATGGCTTAGTAATGAATTTAAACAGATTACTTTTCCCGACAAACACTCAGTTAAAAATACCTATGATTTGATAAGTAAACTGAAAAATATAACATTAAAAGAGTCTGAAATTTTGGTCTCCTTTTTTTTAAAAGCCTCTTCCCAAGTGTACCTCTGGAAGAAACATCCCAAATTTTAAAATCATTGTTACTAAAACAATCTTTCTGACGAAATTGTCCATGAATATTTACAACTTACTAATTTATGCATGTCACAGAACGTTTTTCAATTCAAAAATAAAATTTACAAACAAACACAAGGCACTTCAATGGGAAACCCCCTATCTCCTTTTCTAGTCAACATTTTCATGTCCTTTTTTGAAAAGGATTGTTAAGAAAAATTTCATTACTTTCCAGGAATATGGTTGAGTTACGTGGACGACATATTCACAATCTTTGATTTAAAGAAACAAACTGTAGAAGAATTTGTTAACCAGTTAAACAACATATATCCTTCAATTAAGTTCACTTATGAACTACAAGAAAACAACACCTTGCCATTTTTGGACTTGCTAATCATAAATAATAGACAACACATTGAGTTTGACATTTTTAGAAAAGCTACACTTACTGATAACTTCATTCCTAATAACTCCTTTCACTCTATGAACCAAAAAAACGCTGTTTCAATTTTTAACACGTAGATTATGTAACATCCCCCTTAATAAAATTAGATATGCAAAGGAACTCAAACACATAAAACAAATTGCCACTAAACTTGGATACGATAACAATTTAATTAATAAATTAGTGAGAAAGCATAACCTTAAAAAAACCTTGTCCAATTCCACTTCTCTCAAATTAGACAATAAAAAGGAGAGCAAATATGTAAAATTGCCTTACTTCCCACCAATAAACAGGGGCTTGAACAAAATTTTTAAACATAAGAAATATACAATAACATATACAAATCCATATAATTTGAAAATTTTACTGGGCAGTACAAAAGACACAACAGAAACATTGAACAAGTCCGGAATTTATAAAATACAATGCTCACACTGTGACAAAAAGTATATAGGACAAACAAGAAGGAAACTAATAACACGCTTTAAGGAACACATGGCTCTATATAAATATAATCTTTTTGAAAAATCAAGCGTTGCCAGCCACATTTTAGAATCAGGTCACAGTATACACGTAAACGATTTAAAATTGATAACTTCAGCCAACAACTCACTAAACTCGTTAGAAAACCTTCACATTTACAAAAACCGGAATACACTTATGAACACTGACACAGATTTTAACAAGACCTTATACAAATTGACTGATGTAAACAACACACACGCCGAAAAATCTTTCCGCGCTTCACTTGTTTCTCGGTCGTCTTCATAATTCTTTCCGTTCAAATCTTCACAGTCGACTCCAAGTCACTGTCAAGACAGGTTTTGCCCCTGAAGATGCCCATCTTGTGGGCGAAATGCATTGGGTGCTTTAATCCCCTCTAATTGTTTGGCTAAGGGAGTACTTTATATCTAACTAACACATAATTTATGCACACTTTTCCTCTATATTCTAACATTTGTGCTTACATTTTAATTTATACTAATTACCAATATTCAATAGTTCTCATATCGGATTCTAATGCTAATTTGTTCATTATTATAGATATCATTATTACGTTCCTCATTGTCAACAACACTTTCACTACCTGAACTTTGAGTTATAACTGCAATACGACGTCTATGAAGAACAATAATGTCACTATTGCCGCTTTCTGTATCTGAAATTATGAAACGAAGCTCACCACTTGAGGGAGTTTGTATTTCATCGCCAGAATCAACATAATCATCATCGTCACCAAGAGTATTTATATAATCCACTATCCTTATATAATAATTCTCATGTGTCTGTCTGTCTAACTATCCCGGTATTTTTGGACATTTCCCAACAGTCGTTAAACCCTCATGAGGTGGTCTCTAGAAAAATTAAACATCCCGGAAAACATACTAGTAGAAGGTGCTTGCATACTGCAAGCATTTCATCTCACCTTGAAAAAATATTAATTTTTCAGAGAAATATTTCATCATGGGATATATTTCTTTAATTCATAAGATTTCTCCTCTGGACAGGTTTTCGTTTTTCATTACGGAACAATAATGGAGTAAAACTATCGCTAATTTTTGCAATTTTTGGAATATTATAATTTTCCCACATTGAGCTAACACAATTCTGCCAAATTTCAAATTTATAGTACAAATAGAAGTGAAATAATATTTATCTAATTGTTTAAATTTAAATAATTTTAACGCCCAAAATAACAATTTTATGGATAAATTGAAATCTTTATTCGTTTAGATAGGCTAACCTCTAAATAATTTAAAAGTTTCAGCTCCCTAACTTGCAGCGTAGTATCTAAGCATCTACCAATTTATTTAAATTTTAAGAATTTTTAACTGCCAAAGAAATATAAATATCAAAATTTCTATAATCCCTATAAAAAAATTTCAGTTCCGTAGAACATCTGGAAATACATAAACCTTGAAAATTGGTTTTAACAATTGCGAATTTTTAGCGGCCGCATTGTTGAACTTTTTTAAGATTTTTCGTTTTTTCTAGTTGGTTTTGCACAAAATCCTACCAAAGAAAAAAATTTCGAATCTCCAGTTCATCTGGAAGTGCCTAAACATTAGTATCCTCCTATCATTATGTATCGACGTTTTTACAGAGGATATAACATACATATAATATACTAGTAGAAGGTGCTTACATACTGCAAGCATTTCATCTCACCTTGAAAAAACATTCATTTTTTTGACAGATATTTCATCATTACAAATATACTTTTTATTCTAAAGATTTCACCTCCGCAGCGATTTTTGTTTTTCCCTCATATAAAAATAATAGATTAAATCAATCCCCAAATGTTGCAATTTTAAAAATTTTACACTTTCTACATTATAAGGTACTAACGCTACACATTTTGGCAAAATTTTAAAGTTGTAGCACTTCTAGAAGTGAAATAATATTTTTCTAATCGTTTAAATTTTAAACATTTTTAACGGTCTCCGCAATACACATATGGAGAGATTGAAACGTTTATTTGTGCAAATTTACTAATTTGTAAATAATTTGAAAACTTCAGCTTCCTAGCTCATCCCGTAGTACCTAAACAGTTATCTATTTGTTTAAAATTTAAGAATTTTTAACTGCCAAACAAGAAAAAATATCAAAATTTCTATAATCCCTATTTCGTTTTTTTACAAATCCTATCTCTAAAAATAATTTCAGCTCCGTAGAACATTCGATAATACATAAACCTTGAAAATTTGTTTAAACAATTGCGAATTTTTAGCGGCCACATTGTTGAACTTTTTCATGATTTTCGTTTTTTTTAGTTGGTTTTGCACAAAATCCTACCTATGAAAAAAATTTCGAATCTCCAGCTCATGTGGAAGTGCCTAAACATTAGTATCCTCCAATATCCTCCTCCTCTGTAAGAAACGTCTATATATTACTAGTAGTTGTTGCTTGCATACTGCAAGCATTTCATCTCACCTTGAAAAACCTTCATTTTTCAGACAGACATTTCATCATTACAAATATTCTTTTAATTCTAAAGATTTCACCTCTGCAGCGATTTTCGTTTTTCCCACATGTAAAAATAATAGTTTAAAACAATCCCCAAATGTTGCAATTTTAAAATTTTTACACTGTTTTCATTGTGGGGTACTAATGCTACACATTTTGGCCAAATTTTAAAGTTGTAGCACTTTTAGAAGTAAAACAATATTTTTCTAATCGTTTAAAATTAAATAATTTTTAACGGCCGCCGCATTCATGTATGGTAAATTGAAATGTTTATTTGTGCAAATTTACTACTTTGTAAATAATTTGAAAATTTCAGCTTCCTAGCTCATCCCGTAGTTCCTAAACAGTCATCTATTTGTTTAAACTTTAAGAATTTTTAACTGCCAAAGAAATATAAATATCAAAATTTGTATAATCTCTATTTCTTTTTTTTAAGATTTCTACTTATAAAAAAAATTTCAACTCCGTGGCAGATTCAGAAATACATAAACCTTGAAAATTTATTTAAACAATTGCGAATTTTTAGAGGCCGCATTGCTGCACTTTTTCAAGATTTTCGTTTTTTCTGGTCTGTTTTCCACAAAATCCTACCTAAGAAAAAAATTTCGAATCTCCAGCTCATCTGGAAGTGCCTAAACATTAGTATCCTCCTATATGTTATATCCTCCTCCTCCTCCTCTGTAAGAAACGTCTATATAGAATGATGACTAGTAATAGGTGCTTGCATTCTGCATGCATATCATCTCACCTTGAAAAAACCTTCATTTTTCTGACAGATATTTCATCATTACAAATATTTTTTTAATTCTAAATATTTCACCTCCGCAGCGATTTTCGTTTTTCCCCTATGAAAAAATAATAGATTAAAACAATACCCAAACCATGCAATTTTAAGAATTTTTTACTTTCTCCATTTTGGGATACTAATGCTACACATTTCTGCCAAACTTTAAAATTGTAGCTTTTCTAGAAGTGAAATAATATTTTTCTAATTTTTAAAATTTTAAACATTATTAATGACCGCCGCAATACATTTATGGAAAGATTAAAATATTTATTTGTTCAAATTAACTACTCTGTAAATTACTTGAAAATTTCAGCTTCCTAGCTCATCCCGTAGTACCTAAACACTTATCTATTTGTTGAAAATTGTTAAATGCCAAACAAATGAAAATATCAAAATTTGTATAATCTATATTTAATTTTTTATACAAATTCTTTATATAAAAATTTTTTAGATCCGTAGCACATTCGGTAATACATAAACCTCAAAAATATGTTTAAACATTTGCTAATTATTAGAAGTACACTTTTTAACTTTTTCAAAATTTTCTTCTTTTTTATGTATATTTTTATACAAAATAATTTCAAAAACTCGAACCTAAAGCATATAGTTTCCAAGATAAAAATTATTAAACTTTAATGTACAACTGGGGTTAAAACAACCCCTAAAAATGACCAATTTTGAAATTTTCTATTTTTATATTTGGTTTTAAGAAAAATTCAATAATTCTGCAAAATTTCAGCTTCCTAAACTTTATAGATTGGTCTACACGCTGGAATAACATTTTCCCATGCTAACTTATGGGAGATATTCCGCGGAATCTGGAGTCGAACCCAGGACACTGTAAGCAAAAGTAACAATAATTACTAAAGATATTGCGGCCATATAGCAACCCTGAAAACTTTATTTTTCTAGCTTTCAGGCAAGTGCCCAATATTAATTTACAAAAATGGCGCAATACTTTTCTTATGGGAAAAAACTCAACTTTCGGAATTTCTGAAGTCGAACCCATGTCACTTAGGTGAGCTGTCTTATTTTATCTGTTGGTTATTTCATTATATCTACAAAAACTGAAACTTTCAGCTTACTAGCTCTTGTAGTTTGGGCTGGACATTAGTATCCTCCTATTATAGGTATGTTTAATGTTATAACCTCCTCTGTAAGAAACGTCTATATATAATGATAGGAGGATACTAATGTTTAAGCACTTCCAGATGAGCTGGAGATTCGAAATTTTTTTCTTAGGTAGGATTTTGTGCAAAACCGTGTAGAAAAAAAACGAAAATCTTGAAAAAGTGCAACAATGCGGACGCAAAAAATTCGCAATTGTTTAAACAAATTTTCAAGGTTTATGTATTATCGAATGTTCTACGGAGCTGAAATTATTTTTAGAGATAGGATTTGTAAAAAAACGAAATAGGGATTATAGAAATTTTGATATTTTTTCTTGTTTGGCAGTTAAAAATTCTTAAAGTTTAAACAAATAGATAACTGTTTAGACATTATGGGATGAGCTAGGAAGCTGAAATTTTCAAATTATGTACAAAGTAGTGCATTTTCACAAATAAATATTTGAATCTTTCCATAAACATTTTGCGGCGGCCGTTAAAAATGTTTAAATGTTAAACAATTGGAAAAAGATTTTACTTCTAGAAGTACTACTACAACTTTAAAATTTGGCAGAAATGTGTAGAATTGGCACCCCATAATGGAGAAAGTATAAAATTCTTAAAATTGCAAAGTTTTGGGATTGTTTTAATCTATTATTTTTACATAATTGAAAAACGAAAATCGCTCCGGAGGTGAAATATTTTTAATTAAAAAAATATTTTAATGATGAAATATGAAAAATTAATGTTTTTTATGTTGAGATGATATGCTTGCAGAATGCAAGCACCAACTACTAGTATGTTATATCCTCCTCCTCTGTAAGAAACGTCGATATATAATGATAACGATATAAAACCTAAGGTACTTCTAGATATTCCACACAGCTGAAATTTCCTATACATTTTTAATGTAGGAGTAGCCGTTATCAAGAAAATTGCACGAGAAAGTCGTAATTCGCTTCGAACACAAAATTTCTTACATAGATACATAATGTTGTCAACGTAAATAATCTTATTGGTTGCTGAAGTAAATAAGATCTGCTATAATTATAAAATAAATTTAATTCCTTACGCATGCATGAAAGATTTTATATGCGAATAAAAGAACATAAACGTAAATATTACGACTACTGAACTCAAGTGAGGTATGTTTTCAATAATTTTTGATTGTTTGGTCTATTAAAACTGATTAGAAAATAAATCGCTAAATATAAATTGAATATTTCCCTGGAATCATTTCTGATATATCGTTTTGCAGTATTAATCATTAAAATACGTAATATGTTTATTGATGCACCAACTAAAGGGGACAGGAAATTTTTAATAGACAAAGATACAATAGGGCCGTGGAGTTTTTCTGTTTTATGATGTGTGTTCGGTCAAATTATATCTTATAATTTCAAATACTCCAACCATCGAAACGCACCTATTTGCGATACACAGACAATTTTCGTAACTTGTATTATTTATATCCTCCAATGAAATAAACTCTCTAAGGCAGGGCTGCACTTTTACTAGTTATTAATTACTAGTGGTACGCACACAAATTTTTGCGAAGTCAGTCTGAAATCTGCACGTTTAAAAGTAATAATAGCTAGTAATAAAACTAAATGACTGATATTTTGAATTTCTTGTTTGTTTTCATAATTTATATGCACAATATTAATTGCTTCTCTATCACGAAAAAGGTAACATTCCAGTATTGAAATAAAGAAAGAAGATTTTTTTCTTTTGGCCAATCGTTAAAAATGCCATAGTCCACATGAACTTCACTGTATAATAATAATCTGCAATTATTAAAGTTGCACTCTATTAATTTTTACGTTGCTACAACTGTAATTTCGATGCTTTATAAAAAGCGCGAAGCAAATAACGCAATTATTTCGTCTATTTGAAGGCTTAATGGACGCTGATTCAATCGGAGGAAACAATGCGGGTCGCCCTGGCAACACCCGGAAAGATTAGGAAAAAGCCATGAAATTTCGAAAATAATCGCGTGTTTCTTGCTAATTCATCAGTGTAACATCTAAAAATTTCAAGAATAAGTTATTTTATAGTTTTATCCATCGATTAAAGTAAAAACGGAGAAATTTGTTCCATATTTACATATTTTAATAAATGAATGAAAAAACCTTGCATATTAAAAATCGAAACTCCTGTGTAAACATATGGGAAAATATAACCGTTTCCTGGAGTCGAACTTGGGACAGTTATGTAAACGAAAATGGGATTTTTGAGGTTCCCTAGTTTGGCAGAAACAAAATGGCGTTTACAGCATTTCTCTATGGGAAACGTTAAAATAATTTTGAAGTACAGATAACTATGCTTTTTCGGCCTCACTTGACTAAAATTATGTGACCCTCTCAAACATTCGTGGTTATTGTCGTGTTTTGGGATTTTTAATTTACTTCCCAAAAAATGGAAAGTAGTCTTATGAGATCGCCCGGGTGTCCGTCTGTGTGTGTGTCCCAAACATCTTCTTCATGAATAAACCGATTTTAACTAAATTTAGTACATTGACTATGCAAATACATTAATGACTAAATTGATATATTTGGGCCGAATCGACACAGGGGTGCCACAATTGCAAATTTAACCTTTTCGTTAATTATGAATTTGGAAGGTATTGGCCCAACTGATTTCAACAAAATTTCGTAGGACATAGGCATGCAACATAAAATAACAAAATCAGAATGTTTAATATAGATGTAGAAAGCAGGGCTGCCACAATACAAGAAATAAAAAACATTCTCTTTACACATATTTGTGTTGAACTGTTTAACCAAATTTAATATTTTAAATGTAGGTACACATTTATAAATTAAGTGGAAGGTTGAAATTTCGCAGGAATGTTTGATTCAAACAAAAATTAAATAAAAATAAAAACGGAAAAATACCCGGGTTCGACTCCAGAGGGCGATTTCCATTTCCTGTAAGATAAAACGTAAAAAGCGACTTTTTTAAGCGCAGGCTTTTATTCTTTTGGAAATTAAAATTAGTGAGAATTGGCGTACGATCTTCGAATATGAACTGTGTTTTAGGAATATTAATGAAGTTTCTTATCATATTCATATTTTTCCGCCTACCGTTCGAAATCACATTAAACATTTAAATTACATATTTTGGGAAAATATCAGCTTTTAAACAGGATTTTGTCTTGCAGACCACTTCGAGAATAAATTGTTGTCTCAAACCGCATACGTGTAATATATACGAGTGCATATATTGCCTTAAATTATCATAGGATTTTTCGCGAAATTACGTAATTCTAATGGGACTTGGATTTAGTTTGGATTCTTTTGCTTATCTAAACGACTATATAGATGTAGAGTAAGAGAGAGGGGGGATGTGGGGAGGGAGATAGGAAGGAAGGGATATAGAATGGAGGGTACATAGAAAGTAAGCGTGGTATAGAATTAGTCTATTTTTCCAGAGAATGAGAGAGAAAGGAGATTGATTCATTGATTGATTTGGTCTTTATTTGGGGCGAGATTGAGACTAGGAAGTCCCATCTTCCACCTAACCCCTGAGAGGGAGGGAGGATGGGAAGGAGAGTGGGAGGGGGGAGGGAGGGAGGATGGGAGAGAGGAGGGGATGGAGGGAGGATGGGAGGGAGGATGGGAGGGAGGGAGGGAGGAAGGGAGGGAGAGAGGTTGGATAGGAGGGAGGGAGGGAAGGAAGGAAGGAGGATGGGAGGGAGGAGGATGGGATAGAGGAAGAGAGAAAAGGAGGAAGAATAGGAGGATGGGAGTGAGGGAGGATGGGAAAGAGGAAGAGAGAAAAGGAGGAAGAATAGGATGATGTGAGGGAGGGAGGGAGGACGGGAGGGAGGGAGTGAGGGAGGATGGGAGGACGGGAGGGAGGAGGATTGGAGAGAGGAAAGAAAGAAAGAAAGAAAAATGTCTTTATTGGCGAGGTTGAGGCTAAGTAGCTTGGAGAATTTTCATTTTATACTTTCGAATATAAATGCTTGCATTACAAATAAAAGATGAAAAAGAAAGTTAGGAGAAAATTTAACAGAAATTTAAAGAGGAAGAGAGAAAAGGAGAAAGAATAGGAGGATGGGAGGAAGAATAGGAGGATGGGAGGGAAAGGAGGATGGGAGGGAAAGGAGGATGGGAGGGAGGGAGTGAGGGAGGATGGGAGAGAGGAAGAGAGAAAAGGAGGAAGAATGGGAAGCGCCTTAAATTTAATACTTAGTCCACGCATACCCGTCATAATATGTGACGGGCAATTACGCTAGTTGTCTAATAAGTAGACATTCAACTTTGGAAATTATCAAATTAGAATAGTAATTATTATAAAAAGGACATTTGGACTCATTGATTGAGGGAAAACATTTTTCTGACTTTTTTAAAGGTACAGTGGAACTTCTATAAGTCGAACTTCATGGGAAACAAAAAATATTCGAGCTATAGGAAATTCGACTATATGGAAATACATGTTTCTCATTTCTATTTTTCCCGCTAAAATGAATTCACTTCGAGTTATGAAAAATTCGAGTTATAGACTTTCGAGTTATGAAAATTCCATTGTTTCATGTTTTTCGATATATGGCGAACAATGTAAGATTTGCTGAGTAGTAGTAGTTTAAATCTTGATTCATCAGGAAAATATTAAATCTCTTATTTTATATAATATTTAAGTCTCTGTGGTGGCAAGTAAAATGAATGATAAATCACCATTGTTACACGCCATCTCAGCATGAAGAAGTCATCATATATATTAATTTTCACTAATCGTGGAGTCATTGCGTTTGGTAATGATTTCAACTGCTTAATGTTATGCATTGGCTCACTCTCCTCACTCACCATTTTGCCCCATCGTTTCCTTTTTGTTCTCTTTATTGAATGCGAGAGTGGTTCGTTAATGGACGCTCGGATGATTAATGACGTGCTGATTACGTAATAACAGGGATTATGCCATTTGTTTTGGAGGGTCTTCAAGGCAATACACGCTTGGATAGGATTTGCTTCTGTCGTAACGTAGTCTTAATGAATGGAGCTTATAAAGAAACCCTAAATGAAGTTCCAATAACAGTTATTCGTTTTTGATATTGCTTGGACAAGTTCCGTGGTAGATTAAGCGTTCTTGAATAATCATTTTCTTCCGACTTTGATCTATGGGTGGTTGCCCCGCCATCAATTTCAATTTTTCCGTTTAATAAGTAGACCACCCATGCGAATTTTTTAATTAACTAGTTTTATTAGCGTCAAAGTTTTGACACTACTGTCATCAATAATTGTAATGTTCGTATCGTCATCGATCATAACCGAATAAGCGTTTTTGCGTCTTCATTTCGCAAAATTTGTTTCGCCTCCAGAGGTTCCTTTAAACAACCAAAATAAACAAGCAGCTCATTTATTTAACTTACGTGTTTGCCCAGCGCCGTAAATCCTTGCTTAGGCGTAATATTCCGCATTCATTTCATTACTAAAAGGTGACATTTCACCAAGTAAAATAAAAATGAAACGCTGTAGCCCCGGAGCTGGTATTTTGGGTGACCTATATTCCAGGCGTAACACGGAGCGAATATTTCGGCTTGCATTCTGGGATATTTATGCTTCTGGCGTAATATCTTTTTGCATTAATAAAATCAGTTTTCTTATTTATATTAACTTTAAAATATCTTTTTTAGTGATGGATATTTTATTTCATCAGTAAACTAATTCGATCGGTTTTTACTTTTTAATCAGGGTAAATTTAACTGACGATTTTTTGTATATTTTGCTTTGGTAGTCTCTTGGGAAGACTAATCAATTGCTGATTTTATCTTTTAATGATTATTATTATTACGAAATTATTATTTAATGATCACGCTCTAATATGCTAAGATTCAATAGTATTTCGCGAATTTGTTGCATTTGTCCCCACTGAAATTAAAATCTCGGAAAATAAACTTTTATAGTTATAAAGTAAAAAATCTATTCAAGTACAGTAGTTTTATAACATTGGTAATCGCTACGCCCTCTTTAGCAATTCAATGTGAATATTTTAACACTATCAAAACCCTAAATGACCGTGAAAGCCCATGTAAACTTTGGTATATTCAATTTTTAATCCCCACACTTTTCCTAAAGGCACGATGGTCAGGCTTCCCACGATCCCATGCGATTCTTCTACCCTTACCCTTCTCCTTTCCCTTTGGGGTGGGAAGTACCTTTACTGTAAGATGAGATAATCCCTCATGCCCGTTGTTCAGGGTGACGGTGGCCTTGGTATCCTGCTAGGAAATCGGCTTGTCTCGTTGGTCCGCTAAGCCTCGCAATCAACTGTGGCCATGGGTGGCGGTATCGGAGAATCTGAAAATAGGAGGGGAGGGGTAGTTGGAGGAGAGGAAGAAGGAGAGTTGAGGGGGACGAGGAATCGAGGAACAACAAGCATCCACCTATTTTCGCTCGGACCGAAATCCATCGGTGGAGGAAACGATGACGCACTTCCGTCGATGCTCATCTGTTTCGTAGCGGGAGGGCCTAGTAACAGATGAGAATCTTTCCGCAAACGTCCGATTTACCGATTTACTTTATTTATCCAAATAGCGTACCGGGAAATTTTTACGTATCTCCAGAGTATTTTCTTTTGGAGGTTAATCGATAGTTTTAAAAGAGACCATGAGGTTAATAGGGGGCGTGCAACAAGGTTATTCTCAGAGAGACCTGGTCTATCTATAATCTTCGATCTCGTCAGCGAGTTTACCACTTCGTCTTTTTTGCCGGTAGATAGATAAAATTAACATCGAGAGGCTGAAATGAACACGTTGATGGGTTTTTACATAAAAAAGTCGATTCTCTAGCTTAAGGGATGAAGCAGTGCATAGTTTCGTGTGATTAAGATTGGCGGAAGAGATATACAGTCAGTTTATTCAACGTTGAATGAAAATATAGTTACTTTCCCTATAAAATTTTGAAAATAATACTCGACAAAGGCCAGTATTTTGAGGAACGGTGGATCTGATGGCACAGCTACGTAATTTTAATCTGGAGTAGGGATTTTGAGGAGTCAACTTAGTTTTTATTTGTGGCTGTCTCTTTCAGTCTACAATGAAAAATACTGCGAATATGAATTTGCAGCGCGGATGTTATTGAGATAAGAATTTTTTAACGAATGTGTTCATTGAAGATTTCTTTGTGATGATTTAATTAATTATAGTGATTGCAAAGTTTGTCTGTTGAGATGTTATTGATTAATAAATAGCACGAATGCGCTGACGGTTATATTAATGTTAAATTAATTGATAATTTCCGGATAAAATGTCACAATCAAGAAAATGATAATTTTCGAATAAAAATAAAAGCTTTCATTCTTTGATTTGCAGAACACTTAAAACTCTATATTATCTGTCGCTCAATGCCAAACTTGAATTTTCTTCATCAAATTAAGAAACTAAACCTATTTATAATCTCTTAGAGCAAACTCTCTTCATGTTACCCGTTCCATGAATGACAATAGGTCCCAATTTCCATCAGCTGAAGCCATGATACACTCACTCTGAATGATCGATCCCTCCACCGACCACGAAATGGATGCCGCGTACACGATCCGAAGTGGCCACTATAGAACCCTGGTGTACCACATTTGAACTTCGAAAGAAGTGTCTAAGAGAAGCGGTGTTCTCGAGAAAGGATTACGCCGACACGGAATGCAGTCGGCTGGCTGCAATCTCCTAGGTTACGGATTTAGCGACCTTAATCTATTGCTTCATCAGAAGTCGCCCTCCCATTGGCGCGGCTAAGATTGGGTTACTAATTCCATTGTGTATCCGTCGGTGCCGTGTTAATTGGACTGGAATGAAGTTACGCTCAGTGATTTCCTGTGCTCGAGAAAGTTGAACGTGATATGTCACACCTACGGAGACTTTGTACAAAGAACGCTTTCAGAATTTTTAATTCCTTTTGTTTATGTATTTATCGAATGGTGTACAGCCGATCCGCCTATAACGCGGTATCCTAGAGCGCGGTTTCAGGTGTACGCGATTTATAAAGTGTGATCGTAGTATCATAGAACGCAGTCCGGGTTCACGTTTACGCGATTTCTCCGATTTTTTAAATAATGAATTGCATTACGGTTTGCACACTACGTGAAATTTATGTGATTTATGCCCGTCTTTTACAAATGTTTATTGACCTATCCCCCTACAATGCTGTGTCCTATAACGCGGTTTCCTATTGCACGGTGTTTTCCAGGAACTTATCCATCGCGTTAAACGAGGGACGACTGTATTACTTGTCGTATCGGTTCCATTTGCACGAAGTGACATTTTTCTTAGCCGAGTTGCTAATTTTAATCGAGCTACGTTACCTTGTCTTTATTTTATATTTTGTTTACCTTGTTAACTATTTACAAAATTGCACTCGTTGCGAATAACAGTGATTCGCCAGCAATCGATTTCGAGAGAAAAAAGCGAAAAGCACTTTGCGACGCAACGACAACGTCGTGTTTCTCCGTGATTTGGCGCTTCTTCAAAATATTCTCCGCTAATGTTTTTTTCCCTTTCTCCGCGTCTGCTTCTTTACTTTCATCTGTTAAAAATGGCCCAGAATCCGATTTCATGGCGTCGTAAGCTGCGGAATTCGGGAAACACATCGAAATATGAAGCGCTCCTAAATAAATCGCATTTCCCTTTGATCGATTCCTGGCGGATTATTTCGGTTCACTTCGTCTCGCCATCAACGTCAGTCTCTGGCGGCGCGTTCCAAATTCTCTTTACAAAGGTCCCGGGCACATATAAACTAATATGAGATTATATGGCGCCCAGAAAAAAACAGACGTGCGATTAGTTTGTTGCCGAGGAAGAAGTTTGTTTTCCAAACGACGAAACCACCAAGGATCTCCCAGTCGATGTTGCTTTGACACACCGCAGAATCCCAGGTTAATTCCTCCCGCTGCGTCTGCTCCCTTTCCTGCTCCGACCGTGAGTTTAACTATCACGATGTGACATGAGAAATCACGGGAATTTTCAGGAATAGATTCGTAGCTGTTTTTTTAGATCGGGAGGAAATGCATGGGAGCTCCGAATGGAAGTTTTCTGTGATGAATTCATTTAACGGTCGACATAATCGAATCCTGAAAATTAATTACTGAATCGTGATTATGTTTAATGTCGTAATGATAAAGCATTTCGGAAAGAAATCATCAGTTTGTGGTTATAAATTGGGGTATTGTTTCCATAAAATGAGAATATTTTTATTAATACCAATGCCAGTTCCAGTTCCGGGTTGGTAATAAACCAAAAGAGTCAGGTATATTTCACAAAAATATTCGCTCTCCCATTTAGATTTTAGAATGAATTTAAATTCTCACTAGTAGAGAGCCCGCAATACTACCGCGGGACATTTTGACAAACGCCAAAAAATATTATAATAAACGAAGAACGATCGGAAAAGAAGAATCAAACATCTGGAGAGAGTGGGAAAATGAGGAAAAACCAAATAAGAACAAAAATAAAACCATGAAGCCGAGCGATAATGATAAAAGCAAACGAAGAGCAAAGAAAAGAATAATAGCCAAATGTCGATAGTGTGACAAATCATTTAGTCGCAATGGCTTACAACAAATAAATAAATTTCCCACCTCTCCTTGTTTTCACCCTCTCTCTCTCCCTTCCTATCATTCACTTTCCCTCTCCCTAAATAGAGTCGTTTTTCTGTGTGTCCCTTCCTCCCATTCTCTCTCCCTCTCTCTCGCTTCCTTCCTTTCCCTCTCTCCCTCTCTTCCTCCCATTCTGTCTCTCTCATTTCCTTCCTCCCATTCTCTCTCCCTCTCTCTCTTCCTTACTCTCATTCTGTCTCCCTATTCTCTCTCCCTCTCCTCCTACCTCCCATTCTCTCTCCCTTTCTCCCATTCTCTCTCCCTCTCTCTCTTTCTTCCTCCCATTTTCTCTCCCTTCCTCGGATTCTCTCTCCCTCTCTCTTCCTTTCTCCCATTCTCTCTCTCTCCTTTCTTCCCATTCTCTCTCTTCCTTCTCTATCTTCTATCCCATTCTCTCTCCCTCTTTCTCTCTCTTCCTTCGTCGCATTCTCTCCCCATTCCTTCCTCCCATTCTCTCTCGCTTCCTCCTATTCTCTCTCCCTTCCATTCTCCCATTTTCTCTCTCTTCCTTCTCTTCTATCTCCCTTCCTCCTATTCTCTCCCCCTTCCTCCCATTCTCTCTCCCTGCATCCCATTCTCTCTCGCTCCAATTCTCGCTCCCTTCCTTCCATTTTCTCTCCCTCTCTCTCTTCCTTCATCTCATTCTCTTCCTTCCACCCATTCTCCCCCCTCTCTCTCTTACTTTCTCCCTTTCTCCATCCCTCTTTCTTCCTTCTCCTTGCTAGTCTTGTAATACCTATAGTGGAACTACCCATCGAAATGACGGGTAGGCATGACAAAAGAAATTAAAACACATTTATCATTTTCTTAGAATTCAAGTACAATGCACATATTTTTGCTAAAACCTATATGTTAACTGATTGTGTCTTCAAACCAAAGCTTCCGTTGCTATGTAAACAAATCGAAAAAGAAACGAAATTGCAAATTCTCCTCAAGTCCTCCATTCTTCTACCTAACTCCCCTAACCTATCGACCAATCCTTCACTCAATACATTTTTTACATGTTCGGTTTGGCAAACGTGTAACAGTCAATTGATGCGTTGCACTAAGGCGGCCGGCCGGCCAACTCGGCGACAGTAGCGCTGACGCGGGCGGACATAAGCACCTCCTGGAAACGGTTTTCGGCTATTATCAGACCTTGTGAAATTCTTCGCCGTGAATAGGCGTCGAATGACACCTGAATCGACCCGATCCGTTGAGAACCATAGGAGGAGCTCTGCGGACTACGATCGCATGTCGGCGTTTAAATATATAGATAGATTTGTAAGGGAATTAGTCGCTGTTTTTCTGCATTGAAATAATTTCAAGAGTCTTCGGAGTCTGCAAAGCAAAAGTTAAGGCAGAATCCTGAATTTTCTTTTAAATGATTTTTTTTATATGCCTGAGCCTCGTCGTTTTCGTAAATGTTTGGCTTCGGCTTTGAATCCCGATAAAATTATTGCAGTACTTAATTTAAATTTTGCTTTCGTATTTGGCTAGAACTAGAAGCTATACACCGAAAATTTCAATTGATTAAAGTATATTCAGTCTATGGAGAACCTTTCATCTCGTTGTTCCGTTTAGTTGCAAAAAATCTAATAATTACCTCGATTAAAGCAATGCCTATTGATTAATTCACAGCGACAGTATTTTATATTTGTAGTTCAAATTATTGCTTCCCTTTCCCAAGTATTCCTAAGTATGTATCGTGACCTAGGGACGAAATTGGCACAGCGTTTCATTCCAACGCATCAGGGATGTCCAACCGCTGTAACAAGCTTATTTGAACTGCAGTGGACTACTTTTTATGCCTGATAACTCTCTTATTCTCGACGCTGATCTCTAATACTTTTATATCATTTAACAATGGCGAATGAAAATTATCCTTAACTAGTAGTTCCCGCGAAAACTTTTTCGAAGTCAGTCAGAAATCTGCACATTTAAAAGTAATAATAGCTCATTTCCCCTTATAAAACTAAACGACTGAAACTTTGAATTTCATGTTTGTTTTTATAATTTATATGCGCAATTTTAATTGCTTCTCTCTCACGAAAAAGGTAACATTCCAGTATTGAAATAAAGAAAGAAGATTTTTTCTTTTGGCCAATCGTTAAAAATGCCGCTGTCCACACGAAATTTACTGTTGCTACAACTGTAATTTCGATGCTTTATAAAAAGCGCGAAGCAAATAACGCAATTATTTCGTCTATTTGAAGGCTTAATGGATGCTGATTCAATCGGAGGCAACAATGTGGGTCGCCTTGGCAACTCCCGGAAAGAGTACGAAAAAGCCATAAAATTTCGAAAATAAACGCGTTTCTTGCTAATTCATCCGTGCAACATCTAAAAATTTCAAGATTAAGTTATTTTATAGTTTTATCCATCGATTAAAGTAAAAACGGAGAAATTTGGTCCATATTTACATATTTTAATGAATGAATGAAAAAACCTTGCATACTAAAAATCGAAACTCCTGTGTAAACATATGGGAAAATATAATCGTCTCCTGAAGTCGAACCTGGGACACTTATGTAAACGATAATAGTTTTCTCGGGGTCTCCTAGTTTGGCAGAAACAAAATGGCGTTTACAGCATTTCTCTATGACAAATTATTCAAAAGATAAAGGGGGGTCGGACGGACAGACAGACAGATGGAAGGACAGACATTGAGTAATTATATTTAAAAGATACGTTTTTTGTTTGAACTACACAATATACATCTTCCTATGTTCATAAATTTTGAAATTCTTGGAAAATGTTTAATTTCTGTATTCCCGGACATGTGCTGTAGGCATTTTGATAACAAATTCAATGAATAAATCGATTGCCAAGGGAGACGATTTTTCATTGTCGAGATCTGTTATGGAATCTTATATTATATTACCGTAATCGTCGTAGTCGGCGAACCTTTTGGTAGGTTGGTTGTAGCCTATTGGGAAGCTTATATCTACGGCGCTGTTTGGGCCATTTTCGTCATCTATAATTTGTAAAGTTGTGGAAATCTCCTGTTCTTTAACGGTACTAAATTCAACCGGAAACGTTAAATACTTTATTTTTAAGGGGTTTTTTTGATACCCCTGCACTCCATAAGAAAAGCATTGGAATCAGTTTCGGGCATTATAAAATCGCATTTTAAAATTAGTTAGAATCAAGATACGAAGTCGAGACCTAAACGGTTGTGTTTGAAAATGAAAGAAGTTCATTTTGGCTACCGTGAAAATTCAATTACGTTCCGAATTTCCCGGAAAATTCGTTTTTAATGCGAAAAACGCGACTTTTAAACAATGAGAATGGTCAGTTACCATGGCCACCTCATTTGAGCGAGTGGTAACATTGGGTGTATACTCGCGAGCTCCTTGACGATATTACGTCATTTTGTTTGTTTACATGGATTTCGAACGTTTTTGAGGAATCAGTGAGCCTTTCCCCTTTGAATTAAAGAACCATTTTATTCGTTATTGTAGCATCGTTTAAAAAAATTAATTAAATTAATTTCTTTAAGCCAAGCGAAAAATATTTTAAATAGTATAAGATTAAAATAGAGCCCCTTGACGATATTATGTCATTTTGTTTGTTTACATTTATGTTGATTTATGTCTTTATGTTGAGCCTGTTTATTCTGTAATGTTTACGAAGAAAGATGTTTAAAAGAACTTAGCAAGGTCAGTTATTTTTATTTATCACATCACTTGGAAAATTAAAAAATTAAATAAAATAAAAATTAAATTATACTTATCCTTAATCCTAATACAGGTTAATAATAAATAGAATCTTCTGTTCTATTTACGAAGAAAGGAGTTTACATCTTTTGTCAAATAAATGTATCCGATCAAATTAATTATTTTAAAAATCAAAATGAATTTAATGTGACAGCGAAGCGTCACAGGCTCTCTAGTTTTAGTAGATTGGCGTAACGCGCTTATTCTGTGCGTCTTTACAAAAAATGCCTTTTTTCTGTTTATTTCCCTTGAGAAAAAATCATGAAAGGAGGGAAATATTAAAGGAGTTATTTTGACGTCAACTCAGCACTTAAAGAAATATTCCTTCCCGTTATTTATATAGCTGCACTGGATGTGACGTACTAAATCCAAGAGGTCGTTATTCTGTTTTCTTTCCCTCAATTCTTCGAACGCCATTTTCTATTTCCCTATATAACCCTGTCTATCATGTCATTTCTTGTAGTCCCGATTTCAAATTTATTTTCTTTTTATGCGTCTGTTGCATTCCGATCTTTTCTCTGTATCTTCTCAATCTCCAGGTCCATTTTTAACCGCCGAAATTCTTCCTTATTTTCATTCGACATTGTTTTGAATTTCTTTCAATCTGAAAGTCTAATTTTCTGTTCACATTAATAACGTTCTCCCTCTCATGTTTCTTTGTCTACGTCACGCGAGCGCTTCGTTTTTATTCTTCGTTCTTTTGTTTTTGTTTTCTCTCTCTCCTTTCAACTGTTTTCTCTTCCCTCGTTCCGCTATTTTCTCACAAACCTGACTTTCTCTGAAGGTTTTATTGATGCGCATTCCTTCCATTTTTTATTTTCAATATCCATCCCCTTTCCTCCTCCTCCTCCTATGTCCATTCGCTTTCCCCTACTAGCTTTCTCTATATCAATTCTTAACTCTCTACTGCATTCCGCTATTTTTTTGTTTATTTAACGCAGTATGATGAGAAGTTTTTTGTTTTATGGTCTCGCCCTTTCTTTCTCCTCATTCTGTTGTCTTTCCTCTTTTTTCTTCCTTCCTTCAATCTCCTTTCTCTCTGTTTCTAATTTCATTAAACTCGTCTGCCACTCCTATTATTAATTCCTATGCTTTCCTTCTTTCATTTTCGGCACACGTATCCTTTCAAGGAGTCATTTCACTCTTCTTTCTTCTTCTCTTTCTGCTCTCTTCCAATCGCCCTTTCGTCCTCCATATTCTGTCTCTTCCTACTTTGCCATTTGCCGCCCCCCCCCGTCCCGCTCGCCTTCCATCCATTCTCCTCTGGCTTATTTTAACGCAATTCCCTCTTCTCCTCCTTAATTGCTCGCCGTACTTTCCCCTATTCACCCTCCTCTTTCTCCACCTTTCCTTCCCTGTGGAATTCTTAACCTTCCCACTAACACCGCCAACCACTTCCCGACATCCCTTTGCTCCTCACCATGGCAACGCGCTATGTCCTTCTCTATCCCCTTTTCCATCCGAACTTTCCCCGATTCACAACTATTCCCTCTTAAGCTCATCATTCGCAACCTCTCTCTCAACTCTCTTTTATTCCCTGCCTTTCCCTCCTAGCTTCCTCGCAATCTCTTTCCCCTCCCTCTTACGCTCTTCCCTCTGCCGTTCCTGCATCCTTTTTTTCTCTCATCTAAGCTTTGTGTCTGGTGGATTTAATCTTCCTATCTCGCGCTTCCTATCTTTCTTGCTTTTAATCACTTTCTGTCTCTGTCCTAATCATTTCCCTTATACTTTTATCCCTCTTTCTATAAATGCTAATTCCTCTGTATTTAGTTTTTTTATAACTGCTAATTTTGGACATAATAAGCCTGAAATTATAATTTTGAACGGAATACGGATAATGAAACTTTTAGAGAAATTTTCAAATAAATGTAAATAAACTTTAACTGACACTAAAAAATTATCCATCCAAGATGTCCAAGATTCTTCTATTGCCGTGACTCTTAGTGTGAATGCCTTATATAAGTTGTTTTTTTTAACGCTTACCGGTTGCATTAAACCTAATTAACCAATTGGATAAGATCGATATTAGCCATAAATGTGGGCATTAGGTGTGCCGTATTTACTATCGTGCCTACCTATTTTTCCACAGAGTGCCATTTCCTTTCGCAATTTAAATTCCTTTAAACTTTTCTCTCCGTCATTTTCTTTCTAGTTCTCTTTTCCTTTGCATTCTTCTCTACTTCTTCGTCATGACTTCTCGCTGAATGGGGCTTTCCCCTCTCAGCACCTATCTCTCTTCCTCTCTATCTTCTTTCGAGGTCTCTGGTATCTTTTACTCCTTTTATCTATCCCTTCGGGTTTCTAACCCTTATGCGAACCACGAGGCTTTTACGCCTGCGCATTTGCGCAAAAAGATACTTTCGTCACATTCTCCGCGTCGCCATTTAACCTCCCTCCCTATTTCTTCCTCCTCTCTTTCCTTCTTTCTCTATTCCCTCTCTTTCTCTCTCCCTCTCTTTCTCTGTCCCCTCTTTCCCTTTCCTTCCTTTCTCTTTTCTTCCTTTCTCTTTCCTTCCTTTCTCTCCCTCCCTTTCCTTCCCCTCTCTTTCCTCTCCCATTCGACCTCTTTTTTCCCACTTTCACTCTCACCACCTTTTATCACTCCACGTAACGCATTACTTATTTTAGTCTCTTTTTCTCTCTCCATTTCTCCACTTTCTCTCTCCTAATTATAAAAAAAACTTCTCAAGATCTGCCAGTTCATTTTTTACCCCTCGGCAAAAAAAGATCGACAATGGAAGGAACGCGGCGCAAGTCGGGATCTCCAGTTTTTCGCTGAATGTCTTCTTTAAAACGCACGAAGAATTGTTTCACCCGTAAAAACCTTCCGTTTAATTTTTTCACACGAGTAAGGCGGCTGTAAGTTACTCAGTTGGTCAGTCTGATGTTTATCGCGGACGGGAGGTGCTGGAAATTCGGTCTACTTTGAAAATATTTTCGACAGCGTTTCGAGCTTCCAACCAATTGGCAAACATTCGTTTGATTTGCTATTCAAGGGCTTTTCATCAGGGTGAATGAAGTCTTCAGGATGGCGTAGTCGCTTTAGAGATTACTTTATCATAGTTCCAATTTAATTTAATTTATTGTTTTCCTCCCTCCATAAGAATCGTCGCCTTAATCTGTGGTGAAAATTAAGTCGCTTAAAATCGCATTCTCATTCCATGTTGTTCTATTTCGAACCTCCATGAACAGCCGGCATAGAATTTAATTGAACACTTAATTCATTTCGAAAAGTTAGAGAGCAGATTTATTGAACTCGAGGATCTTTCACTTAGCTTTCATCTGTGAAGAATGAAACTGTTGAACTTAAATTACGCAAAAAGTTTCAGTCAACTCATTTGGGTATTTCCCGTGCTGGATATGAATTTTTTATTATTTTAACGTTCTTTCAAAGGTTTTGCGATGTTTCTGATAATTTTCGAGCAAGATAACGCCTGCATTTGAGTAATCCAAAATAAGCGCTTAACTGCGATAATTTGGCGCATCATCGCTTCTCTTTGTCGCTCGTTCCTAATTGGAAACTTTAACATGAATTTCCTTGGAAACTACGTCATCTTAATCTCGGAGCTTATACTTAAGGATTGTGGCATGATCGTATTTTTAATAACAAAGACTTTTTTTGCCGAGCGAAGCTAGGCCTCTCCTGTTGAGTCCCTATACATTTTGTCTGTTTGTTCTACGATAACTGCCGTCTCGGGTGTCGGATTTTTACCATACTTCGTGTGTATGTACAAATAACTTAGAGACGACTGGCTATATTTTTTCTAGAATACTACCTTTATACTTACTGCGCACTTTGCGTTAGTGCTTTGCGCTAATTTACAAATCTTATCCAATCGAAACGAAATTTGGCATACATACGGAAAACATCAAACCATGAAGAAAACATCAAATAAGAATTTCTTTAAATGTACAGGTAGCCCTCCAGAGGCGCGCAATGTGATTTTCCCCTCCCCCTAGCCCTAAATGGGTTGAGCGAGGCCGAAGATCCCGCGGATCCCCTAGTGGTATTTATTTCTTAATCAGTATCTTTATTTTTGGAGACCACTCTTGAAGTAGGAAAATTTCTATGGCACGGCGTTTTCTCGAAAATAAATCCTCAGCAACGGATGCACGGCCTTTAATTTTGGACGAATGACAAGCGAATTTGTCGGCGAGGTTTGCAGTCACGAAATTAATCTGTTTGCTTTTGCCAGCTACCTCTCATTCCTCCTCTCACACACTCTCTCTCTTCTCTCTTCCTACCTCTATTTTCTCTCACTCTCTCTAATCCCCTCTTCCCTGTATTCTGATTTTTCCCTCTCCCCCCTTCACCCTTCAAATATTACTATCGTCGATCATTTCTTAACTTTCATCTTGGAATCTGCTCTCTCCGAATTTATCTCGTAATACTTACCTCTAACACTTTCTCTTTTCATTTATCACTTTTTGCCCCTCTCTCTTTTATTTTTCCTCTATCTCTTGCATTTTATGATAACTATTGACTAATCGCCTATGACAAAAGATCAAGATCGATATTTTATTTATTCAGTTGTATTAAGCAAAGAATCACCACTGGGATTTCGTTTTTTCATAACCCTCTTAGGGCATACGAAATTAATTTCGCTCTATCCTCTCTTTATTTGGCCATGTGAAATTTGTTTGTCTGTCTGTCTGTTTGTTCTACGATAACTGCCGTCTCGGCTGCCTGATTTCCACCAAACTTCGTGTGCATGCTCAAATTACTTAGAGTCGACTGTCTGTTGTTTTTCTAGAGCACCAACCTTATAGTTCTTGCGTAATGTACGTTAGCAGATTGCGCTAATTTCCGAATCTTATCCAATCAAAAGTAAAATTAGCGTACATACAGAAAACATCAAACCATGAAGAAAATATCAAATAAGAATTTCTTTAAATGTACTGGCAACCTCCCAGATGCGCACAATTTGCGTTCGCGCCTTATATCCTGTTGAGTCCCTGTGCACTTGTCTGTTTATTTGTTCGTCTGTTCTATAATAACTGCTGTCTCAACGAGGAGACAAGGCTCAGGTTCATTTGCCATTAATTCCGTATTTGGCGCGTATCTTAGATTTGCATTTCTTTCATACGTGTTTTACTTCTGAGGGCAGCGGTTTCAATTCTATTCAAATTTTATATTCCCCGTGTGAAATGCAGGAGAACTATGAAGACGATAATAATATTGAACATGTGATTCCTCCCCACCAACCCTAAGTGGCACGAGCGAGGCAAAAGATCCCGCGGATCCCCTAGTTCTTATCTATCTTCTGCACTCTTTCCATTATTCTATCTCTTCTCTGATACTATTATCTGCTTTTGTCTGCTCTTCTTATTCCGCTCCTTCCAGCCTTCCCCTCTCTCCCTCTCCTTTATGTTCTCCCTCTCCTCTATGCTCTCCCTCTCCTTTCTGCTCTCCCCCTCTCTCCATTCTGCTCTTCCTCTCTCTCTCTTCATCCCTTCACACATCTTCCTTCTTGTCAATTCCTCCTCCCTTAGGGGACCGCAGGTGAGCAAGAATGTGTGTAAGGGAGGGGGGTTATGGTAGGATGGGGAGAGAGGAGAGGGGGGCGTGGCTCCTTTAGCTCTCATCCTAGTTCTAAGAGAAAAGTCGGAGTGGAAAAGAGAGAGAGGAGAGACCTATAACCTCTTCGCTCTTGGAGGCGTTAGGCGGCCCGAGAAATTACCTCGCTCCCTTGGCAACCGCGGCATAATAACCTCCTATTTTTCTGTTTATTTTCTCTTTCTCCTCCTACCTCGGCTCCCCGGTAGTGCCACGGAAAGATTCTCTTATATATATATATATATATATATATATATATATATATATATATATATATATATATATATTTATTTTGTGCTCATTATTTTACGAGCAGGGAACTAACACTATACTTTTGGAAGCATCTGAGAAGTTTGCATTTCATAAATCCAAAAATTCTTTTACCACTCGCTCTCCGTAAAAATTTTTAAGTTTCGGATGGAGTAAATTCCTCCTCACCGAAAAATTGCCTATTGCGGAATAAAAAATCTGCAGTTGTGCACAAGTTAATCTTTCTTCGTTAAGTTTGGCAAATTTATCAGCAACTGTAAATGAATATCATTCTTTTTAAGCTGCACATTTCTAATTTTTTCTTCAAATTGTCAAAGGAGACACATTTGTATGTATACATTATTAATTCCTTATTAAAAATAAAAGATATTGAGTTTTGCTATTTTAACCATGTAATATTAAAAAAGTCAACTTAAATTTAATATGTATCCATGTTTGTAAAAATTATGGCGTTCCTCTAATAGTACGATTGTTTAAATAATCATTATTTAATTCACTTAACGCTCTTAATACATTCGTTCCTGCGATAAAGATTTTGTCACATCAACGTGTTCAGGAAATAGTTTCTTCGTGGATTGCTTTCAGATATGAGAGCAAAAACATAATTTTGTTTGAAATCATTTTTCCAACACTATTTTTTGCCATTTTCTGACAGAAAATAAATTTTCGGTCGACTGTCAGATCTTCGAAGACTAACGGTTCACTTTATTCTCTTCCATTCCTTTGGTAGGTTTTAGTAAACAAATGTCTCCCTGAGAGGTTGAAAGGCTCGATATTTCATTAGGGCAGAACACATAATTGTCGATATCTGGGTCGCGTTGAAATCCCTGATTTATTATGAAAGGCTCTCAAATAGGAATCGGCTCATGATGGAAACACAGAATTCCTATTAAGGTGTCACTGAAGTTAATTGCAATCGATTTAGTGCTGACATTGTTTCAAAGCCCTCTGAGGCTAAATTACATCCCGTTTGGGCCTGGTAATATTGGTCAAAGCGTTTATTGTGCTCAGCACACCGCACGTTGCCTCGACACTCCTTTCACTCCTCTTATTAACCTCCATTGTAAACGCAATTTATTCAAACTATGCGGCCAGAGTACATTTCAAACAAATAGAGTTGTTTTCAGTTGACTTTATTGCAAGAAAAGTTTTGTGAGTTTAACTCATTTGTGGGTATAATTTGCCGTTGTTGAGACTAAAGGCAAAACGAAAATTAAAATAACACTTTTTAATCACACTGACGTAATCCACATAATGTCGAAGTGTGATTAAACTGGGCTGTTTTAATTTTGTTGTTGATTTTAACAGCGCCACATTATATCCATAATATGGAATTCCACGAAGTGAATTCCGTTTTAACGTCCGATTAGTTGATATATTTTAGTTTTATCATAGTTAAACGTTTTGACTATTTACAATAGGATCAATTATTTTAGAGTGAATAAAAGTCGATTCTCTGCTGCAATTTACGTATATTCACACACGTGTGTATAGAATTACATACCACGGTTTTATTAAAATGGACTAGCAAATTATCGAGTAATAGAACCGTCGCTTTTCTGAAGTCATATTTCTTATTTATTTTTACCTTGTATGTATTGAGTGAAAAATCTGGATAATGGAAGCGCCCACGATCTCTCCAATTTATATGACACGGTCGCCATGGATATCAAATAAGAGATTCGTCTGCTACGAGAGGAAGTTATTGAACATCAGAGATCGCGATTCTAGGAAAAAGATTAATGTCATCGCTTAAGGATTCGGGGGTTAGAACAGGAGAAGCATGGTGACATTTGGAGTGGGAAATTCATTAAAGGAGGATATTGAAAATTTTGAAATAAGAAAAGAAAATAGTGGAAAGCAATATTGTGATTTGGTAAGTCGTAAGATTCCGATTTGAAATAGAGTAATCGGGGATATTGAATATTAGTGTTATTCAGGCATGATTGATGTATTCAAAAGAAGAAAAGTGAATTTAATTTAATAAGATGGTCAAATGGCACCGAATTGTATATCAATATTTGATAAACATTTGCAATTTGCAAAACCTCTCCATAATCACATAAAAGAGACAGACGTTTCAAATTTGGTATTTGGTAATTGGGATATTTTTATCTGATGATTTAGTTGATGTTGAGGCCATGGTCAGATATTAAATGTCATTCGAGATTTCATTAAAGATTCTTTTTGTACACGAAAAAAGTTAGAAGAGATAGAACTGTAAGTAATGCAATTGAGGCTGTTGCTGTGTGGGAGTTCATTTTAAGGACTTATACCACAATATGGTAAGATGATTTTTATTCGTAATTTTTAGCTTTTAGAGCGATAAAAAGGTCTGGAGAACCTTATGGACATTTCGGATACAAATGAGCAGTTCCTTATGGTACGCATATGGCCTTCCCAACTTTTTAATGGCCAATGAAGCCATTTCAATAATCATTTGGATTCCAGCCATAAAATTAGACGTATTTATTTTGGAATACATTCTTTACACTGTTCAATATTATACTCGCTAGCTAAAATTATATCTCGACCTTTTTCTACGGGTTAAGGCGTAGATATTTTCTTAAATTTACACACATTTAAACTAAACCTCTTATGAACTTTTCCCATCCACCTATTATATTCAGCGAAGAGGTTAATATTTTGACGCAATCACGTTTCTTCACTTAACTATCACCATCATTAGCAATGACATATTCTCTGACTACGTAATCCAAAACGTATTTAATCATCCATTGTTTCATAAATATGTTGTTTTTAGTTCTACGAATCGCAGACTTGTTACTCCTGTATCTAACGGCCATTTCGATAAGGAACATAACATGATTAGGAGCATCGCAGATAGCGTTATTACCAAAAATTATCTCGGAAGCAACAAAGAGAAATCGCCGTTAACAATTCCTGTCTTCTTTCCCGCCATCCTTTGATAACTCACCCCGCTGGTGTTAGACGTGGTATATGAAAGGGGGAAAACTACGGAATCTGACATCAAAAGATAGAATGAGAATCTCCTTGAGTAGTATTACAGCAACATTTATTAGATATTTTTGTAACTTTAAACACAGGTTATATAATTTTTTTAATTGTATTGTCAATAGCAGACGTGGCCAAACCGCGGCTCGCGAGACGCATGCGGCTCTTTTAAATTTCCATGCAGAGGCGTGTCAACGTTTTACTCTACAGGACACAATGACGTAGTGTGACTCGAGACGTGTTTTGGGATGCCTAATGGATATGCATTATATACAAATTTCTTCGGATACAGGTTATGTTTTACTGTTCGTAAATTTATGAGCACAGAATATGTCATGCGGCTCGCGAACTTCTGGGAATCTTGTATGCGGCTCCGAGGGTAAGTAGGTTTTGCCACCCCTGATCTTTAGGTTAAGAGAGAAAGATGCAAAGACCGGCATGAGAACGTTGAAACGAAAGATTATTTTTTATCGTATTTCAGAAAATCCCTCTCAGCATCTCACTTCGCAGAGCATCTTCTGGGTCATAATCATTCATTCTACTTCAAAGACGACGTTTTTACGTCTTGAAAGCCAAGGAACCTGTTTAAAGCATTAACAACAGCTATGAATTACAGAACATATCATGGAATCGAGATCAGATAGCATCTAACGAGCCAAGATTTCCTCCTTTCACCCCTCAATGATAACGGCGAACTGCATCTGGCCTAATTAGCCATCTATCGATTTTTTGTTTTTGTTTTCATATTGGCTTGTTTTTTTCCTCTGCCCCCATGCAAGGAGAAGATACTGTCTAGTCTCAGCCTTGCTGACCAAGGGTGCTTTTAGACGTCTTCTGCTTTTCTTTGCGCCTTTCACTACTACCAACTCCTGCCGGGTTAATTATCGGTGGCGATTGAATTGGGGTGCGCTTATCCTGGATCAGGGGCGACGATCCCGATCCCATGGCATGGTTTTCCTTTCGCCGATGGTCCGAAGCTCCGCCGACTTCTTATGCCGCAGATCACCGAAGAATTTAACAGCATTGGCGCGAAGATATTGCTTTAGTGGCGTGATGGTCGTGAGGCCGTATGGGGTCAGTCTTGCTGAAATAAAGACATCTATTTACTGCTTTCACTTCCAATTCGCAAAGCCGTGGCGAGAATGTTACATTATATTCTGCGAATTATTGTACAAAGTATAATTGATTTAAAGCCGTTCGCCTAATTTCGTTATCGATTCTTTATCCAACTTTAGAAAGGAAAAGAGAGCAGAGTGAGTGAGATTTCGTTTGCGTGAGAACGGGGTCAAATGTGAACGGGATGAATATTTCAAAGATCCATGTATTCGTCTTTGATCTTTGCAATAAGTCTTCAAGCCAGGTGCTAACAATTATTAACAATATTTTACATTTAAATGTACATAAAAGACAATAAATACATCGTTGATATGTCATACTTATTTTTATATTTTTCTAAGTTCAAGATAGTCATTCATGGCTATCATAGCGGTCACTGACCGCGCGAAGTCCACCACCGTGCTTCACCACATTCCTTTACTTTCTCCAACTCCGTCATCTCTTTTTACAATCGTCAAGACTCTAAATGATCAGCTAAACGTTTTACTTAAATATCTGGCAGATTTATGGGTAAAATCGATTTTGATTTGTTTTCTGTTACCACAGTTTATTTTGCGTCAGTTATTCTCCGAGATGGCTAGAATTTTCCATACCACTCCTTAAAAATTTCCATATTTTATTTTCACTACTTGCTTTAAATATAACTTGTACCGCCTAATCTGTTCGCCCGTCTCCGGCTATCTAGCTTTTCTAAATCTACGTTCACTTCAGTGAACTGAAATGAGTTCCGTTCGCCTATTCAGAATTTAGCAAATCCTCGTATTTAATTGGAAATTTCAGGTTAATGAACGATATTTAAATTTCCAATCGTCATCGACGGTTAACTGTCACGTGTTCAAGTTGCAAAAACGAAAAGTCAACTCGAAAACCGCCTCTCATCGATTTCCTACGCCGCTTTCTGTGTTCGCCCTTAATGCACGGCCTTCGGAAAACAAGACGCATCGAATCTCCCTTGCTCTTGCTGCATATGTGCGGCCGGCCGTGAATTTTCATCCGTATCTTTTATGAAGCGAAAAAAAATGTTGATTTCCGCCGCCTCCTTAGTCTCTCTCTCTCTATCTTTTCCCCTCCTTCACTCTCCCTGGCCTTCCTAAATTCCGACCTTCTCTCTCTCTCTCTCTCCCTCTCCTCAAACCCCCTTTCAATAACCCGCCACTGGATCGTTATCCTATAAGGTTCCATTTATATTGAAATCTCCTCGCAGCCCCTTTTCTTCACGAGCGATTTCTAGAGAGGATTCGTCCTGGTTTCTTTTCCTACGCTTATTCAAACATTCTCACTTTCGTTCCTAGTCCTCCTCTAGTCTCTCTCTTCTCTTTCCCCTCTCCTCCTTTCTCTTTTCGACTTAAATCTTCCCCCATTCATTCTCCTTCCGCCACTACAGATGACCTATTTTCTCTCCGAATTTTTCCTTCTCGAGGGATTGATTGGAATCTTTTTTTCTCCGAGTCCTAATCGTCGGATGTCAGTTTTTTTGGTGACTTGCGAAGCTTTTTTCTGTCTTGCCGTCTCATTATTATTATTATTTACTGGAAAGAGCCCTCTGAATTGTGAGTCCCGATTTTTATGCTTCTATACGATTTTCAGTTACTTTTTGGAGAATATTTTTCCATTATCACTTGCCAAATGGAGTTTTTAATATAATTACCGGTGTTTTATCTTTTTTAAAAATAGACTCGGATTTTCCATCCGGTGATTAAGATTTCCATTAAAATCGGAAAACTCGAGCATGTATTTTATTGATTTTTGGAAGGAAAGATTGCGGGATTATCGCATTATTCCTGTATTTATCTATTTGAATTTTGAATTATTGTTTGCGCACTCGGGTTTTTCTTGGTACGCGTGCCACGTTTCAGCTTTCTAGGTCTCTTGGTTTTGGAGTTACAGCGTTAACACACAAACACACACATTTACTTTTATTTATATGATAATGATAACGTGAGGTCTTAAACCTAAACGTCACTTCAGTAGAAATCCCTTTATCATCTCTTTAGTCCGGTGGTTCTCAACCTTTTTCGCCATTAAGCACTTACCACACTCTGGGATATGAAGGCGGGCACAAGTATTAAAACACAAATTTGTTTTGAAATCACGAGAAATGACGCAATAAATTGAATTTTTATGCTGAAAAATTATTTTAATAGGTAGTTCTTATCTCAAAGACACCGAAAAATATTTCGGGTTTACTGGTAAGCTTCGCGGATTGACGCGTTCACACTTCAAGTGTTACACTCCAACTAGATTCGGGCATACGTATTCAGGTCTATGGTCCTGAGCTCAGCCTTCTTCCCTACATCATCCTCATGCTTAATGAATGCGGAACAAAAGGCCCTTTTGTATTCCATATGGGTCAGATGGATCTTGTGAATGATATTTAACTTCATAAGGCCAAGCAGCCTGCTAGGCTCTGTTTACAGGGGGTGGAAAAAAAGAAATTTTAGTAATGACGCTGAGGCCAGCGTTGAGGGCTCCCAGACACTGTAGTTACACCCCTGCAAGCCTTTGCTTTCGTCAAATTGACTAGAATACCAGTCACATTTTGCGAGATCAGTCTGCAGTTGAACTTTCATATCACTAGAAATAGCTTCCACTCTTCTAGTAATTGTGTCGTTCGAGAGTTGCAAACTTTTTATTGCTGACATTATTTCCTTTTTATTTGAAAAGTCATCCATAAGTTGCTCACCGCATGCCATGAATGTTTCCTTAATAAGCTCCCCATCTTCAAATGGTTTCTTCTTCGAAGTTAATAAATTAGCGATTCTGAAGGAAGCCAATGTTTCATTTTTACTTCGTGAAAAAAATCGACTTCGAGAGTTCATCGGAAATACACTTTTTGAGGTCTCCTGAACACGCACGTTTTGACAGTTTTCTTGATGATGTCTGTGTGTGTGTATGTACGTGATAGCTTTTTGTGGGTGCTCTGACTCAAAAATTATTAATTAGGTCAACGCGAAATTTTATATTTAACATTTTCATAAAAGTCACAAGAACTGATTAGTTTTTGGTAAAAATCGGTCAAACGGAAGTGGGTGTTTACTCTTGTCACTTATCCGTTATTTTGAAGTATTTTCTTTAATATTTGATAAATGTAAAAATGTACCGGAATAAAAGTTGTAGGAAATATTATTTACTACAACCTTTGTTTGAAAAATTTATGCATTGTTTAAAAGATCCTATATTTTTTGTTGCCACCACCACGTCACCTACCGACGACTATTGTTAACAATTGATGCTTAGTTACCTCTTAGTAACTCTCCTTTTCTTTTCTTAATTGTTGGAGCTTTGTGGCTATATTCAATATTAGAAGGCTATGGTTTGAGTTTATTTCTGTTCTCTGTAAAGTCTTAAATTTTCTCGCAGTTTCATAAAATATTTATTATTATGTAACCTATTTGGAATTTTTAAAAATATTACAGATATGGAGAAAGTCATGTGGTGGCCACATCAGATTTTTAGATTGTGCAACAGACTTTGTAAATACTGATTGCTCTGCCAATAATTTGCATTTCAGATAACTAACTTTCTTTTTCAAATGATGAATGATAAGTCTTGAAATGTCTTTCAATTATATACCTCTTTTGCAATGCCACATTGTTAGAGCGCGGTAAACAAACGTATTTTTTCTTGCTATAAACAAAACAAAACACTTCCTCCCACCCATTTTTAAAATTGTACGTTTTTGTTCTATTTTTGTCTGACATTTTTATTGGCCGTACTTGATGAATGCTACAAATGTATAAGTAAAACATACAGTTGTATAGCTGGAGTTGGACTGAAGGGGCAAGTCTTGAAACCGATGGATAACCGAAGATTGAATTCGACGTAGAAGTTTTATTCACTCGCTGAAAAGGGCGAGTATTGAAATAATTACAGTCTCACCGATCTATTATTATCGAACGGAAAGGTAATTTTGGCAAAGGGATACAAATATCGTTTACAATTTAATCATTTATAAGATAGAGCGCAGTAGATTAATTAACGCTAGATGTGCGTAGCACCACTATAGCAATATACTAACTAGTCTCCCTCCAGACATCTTGCAGAAAGGTAAAACACTTTACAGGCGCCTTAACATATTGCGGTATTGTGATACGAATTATTCGCCTTAACCATGGAGAATGGAGAGGGGTTAATAAGAAAACGACAGCACACCCGAACTAAGTATATGAAAATTCACACGCCTGTAACCCCTGGCCAGAGAGTCTGGAATCTCGTAAGAGAAACAGCATCGTCTGTAATAAACTCAAGGCACTTATTTGTGGCAAGCCTCTTTTTACTCTTTGTAAACAAACCATTGAACACATGGCTGTTGGCCCTTTAATTAAGTATAATTCTTTATTATTCTTTCAGCAATGGCCCTCAGATAATGGCTATGGTTGGATCGAGGAAGAGTGGTATCAAGGGAACTTTTTAATTTTGAGCCTCATGACGAAACAAAGGTTCCCTGTGTTAGTTTCATAGAAGGTGAGCGTTCAGAGAAATCTCTAGTGGAGTTTGTTGGATGGAAAAAAACGGACCATATCTCGTCTCATGCGACAGAATGTGTCGGGACTGTTCTGGTATTAACGATTTTCATGATTAGCGAATTACTTATTGCTATCGTTCTTCACAGGGCTAACAAGGTTTTCGAAAGCATCGCAAACGACAATATTAGTAACGAAATTTTCAAGCCCTGCGTCATAGGAATAAGGGATTGTGCTGAGAACCGCTGCTTTGGCCTCTTCCCGACATTATTTTCACACGCGGCGTCCGTAGGTTCAATTCCTATATCGTTCTGGAGAAAAGTAAACAATTTATGAAAGAGAGGAGGAAGATAGAGGAGAGCCTTTTTAAGAGTGTGTATAGCTTGCGCGCTTTATGGTTGCAGTCGGAGACGCGTGATAGAGGAAAGGAAGGAATGGGAAGGAGAAACTTTAAGTGGATCCCGACGTCAGAGCTTATGCGCAGTAACACAATTTTGGCAATTCCCACACCTAAACACCACTTCCCCTATTGGCGGTCCAGCCTCAAGGATGGACCCGTCCTACCATGAATGTGCTTACTGCGCACTGCTAAGTTAAAGCGTTTTAAATATAACCATGCGTACACAATTTCTTCTCACAGTTCGACGTTTCCCACGCGGCCTCCCTCTCCCTTTGCGGCGAAGACCGTCTCAGGATCACGCAGTCGGAAAGCCTTCGGAGGAAAGAATGGGAACGAAGGGTGAGAAAGGGCAGAGGGATCCTTATGTTGGCAGGAGTCATTTGAGGGGTTCCCTTGGGTTGGCGGTGGGTGGGGGGACGGGGATAAGGACCATAGGGTTAAATAGAGAAAGGTATATGAAACTGGTGGCGTGGGTAAGGCTGGGAAAATGTCTGTGGGTTACCAGCCGGTCAAGGACGTCTTTTTTTATTTTTCCCTCTAACTTTCATATATATATATATATATATATATATATATATATATATATATATATATATATATATAAGGGGTGGCCAAACCGCGGCTCGCGAGCATGCGGCTCTTTTAAATTTCCATTCAGTGGCGTGCCAACGTTTTTCTCTACAGAACACAATGACGTAGGGTGACTTGAGACGTGTTGGGAATATGTAAGGGACGTGCATTATATCTGAATTGCTTAGGCTGTGGGTTATGCTTTCTGTTCGTAAATTTATGAGCGCGGAATGTGTCATGCGGCTCCTGAAATTCTAAAAATTATTGTATGCGGCTCCGAGGGCAAGTAGGTTTAGTCACTCCTGATACACACACACATACAGTCATACCTCGTTTAACGCTGGGGATGTGTTCCTGAGTGCTAACTGAATCAGCGTTATGCGGGATCATTTTAGTATAGTACTTATGGAGATGCGTTCCCAAAATCGTAATTTATTGCCTATATTCAAAATATTAATATAGCCGCTATTCTCTCCGATACTCTAAATAATTAACCCTTAAATGCTCAATGTAGGAGATGTTACATACCAGAAATCCTGCAATAAATAATAACCGTTGCGGCTTTTTAGTCATTTCCTCACACTGTATTATATTCCATACAGCCTCCACTTATAATCAGCGCCCAATACCACCAATAGGTGTCCAATTCCATACGTTGTTCTGCAATCTGAGAACTTGGTGTTTCTGCTGTTGTTCGTTTGATGATTTCGGTAGTCGTTTTCAGTTATTTTGATTGAAAATAGTATGCCACATACCAAAAATGTGCAATAAAATCAAACCACATATCTTGAATTTTTTTTATAATATTTCCCGTAGCGTAACACTTAAGAACTTAAAAATGTTAAATACTATGAAATTTTGTGATGATCCGGTAATTTATTCAAGAGTTAGAGCGCCCTTAAAAACGCACGGAGAAAGTAAACATTGGTCCGAGAACAAAGAGCGTTATAACGAATCAGCGTAGTATATATATATATAATGTTTACATTTATTTAAGTGTAAGAGAATGAATTGAGGGATGTAGTCAAGGGAGTTATTATGTTTTCATTGACGATACGGTGTTATTTTTTATTCTGTGGATAAACTGAAGTGTAAAAATACTTCGGATCTTCGGCCTCTCTCAGACCACTTAGGGCTGGTGGGGGGAGTCGCGTTCATTATTATTATTATCGTCTTCATAGTCCTCCTGCACCTCATAGAGTGAGGATGTAAAATTTGTATAGTATTGAAATCGCTGCCCTCAGCAGTAAAATATGTATGAAAGAAATGTAAATCTAAAAAACGCACCAAATAAGGAACTAATGGCAAATTGACCTGAGCCTAGTCTCTTCGTTGAGACAGCTGTTATAGTAGAACAGACAAACAAATATTCAGACAAAGTGCACAAGTACCCAACAGGAGAGACCGCGCGAACGCAAATTCCACGCCTCTGGGAGACTCCCTGTACATTTTAGAGAAATCATTATTTGACGTTTTCTTCGTCGTTTGATGTTTTCCGTATGTACGCTAAATTTCGTTTTGATTGGATAAGATTTAGAAGTTAGCGCAATGCGCTAACGCAAATTTCGCAGGAACTATAAGGTTGGTGTTCTAGGAAAACTATAGGCAGTCGGCTTATTTAGTTATTTGTACATGCACACGAAGTTTGGCGAAAATCAGACACCCAAGACACCAGTTATCCCCGATCAGACAAACAGACAAAATGCACAGGGACTCAAGAGAAGAGAACTCACTTCGCTCGGTCAATAAGCTAAGTTTAAGGAGTTAGGTATCAAAAAGCTGCGGGATATTTTCTAAATTTTGCCGATACAGAATCAGTCTCCCTTATGAATTACTGTTGTGAAATTAAATTGAAGCAAATTTCGAGTTGAAAGGAAGCTATTTTGAAGAATACTGAAGTAAGATTTGGTATCAGGCAACGCTTTAATGTGTAGTTGGATGTGCATAGCAAGAATTCCTCTTAAGCCATAATATACCATATTTAGAGAATCACAGGGAAGGAGAGAAGTAGCAAAAACTAAAAAATAAAATAAAATGCAAACAGTGATTTAAAGGACAGTAATACCTCACGCGAAACCTGGTTTTCAAAGTCGCATTTATTTTAGTCTTAAATTCAGTTCTCAGGAATATTTTCGGGCGAAGAAACTTAAAATTCATCCATTAGATACTAGTTGGGAATAATTTATCTACTGTTTGCAAATTATTCCCAACATTCCAGCTTTTGCCTTTCTGCACATCGATCGTATGATCAATTTTTTCTATCATCAATTTATAATTGGACAATCTCACCGTTCGAGAGGGTGGGAAATTTTCTTCGGTGTATATCTTGGTGGACATCCATTGTGCTATTAGATAGTAACTTGGATAGCCCAGCTACAACTAAGAAAAACATCTACATTCTGAAATTCTAGGAAAAGTTTGCTACGATAGTTCAGTGGTAGAATATCCTTAAGGCAAGTGGAAGACGTGGGCACGATTCCCGGTCATGGCAGAATGTTTCTCCTGTTTCCAAATAATTCCCAACATTCTAGCTTATGCCTGTCTCCATAGCGCTCATATGATCAAATTTTTCCATCAATTTATTAGACTATTCTTTTAAATTCCTTGATTTTGGTAAAAAATGTAGTAACTTATGAGGGCATGAGTACTCGTAGTGTATTATCCTTCGCCCGGTTTATTCTACCTGTTATGTTGCATAGTAAATTCTCAGAATAAATATTGCGAAGTTATTTTCGTGGAATTATTTTCCTCTCATTTCTGCTGTTTGGGGATTTCGAAAGCTTTATCTCATTCATTACTCAATTTCACTGAGTTTATTACAATATATTGAGATTTTAACTTATTCTATAAACTATTAATTACATCTAAGCCTTCCTATAACACTGATTCTTAAAACATAGGTTCGCTACCGCGTAGTTTAATTTTAAATGCCAAAAATTCAATTAACGCGGATTATAGTTCGCATTAACGCGGTTTGGTCGGAATTGGGATGTGCGATTCCAGAATGCAAAGCGAGGATGAGTGCCCGAGTACTTCGTTTATAAGCTTAAGATAATCGGAAACAACACTATTCATACAAGTACGTGCGTCATGGAGAGGTTTGGAAATTTTGGGACTGGAGGAGGGTGACTGAAGTCCTTTTTTCACTATATTAATTTACGTTCACATAATACGGTACTACGTCAGAACGTATCCTTCATGTCATAAGAGGGCCGATTGTTAAAAAACTAAATATTTTATTTGCTTCTATTTTGAAAAATGGAAATTTCTCTCGATAACCGACTCGCATTGTCTCCTCCCTCGTGCAGTGTCCCAGAATTCACGCGTTCCTCTCTACCTTTCTGGTATAATTTCAAGTGGATGGAGGATGAGCGAGAGTAGAAAATCGGATTATCTTCTTATCACGATCTGAAAACAAACAGCGCGATAGCATTCTTCGAAGGTCTTTGGATGAGAAGAAGGGAGCGGCCTGAAATGGTCCCTTCAAGGGGTATCTGGCGCCGAGGAGGAGGAAGATGAGACGTGAGGGAGGTGTATATTGAAGGCGAGCAGTGGAGAAAGGGAAAGAGCGCAGAAGAATGGAGAGATGAAAGGCGAAGCAGGGATAAGAGCAAGTCGGAGTGGGGGAGGAAGATGCGGGGAGGGAGGCTAGAGGAGAGGGACAGAGAGGGGAGGCTAGAGGAGAGGGGCAGAGAGGGGAGGTTAGAGGAGAGGGGCAGAGAGGGGAGGAAGAGAATGGGATGGAAGATGTTTAGATGGAGTTCGAGGGGTGACAGGTTGATGGACGAAGAGTGCGAATGATGTAAACACTCGAAGACGCCGAAGGATCATGGAGCGAAGAAAGAAAAAAGGAAATGCTACAAAAGAGAATGAGGAGAGAAAAGGATATGCAATTAATGTCCGATGAAAGAAAAGAATGAGAAGGGAGTAGCTGTTAGGAATTGGGAATGGAAATTGAAAGATGTTTGGCGTAGTCTAGGTGAAGCCGTGGATGAAATATATCAGAAGCCCGACGTATCTCGGAAGGCAGGACGGCGAGAATAAGATTCATGAAATCGATTGTAGGACTGAGCGATATAGATGATCGTTTTCCCTAGGACGATAAGAGAACATAATAGGAAAAGATAGCGTAGGAAATCTTGGGACATTTAGTGCACTGCACCCCCTGCCATCCACCAAAAAAGCTGACTTGCAGTGTATCCTGTAGATTTATCTCCACTAGCAATATAATGTTTCCCTATTCGCATTTAGTAACAAATTATCTGTAATAAGTAATGATTCGTTGATTGTGATGTATTCTTTAATAACGGCTATAGATGCATCATCTCTCGTGCTTTGTAGACGAAATGCGCAGTTGGTTTTGCCAGGCTTTTTATGGGTAGTGGACAGAGAGCTTATAAATTTAATCGCAGCTTTAAAGCGAGCTCGATATTTCTCTTTTGGATGGGAGAATCTGCGGTAAAATAGAGTTATGCAGGATAAGAGGGAGGTAAAAGTCCCTTAAAATGGAAAAAAAGGGAATGAGGCAAATGTGAGGGATAGGGAGAAAGAAAAGCAGTAGAGGAACAGAAGAATGGAGGACAGGAAGAGAAAGAGATGCAGAAGGATTGTTAGTGCGGTGGGTGATGGAGAAAGATCAAATGGAGAGCAGAGGGAGGGAAGGAGAGAGAGAAAGGGAGAGAGAGGAGGGAGATGGAGGGAGGGAGGGAGAGGGATGTAGGGAGAGGGATGTAGGGAGAGGGATGGAAAAAGAGAGAGGGTGGTAAAGAGAGGGAGAGAGGGATGAAGAGAGGGAGAGAGAGGGAAATAAAGAGAGGGAGGGGAGAGAGGGAGATAAAGAGGGAGGGGGAAAAGGGGGAGGGGGAGAGAGAGGCAGGGGGAGAGGGAGGGAGTGGTAGAGAGAGGGAGGGGGAGAGGGAGGGAGGGGGAGAGAGAGAGGGGAAGAGAGAGAGAGGGGAAGAGAGAGAGAGGGGGGAAGAGAGAGAGAAGTGGGAGAGAGGGAGGGGAAGAGAGAGGGAGGGGGAAGGGAGGGCGAGAGATGGAGGGGGGATATGGAGGGGGTGAGAGAGAGGGAGGAGAGAGGGAGTGGGAGGGGAGAGAGGGAGGGGGGAGAGAGAGAGAGGGGGGGAGAGAAGAACGGACAGACAGACCGACAAACGACTTTATTTAGGGCGAAATTGAGACTATATAGTCCCTTCTTACATTTAACCCTTTCGTCATATAAGTAATTACAATATTTACATATTAAAAGAAATTAAGTTACATAAATATCACAGTAAAATATATACAAATTACAAGTTAATTAAATATTGGTTAATAGATAACAGAGTATTACCAAAAAATATTGTTAGTTTTGTGGGTCGAAAAAAAACTGTGTATCAGCTATATTTAAACATAGAAAAAATTTCCCACTGCGGAAAACACCTACGAAGGGAAGAGGTGTAAAAAACCGCGAAAAATTCCTTAATAGTTCAGTGAAAGAGGGAAAAAAAGAGCAACAATAATTTGAGAAAAGGAGAAAAAAATCATACAAAAATACATACATTAATATCCATAAAAGGGGGGGTGAGAGGGAAATAGGCATTGTAGGGTAAGATATGTCTGGGAGATTATATCGTAATTATGATAAAGAAAAATAAAGTAAAACAAAATTATGAATTTATGCCTAATAAGCGCATCCTTGTGACAACCTGAAAGAGAAGATAGGGAGTGGTTCAATGCATAGGGAATGAGAGGAGATAATTGTGATACAAGCGTTTAAAAGTGCCTAGAGATAGTTTTTTATTAACGTTGGAAGGCCATTCCAGAGTTTGCAAGCAGTGTCGGTAAAGGATTTGTTGTAAATTTTGTTCTATGAAGTGGAGTTAGTAATTTATCGCATCCTCTGGTATTGCATTGGTGAACTGTATTAATGGCGGCGAACTGAGTAGAAAGATAACAAGAGATGTGATTATTACAATAGGGAGAGGAGGTGAAGATTTCTTCTAGATTCAAGTTTTAGCCAGGAGAGTCGATGGAAGTATTCTGGGACATTGTCAGACTTTTTAAGATTAAAGATGAATCTGATGCAGGCGTTATGAGAACGTTGTAGCTTAATCGCGAGATCCTTTGATAAGTCCTGGTATACAGTATCACAATAGTCGAAGTGAGGAAGAATTAGAGAGGTCTCAAGCTGCATTTTTAGTGAAGAGGGAAGAATGTTAGTGAGAGGCCTAAGAGTGTGTAAGGAAGAGTTTACCGTCTTGCAGACTTCTATTACGTGATTATTCCAGGTAAGCGTTTCATTAATTAGAATGCCGAGATTTTTTATGATTTTGCAATAGGGAATAACTGAGCCATTCAATGACAGAGGAACTGATTCCGCAAGGTTTATAGAAGCCATAAGTTTTGAATAACCGATTAAAATGACCTGAGATTTCAAGGGGTTTATGTTGAGAAGATTATCATAGCTCCATTCTTGAAGTTTAGCCAAGTCATGATTTATGTTGGCAATGGAAAGAGATAAGTTATTGGGTTTGGTTTCTAAGTATATTTGGAGATCATCAGCATACAGATGATCCTTGGAGTAAGTTAAATGTTGAGAACAATCATTAATAAATAGGGAGAACAACAGGGGCCCTAAAATTGAGCCCTGCAGAACGCCTTGGTTAACATTAAGCCATGAAGACGAGGAGTCGTTGGAGATGACTTTTTGGAAACGGTCGCTAAGGTACGAGGAGAACCAATCTATTGCAGGTGAAGAGAATCGCATGCAGCGGAGTTTTGCTAGGAGTATGTCTTTGTCTACTGAGTCGAACGCTTTGCTAAAGTCGAGCAACACTAGTACTGTAAGTTTTCTGTCATCCATGTGTCTGCGTATATCATCGGTGATTTTAATTAGCGCGGTGGTGGTGCTATGTGACTTCCGAAAGCCAGATTGATGGGACTCAAGAAGATTATTTGCGTTGAGAAAATCTGTTACTTGTTCATGCGCAAGTCGCTCAAGAGCTTTTGATAAAGTGGGAGGGAAGCTAATCGGCCGATAGTCATTGTTTGCGGAGAGAGATTTCTTAGGGATTGGGCGGACTAAAGGGCGTTTCCATTGCGATGGGAATTTTCCCTGTAATAAGGAGTGGTTGAAAATGTTAGTGAGCACTGGGAGTATTAGATGTATTAATTTGTTTATGATCATGATAGGAATACCATCAGCACCCTGGGCTTTAGTTTTGATTCTGCGTATTACTGAAAGTAAGGGAGAGAGGGAGGGAGAGAGGGAGGGAGGGAGAGAAAGAAAGAAAAATGTCTTTATTGAGAGAGAGAGGGAGGGAGAGAGAGAGGGATGGAGAGAGGGAGGGAGAGAAGAAGGGAGGGAGTAGCAGAAAGAAGGTGACAATGCGTCATCGGATCAGGAGTCTGCGAAGCAGAATTGATTCCCTCAAATGCGGAATGCTTCGATCAAAATTCCAATTGTCGTTTTGTTTCCGTCTCTTCGCTGACGTTCTTTTGTTCCCTCTTAGCGCCATGTGGGTCTCGTGACTCCCTATGGCAGCTTATTTCATAAAATCAGCCGATTTCGCGAATGAAACTTCCGGAATAGAGCTGCCGGAACGAGCGATAGAGCGAATTTTCCGAGATTTTTTTTCGCGTCGTGTATTACTGGGTTATCAATTGGAACACGCTTTGTACAAATCGGATAAGTGGAAAGAGAAGTTGGTAAAGTGTGCAGTGCATCACAAATATGCGCGTCTCGTTCGATGTAATATTTTTAACCAAAGGACATACTTTCAGCGAACGCACAGCACAAACAGCAAAACGCCCGAGTATGTCTACAAAAAAATTCAGAAATTATGCCACGAAATTATTAATTTTAATTTACCGATTTATGTACTAATCAGTTTTAATTAAACGAACAATGGAAATTATTTAAAACATACCTCACTTCAGCTAAGTATGTAGTTGTAATATTTACTTTTACGTTCTTTTCTTTATTGTGGATAATCCATTTCTTTACGCTTACAAAATGCTACATGCACACCTAAGGAAATTAAACGTATTTTCGTAGTTATAGCAGATCTTATTTACTACGAAGATTTTTATTTTAGTTAAAACAATTAGGTAACTATGCATGGATTTTTTCCAAGTTTAAAGAGAATTACGCCTTTCTTGTTTGTTTTTAGCCTACTTTCCAAACAATGGGAAATAGTCTTATGAGATCGCCTCGCTGTCCGTTTGTCTGTGTGTGTTCCCATTAACATCTTCTTCATGAATGGACCGATTCCATGAAACTTGGTGTAAGGCTAGTGCTCTCGGAGACTACCTCTAGGCCATAATTTATATTCCGAATTTAACAGGTCCCGAGTTCGATTCCAGGTGAGTTCCTTCTCCATTTGATTTACATGGTTAATCTAAAATCCGTCGTGCAGAGAGTTTTTCTTTTGCATTTTAAAGCATTTTAGAAGTATGATGCCCGAGTGGGATTAGTACTGTTCTAAGAGGACAAATGTGTAGATTCTTATCACAAAATTTTGATTTTCGAACGTATTTACTTGAATTTCTCTCAAAAAACTATCGTTTCGGCGTTTTGAAAGGCATTTTTTTTTATTTGTTGCTATGGTGATGATTATTGCCGAACTCGGGTGGAGCATATCCGAGTGCACATTCCAGCCATGTTTCGATTTATTGCTATCGAGGTAACAATCGACCATTAGATAAATTCATACCGATCGGAATCGCGGCGAAAAATATGAATACTACATATTGTTGTCAGTAACCATACCGACTCTGTAAACAAAACGGCGCTTCTTCTTGTGTAATTCTTACAGCATCTTTGGAGAGAGAATTTCGTTTTTGGTTTTTGTTGGCCTTGGATTGGTTTGTTCCTTCTTGTTTTTTATCGGTTTCCTTAACGTATCTCTTGGTTGGTTTGTCCTTATTTTAAAAAACCACGTTTCTTCTTGTGTTATTCTTACGGAATCTTTGGCGAGATAATTTTGTTTTTGGTTTTTTTCCGAATAGAATATTCATTCCACGGTGCGAAATGACCTTAGCCGTCTATGCAGATAAAAGTAAAAGTTACTGCTATTACTAACACGAAAATTTTTTAATTTTGAAGGTGGTATTTATATATTATAACTGTGTTGAAAGGAAAGCAGGCGGATCAGTTCTTTCCAGAGCTACTTGTCTTTCTTTAATACAGCTACTCCTACGATAAAAATGTATTTGAAATGAAATATTTTATTTGGCTATTTCTGCAAATATAGTTTGAAGACTTTTTCGGTAAATCTAATATTTTATGTGATATGATGGAAAGTTAGTTTTTTGTTTCCTGTAAGATGGCACCACTGATTGGGTTATGTGAACCATATTATGTTAATTTTTCATATTTTCTTTGGTCATATGTCCTAAATACAAAATTCAATGAAAATTCCGTCTGGTAGCATCCGAGAACAAACATGCGTATCCCATTTATCCAGTTATTATTAAATGCCCTGTCGTGGTTATTAAACAATAATTAATAACAAGAAAATTATGAAATAATTTGTAATATCACGTCACTATTATTTTCCGGTACGATTGTTTTAATGAGATATAGAGTACTGATAATGGGGATAGAGACGGAATAATATGTAATAATCGGGTATCGATCTCGGGTCGATGACCTGGAAAGGGGATGGCTAGGTTCGATATTCGGTCGAATGAGGTAGATCGCTGATAATGATAGCAAGTCAAGTGTGCGATCGTAGTGTTGCCAATTGAGACGGCTGCTTGTCTGAAAAGCGCATCTGATTTCATCTTGATCATCGTCCAACGCGAAAAGAAAGTTCGCTCCGCGTACGTGTTTTGGATCAAGTTTTTGCTCAAAGAGTGAGTTGAGAAGTTCTTATCTAAATCTTATTGTTAGCTACGACCCACTTTACTTTGACACGAAAACTGAAAAAATAGCCAACAAGATTAAGTGAACTCCTTGTTTTAGAGTTGCAGGGACGTAAAACCGGGGTACAAAATTAGTTGTTTTTTCTTTAGTTTTGCTCCTGGGAATGTTATTTTAGGTTTTGCGAAATCATTTCTCTGAGTGTGTGAAACAGGTTAGGAATGTGTACAGTGTATCACAAATAGGCGCGTTTCGTGCAATGGAATATTTGAAACTAGACGATATAATTTGGAAGAACACACCATAAAACAGCAAAACACCACGACCAGATTATATCTCTGTCTATTAAAAATTTCTTCTCCCCCCTTAGTTTTTGCATCAATAAACATATTACGTAATTTTAATGACTAAATGCTACAATATCAGAAAATATGCTTGGGAAATATTCAATTTTTATGTACCGATTTATCAGTTTTAATCGACCAAACAATTTAAAATTATTTAAAACATACCTCATTTGAGTTTAGTAGTTGTAATATTTACGTTTACGTTCTTTTATTCGCCGTAGATAATCCATTTCCTTCCTCTTACAAAATCTATCATGTTCGCGTAAGGAATTAAATGTATTTTGTAATTATATCAGATCTTATTTACTTCACTAACCAATTAGGTAGCTATGCATGAATTTTTCTAAGCTCAAAGCGAATTGCAGTTTTCTTTTTCGATTTTCTTGATAAGGGCTAATCCTACGATAAAAACCTATAGGAATATAAATGCTCTACGTTACTAGTTCCACAAGTTTATTTAAAAACCATTTTGATATAACCAAAAATTAACGAGGTATAACGGAGTCAATTTTTCGTCACCAGTAAAGTGGTATCCCTGATTGGCTTACGTGATTTACTTATACGATTTTCTTATTGTCTTTGACTGTAAGTCCTTAATATCAAATTTCATAAAAATCCGTTTGGTAGAAGCAGAAAATGAGCATGCGGACGGACGGATGGACAAACCTAACCGAATAGCCGCTTATGCTGGAAGCGAAACGCGCCTAAAAATGAGTGTCAAATAGATTTTATAGTACTATTTTCAGGTTCTTGGAATGTTTATCCACTGAGATGTGTTTTGAAGCCTCAGTTAATGCTGATGAAATAGTAAAATAAATTCCACCGCTTTTTTCCTTTCTTTTTGAATAACTTGTACTTGTATACTTATCAGAGTGAATCAGAATATCTCTGATATGTATATTTTTGTATTTTGTTGCCAATGCATCACCAATAGATTACACGAACTGGTGGAAGAGGTACAGGTGGAGAAGAAAAGCAATTGTTTGCAATTTTGAATTGGAAATTATAATTTAATGTGGAAATTGGACAGTTTAATGAAAAATGTACTCTTTTTAAAATCTGGTGGATAGAAATTCTGGGTTAACTTTTGTAATTTGCACTTCCTCCTTTTAGGATTTCTTACTCAGGACATGTAATCTATGTTCCATCTGTGCCACTTTGTCGCTATAGTCGTTTAAGTGGGACAAGGAGTTAATGTTTTCTTTGGCTACCATAATGTAAGAACATTAGACTTATCCGTTTTTATGCGTTCTTTGCACGAAGTGAACGCATATAGGGGAGGTCGTTTCCGTCTGTCCGTCCGCATGTTAAAACTCGGAAACCGCTGGGCGTATTATGATGAAATTTGATATTGGGGAGTTTTGCTAAAATAGGTCTACCGATTTAAATTTTGGCCAAAATCGGGCAACAATGATGACCACTTTACATAAAGACCTACAATGTTCCTTTGTTTAAACTCAGGAACCGCCGGACGTATTTTAATGATATTTAGTATTGGGGAGTTTTGCTCAAATTAATTGACTGATTCCAGTTTTGGTTAAAATCGGACAAAAATTACGACCACATTACATGACCTACACATATTTGATGTTCCTTTGTTTCAACTCGGGAACCGCTTGATATATTTTGATGAAATTTGGTGTTGGGGAGTTTTACTAAAATTAATTGGATTAACTCCTTGACCGTAAAATTCAAAATTAGAGACAGAATGAAAAAAGGGGGGAGGAGGAAAGGGCAGGAAAAGGCAAAAGACAATAAAAATTATAAACTTACAGGCTTAAGGGTTGTTACTCCACGCCATGGACCTGATGTCACTCACACATTCACTCACTCAATCGCCCAAGCACTAATCCTAAAGGTGGAAAGGAAACGGGACCGGGTTTGCGAGAAATTACTCTGCGCCAGGGACCCAAAAAATCACACCGTTGCTAGGTTTGTAAGTCAGTACGACCGCGACAGGGACCTACTAAGCAACCACAAACACACGCACACGTACATGCCAAGAGGTAAAGGAAAAAAGAGGAAAGGAACGGGGAAATAATACTAGGTTTACGGGAGATTAAACCACGCCAGGGACCTAGTATCGCACACAGTGGCCTGTAGGTTTATGTGCCTTCCGGCAACGACAGGGACCTAACAAACAAAACAGTCACACACGCACGGACTCGAATACACGCACACAATTAAAATTAACATCAATTTCGCCGTAGTCTCCATCTTTATTTATTTAAAATTAATTGACTGATTCCAGTTTCGGTTAAAATCGGACAAAAATTACGACCACATTACATGACCTACATATAGTTGACGATGTTCCTTTGTTTCAACTCGGGAACCGCTTGATGTATTTTGATGAAATTTGGTAATGGGGAGTTTTGCTCAAATCGGTCGATTGATTCCAATTTTGGTTAAAATCGGACAACAGTGACGACCTCTTTACATGAAGACCTACATGTAGTTTACAATGTTCCTTTATTTAAACTCGGGAACCGCTTGACATATTGTGATAAAATTTGGTATTGGGGAGTTTGTTAAAATTAATTGACCGATTCCAATTTTGGTTAAAATCGGACAATAATTACGATTACTTTACATGAATACCTACATGTATTTTACAACGTACCTCGCTTGCTTCTCGTTAAATTCTCATCTGAGCGAAAAATATTGAGAATCTTGTGAAATCTCAAAGAACGCATTTGGAAACTGTGTACTCCGACATGGAGTTACACCTTTCAAATCTTGTTATTTTGGGCAACGATTAAAAAGGATTGTTCTGTTATGGCTTTGTGAATAGGAAAACTTGTCTCGTCTTCGAAAAATTACTCAATGTACCATAAAAAGATCTTATTTAAAAACTAGATTTCCAATCGCCGAAAGGCATAGATCTGGACGGAAATGTCACGACATTTTGCCATCGGGCGAACGAATTTTATTGGGTTGTGATAGATTTATTTTGACACCTAAGAGTTGGTTTCCCCGTTGTCGCATATCAGTTTTCTTATACCGCACATACATTTTCTGCCATAAAAAACATTTTAGGAAAATTTATTAAGACTACATAATTATTTCACAATTATTCCCTTGAAGGGATCCATTACTTAATCCTTTGCTTGCGTCTCTGAAAACGCGAAACAGTCCATTCGTTATTGAGAGAACAGAGGAGGAAGCGGTTCCGGGGCGCAATCGTGCAATTTCTATTCTCATATCGGCCTCCGTCGTAACTTCCCGATTCTCCCATACGCCGCTGAGTATATCTTCGTGAAAAAACAAACAAAAACACTCGAGCACGCAAATTTCTCACGCCCTTTACCGTCCGAATAGCACGCACACAAACTCGCGTGCAACATAAGCACGTACTCTCGAGGAATAAGAAACAAACCCCTTATCTCCTTTTCTCCCTCCCTCTCTGTCTCCATCTTCCCTTCCTCCCTCCCTCCATTTCTCCCTCCCTCCCTTTCTCCCTCCCTCCTTTTCTCCCTCCCTCCCTTTCTCCCTCTTCCCTCCTTTCTTTTCTCCATCCCTTTATTTCTTCCTTCTCCCGCCCTTTCTATCCCTACCTCCCTTCCTCCCTCCCTCCCTTTCTCCCTCCCTCCCTTTCTTCCTCTTTCCTCCCTTTCTCCCTCCCTCCCTTCCTCCCTCCCTCCCTTTCTCCCTCCCTCCCTCCCTCCCTTTCTTCCTCTTCTCTCCCTTTCTCCCTCCCTCCCTTTCTTCCTCCCTCCCTTTCTCCCTCCCTCTCTTTCTCCCTCCCTCCCTTTCTCCCTCCCTCCCTTTCTCCCTCTTCCCTCCCTTTCTTCCTCTTCCCTCCTTTCTTTTCTCCATCCCTTTATTTCTTCCTTCTCCCGCCCTTTCTATCCCTACCTCTCTTTCTCCCTCCCTCCATTTCTCCTTCATCTCTCTTTCTCCTTCCTCTCTCCCTTTCTTCCTCTTCCCTCCCACTTTCTTCCTTTCTTTCTCCCCCTCCGCACTTTCTCCCTTCCTTTCTCCGTCCTTTCCCCTTCCCTTTCCCTCAGCCTTCCACTATCTCCCTTTATCTTTATCACCACTCTCCCTCTCTATCTTATCCCTCCTCCCTTCGCCTCTCCCTCTCAATATCCCTCTCTCTCTCACACACACGCTTTCCATCTCCCTCTATCCCGTGACCGCAAAACCATCCCATTCTTCGGATGCGGGGCCATTCCATTCCTCGCAAGTGCGGCTATGGGAGTGGGCGAAACAAGGAGTTGGAGGATGGGAGGGAGGGGGAGAAGGGGCGGGGGGAGGGAAAATGGCGTTGTGAAAAGGGGACAGGGGAGGGGCAGATTGGATAAGAGGTTTCCCTCCACCCGTCCCGTTAACGCCTTCTAGATTGTCGTTTGTTTTGTCAGCCACATCCGCTTTGAGGGCAGATAAGGAGGAGAGGGAAGACTAGCAGCCTCCTCATCTTCCCTCCTCCCCCTCCTCCTCTCTCTTTCCTCCACCCCACTCCTATATCGTCTCCTTCACTCATTTCTTCCTACGTCTGTGTATATGTATGTATTTGGGATCACCCCTCCTTGCTGCCATCTGTCGGTTTCTTTTCGAAAGGACGAGAAATGCGTGCCGTTGGTGGCACGAAGTTTAAACACTCTTGAAAAGGAAAAAGTCTCCCCCCTCTCTCTCACTCTCTTTTATTCTTTGCTTTTTCTGTTTCGCGGCGCAGTTCTTTAAGTCGCCGCCGCTCCCTTTTTTCGAAGGTTTCGGGAGAAGAAGGGAGTAAAGAGGACGACGGGGGGTAAAAGGACAAAAGGTTAATTTCTTGCTCCATGCACGGAGATGGAACGTGGTACGTGAGGGAAAAACAAACGCGCCCGATTTTTGGGTCACGTATACCGATGCGATTTTCCGTGACGTCATTGCGCTAGTGGGTTTTGTAGTGGCAGGCTCGAGTGAGAAAACACATCTCTATCGCGATAACCAAATATTCAGTTTAATCTTTATATAAATATTTCCCCATGAACCGAAGCTAGTTTGCAAATTTGCGCCGTGGATTTAGGAATCAAGAACTACGTGTATGTATTTAGTTATCGATTCTGAATCGTAAGGCTCTCGTAACCTAGACCAATAATTTGTGTAGATGAATAATAATTACAAGAATGAATGGGAAACATAATGTTGCGTATATCATTGTTCCAACCTGCAGTGGCTTGAAATGTTGTTCATTAAATGTGGAATGAATTTTGTTATGGGAGTAATTTCACGGGACTTCTTCTGGACAGGTAAACAATATTTTTGTGAAAGCGTTGTCTCGTAGGGACTTTATAAATAAATAAATTTTTATTTATTAAATATTTAAATATACATATACACTTATACATATACATGTTTCGCCTTTCATTTTGTAGTAAATTTGTCTTGACAAGGTGGGAAATTGCTTTCTGTCCTTGAGAAATGAATTTTAAATCGCCCGTTTCCATTATAAGATGCAGAACTTGTGAATATAGTCTGTCACATTTTTGTCTTTTTTTCTGTTTCTCCCATATCTGTTTGCAGTAGACGCGGAAGAAGTTTGTTTAGAATTTATCAGTGCTGCTGATTATGTCATATGGTTTTGGCGGAGATGTTCTCATTCCTCTGCCTTCACCGACAGCGAGCTAAATGCATTTAGATTTCTTTTATTAAATCGAACTCACATTTTACGTATTCAAGACAAATTTCGATGTTTGAGGTGGTTATTAACGTATAAATCTTGTCGTGCATTCTTTTCGGATTGTATCTCTTCATGTTATCGGTTGCAAATTCTTTTACACAAATCGAATAATCTCATAACAAAGTTAATGTAGTGGTTCTCATAAAATCTTAATTTACAATTTTATTCTATTCCAGCTTTTGTTTTTACATGTTACAAACGATTCATATTTGGCTTTCTTGTTCCCCAGTTGCCATTTCTATAGTTTTCTTCATTCTAAGTATGCGATAAAGATATTTTATTGGATAAATACTACTAAGCATCGATAATATATAATCTTAAATGAGATAGCTATTTCAAAGAAGGCATTATTTTATTAATAATTTCGTCAATTTTCTTCCAAAAAATCGATAGATTATAGGAAATCTAAAATTCTGCTATTCAGAGTAAGGAGGTCAATTTAAGTGTTAATAATGACTTCCATGTATGAAGTATCACGTAAGGGATGTTATTCGGTCATATAATTAACCAAATAACATCATCTTTCAAAGTTTTGCTATCAGGCTTGAAAATGCGAATTAAAAACATTATGCGAATATTCTCCCGTGCTCTACGCTGAAGACGTATACCGCAAAGTAACATTCTGGGTCCGGGAAAGTTTTATATGTCCTCACCTCATAGCTGAACCGCGCTAAGTCTTTTAAAGGGTCATCTGGCTGTTCTTCGACATAGTATCAGCGTGCAAGAGACTAATAAAAGGTTTGGACGTCGTCGTCATGTTTTATCGCGACCTCAGCATCGAGCAACTCCAGCGTCACCTCTGCCTTTCGCATGATGAAGACTTCACGTGTAGTGGGTAAAACTGCTCAATCTGTTGTTTGAAACCACGACGAGCACTTCAAGGCTAAAGTTCTAAAAGATTATTCCAGCAGCGCTTAGTCGCCCACGATTTAACATGCTATTCACTATCGGTAAAATTGTTATCCATTACTATGGGATTATAACTCGGAAGTTTTAATATTGTTTTTCTTTCTTAAATATACGTATTTGTTGCTCGATGTCCTGCATTTACGCATAATTTCTGTTGGGACTTTATTCTGATTTTGATTATTTCTACGATACTGCTCGCGTCAAACAACTTTTCAGGTTTTTCAGTCGCACCTGTCTTCTTAAAGTTTTGTTTTAAAAAATTATCTGAATTTGGACGTAATTCATATTCGCGCTGCGGACACAAGGCATTTTTACAGAGAAAATAGCTCTTGATTAATTGGTACGTCAGAGTTTTGCGTGTGTATTTGTATCGCTTGAAAATTAAAACTGATCCATAAAAAGAATGGAGATACTTTTGGGATGGCACAAGTAATTTCCCTTGTGCTCTATTTCCCCAAACTTGGCCAGTTGTCGAATTTTTGCACGCTTGGGAAAATACTCGATTTCTTTTCTTCCTCCTATCCTGTCGTTTTATTTCGCTCCGTTTTTTTTCGAAAGATATTTTCATAACGACTCCTTCGGATAGAAGAGGCGTTCAAAAGAAAATAAGAACATTTTTCTCCGATAGAGATGCTTAGGACGGAGAGGCGCGATAGTTTGAGGCACGAATAACCTTGAACAACTTCAGATGGTGTTCTCTCGACGACGGAAGTCGATTTTTGCTCGAGATTATTCGATTTTCGTATGGTCGTCGATATAGTGGGACTTCTGGATCAACGTTGGTTGTCAAAACATGTTCCGTGAAATTTTTAAGGAAACTGTATTTATTATAAACCTACAGACTCGCTATTTGCATTAGGTAGGAGGAATTTTTTCTTTAGACGTAGTGACGGAGGAGTTGAAAATTAATAATTTGCTAGTGGAGATGCATGCCAGCAATTGTCTCATACTTAATGAAACTGTTTTATACTCGAATTCCCCATTGTTTTGATTTTATTAGCAAACAGGACTTACTAAGACTTCTTGGCAATATTATTTTTTTTTAAAGGGAACATTATATCTTGCACTGAGTCGGAGTTAACCATCGACGAACTAACACTGTGTACGCTACTGTTAATTTGAAGCGAGCATATGACTGTATTACAACTTTTGTCTAGCTATAGAACTCACCTATATCATTTATTTGTTTGGAAATCTTTGCGCGTTTGTACACAAAATTGACCAATCTGTAGCTAAGCACATTTAATGACTAAATAATACGTGTTGGAAGGCGTCAGGAGTATGCAACTTGAAGTTTCCAACTCCTCCTTTTCTGCATTCAGAGGGGAGTAATTTTTAAAAGTGGAACACTGTCGCTGTTAGTGGACAACTTGTTCGTACACCTTCACTTGTCTCGAAAGCCGACAGTAGTAGGTGGGCACCTTTAACATTTCTCCTTCCCTCGACGTCATCACCTGAGATCCAAAGAACCCGACTTCCTCCCAAAAAAAAAGAATAAAGAAAGAATGGAGGGATGAAATATCTGCCGAATCGTTTTTTCCCTCAGCTCTGACGGCACGTCGAAAGAAATTAAATCTTTGGGAGGAGCTGGAGAAGTGGATGGAAAGTATGTATGGCGAGGAGATTATGAGAGCGGAAAGAGAGAGAGGGGAAGGGGGTAGGCGAGTAGAAAGGGAGGGGCAAACAAGACGAAGAGGTGGGAATCGGGTGTGGGTGCACATCGGAATGTCAAGCGTTCGACCTTGCCAAGGTCGACGTGGCCCAAGGAATACGAGACTGCTTAAGGCCGAGGAAGGATTTCGCACGTTGAGAAATGAGAGGGCGAGAGAGACAGGGGGGGAGAGAGAAAGAGAGAGAGAGAGAAAGAAAGAAAGACGGGAGTGGGAGGTTGGAGAGCGTGCGAGAGAGGAAGGAAAAAATTATCGAGATTTTTTTCCCCTCCGCAGTTCCAAGAACTTCGCCTGCCTTTTTATCCGTTCACCCATGACCCGATGCGGGTCTAATTTTTACAATTTGTCTGCAGCGGAGACGGACTTGAACCATTAAACGTTCTGATATGCCGATCGGCATCGCTAAAGCAACCTTCTTTTCTACATACAGGACGCGCCGCATTGGAAGTCGTCAATGCGTTGCCCCACTTTAAATTCGGAAGATCTTTAGCGGGTCCGATGAAAGTTTTAATCGGAATTTAACTATAGGTTGTATGGTATCTTACAAATCAGAGACCGGTTACGTTTTCTGCATGGCGAATATTTTGGTGTGCCGGATAAATGGTTTACACCCGAAGTTTATGCGAGATTCGATTGCATCGCGTACGTTGTTACCAGGGTTGCCAACTGTCCGTAAATTTACGGACATTCCGTTAAAAATAACAAAAATTGGACGTATCAGTAAGGTCCGTTAAAATACTTAGATGTCCGTAAAAATGCTAAGAAATTTCCAGATGTTTAAAGCAGTGGTATTCAACCTTTTTATTCGGCGTACCCCTTAAAACATGTTTGACTGCGTGACCTCTGGTATATTTCAAAGTTAACAAATTCTGTTATTATTGCGTAGAGTCTGCAAATATATGTGAACTTTCTATTTATATGATTTACGTGTACGAGTATTTTATGCGTGAGATAATTGTTATATTTTGCTTCGTTATTGTTTTACATTAGATATTCTTAATATCATATCTCTTTGAAGGATCTCGCATATCCTCAAGGATATGTGTACTTTAGTTAGAATACCGCTGATTTAAAAAATATGTTTATCTTATATATTCTAATTTTGGTTATATTTTAAAAAATAAAGCAACCTTTGTTTTTCAATTGGCACAAATTAAAAATATGTATCAAAATGCTTTGAATGAAAAATCAGGTAGTATTTGTGTTCCAAGAGTTTTTACTGAACACATCCGAAATTTCCTGTTTCCGTAAGTGCGCTAAACTAACGTAAATATCATTTCTGTTGCAATGTATGAATGGCAGCATTAAATGTTATTCACTTATGTCTTTTTGAGACATCTTAATATTACGCAAAAAATGTCCGTAAAAAGTTGGGTTGTCCGTAATTTTTCCCCATATTGTCCGTAAAAATTATTTTCGCTGGTTGTAACTCAAGCCTAAACTATTTGTAGCGATAAAATTTTAATATTAAACGTTTCAAGGTCATAATTTTAGTTATATTATTTGTTATTTAGTAAGTTTCTAGGTGAAGTCGATCGTATTTGTGGAGTTATTTATATTTTTATTTACGTTCCTCTCTGGTCTCAAGTCAGAGGCTCTTGTTATTCTTTTTTAAAATGTCGAATATGGTTATTTTCTTTTTTGCTTGCTTGGATTTCCAGTGAGACGGCTTGTCTTACCTCGTATTTGTTATAGTTCACTTTGTTTTGCTCTTTATAGTTCAAATACTGATTTGCTCACATTTTTAGAAAATGTGTATATGCTGACTCAGGAATTCTTCTAATCTACTTATTATTTTGTTGAGGAAGGTTTTCATAAAGAATGATTAATTAATTGAATTGCACTTTTTAATTCGACATTTTAATACCAACATTTTCGCTATATTCGATAATTTTACAGCACTCCATCGCTGTGATGAAAGTAGACAAATGTCGATCAAAATTTTTTATCATATGTTTGCTATCCTTGCCTTATCAAATGTATGTATGTATGTATGTATGTATGCCCAGTCAATTCGCCTCTATTATAGCACAAATGGGTATCTCCTAGTTAGTGCAATGAATAACCGGGGAGGGAGGAGGGAAACCCGGTGCCGGCATTTGCCTGCTCTTACGAAGAACACCAGGGGGCCAACGGCTTAACGTCCCTTCCGAAGGACGGAACAGCTGAATTTGCGCGGTCTCCTCAAACTACGCAAACGGGGCCGGGTGACCTTGAGAAAAATCCCACTCGCGCAGGATTCGTACCCGATGACTCTTTCAAGCATCGGGCGAGTAGCAGCCAGCGTCCTAACCACTACACCACCGGCACCCTTATCAAATGTTTGTTTGTTTGAATGCCCAGCCAATTCGCCTGTCATGCAGCACAAATGGGTATCTCAGAGGTAGTGCAATGAATAGCCGGGGAAGGGAGAAGGGAAACCCGGTGCCGGCATTTGCCTACTCTTACGAAGAACACCAGGGGGCCCAACAGCTTAACGTCCCTTCCGAAGGACGGAACAGCTGAATTTGCGCGGTCTCCTCAAAGCACACAAACAGGGGGCCGGGCGACCTTGGAAAAGTCCTACTTACGCAGGATTCGTACCCGATGACTTTTTCAAGCATCGGGCGAGTAGCAGCCAGCGCCCTAACCACTACACCACCGGCACCCTCATTATCAAATGTATCTGATAAGAAATGAAACTTATTGTGGATGATACTATATTGTATACTGAAATCAAATCTAATGTTGACCAGAAAACACTACAAGTGGATCTTGAGGCAATTTCGAAGTCGTGTAAGCATTGGCAGCTGGACTTTAATATCGATAAATATTTTCTCGAATTGTGAACTTTTTTTGGGAAACTGTTTATTGTTAGGGAGTCATTGAAAGGGAGTAAGCAAGCGCCGCTGAGCCCCTCTATACGCCAGCCTTTTTTAATCACGTTATGGACCAACGAGATCAAGTCTCCGAAGAACTCGATGGAACCCGAGGCGAGATTTTTTTGCCTCTATTACGTGACGTTGCTCCATCACGTCAGTTGAAACTCAGTTTTTCAATTTCAAAGGAGTTTCCAACGGCGACGGAGAGAGCAAGGAAAAGGTTTAGATTGTTTTTCCTTTAAAAAAAACGTGAAAATTGTCTCCGCGTCTGGTCTCGCGATTAAAAAAAACTAATTTCTTTCTAAAGGAAAAGAAAATACTTTTTTCTCGCGTCACCCGCGACGTGAAAAATACATAGGTCTCTTCGGACTGTTGCTTCGCGAAAACGGTTATGTAACAGTGGTCTCGAACTCAAATTGCATGGGTTCCAAACAGATGATTTCCAAAGACGATGAACTCACGATTAGCCGAACATCTCACATAAAGAATCCATTGCAAACTCTGATAGAGGATCGCTTTCTTTCCTTCCCTTTAATTTTCCCTTTCTGTATCCGTGTCCCTCTCTTCTCGCACTGTTACCAATTTCGGAGCAATATGGGAAGATTCAGATTTAAAGTTGATTTTAATGTTTTCTCATCGCTAATTTCCCGCTGCCTCCGTTCATAAATTTTACAACTTTCTCAAAATTGATAATTTCATATCAGAAAGTTTTGTACACTTATTATATAATGATCGCAAGATAATGGACTAGTCCAGTGAAAATTTATACGTTAGAAGGAAGGAACATCAGATTTTATTAATTTCTTAACATTTATTTATTTCATTTGTGTACGCTATGGCACTGCGTGTAAATAAGCATGTCCGTCAATCGGAACAACCGATTGGTCGGAATAGGCTCGCTCCTGAGGCATTAGGTAAATCAGGAGATGACTGTATACGGAAGGCCACTTTATACAACATTAAACCTAATTTTTTTAAACTTTAATAAATTATGAAGAGGTAAATATTAGAATACCATTACTGAATATTAAACGTTATATACCCTTTCTTTTACCTAAGTTATTCCATTCTGGCATCGCAAACGTCCCCTTTTACCACATTCAGTAAAAGCAAACTTTACCAGGAGGCCGCATATTTTTATCGATTGGCGGTCCGAATGCGGCCCTTAATCCGCCTGCTTGCGATCTCTGGTATAAACTCGGATGGCCTCGGTACACGAATAAAGCGACCTTATAACGTCCGATTCGGTTTTCTTGTAACTTTTATCCTTCGTCTCACCTCATCCCTTTCATCCTGCTTCTTCCTTGACGGGCCGTTTCGTGTCTCAGTTTTTTTTTTTTGCGTTCCGCGCGTTATCGAAGCTCCGGGATAAGGCGGCGGCGGGGAAGGCTGGCGCCGACGCAACAATGGACCCCCTTCCCCTCTTCTCGAGCTTCCAAACCGCTGAAAAGTTTAGTTCCGTTGCATCCGTCTCCCTCTTTCCTCTTTCTTTCCCCCTTTTCATGCGTCTTGAAGTTCTTTCCTGCTTCTCGACGGGTTTGCGAGAAAACTGGGGGAAACCCTTTTAAAAGGTTTCCCACGCCGCCTTTGAGGCTTTCGATACAATGGTCATATAGTCGAGGGCCGTTTGAGGTTGATTCGTCAAAGAGCAGCGTGAAGAGAAGGGTAATTAACCCAGACTCTTCGAATCCGACGCTTTGTGCGTCGCTATCAGATTGTAATAAAAGTGACCGATATTTAACTTTGCGGGCGTTCTTTAGAAAAAGTAAAAGAGAACGCGTGGTCAGGCCGTGTCCGTCTGTCCGCATGTTCCATCTGTGAAACTATTGGACGGATGTTCATGAACTTAGGACATAAAGGTAATGAAGATAAGAAAATGATATAAATGGTTCAGGTAGCCTAAACGGAAGTGCCGCTTTACTGGTGACAAAAGATGAACTTTTCTAAATATCTCGTAAAATATTATCTACTTATAACAAAAATGTCTTCAGACAAAATTTGTAGAATTATTTAAACATGATATGTTTTGTTCAGTACATTTTCATCGAAGGAGTAGCCGATTTCGAGAAAATCAAATGAGAAAGTCGTTATTAATTTTTAACTTTAAAAATTTTTCTCCTTTTTTTAAATTGTTATCAACGGAAACAGTCTTAGTGGCAACTGAAGTAAACAATATCTGCTGTAAATGCCTAATTACGTGTAATTTAATTTCGTGCGCACGCAACGTTTATTAAATGAAGGGAAATCGGTTGTCTTTGACGAAGAAATCAACGTAAATACATCTGTTTTCCTTACGTATGCAGAGCGTTTGTAAGAGAAAATTAATGGGTAATTTAAAACGAAGGAAAGGACGTGAAAATAAAGATTATATTACTATTATTCGAGTGAGGTATTTTTTAAATAATTGTCGACTGTTTTATTAATTACAACCGATTAGGAAATAAATCGGTGAATAAATAATTCGATATTTCCTTTGTTTATCTACTAGCATGCCATTTTTCAGTTCCGTTCTTAGACATTATACTAACAATAAGTAAGCCATTAATATTTATCTGTATTGACATGATTTCATATAAATCGTAAAGAACGCCTCTGTCTCGCACGTATGCACGCATGATGTTTGCATCTTTCCTCTCTAGTGTTTTTAATCCGAAGACGCGTGACTATGATGGGAATTTCGACGGAAAACTGCCGTCAAAATTACTCAAGCGATGACGACTGGTTTTCCTTCAAAGCGCGCGTCGCACTCGAATTTCGTAAACAAACTCTCGCTTTCAATAATGATTCAAATTTAAGTGTAATATTAAAATCAAGATGTAAATTTGATTTAATGAAACTGGAATTTCTTTATCGCGTAGACAGCGAAATACTTAAGTCAGATTAAGGGCGTAAATGTGTTCGTTATGTCAATGTAAATAACTCTCATTACCATGATTATAGGATCTCGTTGTTGCCGATTCTCATCGTTGCTGAGTTTAATTTTTGTTGTTGAAATGAGAGTATATGCAGATGGGTTTCATTTTGAGCATTATGAATGAAGAAAAAATGGTATTGTCATTTTTCGTATAATTACCTTCCAGTTTCTCTGCGATCTGAAGGATGGCGTCATCATAAAATTAGTTTTATTAAAAGACTACATATGCAGTATATTCCTAAGGGCAAAACCATTTGATATAGTAATTAATAAGTTATTCATACTATCCTCACAGAGCAAATTAAAAACCGCGTCCTCAACTGGATAATGTTGCAGAGTCACCGCTTTAGCCGATACGAGATGGCAGCACTGTCTATAAAGTAAAATAGCAGGGATAATGTGTTTTGAGAGGGAGAGGAGAGGGGTTAGAGGGGAGTCAATCGCGGAGCAAACCTATCTACATCACTATAATATCACTCGGTTGGTTTTTAATTTAGTGGTTCTCGTTGTGTTGCCTCTTCCTATAAATATTTGCATATTGTTTATTCTAATTTGTAAATATATTTTTCGTATAATTATTCGTCAAGCTTCGCGTTTTCATAAAATTATTATTGTCAATCGACTATGTATGGAAAACATTTGACATAATAATTAATAAGTTAGTGGTACTATCCATAATTAAACCACAGGCTTTCGCAAAATCCAATAAAATACTTCGGTTTCGTATTCTAACGAAAATGAAGGGAAAAAAACTAAGACCAATTTTTTCATTTGTCGGCGAATCGTGATAATTGTCATGTTTCAATATTGAACCTTCGGCCATATCCATTTGACCTGTTCGGAGCAGTTACGTATTTTCGAACTCAAACGGGCTCCTCGCAAGAGAACGTGGGTTTTTAGTGAACGGATGCACTCAACATTCTCTCCGAACTAAGTAAGATGCAGCCTTTCTTCAAAAAACCTTTCCCTTTTACGCCTTTATTCAATCACCGTGGCAACATCGCGTGAGGCAGCAGAATGCTCGCTACTGGAAAGGGTATGTGTGTGTGAGTATGCGTGCAGTACCCCCTAGCCCCTCTAAATTTAGCCCCATCTCTCTCTCTCTGTAAAAACTCGAACAACGTTGAATTGAGTCAAATAACTTGCAACTTTTTCGTACTTCAAGTGTTTCTGTATGCGATGCATTGATTGTTTGTTCATAACCTTAAACCCGAGCAACGTCCGGATACTTCTGCTAGTACTGTATAATTATATTTTAATAGAAAATTTAAATACATAATGTTCAGCAGGGGAGAGGGGGTCCACAGCCCCCTCAGGCCTTCTCCTATTTTCGTCCCTGCTTCATTTCTCTCTCTTTCTCACCCCAACCCTCCTATTTTTTTTCCTCTGCCACTTAAGCTAATTCTCTTTTCTTTCTGTACTTTTCGTTCCTCTGTGCCTCCTCGTTACTCTCACCTTATCTCTCTACTTTACCATCTCCTACCTGTGAGACAGTGGCGGATTTACGCCTCCTGGGACCCATGGCGCTAAACATTTGGGGGCTTCCAGCGCTAAACATTTGGAGGCCACTGGCGCTAAGCAGTCGGGGGCCCTGCAATCTAAATATATAGTGAAACTAATCCTAATGGCTATCCTCTTTTGTGACACCTCTTAACGATCGTTTTCTATGGAATCATAGAGAGGTTCCTCTGATTTTTAAATTGAGTCATTTAATATATGTATCTGAGATTATATACACGAACATTTTTTTCGGGGCTTCTGTCACGCGCCAAGTACGACTCCCCTTAAATCCGCCGCTGAGTATGAGGGACAAAATTCAAGGTTGGGGTAAATGAGCGGTAGGGAACTCTTGCCTTTTCCCTCCATTTTCGTGGATCCATACGGAACCTCAATCTTTCGCGGAACTCTAGGTTTCCGCGTAACCCAAGTTGAGAAGCACTGCCATACGTCACGGGGCCCCTTACTTCAAGGGTCCTCTGGCGCGCGCCAAGTGCGACCCCCACTAAATCCGCCACTGCTTCGAGGTTCTTCGTGAATCTCCCTCTATTTTCTCCCATGTCCTTCTACATCCATCTATCCCCTATCCTTCTGTCTTCCTCCCTCTCTCTCTCTCTCTCTCTCTCCCTCTCGAAAAAGCACTTATCTCCGAGGCGCATCTTTCACTCCCTTATTCTCCTTTTTCGGGCCTACTCTCCAATTTTCTCTCTCGATGTGATCTTGGTGATGTGTAGGACCCATCATCCATTCTCTCTCTCTCTCTCTTGCAACGTCTCCATTTTGGATGTCTTCCTCTTCCCTTACATATTCTTCCTTCCACATTTTTTCCTTTTCCTTCTCTCTCCTCACAGAGCAAATTAAAAACCGCGTTTTATTAAAAGACTACATATGCAGTATATTCCTAAGGGCAAAACCATTTGATATAGTAATTAATAAGTTATTCATACTATCCTCACAGAGCAAATTAAAAACCGCGTCCTCAACTGGATGATGTTGCAGAGTCACCGTTTTAGCCGATACGAGATGGCAGCACTGTCTATAAAGTAAAATAGCAGGGATAATGTGTTTTGAGAGGGAGAGGAGAGGGGTTAGAGGGGAGTCAATCGCGGAGCAAACCTATCTACATCACTATAATATCACTCGGTTGGTTTTTAATTTAGTGGTTCTCGTTGTGTTGCCTCTTCCTATAAATATTTGCATATTGTTTATTCTAATTTGTAAATATATTTTTCGTATAATTATTCGTCAAGCTTCGCGTTTTTATAAAATTATTGTTCTTAAACGCGACTACAATGCCTTTTGTATTTCGAAGGGTAAATCCATATGATATAGTAATTAATAAGTTAGTGGTACTATCCTGGAAAATAAAAATGATAACCTTCAAAGTTAAAAATATGCAATTACGTGTTTCGCACCTCAATCAATTAGCCTTTTCTTAAATCGTCAAGGCGGTAAATTGATTTATCCCTGTTCGCCCCTTAAAGCGGCCATTTAAACCTATTTCACCGTCATTGGCATTTATGTTTATTTTTCTGTCGTGGAAACGATTAACATATAGCTCAGATATTTAGGCTTGAGTACGGAGATTTCAGGATCCATACAAGCGTAAGGACAAATGTTGCTGAGGCAAGGTCCGTACACCTGCACGTCGAACCGGATTTAGGGGTCGATAAAAATCTCAGCTCCCATTCTGTAATACTGCTCGTTCGTCTTACTCTGATCATCCAAATTCATTAAATATGTCTGTTTTAAAAAATTATGACGACTAGGATTTGGAATAAGTTCCTACGAATAAGAAGTTTCTGGACCGTTATATCTTTTTTGCCAGAGGCGCCGTTTTTTGAAAATGTACAACTTTGGAGATGATATTTTGACATATTTTTTAATACTGAATGATTTCGGTTTTGAATCATTATAAGAACTGGAAAGACTTTACTGTGTGAGATTCGATACAGGTTTTTCCTTGAGGAGGTTAGGCAGAGATACTCTTCGATCTTTTTTTGTTTTTGGCGTTTCTCAAAACTTTACAGAAGTCTCGAAGATAACGAGATTCCCTAAAGCAGCATTCCGAAATTTTTCAACTTCTCTTCATGCGAGATGAATGAATGGGTTGTTGTATTGTTAAAATATTTTTAGAAGGACCTCATCTATTTTCCATTAATTGCTTAACAAGTACAGCTCTCTTTCTCTTTCAAAAAGGACAACTTTATCTTAAAAATTATGTGGTAGTTGATCGTTAAAAATTTTCCTTTCCTCATTTGGAACGGTATTTGTGTTATCTTTTGTCTGTGCTGCTAGATCGATATCTTGCCATGGTTATCGAACGCTTCGATTGTAGGCCGTAGATGATTCAGCTACCCGCCTGCTAAGTCCTTTGACGCGACGTCGACCTGCGAACATGCAATCCATCTTTCGTTCCCACGTTCCTCAATCTGCCGTAAAAAGATCACCGCAGACGCTTAGCAACCCGCCCATTCCCACTCCATAACTCCGACTATTTCGCCGAACCCCTTTACGGTCCCGACAGTTCTTTATCGTCGGAATGCAGCTGTACTGCGAGTCGTCACGAACTTTTAAAACTTCAAAAGAAGTCGTTAAAAAAACCTATTCAAAATTGATACCTACTTCTCTTGAGCTTTTTCTTAAATAAAAAAAGTCTCTTTCGTTTCCTATTTTCATACATCCATCCGTCTCTCTCGAAAACGTCTTCATTCTATCCTCCAGCATGACTACGGTGTTTTGTTTCTTCTTCTCCTCCTGCCCCATAGCTTTCGAACGCTCTCTTCCAATGTGGTAAACTTTGCGCGAAGTACCGGTAATGGGATTTTACTCCGACCTTAACAAAGCCCTCGACTTCAAAAGCATTGCGGTCTTCCTTAACTCCTTTTTCGCCTCGCGTTCCATAGTACACTTGCTGTTTGCCCTCGCAGTTTCTACTCCTCCTGCTTCGTAAAGCAACGCTATGGGTGTGTGCATGTGTTTGTGTGTGCGTCTGTGCTCCACTTCCACTTCCTTATCAGACTACACACTGACCATGCTCCTTCTGCCGTCCTTCTTCTGCCCTCCACGCTCCTTAAAGCCATTATGACTTTTGACTTCCTCTTCCTGTTTCCCATTCTGGAGAAAGAAGAATTTTTTCCGCACGATTTTTTGTTCTTTTTCCTTTCGCGGCCCGCACTCTCACAACCATGATTTCTCGCACATGCGCGAGTAAATTTCCACGGAGTTGTCACTAGCGTTTCTCTACCCTTTGAGGTTGAATTGATTTGGAGATTCTGTTGATTTGTTTGCTTATTTTCATTGGTCGAGTGATTTGGGTTGGGCTAAGGCTATGGCGATAAATGAGTTCTTGGTCGAGTGGGTTAGTTTTGGCGGTTATGCTTGTGTGATAACTGGACGCTTATGTAAGTTCACTTTATGAATGCGTATTGTCAATTGTATAACACAATGTGATGGTTAAACGGCTTGATCTTTCCATGGTGAGTTCTGATTTTTTTGTCAGAGTAGGTTAAAGGTAGGACCTGCTTCTCTCCACCATTTTTTTGTCGTGGCTTCTGTAACTTTACGAGTTTTTTTTACATAATTACATAAATTCTCTGTATCCATCAGGAAACGGGGAGAACTTTATGTGGAAGGGTTAGATTGTCTCAGAAATCGTTCATTCGATTGATTATAACTAGTAATTTCGTAAAATAAAAGATAGTTTTAATTTAATTTTTAAGCATAGTTATTGGTATCCACTACCCGTCAAATGTAACCAGACGAGGTATAATGGCTCAAAATTTTTCTTTTGAATTTTGGTAAATTTAAAATTGCAACAAGAAACATTATGAGGAATACAATAACGCAAAGTTCATTTTTGCCTTTATAATTTATTTCAAAGCCGCTTTCTTATACGGAGTTTATATTTAGCAGAAAAATTAGCTGAGAACACTGAAATAAAATATATTTTTTAAATGTTTTAAATGCATTTATTTTATACTTAAAAATTAATCTGTATATGTGTGCTACTGAAACTTATAATTTAAAAATTTTATCCCAGTCGAATCAAATATAAATTTTATCATTCATTGTCAATGGATTCATATCCTCTAAAAATAACTTATTTTTCAATTCGCTGCATAAAATAGACGAAAACATAATGTTGCACGGAGGATAAGCACCGAAATGGCCTGATTTCCGTTTCACTCCATATTCAAACGTCCTCATAATGTTAAATAAACACCTAGGTAGCGCTTGATCGAGAATTCCGGTCTTTGGGGCATTCTTGTTTGTAAAAAAATACACCCGCAGTTTGGACTAGTATAACTTCCTATCCTACTATTTTCTGGGTTGCTCGTGTTTTTGCGCGAATTGATCACACCTCATTAAAATCAGCTCGCTTACTTCTCCGTCAAAGGCAAGCTGGCGGTAAAGTGATAGCCCAGTTTCATGTTCAGCAAAAACAAACGCATGCGGTTTGTACACTAGGCTAATGAATCTCGAGTTATCTGCAGGTTGATGTCTGTGTGTGTGTGTGAGAGTTTTTGTGAGCACATGTTATCCGTTGCTGCCACCTATACTTTAAAAAAGGAATTTTCATTTTCACGTGCGCAAAATTAGAACACTAGGGACGTGAAAGAGGGATCTTGTTTCTTTTGAGCGAGCGCGCATTGCAACCGAGCGAGTCGGATGCCCTCACTTCAGAGGCAAGGGTTATGCATAGGTGATAGGGCGGGAAAAGTCCCGAGTTTTGTGATTTCGGTAGCATACTGGGTTACGAAAAAAATAAAATTTCCTCTTCTGTGTTGATTGATGCCGATAGCTTTCAAGGCCATAAATTATTTGAGAGATTCAAATTCGAGTTACCGTCCTCAACGGTAAACTGAACTTTTAATTGTAATCAACGATCCGTGGCTTTACTCTGAAGATGGCAGATTTGTAGGAAAAATGCGAAGATGAATAATACAGAATATACCATATTTACTCGCCTAATTGCCTCCATCGCGCAATTGCCCCACCTGAACTGAGGGAATAAAATATTACTTTTTTGTCCACTTTCATACTATTGTGCTAAACAGCATATTTGAACCACCATTATTTTAGTATAAAAATCGCGCGAAAAAATGGGGCCATTACGCGAGTAAATGTGACAAATCATTTATTTAGCAGAAGTCATGAAAAAATTCTCCTCGAAGTTCAATGATGTCACTTTTGCTTCGCACACAGATTACCCTCAGGTAGTCAATGACGCAATTCCATTATGTCAGAGATTATTATGCATTCTTTTTGTAGCAATTTTTACGATTATTTGATTTATAACGATTGAGTGAGATTTCATTCAAATTTAATTAGTCGGTGTGCTGATTGTATAAAAATATCTGTATAAAAGTAATAATTCGCAACGTTTATATTTCATTGAATTTGATATCAATAATATCTTAAAATATTAGAAAATAAAGTCACATAAAAATAAAAAAGTCGACTGAATTCTAAGAATGCAATATTTTAACTTCCAGTTTGGAGATCGTTGCTTCATAATTGGATAAAAGTACACAGTTATTAGCCTACTTTCCAGAATGGAAATAGGCTTATAGTTTCGTCGTTGTGTCTGTCTGTCTGTCCGTCCCCACTATTAACTTTTGAATTGATATTCATAAAACTTGGTGGAAATCTCTTGCTACATGAGCCGAGCTCTCGAGGGTAGTTTTTGTTGCGAAGATGGAAGTCCCGGGTTCGATTTCAGGAACTATCCTTCCCATTTGATGTACATGGGAAATCTGAAATCCATCGTGCAGGGTAATTTTCTCTTGAACATTAAAATATCTTAGAATTGTAATATCGGAGCGAGTTTTGTACTATTCTCTGAGTAAACGAATGAAAATTCTAATTTTTATCGTAGAAGTTTGCTTATCGATTGTATTTCTTCGAATTTTGGGTAAATACTGGCGATTTTGCAGTTTTCATCACTCATTACGAGAGTGTTGCCATAGCAACAACTATTGTTGGACTCGGATTCGATTTAGTTTAAAGGTGCGTTTACACTATGCGAGCACGAGCGAACGAACACAAGCGAACGAATGGATCAGCTGCAATGTGAACGGTGATTGAGAGCGAACGACCTCGTTCGTTCGCTCTCGCCGATCTTCGCTAGCAGGGAGAAACCAGCGAACCATCAAGCGAGGGAATTCTTTCGCAGTAATGCTCGCTTAGTGTAAACGCTCCTTCCACGAGCACGAGCAAACGAACGAACGTTCGTTCGCTCGTGCTCGCATAGTGTAAACGCACTTTAATACATACACGCGTTATTTTTGCCGCACAAATAAGCGTGATCAATTTAATAATCCGTTCGAATGTATTTGTAATATTTTATGACGCTAAATTATGAAATTAGGGATCACGAAAAGCAACATATCCGCGAAGACTTTAAAGCTATTAAAGCCAATATAAGTATTAAATAAATGATTAAATGGAAAGTAGGCATCATAAATTCCGTTTAGATCATCTTGTTTTTCATTTTATGTTTTCCCCGGGAATTTCCGTCTAGTTTCTTTTTTACGTGTATAGTTTTAAATGAAACCACGTTTGTTGAACCAAGCACAAGAATCTCAAAAATTCTTTTTTAAAAGGCCTATTCAGCTACTGAAGCGATCTATCCACAGTAGCCCGGGAAATGCCTAGTTTTATAAATTAATTGCTTCCTGTCTTTACTATTTATTATTTCCATCGTTCCAGTGATAGTTTATTGCTCTTCGAGACGACGCCATATTGTCTGTTTTTTCATCTTCTGAAGTATTTCATCCGCGGTTTTGAAAGCGCACGGAATTCATGAACCTTTATTTTTTCTAATGAAACCATTAACGAACGCGATGGCGATTTTATCGCTTCCATTTTATCTTTGGATAGGCCATACATACGCTGGGAGATGTTCGAGTGGAATAGAGTGTCTACTCAACCTAGTTTCCGAAGCTCCCTGTTCTGTCAATTGAAGGCTATTTTTCTCTCGACGCCGGGGAAACAACTCGCTTCTGGTCGTCTCCCGTGCCAACGATATTATTTATCTCCTTCGTCAGAGTTCGTCCTCGCGAGTCCTTTTCGCGATTTCGTCGCCTCTCCATCGGTCGGATCGGATATTTTTTTCGAGTATCTCGTTAACGGTTTCAATTCACTGCGCGAGTCGAAACGAAAATCGGTTTTGTTTCCGCAAAATGTCGGCCGTATGTCGCTACGGCGTTCACTACTTAGAAATTTTCAGTCGCCACTCATTTTTAGCGCGTTTTATTTCATAGACGCGCTTATGTTTTCGCTCTGTCTGTCTGTCCGTCCGTGTAATCAATTAAATTTAAATAGCAATTAAACAGGGCAATAGATATGAGATTGAAATTTGCAGGGTGTATTGATCTTTTTTTATTTTAACGACCTGCTGATTCCCTCTTGCATACGCGCTATGGGTATCTAAGAGGTAGTGCAATGAATAACTGGGCAGTTTCAAAACTTGAGAAAGAAACGTGATTTCCTCCACTGATTAATATGCCATTTATTACGCTATTAAAATATTGTTTTGGAAAAATGGGGGGGGGGGGGTGACAGGTTAAATTAAAATTTTAGTGAATTTATGGAAAGTTAAAATTTTAGTGAATTTTAGGTATAGAAAGTTGAAATTTTAGTGAATTTATAGAAAGTTAAAAATTTTCATTATTTGCGTGACCTTTTATGCCATCAATAACACTGCGGAAGAAATATATATTTTTGAAATCGGGGAGTGTCAGGGAAGAAATTAGGAGAAATCGGAAAACGTCAGAAGGGCCCTTATAGTATTGTACTGTGTTCATATCAAAAGCCAATAGTCATTAGATTAGAAACGTGTAATTGTATGAATATACTTTTTAAATTAATACTTTAATAAAGGGTCGTTAAACAGTTATCCCCCTTGGTGCTCTTCGCAAAGAGTAGGCAAATGTCGGCACCGGGTTTCCCTCCTCCCTTCTGTGTGTGTCCGGTGTGGAAGGCAACGGGAAACCACCACACCATGTATATATATTCCCTAGACAAAACCAATCAATGAATTGGTAGAACCTATCGTAAGACAGAAAACTAGAATGAATGAATGGATTTAATAAATTACTTTATCTCATACAACTATATTATGTACTATGTTTATAAAGAATTTTAAGTTTACAATTCTAAATAAAGCTAAATGAAACGTGCTTTTTCATATTACGTCAGTAAATGAAGCTCCCATTAAAAAAAATATTACCGTGTGAATTTATGCCAGTGGTTTCCAAAATCGGTGTCGCGGTAAACGTTGTTAAATAAATAAATTAAATATTTGGAAATGTTGGTAGGTATCTTGGTGAATAAATTTTGTCTAATTGATTGATAATGATGGTAAAAGGTAAATAAATCTCCAAATGCCGTAATTAAATAATAAAATTGAGATACTGCACTAAAGTAAGGGAAGAAGGGAAGAAGTTTTAAAAAAATTTTAATAATTAAAAGATTAAAAATTGAAAATATAAGAACCTCACCCACAGCCAGACACTCCACCTGTTGTTTAGGGGCTTTTTAATGTCAGCGCCAGGGACAGCAGGTCAGCCAACCAAGGTTTACGGGAGACTCCTCCGCGCCAGGGACCTCCAAACACACTCAACATTCACACAGATCGCGTGTGCGAAAAACTGCAGTGACCATTGTCGTAGATAAAAAATATAAAAAATACAAAACAAACCGAGGTCAGGAAAATAAATAATAATAAAACCTCGGTGAAGCCGATTAATAAGAATAATTAAATGTGATTAAAAATATCGGGTATGCGAGAAAAGGGGGTTGCAGTGAGACCCTTGTCATAAGTTAAAATGAAAGAAGGCGGAAGAGAACAAAAAATATAAAAACTAATAAAATGAAAATAAAACAAAGAATCGGAGAAGCCGATTCAAGGATAGGAAGGGATTTTATTTACCTTTTATCATTGCATGTGTGCCGTGAAGCTCATTTCCAATTATATTAGATTGATAATGATGTGGTACCAACAGATGAATGCGTACAAACGCTGTAATATCTGTCTGTGTGTAGGTATACATATGCAATATTGCTTTCAAGCCGGGAGCGACGTGAAGGATAAGTTATCTTTGAAATTATACCGCGCCTACGGAATTAATGGGAACCGCTGATATATGTCCGCACAAAATTGACAAGCTGTGCGCACTCTCTTTGCAGATTGATTTTCTTGTTACTTTCTCCATATGCGTAGTATAGTATTGTTTTCATTAAAAAATCAACTTCGAGATTTTAACGGAAATACACGTTTTGAGGTCTCCTGGACACGTTTTGACAATTTCCTTATGATGTCTGTGTATGTGTGTTAGTGTGTGTGTGATAGCTTTTTGTGGGTGCTCTAACTCAAAAACTATTAATTAGGTCAACGCGAAATTTTATATCTAACATTTTTATGACAGTCAAAAGAACTGATTAGTTTTTGGTAAAAATTGTTACACCGGAAGTGGGTGTTTACTCTTGTCACATCCGTTATTTTAAAGTATTTGCTTTAATATTTAATAAATGCAAAAATGTATTGGAATAAATGTTGTAGGAAATTTTATTTACTACTACCTTCTTTTGAAACATTTTTCCATATAATGTTAATTCATTTTTTAAGAGATATCCTATATTTTTAGCTGCCACCACCACGCCACCTACCGATGACTATTGCTAACAATTGACGCTTAGTTTCGTCTTAGTGACGCTCCTTTTCTTTTCTAAATTGTTGGAGCTTTGTGGCTATATTCAATATTAGATGGCTATGGTTTGAGTTTATTTCTGTTCTTTGTAGTCTAAAATTTTCTCGCAGTTTCTTAAAATACTTATTATTATGTAACCTACTTGGAATTTTTAGAAATATTACAGATATGGAGAAAGGCATGTGGTGGCCACATCAGATTTTGTATATTGTTTTTGGTTACTTGCCATTGTTAAATTCAAAACATCAAGAAAACGAATTTTGTCTGCGAAGTTGTGGTATCTTATGTTTGTCAAGTAATTAAACGGTCAATTTTCGCTGCATACATTTTGAACGAAGAAATATTCATTCTGGATTATTTATTTCACGGGAAGAAAAAATTAGTTTGCTCACGAAAGACAGTAGCGCAAATAATTTTGTTCACTTGAGATTTAAGGATAGGTGTTTCGGAATTGATGTAATATAATCAGAGTTTATGGGATATTAACAAAAGTTTAATTTTATATTGTGCATATATTTATATCATATTAGTAGCAATAATATTTAATTGCCGTATAAGTGATTTTTGGATAAAAAATGATGATATTTCTCCAAGAATTTGGTAGAAATGTGAATCTTGCGACACTTTTTGCATCGAACAATTCAACTTATGACGTAATTACTCGTATTCTAAATAATTACGCCTTACATAAAAATGGACCGGCTTTAGGAAATTATTTTGTGTCAAATAATATGTGCCGAAGTAATTATAAAATCGCAAATCTACCCTTACCGACGACCAATTTGAACCAGCATGGTCACGTAACATTTTGAAAGTTTTAAATGAATGGAAAATTGAAAAAAAATGGCAGGTTGTAAATTATGAGGGCAATTTAATAAGTAGTTGCGATATGTGGGTTTGGTCCGCATCCCACAAACCTCTTTGCCTACATTTGAGTTCATAGCCGAGTGTAAATTCTACCATCGCATTCTATCGACAGGAAATCTCGAGTTTACTTGTCAGTTTTTTGCGCTTTCCATTAATAATCCGATTAAATATGTTTTCGTGTAACTTGCTAGACGTTAAGGTTAAGTGGTGAATGATCGTAAAATATATCTTTAATATTAATTTATTCAGGCCTAATACATCGAATTGTGTAACAAAAAAATAAATCATTTTACAAATGACTGCAACTAAAATAGCAGTGAACAAAGCAAACATAAAAAATGTAAAACCATATAACAAAAGTGGTTATGGGGCCATAGAGAGAATAAAAAAATAACGAAGGTGAGAATTTGGACCTGTATGTTGAGGTATAGAAACTGGAAAAGAGAGAAAATATCGGAGGAATTCGGATTCTCAGCGTCTTGCAGGTGTGTGGAATGCGATGATACATGGGCTGCAGATAGACGTATGGTATAATAGATAGATGCTACGAGTAGGTCGCTGAGAAGTAAAGAAGGCGAAGCACGATTGCTACAACAACTGGATTGTTTCGTATTTTAGTTATATTTTAAGGCCAGCATTAGATTTTTTAGGCAATTTTTTCAAGTTAAAAATAAAATTTCAGACGGAAATACTACCACAGGTCCCTTTATAATTTTTTCCGCGTTATAAATTGAATTTCGGTCTGCGATAATTTGCATTTAACTTGTTTACTAATTAGCTGCTGAGGAAATATTCCTCGATAAAAACCCGAAGTTGGTATCAGCTTTTTACCACAGAACCCATAACAAAATCGCCTGTTAATTTTGTTTAAGCATTCATTGCTGATTTTATCTTCCATTTAATCTATTAGCGTATATGATTTTATACCTAAATATGTACGGAAAATATGTCCTAATTTTCTGCCTCATTTTATGCGTAAAATTTGAGTTCACATTTCATGATTCTCCCCTAAGGTTAGGGTTAATTCTTCATCAGTACACACGCTTAATTAATATTTATACCTCCTATATATTCACTTAGTAAGGGGACCGTGAGATATTTTCGATAATAAAGAAAATCACAGAATATGTGCTTTTAATTTGGATCAGAATTTTAGATCAGGTACAGGATAATTAATGCTCTCGAGGGAATCTTCCTCGAGGTATTCTAAATTTAGAATTCCACTTGATTATCGCTCCTACTCCCGACGACTCCGTCATTTCCTTGGAAAGTTTCAGTTTAATTAACGGTTCGAAAAGTTTGTGAATGCTTTCGATCCGTAACGATTGGTCATGACGACAGAATTAAAGGCGTCTCTCGTACGAAACCATAGATTTAGCACATAACGGTTGAAGGAATTTATTCAAACAGCGACGCAATATATTGGTATTTTTGTCGCTTGGGTTTGAATGTATCTCTGCGACAAAAACCCGTGTAAAATTAATTAATCCAGTCATTGGATTTTTATTTAGTCCTTTAATTAAAATAAAGGTGATGCTCAAGGGTTAAAGTGGTTAAAAGTAAGTAAATTTGACAGTCGTAAGCATGCAAATTCGTTTATTTATTCACATTAGGAGATGCGTTCTCTATCCAGCATTTCCTTTAATTGAGATAGCACTAATTATTGCGACTGAAAATATTCAATGGACTTTCTATGCTTCTTTTGCCGGAACGATTACTTGAAACGCGCAAAGCGATTGCGTCTAAATATACAAAGGCTTGCTCAAGAAAACTTAGGAGAGAAGGTTTGAACAAAAAGGGCGAGTCCAATTAACCCTCTGATTTAATTGACTTTTATTGATAATTAATTATTGCTAATGCGAGTCAAAGCGCTTGTTTCATTAGACTAGTGTCAATTCGATGCAATTTTATAACAGTTATCTGCTGAGCCAAAACACTGTTAACACACGATATATAAATAACTCCTTCGGAATTGCGTCAATGCTTGCAACGAATGCGCCTGATACATCGACCTCCCATGGGTCCCGAGGTATCCCACTCCCTTCGAAAAATAAATAAATAAAATGAAAACATTCGAGGCTTATATCGCATCGTTTTCATTCCCTTGCGTTTGACGCTGATCCACGCAACTGGAAGTGTGTGCGCTGTAAACAAACGACTACCGTGCTCGAGGACGGCGTAATTTAAAAACAGTTCTCTCTCACTCTATTCTTCTCCCGCTCTCCGCCCACGGATTCTGTCGAAATGAAAATAAATTCCACAGCAAAAGTAAACGCGAGGCAAGAACGGCGCAGGTCGAACGGAAGAGTACGTCACTGGAAACGAGAAAAATGCCTTCGCTTAAAATCCGATGTCGCTTAAGCATCGCAGAAAGAAATAAAAGAGTGTGAGGGAGATGCAGACATTGATGGGAGATGGTAGGATTCGGGGATGTTTTCTTTTTGCTTGTAAAGCATCGCGGAGTTGGGAAAATGACTCGGGTGCATCTTTTAGGCGAAGAATCCGTTCGCAGAAAGGAGGAAAATTTTTTGCTGCAGGGAAAGAGAGGGAGCAGAAATATACGAAGAGAGGGTTAGATAGATTTATAAATGTATTTATTCGGGCGAAATTTAGACCATAAGGTCCACTATTACATTTTACCCTTCGTCAGTGATATGTTACATTATATTAAAATACATTAAATTACATCAAAAACGATTAAGACGATAAAATACAAAGGGAGGGAGGGTTGAGAGGGAGGAAGCGGTGAATACTTTGGTAGCAGGGTCGGAGTATAGGTATTGCGGGATCGCTGAAGTGGAAGAAGAGGGCTTTCTAAAGGGAGTGAAGGAGAAGGAGGAGAGAGAGGAAGCAAAGATGGTGGGCGGTGCCCATCTTCCATGTCGCCTCATCTCATGACGTAACTGCACTTTTCCCTTCCCTTCCCCTTGTCTCCTTTCCTTGTTCCCAGTTTATCCTCAGCGCCCCCTGCTCTCGGAATCCCTTCGAGATCCTGAAATTCAAGAGTGGGAGGGTTAGAATTATATACTTAGGGAGAGATAAATTTGAGATAGATAATCGTCTTTATTCGGACGAAATTTGGACCATAAGGTCAATTCTTACATCTAACCTTTCGTCAATATCCTGAATATTAAAAATAAATGTGTTGCAATAAACAGTATATAAAATATACAAAAAATAAAAATATATGTGAAGACAGATTTAAATTTGTGGGGAAAACCAAGGTAAAAACATACCTACTTGTTCTTCCTAGCAAAACCCACGCAGGAAAACACCCACAGAGAAAACCTGCGAAAATCCTACATAGTATATATAACACAACGGAAAACTACAACAAAATATAAAAAACAGTAAGTACAATAGGAAATATCGTAAATACCGCATCACTGTAAACCGTCATAAATATACATATAAAGACATTTAATTAATATACCCATTATATATATATATATATATATATATATATATATACATACATATATAATAGGGGAGAGAGGGAGAGAGTAGTAGAAAAAGAAGTTGGAGAGGTGGAGGGAAGAGGTGATGAGAGAGGAATGGCCGGGTTATGAGGAAGGAAACGGAATGTCTTTGGAGTGTCACACACCCTTTCGGTTGAGGTAGTCGATGGTGTGTCGCGGGAATTCGACGAGGACAAAGGAGGCGGCGTGGAATTACGGATGTAGGATGGTAGCGCGAATGATGGGAAGAGGGAGGGAAGAGAGGAGATAGGAGATAAGCGGCTGAGTGAGAGGCTAGGAGGAAAAACAAGACAATTGCGAGAGTGATGGAGGGGCTGCAGATCATACGGGATATAGCAGCATGGGAAAGAAGTTTTTATCCGGAGTTCAAAATACGGAAGATGGGGGAATAAGTGGAATCATGCGGATGACGTGAAAGCAGGTGCACGTAGGAGTTTCTTTCAGCTTAAAAAATGAACGAGATGATCCGAACAACTTATGATGCATACTTTTCATTTATTATTTTAAAAATATTGGCTTTAATAGCTTTAAAGTCATCGCGGATATGTAGCTCTTTGTGTTCCCAAATTTCATAATTTAGCAATATAATATATTACAAATACATTCGAACGGAATATTAAATCGATCACGCTTATTTGTGCGGCAAAATAACGCGTGTACTTATTAGAATATACCGAATCTAGATCCAGCAGTAGTTGTTGCTATGACAACACTCTCGTAATAACTGATAGAAACTGCAAAAACGCCAGTATTTACGGGATTTTCGAAGAAATCCGATCGATAAGCAGAATTCTACGATAAAAATTAGAATCTTCATTCATTTCCTCAGAGAATAGTAGAAAACTCGCTCCGATATTACAATTCTAAGATATTTTCATTTTTAAGAGAAAATCACCCTGCACAATCGATTCCAGATTTCCCGTTTAAATCAAATGGAAAGGAAAGTTCCTGGAATCGAACCCGAGACTTCAATCTTCGCAACAAACAAACAAACTACCCTCTGGGGCTTGACCCATGTAGCTCTCTCTCTTGCCGCGCCACCCACGACATCCTGTTCGATTATTATAGGCGTTCTTCACAATAAGTAAAAAAGAACGCCTTATGGTCAGGTCGCGTCCGTCCGCATGTTTCATCTCAAAAACTACTGCGCGGATGTTGATGAAATTTGACATTTAGGACATAAAGACAAAGAGACTAAGAAAATGATGTAAATGGTTTACGTGGCCTAATCGGGAGTGCCACTTTACTGGTGACAAAAAAGATCTTTTCTTTATGTTTTGTACAATATCACTTATAACAAAAAAGTCCTTAAACGACTTTGTAGGACTAATCAAATAGCATATGTTTTGTTCAGTACACTTCCATCGAAAGAGTAGCCGATTACAAGGAAATACAGCTATAAAGTCGTAAATCACTTTGAACTTAGAAAAAATTTCCCGTGTTTTTTAATTGTTGTCAACGAAAACAATCTTCGTGACAACTGAAGTAAGCAATATCTCCTGTAAATACCTAATTAGTTTTTTTCGTGCGCACGCAACATTTGGAAAATAAAGGGAAATGGGTTATCTACGACGAATAAATTAACATAAATACGTCTATTTTCTTTACGTATACACAGCGTTTGTAAGTGAAAATAAATGGGTAATTTACGATGAAGGAATGAACGTGAACATAAAGATTATATTACTACTATTCGAGTAAGGTATGTTTTAAGTAATTGTCTATTATTTTATCAATTATAACTTATTAGAAAATTAGTCGGTGAATCAAAAATTTTATATTCCCTTGGCATCACTACTGGTATATCATTTTTCAGTTCGTAAACATTTTACTAAGCCATTAATATTGATCTTTTTTGACGTGGTTGCATAAATCGTAAAGAACGCCTCTGCCTCGCATGTTTGCACGCATCTTTCCACTCTTGTCTCATCTTGAGTAATTCAATAATATTTGTTTTGTGTTAAAAATTGAAAGTTTTTATTTATGTTTTATTGTATTATTGAAGCATTTATTCGGCTGAAATTACTAGCTAAGGATAAGCTATCACATTTTTCAGTATTACTATACATGAGCTATTAATAATTAATCGTAACATACTTTATAAGATTACCATATACAGGCGTATATCGGAGAGGACACAAATTGAAGTACGCCTCCCGTTGCTATGCGCTTGTTCGAGACGCGCTCGGTTTTATGGGATCGTATCTCCAGGGAAACTTACGCCGAGGGCCGGGAGATGAAATCTGACATTATTGAAGCGACATCATCTGAGAGAAGGATTCGTGAAACTATTACGTGCCAAAGGGTAGCCAAGAAAATCTATAATGCAGAATATGTCCTGGTTCTCTTGCGAAGAGTGACGTAAACGGGGAGACAAAAATAACGGCCTTTTAGTATGGTTGAAACAAAAATGAAACGAGACGAAAGAAGGCAGAGTGCTCGAGTCTGGTAGGCAACGTTCTTGAAGTGCATCAACTCGGCGGGACGCCGAGCGATGCATTGTTGGGAACGTGGCGTTGGAAATACAATAAAGTTTAAGCTTCGGGGAAAGTGTCGAATATATTTTGAACATTTTTAATGGACACCGTGACATACTTTAAGTAATTACGGAAAAATGGTTTCATACGTAACACTTCTCCCACATCCCGCACCAGGTGTCATTGTTGTCTTAATTGCTCCTCCATCCCGGCGACACACATAGCAACGAGGCGGTTGATAATCCGTAAAGGACTTAATGTTATAATTGTCACTTTTAGTAGCTCCTCGCAACTCGATTTCATCGCTTTAGTTTTGCGTCGCGTTAGATTCAGGAGGACCAATGAGACGAAGGATCTTAGCGCCATTATGATGCTTACGGTAGCCTTTTACATTTTCTATTGGACTTCGATATATTATTGCTTTTAAGACGTTCTTTGCAAGCGATGCGGTATTAGTGGAACGCTTTATGGGTACACCTTGTCTGTCTGTCTGTCCGTCGTAACTTTAATCTCCTAAACCGCTGGACGGATTTTAATTAAGTATTAGTGATCCTTATTAAAATGAGTCGCCCAATTGTGATTTTTAACTGCATCCGTCAATTAGAACTTCCGCTTTATATATAAGAAGTTAAATAAACTTATACTCGTACCTCGTTAAATGGCATCCGTAAAGCAATAATCAAATGCCATATTTTTCTCTCCATAGCTCTTATATGATTTGTAATATTTATTCGGATGGAGGACAACATTTGTCGCAAAAAATCCGCGAGGTCACAAAATTACGACGTATAGTGTTAGAGATAAAAATTCTAAAAAATCCCTAGTTTAACTTCGCATATTTTGTTCGCATCGGTCAATACGACGATTCTATTGGCAAAAAGCAATTAAAAAACCATATTTCTTTCTCCCTAGCTCTTATATGATCTGAGAGGTATAGGTTAAAACATTTATTCTAATAGAGGACAACATTTACCACAAAAAAGTCCGTAAGACCTTAAAATTACGACTGATAGTATCAGAGATAAAAATTCGTCTTTCGATAGCGTTTAATGCGTATTTTCCATAAAGAATAACTTTAAAATTTCTGTGTATTCCGTTTATGAAGTATACTTTTCCATCTTGTTTGCACTGCCTTCCATCGGTTACTAAATGCTAGAATCTACGCAGACGTATTAAATTTGTCATCTATTTGCCTATTTTTAGCTTTCGTCTCAGTTATCCTGCTATCACTCAATTTGATAATTTTAGAAGGAATAGTTTGGAATAGACAATTCAACTGACTCCGTAGATCACACGACGACTAAGTACAACACAGACGTGCTTACAAGATAAAATGTAAACGTTCTTAGCAGTATTTCATTCTTCATTTTTTAAAGAATTAATGTCGATGTTATATGCTGTTGAGAAATACGAATGGTTTGGTTTATAAGATTTTAATCGATATTTTATGTTATTTGGATAGGATTTTAAATCTTGAGTCCAATTACCTAGTCTACGCAGCTGTTAAATTACGAATTATTATTATTTTTTTAAATTTAAACCTCCAAATTTGCAACGCACTTAGTTCGTTTATTCCGGCGAATGGAAATAAAAAGTTTTGAATTCCGGAGACAACGCAGGTTGCTAGGGCCAATATTAAAATGAACTGCTATTTGACCAACCATCAAATGCGTAGGAAATTATCCTAAAATTCTGATGCACTATCGATTAAACTAGTTAGTGACCGAGTGAAAACAAACGAGCTTCATATAACTAATATCTTCATCCTTAAGAAGGATAGATCCATATTAAATATATAATGAGTAACTCATTATTTAAGACTAGCAGAAGTACCCGGCCTTGCTCGGGTTTGAGGTTAAGAACAAATAATTAATGCAGCGTATACAGAAACACTTTAAGTACGAAAAAGTTGCAAGTTATTTGATTGAATTCAACGTTGTTCGGGTTTCTGATTCAATATTGGTAAGAAAATTATATTTGAGTGTTAATCAATCAACCTTCTATTACATAAAAGTCCTGTATTAATACAGTATATGGAATTTAGCAAAGATTTTTTTTAACAAAACACTTCAAATTATGACAATGACTATGAAAAACAGGAATTTCTTCATGAGGGCCCGGATGGGCTTTATTTCGATTATGCATCACATTTTCTTGCAAATTTAAGTAAAGTTGTCTTCACTGGCACAATGCGCTTAAATAATTAAGAGTATGCGTTTGGGCTGGCGGAATTTCCCGTTGAAGAATTTCAGCTCGCGATTTCAACACCAGCGAAGGCCCTTCGCAGACATAAGACTGCATTTCTAGCAAAAGATATGTACACCAGGAGTGAGTTGGGCTCACTGTCAAAGATAATGAACTTTTTGAGAGCCTATCTTATGAATCTGATACGTGACTTTCGTTAATAAAAGCTAATTTTCGGAACGAAATACAATTTTTTTGAAATTACTGAGTAACTTTCAGAATTTTTTGATACTTTGTTAATAAGGTTACACCCAACTTAATAAAATATTAATTATTTTTATGAATGCAAATTTTCCAAGTTTTGAACTGTATAGTTTTGACATTTCTGATGAAGTATTTTTAAATTTTAAATGTTCACATTTTTATCTACTTTTCCCGCAATTTTCGCACTATACACCTTAAAAATATGCCTCTTGAATTTACGAAGTCACCTTCAAATATAGCTTGCGCTAATCTTTATCTCACAATACCAACAATGCTATTGACAGAAGTTTGTTTATAAACGTTACCATGATAAAAATAACAAACTCGCATACCCGGTTTTCCTAGTCCAAGAAGTCGGCAACAATTGGATATACATGACAACCATAAGTTTTCGATTAAAAAATAACAAAATTTTGCTGTTAAAAGTGTAATTTAGGAAATCTTTGGTTTGTATTTGAAATTTAACGGGAGGAAAACAAAACTTCATTCATTTCTGCGTTCCTGGGTTCCAGTCTGAAACTCGTACTAGGGTTATTAGTAATTTTAAAGTCCAAATTAAAATTTGTCTAGACTCTTTCCCTTGTTATTCAAATGGAAAAAATTAAAAGAGAAAATATAAAAAAAGGTCAATCAAATCGGTTTAAAAACCACCTTTCTCTGCATTGCAATTAAAATTATACCTTTCTCTTGCTTCTACGTTCTGTAGTTCTCGAGTTATAGAATCACCCACATACATACATACATAGAACAAATTACTTTTAAAGTGTGGCATGCACATCGACTGATATCAAATCAGATGGCCGGTTACACAAAGGTTATAATCGAAATAATGATTAACACGTATGCAGTATAGTGGACTGTATAATTAACGTAGTCTAAAGGTTCTACACTCACAAAACACAAGCACCGTAGTCCGCAACTCGTTGTCAGTCCTCTCTCTCGAGCGTCTCAGCACACACTGTCGTCTCTCCCGTGCGTAAAGCCTCCGAAGCTTCGCTTCACTCAAACAAAAGAGTTTTATAAACCGCAACATAAGCTCCCCCCGTTGAATTTTACAAAATTCAAAACAATTGACATATTACATACAACAACAACAACATATTACATTGCAATACTAAATACTATTAAACACTTTATAAGCACATTATTGTAGGGGTAAAATTATCAATTTATGTATAGGTCTCTTTACAATGCCGGTGGGAGTTTTTATGCTGGCTACTCGAACCAGCCTATCTTCTCCCGGAAATACTTCCTGGATGACTGCAATCCTCCAAGAAAGTGGGGGTAGGTTGTCCTCCTTGACCAGAACCACGTTTCCAGGTTGAAGATTCTTCTGTTCCGAACGCCATTTTCTTCTCTGCTGAAGTGATGTTAGGTAATCCATGGACCACCTCTTCCATAACTGCTGCATCACCTGTTGAATATGCTGCCATCTGGAAAGATGCTTCAGCGACACATCAGACAGACTAGGCTCAGAGAAGGAGGTTAAAGGACCACCAATGAGGAAATGACCAGTGGGTAAGATAACTCGGATCATTAGGATCATCGGATAAGACTGTAATAGGTCTGGAGTTTAAGCAAGCTTCTATTTGTGCGAGAAGGGTTGACAGCTCCTCGAAAGTAAAAATGGATGTTCCCGTTACTCGTTTTAAATGATACTTCATTGATCGCACCCCAGCTACCCATAATCCTCCAAAGTGTGGATAACTGGGAGGAATAAAATGCCATTGAATTCTCTCAGTAGCTGCAAAGTCCTGTATCTGGGCTACTCTGTTTGCTACAAACGTTTTCCATCGCGTAGCTGGCGCTGCCAGCCATGATAGGACAATTGTTGGCTATGTCCACAACATTGTCTTGGAAATATCTAAATTCAAAATAGGTGCTACTTTGTTTACCAGTCGAGCAAGCAACAATGCTCCACACAATTCCAGTCGAGGGATCGTGATACATTTTACTGGTGCCACCTTTGATTTTGAACACAGTAATTTTGTTACTACCTCCCCATGTTGAGACACTGAGCGCAGGTATAAACAAGCACCATAAGCTCTTTCACTTGCATCTGAAAATCCATGTAATTGTATGTCTAACAGGATTCCTTTGGCTAACACACGTCGTTCGATTGGAATGTTCTTAACTTCAGGGAGAAGTGAACACAGTTTCTTCCAGTCTGCTAATAACTCAGTTGTAAGACATTCATCCCATTGTAGATTACACTGCCATAATTGCTGTAGAAACATTTTATATATAATAACAATGGGACTTACTAGCCCAAGCGGGTCAAAAATAGATGCAATCACAGAAGACACTGTACGTTTAGTTACAGGTGAGTTTGGCTGATCGCTTAACAACATCGAGGATAATGATGGTGTCTTAATAGCAATTGAAAACATATCTTGCGTTGGATCTCATAATAACCCAAGTGTTTTGACTACATTAATGCTGTCAAAATGTCTTGGCAGTTCCGTTTCTCTGTATTCTGGTGGGACGACTTCCAGAATGGCAGAATGATTAGAGCAAAACTTTCTCAACTGAAAGCCACCGGTACGGAGTATATCTATCAATTCCTGTTGCAATTGAAGCGCTTCCTTGCAGTTGTTTGCCCCGCAGAGCACATCAGCAATGTAAAAGTCTCTTCGCAATACTTCAGCAGCGTGAGGGTATCTGACTGCTTCTTCCTCAGCTAATTGCTGAAGACATCTCGTTGCAAGAAACGGAGCTGACGCCGTACCATATGTGAGAGTGGTGAGCTCATAGATGTTCACTGGATATGTAGATGATCTTCTCCAGAGAATGCGCTGGAGTCCGGTATCGTCAGCATGCACCTGGACCTGTCTATACATTTTAGCGATGTCTGCTTTAAACACCACTTCATGAGTTCGAAATCGTAGAACTATGGAACTCAGATCTTGATGTAATGTGGCTCCAATTAACAGCGTATCATTGAGGGATGTTCCTGTAGTCGTCTTGGCGGAAGCATCAAAAACTACCCTCGTCTTGGTGGTGGAGCTAGCTTTTTTGATCACTGCATGGTGGGGCAAGTAAAACAATTCCCTCTGGTTGTTGGTTGCGTTGGCATCTAGCCTTTTCATATGGCCAAGCTCTTCATACATACATACATACATACATACATACATCCCCGATGCCTTGTATCGGAATTACGTCTCGAATTTTCTTTAAATTGAGTAGTCTAACCATCTCGTCAGTAATGAAGTTGCTTTGTGAGCAACTATCGGGAAGATCGCGGCATTGATGAAGTCTACCAAATGAGTCCTCCACATTTACAATAACTGTCGACAATAACACCTGCTTAATCAGTCGTGGTTTTAAGGCACAGTAACTCCCCAATGTCCTTGACTCGTTCTCTAATTGGTTGGGGATGACGTTCCTGAAGTGGTCACTAGTTGAGCCACATTGTAAGTGTGGTCGTTCATTCCTTTCAGGCAATTTCGTTGTCACCGGTCTCTCAAAATGAAGCAGCGTATTGTGTTTCCTATCACACTTCCGACAATTGCCTGATTGGCACTCCTTAACGCTATGAAAAGTCTTTAGACAGTTAAAGCATAATTTGTTTTGTTTAACACACTCTATTCGTTGTTGTACACTAGCATTAGCAAAGGTTAAACATTTCTGCAACACATGATTTTGTTCACAATACGGACACAATGTACTATTGCTCGTCGTCATAAAGGATCTAGATGACCTGGTCTTGTTCAATTTTAATTTGGATTCCACTGATTTGTATATATTGCTGCCGCTAGCCTTAACTGGTTGACTGGGTTGCAATAATTCTAACGTTTGACATTTTTGTTCTAGGAATTTAATAAACTCCTCTAATTTGGGAAAGTCATGTAACGCTGATGTAGTCTCCCACTTCTTTCTGATAGAAGGGTCCAAATGGTCTAGAGTCAATTGCATAAGCATTATTTCATGCAATGGTGTTTCTAGGCTTAAAGCTTCAACTGCGTTTACATTGCTTGATAAATGATTAACTACTTGTCTCAACTCTGTAGCTGAATCATCCCTAGCCTTCATGGGCGTCAACAAAGCCTTAACGTGCTTGGATGCAATGAGTTTTGGATTGTTGTATCTCTGACATATGAGGTTCCATGCAACACTAAAATTTTCATTTGACACTGTCAAATTCTGTAACAATGCACTCGGTTCATCCTTTAAGGATGAAATCAAATAATAAAACCTTTGAATATCTGGAAGTGCTGGATTGGCTACAATCAATCTTTCAAACGTGTCTCTGAACTGTATCCATTGTGTATAACACCCAGAAAATTGAGGTAATTGTACTGTGGGAAGTTTCACACTGTTATTATGAACCGGTGTGTTCGCACTTCCTACTCTACTATTTTCACTGGGAAGTGACCTATTGTCAGCTTCTTCTATAAGAGTATTAATTTTTGCTTTCAAATCCCAAAAATTATTCTCGAAAAGGTCTCTGTCAGCAGCATGGTCTTCCTCGTCGTCATAAATTTCTAACTTATTCTGAACCTCATCATATCTCTCCCAGATGTTTGTCAAAGGCTCAGCTCTAGCACGTATAAGATTTAAATTTAAACCTGGCTGAAACTGCTCTACGTAAGTTATAATTCGTGTTAAACTACTCTTAGCTAAACCTCGTTGTTTAATGAGTAACTTTCTCTCGCTTGATTCCATGATTACATAACATATACAATGTAAGGCAGGGTAAATATGTATGGGAAAGGATAAGAGCCGTCAAAGTCTGTCTGACCTGGATGATCTGTAGACAATGTTGAATTTGGAACAAAGTAGGATGAATCTGCTGGGCGCCGTCTGGTCTGGAATGGAAACCACGGTCGGCGTCAGGCAGCTCTTCCGTCATCCACCCCGCGCAGCTGGTGGCCTGGTAACACTCACGGAGCCGGCGTGTCTTCTGACCTTGAACGCACCTTTCGCCCGATAACTCGTCTTTATTGAGCCAATGAACACGAGTTTTATATCAAAGATTTCTCAAAACTAGATGCTTGAAACCAATACTAAATATTAATTTAGCACGAAGATCCGGCCCGAAGGACCAAAATGTGGCATTCACATCGACTGATATCAAATCAGAGGGACTCCAGCAAATGACGACCCCTGCCTGCGACGTACCCTTGCGTACGACGCACCCTTTTTCGTGCGAAGCCTTCTTTTATAGCAACAGACATTTGCCCGGAAGAGGCCACTAGTAGATCGAGGGTAGAACCAATTAGCGTTCGCGAGTGCAGCGAAATCTACCGGCACTTCACTGCGAACTGAATGAATTCCGACCCGACAACGTCGCCACGAGCAGAGGCAGTGAAGGAGATTGGGAGAACGAGATAGGACGCGGAGAGGAGAGAGTCGAAGACAGCTGAGGCGAACGCACCTGCGGAAAGGTTATCTGCGAGTCGAACCCTTTTCCATATCATTTGTGATTCCTCAAGTGGACATTTCTACTAATATTCTACTATATTTGTGCTTTGTATTATGTCACTGCAATGTAATTGTTAGTACATTTCGTGACATTTATCCAGTGTATGCTATATGATTTGTGGTTGGCAGCAGCAGTGTCACCAAGGGTATCGTATCGTTTAACTATTTTCAGGTACTTTTAGTATTACGAGAGCATAATGTAAAATGAGACAGTTTCGTCTCAACACACACAAAACACAAGCACCGTAGTCCGCAACTCGTCGTCAGTTTTCTCCGTCCTCTCTCTCGAGCGTCTCAGCACACACACTGTCTTCTCTCTCCAGCGTCTCTATCGAGCATCTCAGCACACACTGTCGTCTCTCCCGTGCGTAAAGCCTCCGAAGCTTCGCTTCACCCAAACAAAAGAGTTTTATAAACCGAAACATAAATATATATGAGAAATACAGGGTGCCCCAAATAGATGTATACACATTGTCTTATAGAATATCTATTCACGGACTATTGTTTGATAGTGAGTAGACAAAGAATAACTCCTTCACCGTAAAAAAGTAAGAGAATACTCACACACACGCTGCAGGTTGCTGGCAAACACCGTCGCAGGACCTAAGTCAAAGGAAAACACACGCACACGCAGAAACATGCAAAAACCACTCACACAGTAAACTCAATCTAAGAATTGAACTAGACACCGATGTTTCGACAGCTAAGCTGTCATCTTCAGTAGTGTAAGGTGTGGGAGGGAGAGGGGGGTATATATACAGGGAATGACCGTTAGGAAAGGGGAAAAAGTGAAAGGAATTGGAACGGTTTACTGAGTACTGGTGGAGGTTTTCGGGTTTCGCTGCGTTGGCGGCATTTCTGGCTCTCGACGTTTCGCAGACATTGCAGTCTGCATCTTCAGGAGATGAAGGCCAGAAATGCCGCCAACGCAGCGAAACCCGAAAACCTCCACCAGCATTCGGCAACGCTGCGAAAGCCTTCAACCCAAATTGGTTAACTGAGTAACTGAAAAAGGGGGGAGTGGGTGATGGGACCTAAGTCGTTCTTCATAACTGTGTTTTTGTTTTTATGTATGTCGATGCTTTCGTATGCATCGAGTTTATTGTATTGGTGTTACTTTTTTACGGTGAAGGAGTTTTTCTTTGTTTATTCACTATTATATTGGTTCACCGTGTCTCGCAACCCTCCCATTTCACATATTGTTTGGATGAAAATTATAGCGACTCATTGTCGCATGACGTAATTAAATGATGATTTCAGTCATAATGAAAAACAACAATTCAATACCCATAATTCACAACATAATAAAAATATATTAAAATAAAATTTGACTTTCGAGCAAAGAAAAGCAATTTTGAAGTGGTAGTGGAAATTTGAGAATGTGTGTGAGGTTCAAAGACGGTGGAGACATGATTTCAAGACTGAGCCACCAACACGAAACACAATTTCAAGAATTCGTGATAAATTCGAGAATTACGGTACCGTGCAAGAGGTGTGCAGGGAACGATCTGGGAGACGTCGAACTTCAGCGAATGCAGAAAATTCTGCTATGGTGTTAGAGCAGTTTGAACGATCACCAAAAAAAGTCTGTAAGACGATGTGCTAATGAGACTGGAATCAGTAAAACGAGTGTACACCGGATTCTCAAAACTGCTAAGTGGAAGTGTTATGATCCAAGACTGTTACAGAAATTGCCTGAAGACGATCCTGACCGCAGATCTGAGTTCTGTTAATGGTTTAAAATGAAGGTGACTGAGGATGCAAATTTTTTTTCACATGATTATTTGGTCTGATGAAGCAACATTTAAACTCAATGGTACAGTTAACCGGCGTAACTGCGTATACTGGTCATCAGAAAAGCCACAAATTCATTTAGACAAGGCTGTGAATTTACCCGGTCTTACAGTTTGGTATGGTGTGTCGTCCAGAGGTATTATAGGGTCATACTTTTTCGAGTGGACTGTTACTGGTACTCAGTACCTTAACCTGCTTAAAGTATCCATTAGGCCCAAAATTCAACAGTTTTATGGAGGAGAGGAATTTGTTTTTTCAACAAGATGGGGCACCTCCACATTACCATCGTGATTTTAGGTTCTTTCTTGATAACAATTTCTCAGACCGGTGGTTAGGTCGGGGAGGAAGTTTGAGTACCCACCTTGTTCACCTGATTTAACTCCACTCGACTTTTACTTGTGGGGTTACCTGAAGGATAGAGTGTACTCAATGAAACCAGAAACACTTCAGGAACTCAAGCAAAAAATTGAGCAGTCATGTGCAGCCATCCCAGCGGATATCTTGGTGGACGTTTGTCAGTCGGTAGCTACCCGTTGCCAACAATGCATTGAAGCTAATGTAGGTCATTTTGAACATCTGCGATAATTAAACTTCTAACAAAAGCTTATTGCTTCGCACACACCAAATATTGTTCTTTTTTGAAATTTTAAAGTATTATTTTTTCAGCATTAAAATGCGTATACATCTTTTTGGGACACCCTGTAGTATTATTATTGAATGAAAATCAATCAAATGGTGACACATTCATCATCTATCTTTTGGTTGTAGCTAGATATACGAGTAAAAGTGTTGCATATCTAGCTTATCATTCATGATTGTTGTTTTCTATTTATAAATACTTTCATTCTATTTAGTTATTAAATACATAAAGAAAATTCAGACAACCAGCCCACCCGAAGAAACATTTTTTTAATTTTCCTAAATGGACACGGCCTACGGAATGAAAGACCATTTATATTAGGAACGTAAAGGACACGCTCAGGCGTTTAAAATTCACACTTGAAAGACTTGATAATGAAATTACTGTATGATTTAAATGACCGAGTTGAATAAACCAATTTAACTGAACAAATATCGTGTCCAATGTATTTAACAAATGGAATTAGGAACGAAATCGCCAAATGCAATAAATTAATGATATTGACGAATAAGTTAACGAAATTAACCGATGAAATTAATTAATCGAATTATCATCTGGAAATATCCATTGACATTTAGGATTATTTATCAAAGCCTCTTTAATTCAATGATTCCCAATCGCAGCATTAAAATAGGCATTGTTGTGTTAACGTAACCGTTACAATGGATAAAACTGTTTTAACGCTGAGTATTATTATTCTTTAACTTAGACAAAGACGTGTAAATCGAAATTAGATGGATTAATCACTAACAAGTGACTGACTGTATTCTACATCGCAACATTCAATTCAGTATATGAATCTCATTTTTATTCATGGCTGAAGAACATTTGTTTATGGGGACTCGGAGTGCAGTAGTGATATTAAAGAGATATCTCGTGTCAATGGAAAACATCGAAGCAATTTTTAATCTAGTTTCGGCATTTTTATTGTGGTATCCTCATTGCTGACCTCGTCATTATATAAATCTTAGAAATTGATTTTTCATTTGTTTAATTTCCTGTTTGTACGCATGGTTTAGCTAACGACGTATTAACCCATGCATAATTTCCTTAATTTATATTTTATCTCACAGTAATTAGGTGTTTTTAAGTTTCATTTCATGGATACATGTTAATTTCATTTTATGTATTAATTTTTTCAGTCGAGTGACGCACACTTGATTGGGGTCAGACACGTGCTGGACTCTTCCGTATCATCATCATATTTCTTTGACTATGAGAATTTTTTGTTTGGTTTAAAGTATTCATTAATATTTCTTGTTAACGCCCTTAAAATTAACAAAAAATCTCTGTATTTCTCACCGTTTACTTTTTATGAATTACTCGTATATCTTCTTTTACTTTTGCCGGATTGCTTTTATGTAGTTTGTGTTAGTTGCACATAAATTTAGAATTTTGGTTTCTGTTCGTTGCTAAAGCAGAAATGATAGGGAGCTTCCAGCAATTATCGTTACTTAGTGACGACTTCGGAAGGAACTGCTGTCTCCATGATACAACTTATCTGTAAAACACGACGAAGATACGCTTAAACAGAGCGCTACAACAATTTTTTCTGTTGCCTTAGAATTGGAGCTTTCGCTTCACAGGAATACATTATTTCCTTGATGGCGGTTAAGAGTTTAAAGCTTAATTTTTCTTTCATCCATTTAAAATCGCCTTATTTTTTATGGAATTAGTTATATAAAGGATATCCTGTCAAAAGTACGGATTTCTTGCAAGAAGTTTTCTTAGGGTTTGAATTTATATGCAGTAATGCGGCATCTGCCGCCGATCTTCACATTTCCCAAACTGATGGTTGCTTTTTAAGCGATTTGGAGATAATTTTTTCTCGCTGAATCGAAAATTGTTTTCAACGCCGGATTGAAGCATTCTGCTAAATCGATGTATAGCGTTGCCGTTTTTTCACCAAATAAAAAAACTGCCATTTTTGTCGTCCATGGATACAGATGCGCGTACGTGATTACCCTTGTTTGTTCAGGTTGAGTAGTCAAAATTAAAATGGATGCTCTGTGGTTGACGGCAAGGTCAATAGATGCCGTAAAATTTTACGGTCGTGGGATTGATGTTCGCCTCGTGTATGAATATATGCATTCATCGTTACTATAACGCCCCTTAAGCGGCGAATAAATTAATATCACACCACTCTTTGCGGTATCCATGGACATACATATCCACCGAAATTTATAAAAAGTAAAAATAAGTATTTTTCGTTCTGATGCTAACCAATTATTCAACAGTATTAGTCTGACCTACTTCATTTAGCGCATCAATAACATCTCATTTGAATCTTTTCTCTTCGGCTTTAATTACTGCTAGCATGTCATGCTACCACGTCCTCAATAACGGCGGTAATTTTTCCATCGAACTTTTTAACTGCATATTTTATGAGAGGCAGTGGCTATAATTCATGAGTCTCGGTTTAGGATCTCACGCGCGAAAGATAAGGTTTTGACCACGTCGGAAAATTAATTTTTTAGGAGGATACTCCATCACATCGTTGAGTGGCAGTTGTGTCGTGACGTCAGTGACCCCCTGGATTTTAAACGGCCGAGGTTTTGGCCCGGAAAAGACCTCCCACACCTCGTGAAAATGGAAACCTTCAAGCGTCCGGAACGAGCTGCTCAGAAGATAGCACCCTGTTAATGCAAGGGGTCTGATGGACCTCGGCGTCGAACGGAACACAAGTTGACACCGATCCGTTTAAAGGGTAACAGCAATTTTGGCCTCCTTGAAAACTTCGTGGCCTTTTTTACCTTCGATATCTTGTGTGCGCTCGCATGACTCGAAGAACCCTTAAGAATGAGCTCCTCGGTAACCGGAGATCTGCACGCTATAACTTCCTGTGCAGCTATAACCAGAATAACAGCAGATGCCGCGCAAAGGCTCGCCACGAAGCCGGTTTGATGAAAGAAAATTGCGTTATGCGAAAAAGGAGGCCGCCTACGTGAAAGTGGTAGATGAATATATTTAACCATGAATGTTAATCGCGGAAACGTCAAAAGAAGCACCTCGTTTCATAAAATTTCCCAAACTTTTTCCTAAATTCAGCTTTTCTTTACCTAAAAAGGTACCAATAATAACGACGAATTTAAAAAAGAGCATATATAAGTCAATAAACGTAAAATTACAATCTGTAACATGGGTAAGAATTTTCTCATTATAATTTATTTTTCGTCAACTCGGACGGCCAAAAAATAAGAGATCGTTAAAATGTGACAAAGTCAATGCCCACAGCAGGATTCGAATCCAAGATTGGATTCAGATAGGCCAACCCAACCCCGTATGCTAAGATCCGCAGTGAATAAAGAAACTGCAATTTATTATCCATCTACGTTGGATTCCCGCGAATGGAACGTCACTCCCTTATCCATGACAATTCATATTGTCCTGCTGTTCAAATTCAGATTACAGATTTGCCACGAGAGAGAGAGAGGGGAGGGGGAGAGGGAGAGAGCTACATAACCAGGCAATTGCGGTTGTGGTCCACGCAGCGGAACCTTCTGGATCGTTCGGCATCTTCAATAAAGACGAGGAAAGAATTCGAGGCATTCGCGGACAAAATTCATACTCGTGACGCTGTAATTTTTTCATTTAATTTTTAGGAGAGTGACTAATTTGGGTGACAATCTTTCCCTCCAGACTGCTCTTGATTCCGTGTCCAAGTGGCGCTCCACATGAAAATTGAAGGCCAAACCATCTAAATCCACTACTTTATCTTTCACTCTTCGTAGAAAACCTATTCCCACGTCATACCATTACTCCGACAATGCTATCCCTTCAGTTACGTCCCATAGTGATCTAGGTGTAGTTTTCGACACTAAGCTCACCTTTTCTGACCATATAAAAAAGATTTCCTGCAAGCCTATGTCACTCGTCGGTTTCCTATACTGGTTTACCGAAATCAATGATCCCTTTGCATTAAAATCTGTTTTTACTGGTTGTGTTCTTCCTAATCTTTAATATTACGCGCCTGTGTGGTCCTCAGCATCCCCTTCAACTCTCACGCTTCTCGACCGTCCTCTTAACTTTTACTTATCAATAGCTCGATGCCTTGTCCCTGCTTTTCGCAATCTATCCCGGGATCAAGTACTTTCGTCCCTCGGTACTTCCTCCCTTACCTCCAGACGAAGAATCACTGACTTTAAATTCCTTCACTCCGCCATGAACGGCTGCTACCGCTCCAATTATATCCTATCCTATTTCTCTCTCCGTGTACCATCCCGCACCACCTGTAATGCATCCCTTCTTCACCAACCGAATTTCCACCTCTCTATATCCCAAAGATCTGTTTTCCGTCATCCTTCCATCTATAACTCCTTAACTACCCTTAACCCATCCATCGACTTATTCTCATCCCATTCCTCGTACCAATCAGCAATAACCGCTCATTATAACTGTTACTTTGTTATATATATATATATATATATATATATATATATATATATATATATATATATATATTTCTCTTTTCATTATTTTGTTGTTATCCTTGTTATTTCATCCACTGTAATAGGTCATGTTTGGCTGTTCTTGGATAACTGTTAAATAAGAAAAATAAATAAATTGGTCGTAAAAATGAGATAATGATGAATATTTTAGTCAACATAGGTCGAAAGTTCATCAGTAACAAAGAAATTGGATTTATCGTCACCGTTGTCAAAATAAAGTTGACAAATTCATTAATTGTTAACTTTTCTAATGCAAAATTGCCGAACAAAACGACTGAAGTGGGTTATTATGTTTTTCGCGAGGGCAACCTTTTATCGAAGGATTGATATTATAATGCTATAACTTAAAATGAACACAATACAATACATATTCGCAATAAAGTGACATTGAAGTGAAGCTTCTTTACGAATTACCTGTTTAAATTAATATTTATCGTCCAGTGATTTTGCCATTCGCTATATTTGGCCTACTGGGTCTTCATGCAATTAATATTATTTCATCAACTCTCTAAATTTTATTCAAATTGTCACCTTACACCGAATCATCCTGGACTCCGACAGTTTTTCCTCTTTATTAGCATCAGGCTAAATTGATGACGACTGTCAACCTCAAATCTACGTTCGAAACAATAAACATATTCTATGTATCGTCGAATACGCTGGTCTGTTCATCACATATTTAGTAAGCACCATAAACCCGTTGGACATCGAGGGTGTATCCACTTAAAAATCAATCTCAAAGGACACATTTTGGCTTTATTCCAATGCAGTGTTAGGGGTCATACCTGCAGTTGTAAAACAATTGGGTAAACCAGAGGTGCAGTTCAGTTTCAGAACAGCCTTTCTCAGCAGCAATTCACTATTTGTCTAAAAATAACCAGCGATAATCTGCGAACGGTTACTTTGCGCCCAGAGTCCGCATACGATTTATTCAACAGTCTCAAGGTTACGTAATTTATCTTAGTCATAGAATTGAGCATTTAGAAGTAACATTCGTCGGTCATTTTATCTGAGATAAGCGAGAACGCTACGACATTTCCAAATCGCGGATTTTATTTTAATCGTTTCCGAGGAACTGTTTTTTCGAAGGTATTGATAGCGGGATCGGTATCTCCCATTCCTGTCGTAGCCGACGCTCACTCCGAAGGGCGCATGCGCGACTCCCAGGATCGTCTCCGTCCTCTTGCCTCTCTCCGTCACTGCTGCCCATCGGCATTCTGGACCTCGAGCTTCATTTGTCTTTCAGGTCATGTTCCGTCTGCCATGCGTGTGTGTGTGCGTCGTGCGTGCGTGTGTGCCGACCAAGAGAGCCTCCCTCTTCTTCTTCCCTCGCTGGAACCGACCTGCCATTTCCAATACTATGGAAGTATTCCCCTCGCTCCGCATATTTTCGCACGCATACCTTCTCCATCTCTCCCTTTCGAGTATCTCTCTCCCTTTACCTCCTTTCATTCCCACGTTCTCTCTCTCTCTCTCTCTCTCTCTCTCCATACCTCAGTCTCTTCCCAATCCACCGACCTCCAATTCCGTTCTCACACCTGTTCGCCGCCGTCCCATGAGACTCAGCCGCACTTGTCGATGCTCGCGTAGCGCCGGCAAACTTCAGCCGAGAGCTCTGACGAAACTCTTGATTTTGTCGTCTGTGGTGGATTTTGTCGGAGTGGTTTCCTTCGTTTAGCTGCTGTAATTCTCGTTTATTGCGTCTTCTTTCGAAGCTCGTAACTCGGCTGTGTATAATTTCGTCCGGTTGAGGTTTTTTAGGCTCCTCTTTGCCTTTTTGGTACTTTTTTCTGAAAATAATCGCTCATGGATTTGACGTTTGTCTGCCCGTCCGTCTGTTAGGGCAATTTTTCCGAAATCCTGCATCTTTGGGAGACCAACATTTAAGAATAGGGTGATCTGTATGACGAATAAACATGGTTCAAATTTGGTGGACCTGGGATTAGCTGGTGGAGAGTAATCGGCGTATTTTTCCGACCGCTGGGTTTCATTCCTACTCCCATAAGAAAAGCATGATGTTGATGTAGGGCATTATTAATTTACATTTTTAAAATTAATTAAAATTAAGATATGAGCTCAAGACATGAGCAGTTCTATAGCTGAAAGACTGAGGTTTATATAAAAAACATAATTCAAATCCGTTTCGAATGAGAGCGAAAAACTGTTTTTAGTTCAAAACAGGATGGAAAAGTATACTCCATAAATGGAATACACAGAGATTTCAGAGGCGTTCTTAATGGGATTACGTATGAAAAGGTATCGAATGATTGGGCGATTCTCGAATTTTTATCCCCGAAACTATAGATTGTAATTATATGGGCCAGCTTGTAGTAAATGTTGTTCTCTATCCGAATAAATTTTTTATTCTTTACCTTACGGATCATATAAGGGCGTGGGATAGAAAAACATGGATTTTAATTGTTGTTTGCCGATAGAACCGTCTTAGCGATAGATGTAAACAGAATATGCGATGTTTTGAAATAGAACAAATCCAACCCCCAACATTTAACCCAACCCGGGGGTTGGAAATAATGGGGTCACGTGAAGAATCTTCACCCCCCCCCCCACAGCACTACCTGGGGGGAGGGGGAAGATTCTTTTGGTGGAGTCGGCTGAGGAGAGATTCTTCAGGCGGAGCGCGCTGGAGGGAGATTCTTCAGGTGGTCCGAATGTTTCTATTTCATTTCCAAATGTTTTATCTGTAGACCAGGCATACATGTGCGTACTTACCAGGCCTGGCGAGTGGGGGGGCAGTGGGGCCAGCTGCCCCGAGGCTCGAGGACCCTCATGGGCCCGGATCGGAGGTTTGGGTACTACTATCCTAAAGTCGCTTTATTAGAAAATTCGCCATCTATAATATTCGTAATTATCATGAATTTTAACAAAAAAGTTCTTATATTACGTAAGAATTCTAAATAAAATATGTATAGTGATAATGTATGCATTTACATTGCTGTTTGATATCGGAATGGCATCTCACTGATTACTCACCGAATATGTGAAAGATAAATACAATTTATTACTTCATTTATGTATCGGGGAATACCTGAAGTCACGCTCTGGTTTAATTAAAGCCTGATCATAGTGCAGCATTTTTGGCGAGAATATTGAAATTGAATGGAATAAGAAAATCTTTCAACCCAAACCACCTCATCCTGACCAACACCTCGCAATTTCCCTAACACGGGGCAGGGAAGTCCTCCCTCTTCCCTTCCACCTACCCTTTCCCTCCCACCTCAACCCAACCCTCTCCCTCTCCCTCCCCCTCCCAAGCCCTGATAAAGTCCCGTCACTATTTAAAAATCCTTCTCTTCTCTCGCATTAGCGTGCCATCATGGGAAGGGGTCGAGGAAGAGAAATATCATCTCCTTCTTCCCCCATATATCTCATTTCCTCTTCCCTAATTTATTCTTTCTCTCTCTCTCTTCCTCTCCCTAACCCTTCTTTTTCTACCACCACTACTCTCCTCCTGTCTCTTCTCACTTAAATTTCTCCTCTCTTCCCCTTCTCTACGATTCTTCCTCATACCCTTCCTCATTACACGCTACGTTCCCTAACTCCCTTTCTCCCACTCGTTTTTCCTCTCCTCCTTCCCGCTCTCCCTCCATCAGTACCGTTTCAAGCGAAGGGACGCCAGTAGGCAAGTCGCGAGCATATTATTTTCTTTGAAACATTTCCAAAAGTATTGTCGTAAGGTCGAATTCATGCATTTATGGCACTTAAAGCAATATACAATGTTCATAAAGTCCGTGTGCACTTAAAAAGTTTAATAATTTTGGTTGTATATGTGATAAATACAAACTGTAAACGGTATTTAAAAGATAATTTATTTAAATTTTAACATAATCAGCTTTCAGAGTGTTAAAGTTCAACATAGCTGCCATCCGTTAGGATACAACGTTCGATCCGATTTTTCAGCTCCTTGAAAACATTCTCCAGCTGTTCTTGAGTTATTTTGTCGACCAAATGTGTTATTCTATCGCGGAGTTCCTCCAAAGAACGAGGTTTCGAGTGTGTGTGCTTATAACGTGCCCCCATAAAAAAAGTCCAAAGGGGACAAATCAGGTGAGCGAGGTGGCCAAATAGTTGGCCCGCCTCTGCCCATCCATTTTTCTGGGAAAACATCGTTCAAGAAGTGTACATTACGAGCATAGTGGCATGGTGCTCCGTCCTGCTGGAAGATGATATTGCGTCAATTTGGGAATAAAATAATTTTGCAGCATTTCAAGGTAACGCTTGCCATTAATTGTTGTTTCTTCAAAAAAGAAGGGACCGGTTATTCGCGATTTTCCTAGAGCACACCAGACAGTAACTTTAGGGGAATCTCTTTGATGTTGTCAAATTTCCTGAGGCCTCTCTATCCCACAAATGCGACAATTGTGACGATTGACTCTGCCACTAATGTGAAATGTTGCTTCGTCACTAAACATAAGGCTATCAAGAATCTCAGTATCCTCTTGATCTTTTCATTAAACTGGTAGTAGAAACTTTAACCTTGCATGGTAGTCTTCTTCCTGTAACATTTGATGCACTTGAATCTTATAGGGATACTTATGCAATTTCACTTTGAAAATTTTGTGCACTGTTCTTTTTGGGATGGCTAGTTCAACAGATGCCCGTTTTAGCGATTTTCATGGGCTTCTCTGAAAAGCTTCACTCACAGATGCCACAGTCTCCTCAGTTGTCCTAGTCCTCCCAGATCTCGGTTTGTCATTTACGGAACCTGTTTCTTTAAACTTGTTCATCCATTTGGAAATTGAATTTCGATGTGGCGCTTCCTTCTTGTAATGTGCAGTGCTGATACACATTTCAGCTCCGCCAGCCAGAGTATACAGTTTACTTTCTCGTCTACTGAAGCCATTTAGTAGGTTTAGGAATCTTTCATAAAAAGTAAATTATTATCAGCAAAAAAATTACAACCATGAACATTATCTTCGTTAGAAATTTAACTTAATTATCTTTTAAATACAGTTTCCAGTTTGTTTCTATCACATATACTACCAATAATATTAAACTTTTAAAGTGCACACGGATTATATGAACACCCTGTATTTGTTATTTGGCGAAAAATTCAATTTTGATATTGATACTTACGGAGTCACGAGCGCTTGGAGACGGTGTTTTGCGATCTTGCCCTGGTCGCAAAACTTACTAGCTACAGTACTACCCTCCCTCCCTCTTTCTCCCTATCTCTTCTCCCTCTCTCTTCTCCCTACCTCTCTCCCCCCTACCTCTCTCTCCTCCCTATCTCTCTCTCCTTCCTATCTCTCTCTCCTTCCTATCTCTCTCTCCTCCCTCTCTCTTCTCCCTACGTCTCTCTCCTCCCTCTCTCTTCTCCCTACGTCTCTCTTCTCCCTACGTCTCTCTCCTCCCTCTCTCTCCTCCCTCTCTCTCCTCCCTCTCCTCCCTCTCTCCTCCCTCTCTCTTCTCCTTCCCTCTCTTCCCTCTCGCATTTCCTTACGTCTCTCTCCTCTCTTCTCCCTCTCTCTCCTCTCTCTCTTCCTTCCCTCTCCTTCCTCCCTCTCTCTCCTCCCGTCTCATTATTCCCTCCCATTACCCGTTCCTCTCTCTCTCCCTCTCTTTCTCCTCCCCTTCTCTCCCATTCTCCCTCTATTCCTCTCGCCCCATTTCCGCTCTTATCTAAAAATCTATTTCCATCTTTCTACCTCACTCCCTTTCTCCCTCCCATTATCTCTCTCCCTCCCACTCCCTCACCACCTCTCTCCCATTCCCATTCTCTGCACAGATGGCTTCAAGGGATGTTGCACTTGGTTTCCGATCTCTCTCTCTCACGTCTCGAAACTTCCCACGCGTGCTCCTTCTACATCAACCCAAAAATCTGTTTAGGATCACTCTCTCCCGTCTTTCTCCTTCCCTCGTCATACTGTCTTCCCTCTTCTCTACGCTTCCTATTTTATTCTTTCCTCGCGCAGCAGTCTCCATTCGTTCTCAAGCAGCATTTCGCGTTAGCGGATTTCCCTTCGGATATCTTCGTCTGGGATTCTTTAAAAGCAGTGTTTCCCAAACTTTTTGACATTACGCTTCCCCTTTGGTTTTCACGAAGCTCTCACGCCCCCTCAGTTATTTGATTGAAATAAATGTAACGGTTTCAACCCATACTTATATTATTGTTTATATGCATTTTATTTATTTGTAATATTTATAACATATTTTGTAACAGATTTATATTATTGTTAATGATCAATTAACTCATAATTATTTACCCATATATCAGATGAAAAAATATCATGCATTGCACAGAAAGGATTTCATCTTTGGTGATGAATAATTCTGACAAATACTGAAAACTACTCCAATATTTTTAACATCTGGATTAACAATTGTGACGGGTTCTAATGAAAGAAATGATGCGTTTTTCAACTGAAATCCGCATTAAAAATTGATTTTTTCTTATGGGCTTACGCCCCTCCTGTAAGCACCTCACGCCCCCCCCCCCCCCCAGGGGGGCGCGATACTCAGTTTGGGAACCACTGCTTTAAAGCATTTAAATAAACTTCTCCCATTGTATTAACGTGATTCGCTCTTTTTGTTCTGCTTTAAACTTGCATGTCTCTTTTTCTCTGTTTCACTCTCTCCTACAATACTTATATTTGTTATGCCTCCCTCGGTGATTCGTACTCTTTTTCACTTCCTTTCCGGTGTGAGAGTGTTATAATAAAAAATGACGCATTAATGTCGGTTCATCCCTTGTTCAGTCTGCGCGCTCTCAACTGTATCTTAATGGATCTTGATTTTTGAGACTTTAATTAAAATGAGAGGCTAACATGACAAAATCTGATTTATATAACATTTACCGGGGATCACGCTGTATTTTTCAGGATTTGATAAAAATGAGTGCTCCAGATCATATGGCTTAAATCATGGCTGACGTCTTTTCGGAAACATTTGAACTTTCTCTCGAAATTCGAAAAATATGAGTACATTGATGTTTCGTATGAAAAAATGTATAAAGAACGATTTTTCATGCTGTCATATTTTTCTAACAGAATATCTGGAAATGAATGCGAATAATATTTTGAAAGGCGTGTTATCGTATGATAAGCGAATAAAGTGTATCATCTATTAGCGGCTCGTGTTGCGTTTTCGCCTGAGTTTGTTTTTGCCATCTCGCTCATCTTTCCTTTCATCGCCCATTAAAATTTACCCCATAGATTTTGGCTATTTTATTATTGAAGTGATCTGAAATTCTCTATTTTTGGGGCTCACTTTTTTCGGTACCGCGTTCCTGCCTAAAGATTTTATATAAAGCATTATATAAGCTCATCCTGTTTCCTTAAAAATGTGGGATAAATTGAAGACACATATCAGCTACAGCGTTGATGTAGAGCCAGTAATGGGTGGGTGGATGGTTGCTTATTTAATGAAATAAGGAATCCTGGCGATTTGCTCATGAATTATTTATTTTAAATTTACTTTTTATATAGCAGTCAATACTTAGCATATGTTTTTTGAAAACTCATTGTAGAATTGTTGCAGCATTCTTTCTTTTTGTTTGTTTATTCTTCCATTTTCTTTTTCCCACGCAATACTTATTGGCGGTACATTATTTTGCATACTATGAATATTCTATACCATTTAGCTGAGTACGGTTAATGGAATTTTAATCCTTTTATGCACTTTGAAAAATGCCAAACTTTTCCCCAGAACAAACAACTGAGATGACAAATAGTGTAGAATAATTATTCCGTCAACAGTAATTTCTGTAACAAGTTAACTCTAACATTTGAAAGTAATTTCGATTATTTGCATAATCACTCGACGGTGACATCGTTAACACCAGAAATTTAAAACAATTTTTCAACGAGATAGAGGGAAAACTTAGGCGTTTCAAACATTTCATCACATTTACATTACCTTAAAAAAAATTTCTTTTGAGAATCTTCGACGGTCGTTCGTTTGCCATCGAGGAGGTGGTAGTCTCAATTTCTCAATAATGAAAAAATTTGTCCCTCAGCTGTCCCATTTCCACGCCACAAATGTTCCATCTCTTTCCTTTGTCTGTCTCTCTTCCTGTCTCCCTCCGCATCACCTTCTCTGTAGAACGTCCTTTCTTCATAATTTTTTGAATTTACAATGGAAACATTTGTTTTCTCTCCCTGATTTAGCTCCCGTATCCTACGTCCTTGGAATTTACTCCTCCTGTTCCTTTTTTCTTCTTCCTCCTTCATTACTCTTTCTCTCTCTCTCGCCGCAACCTAATTTCCTCTTTCCCTCCCTCCTTATTCCCTTTGGCCTCATCGTCTCCACTCCATTTTCTTCTTTCCCTTCACTTCTCCTTCCATTTCCACCAACTATCTTCCTCTCTACCAGACTCCTCGCTCCCTCCAATCTCCTCTCTCTCTCCAGTCCTTTCTTTCCAATCCTCTCATTTCCTCTATTTCCCACACTCTTCTCACTACCTCCTCTTTGCCCTCTCCTCCCATTCTTAATTTTCCTACTTTCCTCCAATCCTCTCACTCCATCCAATCCACTTACTCCCTTCATTTCTTCACTCTATTACTTTACTCCCTTCTTTCCTTCACCCTCTTCATTCCTCATTCCTTCACTCCCTACATTCCCTCCATTCCTTCACTTCCTTCTTTCCTTCGCTCTATTAATACCTTCACTCCATTCCTTCACTCTCTTCATTTCTTCACTCCCTTCATTCATTCACCCTCTTCATTCCTCATTACTTAATTTTCTTCAATCCTTCACTCCCTCCATTCCTTCACTTCCTTCATTCCTTAACCCCATTCATTCACCCTTTTCATTCCTCATTACTTAATTTTCTGCAATCCTTCACTCCCTTCATTCCTCCACTTCCTTCATTCCTTCACTCCCTTCATTCCTTCACTCCCTTCATTCCTTCACTCCCTTCATTCCATCACCCTCTTAATTCCTTCACCCTCTTCATTCCTCATTACTTCATTCCTTCATTCCTTCACTCCCTCCATTCCTTCACTTCCTTTATTCCTTCACTCCCTTTATTCCTTCACTTCATTCATTCCTTCAATCCCTCCATTCCTTCACTTCATTTATTCCTTCGCTTCCTTAATTCTTTCACTCCCTTAAGTCCCCAACTCCCTCCAATCCTCTCACTCTCTTCATTTCTTCACTCCCTTCAGTCCCCCACTCCTTCCAATTCTCTCATTCCCTTCATTCCCTCACTCCCTTCATTTCTTCAGTCTCCCACTTCCTCCGATCCTCTCACTCCCTTCATTTCTTCACTCCCTTCAGTCTCCCCCTCCCTCCAATCCTGCCATCCCCTTCTATCCCCTCACCCGCCCCTCCAATCTCATCACTCCCTCTACTCCCACTGCTCGTTTAATTTCCTTACTTTACCCACTCCAATTCCCTCTATCCAATCCATAGACCCTCATTGCTGCCTTCACTCCACCCGTTCCTTCCACACGCTTCACACCTCCGTTCCCTTCCCTATAATAATACAAGAGGTTGATTAGCCCAAAATACACACACACGCACCGTTCCCTTCCCTCTTCATTCTATTTTATCCACTACCTCCTCTCTCACGCTCTCTCCCTCCATTTAGTTCATTTCCTCCGCTTCCTCCACCGCCCACAGCACTTATGCATTTCTCACCGAAAAAATTCAATATCCTGCCCTTTCTCTCTCTCTCTCTGCCTTTATATCCGTATCTATTCGCGTTGTTCCATGTTCCTTCATTCTTCACCACGCATCCCTTTAATTTCCTTCTCGTCACTTGTTCCTTCCTCTTTTGCGCGTATCGAAATTGCTACTCCATCTTCCCCTCGTCTTTCCATTCTCCTCCGGGTCGCCTCGTTCTCTTCGCCATTTTTTCCTCGGGACGCTTGTCCTTTCTTTTTCAGCCCTCCTGTTTCGTGACGTTATTCTTATCTTGTCTTTCCCTCGTTCCTTATCGCCCAGTTATAATTAAGCGCCACTTGTTTCCTGCCACCACCCTCTTCCTCCGTTTCTTCTCTCTTTCCAATTCTCTTTCTTTTCACTTTCTCTCTCGCTCTTCCCTTTCTATCCCAAACGCTGATGCCCCCACCTGCTACCTCAGGTTACAGTCCCAAAAGAAGTGATTAACAATGCATGCTCCTCTCGGGCAGCATTCATGTCAAATATAGGAAGCCGGCGGTGTAGTGCAATGGTTCCCAACCTGGGTGCCGCGGCATCCTGGAGCGCCTCAGCTGATTTTTAGATATGCCGCGATAAAATTAGTTTTGTAAATAAATCAACGATTTGGATGTGTTTACAGGTAACTAGGGCATTAATATTATCTCTAATAAATTGATTATGGTGTGATACCAACAAATGGATATGTCCAAAGGTTTTAATAGTCATTTGTGAAAATATAAAAACATTTCCTGAAGGCTCGGGTGCCGCGAAATTCTGTTTATCTTTGAAAGGGTGCCGCGCCTACAAAAAGGTTCGGGACCACTGGCTTACAGTGTTGTCCCCGCCATGATCTGCTAAAAGTTCGAATCCTGTAGGATTTTTTCCGAGGACGCCTGGATCCCTATTTGTGCGTGTTGGAACTAAGGAGACTAGGACGAGCCAATGAGAAAAAGAGAAATGAGGAGCGCGCTCAAATCAACACTCCGTCCTTCGGAAGGGACGTTAAGCCGTTGGTCCCCTTGGTGGTCTTCGTCGAGAGCAAGCTAAAAGCCGGCACCTTGTTTCTCTCCTCCTTTACTATATCTATTGGGTTAAAGAAAACGTCAAACAGAGAACGTTGCCAGTATGGTCGTAATCAGAGAGACTAATTACAGTTCATTTTCCACGGCTTACCAATGTTTAGGAATTTTTTTGCCTTTTTCCCGGATCGGGGGGGAGGGGGAGGGAGTAAAAAATATAAACATAAGGCCCCTCGCCTATAGCGCAATGAGGACCGAGGATAAAATATTAAAAGAGTGATACTTTTTAGTATATAATAGCCTCTCGAACATAGTTTGATTAGATACGTTTAGCGATAGATCTTCATTTCAGCGCATGTGAATACATGGGGAAATGTCTTCTTCGATTTATTGGAATGGAACTTTATAATATAATGTTTGTTTTTTTTGCTCTCGACGTCCTAAAATTTATGCTTTCGGGATTATTCCTCTGTCGCGCTCTTATTGAAGAGAATTAGGAATATTTTTTCCTGTCACGATCTCTTAAAAAAAAACTGAAGGCGTCGTTTGGAATATTTTATTGGTTTTTTAATCGCCCGTAATGTAGTTTATATTTTAAACATTTGTTATTTTAATACACCTCTTAAACCTTTTCTTAGCCCCCTTACTATCTTAACTTTTTACGTCTATGCTTCCTTTTATCCGCTTTTAATTCACTACCCGAAAGCTTTCCAAGGTCTCTCGCCGACTTCGGAAGTAAAGTCTTTTGTATTTATGTTTTGGTCTTTCGCTTTTTTGTTGATTAAAAGTTAGGCCTATCGGAATGGCTTATTAGTTTTTTTCAGACTCGCTTCTCCATTCGAGTTGGATTTTTATTTGTTTTTAACGAGAAGAGTTTTTCCATTCTTTTAATCTGTTATTTTGATTAAGCATTTGTTATTCGGTTGGAGATAAACGATTCCTTTTTGTCATGGGAGCTTACTTAAGAGAGGAATAGTTTTTGTTCTTGGAATCTTATCGGTAAAGGAGAGGGAGAGGGTAAATGTGGATTGCCGAGTGAATTTTAACGACACATTATATTTTCGTTCAATGCAGTTTGTTTTTCTCCGGTAACTAAGCTACGAGACCACGTCCCGTTGCCGTCGAGAAAATTGCGCATTTCGCGCGTATTTTTCCATTGTTGCGAAAGTCTATAGCGTTTGGTGCATGTCCTGAGGATTGTTTAACAACTTCGTGTGTGGGGAGTTTTAATTCTGAACTCGATTTTTCGTTCAAGTCGAGGAAATTGGCTATATCGCTTTTAATTCCCGAAATCTGGGACTCTTGTTCCATTTTATGGCGGTTTCAATTCACGGGTTCCATTGTCTGGCGCGCCATTAATATTCCGGCTGTTAAGCGCTCGAAAGAAGGTGTGATCGCGCGAGGCAAATTCCGCCAAAGACTTCGGCAATTAAATACCTAATCCCATTCATGGTGTGCGCGTTCAATTGAGTTACGATCCGACGACGCCGTCTTTCGTCTCCGCGCCGCATTGAAAAAGTATCCCTCTATCTTTTAATCTTTTATCCTCGGTCCTCATTGCACGAGCAAAAAGGAGATTCTGATGCTAAATGTGTGGGTATTCTGGCGATATGCTAACTTTTTGAATATCTTCCTATGCCTCTTTCGTTCATTTTTCAACTCTTTTCTTACTCTCCCCGGTGTTTCTCTTCCTGCCTCCATCATGTTTCTCCACTTTATTACCCCTTAGTTTTTTCTCATTTCTTTCGTTTCCCTTTGATTCTTCCATCCCTCCTCTTTTTAGGGGCCTTCTTAAAAAGAAATTCGCTTATGCGTTCGGTTTGTCCGTCTGTCTGTCTGACGCGTTAACTCCTCCTAAACGAAAGCAGATAGAGACTTCGTTTTTTCGCTAATCGAATCGGTATTCAATCTCGTCGTTCGTCTTTTCTCGGGTTATCTGTTTGTCTTAATCTTTTCCGAAAACACTGCCATTTACTGTCTGCTTCGACAGTTCTTTCCTCACTTGTTCTATATCCACCTCTGAATCTGCCTTTCTTCTCTCTTCTCTTTCTTCCTCTATACACCCTCATCTTACTCTCTTTTCCATCCCGTTCTCAAATCACTCCCTACTCTCTTTCCCTCCTCTCTTCATCTCTCTCCCTCTTTCTCTTCCCCTCTCTATTTGCCATTCTACCTCTCTATATGTATGTATATTTGACGGTATGCAGCGATGCTGTATTTACGATCTTTCCTACTGTACTTACTGTATTCTATATTTTGTTGTAGTTTTCCATTGTGATCTATACACTATGTAGGATTTTTGCAGGTTTGTCACACCCCCCTTCTCTGGGGGTGTTTTCCTGCGTGGGTTTTACTAGGAAGAACAAGCCTGTTTTTACCTAGGTTTTCCCCACAAACTTAAATGTCCTCACTTATATCTTTTTATGTTTTGCATATTATATATACTCTTCATTGTAATTCTTTTATTACTAATATTATCGATTTTGACGAATGGTTAAATGTAAGAATTGACCTTATGATTCAAATTTCGCCCGAATCTATCTTTTTCTCTATCTCACTGTCTCCCCCGTCTGTCTATCTATCTACCTACCTATCTATCTATCTGTCCATCCTATCTCTCCTCATTGCTTCCTTTCTATTTTTCTATTGCTCCATTGCTTTGCCCTTCTCTATCTCCTTTATCCTCTTTTCTTCTTCTCTTTCTCCCTCTATCCCTCTCTGACGTTCCCTCACCGTCGGCAATACCTCTCTGTCCTTTATTTATCTCCTCCCTTTTTCGATTATTCTCTCCCTCTTTGTCATTAATTTCTCCCTCTCTTTCTTCATTCCACCTCTTTCCCTCCGTTTCTCCCATTCTTTTATTTCCATCGGGATAATTATCTACTATCCTTCGCCAGCCTTCTCCTAGGTCGTGCCTCTAACTTCTGGATCATGTTGCAATAAAAGTGTTATCCTGTTCGCAATTTCCATCGTTCGAGGATCTTAGAGAGGGGACCTCGTGAATATTTACGTCGGTTTTTCATCATCATTCTGCTCGTCCTATCCTTCCTGTTTTCCCCCGGGAATCGGTATCTTTCGACGCGGCCAAATTTCGCCGCTTTTACACTTTTGAGACGTTTGATATGATTATCCGTACGTCAGTCACCCCTTCCTAGCGACGTATTCCCAGCCTTAAAATACGAGCGGATCGATGCTTTTGTCTTCCTGTGATTATTTAACGGGGATAGGAACATTTAAGCGCGGTATTTATGCTTCGTGTGCAGTTTTTGTGTTCTGGAGGCTCCATGTAGTAAATTATTTATGAGTTTCAACGTTCTTTCAAATACTATGAGTCTTCAAATCTTTAATTAGGTGAAATTTTTACATTATATAAGTTCTGCAGTTCATGTTACCTAATTTCTGCCTACAAAATAACATTATCTATAGATTATAAGAACTGCTTTTAGAAAAGAATTCGTTATATATACATACTACTTTAATGAGGTACTTATATTACAATCAAAATTATTGGATCAAAAATTTTCCCTCAGATTCGATTTCTCTATTAGATTTCGAGGATTGCGTTGGTAAAATGTCAGTTGAAATATTTTACGCATTTAAGAAAACCGAAGTGATTTTCATTAAGTAAGTGAAAAGGGTTATAATTAAAAGATATCTTCTTTCACCCTTCGAATCTTGAATAATATCAGAACAAACTTTTGATAACGTGACTTATGGTGGGTGTTTGATGAATACACACACACAATTGAAGATATTTTTATATTTCGCTATTGCTTGTTTAATTCACTGTTCCCTATTACACAGCTGTCGTTCTTAGTTTAGGAGATGGCAGGATTAATATATTATCTTATTCTCATTTAATCCAGGGTTAGTTTAATATTCTGTGAGAATTAAATCGTTTGAGTTTTTAAATTGTTTCGGTTTAAATTCTGACATTACTTTCTTCATAAAATAAAAACTTAAAATCGACTCATTTTTATCCTACTTTCCAGAATGGAAATAGGCTTATAGTTCTGTCATTGTGTCTGTCTGTCATTCCGTCCCCCCTAGTAACCGTTGAACCAACAGACCTATTTTAATGACACTTGGTGGTAATCTCCTGCTACTGGAGCCGAGATCCCATGGATAGTTTTTGTTACGAAGATTGAAGTCCCGAGTTCGATTCCAGAAAATATCTTTCCCATTTGATTTACATGATAAATCTGAAATTCATCGTGCAGGATAATTTTCTGTTGCGCATTACAATATCTTAGATTTGTAATATCAGTGAGGGATTGTACTATTCTCTGAGGAAAGGAATGAAGATTTTAATTTTTATCGTAGAATTCTGCTTATCGATCGTATTTCTTCGAATTTCGAATATATAACATATATATAACATATAGGAGGATACTAATGTTTAGGCACTTCCTGATGAGCTGGAGATTCGAAAATTTTTCCTTAGGTAGGATTTTGTGCAAAACCGACTAGAAAAAAAGAAAATCTTGAAAAAGTGCAGCAATGAGGCCGCTACAAATTCGCAATTGTTTAAACAAATTTTCATGGTTTATGTAATTTCGCATGTGCTACGGAGTTGAATTTTTTTTTGTAAGTAGAATTCTTAAAAAAACGAAATAGGGATTATACAAATTTTGAAATTTTAATTTGTTTGGCAGTTAAAAATTCGTAAATTTTAAACAATTGGATAACTCTTTAGGTACTACGGGATGAGCTAGGAAACTGAAATTTTCAAATTATTTACAGAGTAGTTAATTTGCACAAATAAGCATTTCAATTGCACCATATATGAATTGTGGCGGCCGTTAAAAATTATTTAAATTTAAACAATTAGAAAAATATTATTTTACTTCTATAAATGGTACAACTTTAAAATTTGGCTAAAATGTGTAGCATTAATACCCCATACTGGATAAAGTATAAAATTTTTAAAATTGCAACATTTGGGGATTTTTTTTTAACTATTGTTTTTACATGTGGGAAAAACGAAAATCGCTGCGGAGTTGAAATCTTTAGAATTAAAAGAATATTTGTAATGATGAAATGTCTGTCTGAAAAATGAATGTTTTCTCAAGGTGAGAGGAAATGCTTGCAGTATGCAAGCACCAACTACTAGAATTCTAATACGTTCACGGGTTCTTTTTGCCGCACAAATACGCGTGATCAATTTAATATTCCGTTCGAATGTATTTATAGTATTTTATAACGCTAAATTATGAAATTTGGGAACAAAGAGCTACATATCCGCGATGACTTTAAAGCTGTTAAAGCCAATATAACTATTAAATACATGATTAAATGGAATATAGGCATCATGAGTTCTGTTTGGTTCATCTTGTAGCTTATACGAATAAATTACCGTTTAGGAAATCGTTGTAACCAAGCCAACAAATTGGGTTCAGTCCTAAGGAAAGTTTTTCAGATAAAGACTTCAGCCGCCAAGAATTTTCCATAAATTGGTACATTGGACTTCGTATTACTAACGATGAGCGTGTGATAAATTCAAAGCCATTTAAAAAGAAAAGATTAAAATATCAATGTCGACTAGCGCTTTCCAACTGGTGTTTACCCTACCCAATTAACCGGTTATTTTTAGGATTTTCTTACTATTCCTTGACCGGTTAATTGTGTCCGATTAACCAAATTTTTAGAATGGAGAAAAAATTCTTGCCATACACAGTTTAAAAAATTCCGAGTGAAAAGAATTTGTTGGAATAAATTGGCATTCTTAGATCTCTCCAGGCCTATGCCATTTCATAAATAAAACAAAAAAATAATTTAAAACGCCGGGTTTTGTGAACTGTTGGAATAGATTTTTAGGGAAAACGAAAAACTATTTTTAAGATCGTTTATTGGTTTTTGGTACATCACGTGACTGGTGGTTTAGTAGGAATAGTCGAAGTTAAGGCGGCAACTTTCCCTACGCGCACGGCGTTCTCCGCGTATCGACTTGTATCGCCGTCTTCAAAGGCCGCTGCCCATCTAAGGTTCCAGTCGATTTTCGGCTATCCGTTCGAGAACCTTTTCAACGCAATTGCAAGTATTCAGCCTACTTCTACAGCCAATGAGCGGGTCTTTTCTGTGCGCAGTAACTTTTCGACCAAAATTCGTGCAAAACACTTTATGCTCTGGTATTCCTGAAATATTATTTTTTTAGCCTACTTTCCAGAATGGAAATAGGCTTATAGTTTTGTCGTTGTGTCTGTCTGTCTGCCTTCCCCCCCCCCCTAGTAACCTTTGAACTAATAGACCGATTTTCATGAAATTTGGTGTAAATCTCTTGCTACATGTGTCGAGCTCCCATGGATAGTTTTTGTTGCGAAGATTGAAGTCCCGGGTTCGATTCCAGAAAATATCCTTCCCATTTGATTTACTTGAGAAATCTGAAATCCATCGTGCAGGATAATTTTCTCTTGCACATTACAATATCTGAGATTGTAATATCAGTGCGGGATTGTACTATTCTCTGAGGAAAGAAATGGAGATTCTAATTTTTATCGTAGAATTCTGCTTATCCATCGTATTTCTTAGAATTTCGTGTGAATACTGGCGTTTTTTCAGTTTTATTACTCATTACGAGAGTTTGCCATAGCACCAACTAATTTTGGGCTCAGATTCGGTATATTCTAATATGTACACGCGTTATTTTGCCGCACAAATACGCGTGATTAATTTAATATTCCGTTCGAATGTATTTATAGTATTTTATAACGCTAAATTATGAAATTTGGGAACACAAAAAGTTACATACCCGCGATGACTTTAAAGCTATTAAAGCAAATATAAGTATTAAATAAATGATTAAATGGAATATAGGCATCATGAGTTCTGTTTGGTTCATCTTGTAGCTTATACGAATAAATTACCGTTTAGGAAATCGTTGTAACCAAGCCAACAAATTGGGTTCAGTCCTAAAGAAAGTTTTTCAGATAAAGACTTCAGCCGCCAAGAATTTTCCATAAATTGGTACATTGGACTTCGTATTACTAACGATGAGCGTGTGATAAATTCAAAGCCATTTAAAAAGAAAAGATTAAAATATCAATGTCGACTAGCGCTTTCCAACTGGTGTTTACCCTACCCAATTAACCGGTTATTTTTAGGATTTTCTTACTATTCCTTGACCGGTTAATTGTGTCCGATTAACCAAATTTTTAGAATGGAGAAAAAATTCTTGCCATACACAGTTTAAAAAATTCCGAGTGAAAAGAATTTGTTGGAATAAATTGGCATTCTTAGATCTCTCCAGGCCTATGCCATTTCATAAATAAAACAAAAAAATAATTTAAAACGCCGGGTTTTGTGAACTGTTGGAATAGATTTTTAGGGAAAACGAAAAACTATTTTTAAGATCGTTTATTGGTTTTTGGTACATCACGTGACTGGTGGTTTAGTAGGAATAGTCGAAGTTAAGGCGGCAACTTTCCCTACGCGCACGGCGTTCTCCGCGTATCGACTTGTATCGCCGTCTCCAAAGGCCGCTGCCCATCTAAGGTTCCAGTCGATTTTCGGCTATCCGTTCGAGAACCTTTTCAACGCAATTGCAAGTATTCAGCCTACTTCTACAGCCAATGAGCGGGTCTTTTCTGTGCGCAGTAACTTTTCGACCAAAATTCGTGCAAAACACTTTATGCTCTGGTATTCCTGAAATATTATTTTTTTAGCCTACTTTCCAGAATGGAAATAGGCTTATAGTTTTGTCGTTGTGTCTGTCTGTCTGCCTTCCCCCCCCCCCCCTAGTAACCTTTGAACTAATAGACCGATTTTCATGAAATTTGGTGTAAATCTCTTGCTACATGTGTCGAGCTCCCATGGATAGTTTTTGTTGCGAAGATTGAAGTCCCGGGTTCGATTCCAGAAAATATCCTTCCCATTTGATTTACTTGAGAAATCTGAAATCCATCGTGCAGGATAATTTTCTCTTGCACATTACAATATCTGAGATTGTAATATCAGTGCGGGATTGTACTATTCTCTGAGGAAAGAAATGGAGATTCTAATTTTTATCGTAGAATTCTGCTTATCCATCGTATTTCTTAGAATTTCGTGTGAATACTGGCGTTTTTTCAGTTTTATTACTCATTACGAGAGTTTGCCATAGCACCAACTAATTTTGGGCTCAGATTCGGTATATTCTAATATGTACACGCGTTATTTTGCCGCACAAATACGCGTGATTAATTTAATATTCCGTTCGAATGTATTTATAGTATTTTATAACGCTAAATTATGAAATTTGGGAACACAAAAAGTTACATACCCGCGATGACTTTAAAGCTATTAAAGCAAATATAAGTATTAAATAAATGATTAAATGGAATATAGGCATCATGAGTTCTGTTTGGTTCATCTTGTAGCTTATACGAATAAATTACCGTTTAGGAAATCGTTGTAACCAAGCCAACAAATTGGGTTCAGTCCTAAAGAAAGTTTTTCAGATAAAGACTTCAGCCGCCAAGAATTTTCCATAAATTGGTACATTGGACTTCGTATTACTAACGATGAGCGTGTGATAAATTCAAAGCCATTTAAAAAGAAAAGATTAAAATATCAATGTCGACTAGCGCTTTCCAACTGGTGTTTACCCTACCCAATTAACCGGTTATTTTTAGGATTTTCTTACTATTCCTTGACCGGTTAATTGTGTCCGATTAACCAAATTTTTAGAATGGAGAAAAAATTCTTGCCATACACAGTTTAAAAAATTCCGAGTGAAAAGAATTTGTTGGAATAAATTGGCATTCTTAGATCTCTCCAGGCCTATGCCATTTCATAAATAAAACAAAAAAATAATTTAAAACGCCGGGTTTTGTGAACTGTTGGAATAGATTTTTAGGGAAAACGAAAAACTATTTTTAAGATCGTTTATTGGTTTTTGGTACATCACGTGACTGGTGGTTTAGTAGGAATAGTCGAAGTTAAGGCGGCAACTTTCCCTACGCGCACGGCGTTCTCCGCGTATCGACTTGTATCGCCGTCTCCAAAGGCCGCTGCCCATCTAAGGTTCCAGTCGATTTTCGGCTATCCGTTCGAGAACCTTTTCAACGCAATTGCAAGTATTCAGCCTACTTCTACAGCCAATGAGCGGGTCTTTTCTGTGCGCAGTAACTTTTCGACCAAAATTCGTGCAAAACACTTTATGCTCTGGTATTCCTGAAATATTATTTTTTTAGCCTACTTTCCAGAATGGAAATAGGCTTATAGTTTTGTCGTTGTGTCTGTCTGTCTGCCTTCCCCCCCCCCCTAGTAACCTTTGAACTAATAGACCGATTTTCATGAAATTTGGTGTAAATCTCTTGCTACATGTGTCGAGCTCCCATGGATAGTTTTTGTTGCGAAGATTGAAGTCCCGGGTTCGATTCCAGAAAATATCCTTCCCATTTGATTTACTTGAGAAATCTGAAATCCATCGTGCAGGATAATTTTCTCTTGCACATTACAATATCTGAGATTTGTAATATCAGTGCGGGATTGTACTATTCTCTGAGGAAAGAAATGGAGATTCTAATTTTTATCGTAGAATTCTGCTTATCCATCGTATTTCTTAGAATTTCGTGTGAATACTGGCGTTTTTTCAGTTTTATTACTCATTACGAGAGTTTGCCATAGCACCAACTAATTTTGGGCTCAGATTCGGTATATTCTAATATGTACACGCGTTATTTTGCCGCACAAATACGCGTGATTAATTTAATATTCCGTTCGAATGTATTTATAGTATTTTATAACGCTAAATTATGAAATTTGGGAACAAAGAGCTACATATCCGCGATGACTTTAAAGCTGTTAAAGCCAATATAACTATTAAATACATGATTAAATGGAATATAGGCATCATGAGTTCTGTTTGGTTCATCTTGTAGCTTATACGAATAAATTACCGTTTAGGAAATCGTTGTAACCAAGCCAACAAATTGGGTTCAGTCCTAAGGAAAGTTTTTCAGATAAAGACTTCAGCCGCCAAGAATTTTCCATAAATTGGTACATTGGACTTCGTATTACTAACGATGAGCGTGTGATAAATTCAAAGCCATTTAAAAAGAAAAGATTAAAATATCAATGTCGACTAGCGCTTTCCAACTGGTGTTTACCCTACCCAATTAACCGGTTATTTTTAGGATTTTCTTACTATTCCTTGACCGGTTAATTGTGTCCGATTAACCAAATTTTTAGAATGGAGAAAAAATTCTTGCCATACACAGTTTAAAAAATTCCGAGTGAAAAGAATTTGTTGGAATAAATTGGCATTCTTAGATCTCTCCAGGCCTATGCCATTTCATAAATAAAACAAAAAAATAATTTAAAACGCCGGGTTTTGTGAACTGTTGGAATAGATTTTTAGGGAAAACGAAAAACTATTTTTAAGATCGTTTATTGGTTTTTGGTACATCACGTGACTGGTGGTTTAGTAGGAATAGTCGAAGTTAAGGCGGCAACTTTCCCTACGCGCACGGCGTTCTCCGCGTATCGACTTGTATCGCCGTCTCCAAAGGCCGCTGCCCATCTAAGGTTCCAGTCGATTTTCGGCTATCCGTTCGAGAACCTTTTCAACGCAATTGCAAGTATTCAGCCTACTTCTACAGCCAATGAGCGGGTCTTTTCTGTGCGCAGTAACTTTTCGACCAAAATTCGTGCAAAACACTTTATGCTCTGGTATTCCTGAAATATTATTTTTTTAGCCTACTTTCCAGAATGGAAATAGGCTTATAGTTTTGTCGTTGTGTCTGTCTGTCTGCCTTCCCCCCCCCCCCTAGTAACCTTTGAACTAATAGACCGATTTTCATGAAATTTGGTGTAAATCTCTTGCTACATGTGTCGAGCTCCCATGGATAGTTTTTGTTGCGAAGATTGAAGTCCCGGGTTCGATTCCAGAAAATATCCTTCCCATTTGATTTACTTGAGAAATCTGAAATCCATCGTGCAGGATAATTTTCTCTTGCACATTACAATATCTGAGATTGTAATATCAGTGCGGGATTGTACTATTCTCTGAGGAAAGAAATGGAGATTCTAATTTTTATCGTAGAATTCTGCTTATCCATCGTATTTCTTAGAATTTCGTGTGAATACTGGCGTTTTTTCAGTTTTATTACTCATTACGAGAGTTTGCCATAGCACCAACTAATTTTGGGCTCAGATTCGGTATATTCTAATATGTACACGCGTTATTTTGCCGCACAAATACGCGTGATTAATTTAATATTCCGTTCGAATGTATTTATAGTATTTTATAACGCTAAATTATGAAATTTGGGAACACAAAAAGTTACATACCCGCGATGACTTTAAAGCTATTAAAGCAAATATAAGTATTAAATACATGATTAAATGGAATATAGGCATCATGAGTTCTGTTTGGTTCATCTTGTAGCTTATACGAATAAATTACCGTTTAGGAAATCGTTGTAACCAAGCCAACAAATTGGGTTCAGTCCTAAAGAAAGTTTTTCAGATAAAGACTTCAGCCGCCAAGAATTTTCCATAAATTGGTACATTGGACTTCGTATTACTAACGATGAGCGTGTGATAAATTCAAAGCCATTTAAAAAGAAAAGATTAAAATATCAATGTCGACTAGCGCTTTCCAACTGGTGTTTACCCTACCCAATTAACCGGTTATTTTTAGGATTTTCTTACTATTCCTTGACCGGTTAATTGTGTCCGATTAACCAAATTTTTAGAATGGAGAAAAAATTCTTGCCATACACAGTTTAAAAAATTCCGAGTGAAAAGAATTTGTTGGAATAAATTGGCATTCTTAGATCTCTCCAGGCCTATGCCATTTCATAAATAAAACAAAAAAATAATTTAAAACGCCGGGTTTTGTGAACTGTTGGAATAGATTTTTAGGGAAAACGAAAAACTATTTTTAAGATCGTTTATTGGTTTTTGGTACATCACGTGACTGGTGGTTTAGTAGGAATAGTCGAAGTTAAGGCGGCAACTTCCCCTACGCGCACGGCGTTCTCCGCGTATCGACTTGTATCGCCGTCTCCAAAGGCCGCTGCCCATCTAAGGTTCCAGTCGATTTTCGGCTATCCGTTCGAGAACCTTTTCAACGCAATTGCAAGTATTCAGCCTACTTCTACAGCCAATGAGCGGGTCTTTTCTGTGCGCAGTAACTTTTCGACCAAAATTCGTGCAAAACACTTTATGCTCTGGTATTCCTGAAATATTATTTTTTTAGCCTACTTTCCAGAATGGAAATAGGCTTATAGTTTTGTCGTTGTGTCTGTCTGTCTGCCTTCCCCCCCCCCCCTAGTAACCTTTGAACTAATAGACCGATTTTCATGAAATTTGGTGTAAATCTCTTGCTACATGTGTCGAGCTCCCATGGATAGTTTTTGTTGCGAAGATTGAAGTCCCGGGTTCGATTCCAGAAAATATCCTTCCCATTTGATTTACTTGAGAAATCTGAAATCCATCGTGCAGGATAATTTTCTCTTGCGCATTACAATATCTGAGATTGTAATATCAGTGCGGGATTGTACTATTCTCTGAGGAAAGAAATGGAGATTCTAATTTTTATCGTAGAATTCTGCTTATCCATCGTATTTCTTAGAATTTCGTGTGAATACTGGCGTTTTTTCAGTTTTATTACTCATTACGAGAGTTTGCCATAGCACCAACTAATTTTGGGCTCAGATTCGGTATATTCTAATATGTACACGCGTTATTTTGCCGCACAAATACGCGTGATTAATTTAATATTCCGTTCGAATGTATTTATAGTATTTTATAACGCTAAATTATGAAATTTGGGAACAAAGAGCTACATATCCGCGATGACTTTAAAGCTGTTAAAGCCAATATAACTATTAAATACATGATTAAATGGAATATAGGCATCATGAGTTCTGTTTGGTTCATCTTGTAGCTTATACGAATAAATTACCGTTTAGGAAATCGTTGTAACCAAGCCAACAAATTGGGTTCAGTCCTAAAGAAAGTTTTTCAGATAAAGACTTCAGCCGCCAAGAATTTTCCATAAATTGGTACATTGGACTTCGTATTACTAACGATGAGCGTGTGATAAATTCAAAGCCATTTAAAAAGAAAAGATTAAAATATCAATGTCGACTAGCGCTTTCCAACTGGTGTTTACCCTACCCAATTAACCGGTTATTTTTAGGATTTTCTTACTATTCCTTGACCGGTTAATTGTGTCCGATTAACCAAATTTTTAGAATGGAGAAAAAATTCTTGCCATACACAGTTTAAAAAATTCCGAGTGAAAAGAATTTGTTGGAATAAATTGGCATTCTTAGATCTCTCCAGGCCTATGCCATTTCATAAATAAAACAAAAAAATAATTTAAAACGCCGGGTTTTGTGAACTGTTGGAATAGATTTTTAGGGAAAACGAAAAACTATTTTTAAGATCGTTTATTGGTTTTTGGTACATCACGTGACTGGTGGTTTAGTAGGAATAGTCGAAGTTAAGGCGGCAACTTCCCCTACGCGCACGGCGTTCTCCGCGTATCGACTTGTATCGCCGTCTCCAAAGGCCGCTGCCCATCTAAGGTTCCAGTCGATTTTCGGCTATCCGTTCGAGAACCTTTTCAACGCAATTGCAAGTATTCAGCCTACTTCTACAGCCAATGAGCGGGTCTTTTCTGTGCGCAGTAACTTTTCGACCAAAATTCGTGCAAAACACTTTATGCTCTGGTATTCCTGAAATATTATTTTTTTAGCCTACTTTCCAGAATGGAAATAGGCTTATAGTTTTGTCGTTGTGTCTGTCTGTCTGCCTTCCCCCCCCCCTAGTAACCTTTGAACTAATAGACCGATTTTCATGAAATTTGGTGTAAATCTCTTGCTACATGTGTCGAGCTCCCATGGATAGTTTTTGTTGCGAAGATTGAAGTCCCGGGTTCGATTCCAGAAAATATCCTTCCCATTTGATTTACTTGAGAAATCTGAAATCCATCGTGCAGGATAATTTTCTCTTGCACATTACAATATCTGAGATTTGTAATATCAGTGCGGGATTGTACTATTCTCTGAGGAAAGAAATGGAGATTCTAATTTTTATCGTAGAATTCTGCTTATCCATCGTATTTCTTAGAATTTCGTGTGAATACTGGCGTTTTTTCAGTTTTATTACTCATTACGAGAGTTTGCCATAGCACCAACTAATTTTGGGCTCAGATTCGGTATATTCTAATATGTACACGCGTTATTTTGCCGCACAAATACGCGTGATTAATTTAATATTCCGTTCGAATGTATTTATAGTATTTTATAACGCTAAATTATGAAATTTGGGAACAAAGAGCTACATATCCGCGATGACTTTAAAGCTGTTAAAGCCAATATAACTATTAAATACATGATTAAATGGAATATAGGCATCATGAGTTCTGTTTGGTTCATCTTGTAGCTTATACGAATAAATTACCGTTTAGGAAATCGTTGTAACCAAGCCAACAAATTGGGTTCAGTCCTAAGGAAAGTTTTTCAGATAAAGACTTCAGCCGCCAAGAATTTTCCATAAATTGGTACATTGGACTTCGTATTACTAACGATGAGCGTGTGATAAATTCAAAGCCATTTAAAAAGAAAAGATTAAAATATCAATGTCGACTAGCGCTTTCCAACTGGTGTTTACCCTACCCAATTAACCGGTTATTTTTAGGATTTTCTTACTATTCCTTGACCGGTTAATTGTGTCCGATTAACCAAATTTTTAGAATGGAGAAAAAATTCTTGCCATACACAGTTTAAAAAATTCCGAGTGAAAAGAATTTGTTGGAATAAATTGGCATTCTTAGATCTCTCCAGGCCTATGCCATTTCATAAATAAAACAAAAAAATAATTTAAAACGCCGGGTTTTGTGAACTGTTGGAATAGATTTTTAGGGAAAACGAAAAACTATTTTTAAGATCGTTTATTGGTTTTTGGTACATCACGTGACTGGTGGTTTAGTAGGAATAGTCGAAGTTAAGGCGGCAACTTCCCCTACGCGCACGGCGTTCTCCGCGTATCGACTTGTATCGCCGTCTCCAAAGGCCGCTGCCCATCTAAGGTTCCAGTCGATTTTCGGCTATCCGTTCGAGAACCTTTTCAACGCAATTGCAAGTATTCAGCCTACTTCTACAGCCAATGAGCGGGTCTTTTCTGTGCGCAGTAACTTTTCGACCAAAATTCGTGCAAAACACTTTATGCTCTGGTATTCCTGAAATATTATTTTTTTAGCCTACTTTCCAGAATGGAAATAGGCTTATAGTTTTGTCGTTGTGTCTGTCTGTCTGCCTTCCCCCCCCCCCTAGTAACCTTTGAACTAATAGACCGATTTTCATGAAATTTGGTGTAAATCTCTTGCTACATGTGTCGAGCTCCCATGGATAGTTTTTGTTGCGAAGATTGAAGTCCCGGGTTCGATTCCAGAAAATATCCTTCCCATTTGATTTACTTGAGAAATCTGAAATCCATCGTGCAGGATAATTTTCTCTTGCGCATTACAATATCTGAGATTGTAATATCAGTGCGGGATTGTACTATTCTCTGAGGAAAGAAATGGAGATTCTAATTTTTATCGTAGAATTCTGCTTATCCATCGTATTTCTTAGAATTTCGTGTGAATACTGGCGTTTTTTCAGTTTTATTACTCATTACGAGAGTTTGCCATAGCACCAACTAATTTTGGGCTCAGATTCGGTATATTCTAATATGTACACGCGTTATTTTGCCGCACAAATACGCGTGATTAATTTAATATTCCGTTCGAATGTATTTATAGTATTTTATAACGCTAAATTATGAAATTTGGGAACAAAGAGCTACATATCCGCGATGACTTTAAAGCTGTTAAAGCCAATATAACTATTAAATACATGATTAAATGGAATATAGGCATCATGAGTTCTGTTTGGTTCATCTTGTAGCTTATACGAATAAATTACCGTTTAGGAAATCGTTGTAACCAAGCCAACAAATTGGGTTCAGTCCTAAGGAAAGTTTTTCAGATAAAGACTTCAGCCGCCAAGAATTTTCCATAAATTGGTACATTGGACTTCGTATTACTAACGATGAGCGTGTGATAAATTCAAAGCCATTTAAAAAGAAAAGATTAAAATATCAATGTCGACTAGCGCTTTCCAACTGGTGTTTACCCTACCCAATTAACCGGTTATTTTTAGGATTTTCTTACTATTCCTTGACCGGTTAATTGTGTCCGATTAACCAAATTTTTAGAATGGAGAAAAAATTCTTGCCATACACAGTTTAAAAAATTCCGAGTGAAAAGAATTTGTTGGAATAAATTGGCATTCTTAGATCTCTCCAGGCCTATGCCATTTCATAAATAAAACAAAAAAATAATTTAAAACGCCGGGTTTTGTGAACTGTTGGAATAGATTTTTAGGGAAAACGAAAAACTATTTTTAAGATCGTTTATTGGTTTTTGGTACATCACGTGACTGGTGGTTTAGTAGGAATAGTCGAAGTTAAGGCGGCAACTTCCCCTACGCGCACGGCGTTCTCCGCGTATCGACTTGTATCGCCGTCTCCAAAGGCCGCTGCCCATCTAAGGTTCCAGTCGATTTTCGGCTATCCGTTCGAGAACCTTTTCAACGCAATTGCAAGTATTCAGCCTACTTCTACAGCCAATGAGCGGGTCTTTTCTGTGCGCAGTAACTTTTCGACCAAAATTCGTGCAAAACACTTTATGCTCTGGTATTCCTGAAATATTATTTTTTTAGCCTACTTTCCAGAATGGAAATAGGCTTATAGTTTTGTCGTTGTGTCTGTCTGTCTGCCTTCCCCCCCCCCCCCTAGTAACCTTTGAACTAATAGACCGATTTTCATGAAATTTGGTGTAAATCTCTTGCTACATGTGTCGAGCTCCCATGGATAGTTTTTGTTGCGAAGATTGAAGTCCCGGGTTCGATTCCAGAAAATATCCTTCCCATTTGATTTACTTGAGAAATCTGAAATCCATCGTGCAGGATAATTTTCTCTTGCACATTACAATATCTGAGATTTGTAATATCAGTGCGGGATTGTACTATTCTCTGAGGAAAGAAATGGAGATTCTAATTTTTATCGTAGAATTCTGCTTATCCATCGTATTTCTTAGAATTTCGTGTGAATACTGGCGTTTTTTCAGTTTTATTACTCATTACGAGAGTTTGCCATAGCACCAACTAATTTTGGGCTCAGATTCGGTATATTCTAATATGTACACGCGTTATTTTGCCGCACAAATACGCGTGATTAATTTAATATTCCGTTCGAATGTATTTATAGTATTTTATAACGCTAAATTATGAAATTTGGGAACACAAAAAGTTACATACCCGCGATGACTTTAAAGCTATTAAAGCAAATATAAGTATTAAATAAATGATTAAATGGAAAGTAGGCATCATAAGTTGTTTGGATTATATTTTTAAACATTAATTAATATTTTTTCTTGTATTCTTTTATGCTCTTGTACAAAGAACCTTTTGTACATTTGAAACATTGAATGTTGTTTATTTATAAAGCTTTATTTGCAAATCATATAAAATTACTTCTTTTGAGTATTCCGTTCAAATTTTTGTTATACCAAACATTGATTGAGCTTCAATTGCTTTAAGAAAATTATTTGCTGCAAAAACTATGCAGCATTTCTTTTATTCCTTTGAAATGATTTTAAATTAAAATGTCTTAGTATTTACTGGTTAATTACCGGTTAACCAGTTAGCTAATGATCATTTAACAAAAACCCGGTTAGCGAAAATTCCGGTTATTTGGAAGCCCTAATGACGACCAAAAGGCATATACCAATTGAATGAGTAAAGCTGGCGACCCTAATACTGTAAGTATTTAGTAACGTTGCCATCGCCACCTGTGATATATTTGCGTCCTCGGAAAAGGCTTACGGACCCCTGTGTAATATTTCTTTGAGTGGATGCAAATCCCCGACGAATTTATTGAGTGGGAATTCGGATTTAATAAAAACTCCGGAAGAGATGGAGATAAACGAAGAGAGAGAGAAAGAGGTGTGTGTGTGTGTATATATATATATATATATATATATATATATATATATATTATATATATATATAACAACTTACGGAAAAGGAAAGGTAAAATGAATATATGGATGTCAACAAGGTGTTGGGATGAGGAAACCGAGTGAGCACTCACCAATCAGACGACTTCAGGTTGGCGAGGCTCCGGGGATGTCGAAGCGACACACGTAAAATAACACAAAAACACAGAAACATCACAAACGTAAAGCTTTCGGAACTACTCCTTCTTCAGCTACAGAGAGAGAACTTTACGAAAGCTTTACGTTTGTGATGTTTCTGTGTTTTTGTGTTATTTTACGTGTGTCGCTTCGACATCCCCGGAGCCTCGCCAACCTGAAGTCGTCTGATTGGTGAGTGCTCACTGGGTTTCCTCATCCCAACACCTTGTTGACATCCATATATATATATATATATATATATATATATATATATATATATATATATATATATATATAATCATTATATATAGACGTTCCTTACAGAGGAGGATATAACATACTAGTAGAAGGTGCTTGCATTCTGCAAGAATATCATCTCACCTTGAAAAACATTCATTTTTCAGACAGATATTTCATCATTACAAATATTTTTTAATTCTAAAGATTTCACCTCCGCAGCTATTTTTGTTTTTCCCTTATGTAAAAATAATAGATAACTTTTCAATTTTAATCATTTTACACTTTCTCCAATATGGGGTACTAATGCTACACATTTGAGCCAGATTTTAAAGTTGTAGGACTTCTAGAAGTAAAATAATAATTTTATAATTGTTTAAATTCTAACATTTTTAACGGCCGCAGCAATATATTTATGGAGAGATTCAAATGTTTATTTGTGCAAATGCACTACTCTGTAAATAACTTGAAAATTTCAGCTTCCTAGCTCATCCCGTAGTACCTAAACTGTTACATATTGGTTTAAACTTTATGAATTTTTAACGGCTTCAAATATCAAAATTTATATAATCCCTATTTCGTTTTTTTTATAAATCCTATCTCTAAAAAAAAATTCAGCTCCATAGCACATTCGAAAATACATACACCTTGAAAATATGTTTAAACAAATTTCGAATTTTTAGCGGCCGCATTGTTAAACTTTTTCAAGATTTTCGTTTTTTCTAGTCGGTTTTGCACAAAATCCTACCTAAGAAAAAAATTTCGAATCTCCAGCTCATCTGGAAGTGCCTAAACATTAGTATTCTCCTATATGTTATATGTTTTATCCTCCTCCTCCTCCTCTGTAAGGAACGTCTATATACAATGGTATTAGTTCAACAATGCGGCCGCTAAAAATTCGCAATTGTTTAAACAAATTTTCAAGGTTTATGTATTTCCGAATCAGCTACGGAGCTGAATTTTTTTTAGAAGTAGGATTAGTAAAAAAACGAAATAGGGATTATAGAAATTTTGATATTTTAATTTATGTTACCGTTAAAAATTCTTAAAGTTTAAACTAATAGATAACTGTTTAGGTACTACAGGATGAGCTAGGAAACTAAAATTTTCAATGTATCCATGAAATTATTATTGCGGTCGTTAAAATTATTTAAATTTAAACAATTAGATAAATGTTATTTCACTTCTAAATGTGCTACAAATTTAAAATTTGGCAGAAATGTGTGGCATTATTAACCCAATGTGAATAATGTATAATATTCCTAAAATTGCACAAATTAGCGATTGTTTTACTACATTATTGTTCAATAAGAAAAAAACGAAATTCGGTCCCGAGGAGAAATCTTTTGAATTAAAGAAATATTTTCCATGAAAAATTTGTTTTTTCAAGGTGGGATGATAAGCTTGCAGAGTGCAAGCACCTTCTACTAGTATGTTATATCCTCCTCCTCTGTAAGGAACGTCTATATATAATGATAGATTTACTTCTTTAAAATAAAAAGGCAAATCGCGCTGAGATGTCCATGTTTCCATTTCCGACCGGTTAATATCAGGAGCCCTTTTCAGAAGCGCCTTTTCTTATCCTTTCGCCCCTCTTCCTTTTCATCTCTCTGCCCCCGGCCTCTCTGCTCCACCCCCGCCAATTTCCCGCTATCTTCCTCTCCCAGCGCTTCCCTCCACCCCCGCTTCCTCCCGCTCCCTCCACCCCCGTCGCGAAAAGAGGATTCATTCAACATCTGCGTGGTGCCTCAAGCCAGATGGGCAGTGTACCAGGGAAGTGTGGGGTGAGGAAAGAGAGCGGGGGTGGTGAGAGATAGAGCGGGGTCGGAAGGGAAGAATAAATTCCTTCCCGCCCACTCCACTCCACCCCACCCACCCCCTCCTCACTTTCTCTCACTTCCCCTCTCGCCCCTTTCTTACGACTTTTGTCATTCCTTCATCTCCTCCAGATGATGATATCTCAACTTTCTCTCCATTCACATGCATTGAAGGGTTCCTCTCCTCCTTATCTCTCTTTCTCTCTCTTTCTTTCCTTATCAGCCAACCCTTTCCTTCCCTCCCTTTTCCCCCTTCTCTCTTTCCTCTCGCTTCTCATCTCCCCTTTCTCTATCTTTTCCTTATGACGTAAAAGCCTTTTCACGCAGAGTCGACGTTTTTTTTACTCCTCGTCCTTCCGTTGTGATGAAGTTGTCGCGAGGGTGATCCAAGAATGTCGAGGGGAATTTTTCTTTTTTTCCTCGTTTTCTCTCTCTCTCTTTCTCTCGTTCTCGGAAGGAATTGTTAGTATATTAATTTTCGAGTTCCCTCGTCGACCGAATTATCTTTTCTAGTTCGGTTTAAGTTCGCTCGGTTATTGCCGGATTTCAAGTGGACGTTTCGGTTTAGAAGTGTTTTTTTAACTTGATAAAATGAAGGAAAAATGCCTAAAGAAGTGATGGGTGCTCTTAAGTGATACTGAGTTAATTTGATGAAAGAAAACGGCCGAGCTTATTTTTTTTAATTTATCTAAATTCGTTATTTTTTTATTGTAAATGAGTAATAGTAATTTATTTTTGAGTGCTTCGTCGCCTATGGTCATTTTTCACTATCATCAACTGGACATATGTACACACAGAAGGGAGGAGGGAACCCCGGTGCCGGCATTAGCCTACTCTTTACGAAAAGCGCCAAGGAGCAACTGCTTAACATCCCTTTCGAAGGACGAACGGTGAATTTGGCGGTCTCCTCAAACCGCACAAACAGGGGATCAGGCGACCTCGAAAAAAAACCTACTTCCGCAGGATTCGTGCCCGCTGCCCTTTTGAGCAGCAGGCGAGTAGCAGCCAGCGTCCTAACCACTACACCACCGGCACCCTTTATTATAAATGAATATCATTTTAATTTTTTAACAGTTTCACATGAATCGCGGCAAAAAGATGCAAAATTACGTTGATGACGGCAGAAATGGAACTAAAATATCTTATTAAATTTAAATAATTAGTAAAAAAATCTATTTTCGTACTTTTATAACTGATATATCGTTTTAGTAGCAGAGAAATTAATACGACATATGATCGCAACTATGGAGGAATTCATATTCCGCATAAAACGCAAAATTCATTTAAAGTAGGAATTATAAATGTAATTTTAAATTTTTACTTTCTTTTGTATAAAACTTTTGTGCCTGATATTGTTTTTGTAAAGAAAATCATATAATTGTGGTTGTATATCCGAATTACTCAATTAAAACGCATATGGGAAGGACAGCTGTACGTTTTAATGGTGAAAATATTGTAAGCATTCAATTGAATGCCGTGGAGTTATTGTTGAATCTAATCAATTGGGTTATACAATTAGATCGAACTATCAAAGTAAATTTTATGTTTTTATCAAGTTGAATTAAAAAGTAACTAGACATTCGAGCTTCGGGATGAATTTTTATAATAGACTTATCTGTTTGTTGGAGCTATTGCTAGTTACCCTGATGAATGATCTTAGCCTTAGTACATGAGAGAACATTTTTTCTTTGTCAATCTCACATCGCGAGAAATTTACCTCCAGAGCAATAACATGTAATATCTCAAGTCGCCATTTACTCCACAAAGCACAATGAACTAGATTGTAAATCTAATAAAATACATAATAGGCATTTTTTTCTGGCGATTTCCTTCACGAGTCTCCTGATTTTTTTCTCTTTTTTATATGCTCTTTCAAGGAAGCTTTGAAAAAATCCCTCAAAAATAGGAACCAAAACGGCATTCCTCTTTCGTATGTCAAAAGGACTGAATGTACTTTTTTTCGCACCACTTCTGACTTGACTCTTGAGAGCTACGCTCTTATGTTATCGAGCGCATTTTTTCCTTTCTCCTTTTGCTTAGGGATCTATAAAAGAGACTGCGCACTCTCTCCCGTATGTGCCCAACCCTCAGTATTTCACCTTTTTACCTCTCCAAAAATTTCCCTCTTTTACTCCCTTCTCTTCACCAAAATGCCCGAAATGCACCGTTGACCCAACCTTCCCTTCTCTAACCTCTTTACGAAGCGGCGACAGAACGGGGGCGGGAAAGAGAGGTGTGTAGTATATATATATATATATATATATATATATATATATGTGTGTGTGTGTGTGTGTGTGTGTGTGTGTGTGTGTGTGTGTGTGTGTTATATATATATATATATATATATATATATATTTCCGTGTTTCATTTTTTCTTTTTCCCGAACGTCTTTTTTCTCCTCTCCTGACACTCTACGTCCCAAAGTACTTCCAACCGTTCTCCCATCCGTCCGACCTTTAGCCCGTGTATTTTTTATCTTTCTCTTTCTCCCTCTCTCACAATCTCTCTCATTTGCCTTTGTCTGTGCATGCGTATCGTGTACCACACTTTTATCCCGAACTGTCAGTAATACAGTTTTCCTGTCCGCCCTTTAATCGATCTCTGCTTCAAATCTCGTTCTTTTATCTCTCTACATTCACTTTCGAAGGATGGTCGTTATTTCTTTCCGACTTCTTCATTTATCGACGCCGAATCTGTTTGAAAGCCTCCCTGCCGTCATGTTCGTTCTTCAAACATAATTTATGTATCGACTTATTTTCGTTTGCTTCTTATATACCCTTAGAGTTAGTCGCCATGGTGACATACATTACTTGCCCTTTTGTTGCGCCATATTTTTAACTGGCGGAATATTTGTCAACGCGTATAAAAGTCGCTTGTCTTGCATATCTCTCAATGTTCCTCGTTTTATTATCATTTCGGCGCTCGTATTATCTGTTTGTCCTCCTGTCTTCTTTCTCTTATCACTTTTGCGCATTTCTTTCTCTTTTACTCTTTACGTTTCGCCTTTTATTCCCTTATACTTATCTCTTCCACCATTTTCTCCTGAGCTATGCCGTTAAATTTTCTTTCTACTTTTTTCTTCCGTCAATTTCACTATATAAATTTCTTGGCTCCTTTCCTCCCCATCTCTTTCTCTCTCTTTCTTTCTCTTTTCGGACCCAGTATTTTTTCTTCCCCCCTCTTCCTTCTTTTCTCTCCCTCCCCTCTTCATTCTTCCCCATTCCTCCCACCCCTATCATCCCTCCCTCCATTATTTCCTTTCTCCATTTTTTCCTAACCTATTTTTCCAAACTATTTCCTATTTCCATTCTTCCCACGCTACCACTTCCCTCTATTTCCCTTCTCCCTCCCGTTTCCCATTTCGTGATTTACATAGTCCCTTTTTTATTCTCCCTTTCCTCCCTCGCCTTCTCTCTATTTACTCCTCCGCCCTTTACCCCTCCCACTACTCTCTCGGTTCGTCCGAACGACAGGCCCTAAGCGAGGACAGGAAGCGTTTTCCGCTTGTGAAGTCACAGTGTCGCCTGGCACCCAAGAATTTTATTTCTCCCCATCCCGCCATCTCCTCTTAGCTCCGTCCCTCTCTCTACCTCCCTCTCTCTCTCTCTTTCTTTGTCTTTCTCTCTCTCTCATTTTGTCTTCTTTCCTCTTTCTCTTCCTCCCTCTCTTTCCCTCCCGCTCTCTTTCTCCCTCCCTTCGACTCTCCACTCTCATCTTCCTATATTTCGTCCCCTCTCTCCCCACCCTCTCTCTCCCTCCCTTTTTCTTCCTCCCTTTCTCTCTCTCTTTCTCTCCCTCATTCTCGCTCTCTCCCTCCCTCTCTTTCCCTCTCTTTGTCTCTCCCACCCTCGTCTTACTATATTTATCCCTATCTCTCTCTCCCTCCATCTTTCACTCTCCTCTTTCTCTCCCTCCCTCTCGCTATCTCCCTCTCTTTCCCTTCCTTCGTCTCTCCCTCCTTCGTCATCCTATATTTCTCCCTGTCTCTCTCCCTCCATCTTTCTCTTTCTCCCTCTTTCTCTCCCTCCAAATCATGCCCTCCCTCTCTTTCTTTCCCTGCCTTTCTCTCTCCCCCTCTCTGTCCCTCTCTCTGCTCCTCCCTCCTTATCCTATATTTCTCCCCCCTATCTCTTTCACCTTCCCTCTCTCTCTCTCTCTCTCTCCTTACGCCCCCTTCACTTCCTTCTTCCTCTTTTATTCACACCATCCTCTCAAACTCCTTTCGACATTCGCGATTAAATAAATCCTGTATCTAGTTTCCCGCTCTTTCTTGTTCTCTCCATCTCTTTCCTCCCAAGCGTGCGTGTGCGTGTGTGTGTATGCGACTCTTCTGCTCTTCCTCCGTCCCTTAAGCTCCATTCAAGTCGGTCTCCTTCCTCATCTTCTCGCTTCCTGCGTTTTTGACCGACTCGTCATCTTCCTCTAGTCTCCTTCCTTTTATGTCTCCCTGAAAGGGCCCCTGTGCGTGCGTGTGTGTGCGTGCGTGCGTGCGTGATGGGAGTCGTTGTTATCATTTCATCATTCTCTCTCCTCTCTTTTTTATTCGTTAATTTTACCGCCGATTCATTTTTTGGACTAGCGCCAAACTCTGCGGATTTGTTTTACGGAGGGTTTCGAATAAAAATGTCTGTGCGATCTCAATTTGGGCAGACGTAAAAAAATTACTCAGTTATAGCGATGTTTTTCGACAGCAGGAGCGTTTGCTGTTGAGACATGGAGTTCGGAATTAGATGACCGTCACATTGACCTTGAAAGTTCCAATGGGTTTATTGGTTGTGGTTTTTTGCGTCATTTCTCAAAATATGGCATTGCGGAATGTACTAAGTGTGTGTAAGCTAACTTTATATAAATAAACCTACTGCGCATAAAAAAGAGTGATGTAGATTGAAAGGCTTTATGAGAACTGAGCTTAAAAGTCAAGACAACCATGGATTGACACGTATATGGGGAAGGAAGGAATCGCGTTGAATGTGTTCGAAAATAACCATTGGGCAATTAATTGGCAGTGGATGATGGTTTCCGTTGAAAAGGATGTGAAGAGAAAATATCAAGAAGTATTTATCACTCTGGGAAGACAGATACTTTATTAATGCGTTCTATGATGACCAGTGCACGCGGATGATCTTTGCTTAAGCATTTTATTCTTGTTAATCTATTTGTCTACACATAAATATTTAAATTTTCCTGATTTCTGTATTCACCCACATGTATTTACCTAATCAAGTCGCTGGGCAATGTTTAAAGTCGTATTTTAAATTTTAAAATTAAACTTCTGACTCACTTCAGTCGTAATTCATATTTGATGGTAGTTGTGTATGTTCTTGTCTGTCTCAGATACGCATTGTGGAATTTTGCATATTTCTTCATCTCCTCCTTATTAATCAGTAACACCAGTGACGTGCCGGACAACCACGCAACCCTCGCGCGAAGAGGGAGCCCGTGGCCAAAAGGGTCTCAAATTTTTTTGAGGGTCTTACATTTTTTCCGGGGCTTCAATTATGTTTTGGCGGGGGGCATACACACTTTACGGTACATCACTGAGTAGCACAAAATCAATTCAAACTCACTGATTTTTTCTGTTAAGACGTATTTACACAGGAGGTATCATGACTTTAGGTCAGGATTTCAACAACGTATTCCTGAAGCCATTCCTGATAAAAAATGTTATATGAACATCGGTCCGATTCTAGACGATTTGGGTAATATCGTTATTTGAAAGGTAGCTTGACGTAAACACAAATTGGAAATTGTTTATTGAAAAAAGATTTAACAGTTTAGTTTAACTGTAACAAATGTTCAATCGATCTAATATGGAGCGTGTAGCGCAAATTGTGTACGGACGCAAGGTGGACACTAGAGATATCGTATACTGCTTCAGCGAATTTTTTAATGCTGCAAGATGTGTTATTGACGCCGCCAGTCTTAGCAGGGTTATACGTTCCATACTAGAACGAGTTAGGTTGCGTATCCAAGCTGACGGGGGCCATTTTGAACATTTATTACAGTCAAACTAAACTGTACAATTTTTTTCCAATAAATAATTTCCCATTATTTTGTGTTTAAGTCAAGGTACCTGTCAAATATCGATATTTCCCAAATCGTCTACAATCGGACCGATGTTCATATGACACTTTTTATCAGGAATGGCCTCAGGAATACGTTGTTGAAATCCTGACTTGACTTGATACACCCTGTATAACGAAAATAGACTGCTAAATTCCGAGTGCTTTTGTATATATATACGTATATATCATTAAAGGTGAGAAATGATACCGTCATCAGAACGTCGAATTACATTTTCCTTGAAGGAATTCAAATTTTAAAACCTTTTCTTCCATATATATTTTTCGACTCGCCCTTTACAATTTCTGTATCAACAACTTCCGTTGCCTTTCTTTTCCCTTCGTCTCCCACAATTCTTATCTTTTCATTCTCTCTCTCTCTGTCATTTTCCGTTTCTCCTTCCGCCCTCTTCCTTTCTTTCCTGAATTCTCTCTTTCTCAGCTCGCTAGAATACATCTCATTTCCTCGTGACTAGCGAGAAGTACCAAGCACCCTTCCATCCGATGCCAATTCACCCTGCGTAAAAACAACCTTCCTCCATCTTTTATGCTCACTCAGAACCCGAAATTACGCGGCACATTATTACGCGGATTCGGATGTTTCCTGAAAATATATATTTCAGGTTTTCTAAAAAAGAGCGATTAAGCGGGTTGCGACAAAAAAAAACCCAACTTGTTCATGAATAATTTTGTATAAACAATATCATATAAATAATATTTTATTAACATTACGTTGGACGGTTTTATTTTAAAATTTTCATAGGAAAAATTCACTATTCACTTAGAATGATGATAGCTTGAAATAAATTTGAAATTAAAAGTCGAAGACTAGTTCTTGGAAACTCCGATTATGGGGACTTTTTTCATAATAGGCATCATAATTCGTAATATCTTCTTATTAGCAAAACATTTCTGTCACTGCTATTCTACAAGTGTCGCGAAATGTGATTTCACGTTTGCGCTAGATTGGCGCTTGAGAAACTTCGTGATTTTGTATTGTAAATGCTACTGAATAAAGCCGAAAAGAAATCTAATGCGACGATACTTTTGGCGAATTTGAATGCGGTGAAAAACTAGATGAAATAGAGATACCGGTTGATTATAATCAGGAAAAATTTTGCTTTGCAAAGAATCTGTGCTTTGTACGGAATGGAGGAAACCCCGAAAATTCCTAAATTTAATGGTCTTCCTTTGCAGGATTTCTGCTCCTCTTACTCAGCGGGTGCAGTTAATGAACTCGTAGCGAACTTTGCGGAAATGCTTAATAATGACGACAAGAAGGAAAAAAACTCAGCAAATCCGTGCGCAATCCAAATTCTATACATTGCAGAATATTCGGTGGGAGCATCTGTGCATGTCGTTTTTCCTAACGGCCTGGATTCGTTGAGTAAGTACTATTTCGCAAACGATGTAATTTTTTAGCATATTTCTTTTTCATTAGAGAGTCGACATCATTTAGATGCACTTCCAGTGTATCGTCTCCTAGTATTTCAAACCGAAACGTTTTCTCGAAGCTATTTCGTTATTTTTTTATTTCTATCCGACAAACCAAAACTTAAAAATCCGTTGTCTGCGACGTTTTGGAACATAAAACAACTCGTTTCGTCCTAATTTTGGATGTCTTTTTTATTTACTCGTGTCAACGAATTTATTATCTATTCTCGAAAGAGATCGATTCTCGAACGGAATCGATTCTCGAAAGGGATCGATTCTCGAACAGAATAGAATGTATTTCGATACACAAAAAGAAAGAGGCTTCGTTGCATCCTCCCGAAATAGTCACTTTTATTTCTTGCTTTACGAGGTTTGCGGAAGAATATTGAATGTTCCAGAAAATATTTTCTATCGACATCTATCGAAATTACTCCTCGGATCCGGAAGAAATAGGTCAGATGAAAATCACCTACGGTGACGCGATGCAACCATCCCGGAGACAGACAAATGAGATATTAAGGGAGACGAAAATAAAAAAACCTATCCATTTCTATTCCTGTCTTTCGCCCTTCCTTCTGACTCCAAAGTAAAAGAATTAGGATCGATCGCCGTCTGCCTTCGAATCGTTTCCTTTCTTTCCGCTTTATCTTCTGTTATTTTTTCTCTCTCTTCGGTGTTTCCATTTCGCCGACGTCACGTACGAAATTCACTGTTTACTTTTCCAACCACTAACGGATCGAGTCGGAGAAGACGTTCTTGTACGTTGAGCGTGTGTTGATGGAAAAAATTACTCTCTCTCGATTCTCTCCCCTTGATCGATTTTTTTTAGTGATTTGTGGTTATTAATGTACCTTGTACCAAAGGAAAGGGATATATTGGCGATTGTACTGCTAAAAATCTCTCGCACAGCCAAAATTCCGGCCTTGGTTGTTGGAGGGGTAGTGTATCTGGCCCTAAATTTTATGACCGTGGAATCGAATCCTGCCAAAGGGAAAGCCGTGTATGCTCTTATTTGTTATCATTTATATACTTACTGCAAAAGGTCGTTAAGTGCAGGTTGGAATAGTTAAAATGAATGAAAACATTTAAAATTAATAAAGTTGAATCGACATATGACAAAGCCGCTCCTGTTTCCAGCTTTTGCTGTAGTATGTCATGCAATAGGGGCAATTTTTCACAAAAGTACGTTAACTAACCGTCGATGGCACAAAATCCAAATGAACGCGTTCTTAGGATTCCATGTTTTGGTTGATTTTCAACAGAATCGATGCTGTTGAAGTCAAGGAACAATATCTTGTACTTCATTACTTCCGTGTCAGATCCACCGCTGCCGTTAATGACGCAAAAAACAGCAAGATCACATTTACATAGTTTCATTACGGAGTTCTCACTCCTGCCGCGAGATGTCGGCATCTTGTTCGACCTAATTTCCGCGAAACATGCACAATGATGTTCGAGATATTTCTGTCAGAAAAGCTCAGATCGGTGGATAATATCTTCCTGGTAACGTTGCTTTAGGGATGGACGATTTCGCGGAACCGATCTCTGAGGCGAAATTCCAGAAAAGTGGACGGCTGAGAGCGTTCCGCGAATTCCAGCTTCGAGAAGTGAAAACATCGATGTTTACTGCGCCGGACGATCGGGAACGGATCGTTTGTGTGTCGCTCACGATGTCGTCGCTTCGGTTTATGGATGATTTATGGGAAACTTCCGCTTCCGCTATCTTTCTGAGACTTGCTACTTGGCGCGTAAATCATTTCCACTCGGGCTTTTCTTCAACAAAACAGTATGTATCTTACTAAAAATGCAAGTTTCTCAACCTTCGTGGTGATATGCATATATCGTTTAGTTACTCTTTAATAATTTATAGCGGAATTAGTTTTGCAATCGATATATGCTTTCGTAGCATCACAGATAACATCGCCACATTTTTTTTTAAGGAACTAATCCCATAAGATGTTGGAGCTTTCTAAGTCTCCGGTATAAGAGAATGTAACCATTCTGACTTTCAATCACGAGATGTAGCAATAACTACGGAGGAAAGGGCGCTGAGATAGGAACGAGTGTCTTTCTTGATGTTCGGCCCTGTGTGGGAAACGATTGGACCGCTATAGGAAACTATAAAAACTCGGAAGGCTATAAAGTGCAGCGGATTTATCTTATGCGATACCACCAGTAAAAAAATTCGATTTTTTATGGCCGTTTGTGCTGTAAACGACCAAAAGGTTTCGAGAATGAGTTATCGAATTCGATCGCGTAATTGCCCGCTATTTACGCTAAATTTTATGTTCTGAAAATTAGAGACAGCAAACTATACGGATATAATTGTCATGCACGTGTAAAAAACGAATTTAAATAAAAAAATCTGTTTTTTATTTGAAACTGGTTAATACTTGTTAAATATTAATTGTCAATCATTGCCTTAGTCCGGCTACTTTATGTCATAACTTCAGGATCTTATTTATTAAGTGATTTTTTAGTAAAAAATGTCATATGAACATGGGTCCGATTCTCATTTGTTACAGAGCTACGGGCAATTGAAATTATCTCGTACTTTGGTTTGTACAACTTAATGGCTAAAAAATGCGTTTAAATAATTATTCGCATGCATTGTTAATTGTTGAAAAATGTATTATTTAAATAATCATTCGTTTACATTGATACTTAATCCATTGTTACAACAATTGTTCAAAATGGCCGCCTTCAGCTTGGATGAACAATCTGACCCGTTTGAGTATGGAACGTGAAACAGCACGAAGAACTGGAGCGTTATTAACGCGCCTCGCAGTATCGAAAATTCGCTGAATAAGTTCTTCCCTCGTGCTCACTTTGGTTTTATGCACAATGTTTTTCATTTGCTCCCACACATGGAAATCCAACGGAGTGAGATCCGGAGACCTCAGTGGCCAATCATGCGCACTGCCACGACCGATCCATCGGTTAGGGAACTTCTTGTTTAGATACAGCGTAGCGTTTCCGTCATGCTGGTAGTACATCTGAAGTCGTGTTTGCAGAGGAATGTCTTCTTAGAGACCCGGCATTTCATTTTCCAAAAAATCACCATAATAGCACCTGTCAGACGTGGCGGGAAGAAGTATGGTCCAACCAGCTGGTTCCCAATGACACCACACCACACGTTCGGAGAAAAACGGAGTTGGAAGTTGCTTTTAATTGTTCCGTGAGGATTTTTGCGAGCCCATAAACGGTAGTTTCTCGTGTTGTTTATGCCATCACGAGTAAACTGTGCCTCGTCCGTGAACAAGATGTAACGGTTCAGTCGGGGGTGTGCATTTAACCAACGGCAGAATTCCAACCGCCTAGCCATATCCCCATGGTATGAATAAAGTCTCTCATCGTGTAATGTTTGCCAGACTTTCATTCGCGGAACGTTAAGGCTTCGTGTACTAAGACGTTGACTTCGCTGAAGTATTTAAATAATGTTTTCCTCCTCATCCACATTAACTTGTACTGGACGTTCAGCTCTCAAAGACACACACGGAAATGAACCATTATCTCGTAAATGTCAGTGAACTTGAATAAAAGTACGTCGATCTAGTGTTCTTCTTTATGGAAATCGTCGTCGATATTCGTAAACGGCAGCAATGGAGTTTCCATCGCAAAATCCGTGCACGAAGTACATATCCGCCTACTCTTCATTTGAAAATGTAAACGGCATTATTGAAGTCAATGATACCACACGTGTCACAGCGCACTACACAGAACGCTAGCTTACGTTCTATTGACATGCTGCCTGCGAGCTTGAATATTACGTCCACGTCTGTTGTCCAAGCGTCATGCTTCTCATTGTTGTAACAATGCATTAAGTATAAATTTAAACGAATAATTATTTAAATAATACATTTTTCAACAATTAACAATGTATACGAATAATTATTTAAACAATTCATTTTTCAGTCATTAAGTTGTACAAATCAAAGTACGAGATAATTTCAATTGCCCGTAGCTCCGTAACAAATGAGAATCGGACCCATGTTCATATGACATTTTTACTCAAAATCACTTCAGGAATAAGATCCCGAAGTTATGACATAATTTCGCCGGACACCCTGTATAAAAAATTCTGCGTACTTTTAACATAGAAAATTGATGGAGTGGTGTTTTGTTAACCGCAGACGAACAGCTGCTATTTGGTATTGAAAGAAAAATCCACGTAACGTACGCATCATAGCGAAACCGATGTATTCGTGATATTTATCTTGGTAAATCGTTGGATATACGAAGCTTCCAAAATCCACACTATTGCTTAAAAGTTTTAAATCCGGAAATCTTTTTAAAATACGTCTTTGGCTCTGGTAATTATTTCACGGATAAAATTTAAGATAAAATAGAACATTGAGTCTTTTCGCACTTCCGCTGATTAAGAAGATAGTGTATCATTATATAAAATTGAAAAGGTATGCTAGAGCTTAAAGCGTAGTAGAACTCGGTCCTCATAGCACAAATGGTAATTCAAAAACGCAATCGCAAAATGTTGAATTTTAAGACAAACGGGGAGCATAGACGACATAAAATGTCAACTGTCATAAATTCTCTCTATGACGAAACTACAACATGATCTTTTGTAAAATATTGCGACAAAAACTTTTAATGAATACCTAAAGGAAGAACAAATGAGAAAATAGACTACATATATGTTTTCAAGTATTCGTACTGAAAGCAGTTGCTTTTTACTGCTTTTCATAAATCGTTTTGAACCGTTCAGCCCAATGCGAAATAATTATTTTCTCCGATATTTTTCTTTTCCGTCTTATCGGAAAATCTACGAAGTGCCGTCTCAACTTAGACACGGGCTATGGATTTTTTATAAGAGCTTAGCGACGTCGAATTAAAAAATATAAGTTTTATCCAGGGCGAGATGGCGAGGCATATGATGGATGGGAGCGTGACGTAGGCCGATTTAAAAAGCTGCGAGAAAATTCCTCGGATACGAGATAAAAAATATATACACGCGGAACGAAGTTTTGAGATGAGTTTTTAAAAATATTTTCCCTTTTTCGAGATTCCATTAAGGTAATGGATATCGAACGGAGGCGTCGAAATGTTTTTGTAAAGTTTTACGCCAGTTCGTTTAAAGAGAAAAAGACGGCTATATATATGCACACACAAAATAATAAAAAATACATGCGAAAACTTTGAACTAAGCCGGTAAAAAAGTGAAAAATAAAGAAGCATAATGAGCCAACGTCAACCGTCAGTAACCATGGGCTTCATTCTGAGTTTTAATATTAGTCTTAGTTGTAATCTCTTGAGGACGTATGTGTAAGCCCATCATATACGAAAGCATTGTCACTGATTCCGGCAAAGTGGGTCACTTCCCACTGAGACAGCGTAATTGCAAATTATATATATATATATATATATATATATATATATATATATATATATATATATATATATGCTTACGAAAAAGGAAAGGTAAATGGGATAAATGGATGACGGCAAGTTGATGGGATAAGGAAGCTCAGTGAGCACTCACCAATAAGATGACTTCAGGTTGGCGAGCTGCTGGGGGTGTCAAAGTGACACACGTAAAATGAACACAAAAATCACGGAAGCTTTTAGGGACTATCCTTCGTCAGCACAGGAGAGAGACATTTATACAGAGTCAGTCAAAATTATGTATAAACACTTGGATATGCTGTATCTCAGAAATTTTATTGAGTAAACATGAACAAAAAATGTTTCAAATGCATTAGATACATAGTAATGTGATACATTACATAAGTTATGCCCGAGGCTCAAAATGTTAGCCGCCAGCACGCATACATGAACGGCATCGTTTCTCAACAGCCCGACATACGGTGGTGTACATTTCAGTTGTAATTTTGCCTGCTTTCTGTTGTATAATCACCCACCAATCCTGCAATGTTTTTGGTTTATGAGTATACACTTCATCTTTCAGGTATCCCCATGCAAAATAATCTAGGGGAGTGAGGTCTGGAGACCTTGAAGGTATTGAAAAGCATTCCCTTATATCCACTTAAATTTATTCTTAATAAAAACTCATAATTCGCTTTTTCGTAATGTACGTATTTTAATTTTATTTTGTAAGCCGTGAAGAATCAGTATAATCGACGAAGCCGACATCAGGCTCGTAAAAATAAATACTCCGGCCCTTTGTAAAATAGGTTTTTAAACCATTAATCTAAATCAACAAATGATAAAAGATTAAATTCGAATGCAACTTCTATAGTAACTTAATAAATCTTGCGAAATAATTTTTTAAAGATCGTGTAGGCATAATTTTTTTAAAATACCATATTTTTTTGATAGTTCGGAATTTTCGAACTTTTATTTCAGCCCTAACCGAGTCGCGTTTTAAAATAAAACTCGACTCGAACAGTTCGCACATATATGATATATATATATTTTTTTAATCAATCTTCGTGTGTGTGTCTCCAACATCCCTCTATTGGTAAGTGTCCACTGGGCTTCCTTCCTGCAACACCTAATTTCCGTTGATATCCCTTTTAATATTTCCTCTTCCATTATCATTTATACGCTTTATAAATATGCGCAATGAGGAATGATGTTGGAAGTTTTTAAGAGATATATTCTTATTAAGTAATTGTAGGATTTAGATAGAAGAAACTATTTGTGAATTATACCCAAGTGTTTTGAGAGGAAATAAGTAATTGAGTTTACCCTATCAAATTGATGGTCAAGATAACCGCTGAAAGAGTAATGTTGGCCATTTTAGAATAGGATCGTTTTTTGTCTTTAGGGTTACGGGCAGTGTGTTTTTGAGGAAGTAGGAGATTGCTCGGTGGATTGGCCTATTGTGGAATCATCGTTGACCCTCTGACAACAGCGGTCGCAGTCAGCTCTGAAAATTCTAACGCCGGATATTGATTATTTGCGACCATTTCGTTAATCAGTCGCTGAAAACTTTATTCTACGTTTATCATGCAGCATGTACCAATGGCGGATACAAAGGGAGGGTAATTACTCCCCTTAAGGAAGGTGATCAATTTTCATTAAAATATTATCTCAGTGATTTAATATTATTTGCATTCTAGAAATATTTTTCAAATAATTAACCAATGCACCAATATACACTGCATATTTATTATAATTAGATGTTATTATTTTACATGAAGATGTATTAGCGAAAATATTTGTTTTCTTATTACCCCATAAACTATGCACCTAGGTCTGCCCCTGGCATGTAAATACATCAATAAACAAATGAGCTAAACGATTCTACGGCTTTTATTGCTTTTTCTGAAAATAAGATTGCTTTGTAATCGGCTTGTCTGTCCGTCGGTCTGCGCGGGCAATATTCTGCAAAAATTTACAATAATGTCTTTATTTATATTATGTATGAAACGTTGGTGTAATGGTTTAGCGCAGGGGTGCCCAAACATTTCTGCACGACGGTCACATAACCCACTGCTACACTCATCCTGGGCCAGGCAGCCCACCTCCGCCCTCTTTGCTGGTCACCACTCCAACTGTGAAATGGAATTAAGGAATAATTTAAGGAAACTAAGGAGTTAAGTCAGCGATTAGCCGATTTGTTTCAATCATATTTATCTATTGAGAGAACAGAAGAAGGGCCAAGGCAAAATATATCGTGTTTGTAATTTTCTATTTTTACTTTATTTTATGTTGCGTCCTCCATGGCGGGCCGGATGTGGCCCGCGAGCCGTATTATTGGGCGCCACTGGGTTAGCGCATCGGACATTAATACTCGAGAGAGCTTATTTTTAGCTATCGAATATTTTATTCATAAAATTTTTTTCGCTCTGTGGTAGGACCCAACGGATATTTATTTTCGATAGTTTTTGTGAAAATATGTGTAATTTTCTCCGCAATTTTTCCCTCGCTCGTTTCTAGATGTTTCCTATCCCATCTGCAGACATTCGGCTGAGGCAACGGAGACTGAGGGGGAGAGTGGGGGGGCATAATCATTTCGCGAGATCTCCTTGCGAAACGGATAGCCAATCCGACGCCATCCGCCGCCTCTCCGCAGGAAAGGCCGACAAAAGCACGAGTTATTGAAGGAAGGGGATGCGGGGGGCAAGAAAGGAGACTCCAGACGTTGTTCTTAAAGGAAGGAGTTAGCGTGTCTGGTGACGAGTCCTTCCTCCTTTCTCTCTCTCAAAAGTCGGCGGAGAGGGACATTGTGGATTATGTCCATGTGGGCGTTTTTATATGGGTGAACCAAGAGTAGTAGAAAGAGACCTTCCTGGTTGTGTGGGCACCAGGATATGCCCAATTGTCAGCCGGCCGATTTAGGGGTGGAAAGCAGGAAGGGGGTATGGGGTGGGGGAGGGAGGAGGGGGGGATGCGAGGGTGAGGGGGAGGGAAGGATGGGCGTAATTTGATGAGGAAGTGTGGCACACTGCGAGTGGGACAAAGAAAAGGGATGTGTTGTGTGTGTGTGTGTGTGTACGAAAGGGTAAGTGGACGGTTTGATAAGGGGCTAATGCTGTCGAGATATTTTATTCGACGGGCACATCGGAGTTGGTTCCATGACGACGGCGATTTGGTGGCGAGCGAGTCCTTGCTCTTAGTGTCAATAATAAGGGTGGTAATCGAACAAAGTGTTTCGAATAGCAAATCGGAATAACCTCCCGAACCAAAAAAATGCAGTCGCTCCTTCTTTTCAGACCGTATGAGACGGGATAATGGATGTTTTCATGAGCGCAGATATGATGCAATGTTCAGCACGCCTCTGGCGGGTTTCAGAGGAATATTGTAAATGTGAATACAGCGAAAATGATTTCCATCCGTCGTTTACGCTCGCCTTTTGTTTTTTTAATCACGCCCATATCTAAAGAGAAATTGCATTAATGAGCGTGCCTAAATGAAGTCACATAAATGATGAGACCGGGAATTATATATATATTTGTAGGAAAATTACAGAATTCATTAATTGGATGTATTTCGCAAAACTGCAACAAGCCTTCGGCTAAGTTCGTCCCACTGAAGTTAGTATTTCGCTATATTCATTTTCGGGATTTTACTAGTAAAAATTCGGAATTTTTGATAAGTCTTGACAACTCAGTCGTATTTGAGTCCTATATCTGCCAGATTGAGCTTTTATTCCATCCTGTGGATGTTTTTCTACTTTGAGATCAGTGTAATGCACGAGAAATAAGCTTACACACTAAAATTTAATTTTAAGAACGTGTTTGAATTGTCGGACACGCAGCCGCGACAATTTGGTTCATTACTACGCTGTTGTGCTGTCCAGCGTATATTTAAGCAAAAACCAATAAAAAAGGAGAATTTTCTCCGAAGGTTGAATATTTTTTTGGGAGTGGATATAATAAATATTACGTTTTGTCCATAAAGAAGTGATCGTTCCGTTAATAATTAAATCATATTAATCTCTTTTCAATTTTCCCCCCAGGTTTCGACGGAAATCAACTGGAAGAAGTCAAGTGACTGCCGCGACCAATGGCAAGCGCCACCTGCCAGCCTCGTGCTGCAACTCGATCTCCCGTTCGGGTATGTTCATAAAAATTTTGATTTAATTCGAAATAGAAGCATTTCTCGTGCTGCAGATTCGTATAAACATGTTGTGAATTTTTCCAAGGCGTAAAAACTGTGAGAAAGTTGAGTGAATTTGGTTGAAAATTTTATAGTTTTTAATGTTAGAGAAATGTGCCGACTATGATGATGAAGCTAACTGAAATTTTATGAATGAAGAAGGGAAGGTTTGTTTGGGGTGATGAATCAATAAGGAGTTATGAGGTAAAGAAAAATGCCATGTTTAGTTTATGAAGGAGGAGTAGAGTCTTGGGAACATCCGCCCTTCTTCGGCAATGCTCAGAAAAGATAGCGATATAACAGATATCGAAAGGTGTACTCCATATCGGTGTACACAGAGTTTCCAAATGCGTTCTTTGAGATCCAAAAATTTTAGTAAAACCCACAAATACCAAATTTCATCCAAATACGTCCAGCGGTAACCGAGTTGAAACAGGTACGTTGTAAACTACATGAAGGTCATCACGTAAAGTAGTCGTAATCATCTTCCGATTTTAACCAAAATTGGAATCGGTCGACAAATTTTACTAAAACTTCCCATTGCCAACATTCATCAAAATACGCCAAGCGGTTCCCGAGTTGAAACATGCGGACAGACAGACGGGCGGAAACAACCTACCCGATATGCTTTCACTTCGTGCAAAGAACGCATAAAAATAAAATTTTACAACGCTAAATTCGCATTCCATTCGTCTCGTGCACTACAAGCGATATGAAAGAAAAAAATGTGAATGTTCTGCTCAAAATGTGTATATTTTAGTCAAAAAGCAAACACGATTCAAAGAAATGGGATGATATAAGATTGGATATTGGATGGAAAACAAAATGAAAGAGCTTTTAACGTGAAAAAGTATGAAGATGGAAGAGCACATCCAGCAGAAAGTTGAAAGAGTTCACCTTTGACGATACAGAAAGATATTTCCAGAATCTTATGAAAGAGGTTATTAGCACGAATTTTCATTTTAGCCGAACAAGTAAAACAGATAAAAAATACGTTTTGGCTCTCTTCAAAGGAAATACTCGAGCACATTTTATGCGCATCTGATTTATTAGACCGTTTTATGTATAAAGGAGGTAACCTTGTAAATCGTTCGGATTTATGAGCAAGGTCGGCCATTCATTCCTGAATAATTCATTTTCGAATATTTTAGCTCAAATTTTAATTAGGTTCGTTTTCCGAGAATTCACTGATCAGTATAAATAGTCACGTGAACGTATGTCGGTGTAGTGTGAAAAACGTCTCGAATGAATCGAACTCTTACTCTTTTGAATGACAATTTGAGCCGACCAGAGTGACGATGTTACAACGTTGATAGGTGGCGGCCTTGGTCTTGAGGAAAGTGCAGCGCAAGTGTACCGTGATGCACAATGTGCCTTTCTTCCCTCTTCGTTTCATTTATTCTTTCTCTCCTCCCTCCCTCACCCCTCCCTCCCTCACCCCTCCCTCCCTCACCCCTCCCTCCCTCGCCCTACCTTCCTCACCCCTCCCTCCCTCTCTCCTCCCTCCCTCACCCCTCCCTCCCTCACCCCTCCCTCCCTCACCCCTCCCTCCCTCACCCCTCCCTCCCTCTGTCATCCCTCCCTCTCTCCTCCCTCCCTCTCTCCTCCCTCCCTCTCTCCTCCCTCCCTCTCTCCTCCCTCTCTCTCCCCTCCCTCCCCTCCCTCCCTCTTTCCTCTCTCCCTCTCTTATCCCCCCCTCTCTCCTCCCCCCCTCTCTCCTCCCTCCCTCTCTCACCACTCTCTCTCTCATCTCTCTCTTCTCTCTCTCTTTCCTCTCTCTCTTCTCCCTCTCTCTCTTCTCCCTCTCTCTCTTCTCCCTCTCTCTCTCTCTCTCTCTCCTCTCTCCTCCCTCCCTCTCTCTCCATTCTCTCTCTCTCTCCTTTCTCTCCTCTCCCTCTCTCTCCTGTCCCACTCTCCCCTCTCCCTATCTCTCTCCTCTCTCCTCTCCCTCTCCCCTTTCTCTCGCTCCTCTCCCTCCTCTCTCTTCCCCTCCTCCTCTCCATTTTTCTTTTCCCTCTCCTCTCCCTCATTCTCCTCCCCTCCTCTCTCTCTTCCCCTCCCCCTCTCTCTTCCCCTCCCTCTCCCTCTCACTCTACATCTCTCTCTCCTCTCCCCCTCTCCCTCTCTCCTCTTTCTCTCTCTCTCCTTCCCTCCCCCTCTTCCATTTTTCTTTCCCCTCTCCTCTCCCACCCTCTCCTCTCCCACCCTCTCCTCTCCCACTCTCTCCTCTCTCACCCTCTCCCACCCTCTTCTCTCCCACCCCTCCCCTCCCCTCCTCTCTCTCCTCTCCCTCTCTCTCTTCTCCCTCTCTTCCTCTCTCTCCTCTCCCCCTCTCTCTCCTCTCCCCCTCTCTCTCCTCTCCCCCCTCTCTCTCCTCTCCCTCTCTCTCCTCTCCCTCTCTCTCCCTCTCTCTCCTCTCCCTCTCTCTCCTCTCCCTCTCTCTCCCTCTCTCTCCTCTCCCTCTCTCTCCCTCACACTCCTCTTTCTCCTCTCCCTCTCTTCCTCTCTCTCCTCTCCCCCTCTCTTCCTCTCTCTCCTCTCCCCCTCTCTCTCCTCTCCCCCTCTCTCTCTCTCCTCCCCCTCTCTCTCCTCTCCCTCTCTCCCCTCCCTTCCTCTCTCTCTCTTCCCCTTCCTCTCTCTCCCTCTCACTCTACATCTCTCTCAAGTAAGAAGAGCATCTAGTATTTGTTGTCATACTCTTCATCGAACTTTTCTCATCCCGTCAACACGTCATCAGCCCTCACTTTGCGATTCTCGTTACGCAAAATGGGAAGCTTGAGACGCGTATCGATTTGACGAACGGTGTTCTCGACGACTCCCTTCGCTCAAAAAGGGATGCCGTTCGAGAGTGGAAGTTTCTCGTTCGATGCTTCCATTTCTCTATCGACTCGATTCCCTGCGAGCCGATGCGTTTTTTTTACAGAATCGGATACATTTTTAATTAAAATAATACGAAAAACATCCCATCGATGATGGAGATATCTTTATGCTTTGTATCTTTCCGCTGTATTTTCTTCATTTTAAACGAGCCAGGGATATTTAAGTTGCCTGTAGCAATAGATGTGAAAATAGGAAGGGTTAATTTTTAATGTACGCAAATTATAGAACTATTCCTACCATTACCGTGATCGGCTGAGCTTTTAATGGGAATTCAATATGAATTTTTATGGAATCCTTCGATGCTTTTTTGGTCGCTATTGTGAATGTTTTTGATCTGTTAATCAGGAAATATGTTAAATTCTTACTGAATGGAAGATGCTAATTTTATGATAGTTATCGTTATAGATTTCAGTGTAATAAAAAACAAAACTAGTGCGTTGGATGGTATTCTTTAGGATAGGCTAATGCATTAAACGAAATGTCATTGTAGTTACAATATCTGCATGAATGGAGTTACTATCAAAAACCTCATTAAAATGTGCGTGACTGCTTTTATAACTACCACTAATCAGTAGTAATGGAAAGGAGTTTTAAAAAAATAAGCCATTCTTTCAGTTTACGTTGCGCTATATTTTTTCTTTATTTGATAGACAAAATTTAAAAAAACCGCCGTCTTAATGAAGCTTGAGTTCGTGTTCATCATTATCGTGAACACCACCTTTATATTTAACTTTCCGACTGCACCCTTGAAAAACGTCATTTTTTGGGATTGTGCTGGTAATTCTCATTTGTGAAAGGAACCGAATAAAGGGAAACTCATGCGCCCGTGGTGACACCATTCTACTAGTATACTACTAACCGAGTCGCTCCTCTTTAACGAGTCACCGAGATGAGAAAAAGGTAATTAATGCAGACGCGAAGACGCGAAAAACCGTGCTCGCAAACAGTGATTACGGGGAGCCGATGAATTATTAAAATTCTTTTTTCCAACACTTTTCCAAGGAGATCATTGATGTCTGCCGTGTAGACCGCAAAGGAAATGTCGGATGCGATGGTGAGAGATGGAGGAGAGAGGGAGAAAAGGGGAGGGGGGATATAGATTAGAGAGAGAGGAGGGGGAGATGGGTTAGAGAGAGGGGAGATGGGTTAGGGAGAGGGGAGATGGTGTAGAGGGAGGGGAGGGGGGAGACGGGGTATAGAGAGGGGAGGGAGAGCGAGAGGAAGCAGTGTTAATTAACCACTTCTCTGCGCAGCCGCCTCTCCCTTCCTTTTTTTCATGTGCTCCCATCCCTTCTACGAAGGCCTTTTCTTCTTAAGATAAAAAAGGTTGTTTAGATGCGTTTTCATAAGACGTGCCGAGAGAATGATCGTCACGACCGATCAATCCGGTCAACTGCTCGATAATGTATTAGGAGACGTCTAAAGAGAATGGTCGGATGGTGCTCGCATGCGCAGCTGTAACGCTCGCTCTACAGAATGGCTGAACTTTGATTTCGATGAAGAAACGAGTTGAAATTTAACGATTTCACGTAAGTACAATCATACATGTGTGCGCGTATAATTACACGTTTACATGTATGCATAAATTTATGCCTATGCGATACGCATAAAGCCATGCTATTTTTGTAATACGCCGTTAGAGAAAAACTGTATTAAATGTGTTGAATTAGATTTGCGACCCTATTCATTCAGTGGATTGAATTTTAGCGTCATCTATTGTACACTTTTCACATTCTGTTAAATTCCCTGTCAAGAAATTGATTTCCCGGGCTATTATCGACTTACTCATTTACGTGACAGTTCCATTCTGCATTTTTCTCTGTTGCACCGGCAATGTATTAACATACGTTTTTAATTGTACACAATCTTTTGTTCACAAAGGAAATAAAATGCCCAACTATGGATTAAATATAAATATATGAATCGACGCAAATACTTCTGGTATAGCATTTCAAGTCACATGGTTTTAGATCTTTGGAAAATTTATTGAAATTTAGTTTAAGTGTGTTCTCGCTCACAGATCGATTACTATATCGTATCTCTTTACTGCCTCAGTATGAAAAAACAAACAAAATAAACGACGCTGCGATTTTAAACCGCCAAAAGATGTTTCTGTTCGTTCGAAGGCTTTCCTGGTGTTGTTGACTTGAAGGCTTCATATTTCCGGGTGGTCACCACCTTGGTCAATTGGAGAATTGACAACAGTTTCTCCGACCTTCCTGTCGACAGGAAGGTTCTCCAATTGACCAACGTGGTGACCACCCGGAAATATGAAGCCTTCATGTTTCTATACTTTTAACGTTTGAGACCAGATGCTGGATCAAAGGAGTGAAAAATTCAAATATACATCGTATATTCTTCTTGTGGTTGAGGTCCAACATGGCGGCTAAAAAAATTCTCTCTAAAGTCGCTATTCATAGAGGATTTGGAACCGACGTTCCAAACATCCTTGAAATCAGAACGCGAGACGATTTTATAAACACTGGTAGCCCAAATTTGGAGACCTCCGGTCTTTTTCAGAAGCTGGGTGTCGATGGATGGACAGGTTCAAAGTCCCTCCACATCGCCGCCTCGACTTTGGTTCGCAGGAACGATTTCAGTTGTTTCTGTAATTTTTTTCCCGACCGACCGCGTTATAGCGCCCTCAATCCTTTCTGCAAGCGGAGCTTGAATGAATCATCGGTGAATCACTGCCCTCCGCACCATCCCCTAAATCGTAAGGGGATGAGGTCAGGAGGGAGAAATGAGAGGGAGGGATATAAAGGGGGCGGGGCTGCAAGAACCGGGTTCGGAAGATGAAAGGACCGGGAGAAGAAGTAGAAAATGCGACCTTTGCAGACGTTTGGAGTGGCAAGGTCGAGAAGATTTCATTTCGCTCCTTCTTCTCCCCCTTGCGGTGGATTTCGGAATTGCTCTGGCGCTCGGCCCGGGGACGGCGTCTCTTCGTTCCCCGCCGAGGTGAATAAACCCCAACGGCGGTAGGAACGGAGAAGGAAGAAAATCATGCGGCTAATTAGGATTTATTCGCTCATACACTGGAGGATACCCGGGAGAAAACGAAGATATTGCTTTTAAGGGGCTTTTATTGCAGATAAATTCCGGACGTGATGAAATTAAAAAGGTGTATCGAGAGTGTTTTTTTGTTGCGGACGTCGGCAAATTCATTCCGTCTTGGCGCAAGAAATTGAGACGCCTGCGCCGGGATAACGGACGGTCTACTCGAGAAGATTCGCAATTCCTTTGGTTTTTCTTACCGTTTTAAATAAGAAAAATGTTGCTCATACGATCACGCTATACGCGTGCGTTTTCTTTGGTATCCTGAGCGTTTGGAGGTTAAGCACTAATGCAAAAACCACCGACTTTTTACCGTTCGCTTGAGATAAATTGGCCTTTTATCATCTCTTTAAGTGGTTCACGCTAGTGAAATTTTCTAGTTTATAATTTTTTGCTACAAGTTACCCACAGTTACGTAATAAAATGGATTGTTCTTGCAGATGTTTTTTCTGTAAGATTCTAGGAAGAAGTGAATATGCGCAAACGATGTCTTAAATAAACATTTTGACAAAATATTCTTCGGAATGAATAATTATACTGAAATTTTTAATTATTATTTTGATTTATGTCGTTAAGAAAATCCATAAAAATAGCCTCAACTATTAATATGAATTTCTCGTTTTATCCCAAGCATCGATGCGATCGCCTTGGTGTAGGTTATTAGTCCTTCGGCTTGTTTAAAAAAAAAAATTTTCGCGTTTTTCGTATTGTAAATGAGACTTTTTCGAGTATGCTCCAGCGATTCCATTAACCTCGCCGCGCTGTATTCGAGTTTCCTCGTTCCATATACCGTTCTCTAGGGTCGCCATTGGGAGCACTATTTCCTCGTAGAGAATCATTTGAACCACGCGATATCAGGATTGGACAAATTAAGTGATGGTGTCACAGGAAATGGGCCGACGAAGGAATGCCTCGGGGAAACGCCCGGAAATAAATTTCTCGTGAGGGTGCGGTGAAAGATATAGAAGACAAGGAGGCCGGACAGAAAAAAAGAAAAATAGAAGGCAGATGGATAGAAGGTTGCGAGGGAAAAGGAATTACTTGGGAGGTGAGATGCAATCTCCGTTTAAAAAATGCCAATTTAAGAGGGAAAGATTTTTTTCATCCGAGGCGGATGACACGTCGTTAAGTTTGTTCCTAAAAAATACTCAGTGCTACGAAAAAGTTCTGTTACAAAAGGGAGCCGTGCTTGTGCTTGTTTATGGAGACCTCCATCGTAAAAAGAATGAAACTTTTTATTTATGGACGAATAACTGCCCAAGTCTGGGCTATGAAGAGATTTCAGTACGGGAGTAGAAAAAGAAAAATTTTACGTTTAAATATGAAAGTTCTGTGTGATATTATGTTCCATTCGTTTACGTGCTTTGCATCAATATATTTTACGCAAATTGCAGCTGCAGCACTTCAGTAATTCTGTTTAGTCACAGACATACGTCAGCTGACATTTTCTATTCTAGATATTTATAAAATCATCGAATTCCTACGCAGAAAATATACTAGAGGCATTTTTTTACCAATGAAGTTTATCTTTGTCAAAGTTATTATTGGGAATTCTATTTGTATTTACACATCGTGTCATTATCGGTTAAAACTTTTTGCTTTGATTTACTTGAAACAATGAAAAGAGGTTTTCCTTCACTTTAGAGTTCTTTTGTCATGTTATTGTATAAAATATTGAAACTCCTTCAATACGACGAAACGTTCACGTTGAATGATCCACCGGATTTAAGATGGGAAAAAATTATTAAGAACACATAAAACCTTAATAGGGAAAGTCAAAACCAACGGCATTGCTCTTTTTGTGGCGCTTAAGTTTTACTACGCAATACATTTATATCAACGTCGCATCTATTTTTACGGGCCAGGAACTTTTATTTACCGTTATAGAATAAACAAATAGTAGTTTCAAAAGGACTATTGTAAAATTTCTACTGTGTCGGTAGTTTGCACCCTATATTGTCACTTTTGTTATCGTTTCATCTTTTAGAGGATGGAGGATGACCGTAAACTCGATTTCACGCCGGAAACAAAAAAAAAAAGAATCGCGGAAATATGGACGCATGAAACTTTCCCGCACATTTTCCCCGTTCTATATGGTAGAGGGAGGAAGTGTGTGGAGTGGAAAGGAGGGAGAGAACTGGAGAGAGAGAGAGGGAGAGGGGAGGGAGAGGGCAAGAAGTCCAGCCTGATCCCATGTTGAGGCGACGCGGACTTACCTTACCTCTCGCCGTTTCCCTCGCCTTGTCTGGTTAGAGTATGAATTCCACACGGAACACGACCGAACCCCGTCCCGTCGCGTAACCGACCGTCCCTCTCTCTCTCCTCATCCGATCCGCCTCCTACCTTCTCTCCCACTTTCCTTCCCTCCTGACTCACCTGCCAGCCATCTCGGGAAAGAGGGGCAGGTTAAGTGAACAAGGGAAAAACTTTCCCACCATTTCCCTCCCATTTTTCTTTTCACTCTCTCTATATCTTTCTCACTCTTCCTCTCTCTACCTCTCCTTTCCGTCCCTCACATTCTCTCTATCCTTAACTCTTTTTCCTCTCTCACCTTCTGTCTCCTCTCTCTGTCCCTCTCTCTCCCTCCATTTCTCTTCCTATCTCCCTTCTCTCCCACGCTATTATTCCCTACCTATCTCTCTCTCTCTCTCTTTCTTGCTCTCTCCCATCATCCCTCCTCTGAGTTCACTGCGGACGGATCATGTGACTACTCCCCGTGTCCGACCTCTTCTCCACCCGTTCATCCTCCTCCCCTCCTTTCTCCCTTTCTCTCTCTCTCCCTCTCTCTCCCTCCCTCTCTCTCTCCCTCACTCTCTATCCCTCTCTTTCTCACCCTCTCTCTCCCTCTCTGTCCCTCGCTCTCCCTCTCTCTTTCTCTCCTTACCTTTATATCTCCCATATTCACAATGGACCCAAAGTTTCGTGCCTTCACGAAAATTTCGGTCAGTCTTCACCTCCCACATACTGTCTTGTTCTCTCTTGCTTATCCAAGAACCCCTCTTCTTTTCTGGAGACAAAAGAAGAGCGCTGAGTCTTGCACTTTTTTGGGATTTTTAAAGCGGAGGTAATTGGAGAATTTGTCTCTGCAGAGTGAATGAGGTGGGAAAATCCTGCGCCAACAAAACGGCCGAGTAAACCATACCCTGCGTATTTCTACTAAAACTGTTGCAGTTACGTGAATCAATTATCGTTAATAATCCACGGTTTTAAGTTACCGTTGGTGATGGTACTTTATGTTTGAAAGGGACATTCCGCTAACCAACTTACGGCTATGAGGGTATGTAAGTGAAGGCGAAGATTTTAATAATCCTTTTCAGAATTCAAAATGGGAAGTGTGGTGAAAAGTGAAATTAATCTTAGTGTCAACGTACCGACGACTGTTGAACGGATTGAGGAGGATCGTCATATCCCGAATAAATTTTGTATACCATCATTTTATTAACAGTAATGGCCTCTACAATATTGAGATTTGAGGTAAAATTCTTAATCATTTTAACCATTTATCTCTTCAAATAAGTACTTGGTGGTAGAGATGTGATTATTACTTATTAAAAATGTTTTCTATAAATTCGAAAGTTCCCATGTCAATTATGTGATACGGTTACCGTTAAGTAAAGTATCTGTAACGCGTCACTACAGGTAGTAATAAGTACAAATTTATAATATATATATATATATATGTCTGTGTGTGTGTTTCTGTCACGCAAACAATAATTCAATATAAAAGTAAACAGGAAAAAATATTAACAAATTAACCGATTATGATTCTTTTTGCTTGAAGTTGTTTTTTTTAAATTGGTAATCGCTGCTTGTGTCCACCTATCACTAGGTTAGGCGAGAACCGTTTGAAACTCACTGCTATATTGTTCAAGTGGACCAGAATTTTTCTCTTTTTTCTAGTAGATTTTTAATTAAACTATCGCTCACATTTTTACCATTCGAGTCTCATCGTCTCCTTGAATAATCATCTTGTTCACGTCTTCCTTCTCGGGATGGAATCTTAGCAGCGAAAGCGTAGCGTGTTAAACGGCTGACCAGGCGCGCGTGTGTTCGAGTTCCTTGCAATACGCTTATCTCGACAATTCTCTTCTGAATTAACCCTCTCTCTCTCTCTCTCTCTGACCATTTCACCACTCCAACGCTTCCTTTGATACGAGTCGGAGCGGACCTTTCACACTTGTCCAGATAGGGATAGGTTAAGGCGGGAGGAGGTGGTGTCTGTGGTTTACCAGGCCCTGCAGTCTCTCTCTTTCCTCCTTACCCTCCGCTCCACTCACACATTCGGGCTACCATCCGGATTATCGGCCGTCCGACGCTCGCATTTCCTAACCCCTTCACCTGGGGAAAACCGATCTAACGAGAAAAATGAAAAAATAGGACGCCCTCTTTTTTTTCTCTCTCTCTCTCTCTATAGGGTCGTGTTCATGCGCTTTGTTTGTTCGCGGAAACAATTGAAGGCCGAGCTCCGACGTCTCCCACGGGTTCGTACGTCACTAAGCTGCCCAGGAGTCTTGCGTGCCGGAGTGGTCTGTTTCTCTCTCTCTCTCTCTCTCTCTCTGACAATGAGGTGCGGGAGGATGGGATAAAGAGAGAGAGAGGGAGTGGTGGAGAAGGAGGATGGAAAGAAGATGGAAGCGAAGAACAATGCCTGCGACCAGATCAGCGGGCGGAAGGGAGAGGGTTAACCAAGAGGAGGAGGAGGTTAGGGTGGGTGGCCTCCGAGAGAGAAGAGGGTGAAGAGGAGTGGAGGAGAGGGCGTGACGTATGAAGATTCTCAGAGCGGGATGGAAAGAGAGGGAGAGGGATGGAGAGGGAATGAGAGGGAGAGGGATGGAGAGGGAATGAGAGGGAGCAGGCGATGGAGAAGCGCAGGGTTGCCAATGCCTGAGAGTTTGGGATCGGGATGCCGCGAGGAGGGGACGTCCCGAGGCCGCCCGTCGGAAGTTCGACGGCGGTGGTCGTTTTTTTATTGTTGCTGCGTTGCTGTTGTTACCTCTTGAAGTGCTTGTTGGCGGCGGGTCGCGCCTTCATCGCGCGGACTCGAGTGTCGTTTTCGCGGGCGATGGGACGTTGTAGCGCGGTCACCGGTACGTCACCCTTTCTTTCCCCTCCCCCACCCGAAGAGCGGGGAGGATCTGTGTCGGCGTCGTTTATGGTCGCGGCGCGCGGAAATGTCCGCGCCTCGCGCTGCCGGAACCTTCCGCCCGACTCTCGATCGGAGTTTCTGCGATGCCCGTGCGGAATTTGCGACTTTTTCGAGTTATAGAGCGTACCGACGTAGCGAGTTCCGGGTTTTCGGGGTAATCGTTCTCGCGCTGCTCTTTCTGTACTGCAAATGCGGGAATGGTAACGTACAGATTTTACACAACCCGTATAGTGCACGGCGTGTTTAGGTATTGCAAAAAAATGAAATGCAAGTTTCCGCTTTTAGATCCACTTCCGGTGTGTTTAGGCAATTTTTTTACTATCTCCTTAAACGCCTAGACGTCGATCGTTTCTCCGCGATCGAAATTAGTCGCATCGAGCGAGCTCTTGAAATGCGTCGTTCGATTTCTCGGAATATATCGATCTGTCGCTTTATCCCAATGCTGCCTGCATAGGGCTTTTATTATTTAGTGATGATTCCTTTTTTCGTTCACCGAGTGAGGCATTTCACATAAGTTTCTATGATGTTTTTTATTCTGGGGAAAATCCGAGGCCATACCATGCCTTCGTCTCAAACCTCAAATCCTTAGAGTGTATCTCTACCGCTCTTGGACCACTTCTCAACAACTACAATATCTCTATCTCTCACTCTGAAATTAAACTAATTTACATGAAAACATCGCATTATAAGCGGAGAAATACGATTAAAAGTCAAAATAAAGCGAGTTATAATGAAGTCACTGGAGAAGCTGAATAGTTCGACCTAGCTATATTCTTCGAGAGTCGAAAAGGAGAAGACACTTTGATGCCTATCACGATACTCTTAAGGCTCTCGATAAATGCGCTGGATATGGAATATGCGAAGGCTCGAATATCGATTAAAATGCTTTGATGGATACAAGCATTTATTTTTAAAAATATTTTTGGCTTTTGTGAGCGGTGAAACACGGAAATAACCAAGAGGATAAGTACCCGTTTACAGTTAAGTAATATATACTAGTTGCCACTTTGAAAGCATTTTTAAGTAACGATGCATTATGTTCGACGTAAACACAATTTCAGTGAGAAATAATTTCAGCTATGATTGCTGTCGGTTATTTTTTAAGGTTTATTATCTATTTATAAATTAAGATTATCTAGCCAATCTTTATGTAAATTTTACATCCGTTAGATAGGCCTGTATATTTACGTAATTTTTGCGTATTTATCAATCTTATCTTACTTTATATGGCATTAGTGTCTCTGAGAAGCGTGTAGCCGAAACAGTGATATAGGAAAAAGATGAAATACTTTTACATTACACGAAAAATTAATCGAAACTTTCATCCAACCGATGAGGAAGGTGTACGAAAATTTGAGGTTGTTGTGGATCAAAAAGGTCAAAAGTGCGTGGAAAATGAAGGGATAATATAAATGAGATGGACGTTATAGGCTCTCCTGAATGCATTTGTTTTTGTATATTTATATAAAGTTAGCAACCGGGAATAGGAGATAGCCAGTGGACATTCGCTTGGTGGAGTATACACACACAACACACGTACATACACACACATACGTTCATAAGCATATCCCATTTGCGTAATGAGGCTTGCTGGTAGGATAGAGTTGACATGGGAAGGATTTGCAGACCTTTGGGATTAAATTGCCCCCGGGAATGCCAGCGGTCGTTATTAGCATATATAGTCGCGCCGTCCAGACTTTTATTTCCCCTCTTCATCCCTCTCTAAAAAGCAACAAAAACCGCCTTATCGCCGCACGCTAATCTCCTCATATCACGGGTTCCGCCTAACAAATCCACGGCGAAGACTACGAGTTAACTTTAATTTGAAATGTAGGAAAGAATTAGGGAAGGAAGTGAGGGAAATTGAGACAGAGAGAGAGAGAGGAAATAAAAGAAACGCGATTGGATAATGTAATAATCGCTTAGGTCGCGTCGTGTTTACTTTTTATCGCCGTTTTGTTGTTGGGATGCGGATTTGTCGAGATATATACGGATCGATATCAGCGCGCGCGTGCTAAGCGGTCGTTATGCGATTTGGAGCACGGCCCTTTTGATCCTAATCCGATTTCTACGTTTCCAATGTAATCCTCGCGTGAATATTTACGTTGGACTTTCATTTTTGAGAACCCGATAGCATGTCCCGTTTCACGCGGAGGTCGTTGCTTTTTAACGCTTCCGGTTGGCGGCAGTTTTATTCTCTCCTCCCCCTCACGCCTGCGCTGAATCGCGTGTCGAATAGCTTGTTTTTTTTCGCCGTAAACATTTTGAGCGGAAGTCATTGAGTCATTTTTTTCTTTTATTTTATTAAAGAAGATTGTGTTTACTCCAGTGCTTATGACGTGGCTTAAAAATATATCTTTTTTGCCTTAATAAAAGTAAAGTTCCGTTATAAATGTTGCAGGGACAATATACGCTAAAAAACAAATTAAAGAGCAAACTTCCGGTTAAAGAAAATTTTGCTTTTGAAAGAAAGAAAAAAACAAGTCTTTTAAATTCCACGTATAAAATGTTATTTACAATAAGTTTTTTATTTGATCTCTCATAATGCTGCATTTCCGAATTTGTCTCTTTAGTTTCTTAATTTACAGAGTAGGAATAAATATTTGAATCTTTCCATAAATATATTGCGGCGGCCGTTAAAAATGTTTAAAATTTAAACAATTAGAAAAATATTATTTCACTTCTAGAAGTGCTACAACTTTAAAATTTGGCATAAATGTGTAGCATTAGTACCCCATAATGGAGAAAGTATAAAATTCTTAAAATTGCAAAGTTTGGGGATTGTTTTAATCTATTATTTCTACATAAGGGAAAAACGAAAATCGCTGCGGAGGTGAAATCTCTAGAATTAAAAAATATTTGTAACGATGAAATATCTGTCTGAAAAATGAATGTTTTTTCAAGGTGAGATGATATGCTTGCAGATTGCAAGCACCTTCTACTAGTAGGTTATTTCCTCCTCTGTAAGGAACGTCTATATGATATCAGGGGTCTGAAACACGGTCGCTTCAAAACGTGCTGTCATCTCAACTAACCTTGGTTCTAATCTGAGTAGGTAAAGAAAGCATAGCGGACTAGGCGACCATGGAGTAACAATGATACACGAAACATCGTGAAAATATTTAACATTTAGAAACAGTATGAGCAGTCTGAGTTTGATAACTCTGCCCTCTATCAATGTTGGAATGTGTAAATGTGAATTAATGCCATTTTTAACAGTCGACTTGAGATACGAAGTTTGTACGCATTAGTTTCCGTTTCGGTTCCCATAACTCGGGTAAGTATATATTTCATACTGAAACATTTTTGCCTCGCGTTTGGCTTTTTCTGTAGAGAATACCGCCTAAATTGACGCGCCAACTGCGTTACATCACGTGGAATCCTATACCAGTCTACCTGAGTCGCTTCCGCGCGAGCGAACTCGCAAATATTGAACGAGGAATATCTCTTCTGAATTTCAACCTAAAATTTCAAGGAGCGGACTTTTCAGTGATGAAATTACTTCCCCAAAATCATCTCCCCAGTGCGGCGCAGCAGCGATTTCTCGCGAACCACGTCGTTTAAAACGGAAATGTGTGTCGAAGCATAAACTAAAAGATCTCCCATTGCGTGACTCTTGTCGCTCCGACATCGTTTCCTTGAAGCACGGTCGTTCTCCTTACGATTTCGCGAGCGTTCATACTAGCGGGAGATTAACAGATGGCTCTTAATTGCTCACGGCTGGGAAATCTGGAAGCGTCCGACTTATCCGGCTCTTGTGCCCAGCCATCGCCTCGAAAATCGTTAACATCTATTTTTAATCTCCTCCTTTTTGACACGCTCATTTGCGATAAGCTTTCCACATCCATCTCTCCAATTATTTCCCTCCAGCGGGCGACCTTTCCTCGCCCTCCAATTATTACTAATTAGGTGGATTCCTTTATGATTCGACTTTTTACGCCGTATTAACAAGGGTTAAAAAGGCCAATTAGCTTAGATGCATCTGAGGGGACGAATCGTATTCCTTTTGTTCTTCTGTCGCCAATTCAAGCCGTCTGGCGCTGAATTGTGACATTACGCGCGTACTTTACGTGTTTATTTTTTTGTCGTATGCATGATGTGGTAATGTTGTTATTCCTACGAAGGAAAATTTTTCACATCATTTATCCATTCGGATGTGTACTTCCTAATTATCTTCGCCTTAAAAATGTATGAATTCTATCAGTTTAAATATGAAATTGTGAAAAACCAGTCTATACGCCCATACGTTTTCATTTGTATTTATCAATGTTTCTGCGATTTGATTTAGTTTAATGAAGGGAATCTCGTTGCATGAGTGTCTGCATCCGTTTAGAAGTTCCATTTCTGTAGATATTGGGAAATTATTAAAACTAGTGGTACCCGCAAGAACTTTTGCGAAGTCAGCCAGAAATTTGCACGTTTAAAAGTAATAATAGCCCATTGCTCCTTTTAAAATTGGCCAACTGACTTTTCACGTTTGTTTTTAAAATTCATATGTGCAATTTCAATTGCTTATCCCTTACGAATAAGGTAACATTCCAGTATTTAAATAAAGAAAGAAGATTTTTTCTTTTCGACAATCGTTAAAAATGCCCACATTCCACACGAAGTTTATTGAATAATAAGAATCTGCAATTATAAACGTTGCAATCTATCATATTTGACTTTGCTACAACTATAATTTCGATGATTTATAAAAATCGCGAAACGAATAACGCAATTCTTTCGTCTATTTGAACGCTTAATAGACACTAATTCAGTCAGAGTAAACAATGCGGGTCGCCTTGGTAACACCCAGAAAGTGTACGAAACAGCCATAAAATTTCAAAAAGAAATGCGTGTTTCTGAAATGTTCTTCCGTGTAACATCTAAACATCGGATAAATAAGATATTTTATTATTTTAGCCTTCGAATAAAGCAAAAACGGAGAAAGTCGGTCTCTATTTACGTATTTTAATGAATGAAGGAAATAAACCTTGCACCTTGAAAAATCTAAACTCCTGTGTAAACATATGGGAAAATATAATCGTCCCCCGGAGTCGAATCCGGGACACTTCCGTAAACGAAAATAGTTTTCCAGGGGTCTCCTAGTTGGCAGAAACAAAATGACGTTAACAGCATTTCTCTAGGACAAATTGTTCAAGAGATAAAAGGGGCGAGGGACGGACGGACAGACATACGGTCAGACATTGAGTAATTATAGTGTATATAAAGATTTAATCATGAGTCACTAATAGTTTGTATTCATTTTCCTGTTTTCATGTCATCTCTGTTTTCTATTTGAAATTTTATTTTTCTACGATGTACTTTTAATCGTATTTGTCCAATCTTGCCTCATCATTACTATTTAACTGCAGCCATTTCGAAGTTATCAATATGCTAAAACTTGCAGAGTTAACATCTTCATACACAACTACATTTTGCATTCATTTTAATCAATATCAAGAACCATACGAGGCATAAAAGGCAAGATATTCCGTTGTAATTGGGGAAGATTATCGAACCATATTTCAAATAACACTACCCGTTTAAAAATTAGTATTTGTATTAAAGAATAATTTTTTCAGTTTTAAAAATTGTTTCTTTTTTTCTGCCTTTACTTACGTTTTATAGAACGAGCTCCAACCTTTGACGACCGAATTTCTGCAGTTTCCCGAAGATGCACGTTTAAGTTTTCTTAGCGTTTTGGGACGACTTTTACGTCTCGGGCAATCGACGTAACATCCAGTAGATCAGTGGTTTCCAAACTTTGGGACGCGCCTCCCTGGGGGGGGGGGGGGGGGACGGCAGACTGGGACGGCGCAAAGGATTTTTCATATATTTATAGTCCGTTTAACCATCCTAATCTTGAGACGTACAATATGCAGCAGCCAAATTCTAGCCCTCAATTGGCTATGATGCATCGTTTGCGTCAATATTCTTCATTAAGATGGTTTTATTAATGGTAATTGTATGTCCAGTAGGTATTCTTTATGAACTGTAATTGAACCTGGTAGAGACGGGGGCGCGAAAATAGTTTTCTTAGGTGAAGGGGGGGGGGGGGGAGGTGCGCGGCTTTGTTATGCTTGGAAAGCGCTGCAGTAGATGATGCGCTCGCTTGAGAATATCGAGTAGCAAGTGCTGTTTTAACGATCACGTCGGCTCCATTGCTTACCGTGTGGCGAGCGCTGCTTAGGTAGGCGTCCGCGGAGCAGATACCGCGTCTGCCTTCCATTCCTCCGCCGTTCCCCCTCCCTCCCCCCCCTCCCTTCCCTCTCCCTTCCCCTCCCTTCCCCTCCCTCCCCCTCCCTCCCTCTCCCTCTCTTCTTCCCTCTCCCTCTCTTCTTCCCTCTCCCTCCCTCTCCTCCCTTCCTCCCTCTCCCTCCCTTCCCTCCTCTCCCTCCCTCCCTTTCTCCCTCTCCCTCCCTTCCTCCCTCTCCCTCCCTCCCTTCCTCCCTCTCCCTCCCTCCCTTCCTCCCTTTCCCTCCCTCCCTCTCCCTCCCTCCCTCTCCCTCCCTCCCCCTCCATCTCCCTCCCTCCCTCTCCCTCCTTCCCTTTCCCTCTTTTGCCTTCCCTCCGACGATGATTCAGCCAACCCAACGCGGAATCCACGTGAGATCCTTACAAGGACTCGGAACGTCCAAGCTTGGTTCTTCCACTCCTTTCTCCTCTACCGTTCCCTCCCTCTTTATTCTCCCTCCCTACATCCCTTTCCATCTCCCTCCCTTCCTTCCTCTGCACCCCTTCCTCTCTCCTCTCTCTCTATTCTACTTACCTCCAACTTTTTCCACTCGATCGCTGAGAGGAAAGGAGTGTGCTGTACGTTGAAGAGGGTTTGCAACATCAATATCGTGTTTTTTCTCTCTATTTCTCCCTTTCTTTCCATCTCTCTCTGTTGTAATCGATAGTACGCCCTCCTATATCTTTGTTTTTATCTCCGTTCCTCACTCCTTTTTTCGTTTCCTTTTCGTTACTTTCTCCACCTACCTCTTCGGTGCGATTTCTTTTCAAAAATTATTTTCAGGCGTGTGTGTTGTGTATTTGTGCAAAGATCCTCGTGTCTCTAGTGATAACGTTTTGTTTTATTTCTAGGGTTCGGTTTTTTGGGTCTCGTATTTCTTTCCCAGATTTTTCGCGTAATCTCCGTGGAACGTGCGTGGTCGGTGTGGGATATTTGAGGATTTACGGTGATGGGAATTTGACTCGCTTAAAGTACTATCAATACGGATTCTGATAATTTTTATTGAAAGTGGAGCGAGCGCGGGAGGTTGCTTAGGAATTTATGATTCATCGCGATGTACGAATCACTGTATCTGCAACCCCTTATGAAGGGGATCGCACAAACTTGAAGATCACGAAAATCTGACGCAAAATTGGCGGTAAGCCTATCTCAAGGTCAAAGATAGTTGCCGTATAAATGGGAAATTTTGTATCCGACTGATTTACCGTGATATCGATAGGTCAAGCAAAATTGAATTGAATTGAATTTTTTTTCCGGCAAATTATATACTTTTCTTTGGAGTCGACTGAAATGCGTACGAGAGTAGGGCGAAGGAAGCACGGCGTGACTCAGTTCGGATCGGAATCACGTGGGGATGAATAACGCCGTCTTTTACGCAGAAGAATTTCCGTCAACGGCGGATCGCGGGTTTGTGGCGATCGCATCGGTTGATTACGTGAAATATGCCGTTCCGTGCGGGGTCACCGGCAGAGAAAGAGGAAGGAGGGGGGAAAAGGAGGGTGAGGAGGGAGGAGAAATAGGGGGAGGAGGGAAGAAGGAGGGGGGAAGAAGGAGGTGGGAGAAGGAGAGGGGAGGAGGTGGAGGAGGGAGGGGGAGAGGAGGTGGGAGGGGGAGATGAGGAGGGGGGATATGAGGAGGAGGAGAGAAAGAGGGGGAGGGGGAGGGAAGACGGAAGAGGGAGGAATGATAGGGAAGAGGGAGGAATGATAGGGAAGGCGGGAGGGGCGCCGAGTGCCATTGAGTTCTGCACAAGCAGCTTCTTGCATGCAGCCAAGGGCATGCGTGCGGAAATCGGTAAATTGCGTCATTAGCGGTCGACGCGGATCGTCACGAAATTCCTCCACGAAGGGTAATGAGTTAATAAACGAGTGCGAGGGAGTTGTCCGAACGGACGCGTCGAAAAGTAAGCCTCTGCGACCATATGAATCTACGCCGACACGTCTGCGGGAGGAAGTCGTTGGCGTTTAATGTCCGTTTACGCACTCGATCTTAACGGCGCACAATGGCCAGCCAGTTAGATTTGTGATTCTGTCAGCGGATTTTAGTTTTTGGCAAAAATTATTATTTTTTTGGCCGTCTCATATGGAGGTTGATTGTGCGGGATCAGTGGCGCAGCTAGGACTGCGTGGCTTCCTGGGATTGATTTTTCCCAAGCGCTTCACATTCAATTTTTTTGCGTGCCCTTGGGTTTCGGCCAGCTACCCTGGCGTCAACTACGCGACTGTGTGGAATGTTAATCACTCCGAAAACAAATAATATTTCAAATATAAATGTTGTTAATATGGATCACTACAGTAATACGGCTCTCATAGATAACCATATTACGTAGTTATATTTTGGTTTCCAGTCGGATTAAAACTTGTACATATCAGCGTTTATGGAAATGGCTAAGATTATACAGCTATCATAAATAGGTCATATATAAGCCTAATGATGTCACTTAAATTTAGTTTTTGTGCTGCTTTGATAACCACTAATGTAATTTACAGTGATCATTTGGTTGTGTATGGTGTTGTAACTTTTAGACAAAAATATATTGCTATAATAAGCTTTTTTGGATTAATGTGTGGATATAATCTAATTTTTTTATGGAACTAGGAAAGAAACCATTCGAAGGTGTGATAAGGTGATAAAAATAAACCGTGTCGATTAATCATTAAAGGACAACTGTGTACGGGAGTCGATCAATCTGGAAATTAGCGGGGAGTGAAATGAGATAATTTCAATGAAATGAATGCAATAATGTCATATAGTAAAAGATCGAACACATTATGTCGACGATAAATGGGATATCCTACCGTCCGAAAGTCTTCTTTAATACCTTAAAGCTATGGTTCCTCATTTCGAATAGCTTTGCGGTGATTGCGTCGGCGGATTCTGTCCACGAGGAGGATTCATTGGGGTTTCTCGTTGGATGCGCACATTTTCATCCATCCTAATTGGCTCAGATTCTCTCTCTTTCCCTCACTCCTCTCTCCCTCTCTGTCCCTCTCCCTCCCTCTCTCTCTCTCCCCCCCCTCCCTCTCTCTCGCAAAAGGATGCCTCATAAGAGAAAGTACTGAGAAGAAGACGATTTCGCCCACGGTTAATATATAGGTACTAGACCAAATGTAGCTATTAATACTCCGCCGCGAAATTAAGGGAGAAACAGAGCGCCTTGGGAATGCAATCGATTTCGTCCTCTAACGAATCTTTCGCGCAACAAGTCCTTATGGAATTCTCGTAAAAAATGTTATCTGCGACTCGTGCGAGAAATATATTTAAGCTTCATCGGTCGTAAAGCAATGCGATATCTTCTATGGTTGCCACCTGTGTAAGATAAGATTTTAATGATGATGAAAATGTATCTGCGGGGAGCGGTTCTATCAAAAAAAGAATCAGAGAAAAGAAGTAAATCCGAAATAGGAATGGCTTAAATTTTAAATAATCACAAAATGTGACTGCGCGGATTGGATACATATTACGTAATGCATACTCGATTGGCAACAGCTTTAATACATCTTTTGTCAACGGTAAATAAAAAATAAAAACCACCGTCGTTTTCATCTAAAATGAAATCGAAACGCAACGAATTCGATCCGTGTTTTAAAATAAAATCCCGGAGTCAACAGGTCGGCGTAGGGTCGTTTTTTCTGTTTCTTAATTAACTCCGTGTTATTTTTCTCGTGGCCGTAAAAGCGTTTGATTTTTAAGGGGGCGTCTCTGGGGAGGTTTGCGATGACGCATGTCGCGCCGTCGTCGCCCATGACAGCAGCCACGTCGCCCTCTCTCGTTCTGCTCCGCCGCGCGCATGATGAAAATCCGATTCCCTTTGAAGACGTCTCGACGCTGAGACGCCTTTTAGACTCGTGGCGATGCGAATAAAAATACAAACGGGTGTGTATGTGTATATAGTGCCCGTGTAATCCTTTTCAATGTATTTCATTAAAACACACACACAAACACATATGTGTGTGTATGTGTGCATGTATATATATATATATATATATATATATATATATATATATATATATATATATATATATATATATATATATGTGTGTGTGTGTGTATATATATATATATATATATGTATATACAGTGACGTAACTTGGGGGGGGGGCAAGCGGGGCGTCTGATGGCAAGTAGTGCGAGGTTGCATGGCACAAAGATGGGCGATTTCACCACTATTCTTGTTCCAGACAATACGCAAAGCAGAAACTATAAATTTCGATGTTGTTATAGATGAGTTTGTTGCATTAAAATCACGTAGAATAACTCTTAGATATTAAAATATATATAATTTCTGTATTTAAATTATATATGTATGTAATCAAGTATGTGTGTAATTATATTTTTATTATGTATTTAAAACATGTACATTTATAGTGAGAAATTACGTCATTTATAGCTTATTTTTATTTATTAATTGCTCACCTAAAATTCATATATTAAATATATTGGTATTAGAGAATTTATTTTGGTAGTTTGCTCTGGGTGCTAAAATAGCTAGTTTAACTGTAATTCGTTATGACGGCATTAATTTCCATTAAAAGCATTAAAGCAATGCAATCGTCACGTATAATATCAGTTTCCTCTAAAAGCATTGAAGTCGTTGCCATAGTATTGAAAGATTTCCATTGTTAAAAAGAGGAAAAATTCACACTTTTTGCGATTAAAAGCGGATATTTACAATAATTCTGTATCTATTTGAATTCTGCCTTCAAAAATTAAGAATTACGTTCTTTCAGATAGACAACTGTCTTTTTTGATTTCGTATCTCAAGCTATAGTAATTTTAAAATGCATTTTTAGAAAGCCTTGCACTGAATCCCATGCCTTTCTTATGGGAAATTGAAATGAAACATTGGGGTTAAAAAGACCCCTTAAATATAAACTTTTTGTGATTTTCGATTTTTCTCGTCGTAATTCACTTTGAACTTGGAAAATTTTTCCCGTTTTAAATTGTTGTCAACGAAAACAATCTTCGTGGTAAATGAAGTAAACAATATCTGCTGTAAATACTTAATTACGTTTCATTTTATTTCGTGCGCATGCAACGTTTATTAAATGAAGGGAAATCGATTGTCTATGACAAAGAAATGAACGTAAATACGTTTTCTTTACGTATACACAGCGTTCGTAAGAGAAAATTAATGGGTAATTTGCGACGAAGGAATGAACGTGAACATAAAGATTATATTACTACTATTCGAGTGAAGTACATTTTAAATAATTGTCGATTGCTTTATTAATTACAGCCAGTTAGGAAATAAATCGGTGAATAAATAATTCGATATTTCCTTGGCATCACTACTGGCATATCATTTTTTAGTTCTTAGACATTATACTAAAGCTCTAACATTTATGTTTTTTGACATTACTGCATACGTCTGGGGTCTGAAAACTATGGCATGACTATGACTATGAGATTTTACATGGCACGATATATCAAAGAAGAATCCCAAAAATATGTATTTAAAAGAGTTTTTCTTTGATTTCACTTGCATTTCGTATTGTAATGATACAGCATTATATTGTTAAAATATATGTCGCACCTTTTTGTTAGCGTTATGGACAAAACTATTTGACGAGTGGCACGCGAGGAGGGCCACAGGTAATGAATATTGGTCAAGAGTGGCACTTAACGGAAAAACGTTGCCGACCCCTGGCATACATCGTAAAGAGCGCCTCTGCCTCGTATGCATGCACGCATGATGCGTGCATCTTATCTCTCTTGTTTAAATATGCTTTCATTATATACATATATATATATATACACACAGTTTATATACATATATTTCGTTCAAAATTTGTGATCCTTTTAATAAAACTCTCTATGGTTCGTTATTATTTTGGGTTTATAATGAAATCCATATGTAATTTGAATAGTTTTAATGACATTAAAATAAATTTCTTCTAATTAATAAATTAGAGTTTTATGTCTTTTGATTTGGGGAGAATTCCATACATCTGTATAAGACTTTTGAGTTAATTTTTTTTTAAATTACATCCTACGCTATGATATTTGCGGTAATTAAAATTGTCAAAACAAAAAATTTTTTAAGCAGAGTTTGTTTTATTTCCAGTGGTACAATTATTATTATAGAAAATTATTTAAATTTCAAGGCTAACGAATTTATTCTTTCTACTAAACCCCCATCAATTTGATGGGGTTTAGTTCTTAGCTTTCTTTTGACATTATAGCTGTTTAATATTTATAATATTCCAGAATGTAGCGTTATCCGTAAGGAAGTCTACACATATATATTAAAGAACGCGCCCTTCACTCTGAAAAGCGAATGCTCTCGCATCGCGATTCTGAACGCATTCCCTTCTAACATTTTCATGCTCAACCTAGTTTTCCAGAGCGAATGGTTCCACCGTGGCCTTAGGACATATTTAATAGGGCTTAGGAAGCTAGTACGATGGAGGTATACGTAGAAGCGAGTGATTTCTCGTAGTTACGTAGCCAGGCATATTCAATTGCTGGCATATATTCCGACGAGACCTCTCAGTTGACCCATTTCCACATTTTTCGGCTATTTATATCGTTTGCGTGTTTATGTGTCACCTCTAAAATCGTGCCTCGTGACTCGAGTTGGATATTACTCCGTGTTGTGTTCCTCCATTCGGGACTAAATTCACGAATGCATAAATTAATTCTATTGACATAACTGCATCTGGGGACAAAATGTGCTCCTGCCATATTTTCATCTGGAAGATTCAATGCCTGTGACATTTTTGGAGCGATTTCTTGAGCGGAGCGTTGTGAAAAATCTCCTGCGTAGTACACAGGTGATTTTCAAGCAATGAATTGTCCAATTTTGAGAACTTTTTCCTCCGAGGAGTTCATTAGTCGATCGTTTTATTTTTTAATAGCCCATAATTCGGCAGAGAAATTCTCTTTTTCTATGCCTGTGTCAGAATTAAAATTGACTGTAGTATTATTTATCCGTTTGTGAGTCGTCACAGCCGGTCCGTGATTAATTTCAGCTTCATCGGAGTAATTTGGACACGAATCGCATTTTATTTGAATTAATATAACTGAAATGACTTTTTCAAGATTTTGCAGTTAAATTTTCCATTTCTCCGGAAAATGATATGATTTTCAACTCTATAATGACTCAGCGTGAATATTTTTTTATTTTTCACGATAAAAAAATAATATATCAAGTGTATTTTATTTTTGAATTCTCTTCGTAATAATCCATTTCTATGAAATGTTGGAGGTCCGTGAATTCTGGCATTCGCGGCGTAACTGTGATGGCAGATATAACTATCTCGTAGTTATTGGAAGTTTCCTAAAATGTAATAAAAATTATTTCATCCTTAGGTGACTCGTACAACCAATTAGTGATTCCAAGAATCACAAAAAATGCTTCCTTCCATTGAGTGAAATATTTATTGTATTTTATTAATTTTCCTATATGATTTATTCTGCAGACGCTCTCAAGTTATCAAAAGCGTGCTATTAAAATAATGATAGCATCATATAACTACGATATTATCGAATATATTCATGATTTAATATATTTTTGTCAGATATTTTTCGAAAATTCTGTTTTCCTTTTTAAATAACATCAAACTTTGCTATAGGAACAACGGAAGTATAATTTAACTATGTAAATGTGCTGTAAAGTATTGCAAACGCTTTTCGAATAGATTTCCTTGTACCTTTGTTAAATTTACCTCGAAAAACAAATTTCACGAAAAATACAATTCCTCGTTGTTATGATTAAATGTCGATTTTAGCCTAAAGCCTTCTTCTTTTCCGAAAAGCTGAAGTGACATTGAACGTAACTTAGATATTTCATCAATAATTAACAAATTTACAGAAACAAACGCTAGAATACCATTTCTCAAATAAAAAATTATTCAAATAATTTATTAACTTATATATCTATTTATTTATATTTTTATCCATCGAAACATCAACAATGAATGTTGAATAGGTCATATAAAAAAGAAATATAAAATACGATTTTCTTACTTTCTTCTTACAGGATGTTCAAGCATTACGTTACCCAACTTCCCCAGTTTTTAATAACCGACATAATCCTGCGTAACCCTCAATTAGATCCTCCTCTCTCCTCTTGATTAAATGTACAGAATTTTTCAATTTTCACTCACTTTTTTAGGCGTTCTTTACCAGCGAAGCGGTAATAGCGGAACGCCTTATGGGTACGTCTGGTCCGTCCGGCCGTCAGTCCGTCCTTCGTAACTTTCATCTCCTAAACCACTGGACGGATTTTAATTTAATTAAGTATGAAAGATCTTTATTAAAATTTATCGCCCAATTATGATTTTCAACTGAATTCGTCAATTAGAAATTCCACTTTACATAATTACTTTCATAAACATAAAATGAAATATCAAGCTTTTATCTCCCTAGCTCTTATATGATATGTAAGGTATAGATTAAAATAGTTAATCGGATAGAGAAGAACATTTGCTTCAAGTCGGTACAGAGACCACATAATTACGACTTATATAGTTTTGGAGATAAAAATTCGAGAAAATCCTGAGCAAAACATCACATAATTTGTTTACATCGATCGCTAAGACGGTTCTCTCACCAAACAACAATTAAAAAACCATATATTCCTCTACCATTCTCTTATATGATCTACGAGGTATAGATTAAAAAATTTATTCGGATAGAGAACAACATTTACGACAAGATGGTCTCCGAGACTATAGTTTATGGGATAAAAATTCGAGAATCACCGAATCTTTCGATACCGTTCCATACGTATTTCCCATTAAGAATGGATTAGACTTTTCCATCTTGTTTTTAATTTCTCTAGAGGGCCACTTCAATATAGTCTGCGTTATTGGCTGGGTAGAAAGCACTGTAAGCAAAACATTTTTTCTGATTATATCTTTCCTTTAAGGGGTCAGAAGATTTAATGAAAGAGTGCTGCAAGCTTGAACCCCCTACCCGCAATGTAACCCACTGCAACCATTCAGCGAACCAAATTGGATTACGTAATGTTTGAACGATTCCTTATGGGAATTTTTTATTTTTATTACGATGAGGGTCCTCAAAATCTGGAAGTGGCTTGGGCCTCTCTGATTCTCTCAGAGGCCCTGCGTATGAGCGTTCGTTAATAACGCTAATCCCCGTAGAACGTAATTTATTCAAGTCATTTAAAAAAAGGCGTCATACCGTAATCCGACATGCCAACGGCTTACGGAACGGACTCTCCGACCTTGAAATGTTCCTCGCCTTCGCAGCGATGACTGCGCGTTTCACTCTCATCGCCACACGTCGCGCTCTCACTGGGTTGAAAGAGACGTACGCTCGTTGACAGCCGAAGGAAGAGACGATTCGCCGACGCGTTAAAAAAGAAAAAGAGACCCTTTGCTTTCGAATCTGCAGCGCGCATATGGGTCTCCCTAACGAGTGCTCCAATCTCCGAGGAGTGGCATACCTCGCAGGATACGTGGCCTCGTTTTAACGTCCTCCCGAAACGACTCTCATGCTTCCGGCATTTGAATAGCGCACGGAAGTCGGGTTTAATTGTCCATTGTTGCCATCTCCCGGGGCGATTGAGGTTGGAAGGACATACGGAGAGAGAAAAAAAGAGATAGAAGACTGGTTAGTCTTAAAGGCTCCTCTGCGAGTTTTGAATTAGGGGACAGCGTCTAAACAAAAGTTAATGGAATAGGTCGGAGTGCGTGTCTCTTTCTCAGTAACTTCCGTAACGTTGTGGCGCCACACTTACGCGAGTGGCGGAAGATGAGTGGTGCGTGACTTGGTTCGTTTGTCGTCTCATTACCTATGTTTAATGTACTGGAGAGTGAGAGGGGGAGAGATGTTCTTCCTCGCATACGAAACCCTCGTGGGAGAGGGGGGGGAATGAAGCTCCGTTGAATGCAAGGGGTAGGATGGTAGGAGGGCGCAGCGGGTTTATTGCGACTGTTGCAAAGTCAAGAGGGGGAGGCATTTAATGGCCGCATGGCGCGAAGATAAAATAGGGTTTGAAATCGGAAGGGATATTTTTTCCACCGATACATTTCTCACCGCACCTCCTCGTCTCGAAACATAAAATGTCGAGCCTTTATAATTCTGATATTTTTTCGATAAGTTTAATGAAATATGGATGGATGTTTATTTTCCTGTTTGCATTCCAATCATCCATATACGCCAGTGAATTAAAATTTACGAGAAGCCTTTGGCGGCTGTTAATCTTTTAGTGGAAGTTGCTCGTTAGTTTCTGCCCCACTTCCCGTGGGCTTCTGGAACTGGGATCAACGTACGCATTCGATATTATCCAATTACTATATGTACCATTATTGGATAAAAACATTTAATAATTTTAAGCAAATAAGTTAATAAGTTTTGCGCATTAGTTTTTTCAGAGAGAATATTTTATCAATAATTTTTATGCGTTAAATTTGTATTAAATTAAATTAAAACTAGGTTTATCGTTTAATTCACTCATTTCACTATCATGAAATTGATAGTGAGTATGACGAGCCATTCAGTTTTTGATATGTCTTCTATATACTGCAAGTGTGCGTAAATGGAATGTAATTGTTACTTTTTCGTCATCGCACAGATTTTAATCGAATCCATCAGCCATTTGTACGTTTTCAAAAAATGTCTTCTCCTTAGCTTGGCATATTTCGCTTCTCAAGTGTTTTGGCACGTCTCACCTAAATACCTAACGAAGCTGTTTTCATCGTCTCTTTGCACCGTAAAATGTCAAAGATTATTCGTTTCGATTCTTACATATTTTTCCCGCTCAAATTGGAATTTTCGCCAAATCCGTCAAATTTTTACCAATGGTGACATTTTGTCCTCGGGATTACGTCATCAGACTATGTCTCTAGCGGGATTGTTCTTCAAACTCGTTCTTTTCCTTTTAACGATGACTCTCTTTTCAGTTTATACAGCAAAGCCCTTCGTTCAATCCCTTCCAAATCTCTCGCGCCATAAAATTAATTAAAACGGCACAACTAAATCCAATTTATCCGGAAGAAGTTTATCTGCGAAGCGTTCCCGTGTAAAATCAACGGAGTTTTCCACTCAAGAAAGGAACAGAAATGACTTCTCTCTATTTCACGGAGAAGAAAGATTAACTCGGCCCACGAGCGTGAAATGGAGTTTCATGGATTCGTTTCGACTCTGCCAAACGACCGCGCGAGTTGAGGAAAACATCCGTTCGTTATTTAGTTGTTGTTTTGGTTGTTGTCTCTGCGAACGCGTCATCCCCTCGAAGTGACTCTTCCCGGGACATTTTCAAAACGGAAGATGCAATACCCCCCCTCCTCTCTCTCTCTCTCTGTCACTCGTGACGTCTATTACGCATGAGCTCCTCTTTACGCTCCCAGTTCCGCTGTTATCCCTTCTTTTGTTTTCGTCGAGAAATTTATATTTTTTTCTCGCGCGCGAAGCTGTCAGCGTTCTTTTTTGTAGTACTTTATCAAGCTTTGTAGAGGGTTCTTCGAGCGAATGGAATATGGAACTCGGGATGAATGAAGTTGCCGTCGCAAAAGCCCCAGGGGTCGATGTACTGCGAATCATGTTTAATTTTAACCGAGTGACGTCGCGGTAATTTTCGGCAACGCGCTTGGATTTGGTCGAAGCGAATGATTTTCTTGGCCGTTACCGTTAACACCGATAAACTCATTCGTTTTTTATCGAATGACGATTGATGAGATACAGATTGAGTTAGGATAATTTCAGTGTCTTTTTAACCGCTTTGAGGAATATGTCTCGCCCATGACAAAATTTCATTCGACTCTTTCAATGGTTTCCATTTCTTTTACAATGACGCCGAATATCTTGTATTCTTTCTTTATCGCTTTTTGGAGTTGTTATTTTAGCTGTTTGATTATTTGGTGAATTCTCAATTTTTTATTATTTTTTCTCCTGTGTCGGGACTTAATTTTTGTCATTTTTATTTCATTTAATTGCCATCCCATCGCTTTTTAGTGATGTATTATTTTGTGAAGCTCTTTTCGGAACGATAAAGACGACAATTTCTCATAAAATTTCGAATATTCATCGTGATCGCTAGTTTAAATATTCACTTCCTTGCAATCTAGGCCATTCTCAAGGATTTATTCGGACAGAAAAAAAGGCCGTAAAATCTGCATCTGAATGAAATTTGTTTTGATACAGCAGATTCCAAACGTTGAGGGAGAGGGAGAGAGAGGGAGGGGGGGGGAGAGAGAGGGAGGGAGGGAGGGAGAGAGAGGGAGGGAGGGAGAGAGAACGAGAGAGTAGAAACCTGCTCCTGGCTTAAGCCTCCCCTTCATGGCGGTTGACATGCCTGTCACTCGAAGTAACATTTCAGTTACGATGTGCACTATTCGTGATTCCTTCGAAATTCTCTCCAGAGATTCCCTCTCAAACAAAGTAAACAGCCAGGTTGAGGAATCATCCCACCTGTTAGATACTGGAACGCTGTTGATGATCTGTTAGAACTGGAATTTTGGACTGCTGCAATAAGGCATTTTCCCCATTAAAAAACACCGATTTCAAGTTTCCAATATATAGCTTTAGAGGTTACATCGCGTTCAATACCATTTGTGCCATGAATAGATAAATCGTGTATAAGTAACAAACTTAAGATTTCAAGAGCGAGCACTTAAAAAATGCTTGTCTCAGGTATCATCAATAGCCACAAGGTTATAAAACACCAGATACGCATTTCGGCTACAAAGCAGCCGTCTTCAGTTGTAATTCACCAAAAATAAATTCTAATAGAACCCATTAGTGAAAATTAAGAGTGATATTTCTAAAATCTTTGAAGAAATGCAATGGGAATAAGCGACTTATGTTGTCTTTTGTCATAAATGTTGGCATGGGACGAAATTATTTGTAAATTTTGTTCTCTTATCGTAAATCTATCAATATTTTTCTCGTGTGTTTTCAGTTGACTATCGGGCTTTAAAGTTCAACGGGATTTTTTCGGATTTCTTCTATAAATAAAATATATTCATTCATGCATGTCGATTTTTAAGCAAATGGCACATTTGTGATTTGGCGTATTACCATCTCATACATTAACCCGAAAAAAGCGTTTGGTTCGTTGATTTGGTATATTGATATCGACACAACTCGTTTAAATTATTTACTGCCGTTGAAATTTATTGCGCCAGTTTCCGACCCAAGTCTTAAATTCTTTATCATTAAAAAAGAATCTTGAAATAATCTTCTTCTTCAAGAGATTTTTTAGATCGATTATCCTTCCGCTCCTGAGGCCCCCTTGTTTTTTTGGCCAAAAGTCACAGAAGAAAGCCCGAATATCTTCTTGATCATTATGAGTGAATAAGGAAATGAAAAGGAAAGAAGCTAAAGAAGTGAGAAGTGGAGAGATAGAAGAATGGTTGAATAAAATGAGAGCAGAGAGATAGAAATGGAGAAATAGAGGAGAGAGAGAAAGAGAGAGCAAAAAGAGAGAGAATAAGGGAGTGGGGAAGCAATGGAGCGAAAAGGAGAGAAAAAGGGTTTGATAAAGGGAAGACGTCAGTCACCGCGTCTTCGTTGATTCTTTTTATTCGCAAGCGTCGCTGTCATTTCCTTTTTTCTCCATTCGCCTCGATATCGTTTAGACCTAATTCGAACGTCTGGTGGACGAGTGTTTGACTTCATCACAGCTCCTTGCGAATAAAACCCGCAGAAATTCAAGCGTAGCGTACCGTCGCGTTTTTTCCACAGAATTATGGGCTTAGCAGTCCCGTGCGTGAGTGTGTTTTCTTAGGCTTAAACATTTGGCTGAATAACGCGATTGTTTTACAGATAATACGTTGGTTACCATTTTAGGAACTTTTTGTTTCGAAGCGCTCGTTGTTTCACTTCCGTAGTTCGCTTTGCTTAAATGGAAATCGCAGTTGGGCCAAGTGGTCTACGGCGATCCAAATTTTGCTGTAATAGTTCCACCTCTGATGTCATTCTCCTTCATTTGGTCATCCTTTGATGATTCTTCGTGAGTTTCCATCGTTTCCTCGGCCTGCATTAATCCTTTCTTCTCGGTCTTATAATGTTTTGCTTATGTGATTTTAATGCTATTTTCCAGATAATATTACTAATAATAAAGATAATTACTTACAAAAACCATATATATCTGGCACCTTTTCTAATTTTGTTTGCTGCACGATCTTTTTGGATATTTATTTTGTCACATGTCCACAATTTTCTGTATGAAGCGCTTTTTAATATAACTTGAATTCCTTCTGAATTATCCTTTGCTGGAAGTCCTTGCGTCTGTTTTTTTCTTCCTTGTTATGTCATCAAGTCCCGTCTTCCCTCCACTTTTGTCAGGTAATAATATTCTTCATTCATTGGCGTCAAAAGATTTTCCCAATAACCCTGGTCTCATCCTCAAGTCATGACTATATAATTGCCGTTCTTTAACCCGGGTGTGAAGATTTCGTATTTCAAAATCATAGGGTTGCGTCATAAGCAAAGACTCATTCCTCCCTCCGAAACACTATTTCTTCATCCACAAAATACTTCAATCTTCCTTATTTGAAAATTTGCAGCCTTTTTAGTCACTTGAAAATTTTAATATGAAAGAATATAGCTTGATTTTTTAAAATAAGATAATAAATATTGGCAACGACTTTAATGTACATACTAATCCGTCATGGAGAAAACTTGACGAAAGTTTAATCCAGCGGAGCCCAAACTACGGCCCGCGGGCCAAATGCGGCCCGCGAAGGGTTTTTGTTCGGCCCGCGAAGCTAAGGCGAAAAATCAATTCGAAAAATTTAACACACAAATACATACATTTTTTGAAAATTTTCATAATAAAACTTTAAATATTGAAATGTTAGCCATGAAAACCTTATTTAGACATGATTTTCACTTAATGGCATTTCAGAATATATAGAAAATTTCCGATTTAAACTCTAATCCGGCCCGCCGAAGAATTGACAACTTCCAATGCGGCCCGCCAAGGGATTCGCAACCATTGATGTGGCCCGCCATTAGAAAAGTTTGGGCACCGCTGGTTTAATCCATCAGTACTCAACAATTACAGGCACTTTTTTCGTATCTTAAAAATAACCATTAAACATCTGATGTGGCCACCAGATGACTTTCTCCATACCTGTAATATTTCTAAAAATTCCAAATAGGTTACATAATAACTATATTTTAAGAAACTGCAGGAAAATTTTAGACTTTACCAAGAAAAGAAATAAACTCATACCATAGCCTTCTGATAGTGGATATAGCCACTAAGATCCGACAATTAAGAAAATAAAAAGGAGCGTTACTAAGCGTCAATCAGGTCAATGCGAAATTTGATGTTTAATATTTATATGAAAGTCACAAGAACTGATTAGTTTTTGGTAAAAATCGGTCAACCGGAAGTGGGTGTTTACTCTTGCCACTTATCCGTTATTTTGAGATATTTGCTTTAATATAATAATAATAATATATTTAAAAACATACTGGAATAAAAGTTGTAGAAAATTTAATTTTCTACAACCTTTGTTCGTAACATTTGTCCATATAATGCATTTTTTAAGAGATATCCTAAAAACTAAGTTATTTAACTTCCACCACCACGCCACCTATCGACGACTATTGTTAACAATTGACGCTTACTTAGTTACATCTTATGTTAGTAACGCTCCTTTTTATTTTCTTAATTGTTGGAGCTTTGTGGCTATATCCATTGTCAGAAGGCTATGGTTTGAGTTAATTTCTATTTGTAAAGTAAAATTTTCTCGCAATTTCTTAAAATATTTTTTATTATGTAACCTATTTGAAATATTACAGGTATGGAGAAAAACATGTGGTGGCCACATCAGATTTTTTAATTAATGTATAAAAATCTGCAATACAGAATGAATTATCGATCTTACCCTAGTGATGGAATAAAAGGTACGAGAAAAATAACTGGTAAAAGGTTGGACCAGATACGAATTTCGGTGATGAAACAGTCGTTCTCGTAGGTAATACATAGGAATTATAGATAACTGTAGGAATTGACTATTTATAATAACTACTGATGGCGGCTATTACGTAGTATTGGTATCTTTTTTCTCAATCATTTTATGTATATGGAGTTAACACGATCATTTATTACAACATACGCATTCACCGTGGTTACTGCTTTTTATAACGTAGCAAATCACACGCAAAATATTAGTTCAACCTTGAAAGAATCGGACATAAATGGTAGGAACGATGACGGCATTGGTAGAACTGTCCTTACTCTCTACTTCTGGCCAATACGTCTACTCATAATAAAGACGTGGTACATTTTCCCTCAGAATGTGACAACTGTAGCCTCTCCCCCCTCTATCTATAGCAGTGGTTCTCAACCTTTTTGGTGCTCGCGGCACACTTTGGATATTCACTTCACTGGATTTCGATTAGAATAAAGAACAGGGATTTATCATACAAGTACATATATTTTTTATATTATGTCGTATATGTTATCGATCAAATTAAATTATGATATCGTAAAACAGAACAAATGATGAAGTTTTATTAAAAAACATATTTTAAAATCTTACCTAATGTGCCACTTGAGCTAGGCGTTTTCTAATGATTGCATGATATTTGGACGTATTCGTGATAAGCAGACTCTCATTTCATCTTCAACACAGTTGATTCCCTTTTTCTGCGTCTAATGTATGCTTGTTTCCAGAACATATCGAGGGACAATTCGGCGTACTTTATTTTTAGAGTGCGATCTCGGAGAGAGTAAAAACAATAAGTCAGTTGTCACTGGTGTGAATGGGTTTATTACGCAGTCGTATTTCTCTGTAGTCGAGGATGGAAAGTGGCGCTCGATATTGTGCTCTAGAATTGCTAAATGCCCCACCACGAGGGCAACAATTTCTTTCGAATGGGTTTTTAGATTCAGAGCAAACATTTCAAGATTACCTTCTCTAGGTCTCCTTTTCCACGTGACTATTTTACTCTGCAATGCCAGTAGCTTATCTGTAGAAGTCAGGATGTTTTCATTCCGCCGTTGCATGTTGGTGTTCACACTATTCAGATATCTGACTGTTTCTGCCAAATATGATATTTTGGAGCACCAAAGTTCACAGCTAAGATATTCAGAAAAATCACTGTTTTCCTTTGTTTAAAAAAATAGTAACATATTTCCTTTAAGTTACTATACAGGAGCCAACACTTTTCTCCTTGACAGCCATCTTATTTCTGTGTGTAAAACTAAACATTTGTACTGAGAGTCCATAGCATTACAAAGCTGTTTGAAGAGGTGGGTCTTTAGAGGTCTTAATTTCACAAAATTAACCATTCCGACAACTTGGTCTAATACGGACTTTAAGTCAACTCCTAATGTCTTTCCAACAAGGGCTTCCCTATGCAACAAACAACGGGTAGTTATTGTAGTTGGATTCTGTTGTTTTAGAAGTGATACTAAGCCTTTGACAGATCCTAACATGGATGGAGCACCGTCGTTACATCTTCATGCAGATGATTTCCATGAAATTTCCAAATGTTATAAGTAGGAAGTCAAGATATCGAATATATCTTGACCTTTTGTGTGTTCTGGGAGTTCTCTCCAGCACAAATATTGACTTATTATTTTGTTTTCATGAATGAAACGAAAAAATACTAATGGTTGTACTTTGCCACTAATATCGGTTGACTCGTCAATTTGCAAAGTCTGACATTTTAAGCTTATTAGAAACATTTTCCTCTATGTTAGATGACACATCTCCTAACCTTCTTCTAATTGTACCATTAGAAAGATGAATTTTGGCAGGTTCTTGTTCCGCATCATCACCGAGCATTGCCCTAATTATCTCACGGCACGCAGACAAAATAAGTGACTCAGCTTTAGTGCGGGACTTCATTTTTTAAGCTATGATTTCTGCTACCTCATAAGAAGCAACTTGAACTCTATCAGACACTTCGTTTTTTCGAAGTAACTCGCTTGTTTAGAATGCAGTTCCATCAACCTTTTGAAATAGTTCAAATTTTTTCCTTCAAGGTGCGCATGTTTTGTGGTAAAATGTCGCTTCAATTTGGAGAGATCCAGCTTCGTTCGATAGTTTCTCACCACAGACAACATCCATTGGAACAAAAAAAGCTCAGCCTCAAATAACTGTCCATATACTTGTTTACGCGCCTTCCAAAGCAGTGATACTTTTGGACTGGATTCAACTAGTCATAATACTGTGTGTTAGTTTCTTTGTTAAAACTGTGTATATAATCGGTGGAAGACTTGCAATCTTCCCTTCAATGTCTCGCGGCACACTTGGGAAATGTTCCCGGCACACCGTTTGAGAACCACTCCTCTATAGCGTCAAAGGAACAAGCCGTGGTGTGATTTTTGATGATTCATAAAGTTTAAAGCTGTTTTATAATGTATCTTGGTGCGATTTTCTTTAAATATATCTTTTTCAAATCATAACTCATCTTCTTGTGTAACCTACGTAGCGAAAATATAAGCAACGATGTCAGAATCCGGTTGATTTACAGTCGACGTGGCTTTTACGTTCGTGATGGGATTAGCCCTTTCGTCCAATATACTTATTCAACGAGTCCTCTATTTTAGCAGTACGTCTCGAATTTGAGTTACAGCGCCCTCGGAAAATAATAGGACGTGGCAGAACGCAATAAAAAGTCAAAGCTCGGAAACGAAATTTTTCCTCGCCTTGCGGTATCGTCGCTTTAACGGCGCCCTGGAACAATTTTACGACCGCCGCTATTCCTGGATCCGCTTCCTAGGATAATACCCTCTGCTCCATATCACGCGTGTTGATCTAGGCTCTCACGGAAATTAATTACTCCGTCTCCATTAGCGAGAACCGCGGAGACCTGTCTAATCTCGATGTATCTAGCCGCTGAGGCCGACGCGTCCGTAGACGTCGGATTATTGGAGTAGTGGATATTTTTTTTATCAAGTCCGCTGGTAGTAGCCTTGGATGATATTGCATCAGATTCCGCGCCCAATTCAGGGACCGAGATGAAGAGGATTGTTTCGGCAAACAAGAAAAGAACTGTAGCTTTGTAAATGAAACGAAAAATATACGTACTTCGCTTAATTTTTTACTTGCGAAATTCGAAAAATTATTTTCGGTTGTGGTTTTTCATTTCAAGAATTCATAAACTGTGGACTGGTATTTCATCTTAATATCACCATTTATCTGGAATGTTTGTTTTTTTAAATCAAATGTTTAATTGTTTTCATTGGAATTGAGTTGAAATTTAAGGACTGTATTCACTTCCTATTTTACCATTCTATGATTAATACCACTAAATAAAGAAGAAAATGTGATTCGATTAGAATACAGTCAGGTTTTCATTTAGCGCCTCTCGTATGTGGTGCCACCCCCGAAATCGGGGTTCGACTGTAAATTGCTTTAGGAAGAGCATATTTGATATTTTGTTACATTATCACTTTCTCCATACGTGGTATAGGGGAAAGTATTGTTTTTATAAAAAATCGTCTTGGAGATTTCAACGGAAATACACGTTTTTAGGTTCCTTGAACACGTTTTGACCATTTTCTCGATTATGTCTGTGTGTGTGTTTGTGTCTGATAGCTTTTTTGTGGGTGCTCTAACTCAAAAACTGTCAATCAGATGGCGAAATTTTATATTTAACATTTTTATGAAAGTCACAAGACTGATTAGTTTTTGGTAAACATCGGTCAACCTGAAGTGGGTGTTTACTCTTGTCACTTATCCGTTATTTTGAGATATTTGCTTTAATATATGATAAATATAAAAATGTATTGGAATAAAAGTTGCAGGGAATTTAATTTTCTACAACCTTTGTTTGAAACATTTTTCCATAGAGATATCTTATATTTTTAGCTGCCACCACCACACAACCTACCGATGATTATTGTTAACAATTGACGCTTATTTACGTCTTAGTAACGCTCCTTTTTCTTTTCTTAATTGTTGGAGCTTTGTGGCTATATCCAATATCAGAAGGTTATGGTTTGAGTTTATTCCTGTTCTTTGTAAAGTTTAAAATTTTCTCGCAGTTTCTTAAAATATTTATTATTATGTAACCTATTTGGAATTTTTAAAAAATTACAGGTATGGAGAACGTCGTGTGGTGACCACTTCAGATTTGTCTTTTGTAGAAATGTTAAGTTCGACAAGGTCGCATAAGCATAAGGATACAAATTAAAGATTAGAAAAAGTCCTTATTCACATTCATTTCAAAACCACTCATTTCAAAAATGAATGATTGGACTGAATTAAACAGTTTTCGATTTTATAAGCCCCATTATATTACGGGATACGATGTCAGTGAAATGATTTTTGCAATTTAAGATGCAATTTTTCATCTCAAAACGACCATGATGAAATTTTAGCGAAAGATCAAATACTCGTTGGGTTTACCAACTGGACGTAAACTGTAATATCCAAAGAATATTACCTGCTCAAGATGACCCATTGTTTCCTCCTAGTTAACGCTGTCATGAGATCTTGCCGTGGTACGGATCGTAATTCTCACGGGCACTTATTTCTCATCAACTCACGCCGCCGCAATGCTTCCGCGCTAAATACCTCAGCCGCTGCACGCAATAACGCGCATCAACTTTAATAACAAAATGAAGTCCGTTGAGTTTCAAAACTTGTTCGCGGTTTAACGGTTCTTACGGGAGGATCCAATCCAATAAATGTCACTCAACTTAAGGTCACTCGTTTTTAGACCAAAAGGACTTATGCCCAAGGCACGTCCTTTCCTCGAAGAACATAGAGAAGGATGAAAGAAGGGAGGAGAGAAAAGAGACTGAGATAGAGCGAGGAAGAATAGGGGGAGGAAGAGGAGAGAAAAAGAAAGGGAGGGAGAGAGGGGGAAGCAAAAGGATAGGAGTGAGAAAGGTTGCGGAGGGAGAGAAGGATCTCCATAGAAGTTTTCATGGTCCTCTTCGTAATCCCATTCTTAACAATCTCTCCTAAGCACCCATTCCTCTCCCTCTCTCTCTCTTTCCCTCCCTTTCTCCCTACACTCACATAGCAGCTCTCATATCCCTCCTACATTCGCCCCTCACCTCCTCCCAGCGACCCTCTCGCGATTTAGACCACCTATTTGGCGTTATGATCATGAAGCGGCCAGAAAGGTGAAAGAGTTAAGGAGCGGTAGGAAAGTAATGAGGGGGAGGTAAGATGCGAGGGACGCGATCGGTAAGACCGTGCGATTTTATTAATTCAAAGCGCGATAGGCATTTGTCGAGGTCGCGGCCATTGCGACCATTAAAAGAAATTGGTTTGGAAAAATAGGCGATAAACGCGTTATGCATAGGGAGGAAGGAAAAGAAAGGGAGAATGGATTAAGCGGAGAAAAGTAAGGAGAAAGTAGAGGAAGTTAGGAGGGAGATAGGAGGAGCAAGGGTTAGATAGGCCGATGCAAAGGTAATAGGTTAAAAGAGAGACAGACGAATTTATTTAGGGAGAAATTGAGACTATATAGTCCCTTCTTACGCTTAACCTTTAAAGAGAGAGAGGACAGGATAGGGAGTGGAAAATGGAGGCGATCACAAGAATGAAAGGGAGCTACAGAAAGAAGCACAGGAATTGGGAAGGAAGAGGCACAATTAGGCGAAGGGAAGTGAAGGTATATATATATATATATACACCTATATATATATATATATATATATATATATATATATATATATACACCTATATATATATATATATACACCTATATATATATATATATATATATACACCTATATATATATATATATATATATATATATATATATATATATATAGAGAGAGAGAAAGAGTTAGGTCGTGATATAAAGAGAAGGAAGACATGAGTGGGACGCGGAACGACCAATTTACAAAAAAAGAGGGGAATAAAAAGGCGGCGGAAGACGTGACAAGAGGTAGATTGATTCCTTCCGACTCCTGCCGCTCAACCGCTTCGCGTCGTATCGTTTCGGCGCAATTTCTTTTAGATCCTCGTCGAGGTTGGACGGAGTACGGAAGGGTGTGCACGTGCTGTGGCGGGAGATGTGCATGTGATGGAAGGGAGAGGGAGGGGAGAGAGAGATAGATGCGAAAGAGAGAGCGTGGGGAGGGAGATAGGGGGAGGGGAGAGAGGAGAGAGAGAGAGAGATAGATGCGAGGGAGAGAGGGTGGGGAGGGAGATAGGGGGAGGAGAGAGAGAGATAGATGCGAGGGGGAGAGGGTGGGGAGGGAGATAGGGGGAGAAGAGAGAGAGAGGAGAGAGAGAGAGGAGAGAGAGAGAGGAGAGAGAGAGAGGAGAGAGAGTGCCTCCAATCGACCTCTCCTGATACATCCATTCGGTCCTTACCTTCCATTTTCCGTTTCATAACAGTTTCCAACGACATTATTGTCTCCCGCGATGTCTTTTTGATTGGAGGAATGATATTTTTCCCTTCATCTCTCTCTCATTCTCTCGTTTATTTCCGTCTCCCTATCGACGTAACATCGGATACGTCGATCCTGACGTCTCTGGCGGCTGCAACGGTAAACAAGTGAGTAGAGATGTTGCGCTGCAATTTTCACGGGACGCTTCTTTTTACGAAGGTATTCGGTCGTCACAATTAATCAAAAAAATAACAATCTTCCGAAATAAAAATCTTTCTCCTTCGATAATGATTAAATGCGTCCCAGAAAGCGATAAAAATCGCTGGCTTAGTAGGACAGGCAGGATCATTGCAGTGAAGTCGCAGTGCTTTATCGTTCGTCAGAAAATCAAACGCTGAAATTTGGTTGCTTAAATAGTTAGATAATTGGCAGATATCGTCTCGTATACGAGCGAAAAGACAAAGGAAACTACAAACAGTAAATTTCAGTTTTTTATTTAAAGCGCCAAATAAGAGGAAAAATAGAAACGTTTTATGTTTTCATGTCTTTTTGGCCTGTCGCGTATTTTTATTCACGAGAAATATTTACATTCATTTTCTTCGTTTCCTCAATTCATCAGTTCGGAGGCAATGGAGAAGTTGTTTTTATTAATAACGGAAAATAATTCGTTCGGTCTAACGGTTGCATCTCAAGCACTTCTGCTGAAGAAAAAGTAGTACATGTTCATATATACTTCTAATTACATATACATAGATTTAACATTTTGTTCTTTTCTTAATGTCAGGCATGCACTTGGAAGTTTCGAAGCACGAAATATTTTTAAAAACATATCTTCAAGAGATTATTCAAGCAAAGTTTAGAAATTATGCAAACTTTAAAGCTCATTATTTTATTGTTTGAAAAATAAATTTCAGCTTAAATTTTTCTTTCGACAACTGTGTTTAGATAGATATGGCACATTTTTAGCTTACGTGTGTGTGTTATTTTACGAAATATGTATCATCTAAAGGAATGTTACTCATATCGTTCACAGAAGTGACCGACACTTTGTCCTAACGTTACACATTTTTGAATGGTTTCGATTTGACCAGCTTAAAGCCTTTTCCTTTTCTGGCCTGGTTTCGTCTTTTGTCTCCAGATGACAGCGCAGTCGATTCGTTCTAAGTGTCCTCCTTCCTGCGTTTTATTTCGTCTGCTCTCCTGTCGAGATCGACTCGCTGTCCTCGAGAATCCTTGAGTTTGCTGTCGCCTTCAATATTGATCTGATGCCGTTTCTAGCTGCTTCGCTTAGTCCTTCCTTGGATCGGTTTCGTTCCTGTAACAATTATCCAGGAGAATATTGCTGCGCGCATTCGCGGTTAAATAAGAAATGAGGCTCCGATACCTACAATCGCGCGCCATCGCTAGTTGCTTCACTGATTCTTAGAATTGGCGCTGCGTATATAGTCATCATTTCAAACTATCAGATCACAATTCAGTGGACTTTTAATTAAAAAGTCGGTGCATTATACATCGTACAAACTTTCTCATATAATACGTGTTGTGAGAACTGGGAAGAGCGGGGTGGTAGCTGGGCGTAAAAAATCTATATATTATAATGTCGCTGGATGCTATATATTTATTTTTTAGAAATTTGGGTTATGCAGTATTGTTTATTACTACTCTATAATTGAGTGAATTTTAATCAAAATCGTTGGGGCCATTTTTGAATAAATCGACATTTTGTGAAAATCAAAAAGAATGAACTACCCTTCGTTGTTGCCCTATATCGTCCATCTCTTCATAGTTTCTATTCTGTTAGTTTATATAAAATTAATGGCATGCATGTTGCTCTACTTAAAAATCGAAGGGGAAAAAATTGGATTCGGTTTGATTTGATAAGATTTGACGACATTCGCTACTTATCCATGTCCTCTGCACCGAAGTTTGCTATGTTGATCCATAATAATTTTTTTCCTATTAAATAACTCGACCTTTGCGCAAGAACGTAAAGTTACCTATCCGTATAGTGGGTAATCTCCATGAGACACGAGTATTTGTAGTTTAAGAAAGTTGAGTAATTTCACCGGTAAAAACGCCCTCATATGTGATCGAAAAACTTAGTAATATCAAGCGTGTGCATGTCAAAAGATTCTGCCAAATAGGTCGATGTACCATAGATTTCACTTGTTGAATACATTTCGCAGACTAAAAGAATCAATTTTTTTAAAGATTTGATTTACCTTTTAGCCTTAGGCGAAAGGATTCGGCATGCATCGAATATATCTTGGAAAAGAGTTTTGGTTTATTGGTAAGAGCAGCCGAGAAAGGAGTTCCGGAGGTGTCCTGAATTCATTCGAAAGTTAGGTCGTTTCATCGGATCAGTTTTCCTAACTCCATTTCACCTATCCTTCGCCTATGGAAACCCCTTTCTGTTTTTCCTATATGTATCTCTCTCTCTCTGCTTACCTCTCTGTCCTTCCTCACCCACGCCTCGTAGAATACTTCATACAGATCATTCCTCCACCTCCCCTTCACTCCCTCACGCGACGCACCTCGCCCATAATTCCATCCGGGTAGGTCCCTATAGATGGCAGCCTCATCAATCTTCCTCCCTTGCTAGGCTCGCGAGGAGGGCGAGAAAGAGAGAGAGAGAGAGAGAGAAAGAGAGAGAGCAGAGGAGGATTTTGAATGCGGTGGCAAAAGTCAATAAAGGGAGCCTTTATTCACGAATTCGTTCCTGCGCCATTTTAATAACTAAATTGAAGTTCGGTGTTATGATCTTTCAATTATGGGATATCATTGCGCCGTCTCGCAAAATCAATATGACGAATTGAAAAGGTGTAGGTAGGATAACCTTTCGAAGAGTGATTCTTGAAGGCACAAATATTTACTTAGTTGCAGATATACCTGGCGTTGCTCGGGTTTTTAAATCAAGGCGAAAACAATATTGAGGGAGGTTTGAGAATAAAATCAAGTAATGATACCAAAATATTTTTGTAAAGAAGAAATGAATATCTTTGGCATTAACATATGCCAAGCGCTGAGATCGTTGTTTTTGCATCCAGCAATCTCAATGTATCGATTTTGTCGCTGGATTGAACGGCTTTATACCTCCTTTAACGACTTTTCTTTACCATTTAGCGAAAGCCCGTCATTTTAAAGATTTAGTTCTTATTTGTTGAAAAATTTGGCGACTGTATTTTTTATCAAATAAAAATAATAAACACTCGATGGAATCACTTTTAAAATATAGTCATTTCACTTAAATTGATTTCTAATGAAAGAAACTGCATCATATTATGTGGTCATGAATCTCAAAAACATTACAAACTTGGGCAGGAATTGCAAGCTCTAGAGATCCAACCTGTGGAAACACCTTTGAAGATATAGTCAAATTTAGCTTAACCTTACGTTATCCTATTCGAAGGCTAATTTTATTGGTCTAATTTGTCACGTGAATATTTTAAAGAGAAGCCTACGATACAAAATGACTTTGAAATCGATTTTGGCTATAAAAAGTGTTAGTATGACATGGAAAGTGTTGTTGTAATCTAATAAGTATGACTGGCTTAATTGATGCATCCAAATGTTCAGTTGAGAAAAATCAAAATGTACATACATATAGGTATTTAAGGGAGGAAGAAGTTAACTTATATTTCGGTCGAAATTAAAGAATTGTTATAAAAGCTTTCTTATTGTACTTCTGTGATATCTTTCACTTTATCAATTTCCAATGCTAATAAATATACAAATTTCGCTGTTAATTATAGGGAAAATGCAGAACATATAAAAAGTTTTTAGAGAACGATAAAACTTAAAATTGCGCATTAAAACTGTCTTCCGCGTATCTTTTGCAACAATTAGCCAGATGCGTTTGAAAATAATTCCGTTGCCAAATGTATGTCGAGAAATCCTAGACGGAATCTCAAATATATACAAAATGAAGTAATTACGGTAGAAATTGTTTTGGTGGACAGCAATTAAAAGTCCTTTACGCTCAGTCAAGCCAACAACACACTCGTTCCCATGTTATTTAAATGGGAAGAATTAAAAGAGAAAAAAATTAAAAAAAATAAAAATGTAGTTAAAAATCGCTTCCATTTTGCTTATCTTTTTATTGCGGTTAAATAGCACCTTATTCTTGCTTCTATGTTCTATATTTGTTGAGTTATAAATGCACAAACAAACGTGCAAACAAATTCTTTAAAATATTTATTGGTAGAGATATAGAGATCGTGAAACGAGCTGAAGGAAATTTCTGGGTTTCTTTAAACGAGATTTTTAAGGGTTTTGATTCAATTTTAAACAAGTTTTATTTATTTTTTATTACATTTTATCTCATTATATACAAGCTCTTTTTCAAAACCAGCATTTACTGAAAAATATTTTTTGACCCCTTAATATTGTAATTACTCTATTCATTGTTATGGGAATATTTCGGACCATATGTTGAAGCTGGTGCTACAGTTTAAAGCATAAAGATTCAAAATTATGACGCAGCGCTATTATAATGTTTAGACTAATCACTTCACTCTGTCGATAGGTTTTGCCATTATCTGACAGACCTTCGAACTCGTCCATATATTTTTCATCGATATTTTCTTGACAACTCCATCAATATTGCATTATTCCATCAATATAATTCAAGTTCGATAAATATTGGCCGATTGAAAGAATCCGTTACTTACTCAGTAGTTTCGGTTCCTAAGCGACGCAATCCTCCCTCTTTGTTAATCATTACGTTCTTCTCTGCTACGTTATTGTTCACTTTTTTATATTATGAAGTTCTGAAGATGTTGCAGGGAAAGACGAACATCGTTTTATAAATAATGTATTTCGTTCGGAGTTTCCGAACGCAAACGTCATATTTCATCTTTGAGAAAATATTCGGGATAAACCTTGTGAGATATAAATTATTTTTGTGCTGGGTGCTTTACCATTCAGCTTTCGCCATGCTGCCGAGTTATGCATTTTGGAGCACATCCAATTTCATAGTCTCGAAAGGCATGCGACCTTTTTTGGCGTCACGAACTCTTATCTCCACCTCATTTGGGTGCCACAGTGACTCACGACTTATTTGCTTTAGTTCGCCGTGTCGTCACGCATTTAGTATCGTCACAATGGCGTCATTAATTCCCGAAGGAATTAATTTCCTATCTGGTTGGTTAATCTCTGAAGGTATGTCAATACGCCTCTCGCGCGATTGCGTAAGTGATTCGAAGGATGCCTCGTCACTGTGTTAAGGCCTCGTATTACGCCTTCGTCACTGAGAGCCTTTCAGAGTTTACAATCGTTTTACATTTTCCGCTACATGATCAAACGCTTTTCTCTACGAGAGAGAGAGAGTGTTGATGAGAAAGAAATCTTATGAATGATTGAGAACAGATCATCGGACTTAACCATCTTTAAATTGAAATTTTTCCTTTGAAAACACTGCTCAAAAATTTCAGTTATAAAGTTTCCAAATAATTTGAAGAATGATTGGATGATATTGCTCGTCCGTTAAAAAACAATCCAACGTGAACAATGTTCTCTCTTTTTACGGTTCATTTTGAAGTCGATCTCTTTTGTTTTTCCCATGAATGTTTGGATAGAGTGATTATAAACTGGAAACGATGGAATTCTACTTTTGTGAAATCGGTGCTTCGCCTCCCGTCAGAAGATTTATGGTACACTCATTGCTTTCGGAAAGATGTTTGAAAAAATGTATGCGCCCTAAATAACGATTTTCCCTCGTTCGAATATCCCATCACTTCCCTTCGTCTTTCATGGTTTGACAGCTTCTTCGGATCCACGGTAGAAACAATATGCAGTCAGCTTGTGGGCGAGTCCATTGTTGATGCTGGGAGGGTGAAAGGGTGTGGAAGTCGGAAGGAAGTCTTTCGAAACAGCCATGGTTACATTCTGTAAGGATATAATAATCGGTAACGTAGAAGGACTGTTGTTGTGTCCAACGCAACCACTTTGGGCTCCCTTTGTGTCGCTTAACAAAATCTCCTATATGTGCGTGTGTGAAGTTATCCTCCATTTTCGAGTATTTGCAAGTCTTTGTTTTTATCCTTGCAAGATAAACTGACAAAACGCTAGGGGCCTATTTCATGTGTGTTATTATATAATTTGCAAAATTTCTTTTTATACATTTTAGTGTTATTTCTTTTTATGCTTTTAATTAAATTTACAAAACTTCTCTATATACAATGTTGTCTGTGATAGTTGGTCATCGCTTAGGACTTGGTTTAATTTGAAATTTTAAAGAAGTTTTATGCCGAACTCTTGAACACGCGACATATACCGTATATACTCGTGTATAGTTCGACTCCATGTATAGTTCGACCTCCGATTTCTCGGCGAAAAAATGAGATTTTTTCATATATCTCGTGTATAATTCGACCCTAGCTTTCTAATTAACTCTTTTACCCTAGATTTCCGTCAGGTTCAACATTTTTCGTTTCGATATCGCGAAGCTCACAATCGAGGTATATAGAACGATCTTGGTTTTCATCAGCTTTTAGTATCATAATAATACTATACTAATAATAAACTGTAAACATCGTAAACCTATTGCACGATCTTGAGAAGAAAAATATTTATTACTTTTTAACTACGAGATGTGACATACGAATAGTGGCAGAATTTCTAGCAAATAGACGAAAATTAAGCTTATATAACGAAAATTAATAGACGCATATTACTCGTAAAACCTTCAATAAAAGTTATGAATGATAGTTGAACAAAATGAAATAAACTCATTTTAAGGCTTCAGCTTTGTGACTTTATGCATTGATATCATCATTTGGAATTATAACTATAACCCACCACAGAACGTATAGAAAAATAATGAAAAATACTACTGGGTCGCAATCAAATCAGAGTTTCGAGATAATACAGGACAGGTATATAAGTCTTCGAAAAAGAAAAAAATGAAAAACACAACATAGTTTAATGAAAATCGATAAATGAAAGCTAAATAGGAGGTTTTGGAGCTATATCATAGAAGTAAAGTCAGCGAGGTGGGTGACCAAAAAATATCTTGATTTTTATTATGATATTTTTAAAAAGATAATTTTTTAGATCCGAGATTTTGAACCCTCAAAAGTATTACTCGTGTATAGTTTGACCCCCAATTTTTTGCACAAAAATTTGGTCTTAAAAACTCGAACTATACACGAGTAATACTTTTGACGGTACTTGTCCATGCATAGGCAGAAAAATACCAATTTTGGCTAAGGTTTAGCCTTGCGATTTATTTAATGTCATGGCATAAGACAGTTTGATCGGAACATGTCTGCGATGCATGTTAAAATAATTACAGGATCATTTGAATTATCAAGTGCTGTTCAAGGGAGAAAGATAATGATTCCAGCAATAGAACCAGTAATGAATTCCATCTTAATCACATTGGGGAAAGACAATATGATTTTTTATGTAAATGCGAACGAAAAAATCACAATTCCAAAAATCCTATGTTTATCAGAAAAACTGCGATTTTTTTATGCAAATGCGAAGTTAACAATAGGTAAAGGAAACTAACGTGAGAGAAATAGCAATGAGAAGCGAAGAAATAACTGCAAAGTGAGTACCAACCCATCAAACAAACTAAATGCAATGTTAAGCAAAAGAAAAACGAAGCAAACGTGAGAGACACACTAATGCTAATCAAAGAAGAAAGTATTGAAAACTACAACAAAGAGAAGAAGAAAAATCGAACAATGACAAACACAAAGCGAACAACGATATGCCAACGGCGAAATATAAACATCAGAAATGGTTTGTGTAAATGCAATAAACTTTTCATAATTTACGGCGATCTCTTGTTGATAGATACCAAACAAATTATATCAAACCGGTAGCTATTAAGATTTCTTTCGAAAATTTAATTTAACTTATGAAATTAATAGATCGTAGCAAGAAGTAAATTCCAAATAGCAATCTAAATAGACAAAACTATAAAACCCTTCAAAGTACGTCTATTTATTGCATTGCAATATTAAATAAATTGTCAAATTTAATATTGAAAATAATTAATTTAATTTTCACATTAATCACTCATTAATTATTCTCACTCACATTTTCCAATCATAACCGCGCTACGTGCCTCTTGTTTACGTTAAATAATCCTACTTTCAGTTCTTGAGTCAAACCATAATGTTCTCTTTCAGATTCAATGAACTTGATTGCATTATAACTTGGATTGAAATAAAATCGAAATTTAATATTATACTTACCGATAATAAAATGAAACTTCAATGTGTACAGCATCTATATTAATTTCATTTAATATTATAACGTAAGACTTTCGTTTAAATACTAACTGAAATTAATATAGCGTGCTGTATATATTGAAGCTTTCTTTACTTTTCGATTTATTAAAAGAATTTTGATTGTGATCGTTAACAGCACGAGCACTGTGATTGATAAGTACATGTACGTTTTTTCTTGCCTCTGTTAAAATTGATTTTTTACGAGCATTACCCGTAAATATTAACAACCACTGAAATAACTGTTAATATCGGGTTGGATTTCGCTCTCATAACCATTGATAGTAAAGATTATATGCATGAGAGTAACATTTAATCGACCCCCAGTGATATAATATGCCTTTATGACAGGTAAATAAATGAATCATCGCGTTAAACATAGTTATTTATTTTATGACTAGGCTTAGCTATTTTAATCAATGCCATCTTCGTAATACTACATCAGTAAACAGTTATTAAGTTATGTAGGCATGTTGCTTATTTAACTGTCTCATTTCCAATGAACGTTATTCATTTATTATTATTGGTAGAAGGGAGGTTAGCGTGTCTAGCTTCCAATGCTAGGATCGCAGGTTCAAATCCTGCCGAGGGCATGGACGTATGTGTTTGTCTTTGTTGGCGTTATTGCGCTCATTGTAAAAGGCCATAAAGTGCTGTTTATGAGCAAATATAAATAAATAAATATATGTGTTACGAAAACAAGTTATGGCGAAAATCCAATTGATGACATTGGTGTCTTTGGTAACCATAAAACGGTTTAGAATATGCAAGAATCGTTTTATTTTTATATTTTGGACGTTAAGGCCAGATTGTTTTTACATTGAACTATGGAACCCAGGGACCTGTGGTACCATTTATTAATAAAATCACGCGCCTCCTTTTTTTTGAAGAATTTCGGGCCGCAGTCTTTCATAGAATTCCACCTCCACTTTCACCGCTTCCTCTAAAGCCTCTTCCTCTCTTTCCCTCCTTCCTAACTCTCTCCCTTCCCTACCTCTCCCTCTCTCCTTTCCCATTTCTCTCTCTCTCTCTGTAAACAGCGAGGGATTAAGAGATCTGGGAAATATTCTGACAATCTTAATCCGCCGCTCGCATATTTCATTTCCCCCTCTCTATCTCCCTCACCACAACCACCACCACTTACTCTCTCTCTTTTTCTTTTTTTCTGACTCTCGCCGCGTTAACTTCACCTCCATCTACTCCCTCTTCCCTTACTCCTCACCTCCATCCCTCCCTTCTCCCCCACCTCCTCTTCTGCTTCCCCTCCGCGTGTCGCGCCCTGGAAGCAAGAGGTCGCGTTCCTGCGGTGTTTTTAAGAGGAGGTCCGCCGTGGAGAGTGGGCGGGAGTAAGAGAGAGACAGGGAAACAAGGGAGTGCATAGGAGAGGGAAAGGGAGGAAGGGTAGAAGAGGGTGGAGGAGAGAGAGAGAGAAAGGAGATAGTAAGAGAGGAGGAAAGAAGGTGGTTGAAGGAGGGAGGGTATAAGAGGGTGGGAGAGAGGAGGGGAAGGCTTTAGAGGAAGAGAGGGAAGGAGAAGGTGGGAGATATAAAGAGAGGGAGGGGGATAAGAGGGTGGAAGAGAGAGAAAGAAAGGATATAGAAAGAGAGAAAGGGAGGAAAGAAGGAGGGAGGGAGGGGATAAGAGGGTGGGAGAGAGAGAAATAAAGGAGATAGAAAAAGGGGAGGGGGGAAAAGACGATGGGAGAAAGTAAGGGAGATAGATAGGAAGGGAAAAAGAAGGGGATGATGGTGGGTGAGGGAGGCTGACCCGTAACTATGGCGGGGTAAGCGGGGCATCTGTCCTGGGCGCAACTAAAGAAGGGGCGCAAAAATTGTTAATGCCAAGTTGTGGGAGGTTTCATGCCACAATTACGGGCGATTTCACTACTATACTTGTTCCAGACATTACGCATTGTACCCCCCTAAAAACCAACTGAATAATTTAACGAATTTTATTTTTTCTTATATCTTCCACTAAAACTACAGATGCGCGGTGGTACGTGTGATAGTGGCCATGCGGTCCCTCCAGGGACCAGGGCGGCTCCTTGGTAATTCTGGCCGGATTCGCTTCGGTAGACTAAACACCTTATTGTGTGAACAATTTATAAAGTTTCTCCTCAAACTGCTTTGTATTTTTTAAAATTACATCATTTATTGTTTATTTTTATTTATTAATTGTTCACTCAAATTCCATATAGTAAAAAATGTAGGTATTAGAGAATATTTTATGAAGGGGCGTATATTTGGTAGTTTGCCCCGGGTGCTAAAATAGCTAGTTACGGCGCTGGAGTGAGGGATGGATAAAGAGAGGAAGAGAGGCGGAGGGTAGGATAAAGAAGGGAGGAACGATAGGGTGCTAGCAGAAGGGGGATAGAGAAGAAGAAAGGTAAGAGTTAGGGAAAGGAGGAAGAAGAAAGGAGAAACATCGGGAGAAGAAAGTGTGCAAGGAAGAGAAGAGTGGGAGGAGGGACAAAGAAGGACGGCGAATTATGTAAACTGACAACGGAGATTGAGGGGGAAATGTGCGTAGGTGGAATAGAGAGAGATTTATAGTAAAAGAGAGTTGTCTAGGATTTTCGCTTCTTCCCTCCCCTCCACCTCCCCCCCTCCACCACCCACCTCCACCCCTCCACCACCCACCTCCACCCCTCCACCCCCCCCCCTCCACCTTCTTCCCCTCTCCCATCCCATTTCCCTCCATCCCTTCGTTCCCAACCACCTTGTTTGACTCCTCCTATCCACTCTCTCTCTGTCTCTCTCTAAACTCGAGCGAACGTCTTTATCCTTTCTCTATACTTTATTCCGCAATCCTGAAAGGTTGTAGAGGGATCGCGTATCTTTCTTCTCTATTGTTCGACCCGTGCGGCCGTGCGTCGTCGGAAAACGAAAAGGGAGACGCCAGAGCACTCTTGCGGTATCTCGAGGAGTTACGATTTTATTCCTATCGGTTTCCAATTGTCGATTGCGCCGTTCGCGCTCCTTGTTGCAGTTCGGAGGTTTGTGACGCAAAGCATTGCTTTTTTTACGCGCGTCAACAATCGCTCGGAGAACATTATCTCTGTGGTTGCTAATGCGCGTGCGGTAGGCTGGATTAATCGATTTTTCTTAATCTCTTCTCTCTTGATGAGAGTACATGTATCAAGCAAATCCGGACCTAATTGACCGATTCTTGTTTTTGTTCACTTGACATGAGCTCCGACTCATCAATTTCCTCGGTATCGGTAATATAATCGTTTTTTTTTGTTTCTTGGATCTCTCGAGTTGCGTTTTTTTTTCAAAATGTTTTTTCTTCCTGATGTCGATCTTTTTTTTTCATTTCTCCGAGCAACTTAATTATATCTGTGCGCAATATTCATTTCTCGGTAAAGGTACGTTAATGGTTTCCGATGTTATTCCAAAAGATAGAGAGCGTGGAGTAATCACCTTATGAAACAAAACATATTTTTAAAGAATCGACGTTACCCCGCTGTTACCCATTAAAATTTCCGTCTTATTTTCTTCTATTTAAGGAATTTCTTTTTCTCCAGAACGCATTAATGCATATGCGCCTCACCACTGCACGGATTGAATCGGTATCAGATACTATCGTAAGAAAGAGAGGCAAAGTTATTATGTCCGGTCTGTTCCATTTGGTATAAACCAAAAATCAACTGGTATCTTTTCACCTGATTATATTTCTCTAAGAAAAAATAGACGGCGCACATTTTCAATATCATTAGCTTCTCAGTAAAATTTTCATATTAAACGGAAGTGCGCCTAATTCGCGCTAAGCGTCCAAAATGCCTTTTCCCGACCAATTCGTCGAATCCAGGGTTAAGTTGGATGAAATAAAAAATCGTTTGGAATACGCAACTCCATAGAGGATAAGGATTGATATAACCGTCTTAGCCGCAAATGAAAGAATTTTTTGGGCGAAGTTTAATTCGAAATAAAAAAATACAATTTCTGACGTCAGCGATGGCGTCGAAACGCGGCCGTAAAATACGCCTCCAGCGCGCGCAGTAGCCGCGGCGTCCGTCCGACTTCGGCGGCAGATAAAGCGGGTCTTAATTAATTGAAGGAAGAGATTAGATCGGTCGCGGGCATTATTTGTTGCACAAATGGGTCGATCCGTACGTATGCAGAGACAGAAGGAGGCATAGAGAGAAATGTGGAGTGGGAGATTAGATCGTGACGTCGGTCCATGCCATTCGAGGGCATTTCAGCGTTTAATCAGAGCGAAAGGTGCTCTCCCGCTTTCAGCTTGTTGGTTTAATCCGGGAAAAGAAGCGGAACAGTAGATAATGGGCCAAAAGTGGAACAGGAAGGGATCCTATTCGTCAGTATAATATTGGTTGAAGCGAACTCGCGCTCCTGCTTGAAGAGTGGTTTTTGTTTAATCCAGTGCACCTAGGTGCACCATGGCTCTCAAGGATTGAAGAGATGTATACCCAAAATCCTATCTAATAAAGTTGGATGAGAATTCCAAATTGGTCGGTGTATGTACTTGGTAACGAAATTTGTAGGCTTTTGGTAAATTTTAGTAATATTTTTAGGGCGTTTTATTTCACAAACGAGCTTATGTTTTAGCTCTGTCTTCCCGTATGCGCAATCAATTAAATTAATATATCAAGTAAACGGTAAGAGATATAAAACTGATATTTTAAATAAGGTCATTTATTATTGATACTTTCTCCATACGTAATATATGGTAAAGTATTGTTTTCATGAAAAAATTGATTTCGAGATTTCAACGGAAATACACATTTTGAGTTCCCCTGAACACGTTTTCACCATTTAACGATGATGTCTGTGTGCGTGAATGTATGTGATAGGATTTTTTGGAGTAAAGAGTCAATAACTATCAATCAGTTCAACGCGAAATTTTAATTTTGACATTTTTGATAAAGGAGCAAGAGTTGATTAGTTTTTGGCAAAAATCGGTCAACCGGAAGTGGGTGTTGACTCTTGTCACATCCGTATTTTTTAAATATTTGCTTTAATACTTGATCAATGTAAATTAATGGAATAAATGGTGCAGATAATTTAATATTCTACAGCGTTTGTCCGAAACATATTTCCATAGTATAATGCATTTTAAGAGATATTTTAAAAATTATATTTTATAACAGCTACCACCACACCACATGGAGGCAACTTTTGTAAATACCTGACGCTTAGTTACATCTTAGCAACGCTCCTTTTTATTTTCTTAAATGTTGGAGCTTCGTGTCTCTATCCAATATCAGAAGGCTATGGTATGAGTTTATTTATGTTCTTTGTAAAGTCTGAATTTTTCTCGCAGTTCCTCACAATATTTTTTTCATTTAACCGATTTTTAGAAATATTACAGGTATGGAGAAAGTCATATGGTGGCCACATCAGATTTTTTTCTTTAGATTTGAGTGTTGAAAAATATACAGGGTCGGATAGTGGCCCATTTAAAAATTTTTATTTTTAATATCACCGAATACATAAAAGATGGAAAGCTGAAATTTTGCGAGTACATTTCCACACTGATGCCACTTAAAAATAACTTTCTAGTGATCGATTATTTAAAGGTGTAACCACCTAAAAATTAAATCAAAAAAGGTTAAATTTGCGTGTATTCTTCACAGCGAAATAAAATACAAAATATTACTGAATTAATAATAGAAGAAAAAAGCGCATATTTTATCCATATTCATGGACTACTTGTTTCAGTTAATTTCAAAGGATCCTTGGCGAAGTTAAAGATCTTGAGTTCAAGTATTCTAGTTACTTCGAGTTTCTATTTAATCTTATAATGGCAAAGGATCTTTTTATATTTTCATTTAAAATGCTTAAATGAATTAATTATATAATTGAATGCATAAAAGTGGTTTTTTGGAAGGTCGCCTTTTTGTCTGCATTCTTTAAACCGTTCAAATGGCTTTCTTCTCTTTTTTGCACGCATATGATAATATCCTAAATAAGTTTTCATCTAAAATAAATGGCCATATGACCATGAAGCGAAACAGGAAATGACAATTCAGTTGTAAAGAATTTGTATGACCGATTTTAATTTCACTCCTATATAAGGATATGTGCCCTATGTAATGTTTTTAGGCCAAACTTCTTAAAAGCCATTTATGACGCAGGAATATTTGCTTTATTCAAATCGCAAGCATTTAAAATCGTCTTTGGGGTTTGACCGATCGTTTATTTGAATCGCATCAACATTTAGACACACCTGTCTTTGTTTTTCCTCACTTTCAAGTCATAAACTTCCTCATTTCAATAACAAGCAGTTGAGGTTTTAAAATCATATAACCTTCGCGGAACTAAGCAGTCGCTTTTTATGATGTGGAATGCACATAGCCATCCACTCGATAGCTCTTTGAAGGAGTGTTGACTGACCATTACGATCATCTATAACAGCGAATGTAAACACCGCCGTTGGCGATAAGGGAGTTTGGAGTGCCAAGGCAACCGAGAGGTGATAAAGGTTTCCAATTCGTCCATTTTCATCTCTTTTGCATTTCCTTTGCAACAAAATTTGGCTGGATGCTTTCCTATATAGTGTTAGGATTATTTTTGTTATTACTTTCTCCATACGTAATATAGGGGAAAGTATCGTTTTCATGAAAAAATCGATTTCGAGATTTCAACGAAAATACACGTTTTGAGGTCCCCTGAACACGTTTTGACTATTTTCTCAATGATGTGTATGTGATAGCTTTTTTGTGGTTGCTCTAACTCAAAAACTATTAATCAGATCAACGCAAAATTTTATATTTGACGGTTTTGTTTATAGGAGAAGAATTGATAAGTTTTTGGTAAACATCGGTCAACCGGAAGTGGACGTTTACTCTTGTAACTTTTCCGTATTTTACTAATATTCGCTTTAATATTTGATGAATGTAATAAAGTAGGTATCGGAATAAATGTTGTAGGAAATTTAATTTTCTACGATCTTTGTTTGAAAGATTTCCCCGTATAATGCATTGTTTAAGACAGTGGACTCCAAACTGTGGGGCGAGCGATAGGTAGTTCGGGGGGGCGCAAAGAATTTCTCATATATTTACTCTCCGTTTTACCATTGTAAACTTGAGAACTACAATATGGAGCAATTTTTTTACGACCTACTGATTCCCTATTGCCTACGCGCAATTAGCTAAGAGGTAGTGCAATGAATAGCTGGTGAGTTTCAAAATTTTAGAAAGAAAGGTGACTTCACTATTATTGCTTATTATCATTTTTAGCAAATTTTAGCCCTCAATTGGCTAGGACGTATTGTTTGCGTCCATGTTTTTTCTTAAGATAGTTTTATTAATGGTTGTTGTATGTCCAGCACGTATTGTTTATGAACTTATATTGAACATGGGATAGAGGGACCGCGAAGATAGATTTTCTTAGTTGAGGAGGTGTGGGCGATTTTGTAATGTTTGGAAACAGCTGGTTTAAGAGATATTTTAAAAACTAATTATTTAGTTGACACCACCACACCACCTACCGATGACTATGTAAACCCTTTATTCTTGTGTCATATTAACCCTCCTTTTTAGTGCTTTTCGTTAATGCTGAAAAGCACTATTATCTTCGTGATGTCCGTCCGTCCGTACGCATATATCAGGGAAGAATTGGCTTAACCGATTTCAATAACATTTCGTAGATAAAATACACACATAAATGAATTACCAAAGTGGCATATTTGGACCGGATCGACTCTGCGGGGGTTCCACAATTACAAAGTTAAACTTTTCAGTAATTATGAATTAAGAAGAAATTGACTGAACTGATTTCAATGAAATTTTGTAGGAAGGAGGCGTGTAACATAAAAAAAACAAAATCATGAACTTTAGTATAGATATAGAAAGCAGGGCTTTCACAATACAAGAAATTAAAAAACGTTAATTTTACACATTTGTGTTGAAATGTTTCCATCAATTTGAACCAAATTATAATATTTATAATGTACACATATATAGAAAACCATAATAGTATATTTAAACGGAATCGACCAAACAGGGGGGCCACAATTACAAATTATGTTCTTTCACTAATTATGGATTTGGAAGGAATTCGCCGAATGAATTTCAATTAAATTTTGTATATTAGATTTGTACGACATACCATAATGAGATCTAGATGCTTAAAGCTGAGCTAAAGAGCAGGGCTACCACAGTAAAAAGTAAAATAATATTTCTTTTACACGCAATTCTAGAGACCTGACGGCATGGGTTTTAACCAAATATGATGTGTATAATCTTTATATAAATAAATAACAAAATTATTATATTCAAATCGGGTCTATTAAACAGGGCTACCACAGTATCAAAGTTAAAATTTGTCCGTAACTAATAATTTAAAAGGTATTGGCTGAACGGATTTCAAAGAAATTTCGTTTGTAGGGAGAGTGTAATATGAAACGAAATGAACATGTTTAGAACGTATCCAAAAAGCAACAACATTTTTTGAAAAATTGGTTCGGTCTTTGGTTCAAATATCGACCTCGTGTCAACGAAAATTCGGGAAATTTTCTTGGGGAAATCCAGTGAGTAGGAAACTTTTACTCCTTTCTCTTTCTTTTCTGTTCCCATTGTTCACGGCTAGGCTTCTAGAATGGCCGCTAAGAAGACGTGAAAAGCACTGCATCGGATTAGGAGCCCATCTCAGGGTTAGGAAAAGAGTTTTTTCGCTTCGACCAAGAAATGAGTCGTGGAATGTTAACAATTATAAATTTAAGTGGAATACACTGATGTAATAGAATCTGCGAAATAATTTTATAAAAATTGGTATTTTTTCCTACCTTAGTTCGATATATATTTGGATATCGAGACCTCATCACTTGAAGCTGAAATGATTAACATGTGATTTTATTACTTGTCAGATATATTATTAATATAATTTACTTTTATTTAAAATAAGATTTTATAGTAATATTTTATTATAATGTGATATTATTACTATCATTAATGAACTAAGAAACTATACGAATTATTTCAGACGATATACTCGACTGAACCGAACCGCAAACCGAACCCAACCACTGGTCAAAATCGCCTTTTGAACCGAACCGCGAACTTCAGAAATTTTTTAACCGAACCGGTCCAAAATTGTAGATGGTTTGCAGCTCTGGCTACCACAATATAAGGAAAAATAATTTTCCGATTTCACAGCAAATATATTAGTCTACAATTATACCACGACAAATTTGACGAAAAGCATTTCTGCACCACGGGAAACCCTACTTGTTAATTCTTTTCGCCAATACTGAAAAGCACTATTATCTTCGTGATGTCCGTCCGTCCGTACGCATATATCAGAGAAGAATTGGCAGAACCGATTTCGCCAAAATTTGGTACATAGAATGCTCACATATATTAATGACCAAGGTGGCATATTTTGACCGGATTTGTTCAGCAGAGGTGCCACAAATGCAAAGTTAATCTTTTCGGTAATTATGAATTTGGAAGAAATTGAGTAAACCGATTTCAACGAAATTTTGTATGAAGGAAGCGTGCTACATGAAAAATCAAACCAAAGATTTATAGTTAGATATAGAAAGCAAGGCTGCCACAATAGAAGAATTAAAATAATTCTTTTAACACGTATTTGTGTTGAACTTTCTGCATCAATTTTAACTAAATTTAATAATTATAATATATACATATATAAAAACCATATTATTATATTTAGACCGAATCAGCTAAACAGAGGTTCCACAATTACAAATAAAAATCTTTCAGTAATTAAGGATTTGGAAGGAATTGGCTGAACGAATTTCAATTAAATTTTATTTATAAGATTTGTCAGGGCTACCACAGTGAAAAATAAAATAATATTTCTTTTACACGAATTTATAGAGAACTGGCACCATGGATTTGAACCAAATATGGTATATATAATCTTCATATATATAGAAAATCAAAACAGCACATTTCAACCGGGTCAACTAAACAGGGCTACCACAATTTCAAGGTTAGAATTTTTCTGTAACTATGAATTTGAAAGGTATTGACTGAACTGATCTAAAAGAAATTTCGTTTGTAGCGCGAGAATAGAATGGGAAAACGAAACAAATGTTTTTAAAACGCATCAAAAAGCAGGGTTACCACAATATGACAAAAATATTTCCTGATTTTAAAGCAAATACATTAGTATACGATAATACTACGGCGAATTTGACGAAAAGCACTTCTGTACTACGGGAAACCCGTGTACACACCTACTTGTTATTTTCTAAATTGTTGGAGCTTCGTGGCTATATCCAATATCAGAAGGCTGCGGTTTGAGTTTATTTCTGTTCTTTGTAAAGTCTTTAAATTTTTCTCACAGTTCCTTAAAATATTTGTTGTCATTTAACCTAATTGGAATTTTTAGAAATGTTACAGGTATGCAGAAAGTCATGTAGTGGCCAGATCAGATTTTTAGTAGTTATTAGTGTTATCGTTACAATCAGTGAATGTGAAAGAACAAATTTAATAAAATATTTTTCAAAGTACAGAAAAAGCACGAGCATTTTTGGATTATACTAAAGGACGTAATAAGAGTGGTTCTTGTAGAATATTGAAATTTAAATTTCTAATTATCTTCGTGCTTTTGAATTATAAGGAATGCGGATTGCTTTAGACAGAGATTAATAAGACTTTTTACAAAAATATTTTTTAAAAATAAGTATAAATTGAATCATTTTTCTTTGCACCATAACTTTATCAGTTCTGATTTTATTTATTTCAGTGCATTTGTTAAAAACGTATTTTTTCTTTGTATAAACCAATAATGCGCATAATGTGCCGACGCGATGTACATACGTACGTTCTTCATTTGTTGACATGGCGGATTTTTAAATTCTTCGTATTTTCAGCTCCTAAGGAAACACGGAATAGAGATTTCGAACTCCAATTACGTGAGAGGCGAGCCTCTCAGTCGCTCTCCCCAACGAAGAGATGTCTTCCTTGTGTTACACCACCGCCCCCCTCCCCCTCCACGTCTACCTTCGCCCCGCGTTCGATTCCGCGGCACTCGCGCGCGCGCGCGCGCGTGTGTGTGGGTCCCGCATCGTTCCACTCGGAGATTGTTCGCAGTTCATGGAGGTCATTTCAAAGTCGGGATAACAGTGTAACGGTCAACGTTCTCGCAACAATGGTGGCGAACGGAAAGTGGGCGTCTCTGGTCGTGGTATCGAATGTTTTTGTGCTTTAAAGCGAAGATTCGAGACTGACGCTGTTGTAAAAATGCTGTAATTAATTCATTTTATTGTCACGCTGTCCTTTTATTATTGTTTATTATCACTGGAGGCTATTGGAATATGGCATTTCCATTCTTAATAATCGAATAGTATAAATTTAAAAACATCTTATATGTTGCTTTTGGGAAGTTTGGTTAGAATTGGTATTTAATTATATATATACTAGTGTATTGCCCGTCACATGGCGGGTGTCAGTTATTTAATGGTTGAAAAATCCGTCGTAAGGCTGGTAATCCTACTGAAACCATACATCTTAGGTTATCCTAAATCATTATTATGGATCATCACAAAATTAGTTAATTTTTCTAGTGTTATTGCCCGTTGAAATTCAAAGGGAAACTTGGAAATGAATAATAACAGCTGTAATTATTCAGTAAGAACCGGTATAAAATTTACCAAAATAGAGACTCGGGAGAATTTCTTTCTCATTCTTGTGTTATCCATTGATGAGCCCCTTGTCAAAAATTAAGTTATAATAATAAATATTCCCTCCCTCTCGCTCGCTGTCCCTCCCTCCCTCCGTCTCCCTCCCTTCTTCTCCCTTTCATTCCCTCTCTCTCTCCCTTCCTCTCTCTGCTACTCTTTTCTCACACCTCCCCCTCTCATTCCCTCCTGTCCCAATCCATAGCTCTCCCTCTTTTTTCCGTCTCCATCTTTATCTCTTTTCTACCGGACAGTAAAACGTTGCATCCAGGAGAGATGTAGGCGTTTAAAACAAATCCTTCACCGTCCACCCTTCAAAACTAGGATTCGTCGGAGCTCTTAACCCCATCCATCTTAATGCCATCGAATTTAACCAATCATCTAGCGGCGCGGTTTATCCGAGAGGAATTTGGGTCGAAGCCATTCGTGAAAAAAAGGGCCGAAGGAAGCGCGGTCCTCTTAATTTGACAAATAGAGTGGGAGCCCGTTTGTTCTGACGGCCGGCAGGGCTGCCCGCGCTCACTTCCTACATTCCCTCCCACCGCCGCCGTCTCCCCTTTTCCCCCTCCATCCCTCTTTAACCCCCTTTTCACCCTCCCCCCTCTCCCTTCCGTCTCCACTCCACCTGGCCCCGAAAGAAAACAGCCGTTCGCTAACATTGCCACAGCCATTTTGAATCTGGGTCTCTCCTCTATTCTTCTCCCCCCCTCTCCTTTCCTCCCCTCGCTCCCCTGCTCTTAAAATAAGGGGGGTTCTAATAGGTTCGATGTGGGTTGCGTGTTTGTGTATGTGTGTGCCGTGCTTCATTTTTTAATACGGCACACCCATAAAAGCAAGCGGTCTCATGCAGGTCCATCCACCTCCACAGCCGCTTTGAAATTGGTCTCGGGTCAAGGGTCGAGTTGGGTCCTTTCAGTCTTCATCGCCCGGGTGTTTTTAAAATTTTTTTTTGAAAAGCGAGAAAGTGATTTTTAATGGCGGCGGTTTTTTTGCTCCCGTTTGTTTAAGGTCTGGCAAAAAGAATTATTTTGATGTTGCACAAATGAGATCAAGGTCTTTCGTAATCGATGTCAAGTACCTCCTTACCGTTGTTCAAGCATCGGAGGGGATTCAGTTTATTTAGGGACTGCGCAGTTTTATTTACAAGGCAAATGGGTTATCAGTTTAACGAACAGTATGGTCAGTATGATGTTTGCCGTTGAGAAGACGTGCAGTCGTCTTGTTTAAGTAATGAATGCATTGATCCGTTGATTTCTCGTTTTAAACGTAATGAAACTCTTCTTTTTATGAGTAGTCTTAATCTCAGTTTTTCCCTTGGATGAGTTTATTATTTGATAACATAATGCCGTGGGGATATTCTTAGTCCTCTTGCAACAAAATCATGTTTTATTAAATGTCCGGTCGATTTGAAATGTCGAAGAAAATAAAACATTAAAATCATATAAAAATGATATTATAACAATTTTTACATAATTGGGGCTCCGAAAATTTTACTTGCATGGGGGCCCAAAAATCGTAGTAATGCCCTTGATGTGGATGCATAATTAATGTGAGATATATGATGGCTATTATTTTATTGCTCAGTGTATTTTGATTCCAGTTAACCGTGCAGAATAATCGAGTGATGCATTGAATTGAAAAATGTGGGAATGCAAATAAGTGGTTCTCAGGTCGTGATCACTCTATTTTGCTTTTCGGATTTTGAGAAATTTCGAAATCTGTTATGAAAATCAAATTAATTTATGCACACACGAGCGTGTTGGTTAAAAAAAATGAAAAACGAAAGTAATACGCGTCATTGATATTCAGTCATTGTGAAATATTAGAATATCCAATTTATTGAAACGTCGCAGTTGGTTCCATATTTTTCAAACCTAAACGTAAAAAACGATGGTATCCGAATCACGAACATTATATGTTTAAATTAGAATTTTTCCCGCATCCGCCAAGTCATGTGTAGGAATTTTCATAATTGCCCGCAATGCTTTAAATATAAAAATTGGTTTCTCTCATACAGCTGATGACCAACTAATAACTCCATGCCCTCTCGCTTTGCAGTACTTATGAATTTTCTTCTATTTCACTTAACTCCTATGTAGCATTCATTTAGCTTTGTATTTCGAAGAAATCACCTTGAGAAGCTATATGGCACTGCTTAATCTTTCTTTATTTTGATTTTAAACAAAAAACACAACTTTTATTTGGACAAAATTCAGTCTATAAGAGAAAATTGATATTTATAGAGCATTCTACAGGATTAAAAAATGTAAAGTTGGCACCTAATAACGTGAATAAAGTTTTGTTCAATTAATAAATATCTATGTAATTTTATACTGAATTTGTAGTAAAATATCAAAATCTCGGACTTGGACATATTTAAAATTTCCTCTCCTCAGTTATGTTGTACTGCCAGTACAGATTCAGTCACAATGGCTTATTTAAGTTTATTGCTGCCTATGTTTGCAATCGAATCAATAAAATTTATATATATATATATCTACATGGTCAATCTCAGTTTCACTATAAGAGATTTGAAGTAGCGTACGTATGACTCCCGCTACTGTACGCTTCTGGCGGCTTACGCTGTAATCCTCGAATAGGATAAATATTTAGTTAACAGCCATTACTTTCTTGTTACTCAGTCTTGATAAACATGGCGGTGGTGGTTATGAGTTGCAGCCTACATTCCTCCCAAAATACGATAAACTTGAAAAACAGTTGAAAACGTATCATCATTGATATCAGAGATGTGAGGAGGTGAAATGCAACAAAACAGACCCATTCTTTCATTAATTTTTTAAAAAGAAAATCTCATTTATGCGTTCGGTTTGTCCGTCTGTCTGTCTGACGCACGAAAGCAGATAGAAACATCGTTTTTCGCCAATCTACTAAGTGTTCTGTCTCATTTTAATATTGCTTCAGAGTAAACATACTAGTATACATAAATTTTAACATTGTTTTAGCAATTTTATTAAATCTTCATTAACTCTTTGCTTCGGCGTCTCTTTCCTTACTTGTTTAAAATACTTTAAGGATTTAGGGGAAAATATTTGCAGCATTAAGTTGAGGATAAAAATTATTTGTTTGCCTTTACTTTAGCATTATTTTTTCCCAACTTTTAGTTTCACGTGTCCGACTGTCAACGTTTAATAAGGATGAAGATATTGGTTCAGGATTAAGAAACATAGCTGAGCTCGCTGAAACTCGCGCATAATTACCGCGCTCCTGTTCCAACGCAAAAGCGATCTCCGCAATACGTGACTCTTTGCCCCTAATGGGCGAATGAATAAGAAGCGAGTTCGCGAATACGCATCTCCACCCGCCTACTTTCGCAGTGAGTTTCCGTAGATTTGAGGTCGTAGGTCACGTATCTTCTCTCGTGGCCCTCTGTTTTTTTCCTTTGCAACCGACCCGCGCCTCTTTAAAAACCCAGTCCACGTAACGCTTCGGTTCCCTGCATCGCTTGCAGAGTGCCTTCATCTCTTTTTCAACCCATCATCTCCCACGAGACAGAGAGAGAATCGTTTCGTATTTGTTTCCTCCTCACCAGAAATACCTCGCAGGCATTCTTCATCTTCCGTTCTCCTGCTTTCGCATCCGCAGTCTGCTAACTATTCATAATCGCGCAAAAGGAACTCAATCATCGTCTACTTCCCATTCTCCCGCCATTCTCCTACTTTTCTCCTCCTTTCATTCTCCTCCTCTTTCCATTTTCCTCCTTCCATTCTCCTCCTCTTACCATTCTCTTCCTCCTTACATTCTCCTCCTTCCAGTCTCCCTCCTCTTCCGTCCATTCTCCTCCTCCGTCCATTCTCCTTCGATTCTCCTTCTGTTCTCCTTCCATTGTCCTCTTCCCTCTTCCCCAACTTCAAGAGGCAGGGAGGAGCCGTCGAGGAATCTCGAGTGCTGCGGAGAGGGAGGATTGGAGGGAGAAAAGAGACTATTTCGAGAAAGAATATGAAAGAGAGAGACACGCAGGGAATGCTTTGCAACAGCCGCAAGAAATGTAGCGGCGTCAACTGTACGGATGGGAGCATTTCGCACAGCATACACGAGAGAGAGCTGTTACCTTGCCAATCGTCGTTAATTTTGAGTGCAGAGATCGGTGAAAAAATTATTTATCTGTTCACAAAATCTCGGAGTGCTTCTCTTGATATACCTTTAAAAATAACTGTAAGATAACCGAAAAGTGCCCTTCATACCTTTTGATTTTCGTTGCCAATTAACGAGCCTGAATTATGAATAAAACTAGAGAGCAGTACGCATACCTTTATGAATGACACTATAATAATCAGAAACATACGACCTGGGTTAAGCTGTGAATATAAACCAGATGTATGGCATATTTCATAATAAAACTATTTTTTGTAAACGAGAATTTTCTTTGGTATTCGTCTATAAATCAAACTTGCTGTTTTAAATGCAAATGCAATAGTTATGTGAAAAATTACTTGTAAGTGTACACAACTCGTTGTTCTTAAACGAGAAATAAGAGACAGAGATTATTAATGCACCAATTTTATCAGAATACAGTTATATCCACTGCTATAAAAACCGATATAATTATATAACCTTTCCTAGGGCACGATAAATTACTTATCAGCGTCAATTATATGAACGTTTTGCAACATTTCCTTAAAAAAGAGCTGCCACAGAATCAAAATGTCGCCTATCAGATTTCCACACATAAATGGGAAATTTGAAACCAAATTGTTTCGAAGCTCCAATTTTTGCTCACGAATTTAAAGTTTTGTCCATTTGCCGAATCATAAAACATTTTTAATAATTGGAATTCCTTTAGGAAATGCATGTAAATGTAAGACTAGACCCGTGTTTCTCAACCTTTTTTTGCTCGTGGCCCACTTCAGATTTTCATTTACCTCTGTGGCCCCCACCCCTCATAGTCGCCGTTAGTTGGTGAAAAAGATACTTTATCAACCGCACTGTTTATTTATAAAAAATAATCCCTGTTTATAATATACATATTGTTTATTTATAATATACATATGAAATATGCTCCTAACAAAAAATATTTCCATAATATTGTTGTCACTTTATTTAGTGAGATCCTTGCGGCTGATGAAAACTAGCAAGCTTTTGAATTTCTGGTTGCTGTTAGAGATAATCGAAGATCACCTCTCTTTACAATATCAAGACGGTTACGAGTTTTGGATTGCAGTTGAAGAACTCGATTAAATGCAAATTCAACCAAATAAGAAGTGGGAAATCCGATAAAAAACAACTTTGCCTTCTCCCATAGTTGTGGAAACCTATTTGCAATTTTACTACTTATCCAGAAATTCTGTTTGCCGTTTTTGAATCTAGCTTGAGCTGTTATATCACCCTGCAACTCAACCAGACATTCTTGTAATGTGATGTCAACATCCACCGCATTTACACCAACCGGATTCACCACCCAATCTGGAATATTCATCTCTAGCAGGTCGCTGAACCGACATTGCATATCACTGTAAAAATTCTTCAAATGCTCAACATATACAGCAATAGCATAATCTTGAATTTCTATGTCAAGAGTGCTAGTGATGGAAATTGTATGAACTCACTACGTCCAATATTACTCCAAAATAACTTAAGTTTTCCAAGGAAAGCAGTAATGGCCTCTTTGCAAGACATAAGATTACAGTTGTTTCCTTGTAACTGTTTGCCCAACAACTTCAGCTTTTCAAATATATCAGATAGATTAAATATGTCACATTTAGCAGCAACGATATGTTCTCCAAGCTGCTTATCACTTAGAAATAATACAACACTGTCCCAAAGTTCAGCAAAACGCCGAAGACATTTTCCTTTTGATAACCATCGGACATCTGTATGCATTAGTAGGCGTTCAAAATCTTCATCATTTTCCTCACATAGTTGACAAAAAAGACTATCTTGATGTGCACTTGTTTTGATAAAGTTGACAGCCTTTATTACAATAGCAAGGGCATCATGCAAACGTCCTCCCAAGTTTTTTCCAACCAAATGTTGACGGTGATCCACGCATTGTGTGCAAAAAACTTCAGACACAGCATTTTTTAAATGAGCAATGAATCCTCTGTATCTACCTACCATCGAAGCAGCACCATCAGTTGCACAAGCTATTATATTTTCTAGCGGAATGTTGTTTTCCTTGAAATAACTCTTACTGAGCTGATCATCATTCATAAACCTAACATATGTCATTAGAAGGGCTTCATTAGCCTTTAAAGTGGATTCATCGATTTGCAGGGCAAACCTCTTAACTTGTAGTTGTGCAACTAGTTGTTTTTTCCGCATCATCTGCCATTTCATCAATACGTCTCGATACTGATGAGTTGCTCAAAGGGATGGCCTGAGTAATGTCATGTGCGCTCTGATTCATAACAGTTGAAATCAGGCAGGCAAAATCAATGACTCGCCAATATTATGTGGCTTGCCAGATTTTGCAGTTAACTTGGAAATCTCATAGGATGCAAGTAAACCTTTGTCTACTTTAGCTGCTCTTTCACTAAATATTTGTTTTAAGGTTGCTCTTGTTTGGAAATTATCATGCAGTTTTTTTAAATAATCTAGTGATTTGTCTTTTTTATTCTTGTGCATTTTTTCCAAGTGCTTCCGTGCTTTCATTTGAAAGTGTAGTCATGCATATTAGACACAGTGGCATTGTTCTGTCCTGTGGTGATGGAATAAAACCATTGGAAAGGTACTCAATGGAATATTGCCTGCATTTTTCTTCGCTATATTAGCCCTGAGTAATCTGATATTAAAAAATTAAAACAAATCAAAATGAAGAAATATTTAACAACAATACGAATTTATTACTATAGACTTATAGATAGAATTTAAGTAGATGGAACCGAGAAATAAATGGCCGCGGACCGGCATCATAACAGTAAAGAGTTTGGAGTAACAGAAGAAATAATATCGGCAAGATTAGCAGCCAAAACAGCTACTCACCAAATACATAAATTCCAGTATGGCGTCGTCTGATTACAGTATTCCACTAACAATCAATGTTCGACTGTTTAAATTTGTTTTAATTAAATGCCTGAATTTTCTGATAATGGCTTCACGAGCAGATTTCTTCGTTTTATGCAAATCCCCACTAATTTTAAACATAAAAGCGATAATTTTTATTATTAATAATTTTATTCAAATATATTTATTTTAAATGACAACTTACAGTTAGTAAAAATAACTAAGAGAAACAAAGTACGGTAAGCAATATTTAATTAAAACCGTAATAAGAATTAACAAATGCGTCATAATATTTCCTTGGTTCGCCATTGAAAACAAATTTGAAAATGGTTCGGAAAGTGTAAAATGAACACTTGAATTAACTTATTATTTATAATAACTAAATTCATTGCGCCTCTTATTTTATTTCAAACAAACAATTGCTTTGGTATGCTATGCTGAATTTTCAGAACTGATGTTTTTGTTTTCAGTAAAGCCCCGTTAATTTTGACAAAAATAAAATTGCTGGTTATCGGAATGTATCAGCAGTTAATGACTGATATATAGATTATATATAAATATATCAAGTGCATTCCACTCTCTGTTTCTTCAATCTTTCGGCATTCACTCTCCCTGTTTACAACGTTGATGGACGTGTTCTGTCTTATATTAGGAAACCGTATTTCAAATTAATAGCTGTCGTATTCAGGTGAAATCCGCTGAATGAAAGTGTAAGAATAACATTTTGTAGCTACGGCGTGGAGGGGACGAAAGGAAGAGGTAGGGTAGAGTTTTCTCATTCACGCAATTGTGGGCTAACAGTTGAAGAACAATGTAGTTATTTCCTAACTATAATGAAGATAAGAAAGTATTTATGTATATTGTAATACATTCGTCCATTTTCATGGCATTTCAATTCCAGTTGTTATGTCAGTCTAAACATGCACATTTGAATCAGAATACAATGAATAGTACGCGTTATTAATATTGTTATTAGTATGCGTTATTAGCATTGACTTAAGACAACTTTCACACAGAGTCGAACTTTTCGTGGCCCACAAAGAAGTTTTGGTGGCCCCCCAATTTAGGTATTTTACTCATGGCCCCTCAGAAATAGGCTGTGGCCCCCGTTGAGAACCACTGGACTAGACTATGATCTGGATCAGTGGAATAGATATACAGCCGAGGTCTGCCACTTTGCCACTGTATGTGTTATATTTGTAAGTTTTAATCATATTTCGCTTGTCACATTAGCTGTGAGGAATATCAACTCAGGTATTACAACATATTGTATTCGTGTAGGCCTCATATGCAATTAATATTAATGATTTTTTTCACGCATCCCATTCCGTCTGTCACACATCCGTTATTACAAGAATCGAAAGTTCACCGCTCTCTAAATGCAGTCGCAAACGTTATGGGCGTGTGGGCACCGAAACATTTACGCATCCTTCCATCCCATTCAACTTTACCTTTTGCTGCGCCTCTTATAGTTCATCGAACGCGCTTCGACTGTTTACCGGAAGAAAGGTTTCATGTCCTAGGCGTTCGGTTACCGAGCGTCCCCCATTAAAGCGCTCTCTGTAATGCGGCCGAGGATGTGCATTGTTTGGACTGCTTGCAGATGGGCTGCTTTCACTCGCCATTTCACCCGCGCTCCATAAAGGTATATTCTCTTTTCCTTCTCCTCTCTCACCCTCTTTCTCTCTTCCTGGAGTTTAACTCCTTCCTATGAGACCTTTCTCCGGCACTTGATTCAATTGTATTTTCTTCTCGTGGCTCGTTCAGGTAATTATCGTAATCTCGCATGATACAAATTTCGGTATTCCCGCCCTACAACAGAATCATTTGGCAAGCGGCGACAGCAAAATTTCAATTTAACGATGGTTTATTCCAAATTTATGTTTGACTTGTGAGGTTTTCATCGAATCCATATGCTTCGCTTTTGGGAAGATATATTCCAGGGCTATAATGCGACCCTACCGTAATATATGAATGATTTCATTGGAGGTTCTGTCGCGATAATGTTATATTTGAGGTAAAATCATTCGAAATAAATGTGGTATAATATGGGAGGTGCTAAATTATTCGAGAAACTGGAGGGGGCTATTAAAATTACATGCACAAAATGGGGAAATCAAAAGCTTCCTTGATGTATAAATGGTAGTAGAGTGGTTGTTAGCATGACTGGCTTCAAATAGTAGGGTAGCGGGTGCGAATCCTTCTTTGAGAATGGTCGTGATTTATTATTGTTCGTATGCTCATTGCCAATGGCCATGAAAGAGCTCTTTATAAGCCAATTAAAGATGAATATAATGAGATACCGTTACTTCACTCCTCTGACTGGCGCAAAAACAGAATATGTCCTCTTAGGTCCTTATAGCGCATAACGCGGGCGGACTGGCCATATAACCTTCCGGTGCAATCACCGGGTCGATAAGTCTAAGGGCCGGTCTGATGAAACTTGTATATTATTTTCTTTTTCAACGTCATTCTTATTCATGAGGAAATTTGCTTTTCATTATATTACTTGATTGATAATATTTGGTCCATTCTCCGCTAATTGTGTGATGGGAGGGGGTTTTGGCCGGTTCTCCTCACAAATTACCGCGCAGTTTGAATCCCCCTAGTCCGCCCCTACCCCACAATACAGTTTTAACTATTTAATTATATCTTGAAGAATCTTGGAATCTCTGCAAAGTTTTTCAAAGCTATTAATATATTTATTACGTGGGTTTTTCGTCGCTGTATGGTATCACACATATTGCTGGATCGTTCTGTCCTGTTTAAAAAATCATAAATATAATTTTTATAAGAATCCAACTTTCCAATTAAAAACATAATAATTGACTTTTAATCAGATCATATTTTTTATTCCACCGTCAGGAGAAGCGCGATTTCATTTTCTCTTCTGACAAAAATAACACTGTCTCATTCTCTTGATCGAATTTATTTAATTTTGCATTGCCTGGTATAGCGCTGTTTTAATAAGTAAAAATGTTTTATTATTCGAGTGTTTTTTCCAAATGCGCATACATCAAAATTAAAATCGGTATCATCATTTTTAATAATTCTGTGTTTTACAAGTTCATGAGATTAAGGATATAAAATCAAATTAATAACCACGAAATAGTTCGTAATTTTACGGAGCCAGGCTTTAATTCAACAATAAAGGTATGTCGGACAAATAACCTCATTTTAATGAAAGAGCAGAATCGAACGTTGTTTTTTCGACTCTCATATTTCGTTTTGTTTAATTCGTAGCTGGCGTTCACAAAAAATATACCTTTCTTCGCTCACTGGAGCCTTATTGCCAGCTATTAGTTACCCGCACAAGGCGCGGCACAATTAAAGCAGCCGTGCTATTCTTTCGCCGAATGCAAAATCCAATACGGGTAACGTCGATGTAGCATGCCTCACACCCTCAAGTGAAGGAGTGGCGCTGGCAGCAGTGTGCACCTTTTCTCTCTCTCCCTATCTCTTTCTCTATCTCTCTCTCTCTCTATCTCTTTATCTCTTTATCTCTCTCTATCCCTCTCTATCTCTCTCTCTATCTCTCTCTCTTTATCTCTCTCTCTTTATCTCTCTCTCTCTATCCCTCTCTCTTTATCTCTCTCTCTATCTCTCTCTCTCTCTATCTCTCTCTCTTTATCTCTCTCTCTATCTCTCTCTCTTTATCTCTCTCTCTTTATCTCTCTCTCTACCTCTCTATCTTTCTATCTCTCTCTTCCACTCTTATTCTCTTCTCCCTCTCTTTTCAATCCATTCTTCTCATCGTCTCTCTTACCTCTCCTCCTTCCCGTTTTCATGTTCCTTTCTTCTCTTTCTCCCTCGTTCCTCTCTCTTTATCCATATCTACTCTTCTTCTCTCATTCCTTATTATTCTATTATCTTCCAATCTCTCAATTCCCCCCTCTCTCTCTATCATTTTCTCTCCCTTCCTTCCTCTCCCTTAACCTCCTTTCATTTCTCCGTCCTTTACTCTCCCCTTCTCTCTCTCCATATCTCTCTCTCCCTTCCCCATTTCTCTCTCCCTCTCCACCACAACTTACCGCGTTTTTCTGTTTCGAGTGGTCTCCAGGAGACCGAGCGAGGCGTGTGTTGGACTAAACGGGGTGAAATGCAAATGGAGGTAGAGAGAGAGAATGAAGGAGTGGGTGGAGAAAGCGAAGGAGGGCGATGTAGAGATAGGAAGGGAAAAGGGAGATGGGTGATAGGGAGAGGGAATAAAAGGGAGGGAAGGGGGAGAGGGGATCAGAGGAAATAAGGTAGAGATTCTACGGAATGTATGGGAGTGAAAGAAAGATGGAGAGAGAGAGAGAAAAGAGAGGGGGAAATGGTGGTGAAGTGGAAAAATTGGAGACAGGAAGTTGTTTGAAAATATTTACGACCTGATCGAAGACTGACAAGCTTCGGGGAAGGAATCCAGGAGTTTAGAGCGAGGCTGGGAGGAGAGAGAGAAAAAGAGCGAGAGAGAAAGGAGTTAGCAGTCAGTGGATATTGTGGTGTGGAGGAGGAAGGGGGAGGGTGATGAGGGAAAGAAGCGGTTTAAAGATGTCGAAAGATTTTTGAAGGAAAAGAGAAAGAGAGGGATGGATCTTTAAAGAGAATGGGACGAGACGGAGGGATTTTTCAAGAATCCCTTCTGAGGTCGTTTTATTTTGTCCTCACTTTAAAACGCGTTATTTTTTGCTGTGTAATTTCATCCAGGAAAGTCCAAATCGATTTTATTTCATGGAACGTTTGACCCTGACATGACCTATCGAATACTCTATCGTGAAAAAGCTTCATAGTCTCCTATTGTCAAGTGTGATTATTTTTTGCGTGTTTCCGTGTCCAGATATTATTTTACAGTCACTTTACACCACACGAATTAAAGCAATTTCTGGTTTGCCGCGCAAAACTCAACTTTGCAACACGATAAAAAATCACTTAGGTATAATTGAAATGAAATCGTTATATAATTATCATTTTATATTGAGTCCTATCGCACTTGCGCAATTCGTGCGATAAGAACTAGATTAGACTAGAATTAGACTAAAACCTCTTGGCAACCGCGAATGTTGAAGATTTTATTCGCAGATTTCTCACGAAAAAGATGTTATAAATGAGGCTTTCAGGCGATGTAAACGGTTTATTGGAAAATAGGAGATAATTTGTTTTTTTTTATGTTTGCGTTTAAGACAGATAAATTTAAAGCTAATCCTGCAATGGAATACTTTTGAGTTACAACACGTTATTTGATACAGCTCCATTTGAACAAAGCTAAACATTTGAAAGATTTCCAATTGAACTAATGGTTTTAGTCATCTTTTCTGTTTGCAACTGAAAAGGGACGATTATATGTTATACTCGTGATGAACGTCACGTCCAGAATCGAGTCGTTAGAAATGGACTCTTCCCGCGTTTAAGGTCAATTTCAACTTAAAGGAGTATTGGCTACGTGAAATAAAATCCATTCCCCAAAATATCCACATTACTTTTGTGGTCTAAGTTGGAGATTTGATGTATCAGTGGTTTTGTCCCTTTAATTTCATCTGTTTCTACTTCAAATTATTTGCGCATCAAGAAAATAGTAAGCTACATTGTCGAATAAAAATTCAATGTATCTCTATTTGAAAAATACTTCTGTTCATACAGAAAATATCAGTTTGTTAATCGAGTTTTATGCAAATCTGTGCAGTAATGCATAAATGTATGCCCAATTAAAATATTCCTATATATATTTTTATTTTCTCTAGCTCACAGCATAAATTGACATTATAATGATTTTTATTATTAATAATGATGTTGTTTTGTTTATTAATAACGTCATCGATTACACGAACATTTCAATTTCTCAGTGCCCCTATTTCCTTCCACCCGGCTTAACGCAAATTTAAACACCCTCGCGGTTTGATGATGAATGGAAGAAGTTTTGGCAACAACCCATTCTTTCAACTCTCTCTGATTCTCGAGGACGATATCTTTTTGTTTTTTTTTCAAGTGATGAACGTTCCTCGAGGATTTCTTCTTAACCCTCGGAGAGGACTATGACCTTTTTCTCTCCTACGCGAGTGTATACATATTAACGATTTACTCTTTAGATGGCTCTGATTTACTGCTGGCTGAAGACTAAGGATTTTTAAGGCTGCGTGGGTTATATAGGGGTTAGGCTTCTCGCGGATGAATGATCTTGTGCGTTAAATTTTTTTTCGGGATGTGGCTTCTTCATATGCACATCCGGGTTAATCAGAACGTTCTAAACTCGTGTTCGTATTCCTCTTCGTGATAGAGAAATTTTTGAGTGAAGTAGACTCGTTTATTTTTATGATTATTGACGATTTAAGCAACAAGTTCCTATGAGGAGAATTTTCGAATTTTGTTATAATGGCTGTCGTGTCGTTCGAAAATCACCCTGCGATTCTTACCCGCTCTTGTTATTTTCACTTCTCCTCGTTCGAAAAACATCAATTTTGCTCCCGACTCGCGAAACGCACTTTTAAAGAGGCCCTAGCTGGAAATTTATGGCTGGTTTCTTGTCGATGTGGTTATTGTGGCCTGTGTTTGATGATACCCGTCGCTCGAAGTTATCCCATCGAAATGACTTCGGTAACTTGCCCCATGCTAAGAACTTTACGCGATTCTCTTGTTACTCATATGGGAGAAATATCCATTGGGTTTGAAATTTTCATCAGAACGTAAAAGCTTTTTCACTTCTGTGAATCTTGAGCGTAAATTTTTACCCACCACAACCGAAGGCTTACGTTAAAGCATTCGTACGCCTTAAAACCTATCGTTCCAATTACTTTAGCCGTAGTTTTACGAATCTTAAATAAACCATTACCAACTGGAGTCACTGGACTTTCCATTTGTTCATCACTTATTATCACTTTCTCCCAAACCATCCGGGACACTCAGCCATTTTTTATGAGTACCCTTGGCCTGCCTTATAGCCAACCTTTTGGATTATCACCCAAGAGAGAGGGAGGGGAATGTGAGAGAGAAACGAGAAAGAAATGAAAGGGAGGGAGAGTAGGAGGGATGAGGAATCCTTTTATAACTTTTCGGATAAAAATCGCTTATGGCCAATATCGTCGGATAGAGCGAAACAACGCTGCGATTATCTTCTTGAGGTCGTGTTTTCAATTATCCGAGGAAGAATCGATCGGGCGCCATGTAACGTAACGGCGATTCGATCTCGGAACGAGATTTATCGCCAGAGATCCCGCAATGCGTGTTTAACAACTCGCGTCTTAATTTATTCGATCGAAAACCACCGATTTTGGGATCACTTTCCAAATGTACGCGAGGCGATGCTTTCTCGAAGTGTTGTGACTACGACGATTATCATCTTTCATATTACTCATAAAGTTTGCTGTTGTCTTTTCGGGATTATGAATGATAATAATACTTCACCTTTAATATAGCCAATATACTCCTTTTTAGTGACCAATGGAAAATAGGAAAAATTCTCGCAATTAATAACGCCACCTAGCGAGCTTCCGGAGAAATTATGCGACAGGGCAAGTTAAAAAGCGTAAACCTGAGTATGAGTTAAACATGATGCAAAGTGTTGGGAGAACCGGGTTCGATTCCCGGAAAATGCAGAATTTCTTCTGCATCCCAGAAATTATTATAGTCCTTGAACATATTTTCTCATGAACTATTATTATATTTGCAGGCTTACGTTATTCAAAACGAGGAACTTACTATAAAACAACATCGTAGTTGCAGTATCTTATGTTCCCAGCTGGTTCATCTCTTCCTACGCGCAAGGGGTATCATAGTGGTTTGTCCTTAATATCTTGAAAGCTAAGCAAATGTTTACGATGGTTATTTGAGAGTTAAAGACAAATAAGAACTTCCTTTTGTTTTTTGTATTTTTTTTCGGCCACAGCGGAACGTTTTATGTGCTAAAGCCTGTGAATTGCCCTTTTCAGCGAAAAAAAAGTTCGATAAGTTTACTCTCCGGCTCCGTATTAGCCCATGATGTTTATAGATCTTTTCTTTTCGACGTACCTTCCTGCCCCCTAGCGGATAGTCGTAGAAACACGGATTTCATTCGTGCTACAATGCTTTCGCGAATAGAGAGAGAGAGAAAGGACCTCTCTCTATCTCTTTCGCATTGCCTCGCGGAGAAAATTTATCCCCTTCTCAACACACTATATCCATTACAATCTCCTTGAAAGGCTATGAATTTTCGCTGAGCGGCTTCGCCCGATTAATGGGTGCTTTGCCCCCGTTTTATTTGAACAAAGGGACGTGAGGAGAAAAGGAGGGGGAGGAAGGGTGTTTGCGGGGGAGGGAGGGTGAGGGGGAGAGCGGCAGCAGCGGGAGGATTCACTTATTCCTCCCACCCCCCTTCCTCCCCCTCCGGGATAACTGCGTCTCCGCCACGTGGCGTTGGGCAATAATGCCCGCGGTGTTGCGTTCTAGCACGCTCCTTGTTCATTGTCGCGTGGATTACTCGGCGGAATCCTCTTCTGGAGTGGGTGCCGAAAGGGAATGACAATTAATTGCAGGGGATTCCACCCCGCGTGTGTGTGCGCGCGCGTTTGAGAATGCGTGATCTCGCCTTCCATCGGACGCATCATCCTGCGTAGAGTTGTCGAGGTCCGGTGCGCATCAACGAAGACATTGCGTCGCACACGTGGAGCGAGTGATATTCGGGATTAATGTTTTAAGGAGAGGCCTTCTTTGCGATGGCGTAATTTTTCACGGTGGTTACTTGGGTCGCTCGTGTTAAATCGCATTGACCTGTTGTTTCAACTTCACCAGCTCTCCTTACATCCAGGGATGTTATAAAGGAAAATTAATTTAGTCACGGCGGTGAGAGATCTAAAGCTTAGATAAATTTTCGGAAATCAACATTTTGTGTGAACTCTTTAAAGTGTAAGTCCCGGACTCCATTCAACTCCTTGATGCGGCATGAGGAGTTTTGCGCGAAGCAGCGAATTTTTCCATTCGCTGGAGATATTGGATGTTTGCAATAAGCATTATAATTCATTTTTCATCTGCAATCAGCTACTATTTCATGCCGTATAAAATTTACGATTGTCCTTCAGGTGATCTGTTTCACGAACTTATTTCCTTGCCTCGATCTCGCACCGTTTATTTACCATTTGCTATTTTTGTTTCGTTTGGGCATTACTTCATTGGCTCAAGTCACGCGCGTAAGCTTGATCTGTCACGAAGTGTCGGAGCTGTCATTTAACCACCACGAAACGATTCCGACCGTAGATGTCTTTAGGTCTCGCCTCTCGCCGTCTTCATTTTGGCGGCGTTGGATGGCAAGTCCAGGGATAAATCCCTCCGGCGACGGGGCCCAGGTGTGCGCGGCGCTCACTCTCGCGTCAATCAAACGGACGAAGGAGATTAATCCACTGTCATAGTCAGCCTACAGTTTGCGAAATGCGCCAAATCACAAAGTCCTTTCAAAATGACGGAGTGTGGTATTTGTCTTGTATCAACTCAACGGAAACTTCAAGAATCGTTAACGGTTAAAGAGACTGTTAAGTTGTGTCATTACATGTATTTTCTCAATGTTGAAGTTTTCAGAATCATCATCAACCTGTAATCACTCTCGGTATCAATGTTGTTGACCTTCAATCCACAAATAATCTCTCAAGACCATCCTCAGTTTTTAATGACCCAAAGATTGATCGCATATGATTACTTTTTTTGACGAGAAATATATCTTTTTTAAACAATTTCTATTTTTTCTATAAACTTGTATAATTTGCTTGTTTTGGCTTCCGCAACAGTTGATGTCTAAGGCGCGACGGTCCGCTCAGACAGACGCATTTAACGACAGTTAGACACGCGATGTTGTTAAATGTTTCATGAATTTCGGAATCCATTTGCCCAAAATCTTAAAAACATTATGAAACAGTCGTCCTTTCTCATGCATTGGAGCACAGTTTCCATTGAAACCCATGCATAATACAGAAGCTCGCAACCGCGGCACGCAAAAGATGGCTCGCCTTGGCGTCTCTCGTCGTTCCCAATGTGTTATATATAATGGCCTAGAGCGTCCTTACTCCCTGGTCACTCCACACATCCCTTACATTCCGGCCAATGAAATCGTCGCCCTCAAGTTCATTGCGAACGCCCGCAGCAATCGTCCACATCCTCTCGCCTCCTCATCAAAGGCTAAAGCGTCTTGGAGGATTCCGCGAATGTCCTCCATGACCACCCAGGCTGCTCGAATCATTTCAAACTAACTCCTTAAGGGTAAAGTGGAGAGCGCACGCACTCGGCATATTAAGATGTCTGGAGAGAGAGAGAGAGAGAGAGTAAAAAAATTCTCTGGGTTCAATCACGCCTCCCTGTGGTACTCCATTACACTCCCTTTTATGGAACTTCCCGACGATTAGACAAACTGTGACCACGGACCCTCTCCCGATGACCGACCTTCGGTTCCGCGTTTATTAATGTGCTATCGCTTAAAGGTTACCATAACGCGGCACGGTTGGGAAATCGTTAGGGAGGCGACCGTTAAAATAAAAGTGCGCCATCGCGTGCTGAGGGGAGGAATATTAAGGAGCGGCGAGGACAGTGTTTTCTCTCTCTCGAGCCATTGCGATCTTCGCGGAACTGAGTATCCGTTTGATTGAATAACGATTGTGTATTATTCAGTGAGGAAGAGGTTTGCGGTGTGGGCCGTCATTATTCACGGACCACCCACCTGCCGAGTGAGGGGAATTCTTTGAAGAATAGGGGAGTGCGCAGTTCCCTATAACGCGTCCCATGGGTATACATAATTTCCGCTGGAGATAAAATGAGATTATCATTCGAGAGAGAGGGGGAAATGCGTCGGAAAATACTGTCACCGACAGAACGTACTTTTAACTCTACTAATTTTACTTTGTGTTGATTTTTTTCATCATCTCATGAGGTTTGAACTGAGAAGCATAAAATGTTCAACAGTATAGGAATAGTTGCAGTGTCAGGCGCAGTTCCTCCAAATGGAAATTCATTGCCAATTTTGGGTTTATCCTAACCTTTACATTCAAAACGGGCATTAAGATGGCCAAATATACGTGAAACGGTATTTATTTAATGAAATTGTCGCTTCAATATCAAAACTCTTAACACAAATATAACGTGCTAGCAAAGTTAATTATCAATTTCTTATGGGCTATAGAAAAGCACTGTTGGTGAAAATATTTTATATTCTCATCTAGAGTTTTTCTTTGCAGAAGTTTAAGATTTGAGATTCTTTTGGGATCTCTTTGTGACTTCATTTCAATTAACACTGTCTCAAATGGCGAGATGCGGCGCTTGATTTTTATCGTGACGAATTTCCTCTTCTTAACGAGTTTAGAATTCGTTCTCTCAAACCACAGCTATATTTAAAAAGGGCAAACATTGGTCATAGGAAGTCGTTATCTCAACTGAATCCTTCCTATATTTGTAGGTCGATTAAAAAATTGACGAACAAAAATGTAGGCTAAGCATTTTCATCGTTTTTTAAAACCGCGTATGAGTTCGGTTCGTCCGTCTGTCTAACGCGCTAAATCTTCCTAAACGAAAGCGGATAGAGACTTAGTTTTTTCGCGACTCGATTCAGTATTGTCTCGTTTGAAAAAAACAACTCCATTTACTATCTGCTTCAGCAGTTCTTTCCTTTCTTGTGACGAAGCGAATGGATTGTCTCTAGCGTGTCGCCATGTGTCGTCTCTCTCGAACTCGAAACTAAAAATACATACTGCCAAATCATAATTCGCCGCTTCCCTTAATATTGGGAATCGATAGTCCTCGATGAAGTTTAGAGGAAAATTCCAACAACGAAGGGAATGAATTTAAACGCCCATCCATTTCCGCTGCGAGAGTAAACCTCGCGGTTAACCAGATTTCACCGCCGTCGCCATGGGTATGATTTCAATTTGCGTTGCGATCTCACTCGGACCCTTGGGCACGGGAAAGGTGATGGGTGTGAGGTATTGTTTTTTAACCTAAGTGGACGGAGGATTGCGTCCAAAATAGGCATCTGGGCGCCCCCGGAGTACTATAAAACGGAGCCCTCTCTCGAAAACATTGAGTTAATGGGGAAGAGGCTGTATAAAAAAGGGAAGAGGGTGTTTTTTCGTGCACCGGATGACTTCTCTGAGTAGGAGTTGGGTCGAGTCCTCGGGGCAAAAATCGAATGTCTTGCTCTCGACGGAGCTCTGGTCCAGAAATTACAGCTGGATCTTATTTCTTTCTTGTTTTTGAACCCGGGAGGCTGTTCATATCTTGTCCTCCTTAAGAGTTTAATTCGTTCCCAATCCTAATCTTTTTTCAATCCTTCTATTAAATTTGAAGTTTATTGTAATCATTTGTTTGTGTCATGAGCCGTGAGTTAAATTACCTTGGTTTTAGCGTTCCTTCGTCATTAGCAGAGATTTTGGGCTAAGTGAAATTTTCGATAATTAGACACGTTTCTTGAAGTTTTAGTATTCTCCTAATTATTTCGATCGTTTAATTTATACTTGGCCCTGTATTATTAAGTAATGAGAATGTTTCATTTTCACTCCTCAAATGATGATGAAACTAATAATAAAATTGTTTCACTCTACTGATCAACATTAAAATTCGGTGCGGTTAACCTGACTTTTTGAATTGGGTATTTCATTCTTTGCGGAGAAATTTTTGTTTAAAAAAATTTACTTCACTTCATAAATTGTTTACTAATGGATGCGTCGTCACCTTGCATTAAAAACACTTGCGTCAATGATTTTTATATTCTATAAAGTTTATTTGGCTTTATTGTCTTCTTTTGGAAAATGTATTAAAATTAATTTTATATTTCGTAAATGAAGGTAAAAATCCATTTTTTCAAATGGATCAAATAAATAATTTGTATTTTTTCATTTTTCTTAGCTAATTCATAACTCGGATACGATTCTAATAAAATATTTATCTTATCATTCTCCTATACAACATAATAAATCAGTTTGAAGTGCGCCAAAATGATGTCTTCCATCAGGTTATCGTCATTGGAATTTTCAAGATAAAAACAATTTGTGTGAAAGCAAAAAAAGAGTTTTAAGCGTTTATAGATTATTACTGCGAATTTTTTCTGTTTTACAGAGATTTAAAAATGTAGAATCAGTAAATAAACTTAATTTAAAATTTCACTGAAAGAGCCTTATTACGGTTACTGTATACCTATACATATATATATATATATATATATATATATATATATATATATATATATATATATTGTATTAGCGGAAACTATTAATCATCTTAAATTTGCTTACGCCAAATATTTGTATTTATGATCATTAGCATTATTCATTTATTCCAATCTAGTTTCTAGTAAACATAAAGGAATATGCGAATTTTTTAATCCGACACTCGGTTAACTAACTGCGGGGAAAAATTGAAGTGACATTATTCCATCTCAAAGCCCGAGAAACAATTTTGTTTCGAAAATGCAAATGAATTTTTGACCGAATCGGATTTAAATTTCCACGAAAATAAAATATTATCTTGGGTGTTTCGCTCTTCCAAGTACCTACTCCTTACAGCAATTGAAAAATAAGATTTAAAATATCCATCCGTGTTGCTTAGTTTGAATTCAAATTAATGCGAATGAGGGAGAGACAGAAATGGAGAGAAATCTTGATTTTTGTAATGACACCTTTTTCATTGAAGACATTTTTTTATAACTTCGCAGCAACATCACATGGATTACTTTTCTGTCTCTCTCTCTCCATTTTCCGTACTGACGTATCAGAGCTTTCCTATGCTGCTCTTGAGACCAGTCAATTTCGGACGTATCCGTCACGGCATACCGGGATTAAAGCGAACCTGACACTTTCATTTATCCATTCGGAGAAGAGCTTTCGGTTTTTCGTTGACGCCCATGCGGCGAGCGCGTCAAGTGGACGACGGTTGACTGCGAGTGCGCGCGCATAAGAGAGAGAGAGATAGGAGAGGTTTCGGAAGAGAGGATAAAACCCAAAAAAATGGGATTGGATTCAGTGGAGCAGAGGTGAGGTTAAAATCTCAAAATCCGAAATGTGCCGTTATATCAGTATGAAAAAGAATCTAAAATAGGCTTTAGATCGTCAAGTTTAAAGAGGCAATACTTAAATGGCTTGGTACACACACACACACGTATGTATATGAATGGAGACTAGAATAATGACGTGAAATATAGTCCTATTGCGCAAGAGTATTTTTTCCCTTTTGCGCGATGGTATTGTAAACTGCAGATAATTTTTCAGCTAAAATATTTCGATTCAATAATTGATACAACCAACATGGAGGTACCTACACATTTGTTATTTATTTGATACATTATAGTATCTGTTCTTGATAATTCAAGTTGAAATGAGGGTGTTCGAGGGTTTTCTGTGCAAATGCCTTCAATAGTACCTATCTATATTTTTCATTTTGTCCGGTTAAAAACTATCTCGTTTTTTATGGCAATTAGATAATTTAACTGGTTTTATATAATTCAAGTATGTGTTTAAAATTGAAAAAATGAGTATTTTCTTATCTTAGGTCCCTCCAACAGCCATAACAAGGAAATGAAGTACCATAACTTTTTATGACTATTGGAGCTACCTAAGATAAGTACTCTTTTAATTTTTGTTTATTCTTGAATTTGCTTTCAGCCATATGGCGAGCACGATAATTATCTGGTAAATTGATTCTATCGAGATAGTTGTACATTCAGATTACCTTAATTACCACATAGTATACTAGGTAGCTCCTCGAAAGCACTCGTCCACCATTTGGTGTGTTGTAGGATCTGATTTCCTACTCCGAATTCATAGCTTTTATCTTTTTGCAGTGAAACCCAAGCCCTAAAATTGAGAGTCTCCATTATTTTCCTCTTAGCTTCATTTCCCTTTTATTTATTTTACGAATTCCTTCGAAAATCTCTTTCCTCTCTAATTAAAAAAAGGTCCGAATTTTTTATCAAAACGTTTCACGTGGGCAGCCACGCAATTTGTGCGGTAATTAACTAATACGTATTCGACTTTATTATATATATATATAATTTAGGTAAAAACAAATCGAGGTTCTTACCTTATTCTTATTTCAGTTCAATGGAAAATATGGTTCATTTTTCATTACTGCAAGTTCTCAGACATTAATACAGTTATTCCTTGAAAATGCCTCAGGAAATGCAAAAACAGCTGAAGTGTCAGGTTTAATTACAGAGAACCGCCGTTTGACTAGAATGAGACATTAAAGAGGTGCGCTATCAAAGATGGATTTCACCGCTGTCATTCAGGCATGAAATGACCTCTCATCATCACAAACTAATATGTATTTGGGTATCTCGGAACAAACGGACTAAATATACACAAACATTATCAAAATTGGATCGTATACTATATGGTGTGTTCTTGTAAAGAAAATGTTCCGATTCAAGATATAAAACTCTCTATTAATTTGATATTTTTTGGAACTTTTTTAGGAAAAATCTCTTCCGAGATTAGCAACAGGTGGATTTTCTTTCGACTTATCTAGATTCAAACAACATAGTCAGGAGGCGATAAGAATTGTCCACAAGAGCTTTCGTTCTGATAAATATTTACCTTGTGCTAAAGAAGGGGATATTTAGCTTATGGAACCATTTCATCGACTTAATTTCGTTCTTTATTTAGATAAGGAATATTTGATGGTACTTTCTCTATCATCGAGCTGATATAGTTTATGACTCATTTAGCTGTTTCTTGTTTTCCATTTTGTTATATTTTTGCATCTTTAAATACTTAATAATTATAATGAACGCTTCAATGAGTAATAATTGTTTACGGTCAGGTTTTTATATATTCTTTGTCGTTATAATTTCTGCATTCAATTTTCATTGATCGACTAAATAAATAACAAGCGATCGAGTTTTTAAAATTGCACAGCAGTAGCTCTAAATAGCTCAAATTGCCGGTAATTCATGAATTATTAAAATTAAACGAACCTAAATCTTTAGATTGAGGCCTAAAAAAAATACATTTTTCCCAAACTTAGGAGTTTTTTCACTAAAAGAGTCGATTTAAAAAAAATAGGAGTTGTTATTTATAAATATTTCAGCATTTGAATGCTTTGTGTATCTAGGTGTGGGAACTGTAGTGTCATCCATTGCGGTCGATATAAAAACATTAACCTTATCGGATATAGTTTGGCTTATGGCGCTCGTGATGAATAGGCACGTGTTGCTTTCGCCTTCCATTCCTTCGGAAGCTGCGGATATAGGAGTCACGGACGATTGATTTCATGCTCGCCGCGCGTGCCGTGAATCGCGAATCCGTTGCCTACTTCACGAGCCGTGTCACCACTGTCATCTTGGGTGATCAACTGCCTATGCTCGAGTATTTGCCAACGTATTATTCCTCGATGTTTATCTCCCTAGGTAGTCGAAGTCGGAGCTGTTTTCCTTCGAAGAATTCCATAGCAACGCTCTATTCCCGGAGAGCGTGAGAATGAGAACGAAAACCATATTCAAGCACGCTGAAACTTATTTATGGATGAATATTATGGTTATTGTTTATGTAATTTTGGTAAGAAAAATCGCGCATCCGGAAAAGTGCTTGACGTTATATTTAGCGCGTTTTAAAAAATGCGCTTATAGTTTCACTTTGGCGTCTGTGTATTTGTTTAAATTGAAATTGAGACTAAACCGTGTGAGATAGAGAGCTGAAACTTAGAATATATATTTCAGTATTGCTGTATTTTTTTCTTTAGATTTGAGTTTTTAAAACTACACAGGTTCAGAGAGAGGTCCATTAAAATTTTTTCTTAATATCTCATATATCATCATCATCATCATCATAGATAGTTTGTCCGTAGACAGTTCCGTGATTATTCATGGATAAACCTGGTTCTCCATGTACTCCTATTTTCCGCTTTCCTCTTTATATCTTGATAACTCTCTTTTCCTTTCAAATCGTCTATCAGCTGAAACCTTTTCCTACCTCTTTCCCCTTTTCCATTTAGTTTTCCTTCTAACACATCGTTAATCATACTCTCTCTCCTCAGGTATGTCCAACCCAGTTTGCCTTCCTCTTTCTAATAGTCCGTATAATCATACGCTTTTCTCCTACTCTTCGTAGCACTTCATCGTTTTTCATCCTATCTGTCCATTTTATCTTCAGCATTCTCCTCCAAGTCTACATTTCAAAGCTTTCCAAGCATTTGATGTCATTTTTCCTTATCTTCCATGTTTCTGTCCCGTACAAAGCTATACTCCATACATAGCATTTTATGAACTTCTTGCTGATATCTTCCCATATATTCCCCGTAAGTAGGTGTTTCTATCTTCTAAAAGCCGCTTTTACTTTTCCTACTCTAGTCCTGATCTCATTCGTACATTTCGCTTCTCTTGTTATGATGCTTCCAAGGTATTTATAGTCTGAAACTTGTTCTAAAGGCTTTCCTCCAATACTTATGTTCAGATTTTCTTCTTTGCCTGATATTCAAATGACCTTGGATTTTTCTTTATTTATTTCCATACCGTATTTTCTACCTGTTATTACTAGTCTATTTATAATTCTATGGAGTTCCTCTTCCTTTCTTGCTACAAGTACTTGATCATCCGCGTATTTTACTGTTCTTATAATCCTTCCTCCAATTTTGAAATCTCCTGTGCCTTCTAACGCTTCTTGCATTAGACTTTCTTCATATATATTGAATAGAGTCGGCGATAGGCAGCAACCCTGTCTCACTCCTCTATCGACATTTACTCCGCAAAGTCCGCATTCTCCAACCTGCCCTTTACAACTTGATTCACATATAGATTCCTGATTAGTCTCCTGCCTTTCAAGTCTACACCTATATCCTTTAATATCTTCATCAACATTACCCAATTTACTCTATCAAAGTCCTGGCAGTCTACGAAACATACGCAGATATATTGAATGTACTCTATTTCTCTTTCTGATACGATTCTAACTATCCCTAGAGCATCTCTAGTTCCTCGTCCTTTTCTAAAACCGAATTGATCTTCCCCTAGTATTTCTTCTGCCTTTTTCTCCAGCCTTTTATTAAGAATCCTCGTGATGATCTTCGAAGTGTGCGACAGAAGTTTTATCGTTCTTTAGTCTTTACACTGCATTGCCTTTGGCTTCTTCTTTAGAGGGATCATTGTTATTTCTGGGAAATCCAGTGGCCACTCTCCCGTGTCGTAAATCTTACTAATTAATTTTGTGATCGCTTTTAGTCCTTCTGAACCCATGACTTTAAGTACCTCAGCCGGTATTTAATCGCTGCCTGTGGCTTTCCCTTTCTTTAGTTCCACTATCGCTTTTTCTGTTTCGCTCTCCATAATACTTGGTCCTTAATTGTCTTCATCAATGTGTTCCTCATCTTCCAGTTCCATTTTTGCCAATCCTGTCTGCTTGCCGTATAGTTCCTTAATGTATTCTTCCCATACCTGTGCTACATCCTTTGTTTCTGAGACTATCTTCCCATCCGCATTCATAATTCCTTTACCACGAATTCCATTAGACTTCTTATCTTCTAATTCCAGTGGCCCAGCGTACATCATATCGTACCGTCCTAACTTCTCCATTTATTGTATTTCATCACATTTTTCTTTTATCCAATTTTCTCTAGCTTTATCTGCTACCCTTCTCAACTCATTGTTTATACGTCTATACTTCTTTACTGTTAACGTTTTTCCATTTTCTCTCATTCATTTTCTCCAGAATTTCCTTAGCGATCCATGGTTTTCTGATTTTCTTCTCTTGTTTTCCAATCTTTTTTATCTAAGGTATCCTTGATACTGGTTTTAATTTCTTCCCATTCTTTATCCATGGTCTTTGGTTTGTTTTCTAAATTTATTAAACGATCTTCCAACTTCATGCTGACTACATCTTGCCTTTCTTTCAATTTTTCTTGGTTCCAAATCTGTCTTTCTCTTTCGTTTTTCTTATTAGTTTGAGATTTGTACTTACGTCAAGTATTAGAAGGCTGTGATCTGAATCAATGTCTGCTCCTGGTAATGCCTTGGCGGTCTTTATGCTGTTCCTGAATATTCGTTTTACTAGGATGTAATCTATTTGGCATCTCATTCTATCTCCTGGGCTTTTTCTCCCCTCCTCGGTTTTTCTTCCAATACTGTATTGCCCGACAACATTTTCTTCCTGTCCTTCTCCGGCTATACACACACACACACACACTCTCTCTCTCTCACACACACACACATACATACATATATATATATATATATATATACACACACACACACACACATATCCATTCCGGCTGCCTCAATGCCTGTGAAAGTATGCAAACGGAGGCTAAAAGGCAAAGCGCAGTGGTGTTCTCTGTCGCCGGTAGGTTCAAACATGCTGTGATGGTTTGTCAGTGGTAGTTGTCAGGAACAAGACATGAAGGCAGTGGGCGCTAAGAATCCCCGGAGGTTAAATACCCACATCCCCTCTTATAATCTTAATCCAATTACTTTAACCTTAACCAAACTACCTTCAATTGCCAGACTTTATCTAGCGAAGATAAACTTAATGAGCTTCAGGAAGATCTGCAGAAGATCTAGCGGGACCTTTTTTGGGCTTAGTGAGGCAGAAAAAGGAGAAGGTCCGCTGGAGCTGAAGAGTTGCATTCTTTTTTATTACAGGGGAAATGACACAGGAAGATCAGCAGGAGTTGGATTCAACGTCAACCAAAAATTGAATCAATGTCGTGGAAATAGAAAGCTCATCCGAGCGAGCTGCAAGACTGGTGATTCAAATAAATAACAGCTATGAGCTGCAAATAGTCCATGGCTACGCGCCAACTTCAACATACTCGGATGAGAAAGTGAAAGGTTTCTACCAAGAAATTGGAGAACTTCATGGCAAAGGAAGCTGCCATCTAAATGTTATCATAGGTGATTTCAACGCAAAAATAGGAGAACGAAAGGAAGATGACAGCGCAGTTGGAAAATGGGGCTATGGAGACAGGAACGAACGAGGAGACCGACTTGTAGACTTTGCCGAATATACCAGCCTCTACATAATGAACCCCTTTTTTAAGAAGAGCCCTAACAGAAAATTGACCTGGGAGGGACCCAATGGCGTAAAAAATGAAATTGACTACATACTAGTCGATAAAAGGCATGCGATAAAAGACTGTTCTGTACTCAACCAGTTTAAAACTGGTAGCGACCATCGATTAGTGCGATGTAGAACAAAATTCAATAGTAAGTAGGAAATGCGGATGCTGATAAGGAAGACTAAGCACCCAATGTACAAGTGCTAAAATAGAGAAAAGAAGAATTTCAGCTTTGACTCCGAAATCGATTCAATCTACTAGAAGACCAAGAAGCGGCATTAAAGTTGACAGTTACTAAGTAAAACCGCACTAGAAATAGGCGGAACTGTTAAAGTTAAGTCAGATAAAATATTATCTGAAAGAACTACACTGCTGATGAAGAAAAGAAGGGAAATTAAAATTAGCAATACCCTAAGGAAATGCTCCACTTTGCAGAACTAAACAAAACTATTAAGAAGTCCATCAAAGAAGATGTGAAGAAATACAATTATGAGCAATAGAAAAATGAAGCAATGCCTCTCATGGGAGAAAAATGTATAAACGTAAATTGAGAGCATCTGAGTTAGCTGGACTTTTCTGATGATATCATATTATTTCAGGAAGCCCAGAGGAGCTTCGTAGTAGAAGTGGGGAATTGGAACGGGCAAGCCGAAAATTAATCTAAATAAAACGAAGGTCACGTACAACCCCTGCACAGATTCTGAGAATGTAAACATCAACGGAGTAGAACTCGAGGAAGTCACGAGCTCATCACTATATACAGGTTAATTTTTTGAGAGATCAATAGGCGAGTGAAGATGGCATGGAGTGCGGAATGCAGTCATCTTTAAATCAAATATTCCAGTCTAAAAAGAAGATTGTATGTCATGTGTTCTGCCAGTTCTAACCAATAGATGCGAAACGTAAACCATGAATGCCAAAAGAGTATGCTAGGGATTACCCGAAGAGAACGCAAAAGGAACGGCTGGGTAAGAAAGAAGACGGGAGTATGTGAGGTAACTTGAAGATTAAAAGCTCGAAAATGGCAGTGGGCAGGTCATATTGCTAGAAGAAATGATCAGTGTTGGACAATTATTGTCATGGAATGGATCCCAAGAAATATCTAGAGACCGAAAAGAAGACCGAAAGACATATGGAACAGAGTTTGTGAAGTTCTTGGGGCCAACTTGAAGGAGAGAGGCAGTTGATAAAGTAAACTGGAGGAGTTTGGGGGAGGCATTCATATAAAAGAATTCGTACGTTTTTTTTAAAATACCTACTCTGCTCAAAGAAATCTTTCGATATGGCAATTCCTGAGGAAATTGCGAATTTTGCTTGCCTATTGTTTCTGAAAACCAATCTTTTCCAGACCGAAGTTGGGATAAATAAAGCCACATTTGGGCCGAGATATACATTGCGATAATTTTCTTCTCCCTTTGCTTCGCCGCTTTATTTTTATAATTTTCTTCCGTCGGCGCTCTTGATATGCCCTCCGCTCGTTCGCGTATTCCATTATTCAACTCCTATTATTCATGAGCCCTCTCTCTCCGCCTCTTCCCCAGCTTCTTTCATGAGACATTCCGCCCGATTCTTTCTCTCTCGTTCTCTCTGCAGTTAAATTTTTTAATGGCATCAGTCTCATATTCCGAAGATATTCTCTTGCTCAACAGATTAATTTTCATCTTGTTTTTCGCTTTTATTATTTACGTGGGCCTTCCCTTGCTCCTCCTCCACTACTTCCCCCCCGCCATTTCCATTGACCTGGTTTTCCCTAACGCTCCCTCGCTTCACATTTGTTTTTTTGTTAACGTCATCGGTTGCGGAATCGACGCAGGGAAGTAAAGGCGAAGAATTCTCTTGCGTCTCTTTCTCTCTGCCTCATTCTAGAACTGTTCTTTTCTATTTCCGACCCTTTAATGATCTTAATCTTGACTATAGGGTCATCGGCGTCATCCGCGATTTAGCCTTTTTAAATTCCGGAATTATGATTTAACATTACCTCGATCGAGGACTCTTGGTTGTCGCCATTTATTTTAACAAAGAATAGAGAAATGATCCTTTAAAATGGAAAGAGTAGTTACTAAATAAACACATGTTAGTTATTCTTACTATCCCGTGCTTGATTTCGAGTATGTCATGCGTTCATTTTCTTTTCATTTTTTTGCGTTATCATTTTCCGAACAAATCTGGCAAAGTTTTTATTCAAATTTTTCTAAGTTGCCCATCATGTGATTCTTTTTTCTTTATCAAAATTGATTTATAATAGTAGTATAACAATGAAAATTTTGAGAAAACCATGTATAAGTTTTAACCGCGAGGAAGTGACAGTTCGCCGAATGTTGTCGAATGGCCCGATATAACCAATCTGAATTAAGGTGGTGACGAATGCACTAGTTTAATTCCGATTTGCCCTTGTTTTGTCAATCTACATCGAGTATGTACTACGCACATTCTGATTATTGGCGTTTTAACGGACGCTGTAACATATGCGTAAAGCGAGTTAAAATGTTTTATAGCGAATTTATCGCCAATGATCAAGCTTTTTGTGCGCAATACGATGGATATTGGTAACCATTAGTATGGTTATCGATCTGATTACAGGATAACATCTTAAAGTAAAGATTGACATTTAGTTAAGAAGTGTCGAGATTTTATGCTGTAACATTTCGTTACTGTATTAGTAAAAGATCTTTAAGGGCTTAGATAAGGAGCAATTAATATCTGAAACACATTCCGCAACGGCGTAGTTATCATTTATAAATATTAGTTCCGATATAAAACGGAGTATTAGGAGGAAACGTAAAGCTAATTATTAAAATTAAAGTGAGTGTTCGGAAGAAATCTACGAATAAAGTGAAAACCAAATTCAAGACGTCTTAGTACAAAAGGGCAATCCGAGCTTATAATATAGAACCTGCAAATGATCCTTTGGATCGTGATATAATAGAATAAATAAATTGCACCGGCAATGAGCCTTAATAAGCACATAAGATATGGTAGCAGCTATACAGGAGAAGTAGTACTAGGTTTTGTCCCCTGAAGATAAGCACATAACACGTTAAAAACAAAGTAGAACGGCAAAAGAAATGAAAGAGAGGCTATAAATCAGGCGTGGGCAAACATACTTACCTTCGGGGCCGCATACGATTATATTCAGAAGTTGGAGAGCCGTATCAAACATTCTGTGCTCATATAATTTACGAACAGTAAAACATGCCAACGCGCCTACCACCCTCACCACTATCATCATCTAATATTAAAGCCATTATTTAAATAAAAAAATGATGTGGCAAGAGTAAATACCCTTTTATTGTTCACCGATTTTTACTAAAAAGTAATCAACTCTTGTCTCTTAACGATAATATCAATTTTGAAATTTCGCGTCGGCAAGATTAATATTTTTGAGTGGTGGTGATGGTAAGCGTGGTGGTAAGCGTGGTGGTGGTGAGCTCACGCTCACCTACACCACCGTCATCATCTGATATTAAACGATTATTTTTAAAAATTGGATGTTACAAGAGTAAATACCCATTTCTGGTTCACCGATCTTTACCAAAAACTAATCAACTCTTGTCTCTTTAACGAAAATATCAATTTTGAAATTTCGCGTTTTTTTTTACTTTTGAAATGCATATATCTCGACTGTTTTTTTAGGGTGGTGCCTTGTCACTTACGCTATTTCCGTTATGTAACTACCGAGCCGGTGAATTTGATAAAACCGATGAAATCGTCGATTCGAAATTCGTAAATCCATTCGTACTTCTACTATTAGAACTAATTACGCAGCGAGTTTGCTTCAGCCCTTCCCCAACAACCCCTCGTTTGGATAAAAAACAATTCCATGGGTCTGCTTACGCTATTATCACGATACAAGAATGATTGTTAAATAACAATGGCGAATCATAATAGTACATTCAAACGATCGCCCAAGATGTGGAATGATCTTTGATAACTCCGGTCGATACGCAACAATACGTCGTATTTTTTACAATAATAAATCCTGAAGGCTGAAGTGGCGTCACGACATATTCACCGACTGACATAACGTTCATGTGGATAGTAAATTAAATTTCAGTCTGCCGCGAAGGCGACGCCGCTGAAATTGTTGGAATATTTTTGGAAATGAGTGTTCATTTTCATGTGAAATATTGTTGTCATTACGGTACGTGAGCGGTATTGTAAAAATTGCAGTAACTGTTATACTGCTTCAAATCTTAGTCGTTACAGCGAAAAATATCTATATTCAGTCGCCTCTTCCCTACATCTATAGGAATAAGCACCTAATTATTTTAAACCCTAAAGATAAATTCGTATAATCATTAAATCCGGTATAATTTTATATTTAGGCTAACGCAAATATCAGAAAGTTTTTAAATTTATGTGTTTCTACGTATGCCACCGAACTTATCAGTTTCGTTCTTAAAATCTTAACAATTCACTCCGTATTCCTTTATTCTCTCGCTCTCTCGATCTATATTTCTTTTCTAACATGTTGAATTCCTCTTAACAAGCTCTTTACAGCCTCGTAAGGAAGAGGTTTTTACTTTCTATTTTTGCGTTGCTATGGACACGAGCCATTCTTGTTAAAAAGAAATCACGGTTGTCCATTACTCAGCAGAATGACATTTCAATCATTCTACTGAATTCAACTTCTATACTATTTTTTCCCGTTTGCAAGATCTGATTCTGTTTTAATGAAGGCGCTTAAGTGTGCCATTTCTAGCATTTAATTCGCGTAAATGGGACTGAGAATTGATTCGGAAGCTTGGAACTGGTTTTACAATTGGTTCTCTCCTTTCGATTGCATGCTGATTTTCTCTAATCCTTATTTTATTAATTAAAAAAAACCTATATAAATGGTTAAAATAACAAAAATCAATCCCTAAAAATATAAATGAAAAGGACAATTTATTACATTAAAAATAAGACTTTTGACTGCAATTTTTAACTGCTGCTCATTCTAATGCGTTAAATTGAGTGTCCGAGTTAGATGTAAACAACTTAAACTGTCATCTATCGGTGTATAAACTTTAAACTGGTAATAGACATTTCAGTTAGAAAGAGTAGAGCGCGTGATTCGTTAAACATAATTACGAACATATGGAAAGCGTCAAATCTCTATTGAAGGACTCAAAATGAAAATCTCTGGAAGACCGCAGAAAGTTCTCAAGGTTAAAGCTTCTAGAGAAATACAGGTCAGAATGTCTAGCAGGGGATGTATTAGGAATAATTGAGGCCCCAACGTACATACATAGGCAGAATTGATCATGAGTATAAGATACGTGAGATAGATTGTAGGACAGAGAGTTATAGATTCTTTTTTTGAATAATGCGAGATCATAACAGGAAAGTAAATTCTGAGAGTAATAACTGTTAGGTAGGACTCGCTGCATTGCACCCCCTGCCATCCACCAGTTTGGTGAATTGAAGGGTAAAAATGTAGATGTAGAACAGAACAAAATGCAAGTACATTTTTGGAGAATTTATTTATACAAATTATCCATACATGTTGTTGGTATTCATTTAACTATGTGCAAAATTTTATATTTACGTTATGTATTTATCATTTGTATTATTTCCCAAATATATTTCTCGTATTTTATTAATCCTACAGTGGTCGCGCATGCTACAGTAACGTGTTTGGTCGCGTGGGGTGTAAAATAAACTCCGGGAGAGAAAGCTTTTTAGCAAAAAAAACTGATTTTCTGTTGTAGGTTTATATTATTTTAAACAATTTTGAATATGCGTCAAATTTACCTCTTTTTTTAACAATTATTCCCGGTAGTCTTATTTAAAATTTATCAAGTCCGGCCGTTGGCCGTCTCTCCCCTCCGTATCTCAAGAACCGTTTATTGTACAGATATGTTGCAGACGCCATTTTGCTTCTGCTGATTAGAAAATCACAGAAAAAACTATTTTCATGGGCCTTAGCATCTTGAGGTCGATTTCAAAATATTACATTTTAGCAAAAGGCCGTATCTCAAGAATCTTTATTCGTAGAGTAATGATGCAAACCCCTTTTCTTTCTACTTTTCCACAGCGACGAAATCTAAAACATCCACATCGATTTTTTAAAATATTGCACAATAAATGGAAGTGTATTTCCAAATTGCAACCAGAAAGACTGTGAAATACGTAAGGTTGAAGGATGTTGAAAAAATCGAGAATAAATAGCGTCAATACAAATTCACTCAAGAGAATATCTCTCGACATTACCACTTCTACACTCGAAGTGACTCTGAACAATAACTGGAACGACATCTGGATTATATATATGTATGTGTATATATATATATACATATATATGTTCATTTATTACAATTTTGCATAGAGACATGAAAACTGATATTCATTTAAATTCGCAGCACGGTGGCACCGTCATTATAACATCTGCAGAATTCGACGAAATATGCAACTAGTACCGAAGTTCCTTTATGAATTTTTTCTAAAAAGTATTTTGTGAAGGTAAACAAGAAACGAGAATGATGAAATTGATAAGAAAACGGCACGTGAGAAAATTATAAGGGTGGGGTATAAATTTCAACCCGCGCGACCACTGCTAGGTTAAATTAAAATCTTTTATAACTCTCACCCCTTCACAGTTCCCTTAACTATTTTTTTAAACTAAATCATACTACAAAAATAATCGCTGTCTAATTTTATGCTAATAATATTGCGACTCGAGCGATCCTCAAAAGAATGAAATTTCTTGTAAAACTTATCCGTAATTAATATGTAATAGTTTTGCTGTTAATGCGTATTTTTTTATTTTTCGTCTTGTTTTTAAGAATGCAAAGTTCTATATTTATGTATGCACACATTTTATTGGATATACAAAGGCGAAAAATACTTATAAAGTTTGGCTAATTTACTAACTTAACTATTACTAAATAACGTACATTTTGAGTAATTCTTGCTTAAAACGTTTATCATTATAAATGACTGAATACATTCATTAGAGTTCGGTTGTCGTAAGTAGAAGGAGATGGATAACCAGTGAAATCTTTTCTTTGCCACATCGGCCTCTGTTCTCTATTTAATATATGCTAATATCACTTATCCTTGGATTCATTTATTTCTATTGGCCTTGTCATGTGGGGACTCACTGAGTCATTCTTCAATCACTTAACTTAGAAATGAGCAACCTACGGCCCGAGGGCCTCATGTAGCCTCCGAGAGCGTGTAATGCGGCCCACCAAGCTATAATCGATCAGAGATCCGTGCAATTGAAAACAAAATTATATTTTTAAAATTCCAAATTTAAACAATAAGGCATTTAAATGCTTAGATACCTTAAAAACCTAATTTAGGTATGATTTTCACTTATATGACATCGCAGAATCTCTAGGTAACTTTCGATTTGAACTCTGATCTGGCCCGCGCAAGCATCAACCTCCAATGCAGCCCGTCGAAGGATCCACAGTCACCTATGTGGCCCATCACGAAGAAAAACTTGCCCATCTCTGATTTAATAGGTTCAATTTGTTCGAAAGATGTTCCTTAATCGCATAAGGCTTGCTCGGCTCGGCCGACTCCGTTGCCCTTCCTTTTCGCGCAATTTAGAGATAGATGGCGAGTGCAAAGGTTTTCGTTTTATTCGTTTCTTTATCGTCATTTCCTTTCACTCTTTCAGCATTTTATTGTTCGATCACTCGGTTAGATTATGCCGTGGCATTCGATCGTATCTTTGCCATTATATTTTAACTTTGAATGTCACTTCTGAATTGTCGATTTGAAAGCAAAGAAAAATGTAAAGAAATGATTGACGTGTGATTAGGAACGAATCATCCTAAAAAATACTCCGTACAATGAAGAACTCTATAATAAACAATGAAAAAATAGGACATATTTAACGAATTAAATACAATAAAGTTATTTAAATCGTAGAAGAGCAAATCAAGATTTTCATCCGCCATTTATTTTGCGCAATGCATTTAAAATTGGCTATCATCAAAGCCTTTCGTTATGGATAATATTTACAAGTAAAACCCATCCTAAAAACAGTGCACTTTATCTCGATTTATTTCACTGATTGAATCCTATCATAGCCTTTCCTGCTTAACAGTTTCAAATGCCTTAATGTTTCTTTAATAATATCTCGGTCTAGGCTTTGTCAATAAAGCGATTAAAATCTCTTGATGGCGATTGCGCTTGCATACATTTATAACAAGCCGGAGAATAGATCGTCTTTTAAGCTCATTTCAAACCTATAAACACTCAATTTGCAGCTCCGTCGGGCGTTGCGGCATTGGATTTACGCGATGTTTTTGTTTCCCTCCCCTCCTTCCTCGCTCCCCTGCGCTCTAAACGACTGTATCAATTCAGTGCCGCCTTCGCTAGATTGTCTCCGCGAGTCAAACTTTACGATGCGTTTTCTTTATTTATGACTCCTATAACTATTACCGCCCGCCGCTGATTAATGGCGCTTCGTGATTGACACGGTTTTCCGCGAATGCCCTTTCTCCCTTCCCCTCCTCCCTCCCTACGCACACGTACGCCTTCTTTCCTTTCTCTCTCTTTCTCTCCTTTACCCCCTATTGGCGGTCAACTTTGCCGGCCGTTTCCATCCATCTGCGCAGCCAGATTAATCCCTCACGGCTCTCTTTTCCTCGAAAGAAAAAGCGCCAATTAGATTGCGTGCATTGGGCGCCTAACCATTGGACGTACTTGTCGAAATTCGTCGTTAAAATTTTTGTGAACGCATTCGCGAGTCACATGAGCCAATCGTGGATGCCGATTTAACGGATATAAGATGTAAAAATTCAGCTTCGAATCGAAATAAAGGCAATGGGGCGTGGCAAAAGAAATATTTATCGCTGTATATATCTTTAGCGCTTTTTTTAAAAAACGATCTTTTATTTATTTGGTTTTTCGCTCCGTCCGTCTGTTCGTGCAATATCTCTGGAATCCTGGGACTTGGTGAAGCCAAAATTCCGAACTATTTCGGTCTACGTGAGGGCTAGACAGCCAAAATCGTTTATCTAGGTTTGGCTACTGGAGAACAATTGCTGTCTTTTTCCGACCCCTTTGTTTCATTTCTATTCCCACCAGACAGACATGAAATCGGTGCAGGGCATTATGAATTTGCATTTTTAAATTAGTAAAAATTGTCCTTGAATTGAAAGACTGCGGTTTATATATTTTGAAAACAGAATTCAATTGTGTCGAATGGGAGCGAAAAATTCCTTTTAAACGAAAACAGAGAGAAAATTTTCAGATTTATAACAATGGGAAATATCAACTGCCATGGCAACCAGCACGCTGCTTTTAAATGGGAAACATATTGTCACATAGCGCTGCTATAATTGTTTAAAAGGGAATTTATGGAATATATTATGAGGCCGTCTTTCACAACCAAAGATGTAATTATATGATGACGTCATAATCATAAAACAAGAAAAAAAATCACCTTGCATAATTTACTCTGCAATTCTTTTCTCGCTTGTTTGATAGGATGCGCTGGTTTATGAAAAATAAACAAAGAAATTGTTCTGCGTATCTGAATGATATAGATTAATCCTTTTCAGTGCTTACTTTTTGAGAATTTCACTGAATCTGAAGACAAAAATGACGTCTGAGTCATCATATCACTCAATAAGAACTGCCAGACAGAGCCGGGACAAGGGCTAAGCAAACGAGGACGCAGAACACTTATGGGCGCGGTAAATGACAATTTCAAATTGTGTGTAGCGTTTTACATTATAAAATATATTTTAGACATTTTGTTTTGCCTCTACATTGTGAATGAACTAGTTTTGAAAATGTTGTACTGTATACTTTCATTGGGAGGGGGCGTAATTTTCCAACTTTGCCTAGGGGTCAAAAGTGTCTCCTCCCGGCTCTGCTTTAATGATGCTCGAATTAAAATTTGAATTTCAACTAAATCCTGAAATAGAATTTAATTAAATTTCCCTGTATTGGCCTTTACTTGGTGTTATTCCATCTTTAAGAAATCACAAAAACGACATATAGTGCTATACCACAAAAATTTTTAATAAAATACCCGGGTCGTGTTTTATTAATATTTTTACTAATTAATTAAATTTTATATTTATGATTTCATAAAGTCAGCGATAAGATTGTCACGTCGGACTAACAGGAATACCACCTCACTGGGAACAGATTTCAAGTGCAAATATTTTCTACTTTGAAATCTGCCTAATTGATGCCATTATTTTTTTTTAATTCATTCCCCCTAAACCTCCTTCATTACGCCTGCACTCAGCTCTCTTTCCGCGTTCCTGTTTCTCTCTCTCTCTTTATGTCCAAGTCGCCCATTACGTTCTTGGTTAATTGCCCTCCTGCAGGGGGTGGGGCTATCCTTCAACCCTCCCCCATCCCATCCCTTGCCTTTGTTCAATTCCTCCCTTACCCAACCTCCTTATCTCGAAGATAGAGCCGGCGCCCATCCAACACCATCTATCAATCCTTGTGACGTCAAAGTGAAAAAAAGGACAATCGATCGTGGTTGGGGGAGTGCGGGGGTTTGCGGGAGAGAGAGAAGGAAAGAGAAAAAGGGAGCCGTCCTCGCTTCGACATTTCTCCATCTATCTCCCTCCCACCTCCCTTTGGATTTCCACATCGTCCTCAGTTTCGCAAAACCACCGCGACATACCGGCGGCGCCTCGGAGGCGTGTCGCGGCGGTCCTCGCCGCCTGTCCGATTTTCTTTGTTTTTCTTATGGAAAACGCGTCGGAATCCGAGTTTTCTGCGTGCGGCGCCGGTCGGTTTGTCCTCCCTTTATGCTCCCTGCTCCCCCCCTCTCTCCCCCCGCTCCTCTACTTTCCACCCTTCAACCAATCCTCCCACTCCCCGAAGGGTTGCGTTCACTCGGGCGCGACGGCTTCGCGGTGTCGACGGCGACTTCACAGCGTTCCGACGATCAATTCCGCGATCCCGTGATTGCGCGTTTCTAGAAAATTTCTCGTATGCGCTCGACGGGGGGCCTCCTTTACGGAACCGATGCCGCTACAGTAACCCAGAAGGATTTGCGGCGAACCTTGGAAAACGCTATTACCTAAGGGTGGCAATTAACGCGATGAATAATATCGGAGTTTGCGGCGTTCCTTGATGCCTGACTTTTTATCCGAGTAGGAGCTATCGCGATCGACAAGGAAACGGGTGCTTATTTATTTGGGGGAGTTTTCTCCTTTGTTTTTTCCATTTTGTTCTAGCGAAGACAGCCTTTTCTGAAATGTTCGTAAAAGCAAAATTTAAATAAAATGTGATTTACAAAATGTCGCCACCCTGTTCTATTGCATTGAGAGAAATGTTTTTTTAATAGGCATTTTTATGTTGATATACTGAGAGGGTATAACGAATGTTTTAGTTGCTCTGAATGAGTTGCATTCCATATTGAAATTTCATGAAGAAAATTAAACTTTCAGGAAGAAAAGCGTGTTCAATGAAGAACAATATCCTTAATAGTGGATCAAAACAATACGAAACATTTCACGCATATCTTGTTTCTTGGCTATTGAGAATCTTTTATTCTTGAAAAATAATATATCACAAGGGTTATTCAAAGTTGCAAGTCGGATTTTCCAGGGAATCTGATGCATTGCACCCCCTGCCACCTACCTATCTGATGAATTGCAGGGTATTATGTAGATGTATTTGACTTATTCTTCCGCGGCGGTCCTGTTCAGTATAGTAAAAGAGTTTCCTCAACGTGCTTGTCTTTTGCATTTCACAGTCATTTGTCTTTAGAAACGCTATTGAACTCATTAGCTCAATTCTTAAGCGACCCAGTCGTTGTTCTCACAAGAAATGACATTCATCCCTTCGATGAGGTTTGTCTTTTTTCAAAAGTGTTTTGGGTCCTCGAGTGGGTCATTTCCTATCTCTATCCAGAAAAATAAACAATTCATCTGGAGTGTATGAATATCTAATATATAAAAGGCAAACATCGAAAACCCCCTTCTAACCAAAATATCTTCGGAAAAAACCAATCGATTTTAATCAATCTTTTTATAGGCGAGACGGCAGGCCCAAAAGTAGGGTTGGATACCACTCTTAATCCCCTCCACTCTCGCGCAGCACAGCCCTGGTGAGAAATCCGTTTCTGTCTGTCTGTAACTATGTTCCCTTATAACTCGAGAATGGCCGAACCGATTTGCACCATTCTTTCACTAATTTGTTTAGCATTACAACGAACAGGTTTACGTAAAAATATAGAATATACAGCATGTTAAGGCAAATAACGTTTTACATATAGTGTAAATACATTTCACGTGCAAAAAACATATGAATATACAGTCTGATCGAAAGTTATGACATTTTTTCAAGAAACCTTTTACGAAACAAAATACTTCTCTGTAGTTAATTTTTAGAAGCAACGCTTTGTATGTTGAGCGCGCGGGCGGTGCGAGGGTATATAAGTTGCAGCGTCGGCCGCGAGAGCGTGGGCCGAGCGCGCGGGCGGTGCGAGATACATACGTTTGTGCAATCCTGAATCGCACCCGGACAACGCCGGGTCACACAGCTTGTCTTTAATAAAAATATCTTACAACGTGAAGGGGTAAAAGCGATCTATTTCACATATATTTTGTGCAGCCGTTTATTCGGGCGCCATAACTTAAATTTTGGGATTTTCTCCGAAACTTACTAAAAAGAGAGGCATGGAGTTCGCTTTATGTCCTTAATCAAATTGGTATTATGGCCATTTCAGAGATGTTGTTTATCAAACTATCGTAGTTTTTGATAATGTCATGTTAGCGCTCGAGTATATAATTGAGAAAAATGGAAACATTTTAAATATCTCTGCCAAGCACCGCGTTCCATTATTTTCGCGATTGCGCGATTTTAGACTTAGAAATAATTAATCAAAGGACTGTGGATAGATTAATTTATAATGCGTATAATACATAATAATTATACATTGTTACGTTTTTGGGTGAATTGTGTACAAAACCGGGATGTTTGCAAGTTTTAAACGAATGGGTACCACACTTCATTATTTGCCTTCACCTGCTTTTTCGCAGGAAAAACAAAGTTGAGGCAATGAATATAAACCGGAAAGACTCAGTTAAAATCATTATTTATAAGAAAAATTCTTTATTAACTTTTTCTGTAGTGTATAGTTAACTCAGACCGAGGTCTTAAATTATGTCGGCTCATTAATATACATTAAATATCAGTTCTGTATGATTCGCAGTTATTGGAAATAATCTTCAAGCATTTATTACGTCGTTAATGGATCTATAATCAGAGGCATTTGGTTCAACTTTGTGGTAAGTGATAATCATATTTCAGAAGAAAAGATCAAATAAGTAACTCCCACGCAAATTAATTTGTACGATCGGTTTCGTTTAATAAGTAGCATCATCAGGTGAAGTAAATGATGATGATGATAGTTATTTGGCAATACCGGCCGTGCAAATAAATTTGTGTGAAAGTTACATAGTTCAACTATGATAGTTGTTCTTTTTTATGAAATATAGTTAATGGATCTGTTTAAATTATCTAAAATGATACTTCTTTACAGTATGTAAGCCCCATCTCGCATTTAAAACTTAAACCAGGTTTCAATAATTATACGTCGCATTCAATAATTTATATGTCATGTTTCTCTATATAAAAAATGCTAATTTTGATTATTTTATGTATAATTATTTTATTCCGCCTCTCAGGATTGCATCTACGCGACTCTTCCACTACTGCTTCGTGTGACTCTTTTCGTGTCGCACGAGCTAGATTTCAGATTTGGTCTGTCCTTATGGTCGCCAACTGTCTCGCGGTGACCCAATCTAAAATTTATTTTGTCCGGCGATGGTCAGATGTCCGGCTCGTTCATTTTTCTCGGTCGTTCAATAATGTCACGCAACGAGACTGCCTCGGCCCTGACCCATTGGAGCTTTGTCATTATCCCTCGGGATGATTTACACCGTGTGTCGATCCTTTCGTCGTATATATTTTACCCATGTATGGCACATCGAGAAGAACGTTTTTTTTATCGCTGTCCTCGAGATTCCTGTTTCTATTTTCATTCCGTCATTGCAGTCATCGCGGGTACTAATTTACGCTGTCTTGGATAACTCCTAGATAGATTCTTTTATCGGAGAATATTACCTACACCATACCCCAAAAATATTTCATATCTTCAGAGAGGTTACTAGGCTCCCAACTGTGGAAGGGAGCCAGCGTCGTCGTCAATAACATTAGGTGGGGCACAACAAAAATAAAAAATCAATAAAATTAATAATATGAAAATAATGTTTTAACTGACTTTTATTGGATCAGTCATAAAGATTAAAGGAAATTTAGTATCAAGAACAAAAACATACGGTACTATGTATTTATCTTTTAACAATAAATTTTAAACAATATTCAGCAGGGGGCAAAGGGGGAGGGGGCGAGGACTTACAAAGCAGGACAGAGCCTCCCCAAACCTTTCCCTGGTTACGCTCCTGCGTATCCTTCGCGGCAAACTGTTCTTACCCTATCCCTGTCTAAATGGGAATGAATGGAAGGAGAGATGAAGAATGAGAGAGAGAGGGAGGTGAAAGAGAGAGTGTGGGTTGGGAGACATGGAGGGAGGGACGGACAGACAGACAAACAAATGGCTTTATTTGGGCGAAATTGAGACCATCGGGTTCTCTCTTACATTTAACCCAGGGAGGGAGAGTGAAAGAGAAGGGTAGAGGGAGGGAATAAGGGATAATTGGAGGGAGAGAGAAAAGGACGGAGGGAGGGAATAAGGGAGAAGTGGAGGGAGGGAGAAAAGGATGGAGGGAGGGAATAAGGGAGAAATGGAGGGAGGTGGAGGATGGTAAAGAGAACGAGGTATCTTACCATTCCGATCGTGCCCGAGAGCTTTTCGCAACGTGAGATAGAAAGATATGGATTAGTAGAGTTATAGAAAAATGCCAAATGTCGAACGAGTCTTTTCCTTCACATATATCCAAAGAATTAAGGCGCCTCTCGAAACGCGCGCATGCGTTCTAACAGCCAATCAGTTCCTATTTTTTTCTTGCTCCCATCCTTCTCCCCTCTCAGACTCGCGTATGACACGGATTCCAGGGCGGGCGGAGTCAATTGGACGTCTTTGACTCTTGTTCTGCGGGGCTGTGGGAAAACAAGAGGACTTGCGACGCCTCCATTTCAGCCAAAGCGCTCTCTGGTCGCGGGTAAGGTCTGAAGTTATCGGCGGCGGTGGCGACGGGGAGGGACAGGGGGCTGGGAGGATGGAGTTGGGGAGGGAGAGAATGGAACTGAATGTAAAAAATGAACAACTAAAATAGGGTTTGGCCTCGAGCAGATGTGGTGGGTTTTTAAAACGATGTGTCGTGTCAGGCGAGGCGTTTCGTGCGGGTTGATAGCGTCATCGTGCGGGCCGGGCGCCGTTTCCTCCGATCGTGTTTTGTCTCTTGTCGACCGGTTTTAAAACACGACGTTGCGTAAACGATTGCTATTTTTTTGCCTCCGCCCCGTGCCGCACATGGCGTTCGCTTTTAGGCCGCGAAGATGGCACGCTCGGTTCGTGCGGAATGGAATGGGAGGTCGTTCAAAGTATTATTGACCTCATCATTGTTATTGCTCGCTGATGAAATGGCGGAAAAGCCAAGATGGCGTAACTTTGTTTTTGATCGCCAGGAAGAAATTTGTATAGTCCAAGTACCATCACAAAATTTAATTTCAACTTGAAATTAGCTCATTTTTCTTAATTATTTTCTAATAAATCGATTTTGGTTTTGTTGAGTAAAATTTATTCCATTTTGACACCGCAATAAATTCGAACTCTTTCTGAGTTTCATATAAACACTAAGCAGTCTTTTTTAATTGATGCCAATTTAATAAAACATTATTTTTCCGATTGTTATTGGCCGATATACGTATGTATAATTATATATATATATATATATATATATATATATATATATATATATATATATATACACAGTAATACCTCAAGTTACGCGAGTTCGAATTGCGCGATTCCGCGTTAACGCGTTTTTTGTGCGATTCTTTATAGAAATTTCAGTTCTAATGAAAATTTAATGAGTTATTAGATCCCCAACAAAAAGAAGAAGAACACATTCAGGAAGAGGTACAATCAACAAAAACCTTGACAATAAGTGGAATGACCAAGGCTTTTAAACATTTGGAAAGTTATTCGTCATATTTTACTGAAAATGATCCAAATGAAGAATGAAGTGCGAAGGTTTCAAGATTGATGAAGGATGCAAACGCATGTTACGAAGAAGTTTACTGGGATAAATGGCGCTGCATGTATCAGACAACGTTAGATAACTTCATTAATAAGTAGGTTCCAAAGTCTTTACGTCATTCATCTAGTTAAGATGAAGAATCAGTGAGTGTCTAATGTGTTTTAATTTTTTGCTATGTATGTATGTAATTTTGTAACACGATAAATTACAAATTGTTTACTTTTTAAAAATAAATCTTTCTTTTACAAAAACTTTTGTTTTTTGCGAGTTTACGTTTCCATTAATGTTGGGAAAATAATCTTTCGAGTTACGCGAATTTCGAGTTGCGCAACTTTATCGCGGAATGCATCACTTGCGCAACTCGAGGTATTACTGTGTGTGTGTATAATATCTTAAGGAAAAGGAAAGGTAATGATGACGGTAGTGGAACCCAGTGGACACTTTCCAAGATGATGAGCAAGTTGGCGAGCTGCTGGGGATATCGAAGAGACACGTAAAACACAAAAAACACGTAAGCTTTTCGGGTTGCCCTCTTCTATATATATATATATATATATATATATATATATATATATATATATATATATGTAAACAAAAGTAAGAGAATTAGGGTAAAATAAGTTTTGGGTGATATCTTGATATTGTAGGAAGTCCACTGGACAGTTATCGTTTGTAGCGCCCTGGGTCTCTCTAAAAAGCACACATGAAGAAACGTATGGTGGTAACCTCCTCTTCTGGTAAGACCATCAACAACGGAGAGAAGACAACTCTTGTCTCGTCCAACTTACATTATTGGGAGAACTAAATTTATAACGAAGAAGCTGCATTTTAAGGGCTCGTTTCGTAGCGCCAGTCTTTTTTTTTTAACTCCAGCATATAAATTCAGAATGGAGCACTTACACGGAAGCGCCTCCGTCCGTAAACCTTCGTCTGAAATGTTTCCCCCGATTTTCCAATCCTTTAGGGATGGATAAAGAATGCTTTTACAGGAACAATTGTGTTTTTGCGCCTTTATGGGGTCGTAAGGAGCTGCACTTCCATTGGGAAAAATATTGACGAAAGAAATTTCAGCTCGGATATCGCCAAAGTGGCCGAAATGGGCTCAAAGAGATGCCATGGCATCATAAACAATTGTTGTAAAAAATGGAGTGTATTTCTAATCACGCCCAACATCGCAGCATTACTGGGTATAATGAGAAAAATAGGCTTATTTTTCTAGAATGTAATTGAACAACGCAATTTTGCTCTTCAAGCGTTCAGCGTTATTCTTGGCCCTACTCTAAACATTCCTGTGTTTTCCGTATCGTTAATTCATCAAACTTTGGTCCCGTAGCCTTCAATTTATTTTTCTAAAATTAGACCTAATCATGAAATAATGGTTAATTTTTTATTGACCCAGTATTTTCTTTAGCAAAGTGGATGTTTGAAATTGCTTTTGTAATTAAGTAATCGTTGATGATAAAATTATAATTTTCTGTCTCTAGCGATAGGCAGTCGAGATAATATCAATAAATTCAGAATTAATTTTGCCAACAAGCTGTCTTCAAGGACTTCTACTACTATAAAAATGGGACATGAGAAATTTTGCTGTAATTGGCTGAAATTGGGGTTAGATTCTCCCCCAAATTTACCATTTACTTGATGTAATATTTCTCAGCACTTGATAGTGAAACTATGAAACGGAAAATTCTTTGGAGTTGCCACCGAAACACATATTTTAGTGATGATCAAGCGATATGGGCGTGCATCATGTTTTTTTGATGAGGCCGCACTAAGCGAGTTTCCTTTTGTGATATTTAGCGCGAAATGAACAGCAAGATGAGAAGCCCCTAAATACTTTCTCTGATATTTATCCCTAAGAATAAAAGTAAAATAAACGTAAATACACCCATCTATGATCAAGTTTCGATTATTATTTTATTTATAGTTCAACAATATTACTAAATTTATTAACGTTATGCAAATTATTTTTTTCTGTCCATAGGAGTAGAAATTATTTCAAGATCCACTGTACATAAAATTTCTCAAGCTACATTCTAGGGTGGAAATAGTAGCTAACAAACTGTCATCGCTTTTCAAAAATTAATATCCTATTGGTATTTATTATAAACTTGCGAATCATATAATGTTACCATTAAAACCAAAATTAAATTTTAAATGGTCACATTTTTTCCGATGTTAATTATTTCTGTCTGGTATAACACTTCATCAATGATACATTCACTTTAAAATTCCTTTAGTAAAAGTAGCTTTTTATTCTAACACCAATTCATCGCAAGTCATCTTAGCTCTGACATCCAAACGAATCGTACCTAATGCTTCCTCAGTGACTCATGAAATATCTTGGCGAAGATATGCTCCACTTTCCTCTCCACCATTCCTCTCACTCACTACTAACCTGCGATACGCCGGATTTTCTCGGAGACTTTAACGACCCGGCATCAAGAGACAGGATCATCGCATCCATCCTTGTGGGTCGGGTTGTGTTGATCTCCTTATTCAGTGGGGGACTTTAGAGAGGTTTGAAAGGAGTCCGCGGGATTACGGTTGAAAAGAAAGGGAGGTTCGATCAGTAGCGGTGGCTCTTCGCCCAACTCACTCCCTCACTCTCTCTGCCTCTCACTCGCGTTTCAAAGTCCCGTCGATTTCCAGAGAAAGAACATTCTCCGGCGCGTAACTCCGGAATTACCAGTTAGTAGGCGGTCGCGATTGCAGAAGGATCTTCTGAAAGCCGGGCGGGAAGGGTCGAGGAGGAAGTAATTCGCGCTTGGGTGCGGATACGAGAGGTTTTGAGAAGCGGATAGCGTCAAGCTCCTGATACAATATGACTGGCAACCTCGCAGTTGAAGGGCGATAAGATTTAACGGGATGTCAATCGTTGTTGACTCTTATATAGCGATGTTGTTTGCGCTCGCATGTCATTCATTTATTTATTTAGTAATGCTTGGCTATATATATGATACACACACACAATAATATGGATATTCTACACTTTTAATTCTTAAATTTTCCTATTGATATGCCTTGAACATCATTCACACTGAAACATATTCTATCACATTTTCGTTTCTAGGTAACCTAATTACTTTCACGCAATTAATTTCATTGCGTATTCCACATGTGCATACAGTAAAAAAGGTTTAAAAAGAGATTGACGGAAGCTTTTCAGTGCGAATTCTTCCTCTCCTTACAATCAGTATTCTTGTCTGCTTTACTCATCCCATTTACGACTTAAGCCTTGGACTGCACGTGACACGACCATTTTCAAAATGCCGTTTCTAATGACTTTCATCATGAAGGGCTTACCTCGTTGGGGTGTAAAATTCTACCCCGGCCATCATCCGCCGCTTTTACTCCTTCCAGAAATTAACTAACATTCCAAGCTTAATTAACATTCAGAGACTTTTGGAGAGAGTTTCATTCTACTTAAAACTGTTTCCTCTAATGACACAATTTCCTCCTTGTTTAATTTGTACTTAATTTTCGAGAAAGATATTTCTGATCGAGACGGGATACCTTTTTACCTGCTATGCGTACTAATCACCCTGTCTTTACCCACATACCAAGCATTTTTACTGCAACATTAACTTCCGATAGGAAGTCATATTTGGCTCTCAGGTTGAATGTCCTCTTATAAACACTTGTTGATTACAAAAACTTGCGCGTATTAATTTCTCTCTGGTTACACTTCTTATTTAATTAAAGGAAACTTTCATCCGATTATTAAAATGTCACTCCCAGTCTTCACCGACCTTATGCTGAACATTAAGCGAATATATAGAAATCTTACATTGAAAATCAAATTTCCTTTTATAATCTAAATTAATATCTTTTCGGAGAAAGGTGTAAGGAAGAATATTTTCTTTGAGAGAGATATCATAGATACATTCTGTTACTGTCGTAAAGTAACCTTTTCCTTCTATTTAATTTTGTGATTTTTTCGGCAGTTTTTAATTAAATAGGTCAGCCGTTTTAATGGTCGATGTCTCTTTATACCTCAATATATCTCTTTCATTCGTTGAGTTAGAGGAGAAATACAAAGGATCGGAAGGTCGCTTTTTTCCCACGGTTTTGTGTCTTAGGTCTCCGGGGACGCATGTCGCAGGTGGCGGCGGAGGGGGGAGGGGCGTGATAGAAAGGAGGGGAGTTGGATGGGGGAGGGAGGGTAGAGGCGGGTTTGATGAGTGGATGAAGGCGAAGGGTTTAGTAAAAGAACGAAGGGGTATTACGAGCACTTTAGAGGATTGAGGTGGGACCGCTGGTGATTAATCTGGAGTGAACCCTTGAGAGGGAGCTGGGAGTAAGGAGAGTGAAGAAATAAGTCCCTTTCCCTCTTTTTCTCTCTCTCTCACTCTTCTCCCTCCGTCTTTTCTGTTCTCGTTTTATCCTCCAAAATACTCTACTTCTCAATCTATATCCGCGATAACACAGTATTCCTGCGCTCTTGCTACTTTTTTGTTTAACATTCATTTTCTTCATTCCATTCACTTTATACCCTTTGCTTGTTTTTTTTCTTTTCGCGCTTTTCTATTTATCGTCTCCCTTTTGCAATTAATCTGTCTCTGTATTAATCTTCTTTCCTTTTGATTCCTTTCTCTTTAACTTTTACCTGCGATATTCAAAGAGCGTTAATGTAAATCTCCATTTTTGTTTCTCCATGTTACCTTTTATTTTAAGGTTTTCGTACTTTCTTCAGCCTCGATTTTCTCCATTTATATTCGTAATAACTTTCATACGCTCTTTATGCTATCTCCTTTTAATATTTGTTGATATTTCATCATTCCTTTTTCTCTTTTTACCTCCATCTAAATAATGTGTGTTTTCCAACCATATTATCCTTTCCATTCCCATCCAAGAGCTTCTTCAAGAGTATCTTCTTATCGTTTCACTGATTTTATCTGTGAACTTTAAGAAAATAAATGTATTGCGTCTGTGTTAAGTCTTTCAGATTTAGAATCTCCGATTGTTGAGCTTTCCCTTAGAATTTTGCTTTACATATTTACATTTCGTTGCGATATTTTCTTATTTAAAGTTCTTTGTCATCCATTGTTATGATTTCGATGCTTCTTTTTTATATTTATGATGCATGCCACATAAATAAACAGAATCATTTACATTTCTTACCTCAGCCAAGAATTCTGCCACTCTTTTTACGACGGCTGTATTTGATCCAACGTCTTCTTTCATACTCGGTCCATCAGTCTCAATTTATCCAGGGTTTCTTCTTGTGTTAGATCACAATTTCGATCAACTCTGCCTTCCTCCACCTCTGCCTTACACACGCATGCGTGCGTCACAGTTCATTTTCACGCCCTGTCTTCTCCACCTCTACCACGATCCTTCTTTCTTCGTCCATAAGCATGGATTCTTCATCTATTCCAGTGGTGAGCAACCCACGGCCCGCGGGTCTCATGCGGGCCCAGGGATACGTTTATGCAGCCCGTGAAGCTACGATTACAAAATAATCCTTAACACAAATTCATATCACATACCTTCAAATTACGACAATAAAACACTTGGGATAGAAATGTTAACCCTAAAACTTAATTTAGACTTGATTTTCACTGATATGATACCTCAAAATATCCAGTTAACGTTCGATTCAAAGTTTAACCCGGTCCTCCGAGGCATTGACAACTTGTAATGCGGCCCGCCAATCAATTCGTAGACACCAATGCGGCCCGCCATTTAGGAAAGGTTGCTCACGACTGATCTATCCGTTCCTTCTATTCCTCGCAGAAAGGGTTTGTTTGTGTTTCTTACCAATCAACCTCTAGGATTATCATAGCCATACCGGACACGCACGGAAGGAAGGAGGGAAAACCGTTGCGGCATTAGCTTACTCATTAACTGCAAACTCTTTCATCTCATATCTTCATATCCCCATTCCTCGATCTCTCTCTCTCTCTCTCTGTATCTCTCCGTCGCAATCTTTTTTTGACTTTATCTCTCCCTATCTGGACGGTTTCCTCCTCATCCTGGTCGTCAATGTCTCCGCAAAGGATAATCTCTGGACATCTCATACGACTCGCTACTCTTAGCCCACTCTCTAACTACTTTTCTCTCCATTACCTCCCCACCCTCGCCTCTCCCCCTACCTCCGACTCTTTACCTTCTACCTCCACCTCTTTACCCCCTACCTCCGCCTCTTTGACCCCTACCTCCGTCTCTTTATCCCCTACCTCCGTCTCTTAACCCCAACCTCCGCCTCTTTGACCCCTACCTCCGCCTCGTTGACCCCTACCTTCGCCTCTTTGACCCCTACCTCCGCCTCTTTGACCCCTACCTCCGCCTCTTTACTCCCTACATCCGCCTCTTTACCCCCTATCTCCGCCTGTTTACCCCCTATCTCCCTCATCCCATGTTCTCCCCCTCTCTCCTCTTTTCCCTATATTTCCTCTCTCGCCATCTCTTCTTCACTCTCTCATCCTCTCTCCACCTTATTCTGCTCTTCCTTTCACTCTTTCTTATAGGTACGCTAGCGCTTGCTATGCTTTCTTCAAATGACTCAAACTTTTAGTTATACTATCAGTAGGTTTCGCAGGTTTTTTATAGTCCCCTTCTTGTGTAGGTGTTTCCCTTAAGTGGGGTCTTCCTTAAGGTGTATTTAGTCTGTTCCTCCTTGGTTTAACCCCACATACGATCTTCCTCTTTAATCACCAACTTTACTGTATAACGTATGTTAATTATTTTAAAATTCTACCTGAAAGGGTTAAGTAGAAAAAATAGATTTACTAGTGCTAATCTCTCTCATAAATCCCCTATTTCCTCTCCCTCCCTCTACCTTTTCCATTTCCCACTTTCTCTTTTCCTCCCTCTCTGTCTCTCTCTCTCTCTGTCCATTCTTCCCATCTCTTCATTATTCCCTCTCTCTTCTCCCCTCCTCTCTCACTCCTGCCTTCATTTCTTCCGTACCTCTCTCTATTCCTACCGTTCTCTCACCATTCGCTAATAATCTCTCCATCCCTATGCCTATACATCTCTCTCATTACCTATCCCTTTCTTTTCCTCTTCCTCACTGTCCCATTTAACTTGAGGGTAGTGCTCATCCATCATTCCCATTTGCACGCGCACTTGTTTCCCATCGTCCATCCGTTCTGCCACTCTTTGCCGTGCCACCAACCGATCGTTTTCTGCAAACTAAGCCTGCCTCGTGGCTTTAAAGTGTTTCCGAGAGGGGCGATTCTTTTTCTTTTATTTTATTTCCACGCTTCACTAAGAGATTTTCTCGTGGCTCACTTTTAATGGTGACTGTTCAACCAGGCAAGAGATGCGACCTCTGCGACAAAGTAGTTCCGGAGAGAAACCAGCTTTCCAAATTAAACTCGTTCCTGATGGTGTGTGTCAGAACATCGCCATATTATTACTTCATTTGCAATTATTTTTTAAGGCTGTCCTTTCTTTTGTATTATGTTACAAAAACGTACTTTCACTGTCGCAACAAATAATGAATAATTTGTTATTTTCATCCGCGATTTTTACTAACAATATTTGCATGATTTAAAATCATGTCTTTTCAACTAGCTAACTGCTGTAAAACGTTCACTATTTACATCTCTGTAGCAACGTTGAAAAAATATATATTTTATTTTAATATTTAAATTCCAATTTAGTTTGTGCAACTATATTATTTCAATTTGTTCTTTAATTTATGTATTATGTAAATTTTATCTTGTTCGCATGAAGTTATGTTGCGGTTTTATTTCTCAATAAATTTCAATAACAAAAATCATTATTGGAAATTCCAATAAAACTTACATGTTCATCCCATCATTGATTAATTATCATTGTACATTGACGTTGACATCTTCGTAGCATGGGGAGAATGATAAAAATCTCATTCCTCTCCTTCGTCTTTTTGAATTATCCAGGTAACTGAAGCTTTGTGGCAGTTTATTATCTAGTTACTATAAAATGCTAACTCTCTTGGTCACTTGGTCATTATGTCCAAAACGCTCAATATCTCAGTTGTTTCTTCAGCCAGTTCAACCAAATTTGGGAAGATTAGATTGATCACGTATCAGTCGCGAATGACAAAAATAATTCCGAAAGGTCCTCGGTTCGACTCCAGAGGGTGATTTAAATTTCCCGTAAGATAACCCGTAAAAATCGATTTTTCGACGCAAAGACTTTTACGCTTTTGCAAAATTAAAATTAGGAATAATTAACCTATGATCTTCGGACCTGGACCGTTTTAAAGAAAAATAAATAACATTTCTTATTTTTATCGTCATATTATACGTACGATATAAAATCGCTCAATTTATACGTTTAGATCATATTTATTGGAAAATTTTAAACTTTTCAACTATATTTTACCTTGCTGACCGTGTCATTGTTAAAGCTTGAGATTGTATTGTCACCCCAACCCTTATACTATATGCGTAAGGAAAGCGTGCATTGAATGTTTTAATAGGCGAGAGAGGAAGAAAGGAGACAGGGGGAGAGAGAGGGAGTGAGAGAGGAGGGAGATGGAGGGAGGCAGAGAAAAAGGTAGAGAGAGATAGTTAGATAATGTTCTTTATTAGGGCGAGATTGAGACTAAGAAATATATTTCTCAAGAGAAAGAGAGAGGGGGAGGAGGGAGAATGGGAGGGTGAATGGGAGGGAGAAGGATTGGAGAGAGGAAGAGAGAAAAGGACAAAGATTGGAAAGTGCCTTAAATTTAATACCAAATTTGGTAGGATTGCTACGATCACGTACCAATAGCGAATGAAAAAATTTTTCAAAAGAGGTCTCGGGTTGTACTCCAGAGGGTAATTTCAATCTCCCACAAGACAATCAATATCTCAGCCGTTTGTTTGATTACAAAGTCCGTTTGAAACGGACTAATTCATCTAGTTATCTCTACCATAACTATTTTGAAGAATTTGTTTATTTGTGCATTTATAACGCAGCAACTACAGAACGTAGAAGCAAGATAAAGGAGCCATTGAACCGCAATAAAATGTAAAGTACAATGGGAGGGTTTTTAAAACGATTTGAACTACATTTTTCATTTTAAAAATTTTTTTCTCTTTAAAATTTTCCCATTTAAATAACATGGGAATGAGCGTATTTTGAGGGATTAACACTCTACTTAGTAGCCGTTATAAACAATACCTAATATTAACTAAAAGAAATAATATACCTAATATAAATTATAGTAGGGAAGAATGAAAGACTAAATTTTAACATATCTTCAACTGTTTCTCCACTGGTTGCATCCCTAGAGCTTGCAATTCCTGCCCAAGTTTTAAATATTTTTGAGATTCATAACCACATAATGTCAAGCAGTTTCTTCCACTGGAACTTAATTTGAGTGAAATAACCATATTTTAAAAGTGATTCCATCGATTCTTTGTTATGATTATTTGATAAAAAATATTCACCAAATTTATCGATAAAGGATGCAGGAAAAATTTATTTATTTGGGCAAAATTTGGGAAGACAAGAAATATTGCATACCATTAAGCACTACAATAAAAATTAACCTGGTTTCCGTACTTGATTTTATTCTAAAATCTTCCTCAATATTTTTTGTTTTGACTTAAAAACCCGAGCAACGCATGGCAATTTAAGCTAGTATTATAATAAAAGCCTAGATGGTGGGGTTTGTGTATAACGCTTACGTCACCAATGGCACATTTTAACCCGTTTTTAACAAACTGCCCGATTAGGTGTAAGGTTTAAATTTCGCAGGAATGTTTTATTCAGATATAAAAATTAAATTACGAGAAAAATACGAAAAAAGACCCGGGTTCGACGAGGGGCGATTTCCGATTCCTGTAAGATAACACATATTTTGGGAAACTATCGACTTTTAAACGGGATGTTGCCTTGCCGACCACGTCATTGTTAAACTTCGAGAATCAATTGTTGTCTCAACCAGCATACGTGTAATATATACGAGTGCATACCGTATCTGCCCGAATAGAAGCCGACCCCGGATTTAAGCCGACCCCACGAAATTTTCCAACATTTTTTGGCAAAAAAAGTATTTTCGTAAATTTTATGCTTAAGTGTACCAGACATGCACAACCTAGAATACATTATACATTACATCTATATAATTATATACGTTCCATGTAAAGTTTTATTAGTTATTATTACTGTTAATTATAAATAAAGTCAACGCCGTTGATCACACCTTACAATCAAATGTAAGTATATTTATTTATCTTACTGGAATTCAAACTGTTGCGCATCAAAAGCTGTCATCGAATTTGGCGTGATCGTCTACTTAGTCATTATACGCAATTTTAATAGATTCTATGAAAGAGGTTTCCAAGTTTTATTATTATTGCTGTTAATTATCAGATGAATTACAGTTAATGCCGTTGCTCACACCTTCGAATCAGACGTATCTTACGTTAGCGGAATTCAAACAGTTGCGCATCGAAAGTCGTCATCGAATTTTGCGAATTGACTAAGCAGACGATATCTTCTGCTTAGTCAGTATACGCAATTTTAATTCATTCTATGAAAGAGGGTTTTAACACGCATACAAAAATGACAATGGCTATAGCAAAATATAAAATAAACAAGAAAAATTAATATGAACTTCTTTTATACCGTCGGCTCCTAACTTTAACGTACCTGCCATTTAAATGATCCGTAAAAGCTACGACGTCTGCTACATCTGAACTTTAAATCGATTGCAGCACCACGAAGTGCAATTAAAACAAAGAGTTGAAGAAGCTTAGTGTAGTCAGAATTTGTAAAAACCTCTAATAAGACCGGTGTTGTTATCTTAAGAACTCGTTGCAAATTATGATCAAAACGAATTTGCTGTAGCGTGCAATCATGCTATGAACCTGGTGGGTTGTTAAAACTCGATTGTTTTATATACCGCCCTTTCCTTTGGATAAGAACCCATTTACTTTTAACTACGTGTTAAAATATATAAATAACCTTCAATAGCAATTTAAATTACAGCTCCGGGCAATAGGAGGTATGCTATGGAAACAAGACATTTTTCAGCGATGGCGTCGTACGAGGATGCCAAATTTTTCCTCAGGCTCGCATTTAAGCCGAGGGTGATTTTTTTCACGATAGATTTTGACAAAAAGTATCGGCTTATATTCGGGCAGATACGGTAGATTGCCTTAAAATATCGTAGGAGTTTTCGCGAAATTACGTAATCCTAATGGGAGTGGGATTTAGTCTGGATTCTTATGCTTATCTAAACGACTATATAGACGTAGAGTAAGAGAGAGGGGGATGTGGGGAGGGAGATAGGAAGGAAGGGATATAGAATGGAAGGTACACAGAAAGTAAGGGTGGTATAGAATTAGAAAAGGACGGGAGGAAAGAGATGAAGAAAGAGACAAAGAAAAAGGGGGAGAGCTGTGGATTGGGATAGGAGGGAATGAGTGTGGGGGAAGTGGGAGAAAAGAGAGGCAGAGAGAGGGGAAGGGAGGGAGAGAGGAAGGGAAGGAGACAGAGGGAGGGAGGAAGGGACGGCGATAGGTAGGGAGAGAATATTATCATTTATCTGTCATATGACGGGCAATACACTAGTTTTATAATAATCCAATCGTAATTTAATTCCAGAAATTTATAAAGTGGTCTGTAGCTTAAGTTTACGGAGACCGTCATTGAAACAAAAGGGGCGGCAGCATGTTCCCATTTGAAACATCCGGAAAATTGTGATAGTGCAAATTCGCAAATTTTCAATATGTATTTCTACATTAGAAATTTTATGTCTTTATAAAATCAAAAAAGTTTATTTTTCCGCATTCTTTCGGAAATTTCAAGTATCGCATCATATTGTTTTCACGCCCTATGTTACTTGAAAACTATGCCATTTTAAATTTAATAATATGTATATTCTACTAATACATTATGAACTATGCTAAATTTTATATTATGGTATAAGTAATCTTGGTAGTTTTTGACGTTTATTTTTCGTAAATAACAATGACTAAAATCGATGTCTATTTTTCTTAAAAATCGGCCACAAATACCGAAGTTTATTTTAATACATTTTAATAGGCGTTTAATTTTTTACTATTATAGTTCTTAAAAAGCGATCACTAATGTCGTTTATTTTTCCTAAAAATCGACCACTAACATCGACGTTTTTTATACATTTTATTAGCCTTTTTAGTTTTGGAGTTTTATATTACTTAAAAAGCTATCGACGTTTATTTTATTATGTGCATTTTATCGATTTTAATCTAGAAAAGATTTATAAATTGAATTCCTTCTAACAGTGTTTAATAACAATAAGACTTTTTGTATGCTGCCTTATTTTTAGCCTACTTTCCAGAATGGAAATAGGCTTATAGTTTCGTCGTTGTGTCTGTCTGTCTGTTTGCCCCCCCCCCTATTAACTTTTGCACAAACAGACCGATTTTAATGATATTTGGTGGAAATATCCTGCTACTAAAGCCGAGCTTCCGAGGTTAGTTTTTGTTGCGAAGATTGAAAATCCCGGGTTCGATTCCAGAAAATATCCTTCCCATTTGATTTACTTGAGAAATCTGAAATCCATCGTGCAGGATAATTTTCTCTTGCACATTACAATATCTTAGAATTGTAATATCGGTTCGGGATTTGTATTATTCTCGAAGGAAAGAAATGGAGATTCTAATTCTTATGGTAGAATTCTACTTATCGATCGTATTTCTTCGAATTTCGTATAAATACTGGTGTTTTTGCAGTATTTATCACTCATTACGAAAGTGTTGCCATTGCGACGACTATTGTTGGAGTCGGTATAGTCTAGTACATACACGCGTTATTTTTGCCACAAATACGTGTGATCAATTTAGTTTTCTATTCGAATATATTTGTAATATCTTATAACGCTAGATTATGAAATTTAGGAACACAAAAAGAAACTAATCCGCGGTTATTTTAAAGGTATTAAAGCCAATATAAGTATTAAATAAATAATTATGCCGAATGTAGGTATCATAAGTTCCGTATGGATCATCTTGCTTGTTATCTATACTGTGATGAATGTGTTGTCCTACTTCGATCATTAACCTGGACGTTAATTTTTCGGAATAAATCAGAAAGTATAATTTGCTCGTTAATTCACGTTCCCTTATTCACGAAATCGTTATCATTCGTGGAAAAAATAATGTGACGTGAATGAAAAGTACGACCTAATGTAAGAATGAATATTTTAATTAAGTAAACCTTAGCTTGTTAAGTAACAAACGACTGTGAATGCAGAAAAAAGCCTAGAGTGCATATACGGAACGATACTTCTTCGATAATAATAAATTAAGCAGGGGATACACTCTTGGAGGAAGGATTGTATAAATTTTATAACAGAATGCTTTTGAAAAATTCAATAATGCATCTGACGATCGGTAGTCATTTTTCGTTTCGTGAAAACTTTTCTTTTTGCCTCTTGGAGGAGGTCGGCAGATATTGTCCCAGAGAAGACACAATCGACGTGTCCCGACTTTTCAATAAATGGAGTCCAAAGTGCGTAGAGAATATCGGATCCGGTCGAGGGTAAAGACAGAGCGCGATGTACCGATCATATTGTTTTGTCCCTTAATTTTGGCTTTGGATCCCCTGTCAGTGACATAAGCGACATTAGAATAGAAAGTGTAATGAATTCCGAATGTTGTGCGGGCGTATGTTATGACAACTGTCGATTTCTCTTCCGTTTTCGATGTTTGGTGGTAAAATATACCAGGTTTGAGTGTGGAAAAGCAAATTTTTAAAATCATAATTTCGTAAAAAATGTAGTGGTGAAAAATCGACACTTATCGATGAAAATTCATTTTCGACGAATATAAAAGTTTTTTAATTCGATTTTTATCGACATTATCGGCTTAAATCGAATCCTACCAAGTCTAATAATTTTCGTAAATATCCTTAAAATTTTTTTATGATAATGGTCAGATCTAGAGGATGATTTTCTTACAAACACATACGATTTTATCAGAAAAACGCGGTTATTCCGCATCTCAGTGGAAACTCCAGGAAAAACGATTCGACGCTCTTTTATTTTGGTCACTTCCCCAATTTCCGTTACACGCACAAGTGCACCGGATGCGTCTTGCGTCGCGGCGAAGCAATAACATAGAGAAGCCACGATACGCAACCTGTTAACTCACAAAACTCCATCGCGGACGAAGTTAACATTTTTTCCGCGTCCGAGAGAATAATGCGCGCGCAAACAAACTCGCGATACCCTCTCCGCACCCTAGGACCGCCTCTCCCCCTCCCCCTGCCCCCGGGAAAACACAAACTCTAAAGAGAGGAAAAAAGAGAACCCTCTTGGGCGCGGTGCATTCAGACTGATTGGATCCCGCCTCCGCCGTAGTTTCCATTGCATTGCTCCGCGAGCTGACCTCGATAGGCGCTCCATCTTGTCCTGCGCATTCGAAAGGGCCCTTGCGTGTACGTCTTCCGGGGAGAGGCCTGCGCACGTTAAGACCTCGAGGTTATCTTATCTTTTAAAACGGTCGCAATAAGAACTTCTGACTTTTTTATTTTCTTATTCTCCTCTTCGCTCGAGAAACTTTCTGTATTCTACGCGCGCCGCGAACAATAAACTCTTACGGCTTTCGTCTGCTCGTTTGAAGCGATAAAGAAGTAGAAGAAGATCCGCACCCGTCTTTGCCCCACTTCTTTCTTTTTATCACACGGGTCCGCTCGAGAAAAATAAAATAAAATGCGTGTTTTTTATGCGTGGTATTTACGTAGCCAGTTTTATTCCTTTTGAGTTCCACGCGTTTAGGTTTTTTTGAGTTGGTGATGGAATGAAAGCGGCATTTAGAGTTGCTATTGCGAGTTTCTTTTAACTAGTGCTGAGTCCTATCATTGGTTTCAGCGCTAACATGTTGCTCAAAGAGATTTATTCTTTATCTAAATAAATTTTTAGATTTTGTTAAGAAATGCATTTCGTTTACCATTATGGTCTTCTCTGTGAAATTAGTTCTTCCTCTTCCTCAGCGTGAGTTGCTCCTTGATCCGATTGTGAAATTTCAAATTGTAATTAATAGTAGTTGGTACTTTCATTTACTCTCAGATGTCAATCATTCCGTCTTTCCAGAGCATTTGATTTGGTTTAATTTTTGCTGTCGTAAAAAATTCATTGACTTTTCACTCGAAAGATGTTCATGGTTTTATGCTTTCAGTTTATTTTTAACTTCATATATGAGGGCAAATAACGAAACGCCACCGTAAATATAAACAGCGCTTGCGTTGTTGGTAGAAAAAATGTATATTCATAGGAGAGCAGTAGGTTGTTTTCCAAATATGATACAACCAGCATAACATCACGGAAAATTCGTCGTATAGTTTTCCACCAAAAAGTTTGTGTTTAAAAGCTAGAAAAATTCATATCGTTTTTTTTTTTCAATTACATCTTCTATGCACAAACAGGCAACTGACCGTTTCGTTTTTCTGTCTTTTGCGTGAGTTACTGCATTTTATATAACAGAATGTTGGTCCGAAAAAATATCCAAATGCGATCCCTCTCACCGAAGACCGTGTAAAAAGTTATAAATCAAATGTATTACTTCGTCCGATCGATTTTCCTTTATTTTCCATGCTTCGCACGTTTGCGCGTCGTACGATACGCATCAATTGGGTGAAGCTATGGCACGTGTTGCTCCCCTGTCTCTGTCTCTCTCTCTCTCTCTCTGTCTCTCTTCCTTCGTTAAATCCTTACGCGGCAGCTTAAATAAACGATTTGCATGTAAATGGGAAATTCGTAAGCGCGCGATGAAGAACTACGCGATCCCATGAAAAAGAATCATGCTCGCGATCCTGTCCTCGTCCTAAAGTGCGACTCTCCACAAAATGCAAAACATCGATATTGCCTCGTGCATTTTTTTCGTGCGTTCCGCGAGCGAAATGGTCGGAGAAATTGAGAACCACTTCTGTGTTAGCGAAATTTAATGAAATGCCTTTTCTAAATTGCAGTTTTAACTGGGACCGGAGTTGATTTTTATGATAAAAATAGAACGACTGTTATGGGTTCTGGATGGATTTCAAATTTTAGTGTCCCACAATCCGTTTTAAAACAACTATAATGTTGGGAATAATTGTGAAACGAGAAAAAAAGTCTGCTATGTCCGGGAATCGAACCCGGGCCTTCCGATTGCCGGGCGGATATTCTACCACTAAACTATCGTAGCAGATCATTTTTCTCGTTTCTGAATGCGGATGTTTTCTTGGTTGGGCGGAACTAGCCAAGCTAATATGAAACTGCCCCAACGGATGTCCTCGAAGATACACATCGAAGAAAACTCCTCCCTCTCAAATGGTGAGATTGCCAAGCAAGAAATTGATGGAATGAAGCGATCCAAAGATTCTATGCAGATAGGTATAAGCTGTAAGACCCGGGTTCGATTCCCGGTCGTAGCTGACTTTTTTCTCTCTTTCAAAATTATTCCCAACTTTACAGCTTATGCCTGTCTAAATAGGATCTTCGGATCGCATTATTCTGTCAACTATAATGTTGTCAATACTTAACACGATGTTTAATATTTTGAGGCCGGGAACAAGTTTCTTCAGTTGTACCCCAAATGACAAAGAAAACGCGGTTGGAGGGCTGGTTCTTCGATCGCACACCTCCATCTCGGGGGCGCCCCGGGCGGTTTTTGCCCCGCTGTTTATATGCCACGGATATTTGACTTTCAGATTTCAGTGCAGGGCGTCAGAATGTCGAATTTTTAAACAAGTTGCAGCTGCGTTGTGACGTAGCAGGCAACTACGTCTCAGATAATGTAATTTTTTTTATCGTGCATTTCTCTCAAAATCGTGTCTAATAAGCTCCAGAATTCGTAATAAATCTGTTTGATTTTAATTATTAACTATATTTAACTAAAAATAAATGCTTAATAACATTTTCGTTTACATGACAAATTGGTTCTGATCCAAATGTTCGTTTTAAAGAATATACGTTTTTCCATTTTTCAGACTGTGAACAATCACAGTAGAACTTTATCTTCGTTATTCCTCAAAATTTGTTTACTAGCTACCAATAGTAACGTCCTCGGATAAACACCATTTTGGTTACAGGCTGGAAGAGATCGGTAATCGCATTATATGAATGAATGTATAATTGCGATCATTTCTCCCATAGTGAATAGGAGGATTATGTTTGCTTTGTTGAACACATTTTACATACGAACGCACGATATCTAGTGTTTATAGCTCAATAGTTGGAAAATAATGTTGAAAATTAACGGTGCATAAATTTTAATGGCAAAGATAATTTGTCAGAATTAACAAACTTCCCGATTACATCTACATTTACAAGTTACCCTGCAATTCACCAAGTTGGTGGGTGGCAGGGGGTGCAATGCACCAAATCCTACCTAAAGATTGTCTAACGCAATTCGAAATTTCCTATTGTGATCTCGTATTGTCCTCGGAAAGAAAGAGCCTAGATAACGCTCCGTCCTACAATCGATCTCACGTATTTTATCGTCTCGATCATTTCTACTTATGTACGTTGGTGCTTCAATTATTCCCACAACCTCTTCTTTTAGACATTCCGATCTATATTTCTCCAGAAGTCTCAACCTTGAGTTTAATCTACGGTCCTCCAGTGATACCCAGTTCAAATCGCTCAATAAAGAGGTGACGCTTTCCTTATGTTCGTACTTTTGTTTCACAAATCTGGCTGCTCTGCGCTGTACTCTTTCTAGTTGAATTATGTGTCCCTTCTCGTACGGATCCCATATGCTCGCTGCGTATTCCAATTGCGATTTTACCAGTGATAAGTAGCATGTTTCACGTATTTTCTCTGTAGTGCTCCGTACTATTCTACCTATGAATGCCAGTTTCTTGTTGGCCGCGCCTATAACTCGACGAATGTGCATGTCCCACGAAAGATCTCGACAAATGGTTACTCCTAAATATTTTACATACTCAGCTTGTCGAATGCTCATTTCATCTATTTTATACTCGAAACCTAAATCTTTATTCTTACTTTTCCAGAACGTGACTGCGGCACATTTCGTATAATTAATTTCAATTTGCCATTATTTGTACCACGCTGAAATGGCTCTTAAGTCTTCACGCAGTGACCGATGATCCTTCTGGTTTTTTATTTCTTTATATAGAACAGTATCATCGGCGAAAAGCCTAATTTTACTACGAACAACCGAGCAGATATAATTTGCATAGATTAAGAAGAGCAGAGGGCCCAATACACTTCCCTGAGGAACACCCGAAGCAACTTTAACGGGGGACGAGTATTTCCCATCGATGACAACTATCTGTTCCCTATTCGAGAGGATGTCTCTCACCCAACTGACAACTTTCGGATTAATACCACATTGTCCTAACTTTGCAATTAATTTCTTATGAGATACTTTATCGAACGCCTTCCTGAAATCAGTGAATGTGGCATCGACCTGAGTATTTTTATTTATATATTTATTAGGTGGAAGGTTGAAATTTCGCAGGAATGTTTGATTCAGATGTAAAAATTAAATGAAGAAATAAAATACGATAAAGAACCCAGGTTCGATTCCAAAGGAGCGATTTCCGTTTCCCGTAAGATAACACATAAAAATCGACTTTTTAAAGTGCAGGCATTTATTCTTTTGGAAATTAAAATTAGATAACATTGACGTACGATCTTTAAATTTAAACTATGTTTTAGAAAAATTAATGAAGTTTCTTATTCTATTCATATTTTTTGCCTACCGTTCGAAATATCTCATATTAAATATTTAAATCACATATTTTGGGAAAATATCGACTTTTAAACGGGATGTTGCCTTGCCGACCACGTCATTGTTAAACTTCGAGAATCAATTATTGTCACAACCCGTATACGTGTAATATATACCAGTGCATAGATTTCCTTAAATTATCGTAGAATTTTTCGCGAAATTACGTAATACTAATGGGACTGGTATTTAGTTTGGATAGAATGGAAGGTACATAGACAGTAAGGGAGGCATAGAATTAGAAAGGGACGGGAGAAAAGTGATAAGAGGGAGAGCTATGGATTGGGACAGGAGGGAATGAGAGAGGGGGAGGTGAGACAAAAGAGAGGAAGAGAGAGAAGGAAAGAGCGAGTAAGGGAGGGAGAGAGGGACGGCGAGAGGGAGGGAGGGAATATTATTATTACTTCGTTTTTGACAAGGGGCTCATCATTTTGCATATCCTACGGATTTTTCATATCGAAATTAAATATATTTGGAATACGATTATCATAATACCGTCATATTTGACGGGCAATGTCGCTATTAAACAATAAATTCGATTAGGATTTTCATTTTTTTAATTGAATTAAATATTTGTGGGCTGTCAGCGCATTTAATTCTCTTTGAGTTTTATCATTTTTGCGTCACCTAACTTGACTGGGTAAAATTACACGTAGGTAACGCATGTTTTTAGCCTACTTTCAAAAATGGAAATAGACTTATAGTTTTTTCGTTGACTGTCTGTCCGTTCCCCCTTTTAAATTTTGAACAATAGACCGATTTTCATGAAACTTGGTGGAAATCTCTTGCTATATGGGTCAAGCTCCCGAAGATAGTTTTTGTTGCGATGATTAAAGACCCGGGTTCGATTCCCGGTCATAGCAGACTTTTTTCTCGTTTCAAAATTATTCCCAACTTTACAGTTTATGCCTGTCTGCATAGGATCTTCGGATCGCTTCACTCCATCAATTTCTTACTTGGCAATCTCACCATTTGAGAGGGAGGAGTTTTCTTTGATGTATCTCTTCGAGGACATCCGTTGGGGCAGTTTGATACTAGTTTTGCTAGTTCCGTCCCAACCAAGAAAACGTCCGCATTCAGAAACGAGAAAATTGATCTGCTACGGTAGTTCAGTGGTAGAATATCCAACCGGCAAGTGGTAGATCCGGGTTCGATTCCCGCTCATAGCAGACTTTTCTCTCGTTTCAAATTATTCCCATCATAAGTTGTGTTTTGATCATTTTGGGCCGTATTCATAGAATCGTTAGTGAGCTACTAAGGCCTACTAAACACTCTTAGTAGCGCGCTGGTCCGTATGCCGTATTCATAGCGCACTACTTACGGTGATTAAGCTTAGTCATCTACTACCTTAGTAACCCTTAGTCACTCGCTCGCTAAACATACGACGCCGGTGCTTAAGCGTGTCACTAGTGAGTTCTCCTCTCCAGTTTTCGAAGTGTTGTCGTGCTTTTTAGGTGATCGTTTGTTTTGAATATATCTGTACGTATTCCATAGGTAATTAAGGTAGTTAAGGTTAATTCTGTAGTATTGTCTCATTTTTGGTTAGTGGATTCAGAGTATGTCAGTTTAGTTTCGTTCTTATTAATTTATTTATCGTATTGTTAGTTTAACGCATTCTTCATCTTATTGTTTATTTTTGTATTTTGTCGTAATTGCAGAAGCTAAGGTATATTTTTCGTGGTTGTTTACACCATTTTCTTCATAGTTTAATTTGTTTTGAAATAACTATAGTGAACGATAGATTTAATTAATTTAGTTTATTATTACGATACATCTTTAGTTATTTCATTTTGGTTTAATTCATTTTTGTTAAGTTAGTGTAATTTAGCTTCAAAGTAGAGTAGGATAGTGCAATTTCGTTTTTATCAAATTAGTTAGCGAATTGTTAGTTTATTTATCCCGCATAGGTAATTGTTGTTGTTTATTATATTTTATTTCACTTTCGAAATTCAGTAATATTTGAAATGGCTGCGTCTGATTTTGAAGACTTGGAAGACTTGGAAGAAGCAATGGAGTTACGGGAATTGGGAGAAATTGGAGTGAATCGCGCTAGAAAAGTGTATTTGCAGCGTCAGGATCCCTTCAGGAAATACTCCGATAGACTTTTTAGGCGTCGATATAGGTTCTCGAAAGCTGGAGCTGAGAAACTGTTCGATATGATTGGGAATAACCTAGGCCAAGGAGTTATGGGCAACAGCGGGCAACCTATTCCGCCTCGCCTTCAACTCTTGGCTTCCCTCCGCCTTTTTGCAAAGGGAGCTTACCAGGAAGGAATTGGAGAACTCCATGGCATAAGTCAGCCCGCAATGAGCCGGATAATTAAAAACATTTCTGTGGCTTTGGCAGGACTCAGAGCTGAAGTTATAACATTTCCTGATTCTGATATAGAACAAAGAGCTGAAATGGCAGCTTTTTATAGAATAAGAAGATTTCCTAAAGTTGTGGGATGTATTGATTGTATCCATATTAAAATTAAAAATCCCGGTGGACCAAATGCTCAAGCATTCATCAACAGGAAGAATTTCTTCAGCATAAATGTGCAAGTAAGTATCATTGTAAGATGTAGGTATATGTATATTTTCTTGATTTTTCATTCATTGAAACACCATTAAAATGTAACTGAAATTATTATGATATAGGTGGTTGCAGCAGCCAATTTGAAGATAAAATATATTGTGGCACGATGGAGAGGCAGCACACATGACTCAAGAATATTTAACGAGTCTAATTTGAAAAGAAAATTTGAAAGAGGCAACTACAAAGGACTCCTGTTGGGTGACAGTGGTTATGCTTGTCGTCCATATTTACTCAAACCTATGCGGAATCCTCAGGTAAACCTAAAATAGTCATTATATGGGCATATATATTGAGCATTGTATATGTTAATGAGTAATTTATACCAATGATTAATACAGTCAGCAGCAGAGGAAGCATACAATGCAGCCCACATTCAAACCAGAAACACAGTTGAGAGGCTATTTGGTGTCTGGAAAATGACATTTCGATCATTGTACAGAGGCCTCACAGGGAACCTGGAAACCTCTAAAGCCATGATAGTGGCAATGGCTGTACTCCATAACTTGCGGATAGAGTACAGAATGGAAGGTTAGCAATCTTACATTATTTCCTATAGTTTTATCCTTGGACACATTTTAGAACCCAATCTCATCTATTACATAGTTCAAAGTTTGACAAATCTGTGCAACAGTTACATTTTTTATTGCTCACTACATCATTCTCTTATAAAAAGCCATGATTTAGCTATATATGTATTTCTCTATAATTTTACTTATGGCCTGAGAGGGAGTTATATTACTAACAGACTGCAACATAATTATAAATTACAATTAACCTGTCCCTGTTACCTGCAATAAAAACATTGTTAATTTTCTTTGACAGATTCATAAAGCAGCGATGATGACAGTGAAGATGAGAACTTGGAAGAAAATGACAAATATGAGGATGACGGACATACAGGATGAGGAAATATATTAAGGAGGAATTTCATTGCTAAATATTTTGAATAGGAAATAAAGTAACCATGAAAATATTTGTTTTTTACTCTTTTATTTCATTTTTATATTTTTCAGCCCAATACAGTTTTTAAAATTTTTTAATCTCCTTTTTCTCTTTCATCATCTCCATTTTCTCTTTCATCATCTTCATTTCCTCCCTGTGCCGCTCCTCTTCCCTTTCTTCCCGCCTTCTAACCGCATCCTTCTGCAACTCCACCTTTTCTCGTTTTAGTTCAATGATGGCCTGTTCATAGGGAGACAATTCCTGACTCCTTTTCTTCCCTTGTTTCTGCCTGTAAGGTCAAGAAAATATATTAGCGATTTACATCATCAGCACTCATGTTTATTAGGGATGGAAGGAGTATTTATACTGATGTTGACAGTAGTTAAGGGAAGTGGAAGGTGTGCAGTAAGTGGTTAACTGAAACAAGGGGGATAGGACCAGGTTCATTATTCATGATGTACTTTTTGTATATATATAGACTTTCATCAGCATCTAGTTTATTTTTCTTACATGCTATTCTTTATATATTACCTTTTATTGGAGCACTTTGAGGGATGAGGAGGGGTGTCAACTGTTTCCCCCTCCTGCTCTACATTACTGCAATCGGGGATATTTTCTTCCTGCTGCTCCAAGTTACAGGAAACAAGGGTGCTGATCTCTGTTTCTTCATCCTGCTGTTAATTCAATAAAAGTCTTATTTAATACAATTTGCTCAAATTGGTTCAATTATACAAGCAAATTTAATAACTTGAAAATAAAAACCTCCACAATTGTGATCTTAACAGTGATAAGAAATTAAGTTCTCCCCCTTAGCACTTCCAATGACATTGTAATTCATTTTTCACCATATATTATCTAAAGTTCATTCTTAAATCTTAAGCTTACCAACATGTCAAGTTCAGCATCGTCATCAAACATGCTGCTATCCTTCACAAATTGATCTGGGATCAAATTCTGTATAATGTAGTCCACCTCAGTTGGGGGAGCACTTCCTGAAGGAACTGGTCCACCTCCACCAGTCCCTCTCTGATTATTCTTGAACTACAAAAATGGCAGATCTAATTGAATAAACATAAATCATTATACATTCATCATTACTCAATAACTTTAACTTGAAAGGCTCTTACCATGGTGACCGAATCTTTGGAGGATAACTTCATCCTCCTCCATTGCTCCTTGATCCTCTGTAAACTTCTATCTCCACCATGCTCCGCTTCAAAAAGAGTCTTCACCTCCATCCACATCTTCTGCTTCTTTAGCAGAATGCGGCCATCGCAACTTTTGTCCTCGAATATTGTAATTCTATCCCCTACCAACGCTAACAATGAATCCCTCTCTCCCTGCGACCAATTCTGCGATCTAACCCTTTTCGCTTCCATTACAATCAATTAACAATAATAACAATGAACAATAACAACCCTCTTAACAATAACAACACAATTAAATTCAATGAACAATGACGAAATGCAAATACCTACACCAATAAATCCTCAAAGTAACTACAATTACGTAACCTATATGAAAATTAATATAAAGCTAGAAATATAAGGAAAATACTAAATAATACGTCCTAACTTAAAAAAACAATCAACAGGAAACTACACCAACAAACCTATAAAAATAACTAGAACAATGATACCTATACGAAAATAAAATAAAACACACAATAAATCCACAAATACAAACAAGATATTAATTAACACGACCTAACTAAACCACCCAACCCACAGTAAACTAAATTGATTCTACAGAAAACTAAACTAGCACTAATATAAACGATTTAAGGAAAAGAATTCGCAACACCAAAAAACAAAACCGCAACAGCACCACGCTACCCAGAGCAATGAAGTTAGCGTGCCCTGCGTGCGCATGCGAAGTATGAGCAATCTCAACGTTGCCAAGCGTTGCATGACACCGTGAATATCGTAGTAGCACATTAAGTTAGTGGCCCTTAGTCAACCTTAGTAGCTCACTTCTTTCGGACTATGAATACCACTTTTTAATAACCCTTATTTACTCGCTTAGTAGGTTACTAGTAAGTAAGCCTTAGTATCGTGTAAATATGAGAATCTATGAATACGGCCCTTTGTGTTTATTCCCAAAAGAACGGACACAGGAAAAGATTTGACGATTTTTAATTTTTGCGTTAAATACATAAAGAGTTTCTGATTTTTAGATTTGCGGTTTTCGGAATATAAACGTATGCATTTTATGGAGAAATTAATGTCCCCGATCTTTTATCTACGTACGTTCAAGCTTTACTGTAATTCCTCTTCAAGCGAGTAAAGCGCACTTCGGACAATGTTTTCAGAGGTATTAAGCTTCGAGGGATCGAGAGAGAGACCTAATTTCCCCTCCCCAGGTAGAACTCCCCTGCTCACGTTCGGCCATTCACCTCTCTCTTTAAGTGTCCCCGAGCGATATCTCCTCGTACCCTTTTTATTTCTTTTTTTTCAATCCACTCTTTATTTTAGCTGCAATCTCGTCGCGGCAACCAAACGAATCCTTTTTTTCCGACCACCCCTTCCCTTCCAATAACATTCCCAGGTCTCTCTTTGCTATCGCTTATTCTTCTTCTCTCCTTAGTTTTTTCCTTGCTCCCTCTTCTGCTCCGTCATCTCTTCTTCTTACCTCTTCCTTTCTCCAATCTCTCATTTATTACCATTCTTCGCATCTTTCTCGTTTCCTTTAACCCCCATCATTTCCTTTCTTCCGTTCTCCGTCCGTAATCCCTATTAATTTGGCTTTTTTTTAGAAAAGTCTATGTATGTAAAGCTACCCTAATTCTTCTAAAATATACTCGCGTGCGCTAGTGGGTTTTTGTTAATTTTAACTAAATTTTCAATGCTTGTAGATACCTTTCCCATTTGGCTTTCCCAACTGAAATTAATTCAAACGACACCCTTTATCTTTAACTTTTGTACGCCAGAGTTTTTATTCTGCTTAAGTTATATGAGTATATATGTCACGGTAAATGTGAGTTGCCCGATAAATGTGTACATTTCGTGGTAAATGTGCACAACTAAACTAAACTAAATTTGAACATGAAGGAAAATTTTACTCTGCCCCACCGGGTTGGGTAAGTTAGTGGAAGTGTTGTTGGTTTCTCCTCACGTTCACTGTGTTCCCCCCCTCGGGTTGGGAAGCGTTCATCTTAATATATACCAGTGGATCCGAACCCTCGATGATGTTTCTTATAATTAACGTAATTATTAAAGTGTAGCATTTCTCATTCTTACTTATTTCCACATTTACCAAGGCACATCGGTAAAAGTGCACATTTACCGGGAAATGTACAGATAATACGTATTTCTGGAAACTAAAACTTACATTTACCGAACTGAGTAGTAAATGTGCACATTTACCGGTAAATGCACAAATTTCCCGATTAAATACCTTTACCGTAACATATACATTTGATACGTATATTCCATTGCATTTTTTTCAAGGTATTAAGAATGGTTGTAGTTTTAAGAGCATTATGAAGCCTAACCCTACATCCGTCAGCCTCCTCTGTTCCGTATTTTCTCTATCCTTAGTCCCTCCTTTCCTTTATCTCCGCCCTCTCTCTCTCTCTCCGTTATCTCCCCACTATTTTCCTTCCCCTTCTCCTGCCCTTTAACCTCTTTTACCCCTTCCTCTGAACCCTCACTTTCCTCGTACCCTTTTTCCTTACCTCAATGCTCCCTTTCTCTCTCTCCCTCTCGCTCTCTCCCTCTCGCTCTCTCCCTCTCGCTCTCTCCCTCTCGCTCTCTCCCTCTCGCTCTCTCCCTCTCTCTCTTTCTCTCCCTCTTCTCCCTCTCTCTCTCCCTCTCTCTCTCTCCCTCTCTCTCTCTCCCTCTCTCTCTCTCCCTCCCTCTCTCTCTCCCTCTCTCTCTCCCTCTCTCTCTCCCTCTCTCTCTCCCTCCCTCTCTCTCTTCTCCCTCTCTCTCTCCGACCGATTCTCTTCCGCTCTGCATCCTATCGCATGCGAAAGAATCACCATGGCGTGCATTAGTCGAATGGGGCAAGATAACTCCGTCTCTTAAGAGCCTGCAAACGCTTGGGGTCAAATGGGTCACTACTCCCACCTAGGGATTTTACAAAGAGATTGAGGCTTCGACTATTCTCGTTCGAGATCGTTCCAGAAAGTAGTCGGGTGTAGGGAAGAAGGTCGCACAAAGGGGTGGAGAATCTGGGGCACAACCGTCAGTCGCAGATTCTGTGTGTGTTGTGTGTGGGGAGGAGGGTTTAGCGGAATGTCCTGATTGGCGGAAGGATGAAGGGCGCTTTTCTGTCATTTGGTGTGCTTTATTTTGTTGGTTTCTGATAGATTTTTTCGCACGGTGGGTTATAGTTGGTGCGATCCTCTTTTCTTTAGTTGTTTCCAAATCTCCGTTTGTTATTAGAAAAAAAGTTCATTGTCTAACGAATTCCGAATATGAGGATTTTTCATCTCTTTAAGATGCTTCGTAATATTGATTTAAAAAATTAATTAAAATTTTGCCGTACATATCGGCCACATTAATATAGTTCCATATCTTAGAATTAGGTTTACATTGATCAATTTTGTAATTGTTATGTATATAAAATTCAAATTATTATTGTCTCTCTATAGAAAAAATATCGTAGGTTTAAGCATAAATTTGTGCTTATTTTTATATTATTTATAATGAGGTTAATTTTCTTGTACTTATTTTATCGATGAATTAAGAAATAAAATGTATTTCACTGCAGTAGCGTAACTACGACTGCGTGGACATCGGAGCAAGAGTTAATTACGGGGTCCTAATCTCGAAAAAGGAATTCATAATACAAAAATAATAAAATACTTAGTTTTATTATTTTGTTTTTATCAAATATATAAGTGAAAGATAGCATTCTGTATATATGTATCTACACGTAAATGATGATCTAAACGGAACTTATGATGCCTACCTTCCACATATTTTTACATTTAATATTATAAATTAAATGCGGTGCGGCAATTACTTATACTGGCTTTAATAGCTTTAAAATCACCGCGGATGAGTTGCTCTTTGTGTTCCCAAATTTCATAATTTAGCGTTATAAAATACTATAAATACATTCGAACGGAATATTAAATTGATCACGCATGTTTGTGGGGCAAAAATAGCCCGTGTATTTACTAGACTATACCGAAATCCGAGATCTACAATAGTCGTTGCGATGGCAACACTCTCGTAATGAGTGACGAAAACTGCAAAAACGCCAGTATTTACGCGAATTTCGAAGAAATGCAATCAATAAGCAATATTCCACGATAAAACTTACAAATCTCCATTCCTTTCCTCAAAGAATAGTAAAAGTCCCGCTCCGATATTAAAATTCTAAGATATTTTAATGTACAAAAGAAAATTACCCTGCGCGATGGATTTCAGATTTCCCCTTTTAATCAAATGGGAATGGCAGGTCCTGGTATCGAACTCGGGACTTTCAATCTTCACAAACAACTAACCTCGGGAGCTCGGCCCCAGAAGCAAGAGATTTCCACCAAGTGTCATGAAAATCGGTCTGTTGGTTCAAAGGTTAATGGGAGGACAGGCAGTCTGACACGGCGAAGAAACTACAAGTCTATTATGGAAAGTAGGCTAAAAATTGGTAACTTAAGAGTTTGCATTTTTATGAAGGTCCCTTGCCTAGGCTGTAATGCATAGGCACAGTTAAGCCACTCTTTCACTTTTATGCCATTATTTTATAAATTTATGATCCTTTGTTTGTTATTTAAAATTTCTTAGTTACATCCGGAGTATTTTGCTTAACTATGCTGGAATGTAAGAATTTCATATTTTATTTTTTTGTTGAATCTATTTTATTTTCTAAAAGTCCTGTCTATATCGAGGAACGGAAAGTTATATTTTGAGTTTATTGCCTCGAATTTGTCATTTAAATTTCCCAATAGGGGACATATTAGGTATTGATTTCGTAAAACATTTAATTTGATGGATAACTATTATAGGTATCTGGATAACTTAAATTTTCAAAGTTAATCTCTTAATAGAGGAATTATTATTCTTATTAAATATTAATGATATATTCTGTGCAATATTCTCTGTGCTAATATTTCTCATATTAAATAATTTCCATTTTACCCTGAATTTTTACCCGAAGGCCGAGATACCTGTATCTACGTCATTTATTCAATCTCTGAGATAATTTCTAATAATGCTTCTGATCCTTATAATACAATTTATACTGTGTTTTAATCCTTGCATCGTTGATTAAAATTTTTAAAAAGTTGGAAATACTGTTACTAATATGATATGTTTGCGTTTATTGAATTTATTAAAAACCAAATATTTTTCCAGGGAACATTTCTATTACCCTCACTTTATTTCTTTAAACTTGATAAGTTTTGTTCCCTTTAAATTGCAAGCACATGTCTTTGTGATTTACCAACGCCCCATACGGACATTTCCCATTTAACGCCTATCGTTAGCAACCAGCCGTATTTAAACTCATTCATATTCATTTTTACATAGATTCGAGCGATTGCAATGGACGATAGCACTAAACTTCGGATAACGGTCTCCAGTTCCCTTTTGGAAGAGCAAACTTCGACCTCTGATGGCGTCCCCTTTTCAGCCGCAACCCGCAACACCTTCGCTCCGTTTTCCCGGAAGCCATTACAAGTTGAATCCGAACTTTTGAATTAGAGTTGCAGTAGTTGAGTGCCCTTTAGCGCATCAATTATGAAGATGCGACCCTTCACATTTGGATAAGCACGTCCGCCATGTTCTCCCGTAATGAAATTTACTCCCAGCGAGATCTTTCCCGCCTGTTGAAACTAGGCCGCACGTGGGTGGGGTGGAGCCCGTCGGCCTGTCTTTCTCCAGAGGGAGAAGCTCTGGTCCAAGTCATCCTTCGCTTAAGGAATAAGATTTTCTAATTATGAATTTCTCCAATTCAACTGCTCTGGCAATACGGTGGTTTTTATAATGGTAGAATGACATTATGGGAGTTGAACGTCAAAGTCTGGCTTATTTATTTATTTGCAAGTTCGATATAGCGAACCTCTCATGGGGTTTGGACCTTTCTTTGCACTATTTTAATGATGCACAAAATACGTTACTAATATTTTTTAAATTTAATTTAACGCTTCAATACCCGATGAAAAAGTTTTCTTAGTTACATATATACTTTTTAACTATATTTCTTCTTCATTAAAAATTTCTCATTTCTTTCAATCATTTTCATGATCGCAACGATTGATTTTTTTTAAATACGCGAACCCAGAGAAAACTTTTAAAACAAATTTTACACCTCAGTAAATGTTGGAAACTTGTTTCATGGGTAATAAAGATCCTCCAGAAACTCGCGGCAGATTTTTATTTCGCTTTCATCGTTTTTATGGAGTTTTGGTTACGGTAGATTAACTTCGAGGAAATTTTATTTAATACTCAAGCTCAAATAAGATTTTTTCTCGCTTCTCAACGTAGGTTTAACTTAAATTCGTTATAAATTGGTTTGAATTTTTTATTTCAGTCGACATATTTGTATCTTTCTTTTTACAACCATTTAACAACTGTTTAAATGTATCTTAATTATCACTTTTGATGTCAGTTTTGTATAGCTGCTGGGATGGAAGATTTCTCGTCCTCAACTTCTGTTACATTCACTTATGCTACCTTTCTTTAGATGGAGGATTTTCTTGTCGTACACTAAAAATGAGGCATCTGAGTTAAATAAATCAATTTGCAGTTGAATACCTTCGAGGTGTAGTGCTCTTCATTTTTTGAACGATGAACTGCAAAATCACCATACTGTATGGTAGCAGTTTATTCCTCTTCATTTTGCTCATTAATGAACACGAAATTATTGCAATTATTGACTGCAGGAATATGTGAATTTGAATAAACCAAAAATTACACAATTCAAATCTGTTTTAATATGTATTAAGAATTTATTATTTGAAGTCTATTTAAACTTCAAAACTTTAGAAGCCTTACAAAATGTATAAGATTGCAATCAATCAAGACTTAGAGGATTAAAGCTCTGAGTTTCCCTCTCTATAATCAGACATCAATATACTTATAACTTAAATTTCTCCGCAAACTTAAACATACACAAAGAACATTCCTTAACGAAACGTTCTTTTTGGCGTTACGTTTACAAAGGCATCTCTTCCCATTTTTCTTTTTACGGCACCGGAGTCTATTAATTTCTCTTTTAAGCTCTTGAGTCAACACCGAAGCGCTGATATCCCTCCCGCGAAACGCCAATCCAATCCGAAACCATCACCTTAAGTGGTTAAGTTGCAGTCGCGTCCTTACATTCCAAACCGAGGGCGTCGCTTTAAAACTCGAGCGAGAGAGAGAGAGAGAGAAGGTACGTGCCGACGGCAAACTCCGTGCAAACCTCGAGAGAAACACACTCTCCCCATCGCTCCCTTTTCGTCTAGCAGATCTCTCCAACCTGCGCAATTCGCCCTGCTACCTCTAGAGAAGTTTAATTCCACTCGGCGTTTAAGACCGTCTGGAAATTATCTTTCTTTCTCTCTGTCTGTCTCTCTTCCTCTCCATCATTCTCTCTAACGATGCATTATTCGCGGAAATAACCCTCCGCCATCGTGTCGAGTTTTCCTCCTGTTAGCGTGTTCCGCGTAATCAAACCGCCCCACTTCCTCGTTCCCTCGTTGGCCCTCGTGGATACCAAACCGCATTGCGTCTCCACGTTCCATCTCACTCTCTATCTCTAGATCACGAGTCTTGTAAAGGGTGTCCGCATGCGGCCCCCTGACAATAAAATGCTTGCCACTCATTATTTCCGATGTTAACGTAATTGGGTATAAGACGCTAGGAGTGACGTTGGGATATTAAAACGTGCTAATGCAGGCAACTCTCGTTCAACGAACGATATGCGTTCCTGAAAAGCGTTCGTAAAACGGAAATTCGTTGAACGATCGTGATTTTTCCGTTTAAACTCATTGTCGATTGAGGGGTAAAAAATAAGAATAATATTTATAAAAGATTCATAGCGACAGCAAGTACGATAAATGTGGCCACGGCAATGGCTTGAAAACAAATCCTCGTCATGTAACAGTTATGTATGAACCGCGAGAAAATGAATGCGACCGAACATAGTCAATCCAAGTCACAAACTGAAGCATAGAATGACATTGGGCAACACTACGTAGTGCACTTCCTCTTTATCGGTGCACAAGAGGTCCTTCAAGTCAAAGTGGATATTCGTAAATATATTTTGAGAAACAAACAGCACATTCGGCGACATCATATTAAGCCTCTCAAGAAATGCAGGCAGCAGGAAAAATGCCTGGTAAAGTGAAGAATCCATGGGTAAACAAGACTGTCTTTGTGACCCCAAGAGCTTTCGTAAACATCCGAGTTTCTATATATATATATATATATATATATATATATATATATATATATATATATATATATAATATTATTAATATAACCGAAATTACAAGAGTTTCATACTCTCGATGCGGCTGATTATCGTTCGATTAATAAGGTAATTCAATTGCCGATAAAATATTGGGTGAACCGATGGTGCATTTCGGCAACAATGTAGACTTGCTCGGTAATGAAACACCTTTTGTTGATTCTTTTTTAGCTAGAGTTGCACTTGACAGTCAATTAATCCATATTCTCTCTAAATGCGTTTGATTTAAATATAGCATTCTAAATTGATATGGTCGGCTCTTTTTGCTGGAGGTTCATTGAGCATTTACTCATCTCTTAGACTGGGTTTCTCATGATGGTTTTGTGTCTGCTCTTAAATGCATGGATTGGCGAAAGGTCGTCAGTGTAAAAATGAATTTACATTAGTCTCCCGCTTCAAAATCATTGGCAAAGTCTCACTACAATAATTGGGTTGTCTAGCCCTACTCAAATAAACTTTTCTCCTAACGCGTTGAATAAGAGTATGAAAAGGTTACATGTTCATAAAAATGTTCATTTTTTCATTATTATGAATTAATTTAATTGATTTTGAATGCATCATTACAGTTCTATAAAACTGAGAAATAATAAAAAGTAATTTGCAAAACTTTTTCGACGATTATTTATTAAATGAATTCCTATAAAATAATTATATCCGCTTGACTGTGTTTTACTACTGCCAATCATCGATCTCGATCTATCGTAAGTTCCAAATTTTTAGAAATTGGTCTCATTCATCCTGTATTTACTCATGACGAAAATGATAAAAATGTCTTTCAGTACGTGTTACAATATCACCAAAATTTACAACATTCTCTGCCATGAAATTATCAACGTTTTTCAAACTACTATTTTCCTCAAATTGATGTCGTTTGATCAGAATTTGATTTTTCTTCGACAGACTTGTCCATCACCTCGCGTATAAATAGCATACCTGGCGATATGCGGCTTCCGGCCATCCAGGCACATAATCCTTATCCTCCCCCTTCAAACACCTTTCTCAAACTTTGACGCATGAAAATAGGCTGTTCAAACCTTGAGTCGACGTCGTTGAGGTTGAAAGATCTAAAAGATAAGACATGAACACTTTTATCCAGCCAACTAGACGCAATTTTTTCATAAGAAAATTAACGAAAAAATAATTATCCTCAATATGACATGACCTCGATGTGACATGCTTGTGTTCTGCATTTGTACGTATATATGTTTTTGTGAATGTATGTGAACCATATGCTTGTATACTAAATGTATCTTATTCTAAATTCTATTCTATCTTATTCTAAATGTATCTTATTCTTACAACCCATACATTATTATTTACCTTAAACAATTACACGTTTTCAATTAAAATTGAACCCGCATGTATAATCACTAGATTAAGAAAGACGCTCGCCCAATGCGGAATATTCCTTAACAGTTTAAAGTATTTCTCCGTAGGTATATAACATCGGCTCCAGAACATTTGTTCCAAAGACATTTCGTTCAATTTTTTATATTTTTAGTATCTGAGAAAAGCTGGGAGGGAGGAAGGGAGGAAATTTGTCGACAAATATAAGCATTATGAGAATCTACCGACTCGGAATTTCATATAGATAAAAATATAGAGGTATAAATATCTAAGGATAATGAAATGATAGGGATAGCAAGGGGGGCGGAAGTAATAATTTTTCCAGCTCTCCCCCATTCCCCTTATGTTATGATTATCCCATATTTTTAGTTTATATGAAATTCCTAGTCGATAGACACTACATAAAAGGGCCAAAATACAATTGGGCAAAACGTCTGCGAACCTCATACCATTATAAAGCTAACGAGAAATGCTGAGAAAAATTCTGGTGTAAGCAATACAGTTCGATGTCTGGAGGGATGGTGGAGAAAGGTTTTTGCCGATTTTAAATTTAAAGCGGCGCTAACTTATTTCCCCTACATATTAAAATTTCCTTAGACGATTTGAAGCTATCTATTTGGAATTCCGTGGAACGACTCATCGTGGCCACGTCGAGAGACGAGATTTATATCTGTGGACGTCTTTGGAGCTCCATTGCTTACTTTCCTTAACTCCGTTATGGTTCCCTACGGTGCTCCGCAAATATTTCTCCACCGCGGTGGAGAAAAATTTGCCCTATCAACTCACTCGTGAAAATCTCAGGTATTTAATGTAAAATGAAAAAAAAAACTGCGCCGTCATGTAGCTGAAGGAAATTTATTCTAATAATTCAGTCAAACGCCGATTTAGCGCCCCCCTATAGTATAGCACCAACCTCGCGTACCGCCCATTGATCGAAGTGAACAGAACTTCCACCTTGTGATTAAATATCGCAAGCGTATACCTCGATTTACCGCCACCCCCGCTTTAGCACCATTGTCAGTGATGGACATACGGTGGCGCCAAATCGGGGTTTGACTGTATTCTAAAGATGGTTTCTGTTGGTTTCGCCAAGTTTCGTCCTTTGGGGACAAGAACCCAACGTCACAGTGAAGCGGTTGGAGCAGCAGTCGTGATCTCCACCTCGAAAATTACGTCAAAATCATTCTAGAGCCAATCGAATCGTACTCTATGGCATTCTATTTATGATATCAAAGCAGTCATAGTACTTGTTATCATTACAGAAAAAGTTTACTAGAAAAGCAGCGCCAAATAATTCTGAACGAGTGAAAGAAACTCTTGTAATCCGTCGTCCCGAGGAAGTCGCGTCTAATACCCCCGGTAGACACGGTGGCCTCGTGTCGCTCTCAGTAATCCTCGTATCCGTTCATAATATATCAACCTTATCCAGAAGATTTAAGGAACTCTCCTTCGGAAAAAGTGATCGGTAAGTAAAAAAGTTTGGCCCGGGGGAAGCACCAAAGGACTTTGGATATAATGGCAGAAAGTAGTAATTAAGGCAAAAGGAAGCCGTGGCTAACTTTTAGGGCGACCCTTGTATTCATGATCTACGGTTTCGCCGGTATCAGCGTTTAACTTTATGGTCTAGATATTTTTTAAGCATGACTGTTAGGATCATTTACATATTGATATTAGCATTTCTTCATCTAAATATTTACATTTATCATTTTAATTTTTGAAGAATATTTAGCATATCATTAGCTCACAATGTTATGTATGAAATTAGTTCGAAATTGCAGGGAAGGTGCTGTTTCTTATGTTAGATAAAAATCGATGAAATTCGGAGGATAACAAGAAGTTTTTATGGTATGCCAAGTCTTGATTTTAGTCGAATTTTCATTGAAAAATAATCAGTAATGTATAATATTAATAAAATTTGACTTTATAGATGCGCAACATGGCGATCTTCATGAATAATTTTTCAAATAAATTAACAAGAAGGTAGAAGACGCGACATATTGAGAGAGAGAAAGAAGTTACTGAGAGCGGTGTAGTTGAGAAGGGAGAGAGTGATAAGAGTTGGTGGGTTATTGTTCTCGGATTATGTGGCGGCGTACGCGTGGGAAAAACCTCTGTCGGTATTTGTCGTTCGGGACGCGACCTGGATGTCTCTCCGCTATGCTGGGCCCCGCAGTGAGCGTGGAGTTGCGTAGCAGGGAATGTCCTCTCATCGCCTTGACCCGTACGACATACACGAGAGAGCGATTCAATAAACATCTTTCCCTCCCCCTCTCTTCTTCTTCCTCCCCCTCTTTCCTCCCTCTCCCCCTCTTTCCTCCCTCTCCCCCTCTTCCCTCCCTCCCCCCCTCTTTCCTCTCTCTCCTCCTCTTTCCCCCCTCTCCCCCTCTTTCCTCCCTCTCCTCCACCATTCTCTCCCCACTTCCCCTCCCATTCTCTTTCTCTCTCCTCTCCTCCCTCTTTCTCATTCCTCCCTACCACCTTTTCTCCTTCCCGCTATCCTCCTCCCTCTCCCCTCCTACCACTCTCTCTCTAATACTCCTTCCACCCCCTCTCATCCTCCCAATCCTCTCCCCTCTTCTTCACCCTCTCTCTCACCTCCTCTCTGTATGTGTCTATCTCTTTCTCTCTCTCTCTCTGTCTCTCTCTCTCTCTCTATCTCTCCTCCGACGTCTCTCGAGCGTTTGATCCTCCACCATTTTGATGGAGAGAAAAAGGAACGGTTACAAATACTTCATCTTGGAGTTAATGATACCGGAATACGTCAGGTGGAATTTATTAGCTCGTTCTGGTTTGCGAAACGGATATTACCGGTGGCAACGAACCCATTGAGGCTGATTGGGTTGTTTTCTCGGAATTCACAAGCTTCGCGTTTTTCGATTCTTTGACTCGGATCGAATTCCTTCCCATTTCAACGAGTTGTGAATGAGCGTTGCTAAGCGCTTTATAACCTTGACTATCATTGCCAAACAATTGTTTCTACAAGCAACAAGGATTCGCTGTAATAGGATTCGTTAAAGAATACGATGCGCTTGTTGATTTCCGCCTCGATTCCACCTCTGTAATAGTGAGGGAATTTGGAGATAACGGTAATTCAGATATTTCATGTTTTCAATTTGTTTTCATGAAAATATTTAAATAATAAGAGAATAAATTTAAATTCATTTAAAGCTGCGTTTCTTAACCGGTAGTACGCGAACGCCGTCCAGTTGAGACGCGAAAATTTTTAAATTATTATTATAAATCCTTTTCTCAACAAATTACTGCAATATTTAAGTTCCTCAAAATGTTCCATTATTGATTAATATATAATAATATTAATGGAAAATAGAATTTGTTGTTTATATCCATTTCTTGGGAAAATTAGGTTTTGGGTTTATCGTGGTCGGACCATGGTTTTTTTTGGCGAAATGGTTGTTGAAACGCAAGATGAAAAAATATGAGAACCACTGATTAGTACTAATAATTTGTGCCAAAGGTTTTAGTGGAAATAGGTATCCTTAAACGTAATAAATGGCGTAGAAATCGCCACTAATGATACATACATATTGATGTATGTTATATCTACGAGTATGATTCGACTCTAAATTGAATTTTAATCCTGCCTGCGTACTATATAAAAATGTGACTTGGTGTTGGTAGTCGTTGTCCGTAGGTGGGACGACGGCTTTGCCACTAGAGCGGAGCTGTCCTCTAGCTCAGCGGTTCCCGACCTATTTTCATCCCCGCGGACCCCCTTTAGTCCGACGACCCCGAACCGCTGCTTTATCTCAAGGTCTATCTCCGCCCCTCTTTCGGGCTGTCTTAATGCAGGTAAATTCACGAATTGCATTGGGACCTTTTGAAATTTTGAACATAGCTTACGGACCCCCAAGTTCACCTCTCTCTTTCCTGAGAGGTGTGGCAGAGCCTAATCAAAAAATGTTAGGGCGCGGGTTCCATTCGATTGGTTTCGCTGACAATTTCCCGTCAGGTTAGCATTTGCGATGAAGAGCGGACTAGAGGCATGGAATTCAACTATGTGGTGGTGGTGGGTAGTGGAACAGCCTAGGCAAGCCCGGGCACGCCGGGTAACCTTTGCTAGTTCTATTATAAGGTATAATTTATTGGCACGGTAATGGGCAGTAATCATGGTGACCCAATCAATTCATTACAACCCTTTATAAGATTATCGCACTTTTCATTTGTTTATACCTAAGCAAATGCGAGACTTTATCTTGCGTTTCTATCTCTGGAATTAATTGTTTACCCTAACAGTTGGCTCACCATGTTGACGAAACAATTTAAACTGACCCGCACGTCGTGGATAATTGTTTTTATTTTTTATATTATACGCCTCGTGACCTCGTTTTTTTATGTTTCGTAATATATATTGAAAAGTTGGCAGTACGATAGCATGGAAGGTTAAAATTATGCGCATTATAGCCCTCATGACGCAGAAAGTCATTAGATTTCCTTCTGAAAATAATTTCAATTTGAAGTTTTAATTTTCCTAACCTTGTCGTTAAATAAAATAATTTATTCTTCCATATGTAGAAACGAGTCCAAATTTACGTGATATTAATATGCACTAAATAAAATATCCATGATTTAAAGTAAAATATTCCTTTTAATTCGCATGCATTCTTTTTTTAACTCGGAATATATTTGTTGAACTTTACGTTTTTACGTTCTCAGAAAAATTCTGATGTAAAAGAATTAATAATAGTTCTCTGGACTTGCCTTCAGTAAGTCTCCTTCTGGAAATTTTTAAATCTTGTTCATTCTAATCCTTAGAGAATATTCACTCCATTTCTTAAAGGTCATTGAAATTTTTTTATGAAAAATACGGATTCTGCAACACAAATGATTTCACCCAAAATTTGTGAACGCCGAACGTAAAGACATTAACTTATGGTGGCAATCCACGTGAAAAATCTCATTCTCGTTCGGGAAAAAGAGACTCGTTAAGATTTTTCTCCACCAAAAAAAACTTTGTATCGACTTAACAACTTTCTCCGTTCCCAGTAGAACTCTACGAGGTTCCCCAGTGCATTTCCCCCTGATTGTTTAGCCACCCGCAGAACCTTAAATCTTCTCCCTCCTCTCTTTCTCTCTCCCTATTCTTTCTCTATCTGAAACTTTTAATTGGAACTTTCTCTCTCTCCATTTTCTCCTAATGGCAGGTGGCGAGCAGGAGGAAGGCTTGGTGGTAGTGCGAGGCGAAGGGGGCGGAGGAGGAAAAGGCGAGGCGGCGGAGGAAAAGGGGGGAGGCGGGAGGAGGAGGTGGGGAGGAAGAGGGGAGGAAGAGAAGGGGGAGGAGGGGAGGAAAGAGGAGGAGGATAAGGAAGAGGAGCGGGTAGTGGTGGCTGTGGAGGAAGTAGAGGAGGTGGAGAGGAAGGAGGGAGCGGGGGCGACGGGGGGCGGGAGATGAGGAGTCGGGTATGGACGGCGAGGGGCCGAGGAAAGTGGTTTTGCATTTGGCGGTGGGCGGGAAGGAGTGGGGAGGCGCGGAGGAGGGAGGGGGTGCGGCGGAGGGGGTGGGGGAGGAGAGGAACGAGGATGTTGTCACGGTGGAGTTCTCCGAAGACATCACCACCGAGGAACTAAAGGGTGAGTCCTGTTCTCTCTCTCTCTCTTTTATTTTTCAAAAATATTGCTTTGGAATTGGCTGCGATATTCCCGTTTCAACGAACTCGCACTTGTCACTGTGTCGAACGACTGTAACTCGATCTTTTATAGTTCGTTTGGAACGCTTGAACTTTTTTGTGTTTTTTTCTTCCTCTTTAAGGTTATTTCGGAGCATATTTTGTTTGTTTCAAGGTCAGGACTGCCATTTTACAAGCGATCGTCATTATAAAGGTTTGCTCGAATTCCAATTAAATAATCCGTGTTCCATCGCAGCTGGTAGAGTCACTCTATGTGACACTTAGGATAGTAAACGCTGCCCAAGATATAGGCCTCATTTCTGTGCTATACATTTTTTGGATAACCAAATAAATAGCTTAATAGCAACAAGTGGAAAAAAGGTTAGTTTCTATTCAAACGTTTAATATAAATACATATACATATATATATTGACCTCGATTGTTTTTCTATTTTTTTCAAGTACCTAGGAGTACACTAATTATTTAATTTAGCCTATTTCTGTGAAAATCAGATCCTCAGCAGGGATTGATAAAAAATAAATTTGGAATTAACGTTTACATTAAATTATTTTATTCTATTAGGTCGTATTTCGCATGAATGCAGTCCATAATATTCTAAATGTACATAAACTATATAAATAGCTTAAAATTAAATTTTTACGCAACCATGGTCGCCCAATAAATTCCCACATATAGTATTTCATTATCTAGGCGTGTGTTATGGTGAAGTTCCTCTTTCGAGGGATTTTGATTTACCTTTCATAAAGGGGATGCGAGGATTCATCTCCATGAATATATTCATGGCTTTGTTCATTAATTGTTCACTGAAGCCAAGTTGCCGCACGTCAGTGGTTGCCTAGTACATATATTGGCTTAGTAAACAAATGCCTGTTATATATCACATTTAATCGTCTTTATAGCACTTTGGTTGTTACTGATTGCTCAAGTTTCTCAACTGCGATTAAGTGCATATTTGTTTCTTTAACCGCCAACCGAATGGCTGCATTATCTGATGCCCTTTATCTAATGTGTCGTAAATACTTATGACTATTAGGATACCAATGGAATAGCTATCATAAACAACCAAAAATCTTTTAAACATTCACATTAATATTTTCAGCAAGACCTGGTCTATTCACAAATCAACGAAATATATAATTTTTTAATCAATTATTAAATTTATGCTTCTCTGTTTAGCTATTTTATAAAAGGCACTGAATATTAAAATATCTTTTTAGTGATTGAAACAGGAATTGTTGAATTAACATAGGATTGCTAATCTGTTATTCAATTTTAAAAGCATATTTTTTAACCAAATATATTATAATTCATTAAACTGTGATAATAGCATAAACTGGAAATCTTGAAGTATTATTTATTTTACCAAGATGTTCTATTTAATTTAGATTTTAAAATACACATGCATTATTAGATATTTTAATTTATCTACGCCGTTTACCCATATTAAATAAAATTATTTTTAATAATTAGTTCTGATACAGAAGCGCCTACAAGATACGGGTATAAAAGAGTGAAATATAATGTTACGAGAACGTATCAAAAATTCCCGTCGTATACGGAAATGCTCTTTCGCAGAAGTACCTCAGTCGGCACTCTATATTTTTCGCACCGCAGCAGGTGGTCAGTCTCGGGATGGAACTTGTGGAACTCGGAAAATAAATATAGCGAGGTGACGGCAGAAATGGGAAACTCTGGCGCCACGGTCGGGGGTCCCTAGATGGCGCGCGCGTGCTTTTCCCGCCTCTCGCTTGCTCCATGGGCGGTATAGGGAGTGGGGGAAGGGAGGCGGGGGTGGTGGTGAGCGTAGATTAGCCGGCGAGAGGGCCGCAGTGGGTGGGCAATAGGTCGTAAGGGAAGGATAGGCCCATTAAGGTTCCACGTAGATGCCGGATAGGCATCTACGTGGGACTTTAGGAGAGGAGGAACGGGAGAGGGGGTAAGGAGGGGGAAGGGGGATAGTGAGGCAGATTGATCCAGCAGAGTACGCTTTCAGTGGGACAGCGCCCGAGATGACGTGTCATGTCCCCCACGGGCGGACCGGAGTGCAGATATATTTCACGCTTTGGATGATGGCTGAAAAATAAGACGCACTCCATTAATCTCCCCATCTCTCGTTCTCTCTCTCTTTCTCACTCTCTCGTTCTCTCTCTCACAGACAATACCTCTCGCGTTGCTGAATCGCTAATGACGTTTCATCTAGGCCGCTGGAAACTATTTCATTTGATTACAGCGATTCGTCCGCTGTGTATATCTCTTGGGATTGGTTAAATGAAACCCAGGAAAGAATTACCGGTAACAGTCGTTTCTCTCCGTCTAGTAGCTTGGATTTATTTTAGCGATTTAAAAGAAATCTTTTATTTTGATATGACCCTTCTGGAATCCTTGTACATTTATATCCAGTTTCCCTTACGACCTTAGTTTTTAGCGCGTTTTTAATGCGCTTATAATTCACTTTGTCGTCTGTCTGTCTGTGCACATGCTTAAATTGAAATTGTGACGAAACCGTTACCGATAGAGAGCTTAAACTGATACCTGTACAGTTATAATTTGTTTTTCTTTTGATTTGAGTTTTGAAAATATAAGAGGTCGGATTGGAGTCCATTTAAAATATTTTTATTGGAATATCTCCGAAGTTGTAAAAGATGGAAACCTGAATTGTTTAGCGAACATATCCACATTGATGCCGCTTACTCTTGAAAAGCTTGAGAAAAATCCAACTAGAAAATCATAATTTACTTTGAACTTACAAAATCCCTTACGCGGTTTAATTAACTATTGCCAACGAAAACAATCTTCGCAGCAACTGAAGCTAGCAAGAGCTACTATAAATACGTAAATACGTTTAATTTCCTTTCGTGCGCTCACAGAACATAGTAAACGAGAGGAAGCGGGTAATCTACGACGAAGAAATTAACTCTAACACGTTAATTTTCCTTTCGTGCTCCCAAAGCGTTTTGCAAGCGAAGGAAGAACTTTAATGCAAAGATTACGTTACAATTTAAACAAATTTCGATTGTTATAGCTACTACATCTCTGAAGGTATGAAAGATTGAAACCTGAAACTGTGAGTGTGTACTTCCACATTCATGCCACTTATTCGTTGAAAAGTTTGAGTTTTGAAAACTTTATCTAGGCGGGTAGGTAAAATTTCAAATTCTTAATACAAAATTAATTGCATTCTAAACTTAAATGTCATTTTGGAAGTATCAGTTGTCCAAAAAAGCATTTTTTTTAATGTTAAATTTATGTTTATTTAGAATGACAATGCGCAACACAACGCCACTTTAGCTTTGAGCCTCTGTCATTTAAACGATAACCTCACCTTCACTCTGTGCCCATCGTTATAAGGCAAACGAGGCTCTAGTGACCGAATATGTGGCGGTTTTAACCCCATGAAAAATAAAAAGCGCGCTAATTTTATCCATTTTCATGGATGACACTCCACTTGTTAATTAGGTATTATCAATTAATGTTTATCAGAGAGCTTAGAATTCTATTTTGTTGTGCTTTGGTTCTGTTTTATCGCTCTTTTCCTTAATTTTAATCATTGAGTTTTTTAGTCGTTTGAAATAATCATACCAATATGTGTGCACAGATTTCTGAATGGTCCTATTGTGAATAGAGACTTAAAATGGTGTTCGAATACGATACTCCTTTAATACATGCTGTAATTTCAAATGTTTGGATGTATGTTATGCTATACAAGTTCACACCTTCAAAGCTATCGTAAGGAAACTTGGCACGATTATTGGGGGCAGCAAGGGAAAGGCCGTAGGGTAATTCCCGACAGATTTCCCATAAAAATTTATTCGCATTTTTTTATTCCCCGTAAGATAACACGTAACAAGTAGGTATATGCACGGGTTTCCCGGTGGTACATACTTGCTTTTCGTCAAATTCGCCTTACTGTAATCATATACTATTAATGTATTTGCTTTGAAATCAGAAAATTATGTTTCCTTATATGGTGGTAGCACTGCTTTATAGATATGCTAGAAACATGTTCATTTCATTTTGCCATTCTATAGTCGCCCTACAAGCGAAATTTCTTTTTGAAATCTCTTCAGCTAAAAACTTCCAAACTCATAGTTACAGAAAAATTCTAACCATGAAATGTTGGTAGCCTTGTTTAGCCGACCCGGTTGAAATATGCTGTTTTGGTTATTTATTTTTATGAAGATTATATGTACCATATTGGATTAAAATTCTTGCTGCCAGTTCTCTATAAATACGCGTAAAAATATAATTTTACTTTTTATTGTTGCAGCCCTGCACTTTATCTCCGCTTTAAACATCTCGATTTCATTATGGTATGCTGTGCAAATCTTTTATAAAGAATTTAGTTAAAAGCCGTAAGGCAATTCCTTCCAAATCCGTAATTACTGAAATAATTTGATTTGAAAGTGTGGCACCCCTGTTTGGTTGATCTGGTCCAAATATGCTATTATGGTTTTTTATATATGTGTACATTACAAATGGTAAATTTGGTAAAAATTGATATGAACAGTTCAACACAAATACTTGTAAAAAGAATTTTTTATTACTTGTATTGTGGCAGCCCTGATTTCTATATCTACATTAAGAAAATTCATTTAGTTTTTTAATGTTGTACACCTTCTACATACTAAATTTCGTTGAAATTGGTTCAGCCAATTCCTTCCAAATTCATTATTACCGAAAGGTTTAATTTAGCAGTTGTGGCACCTAATGATAGGAAGTCCCGATCAGGTAATTTTGTGTGGTGAGCCGGCACTGCTTATGTGTTACATGCACACATTTTTTTATCGAGGAATAATTGCTAAAAATACATTCTTTGCTATTTGAATGTAGTAGGCAAAAAATGAAGTAATTGATGGAATAAAGCGATCCGAAGATCCTATGCAGGTAGGCATAATCTGTAAAGTTGGGAATAATTTCGAAACGAGAAACAAGTCTGCTATGACCGGGAATCGAACCCGGGTCTTATAACCATATTAATATATTTAAACGGAATCAACCAATCAGTGGTGTCACAATTTCAAATTAAACTCATTAGGTAATTAAGGATGTGGAATGAATTGGCTGAACGGATTTCAATTAACTTTTGATATATATGAGATTTGTACAACATACCGTAATGAAATCAATATGTTAAAAGCGGAGCTTAAGGGCAGGGCCACCACAGTAAAAAATTAAATAATATTTCTTTTACGCATATTTCTAGAGAACTGACCTAATTTATTTTCACTAAATATAGTATATTAATCTTCATATAAATAAATAACCTAAATATCATGTTTCAACTGGGTCGACTAAACAGGACTACCACAATATACGGAAAAATAATTTTCTGATTTCAATGCAAATACATTATTATACGATTATACTACGGCGAATTCGACGTAAAGCACTTCTGTATCACGGGAAACCTGTGTACATTCCTACTTGTTTCGTCTTTGACTCGAAATCGTTGGCATTTCACGTTTATTTCCATTAATTTGGACTAAATTTGCATTTTTAATGATAAATATCTTGACGACAATGACATTGTTAATGTCCAAGGACAATGTTGTTTCGGTTTATTTAGTTAGTTATTTAATAAATATTCTTATTATGTGAATCGTGCTTAAACGTGGTGTAATAATAATATAGTATATTATTTAATTTAAATTTGAATGTAACGTTTTTTCAACACATTGCTGGTTAGTATTTACGTATTTTATTTTGTATGGTTTAAAGTGCGATTAATAAATTTATTAATTAGTTTATATATAGTTAACCTTAACATTAAAAAGTAGAAAATTAGTAGATAATTTGTATTTCAAAAATCAATATTAAAAGTTTTAAATAAAGTATGTAAATGTTTGTAATAAAGTATGTTCTATATTTTCTCATTAACCCGTGCGAAGCCGGGTAAATCGTCCAGTATTATATCAGTTCATATGAATAATTACAAAAATTTAAAACTAGCCGTTTTCTTAAGATAAGTGTGCTAGTTTTTTATCAGTCTATGATTCACGAGGGCAGAAGGTAAATACTCTTGCGCCGGGACCCGCGCAGCCATAGCTACGCAACTGGGATTAACTATGATTTGCGAACGACTACCCGATATAGGTTTTAATTTGCCCGACATATATGGCACATCCCTTAGTAAAACTTCCTTCCCCCGCCTTCCAAAAACGCTATCCTCATTCTTCCTTCCAAGCATTTTCTTCCCGATGATTTCCCTCATCCACCATTTCCTCCGTAATTCGATTCTCGTGTTCTTTCTTTTTTAAGACCCGCAGTAATGACGCGAACGCTCTCCCTTTCTCCCAATCTTTCGCTCTTTCTTCATCAGGGTCCCTTCAAAAAAACTCCCTCCCTCACTTCTTATTTCATTCGACATCCTTCCAGGTAACTCATGGAAAAACGGTTTATTGGTTTTGTGATCGATATTCGGCGCGTTTGTTTCACGCCGCGCCGCCTTCCATCCTCCCGCGATGTTACACGGTCCTATTATTATCATCTCTTCTTTTTTGTATCCCTGTTCCATTACCTGCGCATAACTCGGCGGTAATCTACTTTCTCGAAATAAAAAAATATCTCAGCAAAATTACAGTCGTCTGTCTTAAGGCTTGTAAAATACTCCCGGAGCAAGGAAAAACGTGCTTTTTTATAATTGGTTACTTTTTTGTTCTCATTCTACCGCTGCGCACCAGAAAAAACTGGATCGGAATTTTCGTCCCGTCATTTAAAAATAAGAACAATGTCATTCAATGGGTAATTTTGTTGTTAGCGTTAGAAAATAATTCGAAAACATTGGTCGGAGATGGAAGTTATTTGGGTCGCATGAAATTAAAGACGACAAATCAATCAAAAAGTTCGTTAATATTTTAACGCGTTTTTGTTCAGTATAATTTTTTGAAGATTTTAATTAAACTCGCATTCATTTAATATGTATTTTCAATCGAAAGTCAATAATTACATGAACTCGAGAAAGACATTTCCTGTGTTTTTTCCAAAGTTTTATTGCATGTATGTTATTTAAAATTGAATTTTTTTGCTCGCTCCAATTTTCACAGGTTTTTGTAAAGATTTTAATTGTTTACAAATTATTTTGAAAGCTGAAAAGAGTATAGTAAATATCCGAACAAATTAAATACATGTACTATATATTATATTGTACATACTATATTATATATTATACATATATAGAATATAACATGCATTTTTCAGATATTTTTGCAATGAAAATAGTTCATTGATCTTATTTTGACGTTTTGACGCTGAAATAGCTTTTACTTTCTTATATTTTATCTTATGCTCAAAGCTATTGTAAATTAATTCACTATTTCTTCTGATTCCAAACTATATTTGCTCTTTGGAAAAAAATCAGATGCTTCGCGTGAATTTAGTTTAAGTATTTTCCTGAAAATTTGGCTTTTATAATTCTTGTCTAAACCAGCAAAAACATTTTCATCATATCTGAGATCCAAACTGGATAAATTAAAAAATGAGGAATAGGAATACATGTCGACATTTTATGTTAGTAATATTCGATAAAATATTATTTATTCATTATGCATTAATTAAACTCGCACTCTCATTACAAATATCCACATGATGATTTTAAAGCTTTTAGAAAATTAATACGCTGATGATGGCGGCGTCTAACGGCGAAAATAAATATCAGCTTAAAATAGAGGGCGAACGTCTATGTACCCTCGACATGTTATATCTACTCTCGCAATGAGAAACCGTTTTCGACCTCCGCTTCGATTAATCTAATTTGATGCTTCGCGTACGTAATTCGACTCCCTCTGCCAGTATCATCCCCCGCCTCCTCGCCACCCCCGTCATCGGCAGCGTCACTTTCCAGCCTTATGCCTCTTAACGATTCATCCTGCTCCTATCAGAGCTCTCCCGATGAAGTGCGGGAAAGAGGTAGGAGAGAGATATAAAATGAAAGGGAGAGAGTGGAAGAGGGAGACAGAATAGGAGGTAGGGAGAGAGAACGGGAGGGAGAAAGAATGGGAGAGAGGGAGAGAGAATAGGAGGGAGTAAGAGAGAATGGGAGGGAGAGAGAGAATAAGAGGGAGTAAGAGAGAATGGGAGAGAGGGAGATAGAGAATGGGAGGGAGGAAGAGTGAGAATGGGAGGGAGGAAGAGAGAGAATGGGAAGAAGAGGGAAAGAGAATGGGAGGGAGTATGAGGGAGAGAGAAAATGGGAGGGAGAGAGAGAATGGGAGGGAGAGAGAGAATGGGAGGGAGAGAGAGAATGGGAGGGAAAGAGAGAATGGGAGGGAGACAGAGAATGGGAGGGAGAGAGTGAGAATGAGAGGGAGAGAGTGGAAGAGGAAGAGAGAATAGAAGGGAGGGAGAGAGTGGGAGGAAGAGGGAAAGAGAATGGGAGGGAGAGAGTGGGAGGAAGAGGGAGAGAGATAATGGGAGGGAGAGAGTGGAAGGGGGGAGTGGAAAGGGGAGAGTGGAAGGGGGATGGAGAGTGGAAGGGGGAAAGAGAGTGGAATAGGGAGGGAGGAGAGGAGGTAGAGAGATAATGGGTGGGAGAGAATGGAGGGGGAGAGAGTGGGAGGAAGAGGGAGAGAGATAATGGGAGGGAGAGAGGAGGGGCGAGTGGGAGTGAGAGGTAGAGAGTGGAAAAGGGAGATAGAGAGGTGTGTAGGGAGACAGAGTTGCGGAGAGAGAGGTGGATGGATGTAGAAAGTGAGGGGGAGGTAGTGAGAGAGAGAATAGGAGTGTGGGAATGAGATTGAGAAGGAGAGAGAGAATGGGAGGGAGGGAGAGAAAAAGAGAGATGGAGAGAGAGAATAATAGAGAGAGAGGGAGAAAGAGAGATAGAGGAATTTCCCTCGGTCCGCCTCCGGGAGAGTGAAACAGTTTATCAGAAATCCCCTCTTAACCCCTTATACCGGAAGATGGCCCTTCCTATTGGTTGATGGTGAAACCGTGTTTATTGTTATTCCTCCCATCCGCTCTCTCCGGTTTCTACGGTATCCAATCCGATTCCCAACCCCATCATCCCACGTGCACACACACACACAGGCTCACACACGCAGTCTTCTCACCCACGCCAACCTCCTCCATCAAATTTTAAATTCACTCTTCTCTCTCTCCCCTTACTTCTTCCGATACCTACCCACGCGAGTATCCGCCTGCGTTTCACGAATTGACGCGGTTGTCACGGCAACGAATCTGGAGGGATGCTTCGCGTGCCCAACTTTACGAATATCTCTCTCTATCTCACTTTCGCATGGATTTTTCTGGAGTGGAATGATTGTCTGGTTTTCCTTCTGGAAAGTTGAGCCGCTCCGCAGGGCGGATCCGTCGAAACTGAATGGAATAGTATCGAATGCAGGGAACGCTATTGTGTTTGTGTCGCACCGGTTGCGGGATGCGTTGCTTGCTGAATGTTTACTGTTTGCCTGGATCTAGGTCAGGGGTGGGCAAACTTTTTACGTGGCAGGCCGCAGTAACAGTTGCAACTTCTTATGCGGCCCGCATTAACAGATGAAAATGCTTCGGCGGGCCACGTTAGTGTCACATCGGAAGTTATTTGAGATAACACGAGGGATCCTGATGGTGAAAATCAATAATAAATAATATGTTATCCCCATAACATCACTGGAAATGATTTTTCGGCCACAATTTTAAGTTACAAATATGATTTTATCTGTATTTTGTATTACGGTTTGCTTTCAAATGGCATAGTGGGCCACATGCGGCCCGCGGGCCGTAGTTTGCCCGCCCCTGATCTAGGTGCTGCTGGTGTTAAACCGTATGCTAATAGCGGATAAATTGGGATTCGAGATCATATTGTTATTTGATTATTTTTCCGCTGCTGGAATGTATTATGTTTACTTTCTCGTATAAGTAGTGTATAAATTATTGGAATCGCGAAAAAATTGACTTTGACATTTTGACGAAAATACACATTTTAGGTGTCCCCGAGTCCAAAAATGTGGTTTTCGCCATGCCTTGTCTGTCTGTCTGCCTGTGTGCCACCCAAGCGCCAAGACGGTTAAATGAAATCGAGTGTTATCACGTATTTAGGCATACAGATACATAATATAGAAATTCTGAAGATACGAACAATATAGCGCAATAATGAAGGGTAGTTTATTCTTTTTGATTTTCACAAAATGGCTATAACGGTTTTGTTTAAAATTCACTCAGTTATAGAGAATGATGCCATAACAATACTACATAAATCTTATTTCTCGAAAAATAACTATATATATATATATATATATATATATATATATATATATATATATTCTACTACGCCTAAAATCACTCCCTTCCCCTCTCCCACCTAACACAATTATGTCCACTATAGACGTCTGCTCCCTCTACACCAACATCCCTCACAACCAAGGACTGTCCGCCCTGAGAAAATTATTGGACTCCAGACCACCTGACACAAGACCATCCTCCCATTTCCTAACGAAGCTGGCTGCTGGCTGCTCCAAAAAAACAACTTCTCTTTCGGAGGGCGCCACTACCTACAAATAAAAGGTACCGCGATGGGCACTCGCATGGCGCCCTCCTATGCCAATGCCTTCTTAGGCGAATGGGAGGAACGCTTTCTTGACGTTTCCCCCAGACCACTCCTATGGCTGAGGTATATTGACGATATTTTTCTTCTCTGGACACATGGACCCGACTCGCTACAATCCTTTTTACAACGCCTCTTATCCCACCCCACGCTTTCCTTCACCCACCACTCCTCTGCCTCCAACATCACCTTCCTGGATGTCGATCTCTCCATCCGGGAAAACAAAATCCACACCAGCGTGCACCTCAAGCCTTCCAACCGCCTTCAATATCTCCAGTTCAACAGCTGCCATCCCCTCCACACCAAAACCTCTATTCCCTACGCCCTAGCCCGACGAGGGCGGAGAATTTGCTCGGACAGAGATTCCCTGTCCGAGTACTGCTCCACCCTCGAACATGCCTTCTTACAGCGCGGATACCCGCCGGATCTGATCCGAGACCAAATCCGGCGGGCAGTCGCACCCGCCACCCCTAACTCCCACCTCAATACCCACACCACCACCGATTCCACCCTCCAACTCACCCTAACCACCCTGTATTTCCCCGGCATCCACGACATTCTGAAAAACATCCTGAAAGCCGCCCACCTTATCCTCTCATCCTCCCCTCACCAGATCCCATTTCCCAGACCACCGATGCTCTCCTTCCGCCGTCCCCCTAATCTGGCAAATATTCTATGGAAGAAAGAACCCCCAGCATCCACGCCTTTACACCCTGCCGGATCTTACCCCTGCGGTAGACCCCGATGTCTAACATGCCCAATAAACCCCCCCTGCAACTCCTTCTCCAGTCCCACAACTAACATCACCTACCCCATAACTTCCACCACCAACTGTACCACCCGCAATATCATTTACCTCCTGAGATGCACCCAATGTCCCGCCTTTTATGTTGGCCTCACCAGCAATCCCCTCAACATCCGCATGAATGGCCACCGAAACAGCGTCATTCTCAAACGACCGCTGCCGGTGGCCGTTCATGCGAACAAACATAATTTAAAGTTCAACAACTGCTTCACAGTGAGAGTCATTCGCGCTCTCCCCGACAATGCTTCGGCTCCCCAACTCCGTCAGTGGGAGCTTTCGCATATCCATCTCCTAAACTCCTTCACTCCCCCAGGCCTCAACCTTCGATAGCTTTTCACACCCTTTCTGTCTTCTTCCAACACCCTACCCATCCCCAACCCCCTCCGTTTCCTCCAATCCTCTACCTTTCCGTACTACCCTTCCACCCCCATGCCTCCACCCAGTGTCACCGCCATCAGTTCTCTCTCTGTAGCTGAAGAAGGAGTAGTTCCGAAAGCTTTACGTTTGTGATGTTTCTGTGTTTTTGTGTTATTTTACGTGTGTCGCTTCGACATCCCCGGGGCTTCGCCAACCTGAAGTCGTCTGATTGGTGAGTGCTCACTGGGTTTCCTCATCCCAACACCTTGTTGACATCCATATATTCATTTTACCTTTCCTTTTCCGTAAGTTGTTATATATATATATCGATTCTTACGCCTAGCTCTCCCCAGTTATCTCAACAATATTTGTCCAGCAATAATGTTTCAGCGCCTATTTTCCTTCGTCAATCTGTAAGTGCTTGATGTTTATGCTTGGTATCACCTTTTATCAAGGTTGATTTACAAGGTAATATATTAATAGCATTTGCGTGCAGAAGACATTTTCTGCTGTTTTTTGCATTTATAGCAGTAGGAGTTTCTTCCAGTCTGGATATAGTGTAGTGAGAGCAGATGCATACGCAGTATATGTGGAAGTTTGTGCAATGTATATTGTACAAAGTTTAAACATTAAAAATCTGTTCTTTGATGTGGTGATGCTTCAAGTTAAATTTTTAAACAGCAATACTTTTAAAAATATAATAAAATAATACAGTAATCCCTTGTCCAACGCGGGTTTCTTCTACGCGGATTTGACTATACGCGGTGAAATAAATGCAACGTATATTTACTCAGAACGCATAAAATTTAGCTATACGAGGTTCTGTATTGGTGCAGACCATATTTTATCTATGCATGTTACGTGAGAAAGCTAGTAGCCTATGAGAACAAGCGATTTTTTTACAAGATGTTGAATTTGAGCAGCTCCATTTTGCCCAATGCGGCTTTTTCCAAGAAGGCGCAAGGGACTACTGTACATACTCTGTCAAGTATTTTATAGAATTAATGAAACAGTTTTTTTAATCTTCCTAACTGGATGCCTGTGTGTATGTATGCGTGTATAGGTGTGTAATGGCACCGGCGCGGCGATCCAGTTTGCAATTCTTGACATATTTTAACTTGATTTTATGGAAGCCACGTGTCCACCATTTTCTTCTAAATTTCAATCATAAAATCTGACCTCGGCTTTGCTCTCACCTATTAATAAACTGTTTCTTATAGTGCCAAATTTATAAAGCTCGGATTATGAAATTAGTCGTGTTCGAAACGTGCATCACGTTGCGGTTTTCATTCTACCCAATTTTGTGGTTTTCCGATCGCAAAATGCAATTTCGCGCGTGAGATTTGAGTTTTTAATTAGCAGAGTAGGCGAAGGCGTGGTCTTTTTGTGATGCCATCAACAGTTTCTTACTAATTTTAGAAGGAGCGGTTAACTCTCGCGTCTAAAATTAGGCTATCACACATCCGATTATTCTGACGCGACCTTTCGATAGGATCGATTTACTTATAATCAGAAAAAAATTTCCCGGTCAGTTAAGAAATTAGCAATTAGATTTCAGAGGTTATTCTTAGCTGTTTTAAAAAATGCGTTTTAGCTCAGTCATAATTATTTTCATATTTTGCCTGAGATGTTCATATTATGTTGATACTCAGTAGGTTGTTAACAATAAATCTTTGCTGTAGATATATATTTTTTGATACATTTTTAATTAAATTTTTATAAGTTCGAAGGGAGCAATTCAGGTAATGTATCAAGGGTTTCGATAAATTTATTTTGCATAAACGCCAATTATTTTTTGTTGTAATCGCTTGTTTGCCTATGCTTCAATTACATTGAATCAAAACTTTGGAATTCGCTTTGTAATGACATAATTTAGGCAATGTCATTATCGTATTTTCCTAAATTAAAATCACTTGCAGATTATCACGTATCATTTAGTTTTATTTATTTGCAGTCGTTTGGAAATTATTTGCATACTGAAACTGTTCTCAATACGGCTTAGACTAATTTATGTTCTCAAAAAGTGATACAATTATTTATTCAGAATTTTACTTAATTGCGCCTAATTAACTCGTTATTATTTATTTTTATTTCAGTTATATCAATTTCATCTTCATTATGCGTTTCTTTTAAAAGTTTTGCGAATTCGTGCGTCCGAGTTTTTCGTTACTCTTAATATTTTTAATTTGGAACAGTTGCCAGCAAAGTGATTTGTGCTTATTTAATTTATTATAATGGATCTTAAATAAGCCATCTATTGTCTTATCTTCTTTATCTTATGGAAAACTTGATCTAATAAAATAATTTTTAAACTATTAGTTTATTTTCTCGCATTTTTACTATTGAAAAACGATATCCATCTCTCTGAACACTTATGCATTATTTAAATTATAAAATAGATGTTTTTTTTTTACGGAATCAGTGGAATGGAACTACTTTGTTGGCGATGGAATTTAACTTTTCATTTAATTTCGTTGGGTCCAGATAGGTGAGGGGAAATGTTTTGGGGAACTTTGCATTTTTTATCTTGGAGAGGCTTTGTTAATATGGATTAAGGTACTAATGAATCTCGTTCAGGTATAAGAATACGTGCCTGATGCCTCTCCCGATAGATGGAGTTTTTGGCGCTGAAATAATTATACGACTTTTCCGACGTTCAAGGATGTTGGATTTACAGCTCTCATTCTGGAAGGTAACATTAAGACGTGAAGTATATTTGCCCAGGGTATACTTATGTGAGGGAAAATCGGGTTTTGGGCGCAGGCTTTGCTCGCAGCGCCGCGAGTTACGGAGCAGAGTACGGGCAACGTAAACTTGACCTTAATGGTCCCAGAGAGGCATCACCCGGTAGTGAATCTTTGCAGAAGTTTGCTCGTAGCACAGACTCCTACAACCCTTTCACTTAATGGTCACTGGTAGATAAATTGCCCTCTACGCAGTGTTTAAAATATATTCTGACGTTTCAGTATTTCTCTTTCTGTCTCATTCAATAACTTATCATAGCAAATGTTAAGTAATGTGTTTATTATCAATGCACTCTGAATAATTCTTTTATCTCTTTTTCATTAAGATTATAATAAGAAACGAAATATTTAAGTAGTCTAGTCTAGTGTCAGATCAATAAGTCTATTTCGCATGAATTTCTTTGTTTTTATCACTGTACGCTGAATAATTCTTTTATCTCTTTTTCATTAAGATTATAATAAGAAACGAAATATTTAAATAGTCTAGTCTAGTGTCAGATCAATAAGTCTATTTCGCATGAATTTCTTTGTTTTTATCACTGTACACTGAATAATTTTTTATCTCTTTTTCATTAAGATTATAATAAGAAACGAAATATTTAAATAGTGATTAGTCTAATGTCAGATCAATAAGTCTATTTCGTATGAATTTCTTTTTAGCATGCTTTAAACGATAACATGTGTTCATAACTTGGATATTTTTCATCGATATAATCTCTTCGGTGCTGAGTAAATAACATGAGTGTATTTTAGATATAGGTATAAAGTACACTTCGTAAAATTGGCTCATGTTTTCGAAAGAATCTCTGACGAAAAGCAAACTACCATTAACCTTTTATTAAAGGCAATATTAATCATAGTTCCGACTTTGTTATCTCAGAGGTCATTTATTTAACTAGCGCATAAGTTTTTCTCTAAACTCATACACATGTAAGGATTTGAAGGATAATTTCGATAATGGAATAATACGCTTTGCTGCGTAGTGTATAAGAATCATTCTCAGCAGCCATTCTATGTTCTACAGAACTATGGTTAAACACCATTTTTCTCTTTTGGCAGATTATTTGAGATTTTTTTCGGAATATGCAATTTTTTTAGACTTGATTACTGTTTTGGAGGGCTTTTATCATCTGGGTCTTCACAAATACGGTGTTATTTAATATGCTAGAAGTGATGGCGAACCTATTGTCTCCTTCTACTACTACCAATTTTTAAGAGCGTCTTATACCTATTCGGATAAATATTGTAATTGTTTTCGTAAAAAATTGAACGATTCTTGAGACATATATCCCGTTTGCTTTCTTTTCTTATCCTCTGACGTAGAAGAAATAAAAAACGGAGGATGACTCAGTATTTCGAAAACCTATCCTAATTGTGAATGTAGATGATGTTTCCTGGTCTCCAAAAACGAATCAAAATCTTATGATTCAAATAGGCAAAAGAGAAATCGGAGAAAAAGGTTTTAACAGTTGACTCCGAATTATGTTTAACTGCCGGTGACTATAGATTATATCAGGGTTTGGCAACATTCGGCCCGCGGGCCACATGCTGCCCCTGAGCGCGCTTTATGCGGGCCGCGAAGATATGAAAAAGTTGTAGGTAAAATTTAAAACTTACAATTTTATATTTTCAGTAAAATTATAGTCTCAAAATCTTATCTGGTGGAGTTTAACGCTATTAAATTCTTTAGACATGATTTTCAATAATATGAGACCGCTGAATCTGAACTTCTCATATAAACGGTCATCCGGCCCGTCGAAGGTCTTGGGACTTCCAATGCGACCTCCAAAGCATTCACAACTATGTGCGTGGTCCGCCGACCACTGCACTAAATAATCGTTTGTATTTCATTTATCCGAATAAATAACCCAATGAATTTGTTTATTGTGTTAGTCACCGCCAGTTTCATCGTGGATGAAATCGGGAAGTCATATATCCTAAGCTGTCTCCTGACATTTTTATTGCGTTCTAAAGTTTATTCAGACCGATTGATTTGTTTAAAAAACAAAGCTCAGTCGTAAAATAAATAAATCTCGGTAATGAATGTTTGTTTCCGTCCTCCCATTCTTAGCCTCGTATGTGAGCTGATATTTTTCATTACCGAACTTTCACTATTTTTGCGAATTGTCGAATCAGATGGAAATCGGAATTAAGTCCGGTTCAGCGAAGGGATTTGCTTGTTACCTTCGTTAAATTTCATTTCATTTGAGTCTCTTTTGATTTGTCCTCAAAATCCGGCCGTCAGCATTAATCCACCCACTTAAATCTGCGGATTCCGCATGTCTATATTAATCCCCTGCCCTCACTCTCTCTGGGTCGCGTGCATTATCGGAATTTAATTAGTCTGTTCCATAAATTCTGGTTAAAACTGTATGTTACATGTCGATTGAATTTCCAATTATCCCGAGATTTCAACCAACGAGTTTGCTCTTAATTCGTATCATCGGATCGATTTACGTTATAAATTTAATCACATCAAAAAGATAGCTCTTAATTGCTTTATTCGATGATGGGAGATTTATTTTGACCTTGAATTTAGTTATAATTTAATGATTTCCAGACGAGCTATTCCAATTATTTGCCATGTTTACATGTACAAATTTTGTGCGTTAAATTAAATTAAAATTGAGTAATTTTATAGTCATTTAATTGTCGATGCATTTAACTCTGCATTGGGTGACTTTATTAACTTCAAAATGTAAAAGTATGGAAATATATACATACATGGAGAATGCCATTAAATTGTTGTTTTTTCAATTTTCTTTCTCGTGTATTGATAAACATTATCATCAATTAACTCACTACTTGTTCATTCGAGACCGCCTCCATTCCTTTAAGTCGGTTCTCGTGCGTTCGCGCGTGGAATAAGTAGTCTCCGTTTGTATACCGCACACGTCTTCTCGAGTTAATATTCTCTTCTCAAGAGTCGAGAACGCGTTTATCCACTTGTGGTATATCCTCAAAGTTTCGCAACCCTCACTACACTTACGTGTTCAGGAGTTGCCTACATTTTAAGTCTCCTGGGTGATTTCAACGTCAAATGTCTAATTTAGAGGTCCGCAACCTAATGCTCACGAGCACAACGGTGCTCCTAAGCAGTCTCACCGTACACTTCTACGATGATAAAAATCGTTTTTCCTAATACCGTTAATGTGATTCGTTTATTATCTAAACGTAAGACAGGACATTTTCAATCAATTTGACGTTGTTTTAAATTTATTTATGATCATTCCTGCTTTTACAAAAGTATAATGGTGCTCGCTGGGTGCTCTAGAATATAACTTGGTGCTCGCCACATTGAAAGGTTTCGGACACCTAGCTCTAATGCAGAGGTGTCCAACCTTTTTCTGTAATGTGCCACATATTATGTCGAAAATAAATGTGTCTCGTGCCACCCAGTGGTGGACTCAAGGTAGAGCGATTCCCTCACCCCTCCCTCCCCTCTCCGGATTAATCCTAAAACCCACTCCACAACCTGATTATAACTTTATACTTCAATATTTGACGTTGGACTTATGTTTAATTTTGAAATTATATGATAATTAAATTTTATATGAGTTACTTGTAATTAATAAAAATTACCAGAAATTTTCCAGAAAATCGCCGCCCCCTTGGGAAGTTTTTTGATCCGCTCCTGGTGCTACATGATATTGATTTCAGCTACGCAAAGAATTACATGCTACATACAATCATCTTATTATTTTATTGTTTACTATTATTATTTTGAAAATCACTTTCATAATATTTTCAAGTCATTTTTTCCAAATCGGGAGGGGTGTGCCACTGACAAGAGGTTTGCGTGCCACTAATGGCACGCTTGCCGCAGGTTGGCACCCCTGCTCTAATGCATACGCTTGATATACGTACATTATTTCGTTGCTTATTCTTCGTCTCATACCGCGGTTTAGTAGCGATATCACTCTTCCTCCGAATGGCTAAGGATCTATATTTTATCTTCGCGTTTGAAGTTCTTTCGGTCGTATTCTTATATCCTGGTAAAGTTCGATTTTCATTCAAAAGTGGTGTTCCTGGAGGAAAATTGATTTGAAACTTCATTTTCCCGAAGATTTTAAAGGCTAAATCGAATTATTAAAAATCTCAATGGAATGCAGTATTTGTACGGAAATTGAGAATAATAATGAGCTACCGTACAATTGACTTTGTTGGAAGAAAGTTTTGCGAAAGGATGTTAATTGATACATGCGAAAGTCAAAAAAGTACATTAGTTAAGCCCACGTGCGCGGAATGGCAAAATACAGTTTTTTACTATCACCATACGTAGTATAGGGGAAAGTATTGTTTTCATGAAAAAAATAGACTTCGAGATTTCAACGGAAATACACGTTTCGAGGTCCCCTGAACACGTTTTGACCATTTTCTCGATGTCTGTGTGTATGTGGTAGCTTTTCTGTGGGCGCTGTTACTAAAAAACTATTACTCAGGTCAACGCGAAATTTTATATTTAACATTTTCATGTAAGTCACAAGACTGATTAGTTTTTGGTAAAAATAGGTCAACCGGACGTGGGTGTTTACTCTTGTCACTTATCCGTTATTTTGAAATATTTGCTTTAATATTTTATATATGTAAAAATGTACTAGAATAAAAGTTGTAGAAATTTAATTTTCTACAACCTTTGTTTGAAACACTTGTTTAAGAGATATCTTATATTTTAGCGGCCATCACCACGCCACCTACCGACTATTGTTAACAATGGACGCTTAGTTACGTCTTAGTAAAGCTCCTTTTTCTTTTCTTAATGGTTGGAGTTTTGTGGCTATATCCAATATCAGAAGGCTATGGTTTGAGTTTATTTCTGTTCTTTGTCAAGTCTAAAATTTTCTTGCGGTTTCTTAAAATATTTATTATTATGTAACCCATTTGGAATTTTTTTTTAAATTACAGGTATGCAGAAAGTCATGTGGTGGCCACATCAGATTTTTCTAACTGAACGAAGTAGAAACATTTTTCTTTTTTCGCCAAGTTTATTCTCTTTGAAAAAACCTCCACCCGCCATATCTTCCATGCAACGCCGCTTATGAGCGCAGGAACCCTTTAGCAGCCCCTGCCTTTACTCAGCGGATGAAGGCCTCGCAACGCGCATCCCTTTTAATTAGCGGCTTTATCGTATTTTGTGGAAATCCATCGTGTTCCTAGGAGCTTAATGGTTGGCGAAATACTCTTTAAGACGATTTTCCCTCTGTAATACCTTTAAGGGAAGTTTAATGCGCGCTCTAATGAACTCGAAAGAACCGGACCTATTAGAGTAATTGGCGGGGGAAGTGATACGGGAGAGAGAGAGAGGTAGAGAGAGTGAGGGAGAGAGAGTGAGGGAGAGAGAGGGGGAAAGAGAGAGGGGGTGAGAGAGGGGGTGAGAGAGAGAGGTAGAGAAAGAGAGGGAGAGAGTGAGAGGGAGAGAGAGAGGGAGTGGGAGGGAGGGAGAGAGAGGGAGTGGGAGGGAGAGAGAGGGAGTGGGAGGGAGAGAGAGAGGGGGAGAGAAAGAGAGGGAGAGAAAGTGAGGGAGAGAGGAAGTGAGGGAAAGAAAGAGAGGGAGAGAGAGTGAGGGAGAGGGGGAGAGATAAAGAGAGAGGGAGTGGGAGGGAGGGAGAGAGAGGGAGGGAGGAAGGGAGAGGGAGGGAGGGAGGGAGAGAGAGGGAGGGAGAAGGAGGGAGAGGGAGGGAGGGAGAGAGAGAGAGTGGGAGATTCCTCGTCTGAGTCGACTCCTTTCCACCGTAATGACAGAGAGACCTCCTGCTACTTGGTGCCTTCGAATCGTTCGTTCATAATCATCGTGATAGGCGCAAATCTCTCGATATTTTTTGCCATTTTCTTTTTCTCTTTTTTACTTTCTCCATACGTATAATTGGGGCAAGTACTGTTTTCATGAAAAAATCAATTTCCAGATTTCAACGGAAATACATGTATTACGGCCCCCTGAGTACGTTTTGAACATTTTCTCGAAGATGTCTGTGTGTGTGTGTGTGTGTGTGTGCGTGCGTGCGTGCGGGCGTGCGTACGTGCGTGCGTGTGTGTGTGTGTGTGTGTGAATTTAACAGTTTTTCTGTGGGTGCTCTAACTCAAAAACTATTAATCAGGTCAACGCTAAATGTTTTATTTCACATTTTTATGACAGTCACAAGAACTGATTAATTTTTGGTAAAGATTAGTCAACCGGAAGTGGGTTTTTCCTCTTTTCATTTATCCCTTTCTTACTTTCTCCATGTACTATCAAGTATTTTTTTCATGAAAAAATCGATTTCGAGATTTCAACGGAAATACACGTTTTGAGGTCCCCTGAACACGTTCTGACCATTTTCTCGATGATGTCTGGGGGTGTGTGTGATATCTTGTTTGTGGATGTTCTAACTCAAAAACTTTTAATCTCGTCAATGTGAAATTTTATATTTGACATTTTTATGAAACTCACAAGAACTTTTTTGTTTTTGGTAAAAATCGGTCAACCGGAAGTGGGTGTTTTCTCTTTTCACGTATCCGTTATTTTGAGAAATTTTCTTTAATATTTTATGTATTTATAAACATCCTGGAATAAATGTTGTATGAAATTTAATTTTTTACGACCTTTGTTTGAAGCATTTTCCCATATAATGCGTTTTTTAAGAGATATCTTAAAAATTATATTTCTCTTCGAGTTCGACATGCATATATGCATATAAGAGCTTGGGAGAAGAAAATACGTTATTTAATTATTGCTTTATGAATTACATTTGATAAGATGCGAGTGTAAGTTCATTTAAGTGCTTATGTCGAGTGGATGTTCTGACAAATTCATAATACGGCGATAAATTTTAATAAGGATCGCTGTTTTGTTTTCAGGTATATTTAATATATACTCTCCATATAATTACACGAGTAGTTTACTTCATTGTATGATTTTTTTATTCACACATTCTTCCTTATAGAATAATTGTGGATGTGGCTATTCAGTTTGTGAAAAGTATCTTCTATTAAAATGGGGTTAATAATTATTTTGGTAGCATAGAAATTAATCTTTTAGCTCTCATACTAATGGCCAGATAATTATCACTATATCTTTAATTATTTAATTTATTTAATAATAATACGCCCAAATCTACTAATGGACTACTTTCCTTGAAAACTGTAACAATTGATATCGTTGCTTTTGAAGGAACGAGACGAAGATTAAAACGAGGAAAAATTGTAAAATCACTTCCTAATATAATACGAATGCAACTTCAAAAACCGCTATAATTTCAGGGGGGAAATCGCGTCTTAATTTTATCTATCCATAAACATCCTTTTGCTTTCTCTAGAACCTACTTCGACGTATTTTGAAAAGATATCAAAAGCCAGCTTAGAAAAAATAAACATAAAAAAGCGACCTTTATTTCACTCTCGGCTTGTCCTTCCCTCTTTCCCCCTCTTTAATACTCGCTAAGTGACTCCATCCTCTGCTTTTCTCTCTTTATCTACCTCTCTCTCTCTCCATCTCCCTCCCCATTCCCCATCGCCCTCCGTCCTCTCAACCTTTTCCCAGCTTCACGGGAGGAAAATTCATTTTAAGATTAATTCATTTTAAGGCTATCATCGTGGCTGATCATGACGCTGGAAAATTAATAATCAGAAGAAACAATTTCCTTAGGGTTTCCCCTGACTCACATTCTTCTCCTCCACTCTCTCTCTTTCTCTCTCTTTCACTCTCACTCCCTCTCCTTGTTACTCTTTCCCTCTCTCTCTCATATTCTTTTTTCCTTTCCTTTCTCGCGCGTTTTCCGTCAACGTAGACATTCTTTTCACACACCTTCTTATAGGTTTTTCTTTTGGAATCCAAAAGGATCAATATTTCCTTATAAATACAAGGCGCCGATAGTTAGAATGAAGGAAGTCATTGTTCCAAATCTGGGAAGTTTAACATGAACTCACCAGCACCAACGAGGTACGGTATTCACTTCCAAATGGCACTGATAATTTTGTATTCAAACTGTTAAAAATATCGATCGATCTACGAGTAACTTTATTTTTATTTTACGTTTTACTAAGGATGTAAATTGTCCTTAATTTCTTTTATTTAGATGAAAAATAATTTAATGCACCATCTTATTAGAGTTATGAGTTATATAACAACCATAAATTATTCAAAAAATATATTTTATATTCAGTTATCGTGATACTTGAAAATAAAGTTTATTGTTATCATTAAAATTAAATTAAAAGTTTTTCATAAATCTTTAAGTATTACGTTAATTGTGATTTATCTCATTTCCTATTCATCTTTTCTCGCTTCTTTCTATTTCGCGTAATTTTCTGTCCTTTTTGCTGGTCATTAACACTTTCAGGATATACTAAGCATGGTGTAAAAGAACGAGGCCACGTTAAAAATGAGGAGAAATATAAAATTCGTACAAATGAATTTTCCTCGATTATTTAAATCCGACTCACCATCTTTTCTTTTGTATCTTCAAAATTTCAACAAACGTGTTTCTATTCAAACTTTTGGAAAATGAGGTTTACAATAAGTCATTCCTCACAAACAATAGCTTCATAATTTTTCATTGGGAAATAAAGGCGTGGACATGAATGGAGTTTATTTTTACCTATCCGTGATTACTTGGTGTGCGATGGGTGGAATGTTAACGTTGAGAGAGAAGGTAATTTTATTAAAGGTTTTCAGTTTTTTTTTTATTTTAAGGGATATTCAGAACGATATTTAAGGGCTTGAATTATTTTTTAATGGGAGCTGAAAACTTGGAGAAGATATTTTCGCAATGGCACACATTTAAGTTTTGTGAATTCTTTCCTGTATTTATACTCGGATTTGTAAGTAAAGGATTTTTGTAGTTAATTTTTGACAGTTTCTTATTCCGTCTTTTTCCTGCTCTCCATTCAGAAAAACTGTAAATATAAATAATCGTTTGAATAATCGCATTTATCTTCTAATTAATTAATACTTATTATTCCTCTGAAATTTTTAATATTATCTGCCGTTTGATTATCCGGCTAACATATTATACGGTAATAATTAAGGTTCTCCATTGTGGTTATAAAGTGGTGTTAAAATTATCCCGAAATGAATTTTGATAAGAAAATTTGTCAAATTTTCTTAATCCGTATTCGAGTACTTCAGATAATATAATTAACCTGTGTATTTTTTACCGTTCTCTCGCTTCATTTTGCTTGCATTTAATTATTTCTTTCATAGAAAGAAAAAGCACTTTTAAAATATGCGTTTTTCAAAATGTGTGGCATCCATATTTAATCTTCGGTATTTTACTTATGGATGATTTCAGAGCGCACAGTCCATTAGATAAAGAATATAATGAGAAAATATCAACTCTAATGTAATTCTGATTAGGTTTCCATGAATGCTTATTTTTTCTAATAATATAAGCCCTCTGTTAGTAAGGACAGAAAATGTTTATAATTTTAAAACAAAAATTTGTACGTGACTATAAACATATTATCGCGTCTTAGACGACTAAAATTTGAGTCCACCAATTTGTAACTCGAATTACTCCTTCTCTGATATATGCTCAAAATGCTGCTGCATTGTCAAATATTGAAATAAATCCGAGTTTTTGTGCTCATTGCTAGGGACGTTTAAATTTGCTATGGAATTTTAATTGAGCCAGCCATTAAAATAATAAAATATACACGTGTATTAATATTTGTACCTATTTTTACATTTGTTAAGTATCTCCATGTAACTGTTTGTTTTACATTGATTCCGAGATACTGATTTCTATTTCGTAGTTAGTAATGCATTAATTTAATTTGAAATTACATAGAATCGTTACAGTATCCTTTTTTATTTCCATATAGAATTTGTTTTATAATATTATTGAACAATTTTATATTCTAAGCCAAATTCAAAATTTCATTTTTGGAGCAAATGTTAACTAGGCAAATTACTGTTGATGTTTCAACGATAGATAAATGTTTTTAAAAGTTATTATGCTATAAAACACCAAGTAACTGATAGTGTCATAAGTAGTACTTAATGATTCAATGATTTAAAAAATTTTCATTGCAATGTTTGATAATTTGTCAGCGTTAAATATTACAATTGAAGTACTAGGAACTTTCCATCTGACAGTTAAGACTTAGATCTCTTGGTAAATTATTATATGTAAGAAATGTGATGTCACCTTACACATTCAAAAATTAATAAAATATGGTTTTATGAAAAATATTCAATCACTTGAGAATCCTTTAGCAATGTTACGCTAACGTATGGCCATTGCGTCAGAATGACGGATGAAACTGGACTAACGCTACATTTTAGAAGCAGATTCTTTTTTGATCGTTTATAAAAATTTGTCTGCCTCCACCGCGCGGGAATTGACATGTCTAGAGCAAACTCGAATTCTCTTCCTCGCTTTCACTCACCCATCTCCTTCCTTTGCAAAAAATTGTCCTGTAAAATATCCTCCCGTAAACACCTCGCCGTGTATGTGTGGCGTAATGTTTAATGGGGATCACATTTAACTCGAAAAACTGTGAGTCTATTTAGAGACGCCCAAGCACTGAAGGGTGCCCTGGTGCGAATATCCATGGAGGGCCCACGAGATTTATTCATAGTAATAACGAACAAAATATTGATTTTTAAGATAGCTTTTAATTACTGGTAGGTACTTATTAAAATTTATAATAACCACAATAGTAAAGGTTTATGCGAATTTACACCCAATACTTAAATAATGGAGATCTCCAAACTTCGGCTGCCCCAATATTCGGGGGCCCGATTGCCTTGCATCCGCCGCTCCACGCTTTTTGCCGGTCTTGTGTGCATTACGAAATTAGATTAGTCTTCGACGTTTTTCTTGATGTCCGTAGCAACTCCATGGATCAGATTAACGCAGTCTTCTCAACAATCTCATGAATTAAGAACTAGAAATCAAATATCCTTCCTTGAAATAAAAAAATGCTTATTTTTTACGCCGGAAAACCTTTAATAGTTCGCTGTAATCCATGCCCCGTAAGTTATGGAAAGTGATTAAGGGTTGTGTCTACATAATTTTGAATATATTCTATTATTCAATCGACAACAAATATTGATGTATTTATAGCGAGATGCACTTACGTTGCCTGGACGATGAACTCATTCCAACACTTTCCGTTTCCCTCGCGACCTTAATGTGCGTGCTGGGGAAGCATGCTTTGGAATAGTAAATAGTAATGAGATAGGTTTTAATGTCGAAATACACGAGAGAGGAATCATCGTCTCAAGGGAAAGTCCTCGACAATTTATATCATGTTTTTTTTACGAGAAGAAAGCTTTTAAAAAATCATTAGTAATTTGACGTGCGCGCCACGTCTTCCGACGTCGTTCTTCTTTTGTCTGCTTCGATTTCGAGAGAAAGGCGATGATGGCGTACTCTGGCGGGCGCGCAGGAGTGAGCGAGATGTCCGACCATTAGGTTCGCGTGAGAATTATGCAGGGTGCTGAAAACAGTGAACAGAAAGAGGAAATTCTCCAAAAATGTCAACAATATGCGTAACATTGATCCTATTTAGGTAAATAAGTTGACCGAATGAACCGTGACTCTGCGGTGATCCGTGATCACTATGTTACGAATATAATAATTACTTTTCTTTTCCTGGAAACTGTTGATGACGTTCTAAGTCGAAACAAGATAGCATTGCTGTTAAAATAAAACCCTTTTGCCCTAAATATGCAAACTCATTATTATTTTCCTAACCTATTTAAGTAAAATTAAACGATTTTGTCGCATTTCATGTTATTCTTTTCGTGTAATATTTCGATATAAGTTGAAAAGTCAGTTCCTGTGAATTAGAATAAATCATCTCGATAAGTGAGGAAATTTCCAATGCCTTTAATACTTGAGAGAAAAAGTATAAGGGTATATCGTTGATTTTTTATATGCTTATATCGGAGGTCTTACAATTACCCTACGACCATTGAGGATACATTATTCTCTTTTTGAGAACAGTAAGATGTCGCTCAAATTTTAATATTTAGTTTATTTCACGTGATGTTATTTTGCAGCTGAAATAATACGGCTTAATTTTACAGGAGCTTCCTCTTTCAAATTTCTCCTGCAAAATAATAGGAATTTTAATCAAACGGGATAGCTTATCGATGCGAAAATGAGAACCACAACGCTTCCATAGGCATCACAATATGAATATTTTTAGCATTTTTGTGCAGCGGGTCGTTTTACTCTTGTATGAAAGACTTCATTGGAACAGAACTTCGCTTCATTTTTACTTTCTCCATACGTAGTATATAAAAATATATATACGTATATTTTGAGGCCCCCTGAATAGGTTTTGACCATTTTCTCGATGATGTCTGTGTGTGTCTGTATTTAACATTTATATGAATGCCACAAGGACTGTTTAGTTTTTGGTAAAAATCGGACAACCGGAAGTGTGTGTTTATTCTTGTCACTTATCCGCTATTTTGAGATATTTGCTTTAATATTTCATATATGTAAAAATGTATTGGAATAAAAGTTGTAGGACATTTAATTTTCTACAGCCCTTGCCTGAAACATTTTCCCGTATAATGCATTGTTTAAGAGATATCTTAAAATTACATTTTAGCTGCCACCACCACGACACCTACCGACGACTATTGTTAACAATTGACGCTTAGTTACGTCTTAGTAACGCTCCTTTTTATTTTATTAATTGTTGGAGCTTTGTGGTTATATCCAATATCAGAAGGCTATGGTATGAGTTTATTTCTGTTCTTTGTAAAGTAAAATTTTCTTGCAGTTTCTTTTAAAAAAATTTTATGTAATCTATTTGGAATTTTTAGAAAAATTAGAGGTATGGAGAAAGTCATGTGGTGGCCACATCAGATTTTTAATAAGGATGTAATGAATTCCTGCACTTAATTCCAAGGCATATTTTAATTGCATGTTCTTTATTTTTAACTTCCAAGAACATTTCAGAAATACGAATGCCCTCTTAAGCTGTGTCTGTGCATCAAGCAAGGATGTGATGATGATAATAAATGCGTAATTATAATGATGCTGTTAATTAGAGCGTAATCGATTGCTAAGCAGCGGATATAATTGGAGTATGCATATTACCGTGTATATGCGCACATTCAATTATACGGTTGTTATTTCCCCGAAGTCTAATAATAAATCGTGTAATCTTGAAGGATTTTCGTTACGCCTGTAAAAAAAGCATCAATTTTTAGACTGAAATGATGAATTTTTTATATAAAATCATGGAGAAAAGATGAAGTGATTAATTTTCATTGTTGGCATTGTCGAGTCGCTTTATTCGTTATAATTATAATTTCGCATACCAGTAATCAAGTAGGTCGTGACAGAGAGGAAAAGAACTCGGATGACCTTTTATACATTAAACAAAGGGACAGATTTCTACGTTAAGTTAGGGTTAGAAATAGTTCTCGTGACAAATTAATTAGTTTCAGCCGTGACCTTCAATTAAGGAGAAATACGATCGATTTTTTCAGTTAATACGCTGAGAGTAATTAACGAGGCGTCGTTTCCGCTTCCATGAGTTCCATAATACATGCACTGCGGGCAAAATATTTTTTTAATTTCTTTTTCTTTTGTTGTTTTATGTTTATTACTTCATAAGGAGTCTCACGAGGATATGCATAAAAGCAAACGAAATGGGAAAAATATTTTCTCTTCGCTGTAATAAATAGGACATTATGTCATACACGCGAATCCAAAATGCCTATAATTGTAATAGCTTTTAAAAGCTGTTATTAGCGCTTTTTTAGTCGCTTATGTTTCCACTTTGTTCTTTTGTGTGCAAAAGTTTGAAGCAAAGAGAAGCTAAGATATTCAGGATAATTTTGGCTTATAACGGACATAAACCATTTTGATTTAGAGTTCCGTTCGTTTGCCTTTTAGCAGGATTTTTAAAAACATCTTATAAACAATTTCGTTCGTTACTATGGTAAAGTTGTTTTCTGTTTACGTTGCTACATCAATAAAAGCGAATCGTAAATACGTTCAATTTATTTTCAAAAAGGGATAAAGATCATATTAAAACTGATTAACTGCGGTGAGGTATGTTTAAAATAACTTTAGATTGATTTTGGGTTTCACAGTTTTTAGGTATAGGAGGTCAAAGATTCCGAAAATTTACGTTAACCTTCTAAAAAAAAGCGCTTTCGGAAACTGCTTTTGCTGTTCCCTTTTGACTTGATAAAATCATAGCAGTAATATGGTTTACCACTATAACACAAAAGACACGCTATGATATAATGCAGCAGTTCAAGGAGACTAAATGTCAACATACAAACAATGGAAACGAATTTTTTAGTGTTTGCGCTCTGTTAAAAGAGGCTTTTCCGTAATTCATCACAAAAAATTGCTAGCAATCGCTTTGATGCACGCAATTTCGTTATTAGATGAATATTTACAATGTTAGTTTTAATGTCGAAAAATTCATTAAGAAAGAGTATATTCAGGGTGATTTAAAGTTAATTTTGGTTAATTTGAACTTTCATATACCGATGAAAATTTATATCAAAATAAACAATTATGCTCTGCATAAAAAACTATTTTCCGCTCATTCGATATTGCTTTTTGATTTTTTATGACATGTGTCACATCGTAGGATAATATAAACACGGAGGAAATTTTAATGCCGTCAGAACCAAAAAACCGGTTGCCATAGCAATAACAAAATGCATTAAATAATATTTAAAAATTAATAAGGACTCTGATTGTTGTTGTTTTCAAGGAATTTGTTACATTTAACCTAGGAAAATGTATATTCCGCTATAAAATAAACAGGCTCAAGTTATTCTTAAAATTTGGAGCAGAGTCGCAATATTTATTTTTTTAAATATTTTCTCGGGGAAAATTAGGCGTAGAAGAAACAATATGTCCCGCAAAAATTGGCGAAATAGAAATAGGGCTCTCTCTCTCTTTTGATGCTATTATAAGGCTTATGAAGTTATCTGGATTAAATGACACATCATCATGCGTCATAGGGAGCAGAATTAAAATATGTTTACTTAGCGGTTTGGACTTTACGAGGAATGTTAACCAGTATTGCGTGACTCGCGTTGTATGGAATGATGAGATGGCGATGTTTGTTTCGGATTGAACGAAACCGCTTTTGATATTATCGGGTTTATATAACAGCTTTGATTTACCTAATATTATTGGGTTCAAATTTTAATAAAATTTATGTAAACGACACGTTGAATTAACCTACTTTTCATCAATGTATACTGCGAGTAAATTTTCATCCTATATCTTATGCAACCCTATCAACAAAACCACATCGCATCATTTAAAATATTTGCTTTTCTCTCTCAAATATTTGAGTTTATAAAAATCATTCTAAATAATAATAGAAAAATTTCTTCGAAAATTAATATTTTATTTTTAGGGGTGTTTCGTTTTCAACTTATACAAAGGGAAAGCATTACAACCTATCATAGAAATATCTTTATTGATAAATATCATGATTTTCTGAAGATTTAGCCATTAATCAGTGTTATAAGTCGGTTAAATTACCACTCATTGAGGTAAAATATGATGTTTTCAGCATTTTTTGCTTAGCAAACTTTCAAAATTTAACGTCCATCATTCAGTTAAATAAAAATTGTGGCTAAACAAGCAGTCCTACAGCATTGATAGTTTCAAGTATTAACATTTCATGTATTTATAGCTTTATAATCTAAAATAAATGAGTATTTGGAGCTTTGCCCCTGGCACCTACGGCACCCAACCAAGTATCACGCTTCGCGAGGCGTTTTCGCTCGCTCGACGGGCTGCGCGCCCCAACCACTCCCTCCGATCGCTCCAGGCATGACGTTGGTACGAGCCTTGGTTTTGGATCGCTTTTCTCGGTCAAGTCGTTGGAAATGAGAAGTGCTTGTCTAATTATTTACATATCTACAATTCTTCTACTAAATCTATTCGCTAAATGTTTCTATTTATTTAATATTTTAAACGAAACTGTTAGGAAAATTTCCAACGCTGTCAAAATGACCTTGTCCAAACTTGAGCATTCTGCCGTAACGTAAGATTGTAATGTAACACGAATGCTCAAGTGTGGATGGTGTTAGGTACTTGATTATTCGCCCCTGTTCGGTTCGCGGCGCGCTCTATCCACACTATTGTCGGTTTCTCAACTAAACATCAAAGGATGTCACGTTACACCACGTGCGCTAATGTTGATGGTTTAACCCTTTATAGGGCATTAGTACTATGGTGTACCACTTTTTAAATTCAAATATATATTTTGGATACATAGTTCCATAAGGTGCCACCTATGCTGTTGTAACAGTTTTCGTTTGGGCCTTGTTATGACCTCTTTTGGTGGTTTCAATGTACTAATTGTGAATCACAATTTATCGTTTTTCACTTGGTTGGTACACAGTCGTATCAGCGCCCATTTGCGGTGTGGACTACCTTAAGCTTGCTGGAGGTTTTGCGTTTGTGTACGATTTTATCTTTTTTTCCTTGAAAGGATTCAGTTTTACTCTTGTAAGTATAGATAGTATTTTTTATAAGTTTTATTTAGTTGTTTTGTCCATTATTTCTTATTTATATTCCTTGTAATAACAAAATTTGTGAAACCACTTTTCCGTCCTACCAAAGAATTGTCTAGATTTAAATTTATTTTTCGAACATATTTTGTATATCCATTATTATTTTATTATCACTTCATATTCTTCTACATTTTGGCTATCCATTAAGATATATTTTTATGTTACAGACATTTGCCGAAAGATAATATTCAACACTTATTTTGGGAATACAGGGTATTTTACCTGTTCATACCATCCTTTTGATCGTATGTATCACACACGTATTTTTAATATTATTAAAACTATATATTGCTTTATATATACTTTTCATTTCTTATATATATATTATATTTCATATTATGAATTGTTTGCCTTTAGACTATGTCCCGATATAAAGGTATTATAAATGAATCTGAGATGATGAAAGTATGTTTTATTTTAAATATAAATTTTTTGTTATCTAATTAATAACTCCAAAAATTATCAGGTATAAAGCATAAGTAGAGGTTTATAGCTGGGCATATAATTATATAAATGAACAAGTTGGCCAGAGTTCTTATAATTAAATTTATTACTTTATATTTGGAAGTTTCTATATTATTTATGAACTTAACTACTAAATATATAATAAATTAAAAATAATTGTTATTCTTACCTAAGTAATGCTAATGGTAGTTCAATTATCAAAGAAACATTAAAATAACAAGGTAATGATACATATGTGAACCAGTTTCCAAAGAGGATTCACTCGCCGATATAGGGCAGTGGTTTAAATATGTACCACCACTTCCTGAGGTGAATAGGTCACAGATTGAAAAAAATAATTATTTCATTAATATAAGGAACCAATTAGCAATAATTAATAATAAAATTTTAATTTTAAAAATCCCTAACCTTTTGCCCCATAAAGGGTTAAGGACGCCATATTTTGACCGAGATACGAACAACTACTGGATCACAAGCGCGCCCCCCGTTCCTTCGAATGCTCGCGGTGTTGATAAACGTGAACCCTGAGCCTTGTAACGTAAAATGTAATGTAACACGTAATATGTTATATTACAATGTTATGTTACTGCAGAATGCTCAAGTGTGGACAAGGCTTGAGGTTTTGCAAGCTATCAACACCCCTTCATCAGTCCCATCACAAACCGTACTGCTCACGATAAATACTCTCCTCATTTTGTGAAGCGTCTGCCAGTGTATCGTCTCAAAACTTTTTTAAAATTTAGAGATAAATATTTATTATCCTCTTAATAGATTTGTTTTTTAAATAAAAATTGTGATTGCCATTTTTTCATTGGGTCATGAATAGATATTCCCTCATAGACGGACAAAGATTTCGTGATCTTCTACCTACCCATCTCCTGAACAAGTTCCATTCCGGTAGTCGAACTAAGAGCATCGCAGTTACGAGGTTCATTTGTTTCCCATCTTTCTTAAAGCTTTGTCGTGGCGACCACACGAGATTTTATCGCCAAAATGTCTCCTTACCCCAGTCCCGAGAACAATACCCCAAAACACGGACAGTTTTTTGGACTGCACCAATTTGCAAAAAGCTCTCTTTTGAAAACCCTTTGCGCATTGCTTTTTAGTTTTGTTTTTCTACTGACCTCATAATTTTCCTCAACGCGACTTTCACCATTTTATACATTCCCTTTCTTACTTTGGCCTTGCCTTTTCTTTTTCACCTTCTCCTCCCTCTCTCCTTCCGCTCTCTCCTCCCTCTCGCTCTCTCTTCTCCCTCTCTCTCTCCTCCCTCTCTCTCTCCTCCCTCTACCTCTCTCCTCCCTCTCCCTCTCTCCTCCCTCTCTCTCTCCTCCCTCTCTCTCCTCCCTCTCTCTCTCCTCCCTCTCTCTCTTCTCCCTCTCTCTTCTTCTCTCCCTCCTCCCTCTCTTCCTCTCTCCCCTTCATCTCTCCTTCCTCTCTCTCCTTCCTCTCTCTCCTTCCTCTCTCTCCTTCCTCTCTCTCCTTCCTCTCTCTCCTTCCTCACTCTCCTTCCTCTCTCTCCTTCCTCTCTCTCCTTCCTCTCTCTCTTTCCTCTCTCTCCTCCCTCTCTCTCCCCCCCTTCCCCTTCTCACTCACCCCCTCTCTCTCTCCTCCCTCTCTCTACTCCCTCTCTCTCTCCTTCCGTCAACTCCCTTTCACCCTCTCTCCCTCTCCATATCCTCCCTCTCTCTATATTCTACCTCACTTTTTCTCCTTCCTCTCTCCTACTTCTCCCTCTCCGTCCTCTCTCCTTCCTCTCTCCTATTCTTTCTCCCCTTCCTCTCTGCTCCCTCTCTCATTCCTCTGTCAACTCCCTTTCTTCCTCTCCTCTCGCCCCCTCTCCATGTCCTCCCTTTCTCTATCTCCTCCTACTCTCTCTCTCTCCTTCCTATCTCCCTTTCCTCTATCTCCTCCCTCTCTCTTCTTCCTGTTTCTCTCTCCTCCCTTTCTCCTCCCTCTCTCCTCCCTCTCGTCCTCCCTCTCTCCTCCCTCTCCCCTTCCTCTCTCAACTCAATTTCCCTCTCTCCCCCTCTCTATATCCTCCCTCTCTCTCTCTTTCCTCTCTCTCTCCTCTTAATTTACTTTCTCTCCTCTCTTTACCCCTCTCTCTTCTCCCTCTCGCTATTTTTTCCTATTTCTTCCTCCTATTTGTCATTTTCACTTTTCTCACCAAATTTCTCCAATTTCTTCTCACCTCCTCTCTGCTCTCCACTTCCTCTCTCTCTCCTCCCTCTCTCTCCTTTCTCTCTCTCTCATTTCTCTCTCTCCTTTCTCTCTCTCATTTCTCTCTCTCCTTTCTCTCTCACCTTTCTCTCTCTCCTTTCTCTCTCTCTCCTCCCTCTCGCCTTCCTCTCTCAACTCAATTTCCTTCTCTCCTCCCTCTCTCTCTCTCTCTCTTTCCTCTCTCTCTATCTTATTTCTTTCCTCTCTCTCTCCTACTCTAAACTTACTTTCTCTCCTCTCTTTACCTCCCTCTCTCTTCTCCCTCTCGCTATTTTTTCCTATTTCTTCCTCCTATTTGTCATTTTCACTTTTCTCTCCCAATTTTCTCCAATTTCTTCTCACTTCTCCTTCTATCTCTCACCCTCTCTCTCCAGTTACCTCTCTCAAATCTCTCCTTAATACTTTTTCTTTCCAACTCTCTATCTCCTTTATTTTTCACTTAGCTCTCTTTCCCTTCTCCCCTATACCTCATTCCTTTACTTGTACCGAAATTTCCCTTAAAAATTGTGCCCTCCGTTCGCGATGGGGGTTACGCCCTTTCCGCTCTTCCTCGTCTTACTCCTTCGTCTCCTCCCAAATAAAAATACCCTCTCGCTCTCTCTCGTATCATGTTCTCTTCGCGCGCAGCTACACGTAATTGCTTCCCGAGGCTGGGACTCTTTTGTTCCTTGATTCGCATGCTTCCAGAACTAAAACGGAAAATCTTGGCTTTCCTCTACCTCCCTCCCCTCCTCCCCTTTCTCCCCCACCCACTCCCCGCCTCCTTACGGCCTCCCTCTTCAACTCCCGCCCTCCAAAGAGTGCTCTTAAGACGAGGAACGGGAGACGTTGTACGGAGAGGAACGGAAGACGATTGTGCGATTTGCGGTACGGCCGCGAGATGGCGAAGGGATTTTCAAGGCTGCGCCGAGACGTCGTCGGAGGGAAAGAAATAAATCGCGAATAACCTTCGGATTCCGGAAATGTGTCGTCGCTCGTGATTTTTTTAGAAAACCTTTGCTATTCTGCGTGTTAGGTATTGCGAACATCCGATTTTGTATTGTTAATCTAGTGATTTTTGCTTTTTCATACAGTCTGTACATAGAGGAAGCATTGTAGTCTCGAAGAAAAATCGACTTCGAGATTTTGGTTATTGCACGCTGTTATCGCTCTCGTTTTTGTTGTCCCTGAGGCCAACAATGTGATTTTTGCCGTCTGTCTGTCTTCATGGTTCTATGGGCCTAAACTGTTAAGTGAAATCTAAAGATATCTCCTATTTATGCATACTATCACACAGAATAGATCCTCAGCAGATGAACGGTACAGCGCAACAATAAAGGGTAGTTTATTCTTTTCGGTTTCACAAAATATCGATATATTTAACAAGAGAGAGCTGCACACATCATGCGTGCATAAATGCGAGGCATATGCGTTCTTTACGATTTATGCAATCATGCCAAAAAATATTAATATTAATGGCTTAGTATAATGTCTAAGAGCTGAAAAATGACATGGAAGTAGTGACCTCAAGGAAATATCAAATTTTTGGTTCACCGTGTTATTTCCTAATCAATTGTAGGTAATTAATAAAACAATCGATAATTACTTAAAGCATACCTCACTCGGATAGTAGTAATATCATCTTTATGTTCACTTTCATTCCTTCATCGTAAATTGCCCATTTCTTTTCATTTACAAACGTTGTGTATACATAAAGAAAATAAACGTATTTACGTTCATTTCTTCGTCGTAGATAGTCCATTTTCCTTCATTTACCGAATGTTGCGTGTGCACGAAAAAAATTAAATTAATTTTTTATTTACAGAGGATATTGTTTACTGCAGTTGCTGCGAAGATTGTTTTCGTTGACAACTATTAAAAAACACGAGAAAATTTTTCTAGCAATAAGTTCAAAGTGAATTATTACTTTCTCGTTTGGTTTTCTTGAAATCGGTTACTTCTTCGATAAAAATGCACTGAAGAAAACATGCTATTTAATTAGTTCAATAAATTTCTTTGAAGACTTTTTTGTTATAAGTAAAGGTATAAAGGAAAAATAATTTTTTGTCACCAATGAAGTGGCACTTCCAATTAGGCTACGTAAACCATTTACATCATTTTCTTATTTTCTTTACCCTTATGTCCTAAATACCAAATTTCATGAACATCCCCCAGTAGCTTCTGAGATTAAACATACGGACGGACATGCCCTAACCATAAGACGTTCTTTAATTACTTTTTGTAAAGAACGTCTAAGAAGGGTCTAACGACTTCATGTTAAACTCGGCGTCATAAATTATAACACAAACCATATTTATGAAAAAATGACTATATAGCGTCCATTGTGATATATCTAGTTTTATAATAGGTCTCAAGTTTATTCCATCAAATAAACGTAGAATCATCCTCTTGAAAGGAGGGAATTCGGAATTCCGAATTCCTAGAAATTTTGCTTCTCAAATCGAAAACGATCGCGAGAAAAGTATTTTGACTGAGTAATTCCGGTAACTTCGTAAAATTTAGGGGAGGAAATATCATAGATGTTCATCGAAGACTACTTCACGCAAGAAGTTTTTATTTTTGCCCGAAAAAGCGTAGGAGCATGGGCCCAACAACCTCTTAAGTTCACCTACAAAATTAAAAATTGCGGTCGATGCAGTTGTCGTTCGTTTATTCCGGGCTACTTTCTCGTAAAATGCGTATACTCGTCGAATCGCTGTTCTCTCTCTCTCTCTCTCTCTGTCTAGTTCAAATATCGCTGAGAGAGTTAAAAAAAAGAGCGTGCCCTCTTTGTCATCGTTATTTCGTTTGTTTTTTTTCCGTTCCGTGGCAGACAATTGGAGTTCTTCCCGTCTTCTCTTGAGCCTCAAAGTGTAATTTTTACGGAGTGCTCCCCGCGGAGAAGTATTCTACGCTTCGCATTTGTTACTCTTCTTTTTCCCTCACTTGCCCTACCCCCTTCTACTCTCTCTCTCTCTCTGTCACCGACCTCTCCTTCTCTTATTCCATGTTTTCCTTCTCCGCGTCTCTCCTATTCCCTTCTCTTGTTTCTTTCCCTTCTCTCCCTCTTCTCATTCCTGTCCTCTTTTCTCCTTTCCTTCCTCTCATTCTTTCTCTTGCGGTTTCTTCCTCTCCCATTTTCTCTTCCTCACTTTTCTCCATCCATGTCCTATTGCTCCCTTTCTCTCTTATTCTTGTTTCATCTTCTCTTCCTGTTCTTCTCTCCCTTTCTTTCTCTTATCCTACCCTCTCACTTTCTTCATATTCCTGTTTTTTCATCAAATCCCTTCTTTTGCCTCTCCATTTTATCACATCTCCTTTCCTTTCCCTCTTCTCCCTGCATATCTTGCCCTCTTTCTTATACTCTACCTCCATTCCCACTTCCCTTTCTCTTCTTTTTCTCGTCTAAATTCTCTTCATCTTTGCCGTTTTCTTAAGGAAAAACGTGAGATGGAAAATGGAGTCTCCGGGGCCATCCGCGCGCCGGTGCTAATTTTTCTACGTTCGCGAGAGATCCGTTCGTCCGTACAGGAATTGCCTCGCCCTCGCGCGCGTTTTTTGTTCTCCTCGGGGCGAATCCGTCTGTTGCGTCTATCGTCCAGGGTAGAGGAACTTGCGTTGTTTTCCTTCGGCAGCGAGTTTCGTTTCATTGTTGTTCCCTCGGGCGGGAGGATGGGAGCATTTTCTTTCACTGGCAACGGTGAGCGAGCTTGCTTCTATCCGATTGAGCGTAATGCTATTTTGAAAGGATAGTATCCGTTGAATAGCGAACCCATGGAAAATTATAATTTTTCCATTTTATCAATGCATATGACAAAATTATCTAAGCCAACGACGCTTATGAGATCGGAAAATATTAATTAGACATTTATTTGAGTCGTTTCGGTTTTAAGGTGCGCCAAATGCTTTTAATGTAATTAAAATGTCGAGTGGAATCTCAAAATGTTTGAGGCAAAAATAAACGTTTTGTTTTCATTTATTGAAGTTTCTCTTTTCTATTTTTCCGTTTAATAAACAACTCTTGCTGTTTTATCTTATACGTCTTTTGAATTTTAGACTAACGTTTACAATGACGTCCTGGGTTCGATTCCAGCAGCGTTTCTTCTTTCAATTTGAATAACATAGGAAGAGATGAACCGACAATTTTCGAATACGCGTCGAATCGGTTCACGAATTCTGTTTTGTCATACTTTTACATTTAAGGAAAGCTCCTTCGCCGTCATGGCAACCCTCATTGTTGGATTTTCGCTAAATTATGTAATCCTAATGTGATTGTCTTTTGTTATGAATTCTCTTGCTTATCTAAACGACTATATAGATGTAGAAAGGGAGATGTGGAGCAACGTAGGGATGGAATTAGATAAGGACGATAGGAAAGAGGTAAAGAAAGGAAACATTGGATTGGGAGTGGATGGAAGGAGAGGGAGGGAAAGAGGGGCAAAGGAAGAGAGAGAGAGAGAGGAGGGAAAGAGAGGGGAGGAGATAAAGGTGGGGGGGAGAAGGGGGAAAGGGAGAGAGAGAGGGTGAGGGAGGGAGGGAGAGAGGGTGAGGGAGGAAGAATAAGGTGAAGAGAGAGAAAGATGGAGATATAGAGCCTTCTTACTTACTGTCATTTTTGTTGAAATATTGCCTACTTGTTACGTTTCTTAACGTTTCAATGATAAAATTACTTAAGCTGCTTAATATGTTTATGAAAAAATACTTATATTTGGGATTGGCTAATTTATCGCTTTATGAGTTTTTTCTCGCAGACCCTTTATCTTCCATCCTCCGTTCATCATTTTAAATAGCTGCTTCTTACATATATACGATATATATATATATATATATATATATATATATATATATATATATATAAGCTTACGGAAAAGGAAAGGTAAAATAGATATATATATATATATATATATATCATATAAAAACTAAGGTACCTCTAGAAGGGCTACAGAGCTGAAATTCGGCATGAATATAGGTCTTTGGTTGCAACCTCTGGAAAAAAATCCGAAATTACAGAATAAGTTATAGTTAAAGGGTGTTTTTGACCCCAAAGTCCAATTTTAAACACTCATAAGAAAAGCATTGAAAACTGTGCAAGGCTATATAAAATTGCTTTTGAGTTATTTATAATGAAGATTAAAAGTCGGTTCAAACACCATACTTTGGAAAAAAGAATGAAATTTATTTTTCTTGAAGACAGAATTCAAATCCCTGCTGAATTTGCATACAAATTTGATTTTAATCGTCAAATTATGAGATTTTTTTGGTTTTCAACAATGAAAAATATTAACTACCGTAGCAACGACTCCAATGCCTTTCAATGGGAATTGATTTTCCATACTTTAAGAGCATTGATTTAATTGCTTAGACTGCATTATAGTTCGTTTGATTTCAGCCAAAGATGTATACATATGATGGTGACAATTTTAATTTGTTTTTATCCGGATACGTACTAAAAGGCAGGAATAATGACACCTATCACACAGAATATCCTAATTTTTACATAGATTTTAGTGTAACATGTAGGCTATTGTCTTAATGATGATTATAGTTATCGCTTAAAAAGGTCATGAAACTTGAAATTGGAAAACTTGGACGCGAAGCCAGAGAATTCAGAAATTCCGGATAAATGCCTTAATTTCGCAGAAAATGAAAACTATTATCTTATATGAATGGGCTCTGTGTAGTTCAAATGATGTCGCGTTGGTTTCTTTACGGTTTTATATCTTGGTGTATGGTGATTTTTTGAACGCTTGCAGTATGCATGCACCGAAAACTCGTACTATAAACTCCTCCAACCTGACAACATTCTCCTCGGATACTAAGTCGCTTTTCTTCCACTACTACTTAGTAAGTTTTAATTATAAACTAATTGCGTAATAAATATAGCGTATAGAAGTAGATTGTATTGGTCAAATTGACTGACAAGTCTGTCTGTAATATTTTGACTAAATTAACCAAACCATTAAAAATGTAACTATATAATATGCTGTTTTTCTGATCTCATTGTATTATTATTTTATATGTAATTTCTTAACAAGATGGTCCAAACAGAACTTATGATACCTATTTTCCATTAAATCATGTATTTAATACTTATATTGGCTTCATTAGCTTTAAAGTCATCGCGTATATGTAGCTCTTTGTGTTACCAAATTTCATAATTTAGCGTTATAAAATACTACAAATACATTCGACCGGAATATTAAATTGATCACGCGTATTTATGTGGAAAAATTAACCCGTGTACGTATTAGAATATACCGAATCTGAGTCCAACAATAGTTGTTGCTATGGCTACACTCTCGTAATAAGTGATAAAAAATGCAAAATCGTCAGTATTTACTCAAAATTCTAAGAAATACAATTGATAAGCAAAATTCTACGATAAAAATTAAAAACTTCATTCATTTACTCAGAGAATAGTAAAAAAACTCGCTCCGATATTACGATTCTAAGATATTTTAATGTGGAAGAGAAAATTACCCCGCACGATGGATTTCAGATTTCCAATGTAAATCAAATGGGGATAGTTCCTGGAATCGTACTCCGGACTTCAATCTTCGCAATAAAAACTATCCTCGGGAGCTAGGCTCATGCAGCAAGAGATTTCCACCAAGTTTCTTGAAAATGTTGGTTCAAAATTTAACAGACAGACAGACACAACGAAAAAACTATAAGCCTATTTCCATTCTGGAAATAGGCTAAAAATGGGGAATTGGCAGCAATAAGTGCATCATAATTTCCGTTTCTCTTAACTGCGCAGGTTGTGTTGTTATTTAAGTTTTTATCAGACTAATTTGCGTCGTAAGTTAACGAAGTTTAGTATTATTTATCAGTTTATAGATAAAAGAACTTAGTTTGGTTGTTGATATTATCTAATGGAAAATAACCTCTATCCTTCCTATATTCTTACCGTAAGCTTCTGTCTGAGATGAATAACCTTATATCGAAATGTATTTCAAGTAGTTTATTCCAATTTATACTGTTGCTATCTCATTCTATTAAAATATTTCTGGATGTTTTCGCTGGGAACCGATTTTTACTAGTATTAAACTGACTTCTATACAATAATTTTTTAGGCCACATTTTCCAAAGAAATCTATTTATCTATTTAGAAATAACTTCAGCCATAATTTTTCTAAGGAAAATACGTTATATTTAGTTTTCTCATTGCTTCTCGATTTTGTTGCGATCCACACCTCACCTAGCAGTAAGTTAATTAAACGGGATTCAGCAACTTAACCCCTTGCCAGTGAATGCAGCTCATGGTTAATTAGGTCGTTTTGAAAGTGCTTATCACATCAAGTTCTCATGCCCCGAAATTACATTTCCTCTCCGATAGTTTATCATCATGTGTCTTTCCGAATCCAATCTCCCTTCCCACTTCTTCCCTTTCCGTACGCCTCGCCGGAAACCACAAGGATCCATTTTCGAATCCTTTTGTTCTGCAGAATTCCCTTTTCACGCTCCCGTCCGCCGGCAATACGTGCTTCGAGCCTTCCATCGCTCTTCTTCCTCTCTTATCTAACTTCGCCAACCAATCACGTGGCGGCGACTGAAAACCCTCGGGCCATGCCGAGTTCTCGCCCACCGCGACTTACCCATCGAAAAGGCTGGCAAACTGACCCTCGAGCGAAACCCTTTTCCGTGACTGTCCTCTGACCATCAAATTCTAATCTCTATCGTGCGTGTCTCTTGCGCTTTCTCCTGCCTGCTTTTTCTTTCTCTATCTGGTCTCTTCTCTTTCTCTCTCACTCCCTAAAAACCATTTCCAGCCTTTTTTTTAATTGTTTATACGTAGGTACTATCTTCTCCTCATCTTTACCGAAAAGCCACACACTAAGTTAGACCCACCATTATTGAGCTCGGGTTGGGTTCAATCCTCCGCCGCGCTCTATCAGTGTCGCCACCATCGCCGAACTATTCACGGTTCCTGAATTTCGTTTTGAAAATTTTTAAGTTCAAGATTGAGGTATGAGCTTAACACGCAGGTTGAATGTATCTAAAAAACTTATCACTTCGACGAAAACGATGATTACCCCTACAAAGCATCATTATACAAATGTTTTATTAGCTTGAAAAATAAAGAATCTCTCGCTCATTTAAAATATTTCACCACTCTATCAACTTGTTTTCGATGTCAATAAATCACTAGGCCAAATATTGAAACTAAAATTCGTCTACCTTAGGCAATAGCATTTTTCTTGGTATGTATAAAATACATTATGTTATTATATGTTATATATATTATATGAGGTTGGCAGAAAATTCGCAGCACCGACAAATTATTCTACAGGGGAATTTTTATGCTCGATTTTTGATAAAAATTATTGTTATGATTTTATATTTTAATCTTTTCATACAATATTTGTAAATGTTCCTATCATTTTATACGGTTGCACTAATGAAAATAATTATGAAGAGAATTTAATTACGCCAGTTGTTAGCGTTCAGGTGTTCGTGAAACAAGATTTTAAACTATTAATTCTAATTGGTTTTACTTCTGTCAAACAATAGGACGTATGATTAGCGCTTTCCATCTAAAGCTTTTGCGAATTACGGGAGTGAGAGACATAACGAGCTATTCGGAGCGTCAAAATGCTCTCGAATGAATTCCTCCAGCCAACAAAGCAGAGCGAAAAATTTAATTAATTATGAGACAGATTTCTGGGAAATGGGTATATGTCATATAATAGCCTACTTTTGTATTTTTGTCCTGGTCTAACTGTTTGTTGTAGTAACAAAAACAAACAAACCCTAGATATCTAGCTCATTTCTATGATATTTCTACTTATTAATTGATGTATTATGTCATTCGTTAAAATAAAACAGCGATCATTTTAGCATTAAATTTATCCCACCACTAAGTTTAATTTTGGTTTAAACTATGTTGATTTATATATTTAAGATATTTTTAAAGTTAAAACTATGCTGATTTAAATATATATATTCTCTTTTCGTTTTAGCTTTCATTCGTGTAAATTTTCTACTTATTTCTCTTATTAAACGCAGTATGTGCATGATGGAAAATTAAACGTATTTACTCACCGGAATTCAGTAGTTATACGCTTTCTTTTTGAAAGAATGCAGGATTTATTTAGGCTATTTGTTGTAGCAACGAAAATAAACAAACCCTAGAAACCTTTTTGCATAATTGATTGATGTATTCTCACTGGGAAAATAAACACGACGTCCAAACCAGGGCTAATGCAGGCTGGTTTCCCAAAGTTGACGTCACGAATTGATTACTTATATTTACAGGAGATGTTTCAGTATGTGTTACTCAATCCAAGAAATTCTTATACCATAAATACAATTTGTGGGTCATAGTTTATCAATGATACATAAAAATTGGAAAACAAATTAATAGAGCATTATCAGGTTTAAAATACTAAAAACTGTCAAATTCTCTTTCTGACATTATATTTTGCATTTATTTTTTTAAATAAACGAATTTAATAAATGTTACTGTTTATACGCTAATATGTATGAATCAACTATCCATTGCTGAAGGGTAGTCGAGTGGAAAAGAAAATTACCCATTTTTTCACTTGTCTATGCTCAAGCCGAGTTCGGTAATAAACATCTCCATTGCAACAATCCGATAAAATGCGATTTAGAACGCAAAAACGCTATATTTTAGTAGAAATTCAAGAAAATACGATCAATTATCAAAATTCTGTGATAAGTATTAGAACCTACATTCTTTTCCCCTTAGAACAGTACAAATCTCGTTCCGATATCACAATTTTGGATACTTTAAAGTATTAAAGAAAACATCTCTGCACGATGGATTTTAGATTTCCTATGTAAAACAAATAGGGAAGAAACGTTCCTGGAATCGAACTCTGGACTTTAATCTTCGCGAAATAAAATATATCCCGGAGGTGGGCCCTGGCAGCATACCAAGTTTCATGAAAATCGGTCCATTGGTGCAAAAATCTTTAGTAGGGGACACACACACACAGGACCACTTCATAAGGCTGTTTCCTTTGCAAACCAGCCTAATGAGTGATTACAACATTTTATATTGGATCAAATAATAAGATTGGATTCATAAAATTGGTCAATAACACGTCATACTGACTTGCATACATGACTTTCTCCATACCTGTAATATTTCCAAAAATTAACGAACTGAGAGAAAAATGTAAAGGCTTTAAAAAGAACAGAAATAAACAAACCATAGCCTTCTTATATTGAATACAGCCATGAAGCTCTCGAAAAATCTGATCTGGCCTACACATGACTTTATCCATACCGGTGATATTTCTAAAAATACGAAATAGGTTACATAATAATAAATATTTTAAGAAACTGCGAGAAAATTTTAGACTTTACAAAGAACAGAAATAAACTCAAACCATGGCCTTCTGATATTGGATATAGCCACAAAGCTCCAACAATTAAGAAAATAAAAAGGAGCGTTACTAAGACGTAACTAAGCGTCAATTGTTAACAATAGTCGTCAGTATGTGGCGTGGTGGTGTCATCTAAATTATAATTTTAAGATATCTCTTAAACGCATTATATGGGAAAATGTTTCAGGCAAGGGCTGTAGAAAATTAAATGTCCTACGACTTTTATTCCTAACATTTTTACATATATCAAATATTAAAGCAAATATCTCGAAATAACCGATGTGACAAGAGTAAACACCCACGTCTGGTTGTCCGATTCTTACCAAAAACTAAACAATACTTGTGGCATTCATATAAATGTTAAATTTAAAATTTCGCATTGACCTGAGTGATAGTGTTTCAGTTAGAGCTACCACAAAAAATCTATCACATACACAGACATCGAGAAAATGGTCAAAACGTGTTCAGAGAACCTCAAAACTTGTTTTTCCGTTGAAATCTCGAAATCGATTTTTTCATGAAAACAATAGGTACTTTTCCCTATACTACGTATGGAGAAAGTAAAAATGCAACCAGCGTAACGTAATTTATCGTACAGTCAACCCCTGATTTTGTGCTTCCCTGTATATAGTGCCTATGAATCGCATTGAACAAAACTTCCATCTTATGAATACATAGCAAATAACTCTATTTACCGCCATTCCCGCCAGTGCCAGCAGTGGAGAAACGGTGGCGCTTAACTTGGGTCTGACTTTAGTTGGTGTGAATTGCACAGAGTAAAATTTCCATTTGTTATAAGTTTGTTGTTTTCAGATTTTTGCGGTACATTTTAGCATGAAAATGTTTCATTTAGAGTTATCAAAAGGATTTATTAAATGCTCTTCAAAACATTTGTTGGGTTTGTCGTTGTTGTTTTTAGAAGAGAAGTTTTGATATTCAATTCAACGATTAACCAATCAAAGTAATGGTTTCTTTTATGGAAAATTTTTGTCTGTGGCTGAATTGTTTGGTAGTTTACACTTTAATCTACTCATATTATTCTTAGCTTTTTATTTTAAACTTTTTTGTCTATTAAATACTTCCAAAATTTGTTAAAGGAATTCTCTATGGAATATTGGAGATCTGATGTGAAATATCGGAATTCCTCCCATAACATCGTGATTTGACTTGCTTACGAGCCATTTCGTCATCAGGTACATATATGTTGTCAATCAATTAAATGCATATCTCGTCCATTCAATATGAAACGATTTAACATCAGAATCAGGAATCATGAATTTCACCTAATCCGATTGAATGCATTCGATTTAAGACAAATAAGTGCGAAACGATATGCTGCGAGATTTCAATCAAACAACTTAATCGTGACGAGCAATTCAACATCAATAACGCTGTGTCCGGTATATTGAAACTTCGATTTAGCGCCCTTCCCGCCCCCCTATATAGTGTCACCCCCGCATACCGCTCATGAATCTTTGTAAACAGAACTTCCATCTTATGATTATATAGTGCAAAAATATCCCTCGATTTACCGCCATCCCCGCTTTATCGCCAATATCAATGATGGACAAACGGCGCCACTAAATCGAGGTTTGTACTGTTTACGTTTTCTAGATGAACTGACCAATTCTAGATAGAAATAATATGTCACAGTGAAAGGCATAAAATCCCTAAATTTGGACATAACTCGATTATTAATGTATTCCTTAATTTAGTTATCGAAGAAGTCACGAGATGTAGACACCATGTAGTCTCCACCTGACCCTTCCACTTTTCCACGGCCTTCTTCGGGTGACTTTTTTCCCCTCCGGTTTCCGTAATCTCGAATAAGCACTTTCTTTGTCCTGCGGACCAAGTCCTCTGTATTCCCTTCCCTTTCCAACGGAGACGCAACGGAAATATGGATCGATATTTCTCTTCCTCGCTCGCAGACACCGTGTCTTTAGTGAGATGTGGAGAGACATTGGTTCTCGCGGGATTCCACCTCTCTCTCTCTCTCTGACATTCATTCTCCCCTTCTATCATTCTTTCTATCCTTCTATCCCACTCCCCCCAATTCGTCTGGACGTGAAAAAATGGCGTAATCCGAGCGGGGCATAAATAACGCCCATTTAGGGCCCGGGGAGAACAATGGAGGACCGATTTGCGTGAAATCGCTTCGAACAAAAGCGTCATGTGTTAATGAGCATGAGAGCATTTAATGGAACGTACCATTCCGTCGCCAATTCCCTCTAACGGCCGATTCCGTCTTTGAATCTCTCCCTTGGATTCGGAGAGATGCCAACACACGGAAGATCCCGAGAGATGGTCTCATTGGTTATTTAGATATATCTAGTGGCAATCGATGGATATAATTTCCGCCTATGTTTGAACGAGAAAAGCGAGGCATCGTTTTAGCTAAAGGCGTATTAATAGGTATATTTTCATATGCCTGAGTTATATTTCAGAACGGTAATATCGAGTTTGCATACGACAAATGTAAATAGCTGCATCAGGAATGAAGAATCATATAAATGTTTATATAGCGTGTGTGATGTAAAAATATTTCTATAAGGTAGAAGTTGTTACATACCTTAGATGATCTAGATGATGCTACGATCGTACCGAAACCGGTCGTGTTCAATAAACTGTGTAAGTGAAGAGTTTTTTCTTTTCATCTCGATGAGTAAATTCCACAAAGTAGAGCCTGACTTTATTAATGATATACGTATTTTTAATATTTATTTATTTGAGCTAGTTCATGCTTGTCTAGGTCAGTGGGTCCCACAGTTTTTGTAGTTGCGCCATCCTTTTTTAAGATAAATAGAATTCCACTGTATCACCACATTATGAAAAGGTTTTGTATTTTTACATTCGTGTATTACAGCATTTGGACGCTTCAGTTTTTTTGCGCTACGGCATGATTAGTTTACTAGAGGAAATATAACTATCCTATTGGCCTATCAAAACTACCAAATCGTTGGTTTATTTGCTTAGCAAAGGTTTCGCGACATTCCTAAAAGGCAGCTGCGGCACCCAGTTTGGGAAACACTAGTGAAGGATCTTTTTAGAAAGGATAAGGCATCAAGACATTAATCTCACTCAATTCCATACATGAAGAAAGACCAATCGTCTTGTTGTGAAAACTAGTCTAAAATCACATCAATATGTCGGGAAGAAATATATTTACGTATATAGTACAAGTGCCAGTCAAAAATGACGGATATCTCTCCCTTCATCTTTCTCCTTCCCTTCATTAAGTCCCGTATTCATATCGCAATTCTAAGTAATTTAAAAATGCAAATAAATAATACGCTACACCATATTTACTCTCATAACACATAAATAGTTCTCGATTCTCCTGCTCTTTATGAGAGGCGCCACAGTTGAGCTTTTTATCGGTCAATCAAACAGACACTTGGCTTTTATATAAGGGAATTCCCATTCGAAAAATACTAATAATACTAAAATACTAATAATTCGTACTAGGTCATCAGATTTTGAGAAACATTTTCGTCAATGGAGTTGGAGACTCGTTTTCTGGGTTCAAAATGCGGGTCCACGCTTTTGACACATGTTCGCTCATGGGACCAAATGGCAAGCGTTAGAGTCGGTTTGATTGGGCCCAATTCGTTGCAGCCGTGTGCCCAACAAAGCAGTTCATAATTACGAAGCCAAAAATAAGCTGCACGATATATAACTGAAAGATTTTATCGTTCAGATACGACTAGCATGTTTGCAATAAATGGAAACAAATTGATTGAGGTCGAATCGAACGCATGAGTAATTTTAATTTTTTTCAGCTAATACCATAACCTGGTTGAAAACATGCTACGAAATTACCGATATAACCTAGAGATAACATGCATCGAACGGCATATTTTTTTAATTCTTCTATCTATTTTTCGTCGAATTAATGGCCGAGCTAAAATTTTCTTTTATTGTTTTTATTATTATTATCTCATGAGCCTTATTAAATCAATCAAAGCAATTTTTAATATAATTCGTTTTGCTGCCAATAAGGAATCTTCCGTGAAATGTAATAGTTATCTAAATTAATGTTTAACGTCATGTTATATATATATTATAATTTCAATTAACTAATTAATTAACTTTTTAAACTTACTTTATAATTAACCTTAAGAAACCAGGATTATTACCTAGAATAATTTCTAAAAACAAATTATAAATACCGCCAAATAAAATGCTGCACTTGGCAATACTGTTTGTTTTGGAATTTCTAAAACTTTTGTCTCCTGTCATCAAAAATGAAATTTTAGATCATAAAAAAATCGCACTTATCACTTTATATTCGTTTGAGTGTCTTTATTATTCCCGTATTAATGAATTATATCCATACGATATGTACTTTGCTCAATATTTAAATTCTTTCATTCCGAAAATATTTCATTTGTATAATAAATTCATTGGTTTCCTTTTTTTAAACTCATTTCTAAAAAACCGGCTTATAGTTTTACTTTGGCGTGTGTCTGACTTTGCCTGTGAACTTGCTCAAATTGAAATTTTTACGAAACCGTCGGATATAGAGAGGTGAATCATAAAGGGTAGATTTCTGTACTGCTGCCATTTGTTTTTCTTTAGATTTGAAGTTTTGAAAAATATACAACGTCGAATTGGGCCCCATTTAAAATTTTGTTTTCCTTATACATGCGAAGATTTAAAAGATAGAAAGCTAAAACTTAAAGCGTACATTTATACATTAATGCCACTTATATTCCTGAAAAGTTTGAGTTTTGAAACCTAACAGAGGCGAATATATATACGTTCAAAATTTTAATACAAAATTGATTGCTTTCTAAACTTAAGTGTCATTTTGGAAGTATCATTTATCCAAAAAAGTATTTTTTGTGTAAAATTATTTTTTTTTGTAGAATGATGATGCACAATACAGCGCTAAATTAACTATTTAGCCTCTCTCATTTAAGAGCTAACCTCACATTCGCGTGGCAACCCCGTTATACCACAAATGAGGCTCTAGTGACCGAATATGTGGCAGTATAAACACATGAAAAACAAGTAGTTCTTGAAAGAACTAATCCGCCTACTTTCCTTCCAATACAATGTCAATATATAACAAGTAGGGGTGTGCACAGGTTTCCCGTGGTACAGAAGTGCTTTTCGTCAAATTCTCCTCGGTAGAATAGTATACTAATGTATTTGCTTTGAAATCAAAAAATTATTTTTCCTCATAATGCGGTAGCCCTGATTTTTTGATCCGTTCTAAACATATCTCGTTTTGCCATTCTATACCCGCCCTATAAACGAAATTTCTTTAAAATCCGTTCAGCCAATATATTCCAAATTCATAGTTACAGAAGAATTCTAACCTTGATATTATGGTAGCCCTGTTTAGTCAACCCGGTTGAAATATGACATTTTGGTTGTTTATTTATATGAAGATTAAATATACTATATTTGGTTAAAATCCATTTGGTCAGTTCTCTAGAAATGCGTGTAAAAATATTATTTAACTCTTTATTGTGGTAGTCCTGCTCTTTATCTCCGCTTTTTACATCTTGATTTCATTATGGTATGTTGTACAAATCTTATATACAAAATTTAATTGAAATCCGTTCAACCAATTCCTTCAAAATCCTTAATTACTGAGAGTTTAATTTGTAACGTGGCACCCCTGTTTGGCTTATTCGGTTAAAATATGGTAACATGTACATATAAATATTAAATTTGGTTAAAATTGATGTGGACAGTTCAACACATATAATTTTAAAAAGAAGCTTTTTTATTACCTATATTGTGGAACCCTGCTTTCTATATCTATACTAAACATCCTGAATTTGTTATTTTATGTTGCACGCCTACTTCATACAAAATTTGGTTGAAATCAGTTCAGCCAATTCCTTCAAAATTCATAATTACCGAAAAGTTTAACTTTGCAATTGTGAATAAACAAACAAAAACTCCTTCACCGTAAAAAAGTAAGAGAATATTCACACACGCTGCAGGTTGCTGGCAAACACCGTCGCAGGACCTAAGTCAAAGGAAAACACACGCACACGCAGAAACATGCAAAAACCACTCACACAGTAAACTCAAACTAAGAATTGAACTAGACACGGATACACGGGCGATCTCATGACTACTTTCCATTTTTTGGAAAGTAGGCTAAAAATGATATTCCAAGTAAAATATTTAATTTAATTTATTTAATTATATACATTGCAATTTGCCCATCCGGCCAGGTGGCAAAGAAAACATAATATATATAAAAATAATAATATTTACAATCACAATTTTACAAACACGCTCTCTACAATATTTACAATTCAATTTTGCACCTGGAGTGCGGATTTTCGGAGTTCATGGAAGGTCTTTACGGCTACCGTAGTGGTCATGGGGCCCACGAAGTCCCCACCGTACTTCACCCTTCCAACCAATCCCCTACTTTTCCAGCACCTAGGTACAATTACAGTCATAATTATATAGATTGCTAATATTCCTCTTCCAAGTTCGTCTTACTTTTACCATGCATATATGCGTTAATTCTACGCTTAAAATTTTTTGCGTCCTTAGGTAAGGGCCTGAAGAGCACCTCAGGTAAATTTTTCCACTCACTGATTCCCCTATTTAGAAAAGAATACTTTGTTGCATTAGTTCTTTGCCGCCTAAGTTTAATTTTAAATTCGTGACTATTTTTACACAAAAAATTCGGAACCTGCATTCTACTTTCTAAGTCTTCCCACCCTTTATTATTAGTGCCTGGTAAATCCCGCCTAATCTGTTAATTTGTCTCCTATTTTCTAATGATTCCCAATCTAGAATTTTTAACATTTCGGTGACGCTGTCTTCCATTTTAAACCTACCTAGTACATATATCGCAGCTTTCCTTTGAAATTTCTCTATCTTCCTTTTTTGCCCTATCTCATGCGGATCCCATACATTCGTCGCGTACTCTAATATTGTTCTGACTAGTTTTGTACGACTTTTCCTTCGCAGCCCTACTACTTCCTTTAAGATTATGCATCACGTGATGTAAGCTTTTATATGCTTTTCCTATGATATTATCAATATGCCTATCCCACCCTAGGCCTTCTGCTACATGGACGCCTAAGTACTTGCAGCAATCAAATTTTGGTATCATTTCGCCGTGCAGCTTGTATCTGCGCTCGCTTATCAATCTTTTGTTTGAGAACGTGGTGTGCTTGCTTTTATTTATATTTACACTTATTTTATTTGCCCTAATCCAAGATTCTAACGTTTCGATGTCAATTGCAACAATGGGCGGCTGTCTCATTAGAGTAGAAAACGCTCCAAAACACTTTTCCAAGTATATGCTATATTACAGTTCATATTTTAACCAACAAAAAATATATTTTTAATGAATTCCTTTCATCATTTATTTCATTAATGAAGGAATAACTTCGAATACCTTCTCAGAGTCATCTTAAATATGCTGAACACTAATTCTCATTAGTTGTATTCTTGATTCACTTTTCAAACCATCCTTAAGTGAGTACATTTTATTTTTGCATTCGTATTTTTTAACTTTTAAGCCTTCTCAACTCCTGATTCTAAAAAAAAAAATTTCCTATTTTGATATATTTCTTACATGCATATTGAGTTACAGCTTATTATGCGTTCTATGCACGAAGTGAACGCATATAGGGGAAGTCGTTTTCGTCCGTCCGTCCGCATGTTGAAACTCGAAAACCGCAGGACGTATTATGATGAAATTTGGTATTGGGAAGTTTTGCTAAAATTTATCGACCGATTTTAATTTTGGTCAAACTCGGACAACATTCATGACCACTTTACATGAAGACCTACAATGTTCCTTTGTTTCAACTCGGGAACCGCTGTACGTATTTTAATGATATTTGGTATTGGGGAGTTTTGCTAAAATTAATTGACCGATTCCAGTTTTGTTTCAAATCAGACAACAATTACGACCACTTTACATGACCTACATATAGTTGACGATGTTCCTTTTATCAACTCGGGAGCCGCTTGATGTATTTTTATGAAATTTGGTATTGGGGAGTTTTGCTAAAATTAATTGACGGTTCCAACTTGAGTTAAAATCGGACAAAAGTTACGACTACTTTACATGAAGACCTACATGTACTTTACAACGTACCTAGCTTGCTTGTCAAATTCTCATCTGAGCGAAAAATATTGAGAACATTGTGAAATCTCAAAGAACGCATTTGGAAACTCTGTGTACTCCGACGTGGAGTACACCTTTCCAATCTGTTTTCTAAATCTGCTCCTCTTTAATGCTAAATTATCACTTTATTCTTGATAAGACTGTAAAGGCACAATATTTCGCCAAAAGTGGAAATTAAGCTTTATACATATCTTATATGGTCACATGTTACACCAATGTTTTTTCTTGGTGTCCAAATAATCTAGCGTTTTGTTTTTCTTTAATCTATATTCGCAAGTCAAAGCAAACAGTGAAGAAATACAGTAATCCTAAAAAACCGATTCACTGTGACTCGACTTTCCCATGTGCCACCGTTTCTAATATCCCTCTCTCTCTTTCTCTGGTTCTCTTCGTCCGGGAAATAGGCTAACCCTTTATGATCATATGATGGGCGACAAAAAACACCTTGTTCCGCCGTCGTCCATATTTTGCGATACCTGCCATAATTCTTAAACAGACGCTGCGCCAGAATTGGAACCATTCTCGCTTCAAAAAAAAGAATAATTTTTTCCGCCACTGTATCAATATTCCCGCCGCGAACGAGCTCAAACGAACGTTTCACATTTTTTGCGCCCCCGTCGGCTCCGTCCAGAACTTCCGTCGATGACAAATGAAGCGTGATTACGCGGAATGGCTCTCTTTCTCTCCTCCCCCTGTTTTTATCTCTCTCTCTCTATCTTCTGCATTTCGTCCTTATTCTCGAATCGTTTTATCACCGCCCCGTTTCATCAGTTTGTCGAACTTCGATCAGATTCGCGATGGATTTCTCGAAGAGTTCGTACGGCATGGTGTTATCTCATTCGGTCTCGTTAGTTTTCTCTTAAAGGGATAGATTGATGAGTTCGTCTGAAAGGCAAGATTGTATTGTATTCTTCGTGGCGGAGTTAAACGAGCGGCGGTTTAAAAATATGTCTTCCGTCTGAATTTAGAAGCCGCTGAGAAACATGGCAACTTATGAGATATTTGTCGATTTTTCTCCTTTTCTGGTTTAAGTTCCTACTTGTTTAAATTTCCAACTGCTAAATGTTTTGCCGTGATTAAATGGAAAAAGGATTGACTCCACTGTCCGATTTTTTCACGCGAGCATGGTTAGTGACACGATGCAAGGACTAAAATCGGAAGTTTTTATCTCAACAATTAAAATAAACCCAGCGTGTCATGATAGGAATTTAATCGACCGTCTAAGTTATGGGAGCAAAAATTGGAATTCTTCTCGCATTGCGTCATTGCTTATCGCTCCGAGCTGTCAGATTCTCTTGGGTTCCATGAATATGTAAAAGGTTTCTTGATAATTTAATAGCTCTGATTTTATTTGAGATATCTATCCAATTTCTACTCTTGCATCTCTCTCCATCTTTTTGTTACGCCATTTTTCAAACTGATTAAAACGTATTCTTTAGCGAAAAGGACCTCTTGCTCATAATTTTTTTCGCTCTTTCCGCTTCATCTTTTTCTTTCGTATTTTTTTTCGATTTTTCTGCACCCTTTTTGTCCTCTCATCCTTTTCTTCTCTCTCTCTCTGTCTCTCTCTCCCTTTAATCTCGAACCGCCCACATGATAGTCGACCTTCCTCCCGGGATTGGTTTGGGTAGGTAGTAGCGGTAAGAAATGATTTCCGCTCTGAGAAATCTGTTAGCTCCCGATTTCAGTTGATTTCGCGTTTTTTAATAGACATAAGGACGTGTTAGGCGAAGGATTATGACGAGGGGGGAGCGAGGTGGTGTTTTGAAGGCGGAGACGAATATGAAAAAAAAATTTAATGATTCATATTTTGTCGCAATTATTTACAAGATAATATAGCATTATAGTTGATAAATTTATAAAGAAATAGTGTTGGGTTTGGTTTGGTTACGTCCCTTTGTTACTTACCCTGAATGACCGACTTTGAATACTGTATTTGTGATAATGGAGATAGGAGTAAAATTTTGGAATAGTATATTATATTATCGTTGCTACTGTCAATTGTTATCGATAACTTAAAGCACGATATTTCTATAAATAAGATAACGACCTGCTATAACAACGGTTTAGGTACATATGTATGATCAGCGTCCTTTCCATGGTAACGATTTAGCTCCATTCTATTCACTAGGACACAGAACTTATCATGTTATGTAATCATCAGTTCTATAAGTCTGTACGTATAGGAACGTGGTGTCAAGTGGTATTTGAAGTATGATTCGATATTTGCGTGCAAAAGGAACATGGACTACTTGAATCCATTGAGAAATATTACAGTGTACAGAATAAATGTTATGCGTTGAAATCAGATATGGAATTGGTGTAACGCCTTCGACAACGGTAGAACATATGTTCGAGATGAGGAAAGACGAGGTTGACCAAGCAAGCACCGCCTGTACGTTGTATCGATGCCATGATTAGGGAAGGACGACGCACAAAACTTGATGGCATCGCAAATGAGTTGAACATTTCGCTTTAAGAAAAATTTGGGTAATCAGCGTTTTGCAAATGGTAGCACATTTAAGCAGGCCGTTACATCAAGAACATCTCTGCTTGAGACCCATTCATTGAAGTAAGGTTCATCAAACGAATTAGATAAGCTCTTGAACAAGTTCGGTGAAAGTGGAAAGTAATATTGTTGAGACTATAAATACTTAACCTATCTGTACTTCAACAAAAAATTCTTTTTTTTTCACAGCAGAAATTTTGACCATATTGAAATAATTTCCTCGGTTATTATTCGCGATCCAGTTCTTATAATAATATTGTGAAGTATCACACTTTTTCGGCTGCAAATAATTGCGATATTTTTATCAAATTATAATGTTCACCATTTACGCTTATATTTTTTCAGCCTACCTTTTTAGCATATCTGACCAAATAAATGAAGGTGGGTTAAGCGAATTGTCAGGGTATGTTCCTCTATACAAGCATAAGGAACAAAAACATTTCGGGTTAAAATTTCGTCTTATGTAACTTGTAATTCAGTTTTCTTTTGTTTTATTATTTTTACGCTCTTCGTAGAGGAAAAATGTAAGACACAATCGCCCTTACATATCCAGAAAGAAGTAGAGTTCTGGCGGATATAGGAGAGTTCAACGATAGAATACGTGTACCAGTGGGAATGGAATCTTGTGTGTGATGGTCGTCGGGTCTTCTCTTTTGACGAGCAGCGACGGATGGTCTCTTGAAAATTATAGGCGAAGGTTCGCAAGTACAGAACGGTGCCATTCTGATTTCTACCATGATAAACACACTGCCGCATTGCAAAAAAAAACGTTTCGACACGATTTCATACCTGATGTTATTTTTTTCATTTTAAAGAACTGCAATATAAACTATTGGGAATGCAGATATATATATTATCTCCGTACCCTAGTTTAAGACGAGGGCAGAATTCTTCTAATAATAATAATAAGTTCTTTAATACAACAGGGTTTCCCAATTATATGTGTTATAATAGTTTTATTACAAATACATACGGGAGGTTTTCCTGCTTCTCACTTCCGTATCAGTAATTAAGCTGTAATATATACTGAATAGTATTTTTTTTATTGAAATTTATAATTATCAACAAAACTATTTTCAAACGGTTGATATTTTTACAATTACTTTCCCGCAACTTCCACTTTAATGTTGAAATTTCTTCTTTTCTTGGTTGAAGTTTTCACGGAATTTTCAACTTTAAGTCCTTGTTATGTGTCGTTTGGAAGTAATTTCTCCTGCAAAAACGGTCCTTTCTCTTTCTCTCCCCCCTTTCCTCCGCCACTTTCTGCCATCCATAGGCCGCCGATGTGTCGCCGCCTGTTGAATTCTGCGAAAACAAGGGATCACTTATGTGCGTCGCGCGCTGATGACGGTAATTAGACTTAATAACTCCGGTGAAATAATTTTCTAATGAGGCAGAGAAACAAACTCTGGTGAAAACGCTGAATTTCTGTTATCCTCTTTGTGTGTCTTCCTGTATTCGTCTTCCCCACGCATTCATCCTTTCTTATACCTCTGGCTTGTGATTTTTCTACATCATTAACGCACCTGAAATTTTCAGCCATTCACAAGTTGGTACCATTCATCGAATTAATTACTTATCTACAAAAGAAATTTGTTCTAAATTATAAATTAAATCGTAAAAAATATACATATTGCTTTGGCTCATTACTACCATTCCTTTTACATTAAAAATTAGCGAATATGCTTCCGCTGAACTCCGGATGATATAGTAAATTGCTTGAAGATCACTTCCGTCTAAAGCGCGTTTCTGGTATGATAAATCACTTGCTCAATTTATTTTTCGATCAGCACCGACTGATATTTAGTCATCACTTTAATAAACTTTCGTTTATTTTCGCATATCCACCACGTGAGGTGTCATTATCGTTCAACAAATGTATTGTCAAAATAAAATATATCTCAATTAGAGAAAAATAGTAGATGGAGTGTCGAGTTGAAATTATATGGGGAAGGCCCTAATACAGGGATCGGCAACCTATGGCACGCGTGCAAAGAGATGACACGCGAAGAGATTTTGCATAGCACGATATTTCAAAGAAGAATTACAAAAATATGTATTTAAAAGCGTTTCTTTGATTTCACTTACATTTCGTATTGTAATGATACCGCATTATATTATTAAAATATAACGCGCACCTTTTTGTAAGCGTTATGGACAAAACTATTTGAAGATTGGTACGCGAGAAGGGCCAAAGATGGTGAATATTGGTAAAGAACGGCACTCAACTGAAAATCTTTTCCGACCCCTCCACTAATAGAATATACTAAAGCCATTCTATGGATAAAGAGGGGAAAAATCGCAGAAAAACGATTGATAAGAGACACTGACGAGTGTGTCACATCTTTCGCAACGCTACTCTTGCTGCATACGAGACTTTTATGTCTTTTAAGTGGAAGAAAAAGAAGAATCCATTTCAATTTTTCTTATTTGCATTTCTTTATTTAAGGAATAGCACATATTTTGAACTCCCTCAGACTTGATTTGTGATGGTCTGGCATAAGTGTTTTTTATCTTGTGCAAAATTAGTTTGTAAAAATGTTTTCACCATTTTTATATGTGTATAGAATGTCTATTATAAAGGACAACTTTTATAACATAAATTTTCATTAATTTTATTTTTTCTTATTTGTGACATTTTTGAGGACTTCTTTCCAAAATTTAAGAACCTTATAAAGTAAAATAACTGACATCAACTTACTAGAATTTTTAACACGTATCTGTTTGATATACATATACTATAGGTATGGTTTTCTAAAGTCACTAAATTGCATAGAATGTTATTCTTATATTGAACAGTAAAAAGTCTTATATGGCCACCACATGACTTTCTCCATACCTGTAATATTTCTAAAAATTCCTAATAGGTTAAATGATAATAAACATTTTAAGGAACTGCGAGAAAATTTTAAAACTTTACAAAGAACAGAAATAAACTCAAACCGTAGCCTTTTGATACTGGATATGGCCAGGAAGCTCCAACAATTAAGAATATAAAAAGAAGCGTTATTAACCCTAGGATTACGAACTGGGTCCAATGGACCCGGTCATCAGGTTTGGGAGGTTGTTTCTCTCGCGTATTCGCATGAAAATTAATGGGACTTTATTACTTTTCCTATCTCTGTCTTGCATTTAAAATATCCAAAAATCAAAAATGTGGTTTATTTATTTTTGTTTTATAACGAAAACTTACATAGTTTACTAACTGGGTCCAATGGACCCAGTCATACATTTTATCTTATAATGAGTATATTCTTTCCCCCTATTTGTTATATCTACGTCACATGTGTTTCCATTGAAAATAGGAATAATTTATGTGTGAGAATATTCGTTTCTCGAAATAAAAAAGAAGAATGGTCGTCCGATTCAATAATTCAAGAAAGTGGTAGGATACCAGGGCATAACATTTTGCGTCTGAACCCCGGTCCATCTCACTATGCCGTAAGAAATGTTGAATCGGTTTCTTCTGCATTTTTGCTATTCTTGCATCAACATATCCTTGAAATTGTATGAAAATGGACAAATAGTGAGGGCAGTGTGGTCTACCAAGCGAGGTGGAAAAAAATTGGTGACACTGAACTAAAAAAGTTTCTGGGCTGCTAATACTGATAGGAGTATACAAATCCAAAAATGAAAATGTTTCACAGCTTTGGAGTAAACTAGATGGCTGCCCAATTTTCAATAGTATAATGAGTATGGATAGATTTCGGATGATTCTGAGAGTTCTCCGCTTTGACAATGCAGCAGAAAGAAGAGTGAACAGGGAGGAAGATAAGCTGCAGCCTAGCCTATCAGAGAAATTTCTCAAGCTTGGAATGAAAACCAAAAATATGTTGACTGTTGACGAACAGTTACTGCCTTTCCGTGGACGCTGCCCATTTAGGCAGTTCATACAGTCAAAATCTGGGAAGTATGGGATTAGAATTTGGGCAATATGTGACAGCAATACTTTTTATGCATGGAAGATGCAATTATATACAGGTAAAGATCCAGGGCAAAGGAGAGAAAATCAAGGGGAGAGAGTAGTGATAGATATGATTGAGGGACTCGAAAACTCCAGGCGAAACGTCACATGCGATAATTTTTTCATTAGTTTATCTTCGGGCAGCCAATTGCTATCCACGCGGTTGACAATCGTAGGGACAATTAGGAAAAATATAGCTGAGCTTCCACATGAGTATAAAGCAGTGAAAGGCAGAGCACCTAAGAGTACCTTGTTTGGATTTCAGAAAGATCCGATGATTTTGTCATACTGTCCCAAAAAAGGCAAAAAAGTCATTTTACTAAGCACAATGCATGATCAACTAAACATTGACCAAACCTCTGAAAATAAAAACCTGAAGTAATTTTGTACTATAATAGCACAAAAGGTGGTGAAGACACTTGATAAAAAGGTACGCAGCTATAGTTGCAAAAGAAGGACTCGAAGATGGCCTTTTGCGATTTTTTGTAACATGATTGATGTTAGTGCTATCAATGGTTATATAGTTTGGGATCAGTTGAAGAAAAAAGCCTCCCAAATAAATTATATAAACGCCGCAGTTTTCTTAGCCATCTTGGGAAAGAACTAGCCGGGATCAGTCAAAATGATAGTGCATCTTACCTACACATTGAACATCCTCAAGGGGAAGGGAGGACTTCGGGAAAGAAGAAATGCCTACCATCAAGTGACGATGGTGAAACAATTAAAAAGAAGGATAGATGTTCTATTTGTGACTATAAAAAGACAGAGACTCGTACAACTTGTTCAAGATGCAACAAAAATGTATGCCAGGGGCATTCCAAAATTATCTGTAAGCAATGCCTGTAATTTAAAAAAAGTGATTTTTTTACATTTAAGCCTGTAAAATTGTAAGGAAGAAAAATAAGAGCAATGATTTCATGAAAATAATGATGTTACTTCACATACAGCATAATATAAAATGCTTATTTCATACATATGAGATTGTAGTAAAAACCGCTTGAATAAAAAGTTGTTTCATAATTGCTGCCTTTTAATTTCCCTTTACTGCAATAAATATTTACTAAACAACAATTAAATAACAATGATGATATGTATACATTGTCAATTTATATGTAGTAAGAGATTGTTTAATAATGCGGTCAAAATTAATAAAGAAAACTTTTTAATCGAACAAAAACGAGGGTGTGGGTCCATTGGACCCAGTTAGTAAACAACGCGACTTTTTTTTCAGTAGTCCTAGGGTTAAGAGGTAACTAAGCGTCAAGTGTTTACAATAGTCGCCGGTAGGTGGCGTGGTGGCGGCAGCTAACAAAATATATTTTTTTAAATGTCTCTTATTATATGGGAAAATGTATCAAACAAAGGTTGTAGAAAATTACATCTCTGTCACATACAGACATCATCGGTAAAATGGTCAAAACGTGTTCAGGGGACCTCAAAACGTGTAATTCCGTTGAAATCTCGAATTCTATTTTTTCATGAAAACAATACTTTCTCTATACTAGGTATATGGAGAAAGTAAAAATTATGTAAAATGATTCTGAAAGATTATGGGATGGTTGATGTTTGGTTCATTTTTTAGGCGAGGACATATCTATTTAAGAAGTTTTGCTTATCTTTCTTTCGACTCCCCATCTAGCCTGTGGGTCTGCTTCATTCTGGCGTCTGGCACATTTCGTCCTCTCATTACGCGTATATTATCAGACCAACCAGCGTGCCAATATTAACCACATAAGAGTCGACGTTTTGTTAAGATCAAGAAGTGAGTAACTGGTATAAAGGGAATATCAGGCGTACGTAAGAAATGGCTTTTTTTAATGAATAAAACGCGGGAAACGACTCCGTATCCAGTTAGTCTTTTTCATCGTCGGCTGTGGCCGGTCTTCGGCTTTGTTGCGCCGAACGACGCTCGTCGAGAACGGTCTGTGCTCAAGAGGGGACACCCTTCCAAAAATCTCAACGAGACCGAAGAGCTCTCGTTCCCATTCCACCGGACCAATTTGACGGGTTTTCATTGGAGAAAAGGTACTGGCATGCAGATAAGAAGATTTCGCGGGATAAGATTTTTTTAAAACACTCTTACCTCTATTCTCTCTCCCGAATTTCATCTTTCTCTTCCGTATACAATTCGAAGCTTTCGTAATCACTTTAATCATTCGGAAATCAGCTTTTGTCTTTTCTTTCTCCCGATTTTCTCCCTCTCTCAACCAGTTAACTCTCCCTCCCACTCATTCTATCCCTATCTCTCCTTTCCCGTCACTCCGTCTATTTTTATCTATCTTCCTTCCTTCCCTCCCTCAATGTCATTTTACTTTGTCATATGCCTAGTATATTAGTGTATAGTGTTGTGATCGCGAAAAGAATCGACTTCGAGAGTTTGACGGAAGTAAACGTTTTAGGTGTCCCTGAGTCCAAAAAATTGGCTTTCGCCATGCCGTCTGTCTGTCTCTTGGTGGCTTTAGAGCCTAAACGATTCTACGAAATCAAATAGAATTTCTTATTTAAGCATAATATTATCCAGTATAGAAAATTTGAGGAGATAAACGATATAACGAAACAATGACTTATTTTTTCGATTTTCACAAAATGTCAATTTATTCAAAGATCGCTCTAGCGATTTTGGCAGACATTCACTCAGTTATAGAGCATGAAGTCGTAAACAATAATGCATACCTTTTCCTAATATTTTTACGCCCAGCTTCCATCCAGCTCTCCCAAGTCCTCTCAACAAACTTCGTCCAGCAATAATGAATCATTGCCATTCTACATTTTACTTTATGTTTATGTATGGTGCCACTAATAATAAGGTTTTATTTTCACATATATGGGGTTATCGATATATTAATATCATTTACGAGAAGAAGACATTTTCCTCTATTTCGTTGTTTTTGTAACAGTGTGATTTCCTTCCAGTCACGAAAGATTGTAGTGGATTCATACGCATACGAGAAAATTTGTGCAGTGTAGATTGCACCCATTTTTTCTCCCTTATTCCCACATTCCCTAGGTATTTTTTATTTCGCACGGCTTCTAAATTCTATTTCACGGTCCAGATCGGGACGAGGTCGCCTCTTCGAGTAACTCCTTGCCTAAATTCCCAAATGATCTCACATACATTTTTTCTTCCCGCTTCCATACGCATAAGAAGAATATGAGAGTTCTGACGATGGATGTCGATATAGGTGGAAGATCCTGAGTTTTGCTTAAGCGAAATAAGGAATAGAAAGAGGAACGGCGGCAGAGATGTAATTATTGTTTAATGCAGCGGTTTCCAAACATAACAAAGCCGCACCACCCCCTCGTCTTCGCGCCCCCCCCCCTTCCCCATGTTCAATTACAGTTCATCAACAATACCTACTGAACATATAATAGGTACTATCAATAAAACCTTCTTAAGAAAATCTGATGTGGCCACCACATGACTTTCTCCATACCTGTAATATTTCTAAAAATTCCAAAGAAGTTACATGATAATAAATATTTTAAGGAATTGCGAGTCAAAATTTAAAGACAACAAAGAACAGAAATAAACTCAAACCATTGCCTTCTGATATTGAATATAGCCCCGAAACTCCAACAATTAAGGAAATAAAAAGGAGCGTTGTTAAGACGTAACTAAGCGTAAATTGTTTACAATAGTCGCCGGTAGGTAGTGTGGTGGTGGCAACTAAAAAATTAGTTTTAAAAATATATCATAAACAATGCATTATATGGGGAAATTTTTCAAACAAACATTATAGAAAATTAAATTTCCTATAACTTTAATACCGATACTTTTTTACATTTATCAAATATTAAAGCAAATATTAAGAAAAACGGATGTGACAAGAGTAAACAACACCCACTTCAGATTGACCGATTTTTACCAAAAACTAATCAGTTATTTTTCCTTTAACTAAAATGTCAAATTTCATGATGATCTGATTAATAGTTTTTGAGTTAGAGCACCCACAAAATCTCGGTCACAGAAAGACGCAGACAGACACTCGTACATAATCGAGAAAATAGTCAAAACGTGTTCAGGTGACCTTAAAACATGTATTTGACTAGCATCTGGCTGCTTCGTATTGCAGGTTTCATTATTAGGATTCTTTGCCCCCCCCCCTCCTCCCGACCTACCCATCGCGCTCCCCAAGGGGGGCGCGCCCCACAGTTTTGAAACCAGCGAGTTTAGTGAATGATGAGAGAGAAACAATGGGTGAAAGGCGAAAGGAAAGAGGAAGGGGTAGAAAGAGAGAAATGAGGTAATGAAAGGAATGTATGCGAAAGAAATTGAAATGTACAGCGGCGTAATAAGATCCCAGAGGAGAAAGTAGAACCCTGCGGACATTTCCCTCGCTACACATGTTTGTATGTTTCGGCTAACTTTACGTGAAACTCCAAACCGAAGAGAAATGTAAAACCAGATCATCTCCGTGGCTTAGAAAAGTTTGTTAATGGTCGTGGAGGATTCATTTTATTCAAGCTTCCAGGAGAGGCCTAATTATTTCGTTTCGGTTGGTTCTAACAACCTAAATAATAAATAGCTGATACAATAAGCATCTAAAAGTTTACCTTGCAAGTCGCCCTAAAGGTGAGTGTCGGAGGGCGAAAATTATGAAGATGATAATTCGATAGAGAATCATTGAGCTCTTCTCATGGCTGAAATAAAATATCTGATGTTGTGGCCACCACATGACTTTCTCCATACCTGTAATATTTTAAGGGAGTGTGGGAAAAATTTAGACTTTACAAAGAACAGAAATAAACTGAAACCATACCCTTCTGATACTGGATATAGCCCAGAAACTCCAACAATTAAGAAAATAAAAAGGATTGTTACTAAAATGTAACAATCGTAAATTGTTTATAATAGTCGCCGGTAGGTGGTGGCAGCTAAAAAATTATTTTTTTAAATATCTCTTGAACAATGCAATATGGGAAAATATTTCAAACAAAGGTTGTAGAAAATTGAATTTTCTACAACTTTTATTCCAGTACGTTTTTACATTTATCAAATATTATAGAAAATGTCAAAAAACGGATGTGACAAGAGTAAACGCCCACTTCCGATTGGCAGATATTTACCAAAAACTAATCAGTTCTTTCCCTTTCACAAAAATTTAAAATTTCGTGTTGATCTGATTAAAAGTTTTTAGTTAGTGCATCCACAAAATCCCGGTTATAGACAGACATCATCGAGAAAATAGTCAAAACGTGTTCACGGGACCTTAAAACATGTTTAAATCTCTAATTCGATTTTTTTCATGGAAAAAAAACTTTCTCTATACTTTGTCCATGGAGAAAGTAAAAATGGCACAATAAATGTTTTCGGCAGACATTAAAAGATTATGAAAACCAGATAAGTACTATAGCCACAAAGCGCCCCTCATCAGTGGTATTCACTGATATTTGGCCAAGCGAAGCGAGGTCTCTCCTGTTCAGTCCCTGTGCATTTTGTCTGTTCGTCTGTTCTACGATAACTGCTGTCTCAGTTGCCTGAATTTTTACCAGACATCGTTTGCATGTACAAATAACTTAGTCGACTACCTATAGTTTTTCTTGAACGTCACTCTTATTTGCCGCATTGCGCTAATTTCCAAATCTTATCCAATCAAAACGAAATTTAGTATACATACAGAAAACATCAAACGATGAAGAAAAAGTCAAATAAACAATTCTCTCAAATGTACAGGGAGCCTCCCAGAGGCGCGCAATTTGCGTTCGTGCGGTCTCCACTGTTGAGTCCCAGTGCACTTTTTATTTTTTTGTCTATTCTACGATAACTGCTGTCTCGGTCCTTTTATTTTCACCATACTTCGTGTGCATACTCAAATAACTTAGAGTCGACTCCGTACAGTTTTTATAGAACACCACCTTTATAGTTCCTGGGCAATTTGCGTTCGCGCATTGCGCTAATTTCTAAATCTTATCCAATCGAAACGAAATTTAGCATGCATACGGAAAACATCAACCGATAAAGAAAACTTCAAATAAATATTTCTCTAAAATGTACAGGGACCAGGATGCGCGCAATTTGCGTTCGCGCGATCTCTCCTGTTGAGCTCCTGTGCACTTTGTCTGTTCTACTATAACTGCTGTCTCAGCGAGGAGACAAGGCTAAGGTTCATTTGCCATTAGTTCTTTTTTTGGTGCGTTTCTTAGATTTACATTTCTGTCATAAATATTTTACCGCTGAGGGCAGCGCTTTCAATTCTATTCAGATTTTAAATCCCCACTGTATGATGTGCAGGAGAACCATGGAGACGATAGTAATATTGCACATATGTTTACCCCCACCAGCCCTAAGTTGTCTGAGTGATGCCGAAGATCCCGCGGATCCCCTAGTATATTGTTTTGAAATGCCCCTGATGGCGGCTGCTTTTTAGAACAAATGCGCATCTGGCTTTCAAAGCTGTTAAAGATACATAATGATTAAAATGATACCAATAGATCTCGCTTTCCTATTGCGATCCCTGATCATTCTAGGAAATAGATGGGACTCTATATAGTTCTATCCAACAATTGTTCTCGCTTATCTTTTCTTCCTGAGCACGCCTAATACAGCGGCTTTAGCCAATCCTATAACCTCCTGAGCTAGAAAGTGTGAGATAGAGGAAAGAAACAAATGACCGAACATAAAGCAAAATAATGAAGGGAACCGTCGATTTTCTCCCGATTTTTTTTGTTGTAGTATTTTTTATACAAAGACAGGCAGACCTGGAGGTATTTCGATTAAAATTGCTTTAAAGAAAACTCAGAAATCATTTGTGGTATCTGTTTTACAAAATTGCAATACAAAAATGATACACTTGCGTCCAATCTTTCGAAAACCGTATTACCTTCTATCATCTCCTATTTCCTCTCTCCCACTTCTTTATTTTCTCCAATTATTTACACCTCTCCAACCGCCCACATCCACTCACTTTCTTAGGAGCAGCACATACTGCTGCATACTGCTACATACATATTTCCCTGCTTTCCTCAAAAACTTCTCTCGGATCGCGTCTTTTCCCGCTCGCGAATCCACTCGAAAGGCTTTGATACCTTAATGAGAAATCTATTTAAAGTGGATTTGAAGGGCGAAAATTTCCTGGAAGCAGAATTCCTGCAAATGACAATTTTATTTTTAGGCGCTTGCTCGCGAACCTTAAAGTTTTCTTTTCCTAGGGATTGATTTCATCGATGGCGAACGAGACTTTTTCTTGTTTCGCAGAGTTTTCTGCCATGGCCGATTTTCGTCTGTTAGGTCCAACTTTTATAATCTCCTTATCGATTTCGTTATACGGATTAACCTTATTAATTGAGTTCATCTCGTTAGATTACTATAGTTTTATCACCCAAAAAAGTTCTATTTTTAATCATTAAACTAAAATAATTGGAGTTATAATGGGAACGAAATTGTCAATGTTTTTAGGAAGGCGGCTTTGCACGCTAAACTTTGTTATTCTTGGTTCTATTTATTGCTGCTCTTTTCGGCGACAACGCAAAAAAGCAGAATATTACGAGTAAGGAAAGAGCTGCTGAAGCAGACATTACATGGTGGTTTTTTCAAAAGCAAATTAGGCAGACGGACAAACTGAGATAACGTTCCCAGCAAGACAAAATCCTGAATCGATTGGTGAAAAAACGAAGTCTCAATCTGCTTTAGTTTAGGAGGAGTTAACGCGTCAGACAGACAGACGGACAAACCGAACGCAAAAACGCTTCTGCTCAATCCGTTGCTCGGTTACCTCTTACATTCCCTTGGCGTGTCCGTATCCGTGGCTATCCAACAGCTCTTGCAAGCCGTCGACTTCCTCGAAGCCCGCTGCATGCGCCATTTGAGCTACGTCGCTACCAATAACATCTTTCTCCTTTTTAATTGCCTCGCGTGATTTCTGAAGGTGTTGTTTTTCATTTTTTCGATTACTTGGTAAAAGTATACTGCCGACTTCGATACAAAGGAGTTTCGTTATCAGTGGTTTCTTTAACCGAGGTAGTACTGTATATACCAATTAAATGTTCGTTTTTCCTTTGATCTTATTGCGCATAGACATATCCCGCCACTTAATTTTCTCTAAAACGTATTATGTTTCTTAGACATGTTAACACACTCAAACGCCATCTCTTTGATTAGTTATTAATTTCGCATGGCCCCTTAATTAATTCCTCCTTTCTCCTTTTAAATTGAATTATTAAATCCTTCAGTTGATATAGTGGCTATAGAGCCTTTTATCCTCTCCATGGCAACGGGTGACACTTGATATGCCACCTGATTGTGTGGTGGGGAGAAATGATCATTGGAAAATCATCCTATCACGGCTTCTTTGCTTTCATCGATTTTCTGTTAAAGGATTCGTTTATTGGCGTTTCTATGGCAGCGGAAGGGAAATTTTCGAGAGGTTAATTTATCCTGCCTCTCTCACCTTGGTTTTTGTTGGAATTTCATGAAATTATATGTCCTGGCAGAATCCGGATTAATGAGATTACTTTTCATTAGTTCGATGGCATTTTTGGTCCCATTTAAAATTTTTTTATTTCTCCTCGTGTCGAATCTTGTAAATCGATGATTCTATTGGATGGCGCTGTGAAAAACGTCGGTTTAACTGCCATCTGTTTGTTTTTCATTGGCATCTGCGCAAATGAAAGCAATATCGAGCTTCATGCTAGAATAAATTGAAGGACCAGTCTCAAAAATATTATTTCTTTTTCGTGTTAAATTTTATTTGATGAAATTATCCATTTGGATTTTTTTAACGGTAGAGAAATAAATATGAATCGTTTAAAATAAACATGTTCAACTAATACACATTTCAGGAGGGTTAGGCGTTGACTTATGCAAGTAATGTAGCTCTCACTCTCTCTCTCTCTTTGTCTTTTGCCGTCTTCTTCTCCTGATATTCTTTCCTCTACACACGGCATCAGAAATTCATGTAAGTACGAGGAAAGAAAGTTGTTCCGTTTTCCGCTCCAACTATCGCATGGAGCTGCTCCTCTATTTTGGTTTTCGGCTGTTCTATTCAGAAAAATTTTTAAACGACCTCGATTCCCTTCGGCACATATCCTGGACGTATTTTTTGAAGGAGAAGAACTTTTCCTTGTGTCGAGGAAAACAGGATCAGGTCGAAGGCTTCCGTGCCCCGAAGAGTTTGAAAATAAAGCATTCTCCAGGATCCCTCTGCCGGTTCATTTTTTCCTCTGAGACTGATCTATACCCCCTTACATCACTTGTTTCCAGCATAACCCTTGGATACGAGCGCGCGTAGCGATCGTATTGGCATTTACGTCATTTCCGTGAAAAAATTACAGATCACAGAGTGAAAAGAGTAACGATTCGATGTCCCGTGATTCTCGTTGGTTTTACAATTTCCTCGTTTGTGAAATTCCACATTTCACGCTATAGTACCAGCGAAGCAAACCAATTTCAAACAATATTTAAATACTAGTACAGTGTTTCTCAACATTTTTCATGAAGTATCCTTATTTAAAAAAGATGGAAGTACCCCAAGATAATTTCACAGGTACAGGTGACCCCCGCTTAACGCGGAGGATTCGTTCCTGACAACTCCGCGTTAAGCGAAAATCCGCGTTCGACGGCGATACTATAACCCTTAAACGCCAAAAGGGAAATAATGTTACAATGGTATTTTTTGATCCACATTCAATGTAAAAGCATATTATCACCGGATTTTATTGTCATTTATTAGAGAAACATTAAAATCACATGGTAAACAATCTTACAAAAAACTTAATTTATAATTAAAGCACATAATCTACGAGATGATCCAAACAGAACTTATGATGCCTACTTTCCATTTAATCATTTATTTAATACATATTAACATTAAATTTTTAATGAAACTGAAGAAAATTGCCACCAAAACATACCAGTTGTTACGTGAAGTGTATGGAGAAGACACCCTATCAAGGGTACATGTTTTTGAATGGCACAAAAGGATTTTAGATGGAAGAGAAAAGGTGGATGATGACGAACGACCTGGTCGTCCAGTAACAGTGAAAACTGACGAGAATGTGGAGAAAGTGAGGACTCTTGTGCGAAATGATCGCCGTCTGAGTATCAGAATAGTAGAGGAAGACTTAAATATTGATAACGAAACAGCAAGACAAATATTAATAGAAAATTTGAACATGAGAATCGTCTGCGCCAAGATAGCACCAAAGAATTTGAGCGAAGAACAGAAATTGAAAATAAAAGAAATTTGTCTTGACGTTTTGGAAAAAATCGAAGAAGATCCATACTATTTGAGCAATGTGGTCACCTGCAGCGCCGTAAATAACTATTTTAGCACCCGGGGCAAACTACCGAATATGCAACCCCTCCATGAAAAATTCTCTAATACCTATATTTTTACTATATTGATTTTGGGTGAACAGTTAATAAATATAAATAAACTATAAATTATATAATTTCTCACTATAAATTTACATAATTTAAATACATAATTATAGATATAATGACATACATACATAATATTAATAGAGAGAGTATAAATATTTTAATATTAAAGTTATTCTACGTGATATTAATGCAAAAAACTCGTCAATAACATCATCGAAATTTATCGTTTCTGCTATGCGCAGTGTCTGGAACAAGTATAATAGTGAAATCGCTCTTGTCCTAGTGCCATGAAACCTCGCACAACTTATTATTAACAATTTGTGCGCCCCTTCTTTTGTTGCGCCCGGGGCAGATGGCCTGCTTGCCCCGCCCTAGTTACGGCACTGGTTACCTGCGATGGAACATTACGACCCAGAAACCAAACGGCAATCAGTGCAATGGAAATCAACTCACTCTCCAAGACCAAAGAAAGCAAGAATGTGAAAATCCCAAATCAAGGTAATGCTCGTTGTTTTCTTCGATGTTAAAGGAATTGTTATGGCTGAGTACGTCCCACCCCGTCAAACCGTGAATCGGAAGATGCTGCGAGAAAGTATTCGAAGAAAGAGAATGGAGTTGCGGGAGAATGGTTTGATTCTGCACCAGGACAACGCCCTATCGGTTCGGGAGTTTCTGGTCAAAAACAAGTTCCTGTACTCGATTACGCCCCTTATTCATCAGATCTAGCTTCGCGCGACTTTTTCCCTTTTCTGAGTTAAAATGTTCACTGAAAGGAACTCATTTTCAATCCGTTGAGGAAATCAAGAAAAAACGACGGAGGTGCTGAAAGGGCTCTCACAGAATGATTTTCAGAGACGCTTCCAGGCACGGCAGAAACGCGTGCAGCGCTGTGTAGGTGCCCAAGGGAACTACTTTGAAGGAGATAGCTTTGAAGGTACCTAAACTTTCAATTAATAATTTTTATATCAGTCTCGTTATTTAATAGCAACGAGGCGTTGCTATTAAATAATAATAATATGTCAGAAAGAGATTTTGATATTGCATTTTAAACTCGATAATTCTCTATTAATTTGTTTTCCAATTTTTCTCTGTCATTGATAAACTATGAACTCCAAGTAGTATTTGTGGTATGAGAATTCCTTGGAATGACTAACACATACTGAAACATTTCCTGTCAATATAAGTAATCGATTCGGGACTTCGACTTTGGTAAACCAGCCGGCATTAGTCCTGGTTTGGACTTCTTGTTTATTATTATAGAGACTAGTAGAAAACCCGCAGTTCTACCGAAGAAAACTTTAAGAAACGTCAAAATGGTATTACAATAAACGAATAACGAACAGAAAAGAAGAATCAAATGTCGGGAGAGTGGCAAAATGAGGAAAAAAGAAATAAGAACAAAGATAAAACCTTGAAGACGAACAAAAGTGATAAAAGCAGTAACAAACGAATAGCAATGAGAAAAATAATAGTCAAATTTCGATAGAGTGTGACATACCATTCAGTTACAATGCCCTACAACATATAAATACAATTTCCACCTCTTCTTATTTTCTCCCGCTCTCTCTCCCTTCCTACCATTCTCTCCCCGTCTCTTCCTTTTTCCCAATCTCTCTCTCTCGTCCTTCCATTCTCTCTCCCTTTCTCCCATTCTTTCTCCCTCTATCTCTTCCTTCTTCCCATTCTCTTCCTCTCTCCCTTCCTCCAATTCTCTCCCCCCTCTCTCTTTCTCCCTTACTCCCATTCTCCCTCCCTCTCTCTTCTTTCCTCCCATTCTCTCTCCCTTCCTCCCATTCTCCATCCCTCTCTCTTTTACTTCCCTTTGATAGTCTTTTAATATTTGAAACTGAAGAAATAGCTTGTTATGCCATTTCTTATTTACATGGATAATTAACTGACCTGGAATTCATTCCAATGTCGTAGACTTCCGATATTGAGTTTGGCAACAATATCGGTCGCCATGGAAAGGAAAACTTTTTCATTAAACAAACGAGATTTTGTAGTTTAAAGCTCAATTTTGGAAATATTCCATCCGTATTTGAAATTTCACTGTAGGAAAATGAAACTTCATTATTTTCTTCGTCCTCAAGTTTTAAGTCGTGACTTTGTACGATGACTTTTAGTAATTTTAATGTACAAATGAAAAATATTCTACACGTGTTTTAAATGAAGAAAATGAAAACAGAAAATATTAAAAAATAAATAAATTGGTCAGGTGAATCGGTCTAAAAACCACTCTACCACTCTATACTCTTTATTGTGAATAAATGACGCATTCCACTTGTCTCTACGTTATGTACTTTTGAGTTATAGATACATACTTATACTTGACTGGACATTGCCTTAGACATTAAATTATTTTTATATATAGTATAATTATATTTTTAATAAATATTCTGGAATCAACTTTTGGTCCGTAGGTTTTGTATTGCGAAACTTGCCTTAATTGTTTTCTATGAATTTACAATCATTTTGTAACGCAGTTAAACACGGTGTTAATTAATGATAATTGGGGAGAGAGAATATCAAAGAATAGCAATTGGGGAGAGAGAAAATAAAGAATAGCGGAGATAGATCGCTAATTTGGTTATCTGACTTGTTATTGTTAACGTAAATATTGTAAACGTGTCATTAAAGTTATGCTTTGCCTAAGTTAAACTACGGATAAGAAATCAATAATGAAATATCGATCTGTGGAGAAAACGTCATCAGTAGAAACAGTGCAAAGAAATTGACACTCTAGCGTGACCTTTTGAACACCCTGCATACAAATGTGTTGTCTGTTCACAATTATATTTTATAATTGGCCCGTAGATGGTGGGAAAGGGCAATTATTACACGAGCTCAAATGCAGAAATTATGCGTGAAGTTTTCATTGAAACACATATTTATTTGTTCAGTCGTTGAAAATTTCTCGTTTTAGTGGATTTTATAACATTTTTTTAGCTTATTCTGTCATTATTAAAGTTTTAATGGTTACGAAAATAATTTTTTTTTATTTTACCGTTACCGCGTTCAAGTCTCAAGCTCGTATCTCGATTTTTTACAATTTTTAAATGTAAACGACAAGTATCCTACACTCAATCACATGTTAATTTTAATAGAGAAAGGAAATTCTTCTCGAATAGAACTCATGTCCTTAAAATGGACGACGGCAAATTAAAAACCTACAGTGTGACAAATCGAGTATCTGGTGAATGATTCACCGAAATGGCCTTTTTTGAGTTATTCGAATCATTTCATAAAATGTTGAACACAGGATGTCAGTACCATAGTAGCTTTAATTACTTGTGCGATAATGTTTCTGTATTTTGGTTTTGATAGACTAATATCTAATTATGACGAGAGAGATTAAGCGTTATGATTGGTCGATTTTCTCGAATGCAATTTGTTTTAATAGCTAAGTGAACTGAATTCGAATTCAATGATGTTACAATGATACAGTTATCACAGACGACATTATTGGAATATGCATGCTGTTTACTCAGCATTTTAGTGCCGATAATAATGCCCATTTTGCATTTGATTAAACCCGAGATTGGTCTTGATAAATTTAGTTTGAGTTAAAAGCTCAATTCCTTAGAAACATAACTTATTATTCAATGGTGGTGAGGTTTAGTTTGCGTATATGCAAGTTATAAACGTTATAAAACATAAGTAGGGGGAAAAGTTTGGAGTGTTTTGGCGGCGATCATCTTCACATAGGTTTTTAATGTAGTTATGACTTTTTCAGGGCCATAAAAAATACATAATAATTAAATTTAAGAGAGGGTTATGCACAAATAGGAGTAAGTTGAGGGATGAGAGGTATTTAGGGTTTGATAGCGGTAGCAGGAAGTTAGGAAAGATATCTCTCGTCATCCGGTATTTGTGGGGTTTGGTGGTGTGGTAGGTCCATATGGTTTGGAGGAGAGGGTTATTGGTAAGTTTGAGCCGGCGGTTGAATTTATGTGCTCGCAGTTTAGTTAAGTCTAGAAGTTGTGGGCAAGTTGTAGTTTTCTGATGGGTACTAGTTTGGATTGCTGGACAATGAAGCGGAGGGTGGATGATTGAAAACTTTCAATTTTGGATCTGTTTTTCTTCACAGTGTTTAAGTAAATTTCACTGCCATAAGTGAGATGTGGGCGGATTAGAAGGAGGTAGAGGCGCATTTTGTCAGTAAGCCTTATTTTGCTGTGGATTCCTAATAATGAGGAAAGGATTGACTTTGCTAATTTCGCTTTTTGAAGGGCGTGTTGGGAATGGGCTGTAAACAGAAGTTTTGAGTCAAGGATTATGCCAAGGAATTTATGTTTCGGAACTGTCGGGATCTTTCGGCCTAAAATCACTGGGTTTGAAGTAAGGGAGTATCGCTTGAAGCGGGTGAAATGCATGTGGGCACTTTTTTCTGGGTTAATTTTTAGTCTCCATGTCTGAGTCCAGTTGTAGATTTGTCGTAAGTGGGTCGTTAATCTTTTTGTCGCCAGGTCCGGGAAAAGGATTGGCTAATTATCGCAGTGTTTTCTGCGTATACGAAAAGGTCGGTATTTGTGTGTTTGGGGAGGTCGTTTATGTATAGATTGAAAAGGATTGGGCTCAAAATTGCCCCTTGAGGAACACCTGTGAGAACTTGGCGGCAGGTGGAGAGAGAGAGGAGTTAATGCTGGTTTGGAAGGTGCGATTTGATAGAAAATTTTTAATTAGTTTTTGGAGGTTAATGGGAAAGTTAAGTCTGGATAGCTTTAGTAAGAGGCCTTGGTGCCAAACAGTGTCAAAGACTCTGCTGATGTCTAAAAAGACCGCTTCTCTTGATTTTTTCTCGTAATTAAAGCCTCGAGCAATAGTATCAGTGAGCCTTAATATTTGATGAATTGTCGATGTGTATTGTCTGAAGCCCATTTGTTCAGGAATAAGAATTTTGTTTTCGTTAATGAAAAGAATTAGGCGTTTAAGAATAATGCGTTCTAAAATTTTGGAGAGGGATGGTAAAAGAGATATGGGGCGATAGCTGGAAGGAGAGGAGGGATCTTTGCTTGGTTTGAGGAAGAGTAAAATTTTGCCGTTTTTCCATAAGGGAGAGAAGTGGCTAATTTGAAGGCAGTTGTTAAAAAGGTCGGTTACGATGTTAATGAAAGGCTTAGAGGAAGTCAGAGTTTTTAGCATGAGGTTGGTAATGTTATCTAGGCCTGGAGCTTTTTTAGTTTTTAAATTATGCAGAATTGATTTAATTTCGGGATAAGAGGTTTGAATGGAAGCAGGTTGAGAAGTCTGGTCTAAAGTGGAGCAGTTAATTTTGGCGTCTGATTCAGTGGGGGTGAGGGCTGAGGTAGGGGGAGTCATTATTTTCTGAAGGCGATCAGCAAAAAGTTGGGCTTTGTGGAATGGGTCGTGAATGGCGGAGTCAACAGTTTTGAGGGGAGGAGTGGGTGGAAAAGGTTTGGTGAGGGATTTGGTTGTACGCCAAATGCTGCAATCGTCAGTGCGGAGAGAGTTGATTTTATTAAACCACTGTTGTTGTTGAAAGTCGCGGATTTTAAATTTGATTTGATTGGTCAGACGTGTCAGGTCTCTTCAGTCTGATGGCTGTCAATGCTTTTGCCAACGTCTTCTGATGCGGTTTTTTCGTTGGATTAGCTTCCGTGAGGAGGTAGGGATGGGGATGGGTTGGGGAAAAGGTTTGGGAGGCTGAGATTTTTGAGGAGAGGAGGATATTTTGGATTTCACGTATTCGGGTGTCAATTGAGGTAGGAGAGGGAGTGGATCAAGGTAGGAGAAAGGATATTTTTTCATTTGCTAAAGAGGCGAATTTGGACCAGTCAGTTTGTTGGGGCAGGGAGGGGAGGAGTTGGGATGGGTCTACAGAAAGGTGAAAGAAAATTGGATAGTGGTCTGAGGAAAAGATTTTTAGTACTTTTGGGGTAAAAGAAATAAGAAAATGTTTGGTTATGACATAATCAAGTATGTCTGAAGAGGGGTTGCTGGGGGAAAAATGCGTCGGTTCGTCGGGTAATAATGGCTATTGGATCGGTGGATGAATAATTAAAAATGTCTTCCGTCCGTGTTGGTGGCGTTGCAGCCCCAGTTTCGATGCTTTGCATTCCTGTCGCTTATGTATAGTCCAGGTCGGTTGTCCGCAAAGAGGTTCCGTAAGTCTGTATTTAGCAGTTTTTTGGTCAAAGGTTTATAAATGGAGTTAAAGGTCATTGGGCCAATTTTGGTGTGGAGGACAATTCCTACCGCTTCAATTGAATTCATGATTGGGAAATTCCTAAATGAGTGCTTAAGGTTTGACCTGATGGCGATGGCCACGCCGTCTCAGGAAGATGTGCGATCTAATAGGTAGATTTTAAAATTGGGAAGGTATAGATTATTTGTAAACGTTAAGTGGGCTTCCTGGAGGAGGATTAAGTCAAAGTGAGAAGCTGAAAGGAAATCACGGAGTTCAGTAATTTAATTTTTAATGCTATGGGCATTCCACGATAGGATAGAGAGTTTAATAATTTTAGGGGCTTGGGAAGCCATCGAATTTGAGTAACTCACTCAGGAGATATATACGCCGTTACTCGCTAATTTGGAGAAAATAAAATGGGTAAGGATATTGTGGAGCCATTGAATGTCGGATAAGATATAATTGTTATTACGAGGGGGTGGAAAAGTGGGTGGGATGTAAGGGTTTTGAGGATAAGGGGGTGGTGGGTGGGAGAGGGCGGGATAGGGTGGGGTGGGGATTAAGTTTTGGGTAGGGAGGATTGGAGGAGTAGGTAGGTGGGGAAAGTATGAAGGATGGGATGTAGGATTTGGTGCGGGTGAAGCTGGTGTTGTGGTAGGGTTTAGGCGGTTATACACTGCTGTGCGAGCTCGGATGAAGGTAGGACAATTTTTGTAATTGGCAGTATTGGCATTTCCGCAGTTAGCACAAGTGGGGGAAGTATCGGGGGATTTCGAACATTTGGCGGAAGGATGATCGCCGCCGCATTTTACACACACGGCCGGGAAATTGCAATGGTTTTTAGTATGCCCTAATTTTTGGCAATTGAAGCATTTAACTGGGCTAAGTGGCTTTTTGTAAGGAAGTATTTTACAATTATAGATAGATATTCCGGATTTATTGGCAATTTTTTTAGAATCAGCTGTGATATTTTTTCACTGTTTTGATCCCTTGCTTTTGCTGCGCAAAGGTGGGGCGGGTAAAAAAAACTTGATGGACATCGTGAACTTCCAAGCCATCTCGCTCAATGGTGTCGACTATATCATCGGATTTAACGTCGTTTGAAAGTCCTTTCAGGGCAAATTTTTGAAGTTTTTCATGGGGAAGTTGGTAGGTATAATAAGAAATCTTGTTTTCCGTAAGATAAGCTCGGGCTGCTAGGTAGTCTGAGACAGTTTTACATTGTAATACAATTAGGTTGGAGGAAAGTAATTTTGCTGATGGCCTTACAACTAGTTTTTCACATAGTCCCTTAGATAGTTGGAGCCAGTTTAGGGAAGTTTGAATTTTAATTGTGGGGATTGAGGGGATGGGAGCGGATTGGGGTGGTAGGGGTTGGAGTTCAGTGGGCTTGGGGTTTGTGGTAGGGGGATATGTGACTTGGAGTGGGGGTGGGATTCTTAGAGATCTGAGGAATTGGATGCATTTGGAGCAGAGTTGGGTGGATTTGAGTCCAAATTAGGGGGAGCCGGTGGTACAGTGTAGGCCCCCACCGTACGATCTGCTAAAAAAAGCGACTCCCGGTTCGAATCCTTATGAGGATTTTTTCCAAGGACGCTCCGGCCCCCTGTTTTTGCGTGATGGAACTAAGGTGACGAGCCAATGAGAAAAGAGAAAATGAGGAGCGCGCTCAAATCAACACTCCGTCCTTCGGAAGGGACGTTAAGCAGTTGGCCCCCTTGGTGTTCTTCGTAAGAGCAGGCATATGCCGGCACCAGGTTTCTCTCCTCCCTTCCTGGCTATTCATTGCACTACCTCTAAGATACCCAACGTGAGCAGGAAAGAGGCGAATCGGCTGGACTCAGATAAGTTTATCACTGCAGGGGAAACACTGGGGCCACTGAGCACAGGCAGCGTAGAAGCACTTTGTATGGGGCTACTCGATTTTCGATCGATCTATAAGCACAAAATCGATCCAATTAATCGATGTAGTTATATCGTCTCCTATGATCGGAAAAGATGATCGATCAAGTGTCACACTAAATGAATACGTCGCAACTATAGACACACGAACTGAGAATCCGATCACACGTACTCAACTCGATCAAGGCTCGTCACTCCGATCGATGTCTCGATCTGCCCCAATATTTTTCTCCATCTCTCCCTCCATTTATTCCTTTCGTCCTAGTTCGTGTGCCGACGGAAGTGTTTTTTCCCGATCGATCATGATCATAACTTATTATTCTTATCGTTGCCAGATAAATATAAACGCGCCGAGAGGATTTTAAGATTCCGCGCGATTTTTCGGTTTATAAAAGCAAAGTTATTCTGGAAGTAATGTTGCATAATTAAAATTGAAGGGGAAATTTCAGTATTCATATACCGGCGACTAAGGACTAAACATATGTTAATAGGTATTTGGTAGCATAGAAAAACGGCTGAAATTTGAGGCAGCACTTTATTGAAATTATTATTCATACTAATAATTTTAAATGCTTTTTAAGAATCACTTTTTTTAACTTATGGTTCTCACGAAGTTATTTTTTAATGTGTCTGTACAACTGTTAATTCTGTCAGAGGATATTACTGAAATGATCAGGAATATTTTTAATGAATATCTTTGATGATGTTTCAGGAACATGTACACTATAATGTTAGCTTTGACAAATAATCCTGCCAGCGAACACAACTTGGACAGCTCCGATGAAAAACTAATATGGCAAATTTTAGACCTAATATCTCATGTTACTTGAAGTGAATATGTCCATTAAAGTCAAAAGTTTTAACTCTGAAAACTCTTAAGACAAGACTTAAATGCTTAATAATACAACAGAATCTCGGAATATCTTCCGATGACTAATCTTACCCTGGTCTTCAAAACTCTTGCAAAGTCTAAAGCTCCCCGCCATGTTGTAAATGTTGCCTGTTATTACATATCAATCCAATTCTCACGAGTAAATTAATCATTTGAATCGCTAACTTCATAAAAGCTGGTCTACATTTTTTTATGATTCAATTTTTCATTGGCATACATTATAGCCAAAGAAAACACAAGGAAAATAAACTGATGTGGGCAACACATGACTTTCTCCATATTTATATGGCAAATTACATGCTGTTAGCTCTGGGATCGTTTTCAATATTTACTTCCGGTTGACAAATAAGAAAAAAAGGAACGTTACTAAGACGTAACTAAGCGTCAATTGTTAAAAATAGTCGTCGGTAGGTGGCGTGGTGGCGGCAGCTAAAAAATAATATATCTCTTAGACAATGGATTATATGGAAAAATGTATCAAACAAAGGTTGTAGCAAATGAAATTTCCTAGAACTTTTATTCCAATACATTTATCAAATATTAAAGCAAATATTTCAAAATAATGGATGTGAAAAGGGTAAACACCCACTTCCGGTCGACCGATTTTATCAAGAACTAATCAGATCTTTTATAAAAATGTAAAATTTTACGTTGATCTGATTAATAGTTTTTGAGTTAGAGCGCCCACAAAAATCTATCACATACAGACAGACAGACTGAAAGACAGACATCATCGCGAAACTAGTCAGAACGTGTTCAGGGAATCTTAAAACATGTATTTGCGTTGAAATCTCGAGTTCGATTTTTTTCATGAAAACACTTTCTCTATACTTCCTATATGGAGAAATTAAAAAATAACCTTGGCATCTGCTGTTAATTTTAAGCAGTTTTGTATAATTAGTTATATATTTTCAGACCCCATTTGTTCTCAGCGAACATGAAAGATATAATCAGCAATATAGAGAAAATGTTTCTGATTTCTATAGATTCAACTTTAAATTTATCGGACTTATAAGCTCGTCCAAACATCTAGAGAAAATTTCACTGACTTCTACAGTTTGAGGTATTACAACTCGAAAAGAACGGACTGGGCCGATGAAAGGGGATTCAAAAGTAACCCGACCACGAAAATCCAGTGCCTAAGTATATAAAAACATGATCAATCAACCGGTAAGCCACGGCGGCGCCCAGACTTAACTTTTGCCCAACCTTTGATTTTTTGGCAAAGCCGGATCTCGAGAATGCGTGGGTTGCGATGGAGTGATAGGAAGGAAATATATTCTATTTTATTTTCCGCTACGGTCGACAGGTAAGCAACGCGGTGCTTCGGAATCCCTATAATACGCTCTGGTTTATCGCCCAATGAAGGCTTTTTATAGAAATGTTTCGGTTTATGCGGCGACGTAGGCGAGGATGGTACGTGCGATGGAGAGGAGGGGGAAGGAGGAGAGAGGGAGGGAGGAATGGGAGGAGAGGGAAGAGATAAGATGGTGATGTTCCATTTGGAAAATGAAATTGCCATGGGGGAAAAAACTTTAGGAGGGAGTTAGATTTCGATCCCCGCAACGAATGAGATGGCAAAGGAAATGTGCGCGGCCTTAGGACGAGAGTGATGAGCGGTAAGGGAGAAAGCGAGGGGGGCAGGGAGAGGAGGAGAGAGGGAGGGAAGAGGGGGGGAGAGAGGGGGAAGAGGGGTGGTGAGAGAGGGGGAGATAGGGGTGGGGAGAGAGGGGGGAAGAGGGGTGGAGAGAGAGATGGGGTGAATGGTCCTCTCTCGCCCTTCTGAGGGCCCCTGAGTACCCAACTTGCAGGTGGAATAAGTGGATAAAAGGGCTGAATGGTGGCCGGGAATGGTTTTATCGGTCTGAAAAGGGAGAAGGGAGATTTTTTCTGCTGTTTGTAAAGGATTTGATTGGAAGGGGAGTGTTTTTTTATGCCCATAGGAGTCAAGGTCTCGTTCCCACTCTTTTAAGCGCGACGCCCTCGAGAGAGTTCTCGTGGGGGGCTGTTTTATTTACCTATTAGGTAATTCGATTTCTCTAATGAAACGTGTGCGTGTGTGTTCACGCGTGCGATAGGAGATTAATTTTTTCGAATGTGAAGGATTTGCTCCGTTTGTTGTTTTTGTTTTCCGATTCGTATTATTTTATTTCGTTCTATTTTCTGGTAAAAATCGCGACAGGTGGAATGATTTTTTGAGTGGCAGGTTTTATGATATGCATTCTGGATATTTTTTTAGTTGTATTTAACGAACAAGTTTTGGGTTTTAAAGAACGTTTTTTTCTTCTCGGTGGCGCAACCTTCGATCTCTTCGCAGGCAATTTTTTTGCTAATAAATATATTCCTATAGAAATACGATCGTCTTCCTGGCATTAAAAAAGGTTTGTTTGTCCCGTTATGAAAATTCACGCTGTTTTATTTGACAAAAATTAAATAATTTCAATGTATTACTCATATATATATATATATATATATATATATATATATATATATATATATATATATATATATATAACAGCTTACGGAAAAGGAAAGGTAAAATGGATAAATGGATGTCAACAAGGTGTTGGGATGAGGAAACCCAGTGAGCACTCACCAATCAGACGACTTCAGGTTGGCGAGGCCCCGGGGATGTCAAAGCGACACACGTAAAAGAACACTAAAACACAGAAACATCACAAACGTAGAAGCTTTCGGAATTGTTCCTTCATCAGCTACAGAGAGAGAACGTTTGTGATGTTTCTGTGTTTTAGTGTTCTTTTACGTGTGTCGCTTCGACATCCCCGGGGCCTCGCCAACCTGAAGTCGTCTGATTGGTGAGTGCTCACTGGGTTTCCTCATCCCAACACCTTGTTGACATCCATTTATATATATATATATATATATATATATATATATATAGAGAGAGAGAGAGAGAGAGAGAGAAAGAGATTTTATTGTTGGTTGGTATATGACGTTAGAATTTTAATCGCAATTTCTCTAATGTATTTTTCATAAAAAATCGATTATTTTAAAGTTAAATTGATCGAATCGGAGATAGCTGATCATCGGCGATTAAAGGATTAATCGAATCTTTTGTTAAATGAAAGTAGTTTTCGATCAATATGATTTTTTACAATGGAAGTCCTCTTGTCTTGACAGAGCGCACATATTTTTTAAGAAGCCTCTCATCGTTGTTTATCGATGCCATTCGTGAACGTTAAGTCAAATAATGTAGAAATTTGAGTATGTTATTTGAATTACTATAAAATAATAACATGATTGCAAGTGTGTCTTAAATTTTCTCCGACATAAACTTATAATGCGATTATGTATTTCTTCCTTGGTGATTTCATGGCGTAAATCGTAAATTTGAAATTTAAGTTGGCAATGCGATCGGTGTTAATCGTTAATTTATTTATAATGTCGTTTCACAGAAACCTCGAAAAACGCCTTGGCGGCATATTATTCAATATTATTACACGGATTACCAGCAGCTGCCTAATGGGGATTAACAATTTTAATCGGTCAGTTAACCGAATGAAATTCTGAATATTCGATTCTTCTCCGGCGCTCTCATCCGGCTGCGACGATATTTGTGGATTTTTTTTGTGGCAACAGGTGGGAGCAGATCTATGTATGTGCGTCGCGACCAGAGTCGCTCGTTTTATGTTTTTGTATGGAAGCCGCGATGCGCCATAACCGGAGCGATATGGTAGTTCATACGAACGCCGACAAAGCGGGTATGATTGCTTTTTCAAAAAAGCTTTTTTTGTCTTTTCCGACGAAATTGCAGTCGGATATAATAATCCTTGTGCCTGACCTAATCGAGGAAGGATATTCGCTTTAAAAAACAGAACGTTTTAATCCGGTCACACGTGGAAATGGGATGAATCGGGTGCTCAAAGAGCCGTTAAATTTTTCGAGCAATGAAACATTTCCATAATGTTTTTTTAAGGTTAAAATTGAAATAGCTCGAACGAAATGTCATAGTTCCACGTTTTGTGATCCGCAATATGGAATAATTTCCTAATTGTTGTTCCCAATCGAGGTATTCGGTATTTTTTTAAACTTGTTTGTTAATAATCCCCATATGTAATTAGTGAATGACGCATAAATTGTTTGAGTGCTATACCTTATGAAATAATTACTTTTATGTAATGAGATTTGACTTAACACAGAGAAGTGGAGTACATCATTTTCGTGAAGAGTTCCATTAAAATTTGCGAGTTCTTAGCCGTAATCATTTTATCACTGTATTATATTTGTAAAGTTCTAAGACCGCTTACAAACTATAGCTTTCCAGACACGAGAAAATTATTTCATAAGCAGGATCCATAGCACATTTTAAGACAGTCAATTTCTTCTCTGCAATTTATTTAAATCTGCATTTACTCCGTAATATTTTTAATTTGTTTTTAAATTTCCTTTAAAAATTAGCGTAATTGGATTTTAAATAACATTTAAAATAACTATTCTTCACATTAATGAATTTGTAAAATAAATTAAAAATACTGTAGAAATACTTTCATTACGCAAAAGATAAATTAAATACCAAAATTTATCCTTGGATTCTTAGTTGGATTCTATGAGAGACCCTATTTATGCATCGAACTTAAGTGTTCTGTGGAATAATTAGCGATTAAAATAGCGGTCTCATATCTTGAGACAGCTGTTGGTACAAATCCATAAGCTAACCAAAAAATTAATTCAATCATCGGTACATTAGATAATTTCATGTGTCATGCTGTCCTTAAATTTTCCCTTTTACTTTTTTATAAAATAAAAATAGACTTTTCGTAAACTTTTTAAAAATATCCGTCACTTGATCGACAACACTAATTCCCGTCATTTTTCTATTTTCAGGTAAGCGCCATTTTCCCAATGCGCCATGTCGACTTTTTCCGAGACTAAAACGGTAAGCCAAACAAATCGACGGACGTCATTTATTCCAATATTCAACTCGGAGTGCTTTCAGTACTGCAGTTGAATAGAAGCGTGATTTAAGAGAGGGAAGCTCATATCTATGAGCGTTTTCCGCGGCAACTGTTGCTAAAACGGAGGCCTATCACAGACCTCATCATCGCACAAAACTTCGCGATTTCTCTCCGGTTTTTTTTTGCAGTCAGAACAAAGATTCCGCGTTCGAAAAGTGACGGCGACGGATTTTGTCGTCCGAATTTCTGAAAAGGAATACAGTTCAAAGAGGAGGGTTTGAAAAAGAATCTGCCCCGATGCGACTCGGTTCGTGACTAAGTTATGACCAATTAGGGACGATGGAATTGAATTATTCATCGTTTTTTTCTCATTTCCTCGAGTGCGTCGCTCGATTGATTCGAATGAAAACAACCGAGACACTGGAATGCTCTCTGAACTCGTTCCCGAGGACCGCCGCGATAGTTTTGAGCGTGTTTTGTTACTCCTTCTCTCTTCGTTTGCCAGAGCTACTGTACTTACCGTTTCGATGTCGAGTCATTTCCGTGCTCTTCGCTTCCTCTAGATTCTTCAGTCCACCCCTCGATTCTTTTCACGTTTTTTTACCATTCGCTACTTTAATTTACCACATAGATTTTTAGCCTGCTTTCCAGAATTAAGATAGGCTTATAGTTTCTTACTTGTGTCTGTCTGTCTGTCCGCCCTCCCCATTATCTTTTAAAGCAATAGACCGAATTTCAACCCACTTGGTGGAAATCTCTTGCTACCGAGCACCCGAGGATGGTTTTTGTTGGGAAGATTGAAAGTCACGAGTTCGATTCCAGGAACTATCCTTCCTAATTCATTTACACGGGAATTCCGAAATCCATCGTGCAAGGTAATTTTCGCTTGCGAATTAAAATATCTTTAAATTATAATATCGGAGCGGGATTTTTACTGTTCTCTGAGGAAAGGATTCGGAACTACTCCTTCTTCAGCTACAGAGAGTTCTCTCTCTGTAGCTGAAGAAGGAGTAGTTCCGAAAGCTTTACGTTTGTGATGTTTCTGTGTTTTTGTGTTATTTTACGTGTGTCGCTTCGACATCCCCGGGGCCTCGCCAACCTGAAGTCGTCTGATTGGTGAGTGCTCACTGGGTTTCCTCATCCCAACACCTTGTTGACATCCATATATATATATATATATATATATATATATATATATATATATATATATATATATAGTGAGGTGGTTCGAACCCCGCAAGCAGCTTTGGATTTTTTCAGATTAGGTGGGGTCCAAAACATATATATATATAGACGCGTCTATAATAGCAAGTTAGATGACTGAAATATGGAATATTCAAGTTTCACTCCTACTAGTATCTAAAGCTGATTTTAAGCAATATGAATGAATAAGTCAGTATTTTCAATAATGAAACAAAATATATTATCAAACTTCTTACTACTTATATACTAAACATTCTGACAGTTCTCTACACTTCTCTCTGCCATTCTCACAACTGTAAAAAGATTAAAGGTTAAATAGAGAGACTCCCACATCACTCAACAGCTGTTAGTCACTTTTGCAACTTTTTACGACCATGAAAGCAGAAAGGTTATCATAATTATATTATCGAGTTTACTCATATTAAAGTATTAACTATATAAAAGTTGGTTATAAAAATTCATTTTTCTCTATTAATTTGTTTTCCAATTTTTCTCTATCATTGATAAACTATGAACTACAAGTGGTAGTTTTAGTATGAAAATTCCTTGGAATGACTAACGCATAGATACTGAAACATTTCCTGTCAATATAAATAATCAATTCGCCACGTCAACTTGGGGAAACCAAGCTGCATCAGTCCTGATTTGGACTTCTTGTTATCACTCATTATGGGAGTGTTGCCATTGCGACAACTATTGTAGATCTCGGATTTTGGTATAGTCTAGTAAATACACGCGTTATTTTTGCCATACAAATACGCATGATCAATTTAGTTTTCCGTTCGAATGTATTTGTAATATTTCATAACGCTAAATTATGAAATTTAGGAACACAAAGAGCAACTCATCCGTGTTAATTTTAAAGCTATTAAAGCCAATATAAGTATTAAATAAATAATTATGTGGAAAGTAGGCATCATAAGTTCCGTTTGGATCATTTTGTTTGCCATGATTTTATTCTTAGAGTAATTAAAGAGGATATCATCTTTAATGTTTTAGATTATTCAAATCCCTTTGAAGAAATATTTGAAACTTCGGTTGAGATTTTTTCACGTAAGCTAGGTATCTTATTTTATTGCCAAATGCACGGATAAGCATTGAGTTTTCTTAATCAATGTATGTAAACATTTCGTAGAATCATTTGGCTTCCGTTTAATAAAACATGATAATCGAGGGATTCACTGAAAATGCTCGAACTTTAACTAATCGACAAACTCTGTGCAGTGACTTTTTCACTTCTCACAACTAAAGAAGGGCATGGAATAGAGTTTTGGTGATGCACAAAAATATTTTCAGTGATTGGAAATGACTAAAATACATATTTTGATGGCAATGGAATGGTTTATGAATACATAACGTCAATGCAGTTCTGCCACACGGCTGTTAATCTTCCAATTGGTGGAGAGCGACGAAAAAATTAAGACCGCGCTCGACCTTGGGCTAATGTCACCGGCACTTTTCGACGTAAACGATGTTCTTTTTCCCTTGAGTGCATTCGTTAATATGGATCTCGCAACAGTGTCAAATGTCGAACGATAAAGTTTGAAGGGTTGATAGCGTCGTGATGACGCAATGGCATTCTCCGTTTTCCCGGGTGATTGCAGTTTCGTTGCTATCGCAAGCTGGGTTTCGCGGGAGGCCGGTTATGGGAATACCTGAGGGAGGCTGGCGCCATAGGCGGGTCGTAACATATGGCCAGCCGCCCGGTCAGCCAGTCTGAGTGACCGCTAGTCTTCCCGGTGAAGATAATGGCCGCTCCATTTGGCGTGCCCAGAAAAGGGTTAACGACTGGTCATTAAATTATGCGTTAAAGTTGCCTCGAGTCACATTTCTGAGATCGATATCACCACTTACCGAGACTGATCGGGGATATGAAAGGCTTTTTCACATGGGAGAAAGTTCGTAACGTCTTTTACTATCCTGCTCTTTTCTATGGCTAAACTGCATCTGTATCGCTTGTTCATAGCCGCCGATTATTATGGGGCATTATATTCTATAGCTATTATTTTTCACTTCGTCGCTTACCTTTAATAGAGCGAAAAGAACGGAGTGTAAGACTCGGTACTAGATATAGATCAATTGCTGGCCAGCATAGTTTTACAAATGTGCGCGAAATCATTCAGAAAATGTTAGAGTAAAATAATTTTGCTTTCAAATTTTCTATTTTATTTGGGTAAGTTGATAATATAAATTCTTCTTCCGTTGATTTATGTAATGATATTTTAGCAATTAGCCTATTACTGAGTAAAATTTTCACAGATGCCTTTATATTTTGAAATACTATTTTTGTAAAAATAAATCATTAAGACAATTATCTTAACAGATCAGGCAAGCATTTCCAAATTTGAGAAAAATAAGAGTTTTTTCAGCAATGTCTTCAAGTCGGGAAGGAGATTACTGGCGTTCGCCAAGTAATAGACATCTTTTTGCTTGAGGGCCACATTTAAACTTCATAACCCGTGGGTTCTGGATGACGGGCCGCATTGCTCGTTGCCAATGCTTCGGTGGGCCGGATTAGAGATTAAATCGGAAATCACCTAGAGATTCTGTGATGTCATACAAGTGAAAATCAATTCTGAATGGGGTTTTTAGAGTTATAGCTTCAGTATTCAATGTTTTATTATTATAATTTGAATTAAAAACTACTAATTTTTGTGTTCAAAATTTGACGGGTCTCTTGTTCATTATAGCCCATTTAAACGCTCTCGATGATCGCATGCGGCCCTCGGGTCTTAGGTTCCCCAGCCACGCCATAACCGATTCGAGGGCCAATGACACCTCCCCTCCAAAAAAATGCTTTTTATAGTATTGAAAATATTTAATGTTATGATATGATGACATAGTATAATATACGGGAACGGGCTATTTGCGCCGGCTGCGCCCTCCTCTCCCGGGACGAGGTTTTGGCGCGCATGGTTGATAGTCTTCGCGGGACACATTTCTACGATAGAGGAGAAAGTCGCGGCGGGCCACTTTTAAAGGTCTCGCGGGCCGCAGGTTCCCCACCCATGGGTTAATCTTTTCGGGAAACCATGAAAATGTACAAAATGATAAATTAAAATACTTTTTGATGAGTTAATTGACGTTTCTATCGAACACATTAACCTTTTTGGCAAAATGCGCCATTTCAGAATTGTCTATTTATGCATATTTTCGCTCTTTTGAAATTAATGGCCAAAAACATTATTTTCCGTTAATTCGTCGAGTAACGATATTTTCACGTCTTTTTTATTGAAAGAAAAAAGTGTTAACTCTCAACTGAAATCGTTTTCGTATGTGATCGATCCGAAATTTTCAATTTAACATATTCTTGTAGTCATGTCCTTGCAGAGTCATCAAAACTTTATTTTTGCTAAAAAATTTTCATTGAAAAGTTTGAAGTAGTTTTCTATTGTTTGTCACAATAATAATAGAACTATATTCTTTATAGCTGTCCTTTTCTTCTGTATTTATTATAATATTTTTTTAACTGATTAAAGTAGTACTCACATTGTCACAGTTACCAATTTTTCAGTCGGAAGAGCTGAGGTATCAATTTCAACCTTTACGGCTCACATCCCTATTTTTGTTATGTGCATAGTCTACGGCTCTTATCACCCATAAAAAAGGATCCTTTTGGATCATGCATATTGTTTGACGTCGTTCCGTCACTTTGAATCCTCTCGTGGTGCGCAACGACCCTGGCTTAATGAATTAAATCGATAATTCACGCGATGGCAGTTATGCCGCCGAGCAGCGTCTCTTTGTTATCAAAGCCATCGTGGACCTTTAACGCAATCTTGGGGAAAGTTAGGTCTTGGGCGGTGACATCTCTGCGCATGCGTCCCGTAAGGCGTCGGTACAGGTGCCTGATAGCATTTTGATGAGTGGCTTTATAGTCGTTTTCGAAGGTTGAGGTGAAACCCGTCACGCGGACTAATGGATTTCATACCACGATGGGAAGCGTAACGCGGGGATGTGACAGCCGAGCCCGTGGCGTCTCTGGTTAAAATTGGTCAGCAAAGACTGCGTACTAAAATTGTCCTCTCACCCGATGTCAATTTCCTTTTACTGCTAGCAGAGTTTATTTTATTTCCTTTGTTTTCAAATTACTCGAGCGCCATTTTGAACTCTGAGAATAGGTTAAATCCGAGAGACATTTGGGACTGAACTTCATTTACCATTTAGTTAATGCCCGCTTCTGCTCCCATGGCGCCTGATTCACCAGGTAATTGCATAGATTTTGCCATTATATATATAATACATATATTAAAGAGAATTCTGTCCTTTCTGTGTGTTTGCACAGTTGTAGTACATTTTTCATTTGCATTGTAAAATCACTTAGAATTGCGATATGAATACGAGGTTTGCACCAAACGACGCCTAAAAGAACGGATATTTATTTTCCAGCCATCAATTTTCGAATACGCGTCGAATCGTTCTACAACTTCGTTATTAACACAAGAATTTGGCAACATTTTACACGAAATAATTTCGTCAAGAGCGACGGCATTGTTGCTGATCTAGCAAAATTACGTCTATACCTAAAGGCAATGACATGAACTTTTATACTATATTTGAAATCAGTTGATATAACTCTTCTTATATATTTTGAATGCATTTTAATCGAAAGGGAAGTAATGATGGATTAATTTGAACGATAAGTTTGTTTACTGCAGTGCCATTTTTAAGGCGTGGAAGAGATGCGAACGAACATACGACCGCTAATATTTTAATTAGCTTTTTGTTTTCTTTACCTTGACGACGAAAGAACTTAGTAAGTAGCTTTTTTAATTCACACATTTTTTGTAATCACTATAAATGCACCGGCCACTCGTCAATTATCTTGCTTAGTTATCGAAAGAAATTAATCATTATCATTGTCAATATAGTAATTTGCTTTAAACTGCCCAATAAAATTTGCAAACTAAAAGATATTTTCAATGTACGCGTGAAGTATCTTCCTATTTGAAATGTTGATTTGTCCATCATTACAATGCTTTGGAGTCGTTTCTGACTTAAAGTTTTTACGCTACGTGTTTATTTGTTTTAAATTGACATGGAACCTTTCACATAAATTTTCAATCGGTTTTTGTCCTTCATGATTCTGTTTCATTGCAACCTCTTTAGGAAATGTCGAAAAATCGGAAAAAATCGAATATAAAGTTTAAATATGATGGAAGAGAATGGAAGGGAGAAAGAATGGGAAGTGCCTTAAATTTAATATTTAATCCAAGCATACCCGTCATATTGACGGGCTTTTGTACTAGTATCATAAATATAAAATCCAAATGTCATTGTGTGTCTAACGCTGACGTCATCATTGGCACTTTTTAACGCGTTTTTTTTTACAAATTTCCCGATTAGATGGAAGGTTGAAATTTCGTAGGAATGTTTTATTCAGCTATAAAAATTAAATGACGAAAGAAAACAAGAAAAAAGACCCGGTTTTGACTCCAGGAGGGCGATTTCCGTTTTCCGTAAGGTAACACGTAAAAAGCGAGTCTTTAATGTCCAGGCTTTAATTATTTTTAAAATTAAATTAGAAAGAATTAACCTATGATCTTCGAATTTTTAACGATATTTTAGAAAAATTAATGAAGTTTCTTATTCTATTCGTCTTTTTCCGCCTACCGTTCTAAATCTCTCATATTAAACATTTAAATGACATATTTTGGAAAAATATCGGCTTTTAAACGGGATGTTGCCTTGCTGACCACGTCCTTGTTAAACTTCGAGAATCAATTGTCGTCTCAACCCGCTTACTTGCAATATATACGAGTGCATAGGTTGCCTTAAATTATCATAGAATTTTTCGCGAAAATACGTAATCCTAATGGGACTGGGATTTAGTTTGGATTGTTTTGCTTATCTAAACGAATATATAGATGTTGAGTAAGAGGGGAGGGGACGTGGGAAGAGAGATAGGAAGGAAGAGATATAGAATGGAAGGTACGTAGAGAGTAAGGGAGGTACAGAATTAGAAAAGGACTGGAGGAAAGAGATATTGATGGAGACTGAGAAAAAGAGGGAGAGCTGTGGATTGTGACAGGAGGGAATGAGAGGGGGGAAGTTGGAGAAAAGAGTGGCAGAGAGAGGGAGGGGGACAGGGAGAGAGACTGAGGGAGGGAGAGAAGAAGGGAGGGAGAGAAGAAGGGAGGGAGAGAAGAAGGGAGGGAGAGAAGAAGGGAGGGAGAGAAGAAGGGAGGGAGAGAAGAAGGGAGGGAGAGAAGAAGGGAGGGAGAGAAGAAGGGAGGGAGATAAGAAGGGAGGGAGAGAGTAAGGGAAGGAGACAGGGGGAGGGAGAAAGAGACGGCAAGAGAGAGGGAGGGACCATTATTATTTATCCGTCATATGACGGTCAATACACTAGTGTGTGTGTGTGTGTGTGTGTATATATATATATATATATGTATATATATATATATCATATATATATTAGCTAACTCGACCCAATATGGCCTATCTAGGTTTTATTAATTTTTAAGCACCTTTCCCAAATGCTGAAAGTAAAAGTAACAATGTACTCTTAGACAGTTTATTTAAGTAAACAGAAAAAATGTTTCAACTATAACGCTTCAGCATGGAATTACTGGTTAGCATTTTTGCAAAACCTTGCTATTAGGCCATATAAGGACATATGATCTCAATATGGCCTATTGAGTTATTGTTCAAAAAATAAGAGAACAAGAATCTGAAATATTTATCAAATACTTGTAACAAAATTCTAATGCTTGATTGCTCAAAAATGATGACAATAAATTGTCGGTAGGCAAAAATGACTAAAAAAATGAGAGTAAAAGTCAAGATTCTAATTTTACACAGGTCGAAATCGTAAAATTGTCCCTCCAAATATTTAGGCACATGAGGTCAAAATTTAATTTAAATAAAGAAATTAACAAAAAAATGAGATCTGAAATCATTCCAAAAATTCATTGTCATTATTTAAGGCTCACAAAATGGGCAATATGGCCTACATAGGCCGTAATGGGAAGACTTGGACTATTAAAACATATTCCGTTGGAACTACATGGTATCTCAATGAATTGCCAAATCAATCGCACCACTATTAGTAGAGACAATTATCTTGTAAAACGCCTAAGGTCAAATAAATTAATTAACTTTTACCTGTGCAAACAATGAATAAACCAACGTCTTGAAATTAGATGCACGTAACCACAAACGCTGGTCTCAAACAAAACACTAGCAAATCCAGCCAACTGAGGAAAGATTATAAATAGAAATATATATATATATATATATATATATATATATATATATATATATATATATATATATATATATATATATTAACGTAAATATCGATCGTCGTCGTCAGTATCGTATCGATTCCTACCACGCATCGATAATCGTTTTTTTTAACTCGCCCCTTCTCGATAAAATTTTCGAGAGTTTCTATTGTGCTTATAACCACGATGCCTCTCTTTTTCTCTCTCCCTCTCTCCGAGAGATTTTAGCTGACTCGTCGAATTCTCTCCCCAGCTTGAATATCGCCTCATCAAACAAAGAGGGCGCTTCACGGCTTCCAAAATTAGCATCAATTAGTTATTTATCCCTTGCTCCGATACTCCCACGCGCAAAGACCAGCCTCTTTCATCTGGTACGCGATTTCCGCCGTCACTTTGCGTCACTTTACTCCAAAGGAATTTAGTCGCGAGGAAAATCAAAAGAAGGTTTTCGCGTGCGCGCGCGCGGAGGTACGACAAAACCCTCTTTATTCATACATAGTTGAAAGAAGAGCTTCAACGTCTCATCATTAATGAATCCGTTTCCGATTTTTCGTCGTTTTGCATTTGGACAGACGGGGGGAACTCTCGCCGTCTCCGTATAAATCAACGAGAAATTCTCCATTCGGAATAAACTAAACGTTCATTTTTCGCATCTTCGATTTTTGCTCTGAAAGTTTTTTTTTTTTGAGTCGCCGATTTATCTTTTTCTCGGCTTTCTGCTTCGTCAACATTAATTTTCCGATATGGAATTTTTTCGCTCCCTTTAAAGGGGATATGGGATCGGGACGTGGCTCTGAAGAACTTCGCAGACACACGGGTGGTATAATCAACAAAACCTGGCGTTGCGCTCACGTCTCATTAATTTTGCGAGGAAGTTGTGTTTGTTACGTTTCATTGAAGTATTTTCAGGTTTTCTTAAATTATACCATTACTCGAGTGTTTGGAAATTATGATATTTTGTATATCGGATGATTTTCTCGAGAAAATCTACCGATCATGGCTTCGGCAAAAGAGCGTATAGCGTATCTGCGTTTCTAATGCTATGGCTAGCGGGATCGGACTTCATCGTCGGCATGATCGAATGCACTTGTCTTTTACTATATCGGTTATATCCCCATTGTAAAAGGTCTGGAAGTGCTGCTTATTAACTGTGTGAAAATAAATAGTGAAAAACGAATTGATATTAAAGTTTCAGTTCTGCACAGGAAACTTCCATTTAAAAGCGCCAGGGAAGACGAGAAACGTCTGATGTTGTCTCATACATTTTATTACGTATATAAATAAATGCATGCATGCGTGTGTAACTAAACCCATCTTTCCCACTCAATGTCTCTTTCATTAATTCAAACGTCATGTATGCGCTAAGATAAGTAATTCGTATTGAGCTACATGCAAAATGTTACTTGCTTATATTTTTGCTGCGTATGTCCGTTATTGGAGAAGATTTAAAATTCCTCGCTTGAGTGGAGAGCTGCGGTTATGAAGTATGTAGGATGCACTGGCTAAAAATATCTATTTATGTCGGTGCGCGGTAGTTTTAATGATAGTGAACCTAATGTTTGTTAATTACCTCTTTTGTCATCACCCCCTCACGCTCCTCGTGTTTGTCACTTTTATAGCGTATTCCGATACAAATCAAACCATTGAGGCAGACGGCACAAGCCCCGATAATCTAAAAAATAACAATAATTGCAACCACTAAATGTGTCGGTATTTACCGTAGCAGCCACGGTCGACAACTCCTCTCCGAATGATTGATTCATTAATCATTAACTACGCGTCCGTGATAATTTGCCATTATGTTGAAGATTTCCTTGAAAAAGTGAGGAAAAAGTCGTTAGGTTGGCCTTGTGCGTGCCTATATTGCCGGACGTTGTTTACGGCGTTGACGTATTTGCTCTTTTCGTCGCTGAGTATTTGTTGATGTTTGACGCTTCTTATCGAAAGGTTATACCCGCATTAATCCTTATTGGAATGCTTTTAGTTAACTTGTAAAAGGATTGTAATAAAACAGATTGTCTCCTTGGTCGATGTCGTTTTCTATTAGGGTGGGACATACCCATGGTCCCATATAAAAGGGCGACGCCGCAGCCCCCTTCAAGGGACATACACACACACATTTATATATATATATATATATATATATATATATATATATATATCCCATCCCAGTAACACAAAAACCACTATCACGTTACCGATACGCTAAAGTGCCAAAAAAATTGCTTTTGTGGTCGGGCCATACCGACACATTTAAGGACCACTACGTTTTTCTTTGTTCCGACGAAATGAGACGTAACAGTTGACCCGGAAAGCTAAGATACAGGAGGTGCGCTAAACGTCAGCGGAGAGGAGATTATAATCCTTTTATCAAAATTGCTCGAGCGGAAGAATTTCTTTGCGGGGGATTACATTAGCGATTCGTTTTTGTTTGCCGCGTCTAAAGAGGAGGTCTCATTCGACTTCTCCGCATCCAGAAAGTGTGGAGTTACGTGAAGAAATTACAGAGCATCGACGGAAAAACGCTTTGTATACATTTAGATTTTGTTGCGCTTCAATGTCTTTCTCAGTTTTTTTGGTATTTTAAAATTGAAACGCGCAAGTTCTGAGACATTTTTCGATTCCTCTTATTTTTAATTCTTCCTATTTGAAATTTTTCATCATACGTTATTATGAATTCGTGGCTTATTTGCAGTAAAATTTATTTATTTATTTATTTTTTCTACTTAAAATAGAAAAATATTTTTAAAAATCATAACGGACCGCTTATTATCAGTAAGATCGCCCTTAAAGAATGCCATTCTTCAAGTTTACTTACAGTAATTTTGATGTTTAAAACTGCGCACATAGGCATTCGCTCTCCGGCGGCCATTTTAAGAGCAGAGTCAGGTTGCCATCTCGTGTCTGTCATTCGCGATGACGCGCTCATTAAAGTGGCCTCACTTTTTCTCTCTCTCCTCTCCTTCGCTTGTTTTTCTTCCTCGCTTAAATTATGAGTGCCTCCTTCTCACTCAAGCTAACAGTCAGTCATTTTTTTCCGATCCCTCCCGCCCCACCAAGTGTCGCAACTGCGGAATGACGTCCAACTTTACGTCTTCCAAGCACTGCGTATTTCCGCCTTCGTCACTTATGGTCTTTACGTCTTAAAACCTTGTTGTCTGCGCGCTTCGGACGTGGGATCGTCGGTATCCTGGTTCTCAAACATGTTAATCGCCTCAAAAAATCTTTAAAATAAACGAAATATATTTTAAGAACCGCTGAAATCGTTTTATATATGTCCGAAGTCGTCATTGAATGAGTACTCTCTTACCAGCGGCGGAACTTACTGTTAGCATAAGCAGGCAGATCAACGATTAGGGGCCTCCAGAACTTAGGAGCCCCCAAATAGTATTACACGAAAAAATATATTTTCTTTCACTTATTTCATTAAAAATTATAATTAACTAATAACTTTAATCTAGTTATTCAAAGTTATCAAAGCAATAACAAATATCTTATTGCAAACTGCTTACCAGTCATGCATTCGTTTTCATTCATTCATTTTTAACTTATTTCATTTTGCCATTTCGGCTTATTAGTGTATCTGTTTGGTGAATTCAGTGAAGAGTTTTGATTTAAAATGTTGGCACCAGGGGGAGTCCCACCGGGACCTTGACCAAATTATATCAGGAAAGAGGGTATTGTTTAAAGTTTTCCTTTTGTGCAATGATATTAGAAGGGAAAGGGAAATTAATAAAATAGACGTAATATTTCATCTCAGGACTTTACTACATGAATAATGACAAGAAGCGAATTTGATCATTTAACTACAACCTAAGTTGGTTATTTTCAAACTCCGCTTGGGAAGGCTCGACTTTGTGGAAAGAATTTTGGTTATTTTGTTCGATAAACGGTTAAATCATTATATGTACTACACATTTTGGTTGCATTGCCAGGTATTAACTCTAGTCGCGCGTGAGTGCAGCGGGTTGTGATGTTCGATGTTTAGCTACAAGAGGTAATTCAAACGCTTTCATTTGTTTCATACTTCGTTTCATTGTCGTTTTCAATAACTGTAATAGTGTCCAACAGTAGTGTGCAGCAGTAGTGTACATCAATAGAAGTGAGCAATAAAGGGAATAAAATGTAAGTTTGTAACTATTTCCTAAAAGTAATTGTCAGGGGCGGACCAACCTATCGGGCATTCGGGCAGATCCCGGTGGGCCGTTCACATTTACGCTAAAAGAAGGAAAATTTAAAATGCATAAAATAATCTGTTGAAATATTTACGCTGCGACATGGGAAAACAATAAAATAACGTTGATTCCTATGTGAATAATGGTTTGAATTTTGTTTGTGAGAATATATACATATTTAACCCTTAACTGGTATGGCAAAGAAATGCACCGTATTTGGTATGTTGGGGTCACGTTTGACCCTAAAAGTAAAAATTATGTATCAATTAACAATTTCGTTTTTTTAACCAAAATCTTTATCTAATGCGTTATGAACACTTTTGCAAGGGATAAAACTCATTGCTTTTGTTTAATAGTAACTTTGGTTGAATTAGGTAATAAAAAACAAAAGTCGTCTGCTAAGGTATGTATTTCAATTAAAAAGTTATTATTTGCATTATATAAAAAGATAAATCAAATCGTCTTGTTTCTTGAATTCCCTGGCGTTGTTTCATTCCCCCTAAACAAAAAAATATAAACAATTATAGAATGCATAAAAACCAACAAGGACGTTTGTGAAGGAATTTTACAAAACAGAAATTGGCTAACCTCACTCTGATTTGTCGGCACAAACGTCGCATACAACTCTCTGCGTACTAGGTATGTTCCTCGCATACACTTTTTCGGCAGGTTTCGCAAGAATTTTTATCATCAATTATTTTCGTAACAAAATTATTCATTATAACCTATTAGTTTTAGTTTTTATAAATCGTAGTAAGCAGTGGTTGCATTCTGCAAGGATTTCAGCCTACTTGAACATTACATAAAACGTTTTTATGATTATTACTAAATGTTATTAATTCAAAAGTTTATTAAGCTGCAATCTACAGGATTTATTTGTGGTAGTATTTTATGAAAAAAGTTACTCTCATGGTATGGTGGGGTCAAATCTGACCCCAAGTGGTCCCTGGGGGGGGAGGGAGGGGGGGGGGACGAATTAAGATAAAACACTGCAAGATCCTCTAAAGCAGGGCCCGGCAAACAGTCGATCGCAATCGACTGGTCGATCGCTAAGCGTATATTGGTCGATCGCGGTCCATTTCATGGATTAGGCGTAACATATCGTACATACATTTCCTATTGCAGGGAGAATTTTTAAAATTGCTGCCTTACGTTTCCCAATGACTGCTAGAGCGCAGTAGCGTCAACATATCACCAAGTATATCACCATTGGCCTTACGGGAGTTGCGCTTCCTAATATTCTTCCAGGTTGTTACTTTTTAGAATTACAGTTTTTTTGTCAGTACACTCTGTCAATAAATCCTTACACCAGTTCCACGGACTACTTCCGACGAACATGGCAACAACGTCCTAGCGTTAGTAAAGTATATAGTAGTAAATGAAAATGAAAAACTTGGATCTACAAAACTTGAATGTGCTACTGTCCCCGTCTAATTAATTAACTGGCTTCAAGTAGGTATTGCAAAATTTGTTTTTATATATTAATACGAGGACCCCCAAACTACGGCTCGCGGGCACTAATAAATCTAATTCTTCAAATTTATTTCAGATACTTTTACTACTTTTTGTTTGCGAAAAATCTACACCCCATAATGAGTGCCAGTTTCAGTGAAAAGCGTCCAGCGAAGAAAGCAAAGAACTATCATTTTCATACGGAATGTTAAGAATAGTTTTTCTTTATAAATGTGAATGATAAGTACGTGTGCTTAATTTGCTGCTCAAGTGTAGCAATATGTAAATGAGGTAATCTAGAAAGACATTTCAAAGTAAACATCCTACAATTAGTAATAAGTTTCCCTTTTCAAGTGAACTTAAGAATAAGAAGGTGAAAGAACTTAAAGAACAATTGAATGGTCAACAACCAGTGTTTAAAAAACAAGTAGATAAAAGCAGAGCATCAGCTATTGCTTCTTATCGAATAAGACAAATGCTCACAATAAAAAAAGCCATTTGAAGATGGTTCATTTATAAAGGAAACCTTTTTGGAAACGGCTAATATATTATTGGAAGATTTCAATAATAAAGAGGACATAATTTCGGCCATTAACTCAATGCAGTTGTCAGCTAGAACTGTTTCACGTCGAGTGAATTCAATGGCAAGTGATATAATTTTGCAACTGAATGACGATCTTGATTCCTGCTCTTATGATTCATTACAGCTAGACGAATCTACAGATATTGTTGATAAAGCTCAGTTGGGTATTTTTGTCCGGATGGCTTTTAGTAATTTTACTCCTAAAGAGGAACTTTTAAAAGTAATAATCTTGCAAGGGAACACTCGAGGTGTGGACATTTATGGTGCATTTAAGCAGTTCGTCAATGAAGCAAATGTACCTTTGCATAAGTTGGTCAGTATCACAACAGATGGAGCTCCAGCATTCTCGGGTGTGAAGAATGGATTTTTAGCACTTTGCAAGAAAGATGTTGGATTCTATTATTTTACTGCTTATCATTGTATCATACACCAGCAAGAACTACGCGGAAAATTCCTGAATATGAGCTCCTTTATGAAACTCGCAGTGAAAATAGTTAATTCTATTCGAGCAAAGGCGTCTTTTCACAGAATTGACTGATGAATTTGAATGCCAATATTCTGATTTATTGCTACATACTGACGTGAGATGGCTGAGTAAAGGGAAAGTACTGCAGCGTTTCAGAGATTTGCTTCCTCAAATAATTATTTTCTTGAAAGAACGCAATGAGTGTTATAATGAACTTACAAATGGTGAATGGCTAAAAGACCTTGCATTTCTTACTGATCTAACAGAAAAAGTGAATAATTTAAATTTAGTGCTTCAAGGTAAAGAAAAAAACATTTTGCAAATGATAAGTTCAGTTCAAAGTTTTTCTCAAAAACTTAATCTGTGGAAGGCAAACCTTATATCCAATGAGTTAAAACACTTTTCAAACTTAAAAGAAGAAGTAGAACAGAACTCCAAAAGTTATTCACCTGAGAGTCATGTTACAATTCTAGAAAAATTAATTGAAGAATTCAGTGTACGGTTCTCTGACGTTCGTAAAATTGTGCCAGTTGTACGCTTTGTTGCGTTTCCGTTTGAAAATGTAAATGTGGAAAATATTTCAGATATAATTGATAACCATTTTCACATCAATAAACCTCAACTTGAAATGGAAATCACCTCACTTCAGAATGACATTAATTTAAGTTGTGAATTTTCAAAAGATCAGTCTAACTTTTGCAGTAATGTGTCAGAAACTCAATACCCAATGTTAAGAGACTTGGCATTAAAAATAACTTCATGTTTCGGGTCAACGTATTTGTGCGAATCAGCATTTTCAAATATGCATTTCATTAAGAATAAATACCGAACAAACCTCACGGATCAAAATTTAGATAACTGTATAAGATTAGCAGTTACAAACTATACACCGGATCTTCATAAGCTTTCAGAAGAAAACCAATGCCAGAAATCTCATTAACTATTTTCCTGTTTTTGTTTTCGTGTCTATAATTAAATATGTACCTTTCTAATGTGTTTTTCTATAGTAAAAATATCAATAATTTTACAACTTTTATATTTTATTTCATGTAGACCTACTCTTGTTAAAAATTGTGGCAGCTCTAAAGCGTAGTTCAGGCTAGCAAATGAGATTACAGTGATACTTGGAAAGCATAGAATGGGTCATGGTGAATATCTTTTAATTTAAATATGCCTGGGGCCAGTCATGACCCCACCATACCAGTTAAGGGTTAAATAAAAATATCATATAACTATAAGGGCCGGCACAGATAAAAACCCCCGGGCCGATATTCCCCCTCGATCCATCCCAGGTAATTGTCATATTTTGAACACAGGCGTCCTTCGCTAATCGTTGTTTTGCTTAATCTTTATTGGTTTTATATTTAATTTAGATCCATCAAATTAATATTTTAAGTATTGATTTATAGAAGTTCAATTGTTTTTTGGGCTTTTATATGTTTTTCTCGCGTCATGCTCTTGGTCTGTAGAAAATCAACCCCTCTTATAAAATATAACGTTTATTTAGATAAACTGAAGGGGCCTCCAAAATATTTTTGCTTAGAGATCCCCCATTTGAAGTTCTGCCACTGCCGGACAAGATAAGTGTTTATTCTTATTTTTGACTTCACGCACCATATTTATCCAATTTTATATTAACGTATGCAGTGTATTTTTATTAATTTATCTTTAAATTCTTATGCTTAGTCTTACATTTTCGAAACACATCCAAATCTTTAGGATTCTGAAATATATGCCTCTGCAAGTCATTTCAAAGCAACTTTGGCTTTGCCAATATGCTCCGTTTTATCTTTCTGTATTGTTAGATGGCTTTTGAGAACATTTTTTTGAAATTCATGTAAAGGACAATCATATTAATGATAAATACTCTATATAAATCTTGAATTGATAGAAATAATGGAATAGAAGCTGCGATATCCACTTAATAGCCGTATAAAGCAATAAGGATTACACCTATCAAGAAACATATGGTGAATAGTAAATTGGGTAAAGATATGAAAATAACTAGCCTCGCATCAGATCAATGAAATCTTTTCATATTAATTAATTCGTTAAAAGAGGTCGAAATACTTAGGAAATTTGCAAACACGAGGGATACTGAGCCAATTGCTATCTAATATGCGATAAAGAAGAACCATTACATGTATGCAGCACTAATCCCTCTTCATATCATTCTTTTATCATCAAACATCTTCTAATCCTGTTTCTTTTCTATCATTTATATCATTTGTTGATATATAGTTTCACTCATGACAGATTTTTTGCAAGAGATTATTTTATTCTTCCTCGTTGAGTAACATTTACTTCTTCTATTTTCATTCTTCCTCCGATTTTCGATAACGCATTGTAACTAACAGTCCACTTCACAATTTCGTTATTCTTTTTAATTATACATTTTTTTACTCCTGGCTCTCTTTCTCATACCTCTCTTAGATTTGACACTTCCAACCTCCTGGGACTTTGAGATCAACATCAGATCTTTTTTATCTTTTCTCTTATTGCATTGCCTTTCATCTTCAAAGGTCCTTTCAACACCCTTTCTCCGTTTATCCTCCTTCGTTTTTCCATTCACTTTTAAAATAATCCGAAAAGGCTTCCGTCTTATATTTCGCTTTTAAAAATTCCTTATTCTCGCGCATTTCTCAGAGGATTTTTTCTTTAAAACACCTCTTACCACTCTCAATGCCATCTGCTTCGATCTTTAAGCACTTCTCGCGACTATCCGGGAAGATAATCGAAATCCAATTTATGCCGGCGAGGTCCCCTCATTCCTCTACGCCTCCCTGAGAGAATCGTTTTCCCATGCGTTCTGCGCCAATCTTATCCAAAACTGTGTCAACTCTTACGCAAGAACGCGAAGAGAAATATATGCGAGCGACACGTGGCCGCTTTTCTCTCACATCCGAAGAAGTTGATGGGAATTCGAATCCAAGGGTTCGAGAAGGAAACAATTTTCTCTCTCTCTATCTCCCTCTTTCTCTCATCTATATCTCTTGCTCTCTAATGTCTCTGCTTTCTATCTCTCGCATTCTCCGTATTCCCTTTCTCCTTCTTTATCTTTCCTTTTTTTCCTTCCCCTCATCTTTTTTTCTTTTTCCTATATATTCTCTCTCTCTGTCTCTACTCTACCCATTCCACTCTCCCTATCGCTCTCGCCCTCCCGTATTCTCACTCCCGCTCTCTCCCTTCCGCTCTCCCCCCCTCTCTCTCCCTACCTCTCTCTCTTCCCCTCTCTCTACACCCTCACTCTCCGCCCTCTCTCTTCCCCCTCTCTCTTCCCCCTCTCTCTTCCCCCTCTCTCTTCCCTCTCTCTCTCTCCACCCTCTCTCTCTCCCCCCTCTCTCCTCCCTCCCCCCTCTCTCTCCTCCCTCCCCCCCTCTCTCTCCTCCCTCTCCCCTCTCTCTCCTCTCTCTCTCTCCCCTCTCTCTCCCCCTTTATCTCCCCCCTTTCTCTCCCATCTCTCTCTCCTCCTCTCTCCCCCCTCTCTCCCCCCTCTATCACCCCCTCTCTCCCACCTCTCTCTCCCCCCTCTATCTCCCCCTCTCTCCCACCTCTCTTTCCCTTCCTCTCTCACCCTCCCTCCCTCTCTCACCCTCTCTCACCCTCCCTCCCTCTCTCAACCTCCCTCTCTCTCCCTCCCTCCCTCTCCCTCCATCCCAATCTCTCCTCCCTCTCTCCCCCTCCATCTCTCTCCCTCCCTCTCTCTCCCTCCCTCTCTCTCCCTCCCTCTCTCTCCCTCCCTCTCCCTCCCTCTCTCTCTCCCTCCCTCTCTCTCTCTCTCCCTCCCTCTCTCTCCCCCTCCCTCTCACTCCCCTCTTACTCCCCCCCCCTCCCTCTCCCTCTCTCTCTCCTCCCTCTCTCTCCCCTCTCTCTCCCCCTCCCTCTCTCTCCTCCGTCTCTCTTCTTCCCTCCATCTCTCTCTCCCTCCCTCCATTCCTCTTATCTCTCCCTCCTCCTTCATTCCTCCCTACTTTCTCAAACCTCCTAATTTCCCCCTCTTTTTATCTCCTCTCTCTTCCCTCTATCCTCATCCCTTTCAGAAATCCCCTCCATCCTCTTTCTCTCTCTCCTGCTCTTTTTCACTTCTTTTCCGTTTGTGAATTCTGCGTTGGTCGGATAAGGAAAGACCTCGCGACTCCATCGTTGACCTATTTTCTCACCTTCCGGTGGGATTTTTTTTTATCTCGGTCTCTCGACGTCTGCAATCTCCGGAGGGCAATGGATGGTGAAATAAAAAGTCTTCTTTTCCTTTCCCTCTCTTTCTCTTTATTCTCATTCCTGGTTTTACACTTAGGATAGCAATTAAGAATCGGACGTCCGCCTTAAGAGCGGTTAGCCCTCAAAAGGGGTTCGCTCCGTTGTCCTTCTTTTGTTATTTTTTAATAAGGCGAGCACAATTTATTAAGTCGTTTTCGAGTGACGGAAGTAATGAAAAATTTAACCTGACATTTTGTTTGGTGAAAGGCACTTTATTTTCTCATAATTTCTCTCTCTCTTTCTCGGGCAAAAAGCGTTGTCTCTTCTGATTTGAAACGGACCTGAAGTAATGAAGAAGTTTCCGTTTGATATATGGGGGATATTAACGAATTTGATGCGAGGCGTAGCGAGTTGGAATCTATTGAAAACATTTACGTACTCCCTCTTGTTCATTCCAAATCGGTTATTCATGTCTACTTCATCTGCGCGTTAAATACGTTTGACCTTTTAGTCTGTTTCTATGGGAACTTCTCAAACGCTTCGCTGTTACTTCAGGACTCCACCGACAACAAGCCTGAGCGAATCGAACATTTTTGCAAGAAGTGTACTTTGGGACTTATCAGAACGTCGTCCTTTCGATTTTTGTCGAAATGCGAAATAATGCACTTCTGCTCATCTTTCAGATTTTCAAAATGGCCAGTAAAAGTTGTTCATTGAGGAACGCAAATTGTTTTCATCAATTTAATTTTTGAGAAAGATCTTCCTCCAGCAGCAACTGTTACAGGAAGTGTTAATAAGACACGCAAAGAAATACAGATATTTGAAAAACGTCTTATTAAATCCTTGGTGAAGTTATATTCTAAAATTTTAAAAGGGGTCATGCTTGGTTTCATATAATCTTGAATAGCTTCTAAATCGTTATAGAGATCCATAGCACTAATGTTACTTTCTTCTCTGGCATTGTCCGTTAGATTTTTTGTAAGTCTGTGCAGAATTTCATTTTTGTTTCATATTTCGTCCTAGATAAGCTATGTAGATCATAGAGAAAACTGAAATCAGCATCATGCATTTTTAGCTGTTCAAATCTTTTACTAACAGAGAATATCGTAGTGTGCAAAATAGAGTAAAATAAATTAATCTTAGTCTCAGGGTCTTTAACTGTTTCATCCTTGCGTTGGTAATCGGATTTTCTTACGTGGTCGGACAGATAGCAGTGGGGGAAATTTTACATCAACATCTTAAGCTAATTCCTTTGCGTCAATCAAAAGGCGTTTAAATCCTTCCTCGATTCTGTTGCTTTTCAAATATTCAATCAAATTTTCTTGAACTTCTATTGAAACTGAAATGTTTACGTCCGATTTTTGTCAAGTTTTACTCACAACATTTACCCGTGATAAAATGTTATACCAGAGCACAATGGAGCAAATGAATCTAAATGATTTTATTTTCAGCGCCAGTGAATTTGCTTGATATCTAGTATTTACATATCTGTTTACATCTTTCGACAACTCAAACAGGGCGTCGTATCATTCAAAGGACAAGTTTTGCGAAATGACGCTCCCATGTTTGTCTTGGAGGGGGGTAATCCATATCGCTTGCTCCTAACTCTTGGCGGATGTGCACAAAGGAAATTTGAGTTTCTCGGTTTTTCCGCATCTTTTATTTTGCATATGTGAAAAGATTCCATAGAAGAAAGTTTTAAAATTAGCCATGATATAATTTAAACACCCCTGATTTTCGACGCCCTTCAGAATTTGGCGCACCGTCTGGGAGGGCGCCTGAGGCGGTCGCATCGCTGCCTTACCAATCGCTACGGTCCTGGTTGCGAACGTATTTAGGTCTAAAAACTCGCTCTTCCTCCGAAAGAGGGGCTTTCCGGAAAACTGTTGCCGCCCCCGAGCCAGTTATTTCTTTTTGGATGTGTACGGAGAAAATAATCTGACTAATAAATAAAAATGGTGATTTTTTAATATCAAGTATTACTAAAGTACATGCGTTCAAATCTGCGAGATGGAAAAGCACAAAATTAAGAAATATTATAGCCCGTCCGTAAGTGCCGCCCCTCATATGGTGCCGCCCGGGTACGATATGCACCCCTTGCACCCATAGGGCGGCGCGGCTCTGTATGTAACAGATCACCATACTTTGAAACGGTCTTAATTTCGATGCTCCGTTTCTTGTCGTTAGCATTTCACGTTTGAATCGACTTCCTTATTATATTTATTTGCATTCGGAAACAATTTTATCGAATGCTTTCATAACTATGGGCCTCCATTTCATCATTCCACATGCGTTAGGTTCATTATCCTGCATTTCGTCGGACTATCTCAGGAAAAATTAAAATTATCTTTTTCTTTTTTTATTATTTATTTTTATTTATTTATTTTATTTTGGTCCAAAAACACCACATTGGCCTTTACATTGTAAACACCCAAAACGATATAAAAAATACAAATAAAAACAAAGAAAATACATATGCATATAAAAATATATACATACAAAAACACATTAAAAATACATATAATAACATTATAAGATGGACGTAATGAGAAATAAAATTGCAAGAGTAAGACAGTATTGTCAGAGTCGATGGTGGCACGGAGGTGCGAGGACCTGCATGAAATATCCAGCGAGGGTGCTACCTTTAGTAAAGTATTAAATGAGGAAGGAATGCGATAAAAGAGCTACCTTTGAGATATAGAGAGTCGGAAAGGCAGAAGATGAAAGAGAAAAATCAAACGAATGGAACGTGATGGAACGCGTAGAGAAAAAAATGAGCAAATATCAATGGACTTGTAGAGACCATTCACCGCAGAGTGAAGGAAATGGAAATCAAAATATTGCCGCCCGAGATTTGGAGGACACAGTTGCAGAGCGGCGAGAACACCTTGTTTACTTAGCTAACGGAAGGCAGGAACTCCATTCCTCGCGATCGCAAGAAAGAAATTCAACGGACACTTGAGTTCAAACGGAGATGCTGTGGCCCACATGGGACAGCAGTAGTCCAGGATTGGGAGAAGGCAGGCTAAGAAGAAGGATTTAAGTGCTAAAGGGTCATTTATCTTTTTAAATCGGTAAAGAAGACTAAGAATAGTCAGCCTTAGATGTGGTTTTATCAATGTGAAGAGAGATAGATACTTTTGCATCAAAAGTTACACAAAATTTTTTCTGAGAGAAGACCCTTAGAATAGGAGTATCACTAAGAGAATAGAAAGTAGCGATAGGCTTACTCCGCAAAGTAAAAGAGAGAACCGTACATTTATTGGGATTTGGAGTTAATTTCCATATTTGAAACGTCGGAAAGCTTCTAAAGACAATTTTGTAGGCAGTCGCTATCGTACGAATTATTAATTTGCTTGAAAACCTTGCAGTCATCAACGTAAAGGAGGATGTTACACTTTTCACTTTTGATAGTATTAACTAAGTCATCAATGTAAAGTGTGAATAGAAAAGTTCCAAGAACACTTCTTTGTGGTACACCGGATGTTGCGGGGGAAAGAGATGATTAAAAACCATCTATTAACTCTTTGCGTGCGGGAGTGTAAGAAACTAGTAATTAGGCAGAGAAAAGATCCATGAATGTTGAAACGATGAAAGAGTTAGTACAGAAGAAGATCATGATCCACAGTTATTCCGCCCTTGTTACGAGGCCCCCTCCTAGTCGAGTCTGTATTACGCCGCTTCCAGCGTGGGATATTATGTTCCTGATTTTTCCTCTTGTGGTCCGAGATTGGCCGGCGATGCTCCCTCGATAAGAAGATTGAAAGATCAAAGTATCCAGTCCGCAAAACTAGTATATCGCCATCTTACTTAAACCGCTCCACCAAAACTTCTTTGATGCTCGCTTTATTACTCTGAGACACTGCCATTTCTAATCTTTTGGCGTACCACGAAAGACGAGAGCGTTTATTTTCGTGGAATCGTTTGAAAGAAGGAACAGACTACGGCGGATCGTCGGTGGTTTGATTATGACTAGGGGTTCTCCCGTATTACTCTCGTAAACTCTCGGTCTGTTAGCTGGAAAGATGAGGCAAAAGATAACAGCAGACAAAGTTAAGTGAAGATATTCTCGCGGTGGATGCAATCGTGGCAATATTCTGAAATGATGCAGACGTGCAGAGAAGATGGGAGTTGATGGGAAGAACACGAGCTAGAGTGAGCACCATGAAGGAAAGAAGGAAGGCCTTAGGAGGAAGTGGGTAGGAGCACATGATTCAAAATGAAACAACTCCTTCTGAAACACGAAGATCGATAAAAACAGAGGAATTTCGAAAAGCTGAAGCATGCGAATTGCTTTTGTTTTGAACTTTTTATTTTCTGTGAATCCATCGTAATAGTTGTCTAAACATCAATGGAATAATTCATTGATGGAAAAACGAGTAAGGATTTTAACACATGATGTTTTGAAATGCGTATTGTGCCGTGCATGTATAATGAAGGCCTTCATGGATCGTTAAACACACGCAAAATGAGTGGAGTCCGTGTCTCCGTTAATCAGCATTACGCATTTGAATGTTGGGTTAAATTCATACGGTTAGGGGCAGATTAATCCGGATAAGAGAAAAGGAACTGCGCCTGTGAATGGTACATTATTTTTTCTCGCAACAGAAATAGTTTTATTCAAGATTAACTGATAGTTTGAGGATATCAATTTTGAAATACGATAAATTGGGCGTTTTTAGCGGTATTATAATACGAAGGTGGTAAAAACTACCATATTGGCATTCCGGGGTTATTTATCAACGGAAATAATCCTAATTGAATAGTTTTAAAATACAGAAGAGAACTTGAATGCACATTGCATGTGGTAAGCTAAATGCTGATAGTTAATTTGTACAGAGAGCACGTTATCAGTATCATATCATCATAAGGTTATGTTCTCGCAAATATATATGACCACGCATAATTTTGCTCCCCATGTTTTCCCGTTCTGAATAGTTTTAGACCCTCGGACTTCTTAACAGCACCCGACGGAGTTTGCGCCCCCGGCCGTCTTTCGTCCGCTAACTTACAACTCATCCCGTCATTTTCTATTCTCGCTGCGGGGGAGCACGTGGGTCGCAACTGCCCCCTTAAGTGCAACTACTTTAGTGGAAGGGAGCGATATGAGGAGCGGTCAGGCGTAGTTAGGCAGTAAAGGTTGTCCTATGACCCTTTTGGCCCGCGTAGTCAACTCGAAGCGAGGTCAGAGAGGCGACGATACGCGACCCTCTTGCTCTGGGATTCGCACACGTAACACACACGCTGTGGCTAAAGTTTCCTCCTCTCTTTCCGTGGCAGAGGGATTCCGAGCGTCGGATGTCTTATTTACCTTTAATTCCTCCTCGTGTATCTTCTCTCTCTGTTTCTATCTCCATCCTCTCGACTCTCCAACGTCTTATTCCCTGGTGTCCTCTTCCATTCTTCTCCCTCCCTCATCCACCTTCTTCTTTCTCCATTCCCTCCTTTTTTTCTTCCCCCTTTCCAATTCTCTCTCTGTCTCTCTCCTTCACTTATCCTTCGTTCTCCTTTCAATTTTTTATTCGTCTCTCATCTTTCCCTCTCTTGTGTCTTTCTCCTCTTTCCTATTCCCTCTGTATTTCTCCCATTCCTTTCTGTTCACTCAGATTTTTTGCCTCGAATGAAATTACCTCACATCCTTTATATCTCGTTAATGTAAATATTTTAAGCGTTACACATTTAAATTGTATGTACACATTCATCTGATATTGATGCAAATATTTTAACATTAAAAATCATTCGTTTCGCACGACTAATCACGTTTAAGAATGAAGGCGTTTGTGTGACCGTGTTTCTTTCCTCCCGATCATTCCTCATGCCTCTTGCTTCCCTCTCCTTTCGTTCTTTCATTCCGCTTCTTTCCCCTCACTCCTTCTACCCTTTAATTTATTTCCTTCTTCTTTCAAATCTCCTTCCATAATTTCCGCCACCTCTTTATCCTTCCCTTCTCCCCCCCCCCCTCCCTTCCCTCCGCTCTCTCTCCCTCTCTTCCTCAAGTGGCGTTGACCCTCGTGTCTCACACGGATCGCGTGTATAATCTTCCCTCTCCCTCTTCTCCTGGAAAAAAGAAAAAATTTCTCTCTCTTTTTTTCTCCGTATCTCTCCATCTCAGTTATTCTTCTCGTTTCAACTCGTTTTTCTCTCCTCTCCTTGCGGTACCAATGGTTCACCCGGCCCGTTTATAACACGGGGGATGCGTTTTGAAAAAGTTGCGTGTAATGTGTATCCGTGTTATGTGAACATAGATTTACATAGTGAAAGGAGGGTTGTGTTTCAAACTCTTTCGCGCACTCTCCTCACGGCACAAAATTCCCAAACCTCTCTATTTCCGATGCACGTATGTGTACAAATAGAGCGTTGTCATCCAAACAAATCACTCAGGCCCTCCGAAATGTCTCTTTCACGCTCAGCAATATGTAATCCCACGTTCCAGGTCCGATCAAACCGCGTTAATGTGAACCGTAATCCTCGTCATCCGAATATTTTGTATTAACAACAAACCGCGTTGTGGGAAATCAGTGGTATAAGGACCCGTGTTAAAGGAGAGCCAGGTGTGTATTCTTTCTTATTCCCCGGGACATGGCCGATCGCTATTCCCACGACACATTTCTCTTTGTAATCCTCGCATTTGCTCTAGTTTAGGATTTCACGCTTTCACTTGCGCGCCTCGATGCTGTAACGAGTCGTGGGATGTAGAGTTCTCCGCGTCGAAAGGTAAACGCATGAATGGTGTGTATATTCGGTATGTTGACAGTATCATACATCCAAACCTTTATGCGCGGATATGGTTTAGAATGTTTTAAAAGGATTATTACTTCATTGAGATTTTATGAGATGATGATGATGAGATTTGGTTGGGTTCTTTAATTTGTAAAAAGGGTATCTCGTAATTCCAGGTAACTTAATGTGCAAGAATTCTACTCAACATTATAACACAAAGAGCCTATTATTCACGTTTTAAGATAGGGAATACTTTTAATATAGACATTTTTAAACATCTTTCGATCTCGAAGTCATTTTAGCACACAGGAGTTGGAATTTTTTCTAAGTTAATTAATCTGTATCAGATCGTCACTTGGGACTGTATATCTGTGTATCGATTCACATATGATTACACCTTTGGAAAAATACTTTTCGTTTGTTATCATTCTTACTCTTGAATTGATCTTAACGATTTCTAAAATCTTACCTGAATACATATATTTGCTTATATTCGTAAATATATGCCCTCCTTGAAAATAAAATATTTCGCTTAAGTACCTAAATGTAGCCCGCTTAATCAATTTGAGTTTATCGTTCTGTGAAATGAAACATCTCATTAAAGCATAGCATTATTTTTTTTGAGGAAGAAAGAAAGCAAAATATTTACTTCTTGAGCACAATAGGATTTTTTAGGCTAGAGAGTAGGGCAGGGTGTAGGTCAGTTTTGGGTAAGGGGATAATCGATGCGTTCGTAGAAAATAATAAACACGATAGATTATCTAATGATAGAATATACCCCGAGCGTGAGGTAAATGTAAGGAGGGAGTTCATAGTAACATGCAGCGCCAATTTCGCGATAGGTCATTGATAGAATGTTCCGTAAAGGGTGCGACGGGTCGCAATTCCAATTTTGATGTGATGACAAACAGTCGTGGGAGTGATTGTGATGGGAGTGCATGTGGTTTCAGAGTGGGAGAGAAAGTCAAGGGCGAGATTAATATGCGAGGTGATAGTGAGAAATTAAACGTCGTCGTACTGAACTGTCGCAGCATCCGTAGGAAAATTGCTGAGTTCGAGCATATTATTCGCAGTCTGCACGCCGGCCTCGTGATAAGCACAGAAAGTTGGTTAACGGATGAGATTCAGAGTCAGGAGATATTTCCCAGAGACTATCGTGTCTATAAAGAAGATCGCGCCAATAGATCGGGCGGGGGGATTTTCATAGCGGTTAGCGATAAGTACGATAGCAGTGTGATTCCGATAAGTGACGAGGATATCGAGAGTGTTTGGTGCCGCATAGGTAAAGAAGGCTCCAAAAAGGTGTTCTTATGCTCGTTTTACAGGCCACCTAACGCTGGTGTAGATTGTATTTTAAATCTCGAGAAGCAACTATCAAAGCTTAGACTGATAAATCTAGATGGAATTGTTATAGTCAGCGATGACTTTAACTTACACTCAATTGATTGGGAAAACCTATGTTTCGAATCTAGAGGCAAATAACGCGAATCCTGTGAAGCATTAATCGAAACATTTTGCGAGCACCCTCTCCTTCAATAGTCAGAAAGCCAACGCGATCGGGAAACATATTAGATTTATTAGCAACTAACGTCCCAGAAAGAATTAACAAAGTCACCATTGAAGATGGAATAAGTGATCATCTGACCGTATATGCAGAGTGTAAGTTGAAAATCAATAGGCACCCTAAGCCTCAAAAAAGTTTTATATATTTTCTAAGGCAGACTTTTCAAGCTTCAGGTCGCGCCAACGAGAAATACTACCTGGCTTCCGTGATATGACCGAACGATCGGGTGCTGAGTCGCCATGGACATTATTCAAGGATATAATGTTAGAGGGCATCGATAAGTACATTCCAATTAAAATGAAGGTTGACAATAAAGAGCCACGTTGGTACAATAAGCAAGTTAGGAGTGCGCTTAGGCGTCAGAGAATAAGCCACGCGAAAATAAAAATATGCCGTCTACATCATCCGATGAATATAGAGCAACTAAAGTTCAGACGTATAAGGAATCCCGCGCTAAAGCGAGAAATACTATGCGCGAGGCTTTTACTAACTTCCGGAATAAGGTATTAAATAATTATTTGAAGGAGGACCCTAAAGCGTCTTGGTCTTATGTGAGAGAGGTCCATGGTAGAGGCCCTACCATACCTTCCCTGCGTAATGACTCGGGTGCCGTTATTCATGATAGCGTAGAGAAAGCCAACCTGTTAAACGATCATTTTGTAAAAGCATTTACAGCCATCAGCGACCATTGCGTACTTTATGCACCCGCAATAAGGAGGGACCTGATGGACGATATAGTATTTTGTGAGGTGGGAATAGCAAAGCAATTAAGTTCCATCAGACATAGCAAAGCTACTGGCCCCGAAGAAATTCCTGTTCGTGTTTTAAAAGAATTATCTGAAGAAATAGCACCTTTTCTTCGGATAATCTTCGAGAAATTCATTTCTCGCGCAGAGATCCCTTACGATTGGAGATTAGCGCACGTTACCCCCAATTCATAAGGGCGGCGACAAGGAGAACCCAGAAAATTACAGGCCGATTTCCTTAACTTCGATGTAGTGTAAGAGCATATACTCGTTAGCAGCATAATGCGATTCCTTGATAATAATTTATTGTTAAATGATTGTCAACAGGACTTCAGGAAAGGTAGGTCATTCGATACTCAGCTCAGTCTTTTTGTTAATTGTTTACTGAGAAGCGGAGAAAAGAATACGCAGGTCGATGCCATCTTCTTAGATTTTAGGAAAGCCTTTGATAAGGTACCTCACAGGAAGTTATTAACGAAATTAGAAACCTTAGGCGTTAATTCTAAAATCGTTAGTTGGATCCGTGAATTTTTAAATCATAGGAAGCAGATGGTTGTTATAGATGGGAAATCTTCGAACTTAGTGGAGGTTGCCTCTGGCGTTCCGCAGGGTAGTGTAATTGGTCCGTTATTAGCTCTAATTTGTATAAACAATATCAGCTCAGTAGTCTGAAGGAAAATTAGGCTTTTAGCGGACGACACCGTCATTTATAGAGAAATAAGCAATCCGGAAGACCACCAGTATCTCCAAAATGATCTAGAAGCTATTTCTGCATAGTGTAAGGAATGGCAGTTAGAGATCAACCAAAAGAAAAGCTGCGTCATCAACTTCTGGAGAACCAAGAGTAACTCATTGGATATTAATTATTCGAGGACGGAATAGCGTTTCTAGTTTAAGACTCGATTTAATATCTCGGAGTCACGATCCATCGTTATCTTTCGTGGGATACCCACATTCGCCGATTGATAGGTGCCGCTAATAAAAAGCTGGCCTTTATAGGGAGAATTGTTCGAAATAACTCCGAATAAGTGAAAGAATTATGTTATTAATCCTAGGTTCGACCGCAGGTCGAATATGGCTCAGCTGTGTGGGATACTTACGAAAAGGGACTCACTAACGAGATAGAAAAGGTTCAGCGCAGGGCGCTAGATTTGTAAAGAGGAATTACGATAGTAAACAAAGCGTAACATCATTAATAGAAAATCTAAAATGGGCATTGTTAGAGGAACGTAGGCATCCAGGCTAGATTTAAACTACTGGAAAAATTTATGTCGGAGGGATTAGCGAATGAGGTAATAGGACTTATCATAAGCCCGACGTATCTCGGAAGGTAGGACAGTGAGGATAAGATTCGCCAGATCGATTGTAGAACGGAGCGATATAGGGGATCGTTTTTCCCTAGGACGATAAGAGAACATAATAGGAAAAGGTAACGTAGGAAAACTATGGACCCTTGGTGCGCTGCACCCCTTGCCATCCACCAAAATGGTGACTTGCAGGGTATCATGTAGATGTTTACTTTATATCTTTACAAGCATCGTACCTTTTTTGTTTAAGCTTGAGTTTTCATGTTAAAATGAACTTCTAAATTCTCGTCCCGCATTTCATTGAATTTATATGTTAGCTAACATATTTTAGTTGAAGCTTTTGTTTTGGGTTGAGCTGTAAAAGTTTATATAATGCGCTCTTGTAGGTACATGTAATATTTTATTTCTTGTAAGAGTTCCCTCCAATCCTGTTATTCTTGCTATTTTTCCTTATTCCTAACAAATTCAGTGCAAAATCTAAATCCTTATTAAATTTGTTTTTAAAATTATTTTTATACTATAAATTCGATTTTCTTTCCTGATCCTCGCAGTTTTTGCGTTTACTGGATTTCGAGATTCGTTCTCATTAACTCAAATTAAATATATCCCCAATTCTTTTCCGTTTTAACCAAATTGAAAAAATAAACTCTCCTTGAATTATCTCCGCGCTGTGTCCAGGGAAATTGAACTACATAAAAAATGTTTGAGGCTAACTAAGCTTTGAAAATTGACTATCGCGCTCCACTTATCAAGATAACTCCTACATTCGTAAAGTAGTGAAGAATTACTCTTGAATCTCCAGCCCAATAAGCCCAACAGCTGTCATCAAGTAATCACCAAAATGAACGACAATGTAGAAGACTTAATAATTCTCAAACGGTTCTTTTTAGAAACAACTATAGGCGTAATGAGGAAATATTCCATGCAAATGTTCGCTTTTCAACCTTTTCGTAGCTGTAAGAGTTCCATTCATCATCAGTAGCAATATCGGATGGTCAATTTCGGCGGCCCAGGGATAATGTAATTTTGGGCCCTAAAATTAAATTGAACTAAATATAAAAGGGATATTTGTATTGGAAGTATGTTATTGACGTAAAAACTATTGTTTATGTTGACGTTTAACATATTGTTTATTTTTCTGATTTTTTTTGTGAAATGTGCCCTCAAACTCAAAAGGGTTCATGGCTGGAGCCCTTGAAGCCCGCTTGTAGATCCGTCCCTTGATCAATAGCGACCTATAATATCAATTTGGCCTAGTAAATGCTTAATTACTGATTAAGATTGCTGGTATATCCCCATTATTAGCCCCCTGACGTGCAGAAAATTACGCATTATGGCAGGAATTTCTTAAATATATAATAAAATTTCTTCGGTGATTCGGTCTCTGTTCCAAGGTCTAATCCTCTTAAATCTCCCGACATCTTTTCCGAATCTTCCGACAAAATCGTCTCCTAGCCTCATTTAATCACTCCTTTATGTCTTAGGGCGAGATAATCTCATTTGCCCATCTTGAAGAGGAAACCCAGAGAACCCGTTACTTGGAGCTTAGTGGTCGTTTTGAACGGAGAGAGCCCGTTCGAGCATTCAATTAAACATCTCGAGGTTCCGTTTTCCTCATTCTAAACAATCCACTCTCATGAAGATCTATCGGTAATAGGAGGCCTCTTGACTTTCTCGCCATCACTCTCTATCTTCTTTTTTTTTCTTCGCCTTTCTATATTTTTCCGTTACTCTTTATCGTCTCATCTCTCCCTTTTGGTATTTTAATTATATTCTTTATCTCCATTTCAATTTCTCTTGTTCTCAATCTCCCTACCCTTCCTCAACATTTCTATGGCTTTTTGTTCCTTCTCTCCATCGCCTAATCTCTCCCCCTCCCATCCCATTTCTCCTCCTACCCCCATCATCCTCTCTCACCTCCCTCTCCATATCTCCGCCCCTCTCCCCCCTCCCTATTACTCTCTCCCTCACACTCTATCCCTCCCTCTCTCTTCCCCTACCTCTTTTCCTCCCTTTCTCTCTCCCTCTCTCTCTCTCCCCCTACCTCTCTCTCTCCCCCTACCTCTCTTTCTCCCACTCTTCCTCCCTCTCTCTCTCCCTCCCTCTCTCTCCCTCTCTCTCCCTCTCTCTCCCTCCCTCTCTCTCTCCCTCCCTCTCTCTCCCTCCCTCTCTCTCCCTCCCCTACCTCTGTTCCTCCCACTCTTCCTCTCTCTCTCTCTCCTTCTCTTTCACTCTCTGTCCATCTCTCTCTATTCTACCAATAATAACTAATATATTTAACTGTTCGCTATCTCAAGAAAAATTTCCAGTGCAATGGAACGCGCTTTCGTAAGGCCACTAGAAATCGAAATCGACTGAAATCAACGATTTTCGCCCAATTAGCTTTTTGCCTATATTATCAAAAGCATTAGAAAAATTAGCACATGAACAAATCACGCTCTTTCTTAACGAAAATCAATTGCTAGATCCCTTTCAATCTGGCTTTCGTAAATCTCACAGCACTAACAATACTCTTTTAAAAACCACCGATGACATTCGCCGCGCAATGGACAAAAGGGAAGTTACAATCCTAGTACTACTGGATTTCAGTAAAGCTTTCGACTCGATAGACAATGATGTTCTCCTGTCTAAACTGCTCGCCATGAATTTCTTGCCGTCAGCCATAAATTGGATATCTTGTTATTTAAGCGACCGTTCCCAACAAGTGATTTCCATTAATTCTTCCTCTGATTGGCTTATTAACGGGAGCGGCGTCCCACAGGGCTCAATTTTGGGTCCCCATACTATTTTCTTTGTACATAAATGACTGCTCCTTGTCCCTTAAATACTGCAATCATCACTTTTATGCTGATGACTTGCAAATATATTCAAGTTCTACGGCAAACGATCTCGCGAGAACCCTAAAGAATATCAATAATAAATGCTAGAGAACTGGAGCAATAAAAATTTTCTTAGTATCAATCCAGAAAAATCACAGACTATCTTAATTAGTTACCCTAGGATATTAGCCGCTATTAATCAATCCCGAAGAATATCGATCAGCATAGCAAATTGAACTATACCTTATTGTAAAGTTGTAAAAAATCTCGGATTGCTTATAGATGTAACTCTCTCTTGGTCCCCACATGTTATAAATGCGTGTAGAACAGTAAACTCATCTCTACATTCAGCAGTACTCCGGTTTCTCTAATGAAGCATCTGGTAACTTCACTCATTATTTCGCATTTTGGCTATGTTGATATAGCGTACCAAGATTTATCTCAAGGGTTGTCGTTAAAGATTCAGAGAGCACATAACGCATGCGTTAGATATATTTTTAATCTGAAGAAATTGGACCACATTTCTGATTCACTCAACTGGTTAAATTTGGAGTCCCAAAGACGCCTCCACTTGCTTTCCTTACGATACCAATTATTTACTTCTAGCAATCCACATTATCTTTCCACGGAATCCAGGAGCATAGACACTGTACATAACCGTAATACCAGAGGGAGCCATAAACTCCTTATTCCTCATCACAGAACAGTAATTTTCAACAAGTCCTTCATTGTAACCGCTTGCAGACTATGGAACGACCTTCCCCAAACAATAAAAAATTTGCACTCGCTCTCGTCATTCAAACGACACTGCTATCAATCTCTCTTATCCTTTCAAAGGAACAGTTAAACACGCTTAATGCTTCAATGATTCTTAATCTTGAATTTGACAAAACAAGACTCATTGTGCTTGATTTATCCTTTGTTATTTTATTTTATTCATTTATTTGTTATTTTATTCGTTTATTTGTTATTTTATTTTATTCATTTGTTTTTTCCTCTATCTCGTTTAGTTATAACAGTGTTAATATATATTCATTTTGTCATTTTTATATGTTCATTCCATCAATGATCTATTCGTATTGTGCCAAATTTTCCCTGATGTATAGCTTTATGCTTTCCATGTATTTATCTTTTATTCTAAATTTCACTTATTGTCTTTAGTGAATCTAAGTAGGTTTCGCAGGTTTTTCACACACCTCTTCCTGTGTGGGTATTTTCCTGCGGTGGGTTTTTCACGTGGATTTCATTATTCAGCAGTCCTTATTTTTTCCCACAAAATTACGTTTTCTTTTCCAATACGTAATTTTTATTGTTACTTGTATTTACTTAATGTTCTATGTATTATTGTATGTTTCATGATGAGGGGTTAGGTGGAAGATGGGACTTTTTAGTCTCAATCTCGACCCAAATAAAGACCAAATCAATCAATCAATCAATCTCTCCCCCTATATCTGTTCCTCCCACTCTTCCTCTCTCTCCCTCCCTCTCTCTCCCACTACCTCTGTTCCTCCCACTTTTCCTCCATCTCTCTCTCTCCCTCCCTCTCTTTCCCTCACTCTCTCTTCCTCTCTCTCTCCCACTCTCTCTCTCCCCTACCTCTGTTCCTCCCACTCTTCCTCCCTCTCCCTCCCTCTCTCTCTCCCTACCTCTGTTCCTCCCACTCTTCCTCCCCCTCTCTCACTCCCTCTCTCTCTCTCCCTCTCTCACTCACTCTCTCTCTCCCTCTCTCCCTCCCTCTCTCTCTCCCCCTACCTCTGTTCCTCCCACTCTTTCTCTCTCTCTCCCTCTCTCACTCCCTCTCTCTCTCCCTCTCTCTCTCCCTCTCTCACTCTCTCTCCCTCTCTCACTCCCTCTCTCTCCCTCCCTCTCTCTCCCGCTACCTCTGTTCCTCCCACTCTTCCTCCCTCCCTCTCTTTCCCTCTCTCACTCGCTCTCTCTCTCTCTCTCACTCGCTCTCTCTCTCTCACTCGCTCTCTCTCTCACTCCCTCTCTCTCTCACTCCCTCTCTCTCTCATTTATTATGTATATATTGTTTATTTTTCTCCTTGATAAATAGGTCTCTTATATACTCACTGTCATTTTATGTTAATATTTTTCTCGTTTATTTATTTATCATTATTATTATATTTTTTAACTTGCTATATTAACATTTAATTTTTGATATTTCATTTTATTGTGTTATTGTATCGTTCATATTGTTCTTTTGTGTATCTAGGGTTTTCACGGGTTTTTTCCACGCCCTTTCACTTCGTGGGTGTTTTCCTGCATGGGCTTTTACTAGGTTGGCCAAGCTAGGCTCCTCCTAGGTTTTTCTCATAATTACCTTGTCTTTCTTAGAAGTTTTCCTGAATATGTGCCTATCTATCTCTTTTTCTCTGCCTATATTAGTATTTTATTATCTTAATCGTTTTTGATGTAATTTAAGGTATTTTAATATAATGTAATTTAGCATTGACGAAGGGTTAAATGTAAGAGTGGTCTAAATTTCGCCCGAATTAAGACATTATCTATCTATCTCTCCCTCTACCTTTGTTCCTCCCACTCTTCCTCCTCTCTCTCCTTCCATCTCTCTCCTCCCTCTCACTTCTTCACTCTCCTTCGCGTTCTCCCTCCCTCCCACCTCTTTCCCCCTTTCTCCTTTATTCTCCCATACTCTTCCTTTCCATTCCCCATATTCTTTTCCTGTTGCCTCTTATTTTCCTCTCTCCTTCCTCACTTTCGCCTTACCTTCTTCCTACTTCTCTCGGAGGGAACCAAATCTCGAGAATCGTCTCTTTCTCTTATAATTCTCTCAATTACTTTAACTCGTTTCAAATTCGAATTAAGGAGCGAAAATGATTAAGTGATGTTCTGGGACTCCCGAAGGGGGAGTTATTTTCCTCTTGCACCGTTGGGTTTCGATCTTGCGCTTGGGATAGCCGGGGCGTCGTCCTCAGATGGGAAAATAATTTCTCGAGGAAGACTGCCGCGGCTGCGGAAGAGTCTTGGAAACAAGAACTCGTCTTTTATTCCATGTGTATGTGCGATTTCCTTGTTCCGTCATACGTGTATACTTGGGAAGAGTGGATTTCTTGGGCGTGATATCGAATATCAAAATCATAGCGATAAATTTAAGCACGTTTGTGTATTTTGAATCCGTACACATTACTTAGTGTCACTGTAACGCTTAAATTCTAAAATAGCCGCCGTAATGAACGGAAACGGATTATTCGACACGCGCCATTCCAAAGCGTGCTTAAAGCGGTGCACACGCATTGCGTCACTCGGTTTACCAGTTGTATTGAAAGCTCGGCGGCGGGAATCACGACGTATCTCTCGCCAGTAAAACGAAACACTCCTGTTCTCTCGAACAATATTCCTGACCTTCTTGTTTCCATGGTTGCGACCGCATTTATTTCGGCCGGGCTCGTGAATTTTCGACCGTTTCCGTCTCCAAGTCCATCGCTCTGGAAACGAGGTTAACGGTTCGCACAGGCGCTTTTTAGTAAACCGTTAAAGGGTTTTATTCCGCTTTTCTTTCTTTATTTTTAGGACTTAACTGGAAGGAATGGCGTGGTTTCGGGTGAAGCGCTCCGCCCCTTTTATTCATGATTTCGCGTGGTCCGCTCGGCTCTTGAGTGTATCGACTCAAAATAAGTGGGTTTATGTCGTGTTGTCGAGGGCTAGAGAAAGAGGAGCCACCGTCGCGGGTTTATTTCGTGCTCGGGTATGCTTCGTTCCAGATTGTCGTAAATGCCTGCAAGATTCTCTTTGGGCATTGGAGGGGTTGCAATGCAGTCTCCAATATTTTAATTATTTAAAACTTGCTTTAGACAATGCTAATGGTTTTCCAAATATTCTCGCTTATTGAGGTTCACTTGTTTATTGATACTTTAGAGGTACGTTTTTTTTACGAAGTCAGTTTTTATTGCTCAAAATGCATTCGTAAAAATGGCATTCTTTTTAGCGTCCATAAAATTTCGAGATCTTTGGCGAGTGTAATAAAGTCTGCCATGACCCCAGAATCGAACCTGGCTGTTACACTTCTACCAACGAACTATAGTAGTAGATCAATTTTCCCGTTTCTTGACGTTTAAAAAATATTCCCAACTTCACAGCTTATGCTTGTCTGCATAGGATATTCAGATCGCTTTATTCCATCAATGAGTGTAATAAGTTTGAAATTCATCATTCATAATGATGTTTTCCAGTCAACCGTCATCCTGCGCCATTAAATGAGAGTGCAAATTTTGTAGTTTGAGGTTACGAGACAGCTTGATGTTCACAGAAGATACACAATTTAAAAAACGCACCCCATTTATTTTTGTGCTGAGTTTTATAAGCCTGTAAAATACTTCGGTATCCTCTGCGCGGTAAGATCTAAATTGTTTCGCAGTGCAATTTACAGGAAAATAGAGATACATTCGAGGCTTTAGCCTTTTTATTGCTTCGTGACGCTGCCCCATCTGGCGGGACGTTTAGCATATAGCAAACGAGACATTTCCATGGCCAGTTGGCTCCGATATCACCTTGTAAAAAAAAACTACCTCTCTCATGACTTCGTGGCGGTTTTAAAACGTCGCATCTTTTACGCAACGAGGGAATGGCAGCGCATTTGTAACAAATCGGAGTTTTATTTTGTTTTTTTCCCCTCGCAGATCGTAAAAACCGTAAAAATAAGCGTTCCCAATGGCGGCAGAAGAGAAGAAGGAGAGGGGAGGGGGGGATGTTGTCCGAGTTTTCTTTCGCACCTGTTTCGCAGGAGAACCTATTTTCCCACCTCCCGCCTTTCGCATGCGTTTCTGAGCTATTTCCATAGAGGTCATGCACGTGGCGGCGCTTCGTCCCTTTTTTTATTCCTCCCACGTAAGATGTAATGCTTGTAAGTGCATGGCCATGTAGAATTGAGCCGCGTTGGCATGCAGTTATGCATGGGAGGTTTGGAACGACACGTGCACCGATCAAAGAGCTTTAGGGATTCGATAGTTGGGGGAAGGGAAGCTAAGTGGAGCGTAGAATGCTTTCTACAAGGAGGCGATGCAGTGTTCGAGGTAAGAGTGATGGTATCGATTAGGCTTCATGCATACGCCAAGTCGCATTTTATTGTTTCCAAAACATTAATGCGCCCGACTTAATGTCGTCCGTAGATGTGTCATTGATGGTTTAATTTTAAGTATTTATTTTATTGTTATTTTTATGAATAATTCTCGTATTGCTTAAATAAAAAACTCTACTTAATTAAATATTTTTAATTGGTACTCCTTTTTTCTTCTATTGGCTTTGTGTACGAAAAAGAACGGCTTTGAGCTACGATCCACATCCACCTCTATCGTAAATATCACCATCATAGGTAGTCTGTCCGTAGACAGGTCCGTGATTATTCTTGGTTAAACCTGGTTCTCCATATACTCCTATTTTCCGCTGTCCTCTTCATATCTTGATAACTCCCTTTCCCTTTCAAATCGTATATCAGCTGAAACCTTTTCCTACCTCTTTCCCTTTTCCCATCTAGTTTTCCTTCTAACACGTCTTTAATCATACTCTCTCTCCTCAGGTAATGTCCAACCCAGTTAGCCTTCCTCTTTCTGATAGTCTGTATAATCATTCGCTTCCCTCCTTTTCTTCGTAGCACTTCATCGTTTTTCATCCTATCTGTCCATTTTATCTTCAACATTCTCCTCCAAGTCCACATTTCCAAGCTTTCCAAGTATTTGATGTCATTTTTCCTTAGGGTCCTGGTTTCTGCCACGTACAAAGCTATACTCCATGCATAGAATTTAATGAACTTCTTGCGAATATCTTCCCTTATATTTCTCGTAAGTAGGTGTTTCTTTTTTCTGAAAGCCGCTTTTGCTTTTCCTATTCTAGTCCTTATCTCATTCGTACATTTTCCTTCTCTTGTTATGATGCTTCCAAGGTATTTATAATCTGAAACTTGTTCTAAAGCCTTTCCTCCAATACTTATTTTCAGATTCTCTTCTTTGCCTGATATTGGAATGACCTTGGATTTTCCTGCATTTATTTCCATATCGTGTTGTAAATATATATGCCAATAAATTCTTAAGAAGTTGAGATCTTCTTTTCTCCAGAAAACTAAACCACATGCTTTCGCAATTCGTGAATCGTGGGTCCGATAACTACTATCACCTTACGGGTCTAACAAACCACTCTCACCTCGCAAACTACTGTCGCCTAGGGGCCTCGCAAACTGCTGTCGCGTAGGGAACTCGCAAACCACCGGCTCCTAGGGATTTCGCAAACTATTGTCGCCTAGGGACTTCTCAAACCACCGTCGCCTAGGGGCCTCGCATACTGTCACCTAGGGATCTCGCAAACCACCGTCACCTATGGACCTCGCAAACCACCGTCGCCTAGGTACCTCTCAAACCACCGTCGCGTAGGGGCCTCGCAAACCACCGTCGCCTTGGGACCTATCAAACCACTGTCGCCTAGGGGCCTCGCAAACTACTGTCGCGTAGGGAACTCGCAAACCACCGGCGCCTAGGGATCTTGCAAACTACTGTCACCTAGGGACCTCGCAAGCCACCGTCGCCTAGGGACCTCTCAAACCACCGTCGCCTAGGGGTCTCGCAAACTACCGTCGTCCAGGGACCTCGCAAACTACTGTCGCCCAGGGACCTCGCAAACTACTGTCGCCCAGGGACCTCGAAAACTACTGTCGCCTAGGGACCTCGCAATATATATATATATAGTTGTTTTTGCTTGGAATACAGAAAATATTAAATTCGAGCATCGTCTTAAAGATACTTTTCTCCTCATCTGTATATTAAAAATAGGGTTGGACAAAAAATGCTTAGATTTTCTTTTCTGTAAATATGAGTAATTTCTCTCATCCATACCATTTTTTATATTTTTATCGTAATCTCTACGATTAAAAAAATATGAGAGGAAACTAATAAGTGATGGCGCTCTCTCAGGAGAAAAATATGCTTGGGGAATGATTTCACAAAGACGGGAACGGACTTTTAAAAAAGCTGGAATTGGGCTGGAGACTGAATTACATAAGGGAAGAGATGGTGAGAGATAATAAATAGATGGAAGGGGAATATTTTTCGAGAGAGACATGAGAAGAGACGAGGAAAAGTTTTCAGAGATATTGGATGGGGAGTAGTAGGGATGGCGCGGGATTATTTTATTTTCGGAGGAGTTGTGTTTTTTTATTAAATGGAGGGAAAGTTTTACGCGGCGATGAATGAGAAAGATGGAAAAGACAAGGATGCGAGGAGTAGCTTTGAGAGGAGGAAGACCTATTAGATTACCGTTAACTTCGTTTTTTTCTCTCTCTTTCGCTCGGCAGATTCTCCGTCCAGGGTTCGACTGGAACCTAAGCTCCCCTCCTGTGCTATTCTCAAAAGGGATTTTTCGTTCAGAACAGGGAAAGAAAACATCCCATACAACCGCTCAATCTATTAGTAAGAGTATACGAAATCTCTCTATATCTATTAAATGGCTTATGGGTCGTTAAAAATCTTAACCATTTTGAGCAAGCAGATGAGAATTCTTCATTTAATACCTTAAAAAATATATAAGCTTATAAAATATTAAAGCAAACTTTCTTCCGTTGACGCGTAATAAACGATTTTGATGCTTCAGGGTGTTATTCGCCCCGAAAAACTAAATCAGTATTTATGCTAATTGAACCCTTTGTCTTCATATTTACCTTGGTTGATTAGGGTCAATTTCCCAAGTGTTTTGCGGTTGCCAAATGAAGAATCTTCCGCTGGATATTGTCTATCAAATCACCTTGGATTTATGCTAGTTTCCAAGTTTAATACCCGCAATGGAGAAATATCGTCCTTGCAAGGTAGCCAATTTCGAGTAAGCCTTCTGCTATGTTGGAACTAATCCCTCGTGACTTCCATTCGTGGGAAAAAACGCTCTGTTTTAATTTCGCCCAAAGACTGAGTTGTTTATTTAGCTGTAGTGACGGCAAGTAATAAAAATTCGATTAACCCTAGAACTACCACGCGATGTTCACTACCATGGACTACCAAGGGGGGACCTCAGAGGCCCACCATCTAAAATGCAATAAAAAATCATAGACACGTTTCGAACCTATTGTTATACATTTAAAAACATTATTGGAATACATCTATACAATTTTAGTAATTTATTTCAAATTGTATGTACATAAAGACAAATATTTACATTAGAGCAATTCTTTTACATTCTTCCTCAATATGTTTTCAAGATCATATTAATATTGCAGTAAGATTGTATTTACAGAAATAATAACAAATTGATTAGAAAAATAATTTAATCTGATTCATCTGACACAATAGTTTAAACAAATAACTTGCTTCACACTACTTTCCGCGCATATGGTGCCCTATAAGTTAGGCTACCCGTGTGTACAGGCATGCAGCCAATGACTAAATAATTTGCAGAAAATTGAAATATGCATACATTGATGAGAAACTTCGGATAATTATTTTACATAAATCTCTGCATAATGTAATAAAATATTCAGACTTTTCCTTTGTTTACAAAAGAGAAACACCAAAAAACAAGTTTTGAGCCTCGGAAGCCCTCCCCCCCTTGGTAGTTCTAGGGTTAAATGTCAAATATCATGATTTTGCGATATTTCTGGAAAATTTTGTACTAATGGTGAATTAAATGCGTGTCAAGGTAAATATTTTACTAACACTAAAATATGACAGAAATTCTCTCCGTAACAGATTGGGTAATGATAGTTTTAAAAAAATCTGATGCGGACAACACAATATGACTTTCTCCATATGTAGTTGCTAATTTACGAGTTGGCGGCGCTGGATTCGCTGTCAATATTGAACTGAAATATCTCCTAAACAATTGGCTCTACAAAAAATTATTAAATCCAAAATTTGTAGAGAATAAAATTATCTATAACTTAGGTTATTAAATACGATTACATTAATGAAGAATTACAGGAGATATTTGACAGAAACGGAAAAATGGCATGAATAAATATCCACTTCCGGTCGACCGATATTAGCTAAAGTCTAATCAGTTCTTGACTTTTTAATACAAATGCTAATGGAATTTTATGCTGATCGGAGTTAAGAGTTAGAGTTAGAGCGCACACAAAATTCCGGTCTCAGACATACGCACACCCAGATATCATCGAGAAAATAGTCAAAACGTGTCAGGGGACCTTAAAACATGTATTTCCGTTGAAATCTCGAATTCGATTTTTTTCATGAAAACAAAACTTTCTCTATACTTTGTATATGGAAAAAGTAAAAACTTTGAAAAATTAATTCAAAGAAACACGTTATTAGGAATTTGAAAACGGAAGGAAAGAATCTGTTATGACCGTGACTCGAAGCCGGTCTTAGGGCGGATATTTTACCCCTGAACATCCGTAGCAGTGTAATTCTTCCGTTTCAGAACGGCAATGTTTTCTTATGTCAGGATAGAGCTAGCCAGACTATTTTACCAACCAGCCTGACCGGATGTGAGATTGCCTAATTGTAAAAGGATGAAATATATTGATCATGTGATCCTTATGCTAAAGGCATAAGCTGGAATGCTGGGAAATTTTGAAACGGGGGGAAAAATCTCGAATTGGTGTCTTCCACTTGCCGGGCGGATATTCTACCACTGAACTACCATAGCAGAGTTTTCCTCCCGTTTCAAAACGGGAATGTTTTCTTAAGGTTCGCTTCCTGGTAATGGTAGATTTTTATCGTTTCCAAATTTCTCAACATTCCAGCTTATACCTGTAGCATAAGGACCGTATGATTCATTAATTCCATCTATTCAAAACACGTTATAGTTAAAGGTGATAGACCTCGCAAGTCTGGCTTCTGTCCTTTTATACATAAATACAAAGTACCGCATAATACACTAATGGAGATCGACTAACCTATATCACCATGTAGCCATTACTCTTGTAGTTAGTGCTAACTATTCAATGTGACAGTATAATATCATAACTTTTTATCGAAGGATGCGATATAAAATTTTAGGTTATATATAGTTTTTATAGGTTTAACTGATGAATGTTTAAGGTATACAGGTTTGAAGTATATAGGTTCAAGATATATTTGATGTGGAAGTTCTTTTTAGTGCTTTTCGTCATTGCTGAAAAGCACTATTATCTTCGTGATTTCCGTCTGTCCGTACGCATATATCAGGGAAGAATTGGCTTTACCGATTTCAACCAAATTTAGCACATATAATACTCACATAAATTAATGACCAAAGTGGAATATTTGGACCGGATCAGCTCGGAAGGAGTGCCACAATCACAAAGTTAAACTTTTCGGTACTAATGAATTTGGAAGGAATTGGCTGAACCGATTCCAATGAAAATTTGTAGAAAAGAGGCGTGTGACAAAAAAATCAAATCAAGATGTTTAATATAGATATATAAATTCTTTTTACACATATTTGTGTTGAAATGTCTGCATCAATTTTAACGAAATTATAATATTTATAATGTACACATTATAGAAAACCATAATAGCGTATTTAAACTGAATCAGCCAAACAGGGGCACCACAATTCCAAATTAAAGTCTTTCACTAATTATGGAGTTGGAAGGGATTGGCCGAACGGATTCCAATTAAATTTTGTTTATAAGATTTAGACAACATACCATAATTAAATCAAGATGTTTAAAGCCGAGCTAAAGAGCAGGGCTACCACAATAAAAAGTAAAATAATATTTCTTTTACACGTAATTCTAGAGAACTGACGGCATAGATTTTAACCAAATATGATGTATATAATCTTTATATGAATAAATAAATAAATTATTATATTCAAACCGGGTCGACTAAACCGGTCTACAACAATATCAGCGTTAGAATTTGTCTGTAACTATTAATTTAGAAGGTATTGGGTTAACGGATTTCAAAGAAATTTCGTCTGTAGGCAGAGTATAGAATAACAAAATGAAACGAGCATGTTTAAAATGCAGGGTTGCCACAATATAAGGAAAAATAATTTTCTTTAATTCAAAGCAAATATATTAGTATACGGTTATACTATGGCGAATTTGACTAAAAGCACTTCAGCATCACGGGAAAACTGTCTGCATCCCTACTTGTTTTAATTTTTCCTTCTACCTACTTACAAAAATCCTGCGACGCTGTAAAATTATGAAGAATATACAGAAAACCCAGGGGGTTCATTGTGCGTTATTCAGAACTTGATTAAACCAGCTATAGTCTCTTGATCTTGTAAGTGTCATGGTGAGAGTTGATTTTAAAAAAGATGAAAATAACATCCAAGATTGATTTGATCCAATCCCAACATTTTCACTTTCGGACGCACACGTAGGCCACGCAACAATTTTCTCGGATACATATTTTCATTCTATTTCTTCTTTGAGAAACCTGGGCAATGGATTGCTCGCGCATCGATGAGCGTAGCAAACAAATGGCGCGTGATTATTTTTTTAAACATTCTTTGCAATCCTCGCACTTCCATAAAACGTTTAAATAGCGCGAGGCATTTTTTCGTTAATAAAGAGTGCGTGGCGTTCTCCGTCTTATTTACCATCGTCTCCTTTTTCTTAAGCAACAAGATGCCCGAGAGTTAAAGATGCCTCATTAAAATGACTCTAATGAGAGAGAGAGAGAGAGAGAGAGAGAGAGAGAGAAAGACGGAGGAGCAGAAACGAGAATATGGAACGAAATTTCTTTTTTCTTCAATACACTCTCTCGCTCCGCGCAGATCCTTGATAAATGTATTCGCGATTTTTAACTCCTTAAAGCGCAATGGTAAGAAATCTGTGAGACCATTTTTTTGTTCCTCTACTCGCGGCGATAAAACATTTCTGCCTCCGCGTTTGAATTCTTGGTAAATAATAAAGCCGTTATTATCGCTCCTCCGCGCATTCATAGTGATTATACAGGGTGATCGAAGAGGCACGCAGCCCATTAAGTAGGTTGGTATTACTTACTAAAATGAGAAATTTAAATTTAAAAAACCCAAAATTACAAAAGTGGTTGGAAATTAAAGTTTTCTCGGTTATTTTTGTGGAGATCGGAAGAAACCCATTCGGATATTTTCAAGAGTTTCACCATTTAACATTGAAGATCGGCAGGACAGCTACCCGTCTTTAACGCTGCCCGTCTCGCGGAAACGTTAAATGAGACGACATATTGTTGATTTATCCGTAGGAGGAATTCCTGGAAATGATTACCTAAACGCAAATCTGGCAATCTTCGTAAAAAAAAGTAGTAATGTTCAACGATATACGCGCGTTGCACTTGTGAAAGAGACTGTTCTGAAGCAATTGACCCCAGGAGGGGGAAGCAATGATTAGACCGATTAGGCGCTGAGGACTGCGTGGCCTCGAGCACTGATCTGTTGGCGTGCGACGGTTAAATTTTCGATACCTTGCGCTCAACTGGTAAAAAATTTCAACTTTACGGGTTGCGTGACTTGTCGATCACCCTGCGTAAGTTAAAAATTTTAGATTCGCAATCCTTATTGCACCTTCCGACTTAATTTTTATTGTTCTGTTCTTATTTAGGTTAAGCTGTTTTCCAAACAACTGTCGGCAAATTTATCCTTTACTCAGAAATACCTCTAACCGAAATAGCCGCTTACATTGGGGTATATTATGCGCGATGATGATTTGCCTCGGTGTTCGCACAAGTTCATTTCATGGTTTCATAGCCATTCTTGCAGGAATAAGAAATCCGATCGAATACGGGCTAAGCATCGATCAAAACCCTTGAAATAGTCCGCCTACAAATATTAACTCCATTTGCGACAAACCTCTCGTTAGAGTTAGAAAATATTCAACACTGCATAACATTAAATGATAAATAAAGGCACTAAAGAAAGGATTACTCCAATTTTAGAGGATTTAAATTAGCATCGTCAGAGAAATTTGTGGATTAAAGCTGCTGTAGCATTAGAGATCCAAGAGATTTTATGAACAAATATATGAATAATCGTAACTCCCGCAAATCGGAAGTCAGAATCAGGAAAAGAAAATACAAGTGATGGTGATGTGGTTCGTTTTCCGTAGAACAAACTAGGGTTACGATAGGAAATTATAGGCAACAAGTGAGCATTTTAAGGGAAAGCTTGGTGCGTTTCAAATCCTGCCAACAACCAAATTTCTGAATGCCAGGGTGAAATTTAATTATGTGCTTCAGTGCTGGAGACAAGAATCTACATCGATCAAACCGGTCACCATTGTATATCCTTCTTCCTATGTAGCTGTTCACGGTTTTCAGTTTATATCCGTATTGTAATCTATCCGTTTGAAATTATATATTAATTAATCTATAATGTAAAAAAAATAAAAAAGAATGCAGCTCATAATCAGGATATGCAGGCCATTTTGCCTTATCATTCCTGTCATGTCGAACTTACTCTTTGTGCCAATATCATTCCAAAATTCATTCGTGTGTTATTTCATGTATCAAAGCGTAGTGGCGTTGTCAAGTTATCTTATCCGTCTATCTCTTCGCCGTCTCTTTTTTCTCCTTCATTTCCCTTTCGCCCTTGGAACTTCTCTATTCATTTTCTCGATATACTTCTTTTCCGCCTTTGTGTTATTACGGAGGCCCGGAAACTTTACCTATACATCTTTTCACATGAAAGACTTTCTTTTTCGCCTGTGCCTGTCTATTTTATAATAATAAAAGAAACTGTTTGTGTGTTTTTGTGTCTGTGGCAGTCGTAACTCTTCAGAAAATAAAAGTAGATGCTTCAAAATTTGGCAGCAGCTTTAGATTGATCATGAAAGTTGTAGTGCTAAAAATAATTTAAATCAGCCCGCGGGAGTCCGAGGAATCCCCATGGAACGGTCGTTGCAAATTTTGTTTAAAAAAATATATATATCTCAGCAACCAATTGACCGATTTTTATGAATCCTCCACCAATACCAATGTTGAACCAAGAAACGTAGAGACTTAAAACTTTATACACATACTAAAGAGATGTTGAGGCTATGCACCTTGGTGCCAGAACTTTGTTTTCTTTTGACGTTAAATTAAAATTTAATAATATACTCCATTATTACACCGCGTTCAATCACGATTCACTAAATAAGAATATTTATTAAGTAACAAAATAAATAAACAGAAACAACATTTAGTCCATGGATTTTAACAATGTCATTGTCGTCAAGGTATTTATCGTTAAAAATGCAAATTTAGTCAAAATTAATGGAAATAAACCTGGAATGCGAGCGATTTCGAGTCAAAGACGAAAGAAGGCGATAAGAATAAGAAACTATGATCATTTTTTCTTATATACTGTGCAGGTACGAAGTTCTTACGTCAATCTGTGGAATTTATATTAGCAAATAAATGAAAGCCTGCACTTATAAAAGCCAATTTTTATGTGTTATCTTACAGGGAATAAAAAAATGCAAATAACTTTTTTATGGGAAATTTGTCGGAAATTTAAACTATTCTACGGCCTTTCCCTGTGTGTCCCCAATAATCGTGCCAAGTTTTGTTACGATACCTTTGAAGGCGTGGATTTGTATAGTATAACATACATCTAAACAATTGACATTACTAGTAGAAGGTGCTTGCATAATGCAAGCATTTCATCTCACCTTGAAAAAATATTGATTTTTCAGAGAAATATTTCATCATGGGAAATATTTCTTTAATTCATTAGACCGATTTTCATTTTTTCCTTATGGAACAATAATGGAGTAAAACAATCACTAAGTTTTGCAATTTTAGGAATGTTATAATTTTTCCTCATTGGGTTAATAATGCCACACATTTCTGCCAAAATTTAAATTTGTAGCACATTTAGAAGTGAAATAACATTTATCTAATTGTTTAAAATTAATTAATTTTTATCGGCCGCAATAACAATTTCATGGATACATTGAAACGTTTATTCGTTTGTATAGACTACTCTATATAACTTAAAAATTTCAGCTCCCTAACTTTCCCCGTAGTATCTCAACATTTACCTATTTGTTTAAACTTTAAGAATTTTTAATTGCCAAAAAAATTAAAATATCAAAACTTGTATAAACCCTATTTCGTTTTTTACAAATTCTACCTATAAAAAATTTCAGCTCCGTAGTACATGCGGAATTACATAAACCTTGAAAATTTGTTTAAACAATTTCGAATTTTTAGCGGCCGCATTGTAGAACTTTTTCAAGATTTTCGTTTTTTTCTAGTCGGTTTTGCACATAATCCTACCGACAAAAAATTTCGAGACTGCCGCTTTTATGGAAGTACCTAAACATTAGCAACCTCCTATATATGTGTTATATGTTACACCTCTGTAAGGAACGTCTATATATAATGACTAGTAGAAGGTGCTTGCATACTGCAAGCATTTCATATCAACTTGAAAAAACATTATTTTTCAGAGAGATATTTCATCATGAGAAATATTTCTTTAATTCAAAAGATTTCTCCTCTGGACCAGAATTCATGTATCGCAGCTTGTTTGAAAAGGAGAAAATGTTTGGGAACTTTCTTGTGTTACTTTCAGAAAATTATCCTTACAGATAGTTAATAAATTAATTTTCTGTTCTTTTCTGTATTGTGTTTCAGTTTTATTCTTTGCTCTTCTATGATATTATTCTGTTTTGTTGTTCTTTTTTTGTTCTTTTCTGGTTTTTGTTATATTCTTATTTTACATATATAAATATATTTCTACGTATGAATTTCCTCTATAAAGGCTTCTTTTCATTTTTCTAAAGGTTTCATAATTTACCTCGCTAAAATACAGTAGGCTTTTAAGGCTATAATTTAGCACGATAAAATACAGGATAACCTGTTTTTATGTTTTCCACTCTTTATTAGCTATTCATTTGTATTTCTATACAGAGATTTGAATATTTCTTCAGGATATTTTTCGTGAGTCCTACGAAATATATCAGTGATCTAGGACTATCCAGTGAACTGTGGAGGCAATTATCAAAAGATTATTATAAGGATTGAACTGTTCTATTGGAGTCTTAATGGAGTGGGATCTACTTTTTTCTCAAAATAGAAATAGCGATTTATTTAATTTTTAGTGCATGCAAAACATGATTTCATAAAATAAATTTAAATAATTTTTTTCTCTTTTTAGCTAAAGATTAAAGACGCATCTTTCCCAGAAAGTGCCCCCCAAGTCCTTCAAATATTCATCAATTCAAATCTCTGTATCTGACTTAATTAACATAATTATTTATTTAACGTGCAAAATAAATGAGTATCTTTATTTCTATTTATTGGCAACAATACTGATGTTTTCTTTCACTGTTATTCGTTAATTGGCTCTTCCAATAGTATTTACTTGAGATAATCCAAAAAATAAAATGGATGTTGCGATTGATTTTGCATTTACCTGTGATTACACGATAATGTTTGCCGTAAGTTTTTGTGCTTTTTTATATTGTGTATCGTTTAATGTTAGTTTGTTGTGAGATGGCCTGTGGTTATCCTCTATATCGATAATATTCATTCGTCTCCTTCAATCGTACGTTTTATCTTCGATTTTGCAAAGACGATGGATCGTAAGGATATGTTCTAAGAGGGTCATCTGACTTAGAAATTCATGCAAAATTGGTTCAATTCAGAAACAAATAGTACATCAAATTTTTATTTTAAATTTACGATTCCTTGTCGCCAGATGCAGGGCTGTGGCTTTTCGACAGTCAATCAGAATCCGGATAGAAACTCACGCTTGCTCCATTATAGTATAATTTCATTGGATTGTTTAGAAACGAGAAATAGTTTGTGAATATACACCCGTGACAGCCGATAGTAAATTTTTACTGAATTAAGTATGAATATACAAGTGTTGAATGAATATATAAGTGCTTCAATTAAGTTCAATGTAAATATTTTAAATAATTTAACCTAGGTTATTGAAAATAACGTCACGTTATTGCATATAAAGTCATTATCTAAATAAAAGTTATTTATAAAAATTCATTTTTATATTATTGCTTGTTTTTTATCTTTAAGAATATAAGTACATATGCACTGAAATTACCGGAGACAACAATACCCGTAACAATGGACTCACAATTAGTATTGAAATGTCAAAAAATTTACCAAAACTCTGGTATAATATGAAAATATGAGCAAAATCGCATTATATTGAGTATTAGACGATAATAATAAGAATCCTCATTCGTTTTGACGTGTTTTAGCGTAAATTTCGTTTCGATAACTTAATTTTAAGGTACCTATTTTAAAGAGTAAAGAATGAAAGCATTAAAACCAAAAAGGTGATTTTTACGTGTTATCTTATGGAAAACAACATTCATCCTCTGGAGTCAAACCCGTGACCTCATTTGAAATTATTTTTAGTCATAACGTCGAGATTCAATAACACTGAAATCCTGAGGAATTTCAGCCTAGGGGCCCGTTGTAGTACTTTCTGCAATATATAATTTAATATTAAGCAATCAATGCACAGGCCCCACGTCAATATCGAATGAAATTAATCACAAACATTATCAATATAGTAATTTTCTTTAAACTGCCCAATAAAACTTGCAAACGAAAGGATATTTTCAATGTACGCGTGAATAAAACTTTTATTGTATCAACAGCTATAAACAAACTATTATTGTCATTCGTAGCAACGAGTATAATCAAAGTACGACTTATTTAGTTAGCATTAGTATGAACGATTATCTATATTTGTATTTATGGGAACTTGTATATAAGGTACTATGTATTTTCTTTTAATTTTTCATTTTCTCTTCCGTAATGTGTAATTTTCCTAATCTCCGTCCGTTGCTAATTTATCTCTTCTGGCGCTTCTTGATAGAAATAAGACCTCACCAAATCGCCAAACACATAAATAGTATCTTTTTAGTGTAAATGCCAATAATGAAGATAGTAAGACGTTTCATATTTGCAATTTAGTATTCATTAGAATAGAGATAGATTGAATAGAATAGAACGAACTCGGACTTCACAACATAGCGCCTCCATTCGTTCAAAAATATGTTTTAAACACTAAAGGTTTAAGTTTGTTGAAGAAAAATTCTGGCCTAAGTTAAGACGAGTTCCTTTTTAATTTATGAAATTGCAATTAGTTATTATTTCTCTTAAAACCATTATATATTTATTCCTGCAAGATTCATTTCGAATGATTTTTACTCCGAAAAGGTTATTTAAAACATTATAAATTAGTTTGAGGATTTTATAATTACACAATTTTACGCCGTGTTTAAATTAAATTGAATTCTTAAAAAATCTAAATCGAGGTACTTTTCGACAGGATGAACCATCTAATAATAAGATAATGATATATATACAGTTTAGCAGGGAGATTTTCCATAATTTACGATTTCCGTCCCAACCATGAAAACATCCGCGTTCAGAAACGAAAAATTTGATCTGCTACGATAGTTCAGTGGTAGAATATCCGCCCGGCAAGTGGAAGACCCGGGTTCGATTCCCGGTCATAGCAGACATTGTTCTCGTTTCAAAATTATCCCCTACGATTTAAATGGATGTGAAAATACATTATATTTTATTTCAATAATTCTGCCTTAAAGTTATTTTGTGTTAATCTATACGTTAATTTTGTTATCTTTTAAAATAATTTATGCTTATATTCCTTAATCTTTGTGAATTAATTATAACCTTTACTTTAATTATCATTTTGAATTATAGTAAACTGATGATTTATTGTAAAATAAATGTTTTTAAAAGGTTTGCTGACTTTACAGTTTTAAAATTTAAAAGCAAATGATCAACAACAATATATTTTTTTAAGTGAGCAAATGAAAACTGTTATGCATGCGAATCATGCAACAGGCTCTTTAGTCTCAATAGATTCTGGTTTCAAATCCTTAGCGTATAACTCCTTAAATATACTCTTTTCATCTATTTCTCGCATCCCCTGGCTCAAATAACAGTTTGCCGTTTTTGTCTTTAATTGTGGTCATCGTATGTTTTTGAGATTTAAATGAAAATAATTAACAATCTTTTTTAATATATTTGCTTCATAATGCCTTATGAAACATTTTCGTCCAAATCTTCTTCTGTAAATGGGGATCGTCTTATATTCGGGTAAATACGGTATATCTGCGCACTTTTTGTATAATTGGCTTGGAAGCAGTGCCTCCTGGCGGAGAGCCTTTTTTTGTCGATATCGTTCCGCCCACCGTCTTCTGCCTCGCGTCGCTCCAAATTAATCTGCTGGGATTTTCCTGTTCCAATTTCGCTTCTCTCTTCTCTCCCATTCCCTTTCTGATTTCTCATCTTTCCTTTTCCATACCTTTTTGCATCGCCATGAGTTGCCTTCCTTTGCCATTATCCTCCACATCCATGGCAACTGGCTCCCACGATTTCCATCCAAACCAAGCCTCCTCTTACGCTTTTTAAGGCCAATTACGAAACTTTTCCATTCACACGTGGGAGTACTCGCATCGAATCAGAAAAATAAATAAATGAATAATACTCTGGGTAAACCGGATGGCAAGAATATTGAAGCGGAGGAAAAGTCGGATTTATATTTACTCACCGCAGGAATATTGCTTACATTTAGGTTTTTGCGTGGGCATACCTCTCTTATTCATGCAATATGCGCCTAACTCCGACGCCACATCCGCGTGGGGTGCGGCGCGCGTCGGGAACGCATTGCCTCCAGCGGCTCGCGTCGCGGGCGACGAAGATTCGACGATTCGTTTTTAATTTACGAATAATCGGCCGTAAAACCTTTCGAACGCGTTTTATAATTAAACGCCCGATTGTTGCCGATCCCTATGAGCGCTTCCGGGTCCTCCCTCTTTCGAAGACTAATCTAGGGAAAAATTGGAATTTCCTTATTTCTTCATTTGTTTTAATTTGCTATTGTTATGAAAAATTCCCTGCCCAAATGTGGTTTTTTTATAAGATTGACGACGCCCACCGAATAATTCAAACCTTTTAACATCGCTCGGATTGGAAGGCAGAGATACTCAAGCACTCCGATTTTACGCAAATACTTCAATCACACACACACGATCTAATCCAAAATTCGATATTCCGGATTGTCTGATTCGGAATGGTCCCGGAATTTAGACTAATCCGGGAAATTCGGAAATATGGGATGGATGGCATTTTGATTGTCACTCTCTGTGCTTCCGCAGATGATTAAATTGTTTTTAAAATGTTGAAGACTCCCGTTAAACATAAAAACTGTCCGTTCCATTTAATATCCCATCCGGATTGGGAAACCCAAAGCCTTTTGTATGAAAAACATCGTACATTTATATATCCATTTTTAATTTTATTTAATGCTTTATTTGTTCATACCTTTGTGTTAAAGAAATAAAATTATGACTTTGGTAGCGTGTACACTAACTTTACAGTCATTGTATATTTATCACCTGTAGTTCGAAAAATTCTATAGTCCGGATCACCTCCGGTCTCGGGCTTTCCGAATTAGAAATTAGAATCCATCCCGAAATGAAAATGACGATTTATTTGAGTGCGTCAACTCGGAAGCCAGGAAACTAAAACTAATCGATCTTATCACATCTGAGATGACTAAATTAAATTTATGTTTATTCAGCTATCTATAATTCGAAAATATTTTTCAGGCAGGGACTCAGTAATTCACCTAACAAGAGGGAATTGTATCAGGTCCAACGTATTGAAATAGGTTTTCTTTACCATCAAAGAATTTTGTGATTCTCTATCCCCGGAAATCTCTAGCGAGATGAAATCAACGTCAACAAAATTGATTACAATTTTTTTAAGTGTTTTTTCTCTTTACTCATTCTGTCTTTTTATTCCTGTGGGAATGAGAGATTGAGAAATATCATAATTCTGTTTCCCCGATGCAGAAGTGAACGCGATTAATGTAGCAAGTAAAGTTTTTTATCAGATATAAATTTTAATTCGAGAAGATTGACCCAAAGGCCAGGAGAGAGAGATAGCGAGTGATTGATTTGGTCTTTATTTGGAGCGAGATTGAGACTAGGAAGTCCCATATTCCACCTAACCCCTCGTCATGAAACATATAGTAATATGTACATAAAACATTAGCAATGTAAATACAGGTAACAATAAAAATACAAGTATTTGAAAAGAAAAGATGTGATTTTGTGGGAAAAAATATGGACTGCTGAATAATCGATTAAATGTAAAAAAACCCACTGCAGGAAAACATCCACACAAGAAGGGGGGGGGGGGTATGAAAAACCTGCGAAACCTACTGAGATTCACTAAAGACATCACATAAATGAGATTTAGAACAAGTTATAAGTATATTAAAACCATAAAGAGATAAAGAAAAATAAATTGGCACAACACGAATATATCATTGATAAAATAAACATATAAAAATGTAAAAATGGATAGATATTAACATTGGTGTGTCTGAACAAAATGGAAAGAAGAAAAAAATACAAATAAATCAGTAAAATACAAAAATTTACAATAAATATTTTTTTGTCAAAATCAAGATATTAAAAAAATAACAATAAATAAATAAAATTGAAGCATTAAGCGTGTTTAACTGTTCCTTTGCAAGGATTAGAGAGATTGATAGCAGTGTCGCTTGAATGAGGAGAGCGAGTGCGATTTTTTTCTTTGGGGGAGGTCGTTCCATAGTCTGCAAGCAGTTACAATGAAGGACTTGTTGAAAATTACTGTTCTGTGATGAGCAATAAAGAGTTTATGACTCCCTCTGGTATTACGGTTATGTACAGTGTCTATACTTCTAAATTCAGCGGCAAGATAATGCGGATTGATGGAATTAAGTAATTGGTATATCAAGGAAAGCAAATGTAGGCGTCTACGAGTGAGGGAGCGGAAGAGAGAGAAATAGAAAAGTCGCCAAAATAATACATCATACATTATCCATGAGGCATTATAACTTTACACATCATATAGAAGTGTAAACTGAAGTTTTTTAGGATATAGACGAAGAATGAAGTGGGCAAACACTTTATGAAAAGTTATCATTCATCGCTTTTAAGAGTAAAAAAGAAACATTACAGTCACAAAAAAATAAATGCAAGGATGACTGATGAGTCTCCCTTATTCTCCGCTTGGTAGCTATTGTTATTCCCTTTCGTTCCTCTAGAAACAATTCATCAAGGTCTTTGTTCACATCGGATTCGCTTTTTATACAAACGCATCTTCCTCTCTCAGGGGCTGATGTATAATGGAACGGTCGTATTTTTTATGATTTGGTAATGGGAGATCTCCGCACTATGTTTTCTGGCGAAGTCGGATATCAGTATTTATAAGAGGCGGAGATATATTATGGTAACTGTTGCTTTTTTAAGGCTATGCTTTCGCATCCAGGTTCAGATGTTATCTATACTCCCTGTCGGAAAATACTCGAACTTGGAAAAGTCTATATTGCTGGGATTCCGTGAGGATTAGTCACATCTACGTCATTTTTAACGTTTATGCGTCATTTCCGGTATTCTCATCAATTTTTTCATTACATTTTTGTCTATTTTGTTCACATTCTTAGTAAGTTATTGATATACAGACGTTAGAGTTACTAAAAAATATTATGGTGTTAAGGCCATTTACATACAAGATATATTTGTTATTATATTTTGATTAAACTCTTTTAAGACCTCATTCTTAATGCTACCTATACAATTATTGAGAAGAAACGAATATCATGTTGTACCCATGTCTCTAAAACTGCTGGAATGAGTTCTTGTTGCTCAACCGCTACTACTCAATTTAAAATTTAAAACTGTCGTGAATTATAGAATTTAAAGAACCTATTCTTTCTGGAAAACCGCAAATACATCAGTTTTTAACCCGACATGATAAACATTATGGGTGGATTGTTCATATAATTATAAAAATTTTAGCTTATCATTGACGCATAAAAAGTTAAGGAAACAATTCAATACCGCCATGCGATCAATATGGATATTATATTTACCTTATATGCGTGTAACATTGTTACCTATTAATTTCATCGAAAGAACGGAGCAAATATCAGTATATTGATCTAAATAGTAAACAGATAAAAAAGGTCTTTATCAATTCTCATTTTTTTACTCTCCTCAAGCGAACGGCATTAAAGCCATAGAATGTCACAATCGAATGGAAAGGGAAAAGGGAGAGAAATCGAGGTGTTTATTTTTCTTTGGAAACGAAGGCGTTTGTGCGCGTGATTGTGTTTGCGAGAGATAAAGGGAGAGATATAGGTAAAGAGTGAAAAGGGGAAGATTAAAGAGGAGAGGCGAAAGAATCGGATCGTAAAACAGAGAGAGAGAGAGAGAAACGAATGAAAATGGGGAGGGAAGGTGTGGGATCCTTCAAAGGAATATGTTCAGGGATTAAAGGAGAAAGAGAGAGGGAGAGAACGTATGAGAAAAGGAGGTGGAGATCGTGCGCGTGCGAATTGGGGAACCATTCGGAATGTTGGTAATACTGGCGAGGATCTAGAGGGGGAGTTTCGGGAGGGTTGAAAGAGCTTGAGAATATTTCTGTTGATGTTTGAGGGAGGGACGCTTCCTTCACTCCTTCCCACCCACTCCCTCTTCCCTATCCATCAAAGTCGCTCCGCGGGTACCACTCCTAACCTCTGAACTCTCCTCGACATCCCATCCGGACGGTCAGCATCTCTCGGCCTTCCTCCCATGGCGCTTATTACGAGACCGTCGCTCATTCTGCTAAAGTTAGGGAGAAGGGGAGGGAGGGAGAAGGAGGGGATGGGGAATGGAGGGAGGGGGGAGGATTGGGGCGGATCGTCTCGCGCGAAACCATAGCGACGATCGTTCGCTTAAAGAGTCGCTCGCAGAGACTTATTTGTTAAGAGCGGATCTCGTTCCTTATCTAGTTTCCAAATCTTTTCTATTCAACCGAGTGAGTGTTGGAGCCGACTGGTCAATTATAATCACAGCCATAAGTGGAGTTTGGTTAGAAGGGAAGGAAAATGATATTTGAACACAATACTTATAACGTAATTTAAAGAGATCTACAAACACTTTAACGAGTTTAAAGAAATACGATTCTTTATAAAGTAGTGATATGGTATTGTTTTTCAGCGAAGCTTGTTGTATGAGGAGATGGCTGTGAATTCTCTGAAGCATGCATAATTTCTGACTACTAAATATCTTCCTGATATAACGAAAGTGTCGTTTACTAATTTATAATGTGAATAAAAATATTTTCATTGGTTTAAGGATAATTTTCGATATCACTCTAGATACGTCTTTCAATATAGCAGATTACAAAATGGGAAACTAATTTCGAGAGCAATATAGATACAGAGAACATTCTATTGTAGTACAAAGTGTATATTTAAATCTTTTGTAAATGAGATTATGTGCTCCAGTTTATGCAAAGCATAAATTTTACTGCAATAAAACTTTCAATTACATAAAATTAATTCATAATAAAAATTACTTACTTACTTACCCATTCTATTAGAAAGACAATACTTCTTGAACCCTTTGATTTTGGATTCCGCGGATATTTTGTCCCAAAAATTTGAAACCCACTGGCAAATTTGCGCAGTAGCAGGCCTTTTAATTTTCCCGTTTCGTGTAAGGGGATTCTTTACGGTCAAAAGCCATTCAGAATACTGCGTCTGAAGATGATCTTTGAAAGGGTTGTTCACTACCACATCAAGAGCCTGTAATTGTGAGGTCATGCCATATTGTATGATTACAAGGTCACAATTCATCGCTGCTACTTTCGCCTTAACTTCTGGCGTAACTTGTCCCATAAATGCATATAACACTAACATTCCCCTTCTTTCGAGAAGAATACCAGCTGTCTTACTCCACAAAACACTTAGATAATCAGTCATAAGTTGTTTTGTCATCCAACCTTTTCCCTGGCATCTAATAAATATTCCTCTCGGTAAATATCTCTTGGGCATAGTTTTTCGTTTTAAAATTATGTATGGAGGAAATTTTGTCCGTCAGCTAACGCATCAAGCATCACAGTTACTCGCAACTTCATAGTGGTCGAAGTATTTAAGAGAACTGTTGTTTTACGTTCCTTTTTTGCAGTAGTTTGCTTTGGCACATCAGACAACACAGCTGTTTCGTCAGCATTTCCTATCTGACTTAATACGTAATAGAGCATTTTACGAAGCTTGATGATATGGTACGCCCAAAGTTTTTCTTCGTAGTCCGATAGAAGCTTTTGCGCAAGAGTTGTTCTTCGCCTAAGTGCGACACCGGTTCGACGCATAAATCGCCGGTACCATTCAATACTCGCCTTAAAACTTTGCCTTGGAATGTTAAAAAAAAACACAGTTTTTGACGCATTCATTTGAATCACTTCGCGACTGATCGGCATTCTATTTTCCGTATGCTCTTCGGCAAATGATAATACTTGTGCATCAACCTCAGGATATCCACCATGTTTAGAACTCCTAAACGATTTGCGTGTGGAAAGTGCATTCTCCAGTTTTGTCTTTATCATTTTCCATTGACGAACATTCGTTTCTTCTTGCAGCTTCTATGTTGCTTGTTTTCTCCGCGTACTTGTTTCCTCCGCGTACCTTACAACCTTGATTTTAAAAGTCGACTCCTAACTACTTCTGATTCCTTTACTTAAATTTGACTTGTTTTCAACACGATCACCCATTATTTATGGGATATTTTATATGATAGTAGATTAGCATTAACTAACACTTACAGTAACAGTGTTCGCGTCGGCAAGACATATTGATATCGCGCGTCGATTTTGACTTTGATACATCGAACACTCGTCGGAGGTTACAGCAAAGGAAGTGCATTTTGTAGTATTTTCGTGAAGTGCAAACATAAGCCGCATTTCTTTTAAAGTTTGACATATGAGAAGGAGAAATAATCCTGTACTTGACCGGGAATCGATCCCGGGCCTCCTCGTTTGCCGGATACGTGCTTTAACCAACTAAGCTATCAAGCCAGCATGATTCTCCAATTTAACCCAGATTTGTAAAAAAAAAGTGCGGCTTATAATCGGGCCAATACGGTAAATCCCCTTCTTCGAAAAATTCATCTATGAAGGTACGTAATTTATATTTTTAAAATATCCGACTCCTTTATCCGCAAATATATTCGTCTCTGCGTCGCCATTTCAACATGTCTACGCGGAATTCTTTCCTCTGATTTAGTTCCCACCGAATTGTATCGTTTGGTAACGTCGAGTGTTCCTCTACGCTTCCGATCGTACGCCCTCGCTGTCCAGACTCCGCGGGCGCATTGCAGTATATTTTTAGCATGTCATTTCGTAGAGATTAATGTTCGGGCTTTTGGACGGGACGGCGTCTATCCGAACAGCATTTAGTTGACGGGGCGCACATGTCTTCTTTGTTTAATATCGTCACTAATTCCATTTGAATAGCGGGGATTTGTATTTTAATTAATAATTGGGCAGTCAATGATGCAGAAGAGTAAAATATACCCGAAATGGTCACTTTCGTGCTGTTGTTGTTTTTAACAATATAAAATTGATTAATATCCAAAAATTGTCTGCAATGTTTTATAAAAATTTATGAAAATTTTTTTTTCATTCGAATTAATATCAATCATTAACATGTTTTATCTGAAGTTTGAGAGCATGTTTGTTTTATGGTATTAAAAATCACCGATACGTAGTATGTCCTCTAATTTTTTTTAATTAGTTATAAAAATATTTATGCGCTTTTTACAATTCCTATAAAATTCTTTATTGCTGTTGCGTTTCCAGCAGGGATATTTTCGATTTTTTATTTTTAATTGTCGAAATTGAATATATATACATATATATATATATATATATATATAACAACTTACGGAAAAGGAAAGGTAAAATGAATATATGGATGTCAACAAGGTGTTGGGATGAGGAAACCCAGTGAGCACTCACCAATCAGACGACTTCAGGTTAGCGAGGCCCCGGGGATGTCGAAGCGACACACGTAAAATAACACAAAAACACAGAAACATCACAAACGTAAAGCGTAAAGTAGTTCCGAAAGCTTTACGTTTGTGATGTTTCTGTGTTTTTGTGTTATTTTACGTGTGTCGCTTCGACATCCCCGGGGCCTCGCCAACCTGAAGTCGTCTGATTGGTGAGTGCTCACTGGGTTTCCTCATCCCAACACCTTGTTGACATCCATATATATATATATATATATATATATATATATATATATATATATATATATATATATATATATATCCATTTTCATAATTTTTGCAATATTCTCAAAATAATTTTTATGAAATATTCACCTTTAGAGTACGTTTATAGAGCATTACAGCTGAAAAATATGATTGCGAGAATCAGAAGAATGTCGCAAGAAAAATATGAGCCTAAATTTTTGTGAACGAAGACGATTCCTTACTATATGTTTAACCGCTTCTTACTTTCGAGGGTCTGGGCGAAATACCCTTTATTGGGAAGTTTTGTTTTGCCTCAGTCTCTCTCCCCCTCCCCCTCTCCCCCTCCTCCCTCTCTCCTTCTCTCCCTTTCTCTCTCTCCCTCTCTCTCTCTCACTCTCTCTCACTCACTCACTCGCCCTCTCACTCGCCCTCTCTCGCCCGCTCGCCCTCTTTTTTCTTCGACGTTAGATGGTTTTTCTCCTCCTCTTCTCTTTCCGCGCATTTTTTTCAGAAGAGTCTTATCTGTCATCCTACCGGGGCGTTCCCGTTTATTGTATCTTCTTCTCTCTTCCACCGCGGAACAGGTCCTATCAAACTTAAGCCCTTAGAAGATAGAATCATTCTCTTTCTCACTTCCTCGCGATGAAAAAAGATATCGTTCTTCATTTGTTTTTCCCTTTTCTTCCGCCATCTCTTTATCCTTCGACTCCTTCGTTTTGTTGTTTTTTTTCTCTCCCTGTTTTTTCTTTCTTTAGGTCTCACCTCTCAGATTGATGTCATCGCGTCACGTCATACTTTTCGTCAGTTTAAAGGGGCGTTGAGGATTCGCTCGGCGACTGATATTGCGTCGCTATGATGATATCCATGCCGTCCTTAAAACCTCGCCGAAAACACTTTGCCCTTCCCGATACGGCGTCAAGTCGTCTTGGCGACGAATAAAGTCGTCGTGTTTTGTTTTGTTTTCTTTATTCAAAGCGCTTTCGGCCTCTCTGGCTCTCTCTATATCTCTCTCTCTTTAAAAAGCAACAATCTCAGTATCTTCCAGGGTGCATTCTCTCCCTTTTTATTTCCTGTGTATCATCCGTTTTATCGTTTATTCCTTTTGTGGATTTTTCCGTTCTTCTCGCATTTCCGATCCTTCTACGTCGTTCGGGATTTCTTTCTCTTGCCTTTGGCGCTCTTTCATCCTCTTTTCTGACATGCTATTCCCTCTCTATTTCCACGTTGAAAATTATTCAGATTTCTTCACAATTGAATCTATTAAAGTTGTATTACCCATTTATATCCGAGGAAAGGCCTTTAATGGTGGTTGTTGCTTTAATTTAACTCTCTTCATTTTATTTTTCAAGTAGATATTCACCGTCAAAACATTTCGCTTTTGCGGTCGAGGTTATGTTTTAAAGTAAATTATGCATTCATGATTTTCAATAACAATACGTTTTCTTTATCATCTGAATTAAAACGGTTTCATAGCGAATAATTTCGTGATGGATGGTCCTTGGGACTTATAACTACAGTGTTGGCAGGTTTCTAATTTAATGTTCCATTCGAGGAAAACTCAAGTACCTTCCCTTGATAAACGAATCTTACAGCGCTTTTCAACAGAAGCACTTTTTCATATCTACGGAGATTGCATTCTGTTATTTTTGCAATCAGTTGACTAATTTTTGTACTTACTTACTAGAATCTTTGCAGAATTGTTTCTTTAAAATATATGAGTTTTACCTTTCCCAAGATAGTCTTAGTGAGGTAAGAAAATTTATATCTCTTCAAGAAGAATCTGCTTAATATTTCATTTTCATTTTTGACATTTTTTTATTTCCACAGATCGGTATTTGTTTGAAAATCTTCCAAACTAACGTTTTTAGTGAACTTTCTTACATTTTTGTCGCTCGTTGGAAATTAAACAATGTATAATTTAAATCACACATAAATGTACATCGATTAAAGGTTGAAATAAATACCACACATTTAACGCGTAATTTAAAAAATATATTCTACTATCCGATGAATACGTCGTCGTTCGTGTGATTTTGTATGTTTATGTTCGGAGAGAGTTTGGTATGTTTTTAAGAATTTAGAAAATTAATGCCATTTAAATCTTTCAGTACAATTTGTTTAATGTGAACTTTGGATTTCTTGATTGGGATTTAATTCGCAGACAGTAAATCTGTTAAAATCAATAAAAACCAAAATACTCGGGTTTTATTTGCTACGATTATGAAACCAAGGATGACATTAAATAGGTCTGCAGAAAATTATGTAAAGAGTTAACGATATGGATAACTTCCATTATCACAAAACGAATAAATAATTTAAGTTCAAGTTACGCTTCATTAGTGCTAGCTCACATGATTTTTATCTAACATTTTAATTTACTAGGGGTCCTGCCCCTACACGCTACGCGCGTCAACCCTTCACTCCGCTCCCTCCAGAGACCTCGGCGTAACGCTCCTCGCATATATTCTCGCTAAGCTGAAAATAATTTTCAAAACTGTTCCTATCAATACACATATTTTTGGTTCAAAGAGGTTTTTTCTCCGCCTTTCCGAAATGTAAATTTTTTTATATTTTAAACGGCCGCCATTTTGTTTCAAAGTGGCGAATTAAAATTAAAATAGTTTTCCTGCGTTCTTCTAGCTGGTAGAAACAAAATGTTGTTTACCGAATTTCTCTACGACAAACAGCTTCTGAAATAGAGAGGGGAACAGACGGACGTACGGACGGACGGACAGACACTTGGAAAGCTGTATATGGGATAATTGATGGCGACTACCCTTTATTGAAAGTGGTTTGGTCTCAGTGAACTATTTGGTCGTTATAGGACTAACATCGTTATGTTAAGATAATCTTGTGTGAATTTAACTTCTGATTTTTAACATCGATTAATTTCACTCTTATTTTCAATGTATGAAATACAAAGTACGCTCACATAAACTTTTTCTCCCTCAAAAAAGCATATTGTATTATTTCCTTTTCGGAAGTATACTCGATTTGAGAATAGAATAAAAATTCCCGTGCTTTTTTTTACTAAAGCACCTGTTTGAAATTCAAATAATGATGGCTGTCAGCATTTGACTGGTGGCGTCACTCAAACATTTCAATAATTCTTCCGAGATATGCTATCAATCGTCCGTCGTTGTATGTCAGTAAAAATTATTGATTAATGATTTCCCAGACAAAAATATTGTATTTTTAACGTCATGTTACACTCAGTCATTCTTTAAACCGAGCCGTGTCATCATGAAGGAATAATCTCCCTCTTAATCTCTGATGTCCCCTTTAAATCCATCTACAACCCTTTCTGAATAAATCAGTAGTCGTCTGTATATTTTTCGGCTACGTTTTTTAAACCTGCGAATATTGGAAAGCTCTCAAATGATGATATCAATGGAACAATAAATTCTTTCATAACACATAAATCGAAAATTCAGTTCCATTTCCTCATCATATGACTCTCAACTGGTGAATGATTTTCTCCACGTTTTTTTTAAATAAACGATCTGGTTGAGCTCCGAAAATCAGAATTTATAAATCTTAAATTAAGGGCCGAGAACGCATTTTCAGAAAATAATTATTTTATATACAGTCCAAAGGTTTGAAAATTACAGTACTTCCTTATGTGGGTATAACTTTTTTCTGTTTGTATTATCTAAGGCTAGAATTATTAATGCAACAAGATGTTTGAACAATTTAACTTCGTCGATTCAATGAAATATTTTCACAAAAATGACTCTTCTGACATTTTACACGAGAATTATCTCAAAGATTTCAATTGTTTAAAAAAAGTGCCTCTATAAAAGAAAATTTTTCTTGTTTTGCGAGTTTCCCGTTATTTAAATAGTTTTATAGAATGAAAATATACGCAATCTTTTTGAAGTGTAAGTTTTTATTTAAATATCTTCCTTCCCATCTTCACCAACGTAATACAATTTTGATATCGGCTCTTCTCTTCATTAGCTCAAAATAAATGTTCATCCAGCTGTAAAAGCATTTTTGTTTCTCAGAATCCTAATTGCGAAGTAGGTATTTAAGTTTTTTAGTGGTGTTTAGTGAATTACTTAATTTTAATCAACATTAATATTACGTAACGTATTATATATAGATGTACGATTTTTTTAATTCTTGAAAGGAACTATTTTCCATTACACGTTTGGAAAAATTATTAGTAGGCTTGGTAGTTTTCGAAGCTTATTTTTCTTAAAATTCGACGATTAAAATCGACGCTTTTTTCCCTACAAATCGGCAAGGAATATCGACGTTTATTTTAATAAATTTTATTAGGTTTAGTAGTTTTCGACGTTCATATTTCATTTATTTTTCCTAATAATCTATGGCGAATATCAACGTTTATTTTATTATAATGCGTTTTATCGATTTTTATCAATAACAATTACAGAAATTGATTCTTCCAATTAAATTTTACTAAAACTTTATATATAAAAATCTGATGTGGCCACCACACGCCTTCTCCATATCTGTAATATTTCTAAAAATTGCAAATAGATTACATAATAATAAATATTTTAAGAAACAGCGAGAAAATTTTAGACTTTACAAAGAACAGAAATAAACTCAAACCATAGCCTTCTGATATTGGATATAGCCACAAAGCTCCAACAATTAAGAAAAGAAAAAGGAGCGTTTCTAAGACGTAACTAAGCGTCAATTGTTAACAATAATCGTCGGTAGGTGGCGTGGTGTTGGCAGCTAAAAATGTAAGATATCTCTTAAAAAATGCATTATATGGGAAATTGTTCCAAGCAAAGTTTGTAGAAAATTAAATTTCCTACAACCTTTATTCCAGTACATTTTTACATTTATCAAATATTAAAGCAAATATTTGAAAATAACGGATAAGTGACAAGAGTAAACACTCACTTCCGGTTGACCAATTTTTACCAAAAACTAATTAGTTCTTCTGACTTTCATAAATGTGATAAATATAAAATCGCGTTGATCTGATTAATAGTTAGCGCACCCACAAAAAAGCTATCACACACACGGACATCATCGAGAAAATGGTCAAAACGTGCTCAGGGGACCTCAAAACGTGTATTTCCCTTGAAATCTCAAAGTCGATTTTTTCCATGAAAACAATACTTTTTCCTATACTACGTATGGAGAAAGTTTAAATAAGACTTCTCGCATGTCGGATTTTTTGTTGTTCTCTAAACTTTGGTGAATGTGTTGTTGTTGGCTTCGCCCACCAACCCGGAACAGTTGACTTTTCGGAATAAATCACAAGCAAATTTTACTCGTTAAATCACGCATCTTATTCAATAAATCGTGACCATTCTATAACAAAATTAATGTGACGTTAATATAATGCACAACCACATACATATACATATATTTTGAAGAAAAAAATCTCATCTTGTTGAATGACAAACGATGATGAGTGTACGTGCAAAAAAGCCCAGACTACGAACACTGAAAGATGCTACAACATTGCAAGATAAAATAAGCATGGGACTCTCTCACTCGGAGAATCAATTGTGCGCATGGCTACCATAAATACAAATTTTGTGACTGTTTTTGAAAATAGGACACGGCTCCAGAAATATTCTCGTAGTAGTAGATTTTTAACCTAGCCAAACACGAAATGTGTTATGGGCGAATGGATTTTGTCAAGCAGGGATTTAGTTATACGTTCGAGGTCTGCTATAGGTAGGCTGACCATATCCCAACAAGGCGAAAACGGGACATTTCCCATGAAGAAAACGGGACAAAACGGGACAATTTTTTCGCACGACTATTTTAAATAGGGTGGTTTATATCACTCCAATAAATACATGATTTGAAGGAATTGGAGTAATTCTGTAGATTGGAAATTTATCTTTAGTTATTAATTTATCTTAAGTAGAGAGAAAATACCCATACTTCATGCGTTCATATGGTATCAGCAGTATAAGTTGAAATAAGTTCACTACGTTTTTAATTCCAAAAAGCTCTTTTTTGAATTAAAAAAATATTCTCCGCTACGTCAACATAGTTTTTTCAAGGAAAGAGTAATCCTTATAGGAATGAAATTCATTATGAAAACGTTTTCTTCCTTTTTAGCTCTCAATTTCAATATAATAGTCAACTGCTTCTTTTATATTTGTTGCAGAATATTTTTATTTCATATAATCTAAAGGTTAATATAATTACGAAATATTTTACTGTATAAAAATTAATCGTAAACTTGACATTATTTTTTAAAAGTTGAGCGATAAGTTTCAACTAAAAAGACAAAAACGCTACTCAGTCTTCAAAAGTCTATTAGAAGGAAAAAGACAATTTTAAAATAATTATTTCACTTACGATACAGATAGGGTTTTTTAATTAAATATTACCGTTAGATAAGATCTTTTGATCTCATTTCGGTAGCAATATATATAATAGAATCAAACAGTGAGAAACCAATTTATTTAAAAATTATATAAATAACATGCTAATTCTAGGGACCATTTTGATAGAATTAAATATTTGCTTTATTGACTAAAAATAAAAATCTAAGGATAAGAACTGCATAAAACCTCCTTTTTCTAAGTTCTTCATTCTTGTTTATTTACCATAGAAAAACTTACATTTCTTGCATTTCAGTAATACAGAAAGTATAATTGTATTTATACAGTTTAAACAAGAAACGACAACTAAAGCAATTAACACTAAAAAATCTTTACTTAATATCAATGTTTAGTAGTTAAGCTAAGTTATATTATTCTGCCGTGCTTATTTTCTTTAACAAATTTTTATCTTTTACAATTTAGTCATAGAAATCACTACACGTCATGTCAAAGTTCACAAGCACGATTAGCATTGCTTTTATAGTATCGATGCTTATTCTCGATTTTTCATTCGACCAAATTTTGTTCATGAGAGAGAATATTCTTTCAACTGAGGCTGTTGTTCCTGGAAGAAATAACACCAATTCGACGATTTTTTTAAATCTTCATAGACTACAGATAGTCTATTCATTTCCAAAAATATTTCAACCCATTTATTTGAGGTAGATATATGTTCTGAGTTCCAAATTCCTATCTTTTTAGTTATGATGGATTTCATACAAACCCATTGGTCAAATAATTGGGTTTCATCTACTCCTATGCGACTGAAATGATCTTTAATTTCTTCCAAACTGTTATATATCCCTTTCCACTGAGGTAGCTGTTTTAATAATATCCTTTCAAACCTATCAGATACCCCAAAGCTCTTTTCCCATTTTTCCGAATATTCTATACTGGTAGAATAAAAATTTGAAATGATTTAATAAAACTCGGATTCATTTATCTTTTCAGATTCCACTAGCGACTTAAGTTCAATTCTTACATCTGTTGTAATAAAACTTTCTTCATTCCTAGCAATAAGGACTTCTTTAAGAGATTTAACACCCAAGGCTATTCAGTTGCCGACACATCTGTTTTTTCTATAGATTCGACTGCTTTCTGAAATGTTGAAATTTGATCTCTCGCAAATGATAACCATAATTTTAGGCAGGAATCTTCAAATAGGTTTTTCAAAATCATTGGACACTTTTGTTGTGAATGAAAGTTAGAACGTAGCCCATTAAACATTTGTAATATTCTGTCTATCGCAGGTCCTAAGAATAAAAATCTTGTTTCCATGTTCTAATAACTTAGAATAATCTTCTCCTGCAAATTTACAATATTCAAAATGTGGTTTTTCATAGTAATTAAATTTTCTGGTTCTCATTTATTATGTGTATGTACATTCTTATAAAAAGGTAAGATGTGCTAATAATTCCAATGAAAATTCATAAGTATAAATTGCCACTAAATAAGCGAATTAGTAATCTTACCTTTCACAGGAATTTCTTTTGATTTTATCCCACTATCACAATGTATACAACTACCTCTGCTTGCTTCACTTCATCTAACACTGAACTTTGAAGATAATAGGATCGGGGAAAAGCTAAGAAGAATGTTACAGGCGAATCAAAGCCTTACACAGACATTCTTTCTTTAAGCGAATTAGAACGAACCATTAATTCTGTGACAATGTTGATGCGTCGGCCTTGATTTGTTTGAATACCTCGATTAACCCCGCAACAAAGATGCAACTAGCTGTTCAGCTTAAACATTGAAAGATCCGGACAGCTGTATGAGTTTTGCCTCGGGGAGGACTTTGCACAGCGTTGCCTATCGGCTTTCAGTGCTTGGACTAGGGTTTATTTATTGCGATATTCCGAATTTGCGGTGTGGTGGACGGTGTCTGCGTCCTTAAATTGAAAGATCCGGAGCTCACGGAAACGGGTAGACAAATAAATCTGTGTACTATAAAGTGACAACTTAGCCTTATTCTCACTTTCCTAAACAGAGAAATATTCTAAGTTAAAATCTAATATTATCCATATTTTGATAAAATTGGAAAGTCTGAATTTTAATCTCGAAAGGCTTTGAAATGGGACAAAATGACTTTTTTTGCCGAAAACGACGGGACGGTCTGAAAACGGCCCGAAAACGGGACTGTCCAGGAGAAAACGGGACGTATGGTCAGCCTAGCTATAGGGATATTTGGCGATCGTGTAACCGACCAAAGGCGCGTAAGGATTAACGGATGTGGTCGAGATTAAAGACAGAGTGCAATAAACCGATCATATTGTTTTGTCCCATTACCCGTGTCAGCTCAGTATGGATCCTTAAGACATAAGGGATCTTAGAAAGGGTATGGAATACCGAATGATTTGTGACTGTCTGGTATCTTTTGTTTTGGACGTTTGGCGCTAGAATATGTTAAATTTAAGTGTGCTAAAGCAAATTTAAGAATCCTGGCGAATAATTTCATATAAAATTTAGTAGTTAAAATCGACACTTATCAACAATTTTCGTCGATATTGAAATTTTTACGAATTCGATGCTTATCGACATTTATCGATTTAAATATTTAATCCTACCAAGCCTAATTATGAGCATGAGCACACTCAACACGCCTACATGTACGTTGTTGGCCGAGTCATGGTAACATGCATAATAGTCAGGAAAATTTTATGCAAAAAAGTTTCAAGGGTATCATTGTTTATATGCTAAGCGTCCGAAAAACAAAACTTCATAATTCTTAAATAGGTAATGAAGAAAAGCTATTTTATGACATACTAAAGTATTTTTATTCCTTTCGTCTTTGTATAAGAAGAAACGGCGTCTCCCTCATAGATTTACGCTTATATGTCCACTACTAGGGAGTTCTGCCTCCTACTCGCTACCGCTCGCCACCCCCCGGCCTCCGCTCCTTTCGGCGTTCAATGAGGTCAACAACTGCGCTATCTACAATTCGTCGGCGGCCGAGTAAAGAATTACTGAAAACGTCAGTGGGCAGCACGGTCTACTTTTTTATGTAATAGAGAGATGTTTGGCACTACATGTGTTTAAGGTATAACCGATTCGTCGCGCTTCCTCCTATTCTTTCCGCTCCCACAATCCAGTCCTTTTTGTCCTCTTTTTTCCATCCCCATATTTTTGCACTTTATTTTTTCCAACCCTTCAGTCTCTCTCTCATTCTCCTATCTACCTTTCTCGCTCATCCACGGCGCTTCACTCCTTCCACCCCCTCTTGAGTTCAACGGCGGAGAGAGATTGAGAGCCCACGCCTCTCTCGCTCCCTCGCAATCCCAAGTCCCCGTTCCCACACCTCTACCATCTTTACCCTCATTTCCACCTCCCTTCCCCCTCCCCTACTCTCTCCCCTCCCTCACTCTTTCCCCTCCCTCACTCTCTCCCCTCCCTCACTCCCTCCCCTCCCTCACTCTCTCCCCTCCCTCACTCTCTCCCTCCCTCACTCTCTCCCTCCCTCACTCTCTCCCTCCCTCACTCTCTCCCCTACCTCACTCTCTCTCTTTCCTCTTCCTCACACTCCTTCCTCCCTCTCCCGCACCCACTCCTCTGAGAGATCCCTCCCTCCTCCTTTTCCCTCTCCCGCCAGCATCCCTTTTCCCCAACTCTTTGCCTCCATCCCCTTCTCCCCGCTTTCTCCCGACCTATGACCTCCTCTGGCCCTCTTTCAATTCCTCTCACACCCTGACTCCCGTCGTTTCTGCTTCCCTCTCCTCACCCCCTCTTTCTCCACCCCCTCTTCTTCCTCCCCTTCCACGCCCGCGCGCGATCTTTCCTCCCCCGCACCTTCCGGCTTGTCCTGAGTGACAAGTGGAGCGGGATGACGTCATCGCCTTGTAGCTATGGCAACCACTGATGCAAGTTGAGGAGGATGTAGGATGGGGAGGGCGCGTGAGGGGGCGGTTGGAAGTATTCCTCCACGCCTTGCTTCAGGGAGGGAGTGGCGTGCGTGTGTGTGTGTGCGCGCGATGCGTTGATTCGTGTTTCCATCTTAGTTACTTCTGTCTCCCTCTATCGCTTTTTCCTTTTCTCTCTCTCTCTCTTTCGATCCGAGAAACCTTTTGCTATATCTTTTTAACTTTGGTCCTTCCGTGCCTCAATATCTTCTGGAACTCATTTCGTTCTTTCTCGGCCTCTCCTCGCCTCTCAATTTATCTCAATTTCCCCTCCGTCGTCCGTTCATTATCCTTTCTTCTCTTTTTTCAACGCGGACTCCTCCTTAATCTTCATCCGCGGCTCTTTACTTCCTTCTTTCTTTCTTTGTAACTTCCCTCAATGCTCGTCGATTCCGTTTTATCGGAATTCCTCTCTTCTTTTTATTTTCAAAAGTCTACTTTTGATCTTTTTTTAATCGCCGCCTTCGCTTTGAATAGGTAATTGGGAAAGGAACGCTTTTTTTATTTACAGCTTGCAAATAAAACTGAGGTGGTGTTTCGTCTCAGATGGGAGAATCTATTCAGCTTTTTTTTTAGTGTTAAGTTGATTTTCTCTTGGGTCTAAGATGTTGCTACAAAACTAAAAAATCCGGCTGAGTGTAATCCGGATATACGTGGTCTGCCTGAAGATTTCACCAAATGTTTTGTAATGAAAAGGCGATTGCAGAGCATTTCTGGAATTGTCAAAAAAGCAAAAAATACGATAATCTGAAAATAATTGGCTGTAACTGCAAACAGAAAGGAGACCAGTTGCTTTTGCGCCTTTTTCACGGTGCCTTGGCGTAACTAGATATTCTTACAGCAGCATCGCGCTATATACTATTTTTAACCCCTTCGGCAATCGGTAGTTGCAATTTTCCTTAAAACATATTTAATAATACAAATTTATGCCGTTTTAAATGTAATCATCGTCTGAGGCTGGGGTTTAACCCAAAACGTGAGTAGAAAAAGAGGCGAAGCGGATTTGAATAATTAGATATTATCTTTTTAAGATATTTGGTCATCTTAGTCACGATTTCTGTCATTTTCATACTCTCTTTATCGTCCACTTTATTTTCAAATTCTTCCGAACTCAATTTGTGCCTCCGCATATACGTACCTTTTCTTTTGTTCTTTTGCCACCTTAAAAATCATTTCGGTGATATTTTTATTTTTCTTAATTTCCTTCATCTTCCGCTCACCTCTCTCTCTCTCTCCACTTCGTTTACTCTTACATCATTTTGACAGATTTCGCTCCACGCATTTATGAATTTTCCCTTTCTTCTCTTCTCTTTCTCATCCTCTAATTCTCTCCGCTCTTCATTCCTTGCCGACCACATGGCGTTTCCCCATTTTGAGTCGCGTTCCTTTAATACCATTTCAGCGATCTCCTTTCCTTTCTTGCATCTATCTGCCTTATAACTTCCCCATCTCTATGACATCACTCCCTCTATACTTGTCGCACACATTCCAACAATTTGGTTTTTGTGCCATCTCTTAGTTTTGCTCTATGTCAACAATAACAATTCCAATCAACGATATTATTATTTCCCAAACCTCCTTTAGTTTAAACCGGAGATTCATGTAATATCACAAATAATCTTGATGCACCTATTACTTAGATATTTTTCTAGTGCTACACAAAAGGAGCGAGCGATAGTATGTATTAAGAACCTGGGTTTTAGTATCCATCTCCACGTTTGTTTGCCAATTTCATGTTTATCGATAGATGAAATCAGTATTTTATTGACCTTTCATCCTTCTGGAAAGTACTTTCCTACTTACCTGCTTACTTTCTATAATGCCCAGATGAGGCAGCTGTAAAATTTAATGTAAACCTTAGTTTCTTCTTGGCGAGTTTCTTTAGTCTGAAAAAGGATTTATGGTGCGCTTTTTCGTCCATATGCTTTTCGTATAACTCCTGAAATTAAAAATTTCACTGAACAAAAAAACACTAAAATCCATTATTATACACATTCAGTTTCTTTAAATTTATCCTTCTGTCCGTTCGTTGTGCATTTACACAGACATAATTTGCGCCTGTACTAGGAGGCATTTAGCTATTAGAAATCAGAGTGCAGAGCTATAGCTGAGTTATTCGTTACGTTTTGTATGTTCTCAATTGATAAATTATTAAGATAATGAATCATGCTTAATCGATTCGTTTTCACGATAGAAATTCTATTGTTTCCACGTATTTTTATTTTCGTCATAGTTTTCCCTTTCCCTGTCTTTCTCTCTGTGTAATATTATCATTTCTAGCATATGGGAAAACCGTTTAATTAGTAGCTATTTAAAACCCAATTCAACGTTATGCTATGAATGTTCAGTAAAATGATTTTTATCTTAACTTTGTGTCGATGTTGCGTCGTTTTAAATGATATTACCCTTTTCATCTTTCATCCTCCTTTAATTGCATTTTAATCCCTTTCGTCTGCTTTTTCTTCCCTTCCTTCCTCTTTGTATCCCTTTGCTCTCCCCTCCCATCTTTATCTTCTGTATTCCCATTCCGTTTTCGTTTCGTCATCGCAGTTTTCCCTTAAGTCGCTTTTCCTTTAAAGTTACTTTGGCCCTTTCTCGTCCATATTCTATCTTCATCCGCGTCCTCGGCCATCTTTTTCCTCTTCCTCCCCCTCTCTCTTTCTTTATCCCTCCTACCCCCTCTCTTTTTCCTCTTCGCCCCCCTCCCTTTCTTTATCCCTCCCCCGATTTCACCAGATTCTTTAGAATTGATGGGGCTTCTTTGGCTGAATGAATGAAGGAGACAATCTCTCTCTCTCTCTCTCTCTCTCTCTCTCTCTCTCTCTCTCTCTCTCTCTCTCTCTCTCTCTCTCTCTCTCTCTCTCTCTCTCTCTCTCTCTCTCTCTCTCTCTCTCTCTCTCTCATTCACTCCCTCTCGTGGGATTCGTTTGCACTTGTTAGGGTTTTTTTCGGGAGAAGGATTAATTTGATGTCCTCTCTTTTTTGGACCATCAATTCTTTTATTCTCGGATGTTTTTGCCGAATTGATTCTTACTTCATATTCCTCCTCTTTTCCTCTGTTCCCGTCGGCTTCCTCTCCGGGAAGTCGTGAAGTTTCCCTCTTAGAAATGGCAGGAGCTGATTGGCAGGTTGCGCGTTTTGGTTCGCCAATACCGTTCATTCCTTTGTAAGCCTTGCGTTGAAATCCGTAGAGAAGTTTTATCCAATATCACTATTGAAGCGCATACTAAAGGCTCTTGAAGGAAAATTCGAAGTAAAATCTGCTCGAAGAAATTTATATTTTTCGATCATTTCGAGGCAGAAGTGCTAGGGCCAATTCGAGGATTAATTATTACACCATATAATGTTCTTTCACTTACTTCCTTAATCCCACCGATGAAGCCATGAAGTTTTTTACTATGAATAAATTTGAGAGCGTGACAATGGCGAGTGACGCCGTTAAAAAAATCTCGTATTGTCGTGAAATCGATTGAATTAACACAGTATTTGTCCAAATGCCACGTGAAGAAGAAGAACATCCCATGTTTTTGAGAAAGCCAAATGGAGAAAATAATGTTTATTTTTCTAATCGGTGAGGTCGTTCTTAAAAGATTCTTTTTTCATTACATTCATTCTTTTTGTCTCCCCCTTTCTCCCTCTCCCCCTCTCTCCCTTCCTCCCTCTTTCTCTCTCTCTCGTTTTCCCTTTTGACAAACGAGTTTTAAAAATTTACCTTTGTCAATGTTCTGCGGACTATTCCTTTAGAGAGCGTGTTTTTCGCCGAATGCCGGCCTTCTTTACAAAGAGGCTGAACGGTATCACGAGCCTTTTCCTTTTGATTAAAGCTATTCCTTTTTTTTCTTCTCTTTTTTCAGGAAATTCCAAATTATCTCCGTTCTTCATCCCTTTTTTGCTTACCTTATACGAAAGGATCCTCTCTTCCCTGTTCTCTTCAATGACTTTCATTTGTGCCCATTTTCTCTTTATTTTTCCCACTTTATTCCTCCTTTGAAAGAATGTTTCTCTTCCCTTCTTCTCCATCTCCCTCGTTCTCTTTCCGTTCTTCTTTCTTCTCCGAGGAAAAGCTTTCACTCTTTTTTGAATAAAAAATTATTTTTTTCTCTCCGACGATAGATAAATCACGTCGGGGAGATTGTCTTGACAAGGTTTTTTAACCCTCGCTCAGCTCTTAGCTAAATTAACACAGAGGTTTTTTTTAGCATACCGATGATAAGACTAAAATTTGGCAAGGTATCGAATAATTAATATTCTGCGTTTCGTACCTCCTGGATTTTTTTGTTTTTTAATGCCGATACTTCTGAGAAAATTAGGATAAACAGCTCTGACTAATCTGAGAACTTGTTTTAACGGCTGAAATCTGCTTGCTTTGTTTTTCGGCAAGAAGCAATGTCGCATTTGTTATGTATTTGTTTTTTTTTCGTTATTGTTGTGCAGATTTTCGTGTGCGATGCGCTACAACTTTTCGTCCTACTTAATTTAGGGAAAAGCCTAAGTTGTTATTTAAAGTTGAAAAAGTAATACTCTTAGAAGGTGTACTCAAGTGATGACGGATATTGGATATTTATTCAGGTTTTTCCTCTCAACAAGAATAGAATGAGACGGATTTGAGTTAAAGGTAAACGTCAACTTAAGAGAGATATTATCAGACTTGAGAATATTTCTGTTTTGTTGTACTTTAAGTTTGCAATTTTACGTGTTCGCTGCGTTGCAATGATTTACTTAGGATTTTAAAAACACTTCTCTGAGGATTATATTGTCAACAGAGCCTCCACTCTTTCTACAGGTAGCACGGGTAAAGCTTTTTCAGTTCTTCTAGTAGTAGTGATTCTTAAGTGACTTATTTTGATTGTATATTTAACGCCAATTACGTGACGTTCCTACCGTATCCAAAATAATTGCGTGCTTAGCTTCCTTTCTCCTGAATAACTTGTTATGCCGATGGTCTGGACCGCTCTTTGAATAAGATATCTCATCCTTTAACGGTGTAACGACAAAGTAAATTCTCCATTCCTCTTTCTTTACCTCTATCTTTTGAGCAGAAAAGGATAGAGAAGGTTCTAGAACGAAATAACTCAATTATTTTATTTTTCATCCTGGGTTATAAAAGTTCTTTTTTTCCTGCTATAAAGGAAAGGAAGCAGAATGAAAATAGCTCTAGGTAATTTTTCTGGGCGATATATGCAATGCAAACAATGGCGGATAAATTAGAGGTGTGTGAAATTCAGTAACAACATATGTATGCAGATATAATGTTGTTCAAATATTTTCGTATATGCTTCACAGTAGTGGCTACAAGAAGCGCTTTTTATTATACTCGTTTCGAATGCTTGCAGTGTAAAGATATATAATCCAAATCAAAAATCACAAAATTAATTAATTAAGTATTCTTTAACGACATTGATTACTCGTAGCCAAATTGTATGTAATAGAAGGACCCACTATCCTAGTGAAATATGACTATAGAAAGTAAAACTGCAAATGTTTCGTAGAACAATATTCTACTTTATGAAAGATTCGTGAAGGTCAAGTGTAAGGTAGTTTTAAAACTAATAATAATTTTGGTATCAAATATTCCTTTAAAATATATGGATCCCTGAGAATAACATCGTGAATCTTTCAATTTAAATGTTTATGTTCAATAACAATGGCATATCTCTCACATTGTGCGTGAGTTTAAGCCGCATATCTCATTCTGCGAACTATATTTTATGATCGTTTACTACGTCTCGATGCAGTCTACCCAAGTGTCAGCTCCGCCATTTCTCTACAACAATGCCTCGTTCTTTTCGCCCTTTAGCACTCTTACGCAACGCCGCCAGCGCCGGCCCAGTGGACGTGGTGAAGGTGTTCAACTACGAGGGTCGCATTCTTCCTTTGTTTGGTAAGCTGCTGCCCCCCAACGGGCCAGAAAGACCATATTCACTCCGTGTCGTCGTCACTACGACGTCGGCCCGGATCTTCCAGGGACCGGTTTCGCATCCAGACGCCCCAACGGGCCTCTTGCTCCCCAGGAACCACGGTGAGGAGCCCCCCCCCCCCCGCCTCCCCCCCAAGTTCAGAAGAAGAAAAACAAAGAAAACAAGCCCGTTTTATGTCTTAGACCAGTGGTTCTCAACCTTTTGGTGCTCGCGGCACACTGGATATTCACTTTTTTTCGTGGCACACTGGAATTAGATTAGTAAAGAACTAGGGTTTATCATAAAAACAGATATATTTTTTATATTATCTCCTATATATAATCGGCCAAATTAAGTTATTATATCGTAAAACAGAACAAATGATGAAGTTTTGTTAAAAGTTCTATTTTAAAATCTTACCTAATGTGACACTTGAGCTTGGCGTTTTCTAACGATTGCACTGATCTTAGGACTTATCCGTGATAAGCACTCTCATTTCATCTTCAACACAGTTGAGCCGTTCCCTTTTTCTGCTTTTGATGTTTGTAAGTGTTGAGAACCCCCACTCACACCAGATGTAGTAAACTGCCAAAGCTTTTTTCGCAATTTCTGAATATTCTTCTCTAACAGATATCCAGATACAGTTCGGCGTACTTGATTTTCAGAGTGCAATCAGTTGGAAGAGAAGCTAACTCTTCTTCTTCGGAGAGAGTAAAAACGCATATGTCAGTTGTCACTGGTGTTAATAAGTTACTTACCCAGTCATATTTCTCTGTAGTCAAGGATGGAAAGTAACGCTCGATCTTGTGCTCTAGAGTTGCAAAATACTCCACTACGAGAGGAACATTTTCTTAAGTATGGATTTTTGGAATCAGAGGAAATATTTCAAGATTTCCTTCTCTAGCTCTCTTTTTCCAGATGACTATTTTTCTCTGCAATGCCAGTAGCTTATCCGTAGAAGTCAGGATGTTTTCCTTCCGCTCTTGCATGCTGGTGTTCACACTATTCAGATACCTAAATATATCTGCCAAATATGATAATTTGGTGCACCAAAGTTCACAGCAAAGATATTCACAAAAATCACTCTTTCCCTCTGTTTCAAATAATAGTAACATCTCTTCTTTAATTTCATATACACGAGCCAGCACTCTTCCCCTTGACAGCCATATTATTTCTTTTGTGTAAAACTAAATATTCGTGCTACGAATCCGTAGCATTACAAAGCTGTTTGAAGAGGCGGGTCTTTAGAGGTCTCGATTTCACAAAACCAACCATTCCGACAACTTAGTCTAATACGGAGTTTAAGTCAACTCCTTAATATCTTTCCAACAAGGGCTTTCCTCTGCAAACGGGTAGTTATTGTACTTGGATTCTGTTGTTTTACAAGTTAGACGAAGTCTTTTGCAGACCCTTACATGGTTTTAGGACCGTCGGTACAAATTCCTGCACATAACTTCCATGAAATTCCCAAACGTTCTAAGTAAGAAGTCAAAGTATCGAATATATCTTGACCTCTTGTGTGTTCTGGAAGTTCTCTGTAGCACAGAAATTGACTAATTATTTCATTTTCATAAATGAAGAGAAAAAATGCTAATAGTTGTGCTTTGCCGCTAATATCGGTTTACTCGTCAACTTGCAAAGTCTGACATTTGAAGCTTATTAGAAGCCTTTTCCTCTATGTTAGATGACATCTTCTAACCTTCGAATTGTATCGTTAGAAATCGGAATTTTGGCAATTTCTTGTTCCGGTTCATCACCAAGCATTGTTCTAACTATCGCACGGCGCGTGGGCAAAATAAGTGGCTCAGGTATAGTGTGGGGTTTCATTTTTTGAGCTATGATTTCTGCTACGTGATGTGAAGCAACTTGAACTCTATCAGACACTTTAACGTTTTCTTTCGAAGTAACTCGCTTGTTTAGAATGCAGTTCCATCGATCTTTTGAAATAGTTCAAATCTTTTCCTTCAAGGTGTGCATGTTTTGCGGTGAAATATCGCTTCAATTTGCTGGGAACCATGGCTTCGTTTGATAGTTTCTCACCGCACACATTGGAACAGGACAATCTTTATCTCCACACCAAGAAAAGCCCCAACTCAAATAACTGTCCATATACATGCGAGAAACCTTATACAGAATAAACTCTCGCAACATACATTCACAGCACCAAATTGTAGTATAAGCCAGCCACGAATCTAGGCTAGTACTAATTTGATACAGGAATGCACCAAAGTCGCGGACAGCCAGGAAGGTCATCGTAGAGACTTAGAGAGCAACGTGAACCAATCAGTTGTCTATGACTCATGCGCAAGGGATTCGGTTACTATGACACTGCTGACAACGTTGTCAAGCTTACTGTTTACGCGACTTCCAAAGCAGTGATTCTTTTAGACTGGAATCAACTAGTCTTAATACTGTGTTTTAGTTTCTTCGTAAAAACTGCGTATATAATCGGTGGAAGACGCGCAGATTAGCAATTTCTCTTCAAATTCTCGCGACACACTTGGGAAATGTTCGCGGTACACCGGTTGAGAACCATTGTCTTAGACTATGATTAGGCAGACTCCCATTTTACGTTAGGATGGACAAGCTTGTTTATTTTTTCATCCTGGCGATTTGCCCTTTTAAACAAATCGAATAGATCAGTTTTCTTTTCCATTTTGTTTTTAGAGGTCTGTTGAGGGAACGTTCTTTTTTTGTAGCAAAAGTAGTTCTTTCCTGTGCTGCATGCCGGGTAGCTTGGTTGTTTCGATGCCTTGAATGAGGTTCACAATTAGTTCCTTCCTTGCACCCATGTTTGTGTTCTTAATGTCGTTCTCTCTAAAATATTCTTATGTCTCTTATGAGATTGTGTATGTCCATGTGGATATATAATTACGCACAGACGTGCATATTTCATCTTTCAGAACTTAAACTGGAGGCTTATAAATGCTTTGTTTCATTTTGTGCGAGGATATTCATCCTGAACGATTGTCGGAGTAAACCTATTGTCAAAGATATCAACGTTTATGTTGTTATATTATTAAAATTTTTTTTTCGAAAAAATACGAGCAGCTGTAGGCAATTTATTTGAAAGGGTTTGATGGTGTTCGATGTTTTGCAAAAAGTATTACTGTTTATCCTGTCTCATATATGTGCGTTTAAAATGATGATGAGTTTTAGGTTTTTCTCTCTATCCTCAGCAAGATCATTAAAAATACAAAACCCGACTCGATTGATATTAAAATATTTGAGTTCTATGTTAGAATAAAAGCTGCACCGTCAGAAATGGAAAGTTCGTTTGCCTGTTAGAAGTTCTACTCAAATTTAACCGCGTCGGTAATCTCTTGTCATTGCATTCATGCCTCGTTTAACGCTGGGGATGCGTTCTTTAAAACGAGAGCGCTAACTGAGTCAGCGTCATGCGGGGTCATATTAATTAGTACAGGGTGTTCATAAAGTCCGCGTGCACTTTAAAAGTTTAATGATTTTGGTTGTATATATGATAAATACAAACTGTAAACGGTATTTAAAAGAATTTATTTAAACTTTAATATAATCAACTTTCAGAGTGTTAAACGTCAACATAGCTGCCATCCGTTAGGATACAACGTTCGAACCGATTTTTCAGCTCCTTGAAAACATTCTCCACCTGTTCTTGAGTTATTTTCGATCAAATGTGTTATTCTATCACGGAGTTCCTCCAAAGAACGGTTCGAGGAGTACACTGTGCTTTTAACATGTCTCCATAAAAAAAGTCTAAATGGACAAATCAGGTGAGCGAGGTGGCCAAGAAGGACATCTACGTTTGCGAATTTTGCAAGTAAATAATTAATTGCAAATACATGTTAAGAGGATTCCATATTAGGAACCCCTTTTTGATCACATTCAAAAAGGCATTTCCTTGTTTAGCATTTCCTTATTTATTCTGGTGACTATATTTGATATTTTTAAAAATGGTAACGTTATGAGCAATAGATTTGAAATATATTCAAGTATTCATAAGTATTTTCATTGTAGTAAATAAAAATATATCACTCAAAAAGAAAATGGTATTCCATAATTGGATACTTCCCCCTTTTTTCCTTTAATTAGACTGATTCCACGCATTATCTCCTCAAGCTGAAGCGCTTGCAAATCCTGCCTAAAAATTCCATTGTCATTGCTCTTATCCGATGCGCTTCAGCGTCGCGTTACCTCCACTCCGTACATCTAAAATATTCGGCTCCGGAAATTAGGGATGCCACCTTTTTACCATCAGTTTCCCGCAAATATTCCATTTGCAACGATCAAATACGTGTAAACTCGACTTATTGAAAGATTACCTATCAATTGCCGTGGGAACGAATGTTTTTCTCAGTGTTGCCCATACTTTGGTGCACTGCACCTCCTGCCATCTACCAAAAGGGTGATTTGCAGGATATCATGTAGATGTAGATCTACTTTAAACGGCCTATGGGATTTTTGTCGTTTTCAGAGGCGCTTTTCTCCACTTAAGCAGAATATAGATACGTATAATCATCATATGTTTTAATTTTAATGGCATGAACAAGTAATTGCTGAAGCTAATGCTTAAGGATTAAAGATGTGAAAGCACCTTCCTTGCCTCATGTTCAGTCTCTATTTTAAGTTACACTGGAAAGGGTGATTTTAAAATTTTCAGTTGTTATTTTTTTCTTACTTCATGAAATATCCATATACATATATAGATAAATTTAGACTGGAATAATTAAAAATTTTCCGCAGTTTATAAACATTAGAACTGCCTTTTATAAATAGCAAAACTGAAATTTATTTCAACTTTCTCTAAAATTTAATATCATTAACGCTGACTCGCGAGAATATAGGTGACCGTACATAAGTATGCTTTTTATCGAGGAAGATTTTTTCCAAGCGCTGCATTTATGTTGGCGTTTCTCCCGGCGAGCGAAATGGAACTCGTGAAGAAGTGGCATTCAATTGGATAAAATTAAAGTTATTATGGCACCCACTTACCTCCCTTGACAGTGTGACGTCTTCACTTTTTTTAAGGAGTCTGTGATGCTTTCACGAAAAGTTGAAAAATTAAAAAGGGGATTTACACGGATACAATTGTCAAGTAGGAGGCAGTAAGGAGTTTATTTGATAAAGATGGAAAAATAGGATGGTGAGATTCAAGTTTTGCCTGCTGCTCCCCATTATCCATCCTCCTCTCTCTCTTCCCTTGGCGTGTCGAGTTTTTCATGTTACATTTTCTGCTGGACGTCCCTAGAATGTCTTTTTTGCTCTTCGTCGTCGCCAACGTCGAGCTGTTCTAAAAATAGCCCTTTCGGAGCAATCCTTACCTTTTCTGCTCCTCCGCTTTTATTATGCTCTCTCTCTCTTTCTCTCTCCTCATTGTGTGTGAGGAGAGATGGTCCTTCTTTCTCCCTCAATCACCATCCCCCTTGCAAACCCTCTATACGTGCACCGTCTGCTTAGCTTTTAACCTCGATTCCTAAAGCTCAGTTTTACATTCCCCTAATGAGGCTTCACGGCAGCCCACGATGCTCAAATGTTCTCTTTCTTACGAGTGCTACGTATCCCGTTCCACGCCGCTTTTTCATGATAGTTCCGGGTGTACTTATATACATACATATTTTATGCGTTATGTACAGGATTCCGTAGTCATACGAAATGGATGAGTACCAAGAGATGTCTACGAGTACAGAAATTAGGTGTAACGGAACCTATTTTCTCATTTTGGACGTTACTTAACTGAGGTATGTTCCCAAACGATGGTTTCCGTCCCTAAATAATTAAAAAAATACGCTCAAAAAGTTCAATAGTCATTCCAATAACATATTATATGTATTTATTTAATTGGGGAAAAAATGAACTGCCGCGACAATGACAATGCAAGAATCGGGACGGCAAGAAACTTTTACAGATTCAAAATATGCTCTGAATGAACGAGAAAAATACGTAGTTTTGAAAAAATTCACTTTAACAAAAAAATCTTCAGCCCTTAAAATACTATGTCGTCAAGTGATGACCTTAATTTTCCTACGTGGTCCGAATGATCGGATTAAGACATCGCCCCAGCGAGTGAGTTGGACGTCTCTTTAGGCACAAAATCCTACCGCTAGGGTAAAAATCTATAGCATCCTACGCTCTCTGAACGTGCCCAAATGAACAACTTGCATTGACAGATAAGGATGACATGTTTAAACGTCAGACCTCGACGAAAATGCAGAATATGAATATAGTGACGATTATGAACAGAACATCTGATTCATAAGGTCGTGACGAAGGGCTTAAAATGAACTTCGGGAAGTTTAGTGACTCTGAGGCTATAAATAATTTCACAGTTATCAAGATACTCGATTCATCCGATTTAGGATATAAAAAACGAAGCTTTTTTCTCTCGTGCATTTCATAATACACACCACAGTCTAACATATAATGTCAACATAGCGATAATGAAATCCCAAACCACCCTCTGCCCGTTGTGCGCGCGAAATATAAAAGTTTTCAGATATAAATATTCATATCATGAAACAGTAGCGTGAAAGCAAATGAACTGATGTGGGCAACCCAGACTTGCTCCATATTTATATGGCGAATTACATGTTGTTAGCTCTAGGATCGTTGTCAATATTTACTTCCGGTTGACAATTAAGAAAAGAAAAAGGAGCGTTACTAAGACGTAACTAAGCGTCAATTGTTAACAATAGTCTTCGGTAGGTGGCGTGGTGGTGGCAGCTAAAAATATAAGGTATCTTTTAAACAATGCATTATATGGATAAATGTTTCAAACACAAGTTGTAGACAATAAAATTTCCTACAACCTTTATTTCAATACATTTTTACATTTATCAAATATTAAAGCATATATTTCAAAATAACGGATAAGTGACAAGAGTAAACACCCACTTCCGGTCGACCGAGTTTTACCAAAAACTAATCAGATCTTTTAACATTTATAAAAATGTTAAATATAAAATTTTACGTCTTCCGATTCACGTACATAAACCATACTTGGCAATAATAAATCTAGTACTTCCTTAGAGAAGGACTTCGTCTTCTTCGCAAGTTCCCGAATGCTCGACACGAGAGGATCCGATTGGATTAAAAGCAAATGAAAAATATCTTCTAGTGTATTTTTTCTGGGAATTTTCCTTGAAAAGCGGTCCCTATATCTTTGTCCCGCTCATCTATGTCGCGTTATGCCGAATAGTGCTTTTTTGGTCTAGCACATACCTTCAGCGCATGATTCTGTCAGATATAATGTACATTAGCAATCATTACGGCCAGTTAGAATGAATGATTTTTTCTAAATGACGGAAATATGAGGTATATGTTTTTGCCACTTTATATAAAGGAATATATTTGTTAACAAACTTAGTAAAAACCTTTGTTCGGAAATGCCCGGAAGTAAACTAAAATTCCCACTGAATAAAAATGTTGCTTAATTTTTCCACAGTTTAAGGCATATAAAAGAAAAATCTTGAAGAAATGTACTTGACGTAGTAAAAAAAGTAAATTACAATAAATATTTTACATACCTCTAGGTATTGGATCCATTTTAGAATAAGTGCAAAAAATTAACTTGTAACCACAAAACACAAAAACTTCCACTGAACTGAAACTGAAATTCCTTGGTCAATGCGCGCAACTCGGACAAGTCAACTTTGTACTAACATACAAACCCATGTAGTAGGACTAGAGACGTCGGATTAATGGCAAATTGGTCCCAGGTAGTCTCTAAGCTCAACAGAAGGGTCAAAACGGTAATAGCTTAAACTTGGAAATTCGACTTTTGGCCAAGAATTTCGGAAAATACCCCTCTGTGCGACGATTGATAGTCGAGAACGGTGGAATTTTGGTAATTTAAAAGTTTGAAGCGGGTAGTTGAATATTATTGCGTGGATAGGGGTGGGCATTCATTTTGATATATTCGGCGAAGTTTCTTTAAAATATCTTAAAACTGCCAGCTGAAAAGATGTAAAATCGTATTAGGTCTAATACACCAGTATTACCGCAAAAATGCGGATAAATTTGCGTATCGGTACATTTCATTTGTAGATTAAGTCATATATATACGAGGGTCATTTTTAAAGTAAGAACCGTTTGCGCAACCTACCCGCGCAGGTCATTGACCGGAGACGTCTCAAGGTTGAATGCTCTCTCTAGGGCCCCGGCCACGTCCTCAGTGTGCGCTGAGTATTTGAGTGAGTTGGTTGATTTTTCACAGTGCTTTATAAAGAACTATGTCTATCACTAATCCCGCCGATTGTGAAGTGCGTTCGGTGATTGGATTTTTGAACGCGAAAAAAATTCGCCCTGCCGAAATCCATCGCCAACTTGTGGAAGTGTATGGGGAAGGTTTAATGAACGAAGGGAATGTGCGAAAGTGGTGTCGTCTGTTTAATGGTGGAAGGACTAATGTGCACGATGACGCACGCTTTGGACGCCCGTCTGTCATGAGGACTTAAAAAACAAGGTTGATGTGCACGTTCGTGAAAGCAGGCGCTTCACTATTGATGAGCTTCATGAGGCTTTTCCAAAGGTTTCGCGATCTGTACTCTATAAGATTGTCACAGTTCACCTCCAATATGAAAATATTTGTGCCAGGTGGGTTCCAAGAATGCTCACAGACGCACACAAGCAGAAACGCATGGGTGCTGCTCTGTCGTTTTTGGAACGAGATGGTGATGAATTCTTGGACCATATCGTGACGGGAGATGAGACTTGGGTCTCACACTACACGCCAGAGAGTAAGCGGCAGTCTCTTGAATGGCATCACCCCCACACTCCGACAAAACCACGAAAATTCAAGCAGACACCTTCAACTCTGCAAATCATGGCCACCGTTTTTTGGGACAGGAAAGGCGTTCTTTTGACTTGACTTGACTTCTTGCCTCGCGGAGAATCCATCAATGCAAACGCATATTGTGAAACATTGACAAGGCTACGGCGCGCTATCCAAAACCGCCGGCGCGGCCTACTCACTAGGGGAGTGTGTCTGCTTCATGACAACGCGCGGCCACATGTTGCACAAAAAACGCAAGTGCTGTTGGAGAAATTTGATTGGGAAATCCTCGACCATCCTCCCTACAGTCCTGACCTGGCACCTTCGGACTTCCATCTTTTCACAAAACTGAAGGAGTTTTTGGGCGGCAAACGGATGGAAACTGATGGAGAAGTAAAAGAAACAGTTGTGGGTTGGTTGGATGTACTGGCGACCGACTTCTATGATGAGGGGATTGTCAAGCTCGTGCCACGTCTGAACAAATGCCTGGATCTCTATGGGGACTATGTAGAAAAATATAGAAATGTTGTGCTTAGTAGTAGCAATAAAATTATTTGGATGTATAAAGTTTTTATTTTTTTTATGACAAAACGGTTCTTACATTAAAAATTACCGTCGTATATATATATATATATATATATATATATATATATATATATATATATATATATATATGTGGATGGAAACAAGATGTTGGGATGAGGAAGCCCAGTGAACACTCACCAATCGGACGACTTCAGGTTGGTGAGGCCCTGGGGATGTCGAAGCGACACACCTAATAAAACACTAAAACAACACAGAAACATCACAAACGTAGAAGCTTTTTGAGTTATTCCTTCTTCAGCTACTGAGAGAGAACTGATGCCAGTGACACACACACACACACACACACACACACATACATATATATATATATATATATATATATATATATATATATATATATATATATAATATCCATTCTTCATATTAAGTTCGTGTTATTACTTTATGATATGCCTTTCTTGAGCTCTAAAATTGTTTTTTGGTGAAATGAATGGGAACAGTTTAACATATTGTTCATTGCGGACTTCAACATTGGGTCTTGTCTGATATTTTTTATCTACCCTCCGAGTACCGTTTGTCGGAAAGAAACATAATGTGTATTACCTGCCAATATATGTTAAACCTAATTGAAGTTATGCAACCGTTAGAGGAACACAACAGAATTGTTAACTCCTATATGTTAGAAGCAAATCACATGTTGTTACAGTAGCTGCAGTTCACTGCAAAGTAATTACTAGCAAAGAGCAAAAGGCTAAGCTGCTGAAACTTCAGGTAGGCTGCAAACGTCTATCCATACTGTTCTTGACGCTACAATACACAATATCGAAAACTGATGAAACGCAACACCAAAGCAAAAAACTAAACTGATTAAAAGGCTGGCTGCGTGCTTCAACTGTAAATACTCTAAAAATTCTTTAGGAAAAGGGCCTTCGCAGCGCTCTTGTTCAACTTTCATCTATATTATCATGTATCATCTTATGTATCCATCTGGTTCAGAGTCTCTATTATCATTAATGCATTAAAATTGTCTTTTGGCCCTTTACCTTTCAGTCATCTTAGTGCATTGTTCGGTGTTATAATGGGATTCTTTGGAACTCAAACATGTGAATTTATGAATTTATTGCTTGATTTAAGACGAAGATAATCTCATATTCTGTATTTTATTATTTTTACGTTACAATTGAAATTATATTAAAATAGCCCATATATAACTTGTTGGATAAAAGACTGTTTTATCAAAATTCATCGTTAAGTATGTTTTATTCATTGTTACTTCAATGCTTAATTAACATACGGTGAAACAATAAACCATGAAAATCGATAGTTTTCACGATGTATATCCAGTGCATCTGTCATATTCCCGGAGTAGAAATTATTTCCATTTACGATTGCATATTGTTTATTTCACGAATCACTATCTGTACATGAATTCTTTTCAATTATATTATAACACTTTCCACTGCCGAAAGCGTCTTCAATTTATTTTGCGAATTGAACTAAATGTTTTCGCGATAATTCTCTCCAACTGTCGCGCTCGCGTCGAGCGTGCACGACGCGCGCACTTCGTCCGAATCTTTAGATGAATATTACGGCACTACAATGCTTGCGTTGCTGTGTTTTGGATTCATTAATTGTTTTTATTCGTTCGCAGATATGGTGCGGGACGCCATAGGAATTGACCTGGGAGGGATGGAGAGAAGGTGAGTACACAATGTGTTATTTTTATTAAATATCTAAAAAGGAAATCCAGACACAATTACGGATGGCACATGTTTAAACACACTCTCGTTTTTCTGTTATCCATTACGGAGATATCAAATTGATATATTTTCACCGATTGTAACGTTTATTTTTACGGTTGCTTAGCTCCAGTTGGCTATCGAAAAAAATAAACGCGATGCACATGTTTTCGAAATTATTAATTTAAAATGCTGCTATAGTAAAAATGTTTTGCAGCGTAAACATTTTCTGGGCTTCTGCCAGTATCAATTAAAAACGCCTTCTGATCCTATTTTCATTTTCTTACTCGAAGTCCAATTTGGAATATTATTATCTATTTTCTTCGGCATTGACGAGATTGAACCGTGATAACACGATCGATCTGTTCGAGAAAATTCTCCCTGCTCTTCGCGTTCCCGTAATCGATGTCTCATCCGAGTTCTATTTTTGCCCGGATGCAACTCTGTTTTCTCTCGCCCCCCCCCCCTCCCACACCCTCCTCCCCCCTCCTTGCCTCTCCTCCCTATCCGTCACTCATTCTATTTTCTCGGATCCGTTCTCCGCGACCTAATCCTTCGATTTTCGATTAGGCATCTGCTTCCATTCCCACCCTCCCTCGCGGGCCATTTCAAGAGATGCAACATCCGTTCTTCGGTCCGCGACACCTCATTGTGAGGGGAATATCCCATTAAATATAATTTTCCTCCGGAGTCCTTCGAAACCCACGCGTCTCTTCCGAGAAGCAGTTGGAAAAAAAGAAAGAAAAACACAAAGCGGAGAGACTTCAACCCGTTATTGGTGTTATTTTAAGAGACCTAAGATAAGGTTTTCGGGACGAAATGTAGGTGGCGGGGTCGAAGTGGTTGATTCTCTTCGTTTTTTATTATTATTTCATCGGCGCAGCGGAGAATCCGATTCTGGGAAGAGGAAGAGAGGTAAGATGTGGTTTTTTCAACTCCCTGCGTGTGGACTACTTTTTTCCTCTTGACTCATTTTGTGGGATTCAACTTTGACATTAATCTCATTCTTCCCCTCGTGCCCAAGGGGGGAATGGGTTGGGGGCGTTTTATTTTCTTTTCCGTGGGCTGAATCGAGGAAACATTTTTGCTCAGAGACTTGATTTTTATGGAATCCCACGGAAAATCCGAAGTCCGTTCATTTTATTCGATGATTATGGGAGAACTTCGAACGGGAATTTATTACTTCTTGTACTTTGCTCGAGAAGAAAAAAGGACTCTTTTTTAATGCTGTTTGTTGATGATTTTGGTTCTTAGTAATGCCCATTAATGCATGGAACATTAAGAATATGAAGTAATTGATGCTATGCAATTTGGATTTTTTATAGAAATCGGCTTATTTGATATAGAATAAAAACATGTGAATGCGTTGTAGAAAAACAAAACTGTTTTCTGCATTTGTTTATGTTGTACCTGATGGCATTAAATTTATTCATCGATCACTCTATGCGTAAAAAGCTCACCGGACTGATTATTTATAATTTCTTTTTTTGAAATCTTTCAAACCTTTTAACTTTCATCGTGTATTTTATAAAGTTAATCGTTTCACATATATTTACTGAAGATAAATCTTCAGCAAGTTGCTTTATCATTTCAAGAATAAGTACCTACAAATTTTGGCATACGCCGCTTCTCTTCAGACGCTTCCAATTCTTTCACGCAACTCACCGTTGCTCACATCTAGCACTTCTCCAAACTTCATTTATAACATTTGCATTAGCGCGTGCCCATATTAAACTTATCGCGAGGCATCGTAGTATCAAGTTTCTTCTATTTTATAATTGACCCTCGATGAAAGTAATTTCTCATTTAGGCTTTTTATTTGATTGTATTATCCCACTCATCCGTGACGATTGAATTCTAAACAGTCGCCACGATATCCAAGAGCGATACGGCGGATTTTACGCCCTCTTCACTCATAATTTCTACTTTTTCCCTAATGGACATTTGTACTTGTCTTTTTTTCGAAATTGGGGTAAAAGTATAGAGCGGATAAAAAAGCGCACGTAGCTATCGATGCAAGGAAAACTCCCTTTCTCTCTCTCTCTCTTTTCCCCCATCCGTTGCCATCACAGCGTCTGGCTAGGATGACTCTGCCTTACCGGGTACTTCATTGTCCAGACGACTCCCATTAACTGCCACGCGAAGTTTGAATTGAAACGCGGAAATGGAACTCGACGAATGAAAAGTGGCCCATCAGCAGATAAATAGAGGTCGGATGCACGCTCAGGAGCCGGAAAATTTAGCAGTATTAATTCAGGGAAACTTACAAATCGACAAATGAAAATTTTTGGAAAATGGTGCGTAATACAAAATGGAATCGTAAAATCGGAATTTTAGCGCACATATACATACACATGCATGGATGTATACGGATACACATACACACACACACACACACACACATATATATATATATATATATATATATATATATATATATATATATATATATACAGTACCGTAACTGGGGCGAGGCATCTGCCCCTGGCGCAACTAAGTAAGGGGCGCAAAAAATCCAAATAGTAACTAAACAAATGATGATTTGATAATTTTTTTAATGGAAGGCGCATATTTAGTAGTTTGTTTAGTTTTCCCCAGGCGCTAATATATATATATATATATATATATATATATATATATATATATATATATATATATATATATATATATATATATGTATATATATGTATATATACTCCCCACCTCCTCCAATCATCAACCTTCCCACATCACCCTGTCATTCCCCGCCCAGTGTTTCACTTTACGTTACTCCTTCGCTGAAGAAGGGCATAGGCCCGATAAGCTTGCGTGTGTTTTTGTGTTCGTGTGTTTTACGTGTCTCTTCGACGCCCCCAGCAGCCTGCCAGCTTGGTCCTCAACTTGGTGAGTGTCCGCTGGGCTTCCCTCAACACCTTGTTGCCACCCTCATCACTACCTTTTCTTTTCCTTTAGTTAATATATATATATATATATATATATATATATATATATATACACACACACACATATATATATGCGTTTAAATGCATAAATGTTTACATTAATCGGAACCTCTTTGAGTAGGAGACGATATATTTCACATTTATATTTTTATACCACAACCAAATTTATACATTTTTCGAGTCCCGCAGGGCTCCAAATACGTGTACTGGTTTTAATTAAAATATTCGAGAAATCCCCTTTTTAGTAACCACTGCACATCCTCGCTTTGACTTTTTTAAAAATTCACCTAATTAACGTATTGACGACTCTTTTTACTTCAATAAAAATCTTCGCTGTTCCGCGGAGATGCATGCTCCCTGAGAAAATCGTGTAATGGCAATTCCAACTAGTGCCTCACTGATGGTCAAAAAAATTGTGTTTTTATCGGAAGCATCAGAACTCGTGACGTATCTCGGGACGTCATCTTAACCGCCATTCTGGTCCTGAGCGCGAAGCATCTGCGCTCAAAATACATGCTGTTGTTATCTCTCTGCAATATCGAAAAAAGCTTTCATTTTTTGAATTGGTCTTGCTCAAACGATGCTTCGTTTTGCGCTCGTGCCTTCTGTAGAACATTTATTATGTTAAAATTTCCCCCCACTTGAGGCCATTAGGCAATTTTCTGTGTTTACGTCTTTCGAGCAGTAAAATATTTGGCCGCGTTCCAGAAGCGCAGTAAACCAAGTGAATATATGAAGCATTAAGAGGAGACGAGCCGTGTTTTTGCACGCTTCCGTGTGATGGATAGTCATGTTTGAATGTGAGATTTGATAGATATTTTGGAATACTGCATTTAATTCAGAAGATGAGTATTTTGAAAATTCCTCTCAAAATGCATTGCGAAACTTTTCTTCGCGAGTTCCTATTCAGTATATTTACATGGTGGAAAATATCTTAAATATTAGTATATTTTAATTAAAAAATTAACAAATATTTTTGTACTTGTTTGCAGAGTAATTATGATTTATCCTGTTAAGATTGTGTACGGCGGGGATATAGAGGCTCCTGGACTGCCTCGGCAGTCATTAAGATATTGTTTTTACCCTAAAAGTATAACTCTGGGCAGTTTAAATCCTATTTTGCTATATTTTAATTCTCTGTTTTAAAAACTTACTTAATCATTTATTATTACAACGGAAATTTAATAAGTACTTGTTTTTTTATTAAAATGATATTTGACCAAATTAAAAAACGTCGCCTCTTGACCTTTTAAAACTTCTATTTGATAACAAAAATAATAATAACGCATTCCAATATAAATTTTAATTTATATGAGAAACTAACTCATAGTATCGTATCGTTTATCTCATTCAATACGTAATATTTTACGCTTAACAAAAATCAAAATTTCAACTTTCCCCTGGTATCCAGAAAAAGAAAGAACTTAGTCACTTCCACAAAGTTCTTTCTTTTTCTCGATGAGTAAATTCCACAGGGTTGAGCCTGACCTCATTATTGATATTCCGCTAGTATATTTGAGTAAAATAGTTTTGATGGAATCTCATATTACAGCATTATATTGTTCCAGTTTTTTTTAACAGGAGATAAATCCAATCCGCGGATAAAAGAAAAATTTAGACCAAAGTCTCACTAAATCAAAATGATGTCTCAGAATACTTCTTTGTATGTAACTTCCATGTCGAAACGTCTCGACGGCGGCACATAAATCCAGAGGGCTTCGTAACACCTTTGAATAAGAATTCTTTCCCTTAAATAGAATTTTCCCCTCCGTCGCTGAGGAGGAAAGTTAAGTGGATGACAGATCCATGTTTCAATCCTCTCTCTCGCTCTGGGTTTCTTTGTCGGCGAGGGTTCCTTTTCCTCCTTTTGTAAACTCGAGAAGGAAAATAACGAAAGGAACTTTGTAACTTTAGTTCCCGTTTCCGCCGCTTAGTACCGAAGAGGCGCTCGCAAGATATCTCCCGTCCCGTTGCGACACAGGGATCCCTGTAGTCGGTGCAGACACAGTTGCATAATGTCGCGGGAGGACGGGTGTTGAGATGGACCACCCAGTTAGAAGATGCAAGGGAGGACGGAAGAGAAATAAGATCCTTCTCACTTCCTGCTCTCGCTCTCCTCTCCCCCGCCTTCCTGTTTGGAAAACTTTCGTGTATTCAGCGCACGCAGACCAGGTATGAAAAGAGAAAAAATAAGGGGAGGAGAAAGGGGAGATTGAAACCGCGTCTTCTCCGAGCGCCCACGGCGGAGGTTTTAATTAATTTCGCAAAGTTTTGGTACATTCGTTAACTTCTTTAAATAGGGAAGGTTTCAGCAGATGATACATCTTGATGTTTATGGAGCTGTTTTGCATGACGGGAGCATTTTTCTTAAACTTTTCTATCCACGTCGCTCTCTTTTTTTTTCTCGGGAGGGGGTGGTTTTATTTCTGTGCCGTGCAGTAGCGAGTCGAGGGAGAAAAAGGATAATTGAGAGAGACTTCGCCTCGCCAAATACAAATTCGCGTTTCACTTTGCGTGACTGGGCGTACTTTTTGCGTCGGAGTTGGAGAAAAGGAAACTTTCCGTATACGCCTTTCTTTTCCTGAGGACAGCAAGGCGTAGCAAAGTTTATTTACATCAACTGCTTGTCTTAAGTTAGCTCATTTATTTGCAGTGCTGTATACAAATTCCTCAGAAGTCCAACACACGACTTTTCTTTTATTTTAAATACTTGTTAAAGTTCTTTCCTATGCAAACAATTTCCTGTGTCGATGTCGCTCCATTTTAGAATACCTTAGAAACATTAAGGTAATTCACAATTGTTTTGAGAAGTAAGAGAGTACACTTTCCAAAAATATAAGTAAGTATACATAGTCATCGATACTGTGTTTGTTTTAAGTATTTATTCATACAATTCAAATAAGGAACATGTATGTTTATGTTCTACAAAAACAATTTTTATCGAAGGTTGATGTGACTTGTTGCGATATAAAACGGGAGCTAATTATCAAAATCAAGGAGCAAATGTGTTTATTTTAGCTGGATTTAGAATTTTCTCATCGTTATGAAAAGTAACACAGAAAAAAATTGGTGGCAAAATTATGCCCAAACCGACCTAGGGTTAACATGCATCCGCGAACGAAAAAGAACCAATAGCAGCTGTTTTTCTCAGTGAATGGTTGTTCACCGCTCTCAGAGAAATTCCACAATTCTCTGAGGGTATTCACTTTACGGCGTTAAGGCAACTTAGTCACACTAGCTAAAAATAATATAATGATTAAAACAATTTCTGGAAATCTTGGTTATGTAACTAAATGCATGGCCAGTATTTTGTTTACAACGATGAAAATCGATCGCCAAAGAAACATCCATTGTTTAAATTTTGCTATAGAATTATCGAGCTCGTATTAACAAATTAAAAAATAAGCATTTCTATCAAAATCGGAAAAGGAATCACTTATCTTAGTACTTATCTTAGGTATTACCTATAGCTATGAGGCTATAATTGAATCCATTGTTTTACAGAATTGGTGGATTTTTCGACTTTAAGGAGTGTTACTTGTTACAAAGTTTTAGTTTAAACGTGAAACTGAAGACAATTATGTCGACGAATATTTTTGGCGCTCTTTTCCTTAGAACCGAGTCAGTTTAAATATCTCTCCAATATTTTATTAGCAAGTTCTTTGCTCCTCTCTTGAGAAAAATCTAGGATTTCTGGGTTTTGCGGAATAAAGAGTTGGAACGTTATAATCCATCCAAGACTCGTAAAGCTGTTTACTCCGAAGAGAGTCTAGATCATTGTTTCTCAAACGGTGGGTCGCGAGCATTCTTCGCTAAGGCAAGTGATTTTGTGCTAGTTTTAAGACTCCTGCAGATTTTAATTTATCGACATGCTTTGTTAAAAAAATAATGAAAATTCCGTAGCTTATCAACGTACAAAAACTTTTTTAACAAATGAGATATTTTTATGTAATAAAAACAAACAAGAAATTATATAAAGAAAGACTTGGTGCTTTCCCGGCGTATATTGTGAGTGAAGCGTCCTTGGGTTACGACCCCTGAAGATGGCGACAGAGCTAGTCACCGAAACGTCGGCAGAGATAATCGTAACGACCCGGCTTGTAACCCGAGAACGCTTCACTCACAAGAAATTATATCTCAGTAGTGATTAGTACTTAAAAATTAAACTTTACCCCATTTATTATCTTAATGTTTTTAATATACATACGTTCCAAATAAAATAATTAATAGTACTAACCTTGTATTTATAAAGAGCACAAAATAAAAAACATTATTAATTTCCCTATAGCCGTCATTCTCTCCCCCGTATGAAGAAAACTATAGTGCTTTTTTTCTACTTGAATATTCTTGAGGGACCGCGGCGACCAATCATCCGGATGGAGGGGTCGCCAGACGAATCTCTCTGAGAACCGCTGGTCTAGTCTGCGGGGGAAACTTTCCCTCCAAAATTCTCTTCGTTTTCATCACGAATCAATGTAAATATACCGTGCATTTCGAATGGGATCTCACATAATTAAACCCTTGAATTAATTGCTTCATTTTTCATCGAGATTTAGTCTGAAAAATTCGTTTTTGTTGAGGTCCCACAAACACGGTTCTATAGCTCCCAATAATAAAACTTCCTTCATGTGCTGCTTCCAATTAAGATTACGAAAGATGTGATTATTTGCAAATTGTCTATGTTTTACGTCAACTGGCGTAATTGCCCTTAAAAATGACGGGTATACGTAAATTAAGTTAAAATAAAATTTCAATAAAAAATTAATGAAACTAGCTTTTATATGCACTAAAAAGTAAACAATAAATATAAATATCCATAATAGATAGATAGATAGATAGATAATCGTCTTTATTCGGGCGAAATTTAGACCAGAAGGTCCATTCTTACATTTAACCCTTCGTCAATATAATAAACACAAGAAAATGAATAAAATAAGGTATAACAAAATACATTATATAAACATTATGTACCTAAATCATACTAATTAAAAAGATAAAATTGAATACAGATTTGTGTTTGTGGGGAAAATCTAGGTAAACACAGACATGTCCTCCCTAGCAAAACCCACGCAGGAAAACACCCACTAAGAAGGGGGGTGTGAAAAACCTGCGAAAACCCTAGATAGTGTACATATGGTAATACAAAACTACAACATTAAATAGGAAGGAGTATGTACAGTGGGAGAGTTCGTATATACAGCGTAATTATATACCGTCATAAAAAAGTACACGTAAAGGTAATAGCGTAATGTAAACAAGAAATATACAAGTATGCAGAATGAGATGAAATATACATGAAATATATACAATGAATGAATATAAAGAATGTTGTTGGGGCACGCATATTATAAGAAAGCAGGAAAAGATATAAAATACATAAATAATATAATACAATATAAAATAATATAAAACAATAGCAAAAAAATAAAAACAACACAAAAAAAATACAAACAATAGAAGAAAGAATATATATATACATATACATATATATATATATATACATATATATATATATACATATATACATACATACATATACACACACACATACATACATATGTATACATATAATCAATACACAAAATATATAAAAACAATACAAAATTATATTAAGAAATAGAAAATAATATAAGACAATACAAAAAAAAACATGAGTAAGGATAATTTATGGGGAGTGTAAAGAGATGATTAAGGATTACTTTGTTGTTTAAGAAAGTGAGTGACACAGGTGCGTTTGAATGAGTTTAAAGAGGGAGATGTTTTAAAATTCTCATCTAAGTTATTCCAGAGTCGGCAACCGGAGACTTGAAAGGATTTATTGTAGATATTCGTCCTGTGATGAGGAATAAGGAGGTTATTCTTGCCTCTAGTATCCCGCTTGTGTACTGTGTTGATTTCATTGAAGAGGGAAGAGAGGTAGTCAGGTTTGTTATAAGTAAGGATTTTGTACATTTGCATCAGGGTATGTAAGTTCCTTCGAGCGTCAAGTTTGAGCCATGAAAGATTATTGTAATGTTCGCTAATGTGGTCGCTCTTTTTAAGGTCACCGATGAATCTCATGCAGGAGTTTTGTGTGCGTTGAAGTTTTAATGCCAGTTCACCGGAGAGATCATTATAAACAACATCACAATAGTCAAAGTGAGGAAATAGGAGTGTGGTCACTAAGAGTTTACGTAAGGAATTAGGTAATAAGTTTTTGAGTTTTTTGAGAGAGTGCAAGGAGGAGTTGATGGTACTACAGATTTTATTGGTATTAGGAGCCCAAGATAGAGTTTCATCTACTATGACACCGAGGTTGACTACTGATTTTTTAAAATGCAATGTGGACCCCTCAAGCGATAGAAGAGGAGATTCGCTGTGATCTATGGAAGCCAATAGTTTGGGGTAACCGATAATAATAGATTGACTTTTTGCGGGGTTGATCTTCAGAAAGTTATTTGAGCTCCAAAGAGAGAGAGAAGCTAGATCAGAGTTGATTTTAGCGACAGCATCGGGAAATTCAGGTACGCGAGAGTGATAGTAGATTTGGAGATCGTCAGCATATAGGTGATAATTACAGTGAGTGAGGGCATTTGAGATATCATTAATGTACAGAGAGAATAGCAGGGGGCCAAGAATAGAACCTTGCGGAACGCCTCTATTTACATTTAAGGGACGAGATGATAAATCATGAGTAATAACCTTTTGAGAGCGGCCATTTAGATATGAGCGAAACCAGTTTCGAGAAGCGAGTGAGAAGTGCAAAAGTTCAAGTTTGCATAGTAGGATGTCTTTGTCGATGGAGTCGAAGGCTTTACTGAAATCCAATAGTGTTAGAATGGTGATTTTTCTCTGATCCATTGCTTTGCGGACGTCGTCCGTTACTTTCAATAGTGCGGTAGCTGTGCTATGCGATTTACGAAAACCAGATTGGAACGGGTCAATGAGATTATTTTTTGAAAGGAAATGAGTTATTTGCTCATGTGCAAGTCTTTCAAACGCCTTGGAGAGAACAGGCAAGAGACTAATTGGTCTGAAATCAGCGTTTTCGTGAGAATTGTTTTTCTTGGGGATAGGACGGACAAGAGCTGATTTCCATGAAGTAGGGTATTTAGATTGAAGAATAGACCAGTTAAAGATATGAGTGATAATGGGGAGAATGATAGGAATTAATTTATTTATTAGTAATATAGATACGCCGTCATCTCCTATTGCAGTTGACTTAATTGCACGAAGTGATTTAGCTACCTGTGGTTGTGTGAGTGGTGTAAATTCAAAGATTGTATTTGAGGTGTGATTGGGTTTGAGGCTACGGATACGTTCAATAGTTTCAGATTTTAGGCCTACATCTATGGTCGTGGGAGGTTTAGTGAAATGAGCGTTAAGCTCGTCAAGGGACAGGTTTGGTGGAAGTTGCATATCTTTATTTTTACCAACACCCAAGTTCCGTAATTTTTTCCATATCGAGGACTGTGTTCGTGCAGAGTTGGTTGATTCGTGTACATATTTAATTTTAGCGTTGCGTATAAGTTGTTTTGTTTTATTTCGCAATGATTTAAACCGCGATAGTAAATCAGGATCCTTAGATTTCTTAAAATCACGATAAATGCTGTCACGGCGGGACATAATCGATTTTATTTCTGGAGTTAGCCATGCAGCATGTGGCTTTGAGACCCGAATGATTCTGGGAGGGGCAAACTTTTCAAGTAGCTGAGACATATATAAATTAAAAGTCTGAACTTTATATATATAATATATATATTTATATAATAAAATTTTTCAGAAAATAACAAGTTTTGGGAATGCAAAGTTTGCGTGACAAAGAAATATTAATGAAGATTTATTTGTTAAAAATCACGCCGGAAAAAATAATTTTCACTTTCTGGAACCAATTATGTGAAATTTAGATTTTTTTTACTTTTTAGCAAATATAAAACGTAATTTCATTAATGTAAATGTATATTAAGTTTATTTTTCTGTTTTTAATCAAAGATTAAATGGGTACTTTTATTTCGCAGCAATCTTCTTCAAAGATTTTAAAAAATACAGCAGTTTTAATCTATACTAGGGGCTCCGTCCCTACACGCTACGCGCTTGCCTGGCTCCGCGAGACGAATTCGTCCGCTGCCCGTGTGCACCCCTGAACCTTATCCTTCTGGTATATATTTAAGGTAGAAAATTATATCTAGCCCCATTTTCGAACTTTCTCTTGTATGAAACGTGTCGTTTCATATCACATTCGTTTCTTTGCGAATTAAGATTTTGCCGACCGACCGACCGAGTATGACTTAAATATATTGAGAGATATCTGATCTAGGAACACGAATCAATAAATAATGGAATATTTATTTATTTATATTCTTTACCATCGTGTTCTTTATTGTAACCAAGGTATTGTTTAAACTTCAAAACAGCATCGAAATTTCGCGAATAAATGAACAGATGCTACGCAATTTATAATCCCAGTATACCAAGCGCAATTACACGAAACCGGCAACGATGCAAATCACCTAGACAACGAAAGACTTTCACGAAAAAATTCGTCAAAACTAATTTCTGGAACGATTTGACATGTATTCTTAGAAAGAAAATCGATTAGTTATTTTTGTAGCGTTTCATCCGCTTAACTCATTTTCCGAAATTTGTTTATTACAATATTCTCTGAGATATTTTTACTATCAAAAGGTTTCTAGTCTACAAACGCCAAAAAATTAATTATCTAGTCCGATCAATGTGTATGTAAATTTTGGATTCGTTATTAAGTGCTGCATAATAGCTACGATCTTTTCGAATTTTCAGCTCAAGGAGATTACCTTTCATCTCTCATTTAATTTCACCCGCGTCTTTGAGAATTATCCTTTGAATCTCTTGTGGTGTCTTTTTAATAGACGCTTTTATTGCACTTCAATAGCTTTCGAGTATCTAATCTTCGGCAGGCACAGAATCTTCCACTTTAATATTTGATCAGTGCTGCCTTTGCAACGCCTCGGCCCCCCTCCATTCTCCTCCTTTTTCTTCGCTGTCCTCCTCTTTTCCGCATTTTCAAAACTCCCAAACTTGGTCTATCACTTCCTGGTTACCCGTTCAAACATTTGAAAAGCCCTTCGATCCATCTGTCCATCAGAGTCATCTGGCTTTGCGCACCCAAAGCGTGACGTCAATTTACTCGATTCCGCCATTTTGCAGCATTACGTCTCAAAGCGCCTAGAGGTTTTCTTTCTGCAAGTTATTTTTTTTGCGACGGATTCTCTCCCCACTAGCCTCTCGGTTCTTTTAAAAATCGTCCGGCGATATGAGTTTTTCTCTCGAGACGTCTATCACGCTCTGTCATTCGTTATTTGTTTTTTCATATATCGCTCCTTTCACTTCCTAAGGTTGGCAAATATTTGCCCTCCCCGAAACCTTTACTGACCCTCATCATCTATTCTTCGCGCGTCTTAGTCCCTTTCGTAAAGGTTCTCCTTCTTCTTCAATGGGAAACGGAAAAGCGTACTCCGTATTTTTCATTGGGGTGGAGGCGATATGGAATGGTCCACGTAAATGTTTCGATTCTTTTCATCTATTTATTTAAAGATCAATTAAGGTGTCTTGTAACGTGTCTGAGACGAAAAATTATCGTTCACATTTTGACGGTGGATAACTCACTCACGCTTTTCAACTTTTATGCTTTGAAAATTGGTCCAAGTTTCAGGAATGGTTCCCGCAGATCACTTCCAGAGTTCAAATTTGTAACCTTTACAGGCACATTAAGGTGAAATAATATCCTTTGTTCCTGCAGCATTTTCAGAATAAGCTGTAAATTGTATTCTTTCTTGTAAACTTAAGTCGCTTATACCAATGCATAGCAACCAGACAGGGCTCGGCAGCTGAAGTTTTCCTCGCACTTTTAATCTTTTAAATCTCTAAGTAAAATTAATCCTCAAGAGTTATTACGAGTTCCGAGGAGTTGGAGCATTATATTTTATTATGAGTTCTTTCAGCGTTTAGCTGTCTTTACTTTACAAAGAAAGAGTTTAAAATAGCGACAAAATAGGGTATTTTCGGAGAATCTCGCGAGAGTTCTTGTGTTCCTTTCAATTAATTCTTCATTTGCGTCGCCTACGTAGCTTGCTTCCGTTCTCCCTAAGCTACACTTTGCGAAATAATCTTTTCGCGGAAAACTTCACCTGGCTTTACAAATTATGCGCATTATCTTTACCTGATGCAATATCATCCATGGAATGAGAATAAAATAGCAGCTCTAACCTTCAACTTTCCTAAATTTAAGCGTGAAAATGAATCAATCCTGAGATTCCGTAGAAATCACGCCGATTTACTGTGTTGTGTTCCTACTAATTTGGAACTTAACAAAATTGTATGGCGTGAGAATTTAATCCATATTTCATATTTTCTGATCCATCTCTGATATACGAATGCATTTTCATGATTAATTATCTCATGTAAGACTACTTTTGGTAGCTTAGTCTAAAGCTTTTTTGGGAATCTTTTAATGGTGCTTATCCCCTCGAAGGCATCTGACATTGCTTTATAATTATTTTAGTGCTAAAATTTAAATGCATCACGTTTTATTGATATAATTTGTCAATGATAAACCATAAATACATGGTGAAACATTACTTTTCTTTTTCTATAGTTATTTATGTCTTTTTATAGACACACTAAAAAGCGAATCAGAAATGTTGCAATTTTCCCAATTCTAAATGAATCTAAAAGCACTATTTAAATCAGCATTTTTTCGCTATATTTCTTTCTAAACATCAACAAAACATTTTTATCAGTTTAAAATTTATTGAAATTATGATCTTTTAATTACACGTGGCTCATATGCGAGTATTTATTTGCTAAAATTTCTTCGAGTCATAAAACAAGAGAGCTCGTCGAAGCGGGAGGCATTCGGTTGGTACTCGCACCTTCCAATGAATTTACGATGTCTACCTCGGCGCCTTGTGTTCAGGCTACCCCATATAATTTCCGTATCGCGGGTCGCCTACCTTCACGGCGTCTAGACCGCCCGCGTGCGGCGACTAAGAAAGAAGAGGGGCTGGCTGCTCTCGTGTCCTCTGACCGATCATCGACCGGTGGCGACGGAGGTGTGGTTGGGGTTGCATAACGCCACCCCACGAACGCGCACCTCTCTCCCTATCTCCGTGACCTCTCCCTGCTTTCGGTGGCCGTCAACGCCCTCACCCCGCCTTCACGCCGCCTCCTCGCGTGGTGTGAGGTAGACACATGACCAGAGGACTCGGCTCGTCGTCCTAATTAAGGGTCGCCCGGTTGCCACGGGGATACCGACTCCACCCACACACGTGAGCCTTGAAAAGGGGAAATGATGAAAAAAAGAGTCGAGTAAGAGACAAAAAACAAAACGGCATCTCTCGCCGGAATTAGTGCTTGTCTCTTGTCTCGCTCTGGAAAAGAATCTCGAGTGGATTTCGTGGGAGGGTTTTATTTGTTTTGGGGAGAATGAATGAATGAATGCATAGGTTTCTGTCGCGGATTTGATTGACAAATGTTACGTGGTGAATATTTTTATAGATAGTGTTTCTCAGAATTAAAAACTGTTTTTGTGATGTTTATGTATACACTAGCGTAATTGCCCGTCAAATTTGTCAGGGTTATAATAAAAGTATTCCAAATACATTTGATTTCGATTCGAAAAATCCGTAAGATATGCTCTGATCTGGTTTGGCTTTCATGCACAATCAAATCACTGTTTTTGAAAGTTATTTTGTTTTTATTATATTGTTTAATTTTTATTATCAAAGAGGCCAAAGTATTATCCAAATATTTTCTGAAAATAAGAGGAAAATCGAAATAACAAGATATAAAGAGGTTTCAGAAATTTACGTGAAATATTTTAGCAAATTACAAGTTATTTAAAACGTATAGAATTTAACTTAATAATTGAATTATTTAACTCGTATTAACGCGTAAAAACAGATAAAATGTGAATTAATAGTCAAATCACCATCAAAGGAAAATGTGTCGTAACTTACTATGAACTAAATACTTGCATGAACTGCAATGAGTTTTAAGATCGCAATTTTCTTTAACTACATATAGCACTTTTGAACTTTTTTTCTGAAAATTGGCTTTATTTAAAGATGGCAACACTTTCTTAGTTAGTAATAAAAACTGCAAAATCGCCAGTTTTTACGCGAAATTCTAAGAAATACAATTGATAAGCATAATTTACGATAAAATTGAATTTTCAATTCTTTCCTCAGAGAACAGTGCAAAACTCGCTCCGATATTACAATTCTAAGATATTTTATTGTTCAAGAGAAAATTACCCTGCACGATGCATTTCATATTTCTCATGTAAATCAAATGGGAAGGATAGTTCCTGAAATCGAATCCAGGACTTCAATCTTCACAACAAAAACTATCTTCCGGAGCTTGGCCTATGTATGAGAGATTTCCACCAAGTTTCATGAAAATTGGTCTATTGGTTCAAAGGGGGGTCGGACGGACAGGCAGACGGACAGACAGACATATCGACAAGAATATTAGCCTATTTCCATTCTGGAAATTAGGCTAAAAATTCGGGCGCCTTCTCTCTAGTACTAAAGAATTCAAAGCACGCTTTCCTTACGCATATAGTATAAGGACGACAATACAATCTCGAGGTTTGAGAGGGAGAGGGTAACAATGACACGGTCGGCAAGGCAACATTTTTAAAAAGCTTAAATTTTTCCAATTAATATTATTTAAACGTATAACTTGACAGAGTTCGAACCGAAGGCAATAATTGATGGTAAGAATAAGAAACTATGTTTATTTTTTTTAAATGGTTCCTGTCCGAAGATCGTAGGTCAATTAATTATAATTTAATTTTGCAACAGAAAAAAGCCTGCAAGTGAAAAAAAGGGATTTTTAGGTGTTTTGTATAGAGCGTTCCAGCGGACGGACCAAAGGACAGAATAAGGATATTATGTATATAATATAAAAATACATTCATTATCTCTATTCATGAACAATTTTTACGTTAAAGTACTTCTTAATTTATTGAGCATTTTATTTTGGCTGCAAATTCCAAGATGTGGCTGAATTTTATACACGTTATTATTCCATAATTATAATTTTTCATTGCTCATTCTTTGGCATAAACCGTAATACAATTATTAAACATGAATTTGATTGAAATGCACCTTTTAAAAGCGGGAAATATTAAGTGGTAGAATAATCAGTTTTATTGATATAGTTAAATTCATTGTTTGCCCAAAAATTACGACTTTGATGTTTCTTTATAATACATTTTTGTATGTATTATCATTACCTTATCAATTTCTCTTTTGGAAAATAGTTATTCGATGCAGGTGAAAAATAGTAAAAATACCGCGTACATTTTAATCTAGAATGAGTAAGCATGACGCCATAGCGGTTATTACAGTGTTTACAAAAGGAAACAGCCATTGAGAAGGATATCTGTTTAACATAAAACTTTGTGCAGTTTCATAATTATGCTTGTAATTTTTTAGTAGCACATCAATTAATTACGGCATAAAAAAACACCCCTTGCATATGATCAGCCAAGAGGAATAGTGATGCGACACTCACGCTATCCCCGCGACATTAGTTGTTGAGAGGATCTCGTTTCAGTAATGCACGTAACCGTAAATGTGTTATTATGTTAATGATATAATGGCCTCTGAATAAGTTACAATCCCTCATAGCCCTCTGGAGAACTGCGAAGTAATTGCTTTTTTTAAATTACTTGCACTCCCATTACTCTATTTCAACGGCATTTACGGCCCACATTATAACGCCACTCGAACAAATGTTTCCGGCTTTAAAAGCCTGCCAGCCTACGTAATTGAATAATTTAAAAGTTGAATCTCTTATGCCTCATAAATAGCGATATTTGAACACCATAATTTACGTTGAAATAAAATATTGCGGCAACGTATTATTGTATGAATGACTGCAATTTCTATTCGTGTACGAGGACGTTAATAAAACAGAGTATCGCCCGACTTTTCGGGACTGTTTTTGCGAATGGAGGAGGTCTAAGCAAAGACACTAGTTTTTATCGAGTTTACTTGGAAATTCTCTTTTCAAAATGAAATCCTGGAATCATTTTTGTAGTTGCTCCCTCTCCAACTGTTTTTGCTAATAATAACAAGGTGGAACTTACCAGTGTCTTTTATTTTTCACTAAAATTTGCAGATCCTTCACTTCCTCTCGAATTAAATCATCGTTTTTAATGGGAGTCAAATTTATAGATTATGTTTCTTCGATAGCCATAAAAAGGTTAGTAAAAGCAAATTTCTACTTCAGATACAATTCGGCCATTTATTTATCCATAGTAGAAACTGTAATATCAATTTAATCACCGCTAATGTCTGCAGCTATTTTAGCCGAAATGCGCATCTGGTTTTCTCTGCGTTTTAACGGCGAATCTAGGGATATAAAATCATCAAGTCATGGTTTCATTATTTTAAAACCTTTAATATTTAGTTACACAACATTTGATGAAATTTGCTTATATTTTCATTAACTTTTAGACCTTCAAGCTCTCGGCAACTCAACGATACGTGTGTCATGGTTACGATAAATTGTATTTTGTCTACTCTAATACATAAATGCGGTATAAATAGTTAATTATTCATCACATTTTTTTTAATCACGTTTGTTTCACTTTTATTCTCACTCTGTCATGGACCTAACCTCATATTTAATATAGGCTATATTATTTAACCATTAATTTTTTTTCCTTTTCATACAAATCTCATTCAGATGGCTGATTTGAATAAACGACTACAGTCTTTTACTCGATGAGGTCTCCTCAGCCTCTGTACCATAGTTTATCCCCGAATAGGCTCACGCCTTCTGCGGAAGTTTCTCACCTGAATTTCAATCATAACGCGATTTATTTCTCTACAATACTTCTTACTTATTTTGCGAAGGAGATTAAATTTTGCTGCCTCATTTCCTATATTTTAAATCTAATTTTCCATTAAATGTTTTTTACGCCAATTCAGTCGCAATTTTCCTTGATATATCTAAGTTAATCATTATATAAGATAATTTTAAATGATAGGTTCCATTAATTTCTCTTTTTAGTCTGAAATTAAGCTTTATTGATGCGCTATATGTTTCATCCGCGAAAGGAATTGTGACCATCCAGAATGACAGAATTATATTGACCAAGAAAGCAAAGGCATATCAGACGGGCATCATTTGTTGAAAAGCAAATTAAGCATGAATGAGAAAATTTCGCTTCAAAATTCGTCTTTATTTTATCTAGAGACATTAGTATTCCACATTGTGATGTGTTTTACCGAAGATATTCAAGCGCTAGAATTTTATCTTTAGATATTATTTCTGGTTTTAAAAAATATATTCATCGCCTTACATATCGACCTGTAATCTCGCATCTCCTAGCGGGGAAAGCATTTATTTTGGGCTCGCGCGTCGGTTTTCGTATCCGCTGTGGCGTCTAACCTTCCGTGCTTTTTAAATGCATTCAGAACGCCTCACGTCCACCTCCCTCTCTTCTCCACTTTGTCTAGGATTAGCCATCTGTGAAATTCCCCGTCCCCCTAGGAAGGGAGCTAAGCCCTATTCAACTGTAGTGAATCCCACAACACCGTCTCCGCCCATAATACTCCCGCAGAGAGTGGAGAAAGAGAAGAGGAAAACTCGCGACGCAAAAGGAAAAATACATTTCGGTATTTCGGTTCCATAAGGTTTTCTTCCCCCTCTCCCTCCCTCCCTCTCCCCCTTTACATCCCTCCCTCTCACCCTCTTCCTCACTCCGTCTCCCCCTCTCCCTCCCTCCCTCTCCCCCTCTCCCTCCCTCTCTCCCCCTCTCCCTCCCTGTCTCTCCCCCTCTCCCTCCCTGTCTCTCCTCCTCTCTCTATCCCCTCTCCCTCCCCCTATCCCTCTCTCTTCCTCCTCTCACTCCCTCCGCTTCTACCTTGCGCGACCCAGTTTCTCCCCTATCTCTCTCTCTCCACCCTCTCCCTCCCTCTCTCCCTCGCTCTTCTCCTCTCACCCCCTCCCTCCTCTCACTCCCTCCCCCTCTAACTCCCTCCCTCCCTCCTCTCACTCCCTCCCCTCATTCCATCCCCCCCTCCTCTCACTCCCTCCCCTCATTCCATCCCCCCCTCCTCTCACTCCCTCCCCTCATTCCATCCCCCCCTCCTCTCACTCCCTCCCTTCCTCCTCTCACTCCCCTCCCTCCTTTCACTCTCTCCCTCCTTTCACTCTCTCCCTCTCCCTTCCTTCCCTCACTCCCTCCGCTTCTACCTCACGCGACCCAGTTTCTCCCCTCTAGTCTTAGCTGTGTTCTACTGACTTCTCAATCCATCTCTCCCCCCCCCCCCACTCTCTCCCCTCTTGCATTCTTCTCGGCCTCCTTTATGACGTAGGACGAAGTTGGTAAACGGAATATTTTTTCTCATATTTTTGAGTCCGAACAGATCGACCGTTTTTTAATTTAAGGAGGGACACTTCTCTATTCGAGCCGTCTCTCTCTCCTTACTTTAATCGGAATCCGTCAGTGGCTCTCGTTAAGATGTGCGCGATATATATCTCTCTTTTTTCCACGTCCCCCTTCTTGCGGTTGTGTTACATTTCTTACATTTTCTTATCCCGCCTCATTAAAACGGATGTATTTCTATCGTATCTTTGTCATTGTTGTCATCTATTTACAGTTACGGCATGCGCAAAACTGTAATGAAGTCACATCTGGATTCATATATTACTTAATTTACGGTATTGAAGCCTTCGTGTCGGATTTTCAGTTGAACCAGCCCTCAACCTAACCGAAACATATAAATTTATCTATCTCTTGTTTTTGAGGCGCGAAATTTTAGTAGGTCAAGAAGAAGAAAAATATAAGGGTTCCTAGGTTTTGTAATTCATTTTTTTCGGCGTTCTACCTCTTCTCAAAAGAATTCTCCCTCTCCGGTTGATTTCCCGTTTTTGGGAAGTGTAGAACCTCAGTATTTCAGTAATAAGTTTTGTCCTCGCCTAGTTTCGCGATGATAAAGGCATCCAAAGAGCGATGCATGGTTCTGTTTTGCGCTCGGAAGTTTTTCTTCGCTGAGTAAATGGCATGTTCCTAAGAATAACATTGTTCTCCGTTGCAAAGTAAGCTTTCTCTTATGTAAAGTGCGCCTTTTTTTCACAAGGCTCTCGCGGCGCTGCACCAATGTATCCTTAATGTCCACGCCGTGCGCCTGAGAATACTATGACACATTACGCAGCCTCGAAGAAGTGTCACACCCCGCCCCTCGTTTTGCACGGTTTCGCTTTAGAGGTTTTCGGTTTAGTGCGGTTTATATTTTAGTTTTAGAGAACTGCCTTGCATTGCGAGCCGTGTAAAGCGAGGGTTGTCTTTATTTTAAGGGAAGTAAAAACGTCTTTCACATGTGTCGATAATAGTACCATTAATTGGGAAGTCACCTTTCTCCTAAAATTTTTAAACTTACCAGCTAGTCATTGCACTACCTCTCAGATACCCCATTGCGCGTAGGCCAGAGGGAATCAGCAGGTCGTAAAAAAACCTTGAGTTTTTTTTAATAGAAAAAGGCAGGTAATACCTTTCTTCCTGAACATTTTGAAACTGACCAGCTATTCATGCACTACCTCTTAGATAAACATTGCGCGTAGGTAAGAAGGAATCAGCAGGTTGCTGAAAATAAAATCTTGAGTAGAAGATTTGCAACAAGATCACAATGCACAATAAGTTCAGACACTTCTTTTTTGTGATAAAAATTCTCTTTATAATAAGTGAACACGATAAGGATAAATTAACTTCATTATACCAATGTTTTAGCGTACTTTTTTCTTTTCGCCGTTTCACTTAATGCTCACATGTATTGTCGCGTTTCACTTCTTTGACTACTATAGGGTAATTTGTTTTTTTTTCTATGCTTCCATTTACCCGATATCGTCAGAATGAGGAAGTTGAACGATCAACTATAATCACGCAAGAACAAAGAGGAAGCCAAAGCAATTGAATTTAGACTTTTAGGATAGTTGCTTTAAGGAGAAGACTTTGCCGTGCAGTCGCCGCAGAGAGAGGTGGGAGGAGAAAGCATTTTTTGGAATTCTGTTCCAATATGCAAAAGTTCACTCTCATTTTCGCCTCTTTCGTCTCAGCGAACAAGAGTTATTCCGGAATTTAGGTCGAAGTAGAACCTAGAATATTGCATTACTTGCATCACGTCTATTCGTTCTTTCTGGTGATTTCTTAGTAAATTCTAAATTTTCTATTATGATGTTGCTCAGCAACGAAGCCTTGGTCGTGTGAAATATATATATATATATATATATATATATATATATATATATATATATATATCATCATCATAGGTAGTCTGTCCGTAGACAGGTCCGTGATTATTCATGGTTAAACCTGGTTCTCCATATACTCCTATTTTCCGCTGTCCTCTTCATATCTTGATAACTCTCTTTCCCTTTCAAATCGTCTATCAGCTGAAACCTTTTCCTGCCTCTTTCCCTTTTCCCATCTAGTTTTCCTTCTAACACGTCTTTAATCATACTCTCTCTCCTCAGGTAATGACCAACCCAGTTAGCCTTCCTCTTTCTAATAGTCTGTATAATCATTCGCTTCTCTCCTATTCTTCGTAGCACTTCATCGTTTTTCATCCTATCTGTCCATTTTATCTTCAGCATTCTCCTCCAAGTCCACATTTCAAAGCTTTCCAAGTATTTGATGTCATTTTTCCTTAGCGTCCATGTTTCTGCCCCATACAATGCTATACTCCATACGTAGCATTTTATCAACTTCTTGCGGATATCTTCCCTTATATTCCCTGTAAGTAGTTGTTTCTTTCTCCTGAAAGCCGCTTTTGCTTTTCCTATTCTAGTTTTGATCTCATCCGTACATTTTGCCTCTCGTGTTATGATACTTCCAAGGTATTTATATTCTGAAACTTGTTCTAATGGCTTTCCCCCCAATAGTTATGTTCAGATTTTCTTCTTTACCCGATATTCGAATGACCTTGGATTTTTCTGTATTTATTTCCATACCGTATTTTCTACCTGTTATCACTAGTCTATTTATCATTTTTTGTAGCTCCTCTTCCTTTCTTGCTAGAAGTACTTGATCATCTGCGTATTTCACTGTTCTTAAAATCCTTCCTCCAATTTTGAAATCCCCTGTGCCTTCTAAAGCTTCTTGCATTAGACTTTCTCCATATATATTGAATAGGGTTGGCGATAGGCAGCAGCCTTGTCTTACTCCTCTACCGATATTTATTCCGCAGGTGTCCACATTCTCAAACCTGACCTTTACAACTTGATTCTCATATAGATTCCTAATCAGTCTCCTGTCTTTCCAGTCTACACCTATATCCTTTAATATCTTCATCAACTTGACCCAATTTACTCTATCGAAGGCCTTCTGCCAGTCTACGAAACATGCGCAGATATCTTGACTGTATTCTATTGCCCTTTCTGATATGATTCTAACTACTCCTATAGCATCTCTAGTTCCTCGTCCTTTTCTGAAACCGAATTGATCTTCCCCTATTATTTCTTCTGCCTTTTTCTCCAGCCTTTTATTAAGAATCCTCGTGATGATCTTCGATGTGTGTGACAGAAGGCTTATAGTTCTGTAATCTTTACACTGCATTGCTTTTGGCTTCTTCTTTAGAGGGATCATTGTTACTTCTAGGAAATCCTGAGGCCACTCTCCCGTGTCGTAAATCTTATTAATTAATTTCGTGATCGCTTTTAGTCCTTCTGATCCTATGACTTTAAGTATCTCAGCCGGTATTCCATCGCTGCCAGTGGCTTTCCCTTTCTTTAGTTCCACTATCGCCTTTTCTACTTCGCTCTCCATAATACCTGGTCCCAAGTTGTCTTCTTCAATGTTTTCCTCATTTTCCAGTTCTATTTTTGCCGCTCCTGCCTGTTTGCTGTATAATTCCTTAATGTATTCTTCCCATACCTGTGCTACATCCTTTGTTTCTGAGACTATCTTCCCATCTGTATTCATAATTCCTTTACCACGAATTCCATTAGACTTCTTATCTTCTAATTCCAGTGCCCTAGCGTACATCATATCGTACCGTCCTAACTTCTCCATCTGTTCTATTTCATCGCATTTTCCTTTTATCCAATTTTCTCTAGCTTTATCTGTTACCCTTCTCAACTCATTGTTTATACGCCTATAGTTGGCTCTACCTTCTTCAGTGTTAACGTTTTTCCATTTTCGTCTATCATCCATTTTCTCCAGCATTTCCTTCGTGATCCATGGTTTTCTGATTTTCTTCTCTTGTTTTCCAATCTCTTTATCCAAGGTATCCTTGATACTGGTTTTAATTTCATCCCATTCTATATCAACGGTCTTCGGTTTGTTTTCCAGCTTTCTTAGGTTATCTTCCAACTTCATGCTGACTACATCCTGCCTTTCTTTCAGTTTTTCTAGGTCCCAGGTCTGTCTTTCTCTTCTCGTTTTTCTTATTTGTTTGAGCTTTGTACTCACGTCAAGTATTAGAAGGCTGTGATCTGAATCAATGTCTGCTCCTTGCAATGCCTTGGCGTTCTTTATGCTGTTCCTGAATCTTTGTTTTACAAGTATGTAATCTATTTGGCATCTCATTCTATCTCCTGGGCTTTTCCATGTGTATAGCCTTCGTTTATGGTTTTTGAACCATGTATTAGCCACTACAAGGTCATTATTGATGCAGAATTCTACGAGTTTCTCTCCTCCTCGATTTCTCTTCCCAAGTCCGTATTGCCCGACAACATTTTCTTCCTGTCCTTCTCCGACTATGCTGTTCCAATCTCCCATTATTATGCAGTTTACCTTTCCTCTTCCGTCTTCTTCGTAAATTTCATTAATTTGCTCATAGATTTCATCTATTTCTTCATCGTCATGAGCTGACGTTGGCATATATACCTGGATTATCAGCATGTCCACTGGGACTGCTTCTAGCTTTATTGCCATCAGTCTATCGTTCGTTGCTATTATCTTGGTCACGCTTTTCATCATATCTTTCCTAAGTACCAGAGCTACTCAACTTTCCCCACTATTTCCTCCAGAATAAACTACCGTGAATTCTTCCGAGTCGAACTGTCCTTCTCCCTCCCATCTAGTTTCGCTTAGCCCTATAATGTCAACTCTATTTCTTCTCATTTCTTCTTTCAAGTTCTCTAGCTTTCCTGCCTTTCTCATAGTTCTTACGTTCCAAGTCCCTATTCGTAATTTACTTTCGACAAATGTTTTCCTCAAGGCAGTCCCCGCCCGGAGATCCGATTGGGGGACTATTTTACCTCCGGATTGTTTTACCTCGAGAGAACTCATATTGTCCAACCATATAATCTTTACTAGGGATTGTAATGTGGTAGTTTCCCTCTTGCTTTCCACATCGCAGTACTGTAGCCGTTCAAATCGTCCTGATCACGCCTACAGCTGTATTGGATATAGACCCATCCAACATCATTTGTTTTCGGCTCTATACCATACTGACAGTACTGCTGCCTACTGCCAGGCACTGATGATAGTTTTTTTTTTTATAAATAAAACCTCCATTCGAGGGGTTTGAACCCCCGAACTTTGCAATAGAAATATAATAATAGAAATATATATATATATATATATATATATATATATATATATATATATATATATATATTTCTATTATTATATTTCTATTGCAAAGTTCGGGGGTTCAAACCCCTCGAATGGAGGTTTTATTTATAAAAAAAAAAACTATCATCAGTGCCTGGCAGTAGGCAGCAGTACTGTCAGTATGGTATAGAGCCGAAAACAAATGATGTTGGATGGGTCTATATCCAATACAGCTGTAGGCGTGATCAGGACGTCCTGATGCACAACCTCCCCTCAAAGTCTTACGGTGTTACTTTCGATATGGACTGAAATTCTTTCTGAATATATATATATATATATCATATAAAACCTCAGGTACTTCTAAAGGTGCTACAGAGCTTAAATCCATAAACAGGAAATATTAGAGAATTGTGAAAAAAATTAATGTCGTGTTGGAGATGAAATTTTAAAGTTATTTAGAGCTTAGTGCACATACCCAAAAAAAATTGAAAATCTCGATGGATATGCTGTTGCGGCCGTTAAAATTATTTAAAATTTAAAGAAATATATAAATATTATTTCACTTCTAGATAAGCTATAACCATGAAATTTGGCAGAAATGTGTGGCTTTAGTGCCCTACTGTGGAAAAAGTATAACATTCTTAAAATTGCAAATTTTAGGGATTGTTTTACTCTATCATTGTTACATAAGGAAAGAACGAAAATCGGTGCTGAGGTGAAATCTTTAGAATAAAAACATATTTCCATTGATGAAATATCTCTCTGAAAAATTGATGTTTTTTCAAGGTGAGATGAAATGCTTACAGAATGCAAGCACCTTTTACTAGTAAATATATAAATATATAATAACCGGACTAATGTGTGTTACAGAAACTATTTCTTATTTCCGTATGAGCTAGAATGCTGAAACAATTCAGACTGATTATTCAGGACTTAAATACCGAGGGAAATTTGTGAAAACGGGAATTTTTTAAGTTCTAGAGTCCTAAAAAAATTTTATTCGAGAAATTCCCATAAGATTAACATTGGAGGATTTTTGCCATCATGTCCGCTTTGAATACATAATACGTCAATGAGTGTAAGATATATTTCGTTTGCTTTTTAAAATTACTTTAAAATGTCGTAGAAATTAGAACGTGCAAAAGAACAAATTTATTTTCTTGCCGTATATTTTCAAATACTATTCGATTTGACTCAAAAAATTGTTTTGAAGACGAAAGTTTTAAGTTCTTTTTGAATATAATATTTCGTTACCAAGAACAACCAGCATTGTTGCCGTACTCATAAAGTTATATAGGGCCCTATTGGGAAAACGGAGGAAGACGGGAGTGTGGGGAAAAGAAAGAGTGAAAGAGAGAAGGAAGGAGAGAGAGAGAGAAGAGAAAGAGAGGGAAAAGGGGAGGGGGAGGGAGAGAATGAGGGGAAGCGGAAGTTTGTGAAAACAGAAGGTTTGGTGGGAAGTAGGGATACAGGGAAGTAGAGAGGGATGTAGAGAGAGGGAGGGGAATGGGAGGGGGAGAGAAGCCCGAAAATAAGGCTAAATATAAGTTTCTACCTTAAATATATGCGGAAACGAGGAGGTTCACGGTTGCACACGGGCAGCAGACGAATTTTTACCCCGCAGAGCGAGGCACGGGGTTGACGTGCGTAGAGGCGGAGCCCCTAGTGTATATATATATATATATATATATATATATATCTGCTTCTTACCGAGGATGTATGTATGTATGTATAGGATATATCTCTTTATATATTTACTCAATGTCTGTCCGTCCGTCCCCCCTTTTTTCTCTTTAACAGTTTGTCATAGAGAAATGCTTTAAACGCCATTTTGTTTCTGCCAACTAGGAGACCTAAAATAAAATATTTTCGTTTGTGGAAGTGTCCCGGATTTGACTCCGGGAGACGATTATATTTTTCCATATGTTTACACAGGAGTTTTGATTTTTCAAGGTGCAAGGTTTATTTCTTTCATTCATTAAAAACGTAAATGTGGACCGTATTTCTCCGTTTTGGCTTTATTCGACGGCTAAAACTATAAAATATCTTATTCTTACGATGTTTTGTTGTTGCACGGAATAATTTCTCAGAAACACGCATTTCTTTTCGAAATGTTATGGCTTTTTCGTACTCTTTCCGGGCGTTGCCTCCGATTGAATTAGCGTCTATTAAGCCTTCAAATAGCCAAAATAATTGCGTTATCCACTTCGCACCGTTTATGAAGCATCGAAATTATAGTTGTAGTAATGTCAAACTTAATAGATTGCAACGTTAATAATTAAAGATCATTATTATTCAGTAAACTGCTTGTGGGATGTGGGCATTTTTAACGACTGACCAAAAGAAAAAAATCTTTCTTTATTTCAATACTGGAATGTGACCTTTTTCGTATGGGAAAGACAATTAAAATTGCACATATAAATTACAAAAACAAACATGACATTCAAAATATCTGTTTATAATTTTAGAAGGAGAAATTGGCTATTATTACTTTTAAACATTCAGATTTCTGACTGACCTCACAAAAGGTATTGCTGGTACCACTAGTATGATATAAAACCTAAGATACTTCTAGATATGGCACCGAACTGAAATTTTGCAGGTGAAAAATCTAAAATTCCAATTTTGTTAATTTTTAGTGGGGTATTTTTGACCCCAATGTTCAATTTCGATACTCCATAATAAAAAACATGGAAATCTGTGCAGATTTTCATAAATTTGCATTTTGAATGGTTATAATTCAGATAGAAATTCGAGACGAAAACATTTCTATATCTAAAATCTTATTTTTGAAGAGTAAATTCAAATCGTTGCCGAATTGACGAAAAAATATGTTTTCAATGGGAAAAAAGCAGATGCTCAACAATAAAGAACTTCAGCTACCATAGCAACCAATGGGAATTGGCCATCCATATTATAATAGCATCGCTTTAATGCTTTTTAGTAGGGAAATTTTTACTGTCCCATTGATTTTTACGAATGACGTATACTTATGACGACGTCATAATTTTAAAGTGCGATATATGTTATTAAATAAAAGAACGTTCCTCTTTTCAATTGTGGGGGTTGATGAACTGCATATAATAATAGCTTTAATTTAGTGCTTCTAAAGAGAATCAGTGGATTATATTATAATTCAATTGATTTAAAGCTACGCCTTAAACTTATAACGACGTCAAAATCCAAAAACAGGAAATATTATTGACGTTATAGACTTTCTGATGCACTACACCCCCTCAAAGTCTTACGGTGTTCCTTTCGATTTGGACTGAAATTCGTTCAATAAATAAATAAATAAATAAATATATATATATATATATATATATATATATATATATATATATATATATCATATAAAACCTAAGGTACTTATAAAGGTGCAACAGAGCTTAAATTTGGCATCAATATAGGTCATTGAGTACGACCTCTGGATAAAATCTGAAATTCCAGAAAATGTTATATTTAAGGGGTGTTTTTGACCCCAATTTCCAATTTAGACATACTTAAAAAAGCATTGAAATGGTGCAGGGCTATATAAAATTGTTTTTTTTTAAATTATTTAAAATTAAGATACAAAAATAAATATGTACCATACTGTGGAAGAAAGAATGAAGTTTATTTTTCTTGAAGACAGATTCCAAATCCAAATTCAATTTGCATAATAATTTGATTTTAATCATAAAATTATGAAAAGTTATTCAGTTTTCAACATTGAAAAATTTTAACTGCCATAGCAACTATCCCAATGCCTTTCATAAATATTAGTGTAACATATAGGCTATTGTCTTAATGATGATTATAGTTATTGCAGAAACAGGGCGATCTAAACCATGAAACCTGAAATTCGAATATTCGGACGCGAGCCGATTGCCCGAGAATTTTAAAATTCCGGATATATGCATTAATTTCGCAGAAAATTAAAATAATTGTCATATAATATTATACATTGATTTTAAACTATGACGTAAACATAGCATTATACTAACACACAAACTTTATTAAAACGTAAAAAATATTTTAATGTTGTGTTTGGTAGTTTTCGAGAAATTTTAACTTTTTTCGATTGTTAAACATAATGGCGTCATACCTATTTCGCGATTTTTTAAATATTCATTGCTTTTAAAGAGATCTGATATTATACGTTACGATTGCAGTGTATTTATGCTTTTAATGGAAATTAGGACCGTCATAACGAATTACAGCGGAACTTCCATAACTCGAATCTCAAGGAAAAGTAAAAAGTCATAGAAAATTCAAGCTATGGAAATATATTTTTAAATATTTGTATATAAACAGTGGAACTTCTATAACTGGAATCTCAAAAGAAACCAATAATTATTCGTGTTATAGAAAATTCAAGTTGCGGAATTATATTTTTTTCATTTTTCTTTAATCGAATTGACATCAAGTTTATTCTCATAAGCTATAAGTTAACTGATTCTAATTTTCAGTATCATGCATATTATGAAAAGATCCTCACCAACATTTTCTTTCGATAATATGTATGATTTTAATCTATCCAAAACACTATTGAATCACGCACTGTGATAGAGGATATCATAGATAATTGTAATTCTCACGTACTACTGAAAGCACAAACATGACGATTAAATATGGTTTATCGACTACAGGAAAGAGCGAATTGGTTTGTTTTTCTCCAGGGCTTTAAGGGGTCACAATATGAGAAGCAACCCTGATAGCAGTGACGGTAATACGTGAAAACTAATTTAATGTTGTGTTTCCTAGTTTTTCGAGAAATCTGAACTCTTTTCAATTGTTAAATATGATGCCGTCATACCTATATCTCGATATTTTTTATCCAAATACTCGCTAAAGGCATGGATGCGTGCGTGCGTGTGGATTTTACGTTTCTTATTTTTATTGGTTCTAATGGTAATGGTAATATGCAGCTTGTAATAATTACGCATTGATTAATAGAACACTTAATGTGAAATATTTCATTTGATTTATGCAATTTTAAATTTATCTTTGCTTTAATTGATCCAATTGCATAAGCATTTAAATATTTTAAATACATTTTACACTTTAAAGACTTTGTATTCAATTATTGCTCATATTGTTGGATATATTTGAAAGATAATTGTCACGGTTTAGCGACTTTTCGTCACAGAAAATTCGTTACTATGACAATTGATCGCAGACATTTGGTCATAGGGACAATTGGTACCTGCGACATTTCGTTACAAACAACTTTTGGTAGCTACGACATTTCGTCACAAACTGTATTTGGTACTTAAGACATTTCGTCACACGTTACATTTGGTGCCTACTACATTTCGTCACCCATGACATTTGGTACCTGTATCATATATTAAACGTCATTGCAGCTTATACAACAATGTTTCTGCTATAATATATGTGATAAACGATAATGACAATATTCAGAAACACGAAATCCCGATATTTCGAATAGTTTAAGGGCTAAGTATTAATGAATGTATAATGAGAAATTGAATTAATCCATTTTTATCGCTTCTGTTAAATATTTTCTAATACATCATAAATAAATTTCCAACACACATATCGTTCGAGTACTTGGATACCCATGAAGCCTATGTTTACAGAAATAATCCACGAACGTAAGGTGTGACGATATGTAATGTGTGACGATAAGTAAATGTGTGAAGAAAATAATTTTGTGACGTAAAATCGGTTTCCAATTATTTTCCATGACGAAAAGTCGCTGATACCAATTTCAATGTGTTACCAAATGTCGCTGGAACCAAATATTTTGTGTGATGAAATGTCGCTGGTACGAATTTAAATGTGACGAAATATCGTAGGTACCAACTGTCATCTGTGACGAGATGTCGCAGTGGCGAATTTTCTGTGATGAGAAGTCGCGACACCGATTGTCACGATTACAAAGTGACTCTCTCGTAAATTTTTACCCTTGTTTTGAATGCTGTAACTCTGTTGTATAATTTTACCTAATTCAATTTAATTCAAATTAAACTTAATATTATTTAACTTAATTTTTCAACGCGGTAAGCCATTGTTTTCAATCTTATGTTAAACGGCTGTAACTCTGTTTGTAGCTATAGTATTCTTATACAAATTTTCCAAACTTTAACTTAACGTGTTTCTATTTTGTTGTAAAGTTTTCGGATATACACCTTTCATGTTCACATAAAAGCGGCACTTCAAATAGCACGAGTTTTTTTCGCGTCACCCGATGCACAAAGGAAAATCCATTGGAGTTTTGACATGTACATGATATTCAATATATATCATCTGAAATGGAGTATATATCAGTAAGTATTTCTTCCAATGTCTTAAAACCTCATGGTAATCTTGCGTTTGATTTATTCTAATCTTTGCGGTGACGCAAAATCCTTGGATAGACTCCAGTTGATGCGCGTGCATAGTCCCTAAGACAACCCTCCCTCTATAAACCCCTCCGAGAGGATCATGGGATGGACGAAGTGGTAATCAGAGGGAAGGACGCCGTAAGCCTAACTTTTTTTAAACAATTGGACGCCAGCCACTCGACTGCTGGGATCCCGGTCGTCTTTTTGTTTTGCATGCGAGGAAGAGATAGCTTCACGCAAGCTGCGGTTTTTCGGTTAGGGCAGCAACCAGATAGCTCTTTCGAGTGCGAAGTTTGAAAATTTTGCATGTTTGGCCTCTTTGGACCATCGCTGAGGGTAAAGGGACTTTTTTTCTCATTCCATCTTTCTCATCTTCTACCTTTTATTATTATTTTTAGCCGACGCACGCTCTACGTTACCTTGGTTACCTGTAAGTCGCTTATACGTGCTCGGGTCTTTTCGCAGGAGATCAAGTGGACAACGTTAGAGGGATGCAAACGGCGGAAAAGGGGTTTATGTTTGTTTTTCTCTCCTCCTCTTCCCGTTGCCAGGAGACCGCGTATGTCGCTTTGCCGCGATGACACTCATCGCAGTAAAGTGACGCAGGGACTTGCACGGAATTCTTAGTGGTATTCATGTGCGCCATCGAGGAGTTTTTAAATTTTCAACGCTAATTTAAAGTAACCCGAGTACTATTGGCGGAAGGGCAGCGGGTGTCTCCCATTACAGAGATCGTGGGTTTGATTAATGTCGTGCGAGTTTGTGCCGTCCCTTGTATTTGTCGATTGATGCTATATATTTTGAGATTTCTTTGACTTTTTATCAGGTATATTATATATGTTTTGAATTTAGATTTTAATTGGTCTTACAAACGGGTGGAAACGAAATGCATTGAATTATTAATTTCAAACTCGTCAATCTATGCAAAAAATACCTGATTGAAACCTACAAGGAAATCGATTAACTGCGTGAAATAATTAAACATAGATAAGTTTTCTGAGTATGAGAATTACATACGCTCAAACTTTAGGATTCTCCAGTTTCTTTAAGGGCCACACATTTTTTAAATTTTATGCTAAATCTAGTACAGTGCAAATTTTGAAAGTATTTCTTTGAAGAGATACAGCGAGGTTCACTGAAATATCTTTTGATGATCTCAAATCATAGTGCTCTTCTTAAGGGATAACTCTTGTCTTGTGTCTATGTAGTTCCATTTTTAATATACGATCCTGACTCATATGAGGTTTTTTTATTGTAAGTCGCACATCATCCCACAGTGGCCCACCAATGACGTATATAAGAGGAGACTCTAGGACCCGTTTTCCGCTAAACCCCTCGATACGGAGCCGTAGATAAGGTCCACTCCAAACGCTCCTTGGAAATTTACTGTACTAAGCCCTCTTACCCGTCTGACGGTTCGCTTCGATCGCCTATTTTTTCAAACTAATTTAACACGAGTTTAATAAACATTTGAAATATAAAATAAATTTATATGATTAATTCCAATAAATAAAAAAAACAATAAATAAAATATACTCTTTTTGTGCACAGGCTACCCTAATCAATCAAAAATCATCGAAAAAGAAATAATTTTTAGGCGTCTAAATACATGTATAATGTAGGCCGTAATGTATAAGTATTTGATTGCCTTGTAAAATCATTACTTATAAAAGTTATATACTTAATAAACTAAAACAAACATCTAATAATAATTACTGTTAGTATTTGTCATTCTGTCGGTAATGCTGCATGGAGTTTAACGGGAGTGTGTGTGTGTATATATATATATATATATATATATATATATATATATATACACACACACACTTGCATACTTGCAGGATTTACTTGGCCTTATCCCTGTTTAGATTTAGACTGTTCCCTGGCCACAGTAACGTGGTGGTTTTAATTCCAGGACCATTTCTTTTCTCCATTTCATTTAAAAAGGGGATGAATGTAGAATATTTTTGATTTGCATTTTAAATTACTTAGAATCGTGATACGAATTCGAAACTTAAATCCAAGAACGACTAAAGAAATGGAATTCAAAGAAAACGGCAGCAAAGAATATAGAGCTCCATGGGGAGCTGTTGAAATGCTGCAGTGAATGAGTGGATGGATGAAGAGGTAGAATTAAAATAAAATAATACGTCATGTTTTTTATGATTTAATTCATAGTATGTATTGTGTTACACAACTGCATGTATAGCTAAAACCGTTTGGCGAATATTAGTTGTGGAAACAATGCTGACATAATCAAGCATATCTTTCTTTTACTTGAGTCTAACATCTCTCACTAAATTTCTCTTAAAAACAAAAGATAATAATATTGCTATGGTTTTTTCGATCATTCCTTCTTGAAATCGGCTCACCAGGATTAGAAACTTGCGCGAGCTTATATTCCAAGATTTTGTCATATTTCAAACATTCCTGCCTTTCATCCAACGATCAAAATTGCTAGTAACTTTTTCATAATAAATTTAAAGCGGCGTTTAATAAAAATGTAGCCTTATTTTTTGCGAACAATTCTCATTTATGTTGTCTCTTAGAAACGCTTTTTTTGATAGGAATAGATAACCAAGGAGGCATGATCTTTTTTTTCACTGGTTTCATTTCCTATTAAATTAATTAGCTTTTTGAATGACTGAAGGCATGCTGGTTATGATACATTGGAAAAGTGCTAGAGAGTGTCTTCACAAAGTTGGCAATTGATACACCAACCCTAAACTACGTAGATATGTTTTAATGTGACAAATGAAATGGCATCGCAATCCATCGGTTATATTTAGTTAATACATTATCGTGTCTAAGATCGTTCATACAAGGAATCGTTTGGGCGTGTCACAGGCGGATTTTAATGAAATATTCAGGGTAAATATGTAGCGGGCGCGTTCCCCGGCCTATATTTTTCATGACTTTACATTCAGTTTATTGCGTGCCTCCGGATCAAGCTATGCCATTGATATTCAAGGAACCACTTAGGATGATCAATGAGAACCAATTTTTCGAAGTTTAAGAGGACAAAATTCTTTTATTCCATAATCCTGAAACGTTTCTGCAAAAGGTCTTGTGTGGCCAGCACATGACTTTCTCCAAACATAGTAGGCCTAAACAATATATGGGGAAAGTTATAAAAAGATTTAATAAAACAAGATTTTTTTTATTTTTGTTGTCATAGCATGGGAAATAAAGCTACCAAAATTCAATGTATCGGGCATAAATGCAGACGGACCATCAACAAGTTGTGTCAGATACAATCCACTCTATGAAAAGATGTTTCAAATAAAGTTTGTAGAAAATTATATTGTCTAAAATTTTGATAAAAAGAAATATTTACGTTAACGATGCCTTGTAGGAGATAATTTGACAAAAACTGAAAAATGACAAGAGTAAACATTTACTTCCGGTCGTACAATTTTAACTGAAATCTAATCAGACCTTAAATTTCTAAATAAATGCTAAATGTAAAATTTTGTACCGATCTGATAAATAGCTTTTTATTCAGAAACAGAACGTGTTCAGTCGATCTTAAGACTATATTTCCGTTGAAATCTCGAATTCGATTTTTTCATGAAAACAGCACTTTCCCTATACCGTCCATAGATGAAGTAAATATATTAATAGCTCCACATTCTTAATACGCTCTAAATATATTTTAGTAAATAAACGTGTCCAAAGTAGGTTGACGCGGCCTCTCGCTATCTCCCCAACTTAGACAACAACATTGGAAAGGTGTACTCCATGCCAGAGTACACAAAGTTTCCAAATGCGTTATTTGAGATTTCGCTATCTTATAAATATTTTAGAGTGTGTGTATGTGTGTATGCATGTGTGTATGTGTGTATGTTCTTTATACGTTTTTACACCGTTGGAGCTATTGAATTCAAAAGTTTCATGGGCCATCCTATGGACCAAAGTAAAAACTTGGTCTAGGTTTGCAGACCGTGAAGTCTCTTATACCCCATGGGGTCAACGAAATATTATTTCCATAAGAATGCATGGGAAATGGTGTGGAGAAGCCTCAAAATGCCACGCAGTCCTTCACAGAAGTGGATATAATTATACCTAAATATTCAATTACGATCACGGGAAATGGTTAATTTTACGCAAGAAAGACTAAATATTTAAATTCTGTTCGTGTTTTGTCCTATTAGATCTTAAATCGCTCAAAATTATCCTTTAAGCGCAAAATTTATTAACATTTTCCAGGCGGAAACAAAGCTTAATTTCTTAATTGTTGTACTCCTCAAAGAGACATAGCCACGTAAATATTAATGCAAGGAAAATCCACGCCGTGGTGGAAGAATAGCCAACGCCAAGATATAGGATACAAATGGATTTATGCCTAAATATATTTAGTTAAAACGCCCAACTTCGCTCGGGAAAGAGTTTTCTTTTAAGTAGAAAACTATTTTTATTATTTTTTATTATTATTGATGTATCACTTTCGATGTCATAATAGAATAAGACTAATACAATAAAATCTGAAATTTACTTACTTTCGCTGTGGGGCAACCCAAGTTTACCAAAAGTTCCCCATTCCTTAATTATGGAAGCGATGTTTACATTAACATTTACTGTTTTATGTATTGTATTGAAAATTTTTATCATTAATATAATTACGCATTATTGTCTTACTTAATATTCACATAGATAGATGCACCGAAGCCTTTAAAGCAGCAATAAAATTATGTGTATTGTGTCAATACTAATAGCCAAAACGTAATCAATAAACAACATCTTGGTTACCGAACAAATGTAAGTAGATGTATCGATTTATATTGCGATAAATATTTCAATGTTAATGTTAAAAGATAACAAGGTTCTAATATTCCTTAAAAATCATTTGACTCACTTTAAAAGTAAAAATACTAAATGTTAATGTAGACATCGCTTGCTTAATTAAGGAATGGGGAACTTTTGGTAAACTTGGGGTACCCCACAGCGAAAGTAAGTAAATTTCAGATTTTATTTGTATTAGTCTTATTGTATTATGACATCAAAAGTGATATATCAATAAAAATAATAAATAATAAAATCGTTTGCTACTTAAAAGAAAATTCTTTCCCGAGCAAAGCCGGGCGTTTCAGCTAGTGTTTTCAAAATTTTTCACTCAGATGAGTATTTAACGAGAAACAAACGAGGTACGTTGTAAAATATGTGTAGGTCTTCATGTAAAGTAGTCGTATTTATTGTCCGATTTTAGCCAAAATTGGAATCGTTCGATCAATTTTAGTAAAACTCCCCAATACCAAATTTTATCAAAATACGTGAAGCGGTTCCTGAGTTGAAACAAAGGAACATTGTAAACTACATGTAGGTCTTTGTATAATGTGGTCGTAATTGTTGTTCGATTTGAATCTAAATTGAAATCGATCAACCAATTTTAGTAAAACTCACCAATACTAAATTTCATCAAAATACGTCTAGCGAGTCAAGAGTTTCGGTTGATTGTTGCCCTAAAAGCAATCGGTTAATGGAACGTTCGATTGTGTAAGTAATTTGTGTTTGCTCGCCGTGATCGATAAAAGCCTAAGAAAGGCTTTCCATGGTGAGCTTGAATGACCTATTTCGAGCCGTTATCGACTATATTCTAGTTTTATAAAGGAACCAATAGCGCAGAACTTTGTTGAAACTACAAGTGCTGGAGTTGGTATCAACAGAATGGGGCTAGACGCTACCTCAATTAATCTGGGGGGTACCGGTGTTGTAGAGTGGTTAGGACGATGGCTACTACTCGCCTGCTACTGAAAAGGGCAGCGAGTCCTGCGCAAGTAGGATTTTTTCCAAGGTAGCCCGGACCCCTGTTTGTGTGGCTTGAGGAGACCGCGCAAAGTCAGTGCTCCGTCCTTCGGAAGAGACGTTAAGCCGTTTGCCCCCTTGATGCTCTTCGTTAACAGTGGGCTAATGCCGGCACCGGGTTTCCCTCCTCCCTTGTGATTGTGCTCGGTGTGGACGGAGTTATGGCTATAATAATCCAAGAGGTTGATTAGCCAAAAATACACAAACACAATTAATTTTTTACAGAAATTATCCATAATGCGAATAAGTATTGTAGAAACAAATTCTTATACTGCATTAGGAATTCAATATTTTACAGTAATCAGATTCAAATTCCTTTATCCGGAAAATTTTCTTCTCTCGTTTTCGACAGACTTTCTCTAAGCTCCTTAAAAAATCGAAATCATTCGGCACCTTTCATTTAATTTTATATTGTTAACAGGTATTTAATCAACAGATTATATGAATTACTGCGGCAGGGTTTGAGTTTCAACGTGTCTTTTGCGGATGAATTAATCGCAGACGATCAATTTTTTTGCAACACCATATTTTCATACGATACCAAAAAACTTCGAATTAAATTTCGGTAAGAATTTTTTTCGAAAGTTAAAAAGATCCCTCCAGAAAGGTTGGCTGGTAAATACTGGTAAGCATTCATTCTCTAAGGATCATTTCCACTGCAATGACGAGTGTGGCTTTTCGGTTTTTTTCTCCCCTGCATTTTCGACTCGGATAAATGCAACCCGTATCGTATCTCGTTTCGAATTTTCTTCTTTAAGAACGAAATTCGTATCGTATCTCCTGTCTCCTTTTTTATTCAGGTTTTTCACAGTCGCGTATTTATTCAGATTGTTCACTTTTTTTCATCAAATAGTCCCTTCAATTTTCAGCCTATATATATATATATATATATATATATATATATATATATATATATATATATATATATATATATATATATATATAAAAGGGTAGAGAGAGAGAGAGAGAACGGGAGAAATATAGAGAGAGATGGAGAGAGAGAGAGGGGGGGGCTTTATATTGTTCCGACTCCTTATCCCTTTAAATCTCCGCGGCTCAGAAAAAGATGAAGAAGATGAAAGGGGGAATTTGCTTTCTTGGCCAAGATAAATGAAATCCTTGATGAAAATTTGTATTTATTTATATTTTCGAGAAATAAATTGTATTCCCTCGGTTTCTTTTGCGTCGCGTTTTTTCGTTGAATCCGGTACGTCCCGAATAATCGAGTATTTTGTCGAGGGCCATTCCTATATTTTCACGGTATAGTCGCCAAGGTTATTGTGAGCATTATGAAAATGACGGGAACTGGATTCGCGTGATGGAGAGAGAAAAAAAAAGAAAAGCTATTGAGGACCAAATGAAAAGAATCGAATTGATACTCCAAAGCATAGTCGTAAAAGAGAAAATTTTAATGCGTTCTTTGGATAAATATTCAAATGAACTCAGTTTATCTTCTTTGTCGTTTACCAAGGAAGTTTTTTTGATTGATATTCCATAAATATGCTCAGAAATCGTACGGTACTGTTTCAACGACTTATTCGTTCAATAAATGGAATAAATTTCTTGCAGATTCAGTATTTATTGAATTTTAGTGTACTATTTATAGTGCACTAGCTGAAACGCCCGGCTTTGTTCTGGAAAGAGTTTCTTTTAAGTGGCAAACGATTTTTATTATTTTTTATTATTATTGATATATCACTTTTGATGTCATAATACAATAAGACTAATACAATAAAATCTGAAATTTACTTACTTTCGCTGTGGGGTACACCAAGTTTACCAAAAGTTCCGCAGCCGGAACGATACGAAGGATTCGTTCTTTTCGTTCCAGTGGCGCACGTATGAACTTGATTAAATGTAGGATTTCCTGGGATGAATTTTGGAAAACTATTTGTTGTTACGATTTTTCGACTCCTCATTTTGTTCATAATAATTTTATTAATTACAAATTTGTTAATGGCAATACTAAACGACATGGGCATACGGTGAGGGGAGATCTTGGGGTCAGAACCCTCCGAAATTTTCGAACGAACTTTAAAAAATCGACTAAGTAATCTAAATCACTGCATTGGGTAATTGCTATGTAACAAAATGAAACTAGATAGTGTTTAGTTTCATTCTGAAAAACTTTCCGAAAACATCTTCCAAATTCCACTTCTTTTGCACTCTATTTATTGGTATGAAGCAATCCTTTTCGTCGCTGATATCCCTCCTATATTTCCCTCTCTCACGTTTCGAACGTTTAGAACCTTTGGTGGAAGAATTTTAAAAAATTTAGAATGAAAATTAATTTTTAATAAATTATTATTTTATTAAAATTAGGAAATTAAAGAATTTTTGTGGAAAATGCTATTAATCTTTGACGATATATTTTTCCTCAGAAACAACAAAGTATTATAAAATAATTATGAATTATGTTGTTGTAAGTGTGGTTGTTTCTCGTGTATTAATATCCCACGCACCCATAATATCCCTTTATTCACAATCATTTCGAAGTCCAGAAGTCAAATCTTGCAATCCCATATCGGCTAATGATCCATGATTGATTGCATGCTGCCTGCGAAAACAATATTTAGGTAAAACTCATTTTTCATGAGCCATCTCTGGATGTTAGTTTATCCAAATGTTTTATTATTAAGACTACTATTAGTTTTTATCGTAAGTAAACTAATACAATTTTAAGCATGTCAATAAACGTTATACAAAACTAATTTACATTTCCACGCAGAAATCGCAATCAACCCGGGACAAATGGGTCGCAACGTATTAATTGGTTTTATAATTCAGTTGCAATTAAACCACCCGCAATGAGCCCCTATGCTCATACAGAACATTTCTTTAAAGGCTGGTTCACAATAGAGGGACGGTCGGAGGACGATCGCGGTGAGGGCGCTATTAGGTACAGGACTACTTTTGCGGAGATCATTCACACTTGTAGGTTAGGCCACGGTCGCATTCCGGCCCCCACCTACAGCGTGACGTAGTTTATGGATGCTCCTAACTAGCAGAAAGATTCAAGCCTACTTCGGATTTCACCGAGTATTGCCGATAGTAACCGAAGAGGCTAGAACTCGAAGAGGCTTGGGACAAAAGTTGCCTCCTCGAGCGACCAAAGGGGTTCGTGCCGAGGCCGGACCGCGTCCTCCCCTAGAAATGGACCTTTTCAATAGAAACCCCATTGAAAATAGGATTTTTATATTTGGTCTAAAATGTCCCAACTGCGACCGTCCTCCGACCGCCCCCCCAATGCGAACCATCCTTAATGCTTTCCAGTGCCTATGTTGTCATTATATGCAATTGACCGACCGAACTCTAATAGAATTTTTAATGCAATTTTTATGTTATAACATGACTCGTAACCTTTGGGTCATTTTAAGAATGTGATGAATAAACCCACGATATTTAGCCGTGTAATTTTTAATTCTTGCATTTGGATTATTTTCTAAATACATATTGTCATTTTCGAACCCTCCGCCCACGTTACGTTATTATCTGACACATTCGCATTTTCTCTATCTTGAACTGAAAAACACATTTCTGAAAACATAAAATAAAAGGAATTTTTCCTTCCTCTATTTAATGGACTCGCTCTTTCCCCTCGTACAATCTCTGATTCATTCTCTCTCCTCTCCTTTTGGAGGACATAAAAACTTCTTCCACATCTCTGTTTTTTTCTCTCCCTCTTGGCAATTCACCGCCGAAATATATATATCATTCCCAACCAATGCTGTCGCTCCAGTATTGCTCCTCCCCCGATTGGATCTCCCTTTTTCGCAGTACAAACTCAGCGGAATTCTTTCCCTCGGAAGGAAAAATAAGGCGAAAATCGATGTCTTCGACGTCATTATACCGGTTTCAAAAGGAACTTCTCCCTAATCTCTGAAGAATTCTCGCGGTTTTTGTGTTTGTCCGATGAATTAATCATTTAGTCGCCGAGGATGGACCACTTCCGCATTTCTCCAGTGTGTACCGTGTCAAAACGCGTGAGTTTCGAACTCCTGAACTTTTTGTATTCCTTTTAAATAGGAATACGATTTTTAAAAACAAGATTTTCATTTAGTAAATCGGTACAGGCCTATTCTTAAAAGAACGAGATTTTTTATTGCTTCTTCGGTGTTGTAATATTTTTCTCTGTGATCATGTCACAGGTTGCGCCAAATTTTTGGGACGGAAATGTTACCCCATTAAAATTTTTGATTTGTTGAAATGTTTATTTTTAACGACTATAATGGAGTATGAGAATAAAATTTAAAAAAATAAGATTAACATTAACGAAAAACGTATTGAATGAAATTTTTTATAAAATATAAAATCTCAGTTGCCCAACATTTTCCACGCTCTGTAAACTTATTTGTCCAAAATACTCTGTGAGGCTAAAATATAACTCGCAGTAAAGAATAACGGTGGATTTTCGCTGTCGGAAAAATTCAATCACCTCCATCTTCTCCCCATTCGAAAGGGTTTATTTGACTTTGTCGATTTATTTTCCGAGTGAACCGATGCGGTTTTCGCCGTTGGCTCTCTCGGATCAGGCGACCGACCCTCGCCAGGGGCAGCGTCGAGGTCTGATTGTCCGTGACCGCCATAACCGCTCTCTTGGTCCGAACACTTGAGTATACGGCGACGTATGTTTTTTCTTCTTCTTTGCGCAGCTCATCTGATTAAAAGAAAATTCCTACAGTTCACCTCGCGCCTCACAAACAGGAGAGATTCTGCTCCAATCAGTACCAAATTCCGTTCGGCATTCTTAAGCTCTCCACGATAGGAAAAATAATTTCTCTCCCATTCCTGCCATTTCCCCCGCCTTAATCTTCATTATATGGCGTACCAAATGAGTCTTACAATCCATCAAAAAACCTTTTTCTCTTCCCTCACCAATCCCCGATCCTTACTTTCCCAAACTCTTTATCTTACCTCCTCGTCCAATCCTTTTTCCTTCATTCCTCTCTCCTCCTTCGTTCCAATCTCGACCTCTCTATCCCAGTACACCTCCCTTCCTCCCTCTCTCCCCCTCCGATAAAAAATAAATAAAATAAAAGAAGCGCGCGGAGCTACCTTAGCTTCCGGTCGTCATGGAGACGCTGGGTTTCATCTGGGTGTGTGAAAGGACCTTCCCATCCGCGTATTTTCTTTGGTGCGGGGAAAAAACCGCTTCTCTGGCGGGATCAGCTTCTCATCTGTTTTACTCAGCGCCCTACTTTAAAGATCTTTGCGCTTAATACGCTCCTCATTTTTTTATATAGTATATCGCGAGGTTGAGGGCGCTCCTTTCCAATTCATATCACGCGAGAGTGAATCTTGTTGGTTTGGTTGGGTGTTTTTATTAGATTGGTAGTCCTAAAAAATGTTTATTTTTTATAGGGATTGGAAGAAGCGGTGTGTTGGGCTTTCCTATATAGGATTCCAACGGACTTTTATTTATAGATTATCATCTCCCACGCGATGAAATATTTTATCACGGATTCGTTCGAGTTTTATTTCTAAAAGCGTTGCGAAAATTCAAAAAAAAATTTATCAGCGACCAAATTCGCGAAGGAATTAAGCTAGACAAAGTTCTTGAGACCGTTCTGAACCAAATTTTGTCGGCCTTGGTAGACGGTTGGTTAGAGTTTCTGCCAACGGATACTAAGGTCGCGGGTTCGAATCCCGCCTAGGACATGTATGTTTGTGCTTGTAATATAAAGGTTATATGTAATAATGGACATTATTGTCTAAATATCGCCCTCAATAAAGACGGATTATTATTATACTGACTGAGCATGGGTAAATACATTTCAGCAATACGGTTTAATTTTTACATCTTTAATAAAAACTAGTTTTGAATAGTACTTTTGTTGGTTTCGACTGAAAGATTTACTCTCTTTAGCGCCATTGGAATCGTTTTTTTTTTAAACTGACTTAAAGCACGTTTTGCGTCTAACGTGGCATGGAATTCGAGTTTTTCCATCCAGCGTACGCTCTAAGTAAGATGAAAGTTACTTCTATATTATGTTTCTAGGCTTTCGGGGTGGCGATAGGTAAACCAATTCCTCGGAAAGATGTCCGTCTGCGGCGAAAATTCGATTTATTTTATCATCTCCGCCTCTTCTGCAAACTTCTTACCGTCCTCTCCCGCCGTTACCATTTGATAAATTCCCACCTCTTTTACTTTCTCCGTCTTTCTCTCGATAAAATTGCTTCTTCCGCTCTACCTCATCCCTATCCCCCCAAATTTTCTTTTCTCTTTTCCCCTCCTTCCCTTCACTCTTTACCTCGTCTTTCGTAGCTGACGTTTTTCCACACTTACTAGCTTTATGACAAAGGAAACTTTGCTCTAATAAAACTCGTTTTTTCCGACATATCGACTTACTTTTTTACGATTCAAAAATGAATAATATTTTTCGCCTTATAATTTAAATCCTATTTATGGTCTATGTCAGGGTTCGACAAATCCCGGACGCCAGATCGCCATGGCGCCTAAGATTTTCGTGCTGGAGCCTAGATATTGAATATGCTTGCTGTAGTTAGGTTTTGGTTATACTATGGTCACGTGCTGTAGTCATGTTGTATTGTCGGTCTCAGAAGTAGGACCAGCAAAATATAATATATCTGTCGGAAGCATTCAAGTTCCCAAAAATAAATCCAAATTCTTATTTTTGTTCGTAAACTACATGTTTTCAGAATAATTAGACTTTTTCAGATGTATATGGCTCATTTTATTATGTTCTCCTACATAATGTGACAGAAATAATTGTGCGAGGCTTAATTATCGCAGCAGATTCGTGTCTAAATTATTAAACATTTATTTTACTGAAGATTATAAAAAATATCCGCCAAAATTATGTTACGTCTGCGCTGGCTCCAAGGTTTTGGAACTGGCGCCTAGATTTTTAGAAAATTTGTCGAGCCCTGGTCTAGGTGAATACCGTGTCCATAAAACGGATGAGTTGCAAAATAGCTGTTCACGCTGGAAAGTCACAGATCTTTTACTTTTTAAAATCGAAAACTGGCTTTTCGCTGAAGTGCTAATTTCGTTTCTCGCCTGTTTCATGGCTGCAATAATCCCCTTGATAACCGATCGTGTTTTTTTCCCGCAGTAATCTAATTAATTAAAGGTTTTGTTTTCTTGTTGGTCCGTAACGCTCGATTGTCGCGCCGTAAATGTAAAAGTCGAGCAAAGGTATACTCGAGCGAAGATTCTGATTCGATCGTATTAAAAAAGGTTTGTAAAGGTGGTATTAAAATACGAATAAAAAGTAAATAAAAACTAATAATGTACTTAATAAAGATAAAATAAACAAATCGAAAGTCTATTCATTATTACGTGACAAGTACTGCTACATACACCACACACACACATACATATATATATATATATATATACATATATATATATATATATATATTCATTCAAGTCCTCATCAACTCACAACTCATCTTTCTTGCCAGCCTATCGATAGCGGTTTCACAGTAAGCGCGCAGTGGATTTCCTTCTATCTCTCATATTTCAATCCTTTTTTTATTTTCTCTTTGAATAATCTATGTAATTCATCGCATGTTATGTTTTCATTAAGAAAAATCCTCCTTATCAGAACATGAGAAGTTAATTGTTTTTTCTTTAAACGTCTTCGCGTCTCCCGAAAAATCAGTCATATTTAAAGGGTAACATAAACGGCGCTCTCATATAAAAAACATGGAATTGTTTCCCTGATTTTTTTCTCGCTCGTCTCCTTCGACTTTAACGTATTCTTGAATTTTCCTTTTCATCCCTTTCCCAGACACTCCGCAGTTGCAGTTTTTTCTCTTGTTTTTATAACTCCCGCGATGCCTTTCTCTTTTCTGGTGGACTCAACTCATCGAAAGTTTTAAATAAGATATTTTTTGGCGAGGCTGAGGGTTCGGATGTGAATGAAGGAGGTGTGTGGGACCAAATGGCTCCAATCTCGCTAGACTCAAGTGGGTTACCGACCCCCCTCCCCCCTACGTTAGTCATCCCCCTCCTTTCTCCCTCCCTCCCACCTCCTTTTTCCTCCCCCCCTCCTCTTCCCTAATTCTCTGAATCCCCTCGCGCTTTTATATCCTCTTCCTCTCACTCTATCCCTCCCTCTGACCCTTTCTCAACCGGTCGCGTCCCTCACATTTCTCTCTGCCTCTCTCTCTCTCCTTCTCTCATTCTTGTCCCTCGTTCCTTTCCATTAAGTCTTCTCCACGTCTTCCTGCCTGCCTTTGTCGCTGTCCTCTCTCTTCCTTCCTTCGTTCCCTATCCTCTAATCCTTTCATCTGGTCCTATCACCCTCTCCTCCCTCTGCCCATTTTCTAGCTGTCTATTACTCTCCGCAAGTGGCTGTGTTCCTTTGGGACGCCTTCTCTAATTATAAGAACTTGGGGGAAAACTTCAGTGTGCTTTAAAGTCACCGACACTACTGACTTTTCAAGAGAACGGAGAAAGCGCAAAATCGTATTTTAAAACTTTCGAAGCGGGAAATTCAATCGCTGTAATATCTCTTCATTTAAATATTTGGCCGATGTTATGAAGGCATTTATTTAATTTTTTAGTTGATTGCGGACATAAAAATGAAATTTCGTATTTAAACGACGTATGCACTTGACTATTTAGGCATGTTTTACGACATCACCGTAATTTCCTATTTGAATTAGGGCTTCCAAAACACTTGAGGAGCGTCGATGGCTTTCCCGAATTTTGCTTCTTTTTCAGCCCTTGAGACCAGTGCTTTTCAAGCTTTTTGTCTCGTGGCCTAGCGGAAGGGAAGACCCCATAAAGTGAAACAATTGATTGACTTGAGTTTCCATTAACTCACAACGAAATTCAATGTGCTCTAAAAGATTGGCATTTCGTTTTTGTTCGTTTGAAATATATTTCAGCTGGTTATGCATAGAGTGCTAACATTTTCCTTTTGAGTCTTGAGACCCAAAAGTGGGTCGCCACCCATACTTTGAAAAACACTACTTTAGAGAATATCTGCCGAGCGAATGAGGCAAAAGAAACCAAATCTACGGAATAGAATCGCTTATACAAGGTTATGATATTTCGGCCATATGTTATTTTTAAGCGTGTGGCTTAACTTGTAGTGCAATTCTGTTTTCACTTGTTTCAAATTTGAATGCGTCGCCGCCGGTCAGGTTAGAATCGGTGGTTATTTATATTCGTTCGGCAAAGGTTTCCTGTTTTTAAAAGTCACTTGTTAATGGGACGCAGCAACAGGTAAAATTTAAGAATTCACCTAAATTATTAACCGTACACTCGCCAAAACGAGCAGTTTGAAAACGTATTATTAGAAATTCGATTGTTTATTTATTCAAAGAATTTTGCTTTGTGCTATTCATTCAATGAAATTGATTATACTCTTTAAAATGATTAAACAAATTTAAATATCAGGGTAGAAAGTTATACGTTTTCATTTGTATTTTATTTACTTTTTTAATATAAGATCATTATTGATTCCTTTGCCGTTAAATTGTTTATTGACCTGTTGTGATGAGGACTGTTCATTATATAAATTTATTACATCTTGTATTTATTAATTGTTATTTTCATTTAATTTTTATATATAAGGAAACACAATTACATTAATTATTCATAGAGCAGGTGGCAAGATATATTTATCAGTTTTGATTGATTTCATTCCTATATTATGGATTCAACATGTCATAATCGACAACTGATGGATTTTAAGCTTTCTGAGTCAGATTTTATGTTCAATGAAAGTTAAAATATTAATTGAATTGAAGTGCACAGAGTATACGTAGTTTTATAATTTACATTTTCATGGTAATTTAGATATTTCTTTTTTGAAATTTCATTTAAATTTATATAATCGTTGACATGAAAGATATATTAGGATATTTTAGCTCAACTTGTGTAACAATTACCTTTGTAATTCTGTAATCATTCCCCATCTGACTTTACTGGCCATTACAATAATTAATTTCCATGTTTATCTATTAATTAATCACTGTGTTCACACCTAATGAAATGTCTTGCTCTGGCAGGCTAGAACATTTGGAGCAACAGTTGCGCTCGAGTTCTGGAGAGGTTCCAGTTGTCGTAAAAGAACTTCGACAAGAGGTTGAGGCTCTAAGGACGAGGCTTCAGAATCAAGATGGCCTTGCTGTTCGTAAAACTTCACAGGATCCCACAACATCAAATGCTTCATCTAGTGTCAAACGAAAAAAAAGGGTAACTGGCAAGCATCAGCCATATGGAAGACGAGACCCTGAGTCTGCACGACTGGTTTATATCAGGTTCATGGAAATAAGGTGAGTGTAGTCTTTTAGTTTAACCAATTGGTATGAGTAATGAGAAATGAATATAAATCTTTTCAATTTTTTGTGGTTTTTCTCAACCATTCTATTTATTTCCATCTCAAAAAGATTCCTTTTCAATATCTTCTCAAAATGTTCTTAATGTTATAAAAATCCCTTACTATAAGTCCATGGGAAGATTCATATGGATCTGTGGATATAATACTAAAAGAAACAGGAATATGTATAGTAAGACTGAGAATCTGTATGCCTTTTCTTTTGAATATTATAGCGAAGGGAGTGCTTGTGAAGGTGTGCGTCATTGGCTGCGCCAGGCAACCTTTGAAAGTGACTCATGGTCTGATGAGGAGCTTCTTTTGCTCTTGCAACATATTTACCTGGATCTTGGTCTCCCTTCACGCTATGGAATCACCATGCCAGTGCTTAGGCGGTTCCTCTTTGCAGTCTACGATAATTACAATGATGTCCCTTTCCATAACTTTCGGCACTGCTTCTGTGTGGCACAAATGGTGAGTATTTCTGTCGGTGCAAACTTAAAGTTTTCTTTATTGTCTCAATGTTACATGAATACACTTTTGAAACATATTTGGATTCTTTAATTCAAACAGCAGGAGGACCACGATAACAGGTGTATGAAATATCAAGCATACTGCAGAAGATCCACTCATATTGATTCATTTTTAATCTTATTTGACATCCCCATGACTTTTTTACTGTAAAAGCTGATAAGAAAAACAAATGCTTTTGCGACTCTAGAATTTCTATCCATTTTTATTTAGTAAACAGTTGAAGTAAAGTGTAGAGTTGAAACAACGCCACAATCCATAAATTTGTTAAACACATTCTCAAATACTCCTGCATAAAGCCATTGCAAGAAATGATAGGAAGTTATTTACATTAGAACTATATTAAAAGCATGGGGTGCAGATGGTGTGAAATTGGTTTGTATGAAAAAATTCGATGCCACTGTGTGTTCGCCATGTGATTGTGAATGTATAAAAATCTGCATTTTCAGGGCCGTGACCAGACGGCTTTCCACTTGAGGCAGGATATAATTTTTTTACTAGGCTCTTTTAATTAGACATCAGTTGAAAAAGTATAAATACGTAATAAAAATGTATTTATTCATATCATATAATTATTTTTATATATACAAAACAAAATCAGGGGCATCGTTTTTTTCTAAAAATAATCCTTATACATTAGGTTTGTCTGTCCATCTGGCCATCTGTCTGTATGAGCAATATCTCTGATATTCTGTAATGTAGAGAAACTAAATTTTCAGAGTAGATTGCTTTATATAAGAGTTAGAGGTAGTATGAATTTAGTGGACCTGGAACTTGCTGCTGAGGAGTGATCGGAAAAATCATTAAAAAGTACATGCTGCTGCAAATGTAGGCAACCATCAATATATTGAATCTGCGATATTTTACTCCTCCAGAAAGACAGTGGATGGTGAATAAAATCTCCTTATATAATTTGTTCATCAATTCTTCCTTCACTTGTTTTCATATAGTTTTAATTGGAGTACATTTAATTTTATCTTACATTCAACAATGATTTTAGAAAAACAAAAGAAGGCAAAAATGTCAAGTACATATAACCTCTCTTTCCTAATTATGAACCTCAATGATGAAAATTAGTAGTTTAACCTACACAATAGAAAAAATAAGAATGAGAAAATTTAAAACAACCTGCAAACTTTTAATTTGGATAAAATGTTGATGACATCCGAGTAATCTAAAGAATTTGCCTTCACACTTTCACTAGACAATTTTCAAGAGCTAGGGACAGGAAAATGTTTTTTTTTTAGATCACATCAAAAGAATCTTCGTGACAACCATTATAAACATGGTACCTCATGCTGTTTGATTTCCACCAACAAATGGTCGCCATAAATAAAACGAGAAACTGAAAATGAAAATTAACATTACTGTTTTTGTTCTTATCTTGTGGATTAAAAACAATGTACATGCAAGGGAGGCTTTCAGTGACTTAACAAGAGGCTATAGGTGCCAATTTTAATGTTAAATAAGCTGGGACTTTAATTATATGGGAAAGCGATGTATTCTTTACATTGCTAAAACAACGGTTATGTAAATGCATTTCATTTATTTTGTGTTATTAATTCAAAATCGTGATTTTCATTGTGGTCAAACTTTGGTGCCCCTAGTGAGAGGCGCCTTGGGTGGCCACCTAACCCTGTGCATTTTTGTCAAGTTTGATTTAGTATAATATTTTTATGGCATTGTTTCCTTATGCCCATGTAATCTATTTTTTATCTTATTTATCATATAAGCTTAAATGGAACAAATCATCAATAAGGCTATATAATAAATAAAAGGGTCACCAAAATTTTTTTTACTAGTGAGAAACATTACCACCATCCACAAATATGCTACAGAATATTTTTCTTGTTGAAGTGAAAATGAATTAAAATAATATGAAAATTAAACTTTTGGGAAACTTAAAACCTATTGATTTGACAAAGTTGTAAGTAAATGAAGTTTTATTTCATGGATACAAATTTAAATGTAGAGAAGGACAACAATGCCAAACTATACTAAGAATTGAATCCAGGTCCTCCACTTCCTCAGCAGGTGCTTTAACCAACTAAGCAATCATGTCACTATGATTCTCCTCTCTCAAATTTGTGTAATCAGAACACTAAGGTTCAATTCCTGGTCAACTTCAGAATATTTCTCAGTCTCTGCTTTAAAATTTAACTTCTTAATTTCTTGACTGTCAATAATCATGCAAATATTTACTCATATTCATGTTTGCCTAAACAACTACAAATATTGAAATGAGCATTATAGTGCAATTTAATATTCTAATTTTTAAACTTAGTTGAAATTTGAAAGATGTACTTGATATTAAAATCACAATGCATGCATGATACAGCCATGTGAATTTTTTAAAATAATGTGACTAGAACAATTAAAAGAAATTATTATTCTTAATTAGAAAGGCTTCATGGCTGTACATGAAGGATAACCAAGCATTTCTTGTGCTTGATTTAAAAATTAGCACTTTTGAAAGTTAAGGCACATTGTGACTTGTACATAAAGGTACTGATTTTAAATTAAGTAAACCATTCTTAGAACAAAATAATTTTTTTGCAAAAATCCTTTTATCATCATGTGATAGTGAGTGCTCCAAAAGTCAAAATGGAATGTGTAATACTATGAGTGCATTTCATGTGTCAATGATGCCAAACCTAGCTTCTTAAGCAATTCACCATACCATGTTTACATAAAGAACAAAAGCGACTTTTAATTGAGTACCTATCTGATGAATTGTTACTGCAATGTAGCCAAAAAAATACCAGTTTCATCCATCCCTTTCATGGCTATACAAATTCCTCATATCATTTTGTACAAGTAATGAGTTCAGTTTATTCATTTAGCTTTTATTGCATGCACACAGTTATCTATTACAATTTTCTATTTTCTAGTATATTGTTTTGATTTTGTTTTATATCGTGGATATTAGTGCAGTGGAACTAATAAACTAAGTGTTCATTCAATAATTCATTTTTATTTCATTATTTGTTCTCTCATAGATGTATGCAATGATTTGCAAGGCAGAACTGATGCCACGTATTGGAGAACTAGAGACATTCATCCTAATAACATCATGCATCTGCCATGATTTGGATCATCCAGGATATAATAATATATATCAGGTACAGAATAATGAATTTCTTTATGCTTAGATTGTTTCATTTATTTAAAAAAAGAAAGATAGTCTCAAATGGAAACCAATTTTTGTTGCATAACAGTTTTATCAATGGTATTATTTGATATTTGCTGAAGATACCCTTCCAAGTTATATTTTTTTAAGAATTAAGAGTTTTTATTTTTAAAATTTTAGAAATAAATTCAAAATATATTACAATATGCCCAAAAATACCAAAACCTTTTCTAGGCTCAACTTTATAATAAATTATTAATTTTTTTATATCTTACCAAAATAACTGTAGTTTTACCACTTCTAACCTATTAACTTTTCAAAACAGATTAATGCAAGAACGGAGCTGGCTCTCCGATATAATGATATAAGTCCATTGGAAAACCATCATTGCTCTGTTGCATTTAGAATACTTGAGGAAGATCCTGATAGTGACATCTTGGCAAATCTCTCACCTGGTGACTACCGAAGAGTCCGAGAAGGTGTCATTAGGTGCATTCTTGCAACAGACATGGCACGTCATAATGAAATACTTGCACAATTCAGGGAGATCATTCCAATTTTTGACTATGAAAATCCAGCACACATAAATTTGGTAAGTATTTCCTAAGATAACTTTGTGGAGTATGTTGTTTTTCCTATTAATTTCTCTTGCACATTCAATTTTTTTAGATTTTTGTCTTTGCAGGTTGAACTTTGCACTTTCTCCTGCCATATTTGAAGTTTAGTTGTTTTAATTCAAAACTTTCAGTGCAATCATTTTCCTTCTCTAATTGGCTGAAATACAGTGGCTTGAATATGAAAGACAATTAGAAACATTCTCTTGAAATTTTCAATGCTAAAATGTCAATAGTTTAGAATTCAAGGATGTTGAAGTTGTTTTTGTCATGTGAAGAAATAAATTTAATGAGAAAATATCCAATTGAAGTCTTTTAAATTCATTGTTGTATGTAATTTTTAAATCCCATAACATCAATTCATTTCTGTTACAGCTGTCGATGGTACTCATTAAAGTTGCTGATATATCTAATGAAGCACGTCCTATGAATGTTGCAGAACCATGGTTAGATCGTCTGTTGCAGGTGAGAGATTAACAGCTTATATTTTTAAAATATATCACCTCGGAGACAAATTTCTCAAATAATTGCAATTGTTTTTAATCTTTTGCACTCGCATTTTTTCCTTTCCACTGGTAGTCCACTTTAGCCTATGCTCTGGGAAACAACTCAAATAAAATTCCAAAGAAATATCTATTATTTCTGTTTATTTACATTTATAAGGTAATATATACATGTTGCTCTTCATTTAAATCCTTATATTTTTACATTGTATGGTTTTTTTTAGACTTGCACCTACATGAACCTCAGGTTTATGTTTGTGCATTTCACTTATATAAATTGTCTTTATTCTTCCTCCTAGCACATTCCTATTGGAACACACTATACAGTCTTTGTGTTTTCTTGTGGGATGTGGTATTATTATATGCAGTTTCTCATAAAAAACTGTTCTCGATCTGTTGATGATAGTCTTAGTCCCACATTAGTCACACCAGCCCGGAAATCGCCAACTAGTTGAACAACAAGTTTCCTAATCAAGTTGACATGTGAAATAGAATTTTCATTCTTCATGTTTTGGCACTCTTTATATAAAATATAGGAATTCACCTCACTGACCTCAAGACCATTTCAATATCTTTCTCAAAAAACAATTTGTACCCGTGTAATGATCTGCTGCGTCAACACCACCCATATACTTTGTGCAATATACTACAACATAGGGCTTAATAACAGTCCCTCCCACCACCTTGCACTCTTCTCTCTACAACTTGAGTCTCTGAAGTGTCCCAAGTGCTTAACATCATAACTATCCTCTTGTCCCTCCAAGCAAGAATCATGTTTTCATCCCTATAGACCAGTGGTTCCTAACCTTTTTATAGGCACGGCACCCTTTCAAAGATAAACAGAATTTCATGGCAAACAAGGTTTTTATATTTTCACAAATGAGTGTTACAATGTTTGAACATATCCATTTGTTGGTACCACACCATAATCAATTTATTAGAGAAAACATTCATGCCCTAATTACCTGTAAACACATCCAAATCATTGATTTATTTACAAAACTAATCTTATCATGGTACCCCTAAAAATCAGCTGTGGCACCCAGGTTGGGCTCCACTACTATGCCTTTCTTCAATTTTGGCTTTTTTATTAATGTTGGCATATCTTTCCAGCTTGGCATTACTTTCCCTGTCATTTTTCTTTGAGCAGTTCCTTAGCTTGTATAATAAATGGTAGGCTGGGCCATCAGGTATTGAGCTCTTCAATCTCTTATAAAGATCTAAAACAAACCTGATAGTAAAAGGGAGTTCAGGCTTTACAACAGAAGTGGGCATTATTTTACCATGAAATCCTAAAAATGAATAAATATATCTACATGTAGTATCTACCATGATGTATAGGCATATACCCCATTTGGTTGGCTTCATAGGATTGTATATGTTGAAATATATCTTACCCTTGAATCTTACAACAGACTCATCAACAACTGTGTCTCTTCTAAGAACAAATCGCTCCCTAAACTTCATCTCCAGGTATGTTAAGAAAGAACTCTCCTTTTCAGCTCTTCTTCTTAAATCCTGATGCAGTTTTTGGTCACTTTTCAGATGTAGCATCAAAAAAATTTGTAGACATCATTCCCTTTTGAAAATAAAATGAAAAAATTGCACACAAAAACAAAGAGTCCTTGCTACAGTAATCCTGCAATCTAGGAAGACACATTATTCCCATATTTTATGACACCCAAATGGCCTTCATTTCATTTATTGTCACATCTGTCAAACTTTTCAAGATGGATCATTTGGATGTTGTATTCTGTCTAAGTCTAGATCTGACATAGTTATTTGTCTCATCCAAAACATTTTTTATGAAAGCTTCATTGAAAAATAGTTTGAAAAAGTCAACAGGTTCAGAACAAAAGGAACTGAAGGAACTTGTGGTCCACCCTTCTTTTGTCCTATGGAGAACTGAAATCTGTCATTTCCACCAATACTATTCCATTTTTCTCTTGTTTGTTCTCCAACAACTACATCATCATAAACATCACCTCCCTCAGAAACACATTCATCACTGCTGTCACTTGAATAGACAGTTTTGTGTACTGGTTTCAATTTCACAGTCACAACCTCACTGTTTTTGTCTGTGCCACCGTCCTTACTTTGGTCTTTGTGGGAAACAGATGAAAGTAGGTTTTTTGAACTTAAGTTTCTACAAATACTATTTGAACTGGGAAATGGTTTATAAATGTATGTTTCCATGTGAACAAAATCGCTTATTACAATTCCTTTTCCTTGGCTTGGTGAGTTTTCTTGCTGTCAAAGTATAATTAATCTTCACTGCTTTCTAAATCACACTCAAAAACTTTAGAGGGTTTATCCATAATTTGATAATAACAGATCTTTTTAGACCAAAAGATCTCAATCAACTAACAAAAAATCATCGACAAAACATTTTTATATTGTAAGAGATGCTACCTACCTTGAGACACTATTATTCACCCTCGTATTTACCTTTAGGATACACTGATAAGTCAGCTTGTTTATGGCAAGGGTGCTCCTAAGACATAAGAAAATGCAAACACAAATAGGGCAGAGAAAACTTTTTACTAATCCCATGCCTCTCTATTTCTTGAAAACCTGTGTCAAGTAATACTCAACTTGCAAGTGCAAAAGGTTATTGTAGGAATGGTTTTAAATATCATATTTACATTTTTCTAAGATGTTTCTAGCTTATTGTGCAAATTTTAATTTATCTTTAAGGCCATCTTAATTAAAAATTTCCTAAATCACTTCACCCATTTCCTTGGAAAAAGCTTATTTTGAAGAGAAATAATTTTTTACTCAACTATTTGTTTATACTAGAATAATGGTCTTCTTCTTGGAACAATTTTTTTTATATACCTTTTAAAGTTGTCTCATTTTGAAGTACAGAGACGCTGGTAAAAATGTGTTATATTTATAAATGTTGACATTGTCTAATCCTAATTCCAATTCAAATTCTGCAGGAGTTCTTCTCACAAAGTGATGCAGAGAAGATGGAGGGGCTTCCAGTGACACCATTCATGGATAGGGATAAAGTTACCAAGCCTTCATCACAATGCTCTTTTATCGGATATGTTCTGCTTCCTCTATTTGAAGCTCTTGGTGACTTGCTCCCTGAACTACATGTAAGTTTTGATAAGCACAGTCAATATTGCACCAACATAAAATTTATTGGGAAGAAATTTAAATATTTCTACATCGACTTTATCAAAATCTTATTTTTTAATTTGTTTTGAAATTGTTTTATATCTCCTTGTGTGAAGAATATTTTTCACACGGGACTTGGTATTAAATGACTAGGATGCTCTCCCTTACTTACCTTACTGTCTGTCCTCTCTTCCCCTTCTATATTCAAAACTTCCCCTTTTGATTTCCTCTCTCTCCAACTGATTTTATCTAGTCTATTTATTTATTTAATTTATTTATTTAATTAAAAAAGGTCCATAAACAGCCAAATTTTGGCCTTTTACAATGGATCCGTAATATAACAACATAAAATAACAAATAAAATAAATTAAATTAACAATCGTGGAACAGATATTAAATTGTTCCAAACAGGAAAATGCAAAAACAGAAACATATCTATGTCATACCCACATCTCAAACGCCTCTAATCTGCTCACATCTTCTTTTCTCATTATCTATTTCTCACACCTATATAATGCTGCACTCCATATGAGCATTTTCACTTACCTCTTATTTATATCTTTATTCAAACTGCTGGTCAGCAACTCTCATCGTCTCATAAATGTCTCCTTTGCTCTTGCTATCCTTGTCCTGATCTCTTTCATACTTCTTCCATCCTTTGACAGAATACTACCTAAGTAACTAAAAGATTTCTACCAGTTCCAGCCTTTCCCCATCCACAGTAACATTCACCTGGGAATCCCTGCTCTTGGAAAATCTCACCACTTTCATTATCTTTTTATTAATCTTCATGCTGTATTCCTTTGTCTTTTCATTTAAGGAAGTAACTAGCATCTGCAAGCCTTTTTCAGAATTATTCACCAATGCTTTGTCACTGCATATCTAACTGGTTTGACCAGGCTCCCTCCCACTTTTTCTGCATCTTCCCATTCCTCCCTTATCATTTCTTTGGCATAAATATTAAATAATGCTGGTGAGAGTGAGCAGCCTTGTCTCATGCCACTTCCTAGTGCTACCCAATCTGATTCTCCTTTCTGAAACCCGAACTGGTCTGCACCTATATAGTTATCAGCTTTTGCTTGGAGCCTCCTGTTCAGAATTCTCAGATAACTTTTGCTGCATGGGAATTTAAGATGATTGTTCTGTAATCCTGACATTCATGTGCTTCATTCTTTTTCTCCAAGGATATCAAAATTGATCTAGTGAAGTCCTTGGCCACTCTCCCTATTCATATATCTTACAGAAGAATTTATAAAGAGTAATTCTTTTGACATTTCAATGGGAAGGTCATCAACTTCTACTGCTTTCTTGGACTTCATTTCTTAGAGCCTTTTCAATCTCACTATTCAGTATTCCTGGCCCAACATTGCCAGGCTCAAATAACAATTTTCCGTTTTTGTCTTTAACTGTAGCCAGCATATTTCCTTTCTTGTTTCCCATTAACTCCTTTACTTTCCCATACAATGTCTCTTCTGCCTTGTCTCTGCAGTTTCTTCATATCCTCACATTGTTCTTTGTACTACAACTCTCTCACATTTGTAGTTTATCTCTTAATCTTATTGTTTAACTCTCTATATGTTCTTCTTCCATATTCTGTATTAACCTGCTTTCACCTCCTCTTCCATCACTTTAATTATCTCTTCCCAGGACTTCCTTAACTTCTTTGACGTTATTTTCCCTGTTGTTTTATTCGTACTTTCTATGATACACATTTCCATAGTGCCTCAGTTGTCCTCAACATTTGTTTCCCAACCTACATTTTCTATGGCTTGCATAATAGCATTATCTTTCCTCTTGCTTCCCTCGAGCACTTCTAAATCCAATTTCTGTGCTCTATTCTCTTTTACTATTATTTTAAATTTCAAACAAGACCTCACGCCAGAGTATACATCTGCCATGGAAAACTATGTGAGTTCAATACACTATTCCTATATCTTTGTCTGTTCATGATGGAATCAATCTTATACCACTGTATGTTTCTCTGCATTTTTCAAGTACAGTGGGTTCCCATTATTCACGGGAGTTACATACCAGAAAATGGCCATGAATACCGAAACAGTGAATACTGGGGAATTTTTCCCATAAAAATACAGTATATAATGGTGGGTTACATTCCAATTCACCACTAAAATCACTCATGATGGAAAAAGGGGAAATTTCTTTCATAAGATTTCATCTAATAAGGCAGATTATGTTTAAATCATTGCTACTGTACCCTATGACATCCAGACTAAGAAAACAAGTCCATTTACAGGCGTTCCAGTAGTGAAAAGGTTAATATACAGAACAGTATATACACTGAACATTGCCTAATCTTACCTTTGGGTCATGGATTTTAATGAAATGCGACCAGGAGATTCTACATAAAAAAATAAGCAGACCCATATCTTGGGTTTTTTGAGTTCAGGAAATCAGCATCAAAATTATGCAAACATTGTATGCAACTTAATAGGTTTCATTGTTGGTAAGAAAGGGAATGGCTGAGTGGATAGCATGCCTAGCTGCTACTGTGTGGACCTGGGTTCGATCACAAATGTTTTCTTTTTTTGTAAATTATCCAAGCATTATTTGAAAAAATATTCTCTGGTAAAAATATGCTGTGTAATTTTTATTTGGAGGTAATAAATGCAGAAACATATACAGGGGGTCCCCGTTATACGTCATGGTTAGGGACTGTAAAGTCATGATGTAAAGCAAAACTACAGATAGTGAAGAATTTTTCCATAAGATTACATGTAAATATAGGGGTTAGGAACCAAAAAAGCCTTTACATTGCAAAAAAATGCTGTAAATTGCAGCATCCTCCTCTCCCAACTGCTTTTTCAAGTCCTCATACAAGGAAAGAGCCCTTTCCTGCATGAGGGCTGACTAGCGTATTCTGGTTGTGCAGATCCTCGATCCACACAGCTAGTATTTGTGCTATTTTTTCCATCAAATCACTTCTCTGCCTCATAATTTTCACTTCATTACGCTTTAATTAGAGAGAACCAGGTTTAACCATGAATAATCACGGACCTGTCTATGGACAGACTACCTATGATGATGATGATGATATGCTTTAACACATGCTTAGCCTTACTTTCAATCTCCTCCGCATTTTTCGTAATGGTACACACACTAGTTGGATGAAGATTCAAATAGCATGCAATATCTACTGCACACTCACGATTTTTGCTACTCTTATTACATCCATCTTTACATCAAGCATAATACTACTATGTTTTCTCTTAGCTTCACCACTTGCACTAGCAACATGCTTAGGACTCATGATCACAATGATGGTGGGGATAATCCACGATAAAGTCAGAAAAGCTTACAGAGACTGAGATGGCAGAGCGGCGTAGCTGACCAGAATGAAAAGTAACAATGTCATTGAGGATACTGGGTTTGCATAGTTATTATGGCGGCACAGCCATGAAATTTGAATCAATAGTTTCTAAACAAATTAGACCAGGGTTTCTCAACCAGTGGTATGCATACCCTAAGGGGTATGCAAGATACCCTCGAGGGGTACTTCAATGCTCATTCAAACATAACACAATGCCTTGTAATGTCATGATTGTTTGAAAAATTCTTATAAAATCCAGAAACAAAGAATAGGTCAGTAATTCTGATTTAAACTAATCTAGCAAAAAACTTTTCTGTATTTGTAAATATACAATTAGAAGAAATGTGTATATTGGGTTGGAGTACTTATTCAAAATTACAGGGCACATGGTAAGAAAAGGTTGAGAAACCCTGAACTAGACAACAGAAGCTGAAAACGACATTAGATTGGGGAGCAACTGTTTTTTTTATGTTTTTTTGTCACTTATGTGGAAAAAACAATGTAAAAGCAGGAATTTTTTACATTTAGTTCCTCAAAAAGTCGATGACTTAAGTGCGAAACAACTTATAGCAGGGACCCTCTGTAATAATGGGCGTTTTAAATATTGCAGTCAATGAAACAATGGTTTGTAGCATGAAAAATGCCATTGTGCAAGAATGATCATCTATAATTATATATTAACTTTATTGTTATATTAATTATATATTATTGATAATATTAGCCTTGCTTTGGACAGCAATTGGAAGAGAAAATAATGAATATTATGAATTTCAAAAAAAAAACAAGTTAATTGTGGAGACATCAATAAAGAATTTAAAATGCCCACTATAATATGTTTCATTACCTTCAAATAAAAATTACACAGCATATTTATACTGAAGAATATTATTTTTTAAATAACGCTTGGATAATTTAAAAAAAGAAAACATTTGGTTTAATATAGAAACACAAATATAACATCAATAAATAACATCAAATAATAATATTAGCATATATTGTCACTTACTTAAAAACTGAGAAGACAGTTTCATGAAAGAGGGAAGTGAGAGGCAAAAAACATCAAGATCAGATGGGAGGGAATTTAATAAGGATGGAAGAGGGAAGAAAATAGAACACTGGATCAATGAAATCCTAGGGGAATTAGTGTGAAGAAGGTGGGATAATCGGGTTCATTTAGAGGGCACATGAAAGTTGAAAAAAGATAATAACTCAGGGATATTAACATGAGAATTTAGAATTTTGTGGAGAAAAGAAATATCTTGTTTGTGATAATTGGTAGAGAGATTGTCAATAGCTATTGTGGAGAGGGCTGTGTGTTTTGATGCATAACAAAGAGAAGGACACGTATTCTAATAATTTTTATAAAAACATTCATAATTTGCCCAAGGGAGCGTAAATTAGTTATGCAGGATGAGGAGCAAATTGGTGAGCAATAGGAAATTACGGGAAGTACAATAGAGCATAAATACATCCTCAAAGACACAGTAACCCTCAGATCTGTATATCTGTAAAGAATGCCAAGAAGAGAGAGAGCCTTTCTCTTCATCATGAAAATGTGTTCTGAAAAGTTTAGTTTAGTGTCTGTCAAGACACCTAAATCTCTCTGCAGTGTCACCCTTTTTAAAGTGGTTTCATTCATTGTATAATCCCAGAGAATGGGGGTTTTGCAGAGAGTGACAGAGAGAACACTGCATTTATGCAAGTTTAGTCACAATTGCCAAGTATCACACCAATTTGTTACATTATTAATCGTATATTGGAAGGAAAGAATATCAGGGAGAGAATCAATTGGTTTGAAAAACTTTACAATCATCGGCATATAATAAAATTTCAGCTTAAGAAGTAGATACTGAAATTGCTAAGTCATTTATAAACAAATTAAATAAATAAGGTCCAAGGACACTGTCTTGGGGAACACCAGATGATATCATTGACCAGTCAGAAGAAACACCACAGATACTAACACATTGTCTTCTATTAGTTAGGTAGCTAGAAATCAGGCTGAGAAAACAACAATGAACACCAAAGTGATGTTGGAGTTTATGTAAGAGAAGTGTGTGATTTAAAGAATCAAACGCTTTAGTGAGGTCTAAAAATACAGTTTCGAACTGAGATTTATTTGCTATTACATCGATGGCATGTTTCTGAAAAACAGCCAAGTTATTTAAACAGGATCAGCCAGGAAGAAAACCATGCTGCTTTGATGAAATATGGGGTGATGTTAAATAATAGAGGCGATTTAGAATAATTTTATCACAGACAGAGGAGAGAATGGGAAGGATGGAGATTGGACAATAGTTAGAGGTAATGGATTTTGAACCGGATTTGTGAATAGGAACAACTTTCACAGATTTCCATTTGGTAGGAAAAATTCCTGCCGAAAAACAGCGGTTGAAGATAATACTTAAAGGGGTAGAGACAGAGGAAGCACAATTTCATACAAAAACAGGGCTAATGCCATCGGAGCCTGAGGAATGATGAGATGATATCCTATTAAGATACTCAAGCACTTTCTTAGGATTAGTTTGGAGATAGGACAAAGAATCAGAAATGACAGGTGAAAGTAAATGGACATCATTTGAGTCGACACTTGTGTTATTACCAGGTATAAAACAGTCAAAAAAATATTTATTAAATAAATCGGGCCTAGCAGATCCTACAGCCTTTGATTGGTCATATGATACTTCATCAGGAATCCTACTATAATTGCAGCGACCATTAATATAGGACCAAAATTTTCTTGGATTAGAAGATAGTGAGGTTGACAGTTTTTGTACGTGATCTACATAGTCAAGATGCATTAATAATTTACAATATTGCCATAAGTCCAAGTAGGATTTACAGGATTCAAAACTAGGAAAATTTTCCCACAAGTACCAGGCGTACTTCTTATTTTTCAGTGACAATATTTTATATCAACTTTAAAGAAAATGAGCAATTTTTAGTGGTGCATTTCAAAATAACAATTTGTACATATAAAATAGAAGTGGCACATCTGGCTTTTAGTTCAGAAAGATTTTCAATTAGCTGGTGAGAGTCTAATTTCTTTGCGATCTCTTGTTCAATTCACCTAAAATAAATTTTATGATTTTTAATTTATAAAATGACCTTTCACCTTCCGCTACTGACACTGGTAATGTTAACAGAATTCTTAATGTGACCAAGATATTTGGAAACACTATATGCAAATTATTTTCCAAAAAATAATTTAATACTTTCAATATAGCCATATTAAATCGCACCATATCTTGCAAAATATCAATTTCATTTATCAGATCTACTGCATCAATGTCACTTTCACTTTTGTCATTATTAGCAAATTTTGTCCGTAAATTTTCAGTTTTTTCTTTTTTCATCACTACTGGTGTATTTCAAATCAGAAAAATTATGCAGAAAATCAGACGCTTCATTATGCTGCTAAAGTATCTCAAATCATTCACTCAGTGATTTTAGTTGTCCAAAATTGAAAAATAGAATTTATTTTTATATCTCTTTGTGGATTTCTAATTGGTTCATCAACATGTTCATAATTAAATTGCCTAGCCTTTCTCCTGAAACATACAGCATTTGTTTCTGGGAAATCTGACTCCACCTCAATAGTTGCAGCTATATAAATCTTTGCTTTGACTTACCTACTCTTTAAACCCTTTATCTGAACACTTTCCATTTAAAAAATCGATTATACTTTTTAAAGATCGATGCAAGTTTTGATGTTTAGCTTCAGCTTCTGCGGCAATTTGCTAACAATACTGACTTTAGATAGAATGTCCTTCTACCATATAATGACTGCGCATACAAATTTTAAGCTCTGGTAATTTTGCAGCCAAACATTGGGCCTGGTAGCGAGTGGTCATATCTATATTTTTCCATCTATCAACTCAACTCTGTGATTTCAAATCTCAATGGCTTTATTGCATCTATCCTACTCTCTTACCTGGTTTCTGAAACTGGTTTCAATGTTAATTTTTTAATATTTTTCTTTAGCATGCTTCACCTTCAAGTAGAGATAAAAAAAACATAATTCATGCACAACATTAAAGAACTCTACAGTTTCAAGGGTGGTCTTTGCCGCATCATTAATCACAAGATTTAGGCTGTGAGAAGGGCATGGCACAAAAAAGTCGCTGAATTGATACCTAAAATTCTTTTTTGTAAGCCATTATGCTTACCACACATATTGGCAGCATTGTCGTTACCCTGGCCTCTGATATCCTGAACATTTAAATTTAAATCTTCCAACATTTTAAAAACCAATAGGGTTAATCTCTCTCCAGTTGAGTCCGTATTTGGTAAAACCCAAGGAAGTGCTCGTGGATTTCAGCTCTTCTCATTTCGGTATTAAATTCTACAAAATGGATTACTATGATAATTTGTTCCGTATGGCTTACATCCATGGTAGACTCAAGGATTATTGAAAAATACCTCGCTTTTCTATGCATCTCTAAAATTACTTCAATAATTTTCTCTGAAATGAGATTTATAATTTCATTTTGAATCATATGCCCTAAATATGAGCAAACTACCTTCTTCTGATTTTTCATGTGTCTTATGTGCTCAGACATTACTGAATCCAATTCAGCACCAGATGAACCACCCCTCAATTTGTTGGAGGTAGCACCTAAAACTCTTGTTGGCCGCACCAATTATCGGCCGCCCGTGTGCGGTACACATGTTGCACCCATGCACGCACCGGCTCTGAAACCCAGACTCATGCCATAGCAGCTAGGCACGCTATCTGCTAAGCCATTCCCTTTCTTATCAACAATTCTACAATGAAACCTATTAAGTTGCATACGATGTTTTTGCATATTTTCGATGCTGATTTCTTGAACTCGAGGGCCCATTTACAAAAACCCTGAGACATTGGCCTCCTTATTTTTTATGTAGAATCATCTGGTTGTGTTTCGTCAAAATCCGTGATCCGTGATCCTCCTAACTCCTTGTTAGTATAGATGAAAATAACTTAAAATTACATAAATATGAATGGAAAACATGATGACAAGGATAAACACAGATATTGTGAGATAAAACTCTCAAGAATCTTGGATACAATGTTCAAGGCACAATTCCATAACAAAGCACGTGATGCTGCTGCATAATAACACGCAGAAGATGGTAAGATGGTGTATTAGCTCACTTCCTTACACTAGTTACAACGAATGAAAAAGAAAAAGTAACTACCAGCATAGTATATTCATTATCAATAGCAAAAAATAAACAAAATAGGCCAGAAAATAAAATAAGTTTAATGAGGCAGTCACTGTTGAACAAGTAGCATGTATGTCAACTTCTTACTCTGCCATGGCAAGTAGTCCGAGTGAATGATAAGTGAAATGAAAAACTGCGGATACCAAAAAATTATTCCATGATACATGAATGACAAATAAGTAAAATTAAAAAAAAATATTGAATCTGCAAATACCGGGAACCCACTGTATATCTTCTCTTGTGATGGTTAAACCATGTATTTGTAGCTATCAGTTTGTTTATTTTACAAAACTACTATTTTCTGTCCTCTATCCTATTTCCTAGGCCCAAACCCACAACCTTGCTACCATCCCTGCCTTTCTCCAGTACAAAATTCCATTTCCTCCTGACAACCATGTTCTTTTTGGCCTTAACTTCTCTCATAACTTCCTTGAGTTGATTGTACAATTCATCCAATTCCACCTCACTGTGATCACTTGTGGGCGTATATATAATCGCTAAGTTGTTTGGTTCTGAATGAATGAAAGTGAGTTGTTATGATGGCTGTTATTTATGCATGAAATTCAACTTTGTCACAAATAAAAAATATTGTACATAATAAATTATTGTAGATTTATGGTGGGCATTGTAACTACTTGACTGAAATCAAAGTTGTATCATGTCCAGTTAAATTTTAATTTTATCACATTTTTAAATGGTCCAGTATATTTTCAATTTTTAAATGAGTCTATCGATACTTCAAAAGAGTGATAGCTCATCTCTAAAATAAGACCTCCTCTGTTTTCATGAGTGATACAGAAAATTTTTAATGATTCATTTCAGCAATAAGAAAGAGTACTTGGTGAGAGAGATGTTTCATACTGGTGGGACATAATGGGTCCCAGCAAAGATGCATGTGATCAAACATTGGTATATCCCAAGATAAATAAATACCTTTCATCAATTTATATTAATTTGCTTATAAAAATCAATAAGATATAAATCCACTAAAAGTTAATGGTTTTTAAAATAAAAAATGTCTCTGTTAACTCTTTGCACTTCATTTCTTTCTGCAGCTAATATATTGAGTTTAACTCAACATGTACATTTACCAAAAATAACTTTGTAAAAGTGTGGGACTCACAGTGTTGCCAAAAGGTTAATCAATAATAGAAAAGAAACTGCTCCTGCAGCTACAGAGGAGTGATTGGATGGGAAGTCACATGAAATGGGTTGTGACAGCGGTGTGGTTAGAGCATTTGCCTTCCATGCAGTGGCCCCAGATTTGAATCCGGCAGAGGTTGAATTTTTCAAGCTGGGATTGTCACATTCCTTACTTGTGTGGTTTGAGGATACCACACAAGTCAGTCTTAATTACTTTTATGAAGTGAATGTTGAAGTAAAATATGAATTTATTTTAAATTAAATTAGTCATTTATACCTGAACTGCTATCTCAGGTTTTTTAAAATTAAATCAAAATAGACTAAGCAAGTAGGAAAAAGGATAAGTGGAATGGTGAAAGCTATAAATAATTGAAAGGATTCATTATGTACAACCTAGTTTATACAGTTATCTTTATATTGCATCAGTGTGTTTTAACTTTTACTTGCTTATTAATTACTGCTTTTCTTTAATTTTTAGGACCTCATAATATCACCCGTTCGTGAAGCACTCGACTACTACCGCCGCCTAAATGAGGCTGCCAAAGATGAGAGGCACCGACGTAGCATGGATGCCGCCTCTGGGGGTGGGGGAAGTTCCAAAGGGGATGGTGGACTGAGCTCCGACGATGGCACCACACATGCTCTCCTGGACCCACACACCACCCCATCGGTTCCTTCAGCAGGAGGCCATTCCTACGGTGGAAACATACTCGCCAAATCAGGCAGCGCACATAGCATGCGCTCCAAGCGAAGCCTCCAGTGGATGCGTTCCCACTCTCACTCGCACTCGAGGTCTTATGATGGAGCAGATTATGAACCTGCACCCGCCATAGGTGAAAAATCAAGGAGCGTAGATGCGACTGGAGAGGAGATGCTCTCCGAAGGAGTCCACCCTGAAAACAGACCCATTGATGAGGAAATGGATGAAGAAGAGTCAGAGGAGGAGGATGAAGATGAGGAAGTGGAGGAGCCGGTGACAGAAGTGGAGGTGAGTGAGAAGACCCTCAAGTTCAAGATATCCACTGAGGGAGCTTCGACCATAACGGTCCCACCACAAGGGACCAGGAAGAGAAGGGAATCGCGCATAGAGGGTCGTGCAAAGACAGATGATGAAGGAGAAGGAGAGACAAATGTAATGGGAGGCAGTGGGGGGAAAGGGGGAGGAACGCAGGACGTCCCTCCTGTCCCCTCTGACCAACCAGCGGCTCCGCAGGACGGGCACCCCATCTCGGTAGAAACAGAGGAGCATTCACAACAGCAGCAGCAGCAGCCTCAACAATGCAGACCCCAGAAGAACCACCACCATTCTTCCATAATATCACGGCTACGGCACTTGACAGAGAGGCTTTCATTAGGAGGAGGTGACAGCCACGGAAGACGAGACATTACTGGGCTCTCCCCACCAAGCACTCCCCCTAGGCCTCACTCGGACTGCTCCAGTACGAGCAGGGGCAGGGGATCTCCGGTTGCAGCACAGAGGAAATCGGCATCCCTGGGACGTGAGGGCCACAGCGGGAAGGTTGGCCGTGGATGGCGGGCCCTCGTAGGTGGAAAGGGTGGGAACTCTTCTCCTGCTCCTGAAGGGACAGATGAGACTGGATCTCCAGGTTCATTCCTTACGGCAGGATCACCGGAAGAGCTTGGGAATGGCACTGCTGGTGCATCGCCGTCTGCAGCATCTTCTACCTCATCGTCGTCAGTACAGTCCTCACGCAGGAAAAAGGGGCAAGGAGCAGAAGGAGAAGGGGAAGAGGAGGTGGCCGGAGAAGCATCCCTTGCAAGGAGTCTGGATAGTATGCTGCAGAGGGACCACTGTAGGTGGTGGCAACATCAAAGGGTTGGTAGGTCAGGAGGGCCTAGCCCATGCTCGAAACAACGTGGATTTTTTTCATTTTCTTCTGCCCGTTCTAGAGGAGAGAAGCAGGTGGGAGGGAGAGGAGGAGGAGGAGAAAGCAGAGGGAGTTTAGGGAGTGGGGGTAGCAAGGGTCCACAATTGCTCGGAGGTAGTATCCGTCGGAGGAAGCACAACATTGGAGGTCAGAAGGTCACTGCCGGACAAGGGAAAGTTTCAGTACCACTTGGGGATGGTGTTGCTTGCGAGACTGCCAACTGAGATGCTGGCCACTGATTTGGGGCAATGTGGCTGGGACAGTACTATTTGAAAGCGAGGGAATGGGTGAAAAATGCTGTCATGGCAGAGTGAAGTCGAAGTGTTATGGAAGTAACAAAACTGATATCTTCCTCGATTTCCTCCTTTTGTACATATCTTAACGTTATTGACAGTGTGCAAGCTTCCTGATCACAGAGGTTGCCAAGCAAAGATATAACTCTGACATTCTGTGTTTCTTTGTGAGTTATTTATATGACTGCAATATTTGGAGATGAAAATTGGCATTGTTGTGTGATTTGACATCAAAGAAATGTGGAGTTGCACTTATATTTCAGTATTTTAATTGTTAAGATGAGGCTCATGGTTTTAAATGTTTATGTCAATTTATGCGAATGAAAGAGAATTTGATTGATGAAGAAAGTTCAGGGTAAGTTGCTAAAAACCAGAGAAGAATATTGTAATATTTTATTTTCTATTCAGCTGAGCTGATGAAATAAAAGATGTCGTAAAGCTGTTCCCTTGTCATACCCATACTGGAAATGGGTGTTGCAGCTGTGGTGTTTCTGTGAAATTAAAATATATAAATAGAATTTTAAGAACTTAAGGGTTAGAAAAAATTGTTGAATAGCTGTTACAGGCATTCCAATGCTATATAGAAACAAAACTGAAGCCACTTGATATAAAATGGCAATTTATGTGCACAAGTAAGCATTATATTTGGTTTAAAGTAATGATAACTGAATTTTAATGTTAGAAAATAATATTAAAACAAAGAAAAATATATGTGAATTACATGTCACATAAAAAACTGATGCTAGTCTGTCAATACCACCTCATTTCATGTTGGGTAATCACTACAATAGAATTTTTCTTTCTCTATTGATTAAATTAGAAATATCTTTTTTATTAAAAATTGGGAACTGTTAGTCTAAAATGCCTTTGACTCTTATAAGTAATAAGAAACCAAATAAATAACAGAATTTTCTTAAAGATATACTTCATTTTGGCACTTTATAGATTTATAGACATCATGATGGTGAGCAGTTTTCAATATATTGTAATTTCTCATCAAGAAAACTCAATTTCCCAACAATGCATTTAATACATGCATTATACTATGGTCTCTGAACTTACTAAAACATCACTTTACCATAAAGTCTAATGCAATTATTACAAGTTTTGATTTTTATGATGTTTAGTTCATTGAATGTGAGCGCAGAATATAAACATGCACTTTTATTTTAGAAAAATAACCATGTGCCTCATAAGGTTTGTGTGATGAAAATTCTTACTTTGTTGCATTAACAAATCGCACTGATAAAAATGTGTTTGATTAGTGTATTTTTTAACAGTTCATATTATGATCAAACTGGCCATCTGAGAGTAAAATTAAAGGAATGCTAAAACTTTACATGTTTCAATCAAAGAATTTAATGAAAGCTTAGTAAATTTAGATTCAATTTGTTTTAAAGAAGAAAATAGGCTTCCTCCCTTAGATTTACTTGCAACTTTTTTCAAGTAAAAATTTATTTATTTAATATAAGTTTCAAATTAAAATGATGCTGTCCTCTGCAGTAAATGTTTTGGCCCTCTTGACTCATACCAAGCAGAGTCCTGTCCAAATTAAAAGAATGGATTTAAAGAAAAATATTAATATCTTTGCAGAGAATATTACTCTCACTCTTACCCATATATATTTCTTAATGATCCAGAATAAATTTTAATTAAAGAAATACTTGGAAAGTTTCAGCCAATTAGCTTGCATAGGGAGTTTCTTTTTAATTTTAATTAAAATGGTGTGCTGCAATTATCAAACTTGAACATTTAATCTCAAAGACAGAAACTTTATGTTTGTAATTATATCAACACTTGACAGAATAATTTGAAAAGAACTGTTTATGAACGTTGTTCCTGGAAAAATTAATTTTAAATCATTTTATGCTTTTAATACACTTTAAAACAAAAAAGTGGTAAAATAATATAATGGAAATTTCTGCTCTCATCCTGAGAAATCTCATACAAAAGTCTGTTGCTGTTGAACCAACATCATCCTGGATACTCACTGTGATCTTCCTCTGTGTTGGCATTAATTCTACAACTTCATCAGGTGTAATTGTTTCTGCATTCATTATGAAAACGTGTAGTTTTTTGTTTTGTCTGTAACATTTTAAAGCTGATTCTCTCAAAATATACTTTTAAAAATGTGTCTATATATTACTTTACCTACTACTAAATTGGACTATAGATTAAGATAAAATTTTGATAGATGACTGTGGGTAAGTATACACCCAATCTTTCTTATTTTTCATAAACTGATACAAAAAAGTCTCCTATATACAGAAATTTCGGCATGCAAGGTAAAAATATACAAACCTACTGGCAGGTTCCCAAGTATGCAAGATATTAATAAAGTTATATGAGGCTGCATGGGAAGAACAAGTGGAAACAGGTCACAGATCACTGCATTGATTCAGATTCCATCAATCACATTTAAGCTTCATGAACATTCATGGTGATATGACATTCAACTATATTCAAATGTAATAAATACAGTGAAACCCCTATTTGATGTTTTTCTGGGGAAATAACTTTTTGTATACGAATAGGAGTAAACATTAAATATTGTTTATGTGCCAATACAGCAAATAACTGTTGAATTTATTACAGCTAAATTGCTTTATATCATTTTCTTTTTGTATAAATTTATTACAAATTTTAAACATATATTAGGGTAAAGGTACCATATATGGCCATTTTTAGCTATTTTTTAAACATATCAAAATATTTATATTACTACCTGGTGTCATTACTATGTCACATTTTATTGTTACATGAAATTATAATTGAATTCACCTAAAAACCTATCAGGAAGCAAGAATTAACATTACTTACTGTATTGTGAAAAAAACTAGCATAAGTCTGCCAAATGCATTTTAAGAACATTCCAATAATTCCATCTTAGCATATGTTCATTTTAACATGCTCAGATTTTGCGATGAAAAATGGCATTGCTCAGCTCAGGATTGATTGCTCCCTATGTCATCATCAATTGTTTTTCTAGCTTCCTTATTGGCAAATAATTAGGATATGTTGCATAAATATAAGTGCACATTATCATGCAAAATAGTATGCCAGGCTGCTATTTGGATTTTCTACAATTTGAACCTAGGCTGTTAGTAAGTTATGAAAAAAAATTAAAACAACTGTTAAAAAATGTTTTAGCCCATCAGAAGAATAGTTGCTAGCATCTACTGGATCACTTGCACTTACAATCTGTTCATCTAATTGCAGCTGACCTACGGCTTCCTCCTATCCTGCTGATTTTTCAAACCCGTGAAAATTTTGCTTAACCGGCCTCCAGGTGATGACAAATCTACACCAAAGAACCAAATTCTATTGAATATTCTATTGAAATTAGCATAAGGTACGTTTGTCTTGAGTTTTTCACTTTGTGTATGATGATTGTTTTTCCCTTGAAGCACGGTAAAATGTACTCCGACAGGCTTTGCTTTGATGCAAATAAAAAATATGAATTAATCTTTGATTTGCCTAATTTTCGGGGAACGATTAACGTCGAATATAAATATCGCATGTTTATAATATATTTAAAATACCCACCTTTAACGAATGACCATGAATGTGTACATTCGCATTAGCAGAACATTTTTCAGGTTAAAATACATAATGAGAAAACAACAAATAAAATTCATACAAATTCATTCAGAAATTAATTTTTAAACAAAAATTGCAAACGCCTTGTGGCGACACCAAACTTTTCTACTACTTGGTCCATAAATATTTTTTTGTTTTCATTTACATATTTCCTATGTATGCTTAATGCATAGCCCAGACAAACGATCATCACCCATAGTTGACCTTAACCAAGTCTTCACTCTCTTCATTGTACTAAAACTTCGTTATATCGTACAAGTAGAAACAGGCAAAGTCAAATCAATTAAAACTGCTTTCCTAATAGCCGGGTAAAGGTCTGTGTGATCAATCAAATCAGTTATGCCATTCTCCAACTCAAAATCCGCCTTACTTGACCACATATCATACCATGTCATCGCTTCATTTTCCAAATTATCTATTTCATAAATTATGTTTAGATTCAAAATTCTGTTTTTATACTCCTGTCGCCCCAATTGACTCATTTTTTTTGGACAATATTTTTCCACATTTGTTTTGCATAGGAAATTTCAAATGTTTTCTTTAATACATTAAAATATCTTAAAATTGTGTTATCGGAGTGAAAAGAATGTAGATTCTAATTCTTATCAAAGAATTTTGATAATATCGTATTTTCTTGAATTTCAACCAAAACATTTTATTGCATTGTTGTCATGGAGACGATTATTACCGAACTCAGCTTGAGCATAGATGAGTGAACAGCATTGGACAATTGATCCAAACATTAGCATATAAACAGTAACATTTATTAAATTCGTTTATTTAAAAAATTACATGCAAAATATGTCAGAAAGAGATTTTGACATTGTTTTTAGTATTTTAAACCTGATAATGTTCTATTAATTTGTTATCCAATTTTTCTCTATCATTGATAAACTATGAACTACAAGTGGTATTTATGGTATGAGATTTCCTTGGAATGGCTAACACATACGCAAACATTTCCTATTAATACAAGTACAGGTTTCCCCCTCTTTATGCAAATTCACTATTATGCAACAAACTTATTGCTACCGGAATTTCTTTTTATGCATCTTTGATTCGCTCTTATGCAAGGCGAGCTTTCGGTCTCTCATTGTCTCTTATGCTTTGCGTATTACTACTACAGTAAAAGAGATGAGAGTGGAGTGGATATTGTAGAGTGGAGATGAGGAGATTTTGTGTGATGCTGTCTGAGCACACTTGAGAAGTTTTGTCACCTTACCCATGAAACTCCAGCACTTTAAACCTCCACAGTTTTGTCGCCTACAACAGCCACCACTTGAGCTCGTCTGCTTCCTATTATTGGTGGGTATAATTTACAGTGTTGTTTTAATTTTGTATTTAGCCCATAAGAAGTCATTATGGAGCAAATGAGGAGAATTAGGATTGCATGTGGAACATATCTCTGTCTTTTAGATGTAAATATGGGTTCTGTTTATGTAAATTCGCTTTATTTGTCACTTTCCTGGAATGCAACCCCCGCATAAAGAGAGAAGAGAGTGAAAACTCGAATCAATATAGGATGTCAACTTTGGGACTCGGTTTGGACTTCTTGTTTAATGAGTAGCTGAAAAGCTGATTATATGCAGTTGAGTGTTCTTTATGTAGTTTGTGACAGTGAGCACATATTCGTGGCAGTCATTTCATTATCATTGATAAATTGTCACATGTATTATGGAAATAATGAGCTAAGAGTATCATCAATTAAATTCTGCATTCAGAAAAAACTGCAATATACATAAAGAACGCAGAGCTAGGATCCATTATAATATTCTAGGCAACCCTTTATTATCCAAAGAACATTAAAATCTGATATTCTTTTTGATCATTTTAGGTATTCAACTGCTGCTGGAAGTGTGGATGGACTAAGAAGAAATATCATTTCTTTTTATTTAAGATGTTTATCCTACAATCAATTTCAACTGTTGCTGTACACTGTTAAAGAACAATAAATGATAATCTATAATGTTTATTTTCAATTACCTACTTTATGAAAGCATGCTATGAACAATCCTAATTAGAACACATTAACCTTCTTAGAGGGAGGCTAGGCATCACATTTCCCTACCTAGAGGGAGGCGAAAGGCACCACATTAAACTTACTAGAGGAAGGCCATGCACACATTAACCTTCTTTCCTATACAATCTTAGGCCAAGCTTCCTTCCTTTTTACCTTCCTGGGCACCACATTAACCTTACTAGAGGGAATGCACATTAAGCTTCCTTTCTTTATAGCATGGTGTCTCAATTCTTTATAGCATGGTATCTTAAACTTCCAACAGCTAGGCACATTAACATTCCTTAACAGAGCTTCATTTATACTTCCAGGAACTTCGTTGCTTTATACTCATAGTAAAGCTAGTAGTATTATCCGAGGGAACAGGAAGTCCTCTTTCCGAGGTATTCTCAGGAAATTCCTGCCAAACTTAATAGAGGCTACAGCTGAATTTTGGAAAACTTCACAATTTGTTTGAAATGACATTTATTTCCAGAAGATCATGTACATTTATTTTACATATATATTTCTACACATTATTATTCCCAGGAAAATTACATTTCTGCAAATATTGTAAGTCAAATTCTTGTAGAATTTGCTGTTTTCCTGCCACTGCCCACAATTTCTGCAGTCAGAACGGCTACTAATGCCTCTGAAATGAAAAATCCATTATTTAACGAGTTACACAACTTAATTCTATTATCTATGAATTGCATACTGTATTATGAACAACAAAATAATTATACGAGTTGTATAGAAGTTTTTCTTTTGGACAAAAATGCAATTAAAGCAGATGCATCATGGAAGAATTGGCTGAACCGATATCAACCAAATTTGGTACATATAATATTCACACAAATTAATGACCAAAATGGCGTATTTGGATCGGATTCACTAACCAGGGGTGCCACAATTGCAAAGTTTAACTTTTCAGTAATTGGGAATTTGGAAGGAATTGGCAAAATTTCAGCGAAATTTTCTATGGAAAAACAAAATCAATATGTTTAGTGTAGAAATAAAAATCAGGGCTGCCACAATCAATGTAATAAAAAAAATTCATTTTACACGTATTTTTGTTGAATTGTCCAAATCAATTTGAACAAAATTTAATATATTTATACACATACATACTAAAGCATAATAGCATATTTGGACTGGATCAGCCTAACAGTGGTGCCACACATAAAATAAACTTTCAGTAATAATGGATTTTGAGGCTGGATAGATTTCAACTATATTTTACATATAACATTTGTACAACATATCATAATGAATTCAAGATATTTAAAGCAGAGCTACCACAGTAAAAAGTGAAATAGAATTTCTTTTAATCATATTTCTAGAGAACTGACCTCATGGATTTTAACCAAATATAGCATATACAGTAGAAACCCATTTATCCAGACTTAATGGAACTAGACCCAGTCCAGATTACTGGAAATTCTTCATAATGTACGTTGTTTTTCAGATCAGATAGGATGTTAATTAAAATTATAAACTATAAATTGCTTTAAATACTATAATTTTGTTTTAAAAGACAGTGCAAAACTATACAATTTTTTAAACATTGGATAAAAGGTTGTGAAGTAAATCCAAAAATGACGAACATTAAATAAAGTGAGAATGGAAGGCATCAAGTGTTCTTTCCTCGGCAGAGTATGAGGCAAGGATGAGTGGGAATGGGAGAGCAAGTGAGTCATTTCCTATAAGCATGACCTTGAACCTCGCCTGCTCGTCGCATCTGTTGTCCGTCTATAGGTCCAGATGTACCGGAAGTCTGAGAATCGGATAAATGGGTTTCTACTGTATATAATCTTCATTTAAATAAATAACCAAAATATCATATATCAACCAGGTCAACCAAACAGGGCTACCACAATATCAGGTTAGAAATTTTCTGTAACTATGAATTTGGAAGGTATTGGCTGAACAGATTTAAAAGAAATTTCATTCGTAGGGCGAGTATAGAATGGGAAAACAAAATGAATGTTTAGAATGGACCTAAAAAGCAGGGCTAACACAATATAAGGAAAAATAATTTTCTGATTTCAAAGCAAATACATTAGTATAAAATGGCGAATTTTATGTAACACAGGAAACCCGTTTATACCCCTACTTGTTAATTTGAATAATCTGGTAAGTTGCCAATTATCTTATGGTTTTTCAGTGTATTTCAGTGCTGTAGCCCAAATAATTTCAGATCAGAATAAATTTTAAATTATCTTCACTGGAAAATGATATTATAGAGCCAATTTAAATTTTCTGTAAGAGCAGTCAAATTAAAAGCAATGAGCGACACTGATTCCGATAACTCTACTAGTAATAGAAATACTGTAAAAAGTGCCAAATTAAAGCGGAGATGCAGAAAGATTGGGAAGCTGATTATTCATGGTTAGAGCCAGCATGGGGAGATGATGGGAAAGGCTTTGTACATTGTGCAACAAAAGTTTTAACATTACCCACAGTGGATTGAACATAGAAATAAACCGAGGATGTTGAGATATAATAATTCTATCAAAATTTTGGACCTCAAAAAGATCTAGCAAATTCTGTACATTGTAACAAAGGTACGACAGCGGAATTGACTAATGTATACCACAATGTTGTCTTTCTTATAAAACTTTAGATTGTAGCTCTAAACTTGCAGCTCAAAAATTGCTGCAGATATGCATCTTGGCAGAACTAAAGCATCAAGTCTTGTGTGTTCCATTCTGGTTCCTCTTTTCATCAAACCATTGGTAAAAAAATTACAGGACAATAATATCTTTTTTCATGGCAATATTATAATGTTTCCATTAGTAATCAGATATTATACGTGGTCAGGAAATTGGATTTTGATGTAGTCACAAAAATTTGCAACTTTTTGGCCATTCAAAAAGGATGAAAGAAATATTTGAATTTATTGACATTGAATATTTAAGTATACTACGCCATGCACCAACATGGTTCACTATGGGGCCAGCAAATGCCCTCCCATGTCAGCATTTGGGTGACCCCCTCCTCTCATCTTACATTATATTAATATATAAATTACATTAATTAGCCTAATTTTTCAATTAAAATTAGAAAATGTATACTCATGCATGGCATGACTTCTAATAGCAATGAAATGTATTTTAATGCTCTTTAAAGCACAATAACGAAAAATTTGTCAAAGCAAACAAGGTAAAGTTGTTTACAGAAAAATCAGTAAAATACTGTGAAAAGAATGTGGGCAAAGAGCAGATGGAAGCTTGCTGCGGACATAAAATTAATAAATCTTACATAAGCATTGGTCATACTCCCCTCCCCCAAGTCAGCAAAGGTCAGTTTTTCTTCCTGAGGGTTAATTACAGATGCCAGGGGCTTAGCTTAGCTACACTTAGATGCATCTGGAAATTTTGCCAAAATACTTGTCATATTTTATCAGTAAAATATCACTGACCTCGGCTGCAATACTTAAAACCATCGACGACATTTACAAGAAAAGAAACAGTGGTTAAAAGAACAATTAAACCTAAATAGGCAATTTGAAACAGGGAAAATAATATTTAGACATCCCAAAATGAAGTTGACACTACTTTACATTCACCCGCCTTCTCCAGTCCATTTGTTCGATAAGACCTGCACACGAGTTTCAAAGCTGCGATTTGTCAGTTTTTGATTCTTAAAAAAATACTTCGTAAGCTGAAAGAGTTAAATATCTCCAAGTAGATAGATTTCAGAATGTTGGTTAAAACTGCAATATGTGCTCAATATTATGCTGAATAATATGCAAGACAAGAAAAAATCCACTAAGTTTTTTAAAATGCAATATGAAGAGCATGAACATGCTATTTCACTAGGGCTCCATATAAAAATGAATCACTAGGTAAACATGATTGACTGATTTAAAATTGCTCAAGTGCAGGTATTGAATGTCAAATTGTTCTACAGGAGACATTTCCTGAGTTATGTTGGTACATGTGTTTTCCTATTTTCACTGATCCAATAATTCTGCAGTAATTTAAAAGTACAGAGTTCCTACAGCGACCTGGCGTTCAACACAGCTTTTCTAACAAGATGCTGGATACAAGTTCTTTAGGGAGAATATTCAATCATATAACATCCTAAGAAAGCATTTGTGAAATATGCTATATCTAAGATGACCATTTTCTGAAACATATTTAGTTATGTCCTGTATTTTGACTTGCATCAAACGGTATCTTTGTTTCAAAGTGATTAGCTTTTTAATGCAACAGGGTTATTAAAATAAATAAAACGGATTTATTAAAATATTGTATTTACTCGAATTCAAGACGAAAATCGTGTGTCATCTTAAATTAGTGTACGAAGTGGTACACCTTCAATACATTGCAGTCAATTCATTGCACGTCCATTTGTCACACGACAAACTTGTCGCGCGTCAATTCATCGCTCAACACATTCGTCGCGAGACACTATGAAAACATGTTACATGTTCAACAATCAGAATTACTCTGTATGAAATCAATATCGAATTTTGAATAAAATCGAGAATATAATAACAATAATTTATGTCTTACTGCAGTGTATCCGTTAAAACTTTTTCATGTTAGAAAATACAGGATTTTTACGGGACAGTTATTTAAATACAGAACATTTGGGCATACCATAAAATAATTTAAAATAGTATACGGGATAAGGTCCTGAAATACAGAACTGCCCCGTAAAATACAAGACAGGGAATAAGAAAAGTGACTCTGAACTACCTTCTGTCTCTCTTGATGCATTAAATGATGCCTTCTCATCACCACCTAATATATTTTCAGTAAATCAAAGAAATTTAACTATCTCTGACATTTTTTCCTCAATCATAAACTATTCACAATCCTTCAGTTTTGCTTCTGTCTCCATCTCCGATGTAAAGAAGATAATTTCTAAACTTAATTCGAAAACAAAAGGCTATGATCTTATCACTGGATCTATGCTCCATAATTTGATTCATATCTTGGCACCAACCATTACACATATAATTAATTGCTCCTTCTCTAGTTGTTACTTTCCCAGTTCCTGGAAACGTGCTCTACTGCGACCTATCCCTAAAAAGGCTAATCCAACAACTCCACAGGACCTTCGCCCTATAAGCATCCTACCAACGCTATCCAAAATTATTGAAAAAATAGCACATAAACAAATACATCAATATCTAAATGAATGTGAGCTCCTTAACCCCTACCAATCTGGATTTTGTACTGGCCACAGCACTGCTACTGCATTGATCAAAGTCACAGATGATATTTGGGCGAATTTCAATAACAAAAAAGCTACAATTCTCACACTATTGGACTTCTCTAAAGCATTTGACTCCATTGACAGCGTACTTGCCAAACTTGCTAAAATGAACTTCTCCCTTAGCTCTTTGAAATGGATAAAATCTTATTTTCAGAATCGCTACCAAATGGTATCAATCTCTGATAAAAATTCGTTGTGGAAAAATGTCTCCCGTGGTTGTCCCCAAGGATCTACATTAGGACCCTTATTCTTCGTCTGGTAGTTCTCCCAAGGTTTATGAAGATCATTGTTTAGAACTTGAACGAATCTATCTGCTATATCCTGGTGCTTACTTTATTATTTGTGGCGACTATAATTTATCTTGTCTTTCTTGGTGCAACACTGAGATAGAGCTCAACACAGTGAATGACCACAGTAGACCATTGGCGAACACTGTCAGTTACCTAAATTTATCTCAGTGTAAGAATGTGCTCAACATACATGGCAAATGCCTGGATCTTGTGCTCAACAACATTCAGCAAGTTTCAGTCAGTGAGGCCTGCGAGTCTCTCATTGTAGCTGATCCTCATCATCCACCCCTCGACTGCGATCTTATGATCAAAACCAACTCTGACTTCATCAAATATGACTCAATATCATATAATTTTCCCAAAGGAGACTATAGTGGTATGTCCTACTATCTATCTCTTATCGACTGGAATGTGCTAATTAAACTGGACATAAATAGCGCTGTGAATTACTTTTATGATATAATGGGTTGTGCAATTGAAAGCAAATATCCTGTTTTGGAATGTTATTTTATAAATGACACAGCACTTAAAAGAGTTAACAAAATTAGAGATTTGGGTGTGATTTTCGATTCTTCCCTTACCTTTTCTAGCCATATTAATGCTGTTGTAAAGAAGGGGTTACAAATGCTTGGATTCATCTCCAGGAATACTAGTATGTTCCAAAATGTCACATCTTTAAAGTTACTGTATTGCTCCCTGGTAAGACCCCATTTAGAATATGCTTCACCTGTGTGGTCACCATATTACCAAAGCCATTCTTACTCAATAGAGAAAGTTCAGCATAATTTTTTAAGGCTGGTTAACTTCAAACTCGGGAATTGTACATCGGACATACGGTATCAACATCTTCTATTTAACCTCAACTTAAAAACACTACACTTTCGTCGCGAAATCTTGGATATTGTAACATTACTAAAAATAGTAAATTCCAGTTATGATTGCCCCAACCTATTATCATTAATTCAGTTTCGCATACCATCTTATAATACTAGATCCACAGATACATTTTTTAACAATGCTTGTACTACAAATTATATATACCACTCACCAATAAACCGTCTTCAACGTTTAGGTAATCTATTGTTATCTTATAGTTCTAGAGACATTTTTGAAACTACTGTTAAACAAATCAAGGCAATTCATGAATTTAGGTAATATTTGTGTGCTTTGGTGGTCATATTTTATATAAAATGCAATAAGTTTATTACTGTTTTGCAACTATAACTTCAATGAATGTATATATTTGATTTAATGTAACATCTTACTATATTTATTTTATTTGTGCTATTATATGTTTCATATATCTTTGTAAATGGGTAATTTACTACCCGTGTATTATGATTAAAAAGTCATGAAATTTATCACAGATAATTTCATACTTGTTAACTGAAAATTATGGACAGAAGACTATTGAATTTATTACACTTTAATAGCATTTATCATCATAGGTTCTCCCACAGCCTCTAGTGCAGGGTTGCCAACCATCCATAAATTTACACAGCCCATAAAAAAGAGCAAAAATTGGATGTGTCCATAAGGTCCGTAAAAATATTTAGATGAATGTAAAAATGCTAAGAAATTTCCAGATGTTTAAAGCAGTAGTTAGGAAACTTTTTTATTTAGTCAGTGTACCCCTTAAAATATTTTTGACAAAATTCGTGTCCTCTCATATAGTTTAAAGTTAACAAACTTGTTTATTATCGGGAAGAGTCTACAAATACATATGTACTTTCTAATTATATGATTTACATATATTTTATGTGAGAGATATTAGATTTTTTTCCATTAGATATCCTTAATATCGTATCTCTTTGAAAGATCACATGTATCCCCAGGGATATATAACTTTAGGATGAATATTGCTGATTTAAAAAATATATGTTTATCTTATATATTGTCATTTTGGTTATATTTTTAAAAGTAAAGCAATCTTTCCTTTTCAATGGGCACAAATTAAAAATATGAAACAAAATGCTCTGAATGAAAAATCAGGTAGTATTTGTGTGTGTGTGCATTTTTGGCTAATCAATCCCTTGGATTATTATAACCATAACTCCTTCCACACCGAACACAATCACAAGGGTGGAGGGAAACCTGGTGCCAGCATTAGCCTACTCTTAACAAAGAGCACCAAGGGGCCAATGGCTTAACATCCCTTCCGAAGGATGAAATGCTGACTTTGCAATCTCCGCAAACCACATAAAAAGGAAGCTGGGAGACATTGGAAAAAATCCTTCACAGGATTTGTGCCCACTGCCCTTTCAAGCAGCAGGAGAGTATCAGCCAATGTCCTAACCACTACACCACCGACACCCCCATAGTATTTGTATTCCAAGAATTTTTACTGAACACATCCGAAATTACCTGTTTCCCTATGACAGATAAGTGTGCTAAACTAATGTAAATATCATTTCTGTTGCAATGTATGAATGACAGCATTGAACACTGTTCACTTATGTCTTTTGAGACGTCTTAATATTACGCAAAAAATGTCCATAAAAAAGTTGGGTTGTCTGATATTTTTTCCCTATTGTCCGTAAAAATCATTTTCACTTGTTGGCATCCCTGCTCTAGTGTAACTTTGGATGTGAAGTGGTTTTTTAATGCAGTTCATGCAGCTATCTCTGTCAATAAAAAGAAATGTTAAGTTAACTGAATGGGTCATCTTTAGAAAATGAACAAAAATTTTTCCCAATGTAAGAGTTTATAACTCGAAATAAAATTAGCATTGGTAAAAATCTTAGGGAGTTAAAAAAACTTTTTCACCGAGTGTTATCAACATGAAATAATGAACAGTCATCTATGTTTTATTCTTATGATCAAGGCTAATAACTCTTTTCAATTAAACTGATGGAAGATAGTGTTTCTCAAAAACAAAATAAAAACAGCATGCCATGCTTTTGAAGTACAAATGGAATTCTAATCAATTAAGATGCCAGGACATATTAATATGCTAATTTATGAAATAACTTCAGGTTAAATTGAACAAAACCATTAAAAGTATAAATCTCTCTTACTTTTTTGATAAGCCAAATAAAATTGATTATTAGAAAGTTCTTCCCTTAATCAAGAAATTCTATGAAGGATAACTGGAAAGATTCACATGAGGGGTTAAGGCTAAAGCCTATTGCCCCAATAAACTATTTCCAGCACACAAGCTATATGGTTACAGATATCTCTATGCAGTTTTCGCAATTGTAAACTTTTATCTTTTATAAATTTTCTTAGCTTTTTATATTTTTAATATAACAAATTTAAAGCCTTTCAAATTCCTAAATACGATGATTAAAATACTTTCCGAAAAAAGTAAAAACCTAAAAAGATAATAGAAATAATAAAAATCCATTATCAAGTAACAGAATAATATTTTTTCTAACAGTTAATGAGTTATGCTTGAAATAAATATTGCATTGTTCGCCCCCGGCTATAAGCAATCCTGGCGGCGAAGGGAGAAAACGGAAGAGTTGCGCCAGTGCAATCTCGGCGTCCATCCGCGATGACTCACGATGAGAGTGGAGAGGGGAACTAGGGGAGGTGAATGTGACGTGAGAGAGGAGTAGAGCTTCGCAAGGAGGTGCATCACCAGCAATCAGCAATTTGAACTCGGTTGAAAGGAGGTGATTCTGTTTGAGGTGTCATCCACGTTCATCGTTGCTCACACTTTTTACTTTACGTTTGTATTTTTAAGTTCATCATTGTAGTTTGCCGATAGCAACCACAATGGAATATATATATATAAGAAATGTGTATTAGATGTATTCTATAAATATCTATTCAAATTATACATATTTATTCTAAAATAAGACAGATGTACATGCTTTTCTGCTGTCACTCCTAAATGCTGAACTGTTGAACAATTCTTACATCCTAATTTACCTCCCTTTACTTGAAGCCATTTGTACTGTTCTATAAATACACTTGTTTGTTTTTCGTTCCAACAATCCGGAAGGGCAAGATTATCTATTTCTTTCATTGATGAACATGATGGTTTTTCTTCACTGACTGGTTGTTCAACTGGTTCGAAATTTGGTTCCGTTGGCTTCAAAGCTCCACAATGATTTTCATTACTATCATTATATTCCGTGTCTGTTTTCACCATCTTCACATTTAAAAAACTTAATAGATTACCCTGTCGTTTTGACATTTTTGGGATCAGGATCTGAAAAATTATTTATGACTATATTCAATTTTTTGATGCGATTAATGCAGTAGCATTTTGTAAATTAAAAGTACGACTTCTAATTTTAATTATGTTAATTTTAACAAATAATTTCTAACGATTAAGCAAAATTTTTATTATTGTTCAACATTTTAACATCAAAAATTTTGTTAATTATTTCTTTGTATAATTAAAAAAATAATGGAAATTTTGAGCTAAACCACTTACCTTATTTTTCAGCTTACACCCATAACTTCCATTATATGAAGAAATCAAGGTATCATGGCAACACTTTTCCAGAAAAGCATTGCAACTTACTGGAACCCCACTCACAAAAACACTGATTTACTCAGTCACCATATACAAGCTTATCGCTCAAATGCCCCTCAAAACAGTTCGTTCTGTGGGCGAAAAGCCGAAAGTAGTCCGAAAAAATATTTCGTATGCATTTCTGAACATTTGGTTTTATGTATCATTTTATCTATGAACTCTGATGCAATTGTATGAGAAATTGCCTAGTTTATTGACAGAAAATCACGAGTTGGTTACAATGTGTGAGCTTAGAAGGTGAGAAGATAACAAAGTCCCGAAATATTTTTACTCGTGCGTTGAAAGCTGGAGAACATTACTTTGTATTGGAAAGGGGGAAGAGAGATGAAATTAATGAGACATGTAAAGAAATTGCACCTTTCCTAATGCTAATGTATTGCGACTTTGTCAGATCGTTCTCAACAAGAAGCGCCAGCGCTTCTTCTCCGGTGTATAGTGTGGGTAGTAATGTTGAAAATTTATAAGCTTTTTTAACTTTTATAGCTTGACGAGGAGTTGTTTGAGTGACTTCTTTCATCAATGCTGCAGCGTCTCGTTTTCCTGAAGTTGAGCCGAGAAAACGATTTCTTCTTGCGTATGCGAGCCAGGAAGATGAGAGCTCTTATGAAAGTCTGAGACGCAGCGCACGAAAGATAGAGGCCTGAGGGGCCTGAGTAAGCACTGCTATGGCCAGGTCCGAGATAGAAAAAAATATTTAAAAAATACTAACACGTAAACACAGACAGCAAGGAACCACAGAACGAAAGCAGACCGCATTGGCTTACATATTCACTCTCTGAAAGCACATAAATCAGAGCCGTAGCGATAAGAAAACTTCTCGGACGCAGACGGTGTGTCGCACACGTTTGAGGCATGGGAAAGAGCGGACACAGACGCTGCGTCGCACACGCTGGAGGGGTTAATTAAAGGCCGCACTCTCGCTCGTTTAATATGGGATGCTTTGTATCCAAATCATCAATCCTTGTCGCTGGATGCGAAAATTTTCGTGCTATCTGGGTAGATAATAGTAAATTGCAGTAAAATAAAATAATTAGGAAGTGATGAGTTTTGAGTTTTTAATACCTTTGTTTTAATATAATTTATTAAATTGTATATTTTCATACTTTGTTTATAATCATTGCCGTGTTTAACAACCGGCTCGCAAAATTCTTGAAAATTTAACAACCAGATCACGCGAGCCGGCTCCAGCACACCACTGCCCTTACGTCCCGAACAATAGATAGCTTAGGATGACCCTCCCCGCTCTGGTTGAGTCACCGTTCGAGTTGTTGACCGATGTCTTTTGCAGGTCGGCAGCTTTCCCCCTCTCCAGGCATGTGTTTACGATACCATGTCTGTCGAATGCTATTTTTCGTGAGCCACCATATACAAAACTGCAGCGTGTTGTTTTTCTGTTTTGGTTGCACCTCATCCCATCCAGATGTGTAGGCGGGCAGGGAAAATCCATGCGAAATTTGAGTGAATTAGAGTATTTTACCCATAAGCACAAGCAGCTATAAACTCCCTAATTGTTTTCAAAAACAGACTGACTTCCTCTAACTTTGGCCTTGTCTGCAAACGGAGAAAGACATCAAAGTGGAGCCCCCTTGTGAAGCGCCTATTGTGCTCGATGCAGTTTGAGAATGAAGCGACGCGGTATGGGCAGCTCCGAGAGAAAGATGCAATTAGGGAGTACGAGGCGATCACTGGGAGACGAGTATTCCCTTCGGGGCTCTTCGTGGACCTGGAGCACTCTTTCTTTGCTGCTTCACCAGACGGCTTGACTGACGGCGGAGGCATTGTGGAAATAAAGTGCCCGAAATCGGCCGAAACCATGACAATAAATTGTGCCTCGGAAAATTTAAAGTGCTTTTGCCTAGACAAAGACCTTAAACTTAAAAAAAAGCACAATTACTATTATCAAGTTCAGGGTCAGCTCCATGTGACAGGCCTTCCCTTCTGTGATTTTGTGGTTTGGACTACAAAAGACTGCGTCGTGCGACGAATACTAAAAGACGATCTTTTTTGGAAAGAGAAGATGGAAAAAAAACTAGTGTTCTTTTACACCAAAGTACTTCTTCCGGAAATCGTCGACCCCAGAATGTGCAGGTCAATGGAGATGCGTGAACCTGGAGATGAGCAGGAGTAATGTACATTTCATACGTTTCCTGAGAGCAGTGCCGTAACTAGGGCGGGGCAAGCGGGGCTTCTGCCCCGGGCGCAACTTTCTGTATTTATATTAAGTATGTAATCATTATGTATATAATTAATGAGGTCAGGCTCAACTTTGTGTTTAACAAGTTTTTGTAATTTTTGTAACAGTTTGCTACTATGTTGCTTTCGCCTTTCTTTCCCACCCCTTCTTTCCCCAACCGCTCATCCAATTACCTCCCATTCGTTTTCTTTGTAACCCTTACTGTCTCCCTCTCCCCCTCATTTCACCCTATATATATCATGGTACTACTACTACTTCGAAATTACTAAATATAAACTCGGTAAACCTAATAGGCTAATTTTTGGTGGAAGGGGTGAGCCATTTTCCATAAGATAACAAAAATCGATTTTTCAATTTAAAGACTTTCACTCTTTTGTAAATTAAAATTAGAAAAATAAATAACGAGATTGTATTGATGCCTTAATCCTAATATGTACTATATACATTAAGGAATGCATGTGAATGTTTTAATATGAGGGAGGAAGAAATAAAGAAGGAGAGAGACAAAATTAAAGGTTCCATAGATTAAAAATAATTTTGGACATAAAAGAATTGTGTACCATGATGTATTTCTTTGTCATGCAATTTCCATTCACCCATAACTATTTTTTATCTCTGGAACACTCAATTATGTGAATTTTATATTTATTGTTTACTTTTTAGTGTATCTAAGAGTTGGTTTCATTAATCTTTTTATTTCAATTTAATTCACGCATACCCGTCATATTTGAAGGGCAATTACGGTAGTGAGTGATAAAAACGCCAGTATTTATGTGAAATTCGAAGAAATCAATGACGTAAAAACTAAAAAATTAACTTGGGAAAAATCGGCCTTTGAGTGAGAATCATACGGAAAATGAATTAGAGAATTTTTTATGGAGGGGGCGCATATTTGTTAGTTTGCCCCGGGTGCTAAAATAGCTAGTTACGGCGCTGCCTGAGAGTACATAAATTTTAACGTTGAAATAAACAAGTTATTCGAATCTTTCAAAATGTCTTTGTACCTATTTTGCCTGATAGTCATTGTAATATAATTAGTATTCTTTTAAAATATATAAAGGTTGATTAGATTTCACGAACTATCTAGCGTCAATAGATAAAAGAAACGAACGCTGACGCAGGACGTAATAGTAAGTCTGACGGCTTTTATGGGATTGAAAAATAATAAAACGGAAGGTCAATCATGTGAGCATCTATTGTGAACACCGAGGACCTTCTAGGCTAGGTCTTGGGGAAAAAAGGTGTGGCGGATTCACACCTAGAGGTGCGGTGAGTGCAATCACCGATGTCTCCGCCCGAAATCTAATGCTTTGTTATCATATACGGTCAGCCTACTCATGGCAGAGCTAGAGGGAAGGGTGAGGTTGACAGGCACATTCAATCGCCAGAGAATATTTTCCCCGTGTGCCGGGCACTTCCCCTCCTTTGCTGATTAGGTCGGGGAAGGGAAGAGGGTATCATCTTGGTTCTGCCACATCCCTTCCATCTTCTTTTGGTTACGTCATTGGTGCGACAGGACTAATCCCTACGTCCAAAATTCGAACTACTAGTGCACGAAATCCGAGTGACCGCGGTGCCATCTTGCGTCCGAGATTCACATTATGACTCAGTAGGCTTTACCCTTAAGGACACATGATGAGACAGAGCATTAAATATCAGAGCAAACTAGGGTACTATCGTTTTAAGGTCCTACAATTTCCAAGCTGATCTGCAACAACAGCACCGTGAGTGACAATAAATGGAACTACAAGGAGTTTGCTCTGCTTCAAACTCCATACCCACGTCCGAAATGTGTCCTTATGGCTAGATGGCATGCTTGGCCTGGTAGGTAGCAAACTTTCACCTTTCACGGAAACACCCTAAGTCTATCCGAAATCGTAGCATGCAAGATTCAAGTCGGAAGCGAAAGTCTAAGACCATAGCCAGAGGAGGTGCAGTCTTCTACTCTCCCTCGCTCACTTTCAACAAATATAAAAATCACTATAAAATATTCCATCCATTTCAGGCTTATAAAATTAATTGATTCATAATACAGAGCCCAAGACGAAGCTAACAGTGTGTCGCATGTCTCACACACTTATAGTTGTGGAGATAACACGGTTTCATAAATTGGATAAAATGTTGTAAACGAATGAATCTAGAAAATTGACATCTTGCAAAAGTAATAATAAGACTATGACTAACATCCTATTAAAATTTAACTGCAATCGGACAAATTGTTTTGTAATTATGAATCGGCAAAGTGACGCCTTCCGTCTCAGAGCTCTAAAAAGGGGGTCTTTTTTCATTCTCACCCCCAAAAATGTCTCATTTAAAAAATCCAAAAAATTTAAAACTACCCTCATTCAATGCAGAATTAAACATGCTACATGCTGATATGCCTTCAGCTAAAATCCATGTAGCTGTTTTTGAGATATTTAGCTGCAAATTTGGGTCTACATAGTTTTGGCGCCGATAGTAAGAGAACTTGTGCAGTCAAGGAAGTAAAGGGATCTTTTAAATGTTAAGTACAATCGTTGTGCATCTTATTTTAAATGTGATATATATTAAGTTGTGAAGTTGTAAGTCGAAATTGAAGAACCAAAATTACCTTATAAAGCGTTGCATTTATTATAAATAAATGCATAAATTATGTTACAACTAACTACTACTACTAACTACTACTAAAATACTACCACGTTTATCTCATAAATCTTTAACTATGAAATACTTAAATATAATAAATAAATAGCTACTTATTTATTCTTCGGGGACGGATGATCTAGCAATTAAATTTATTTCATTAAGAATTGAAGCAGACAGAAATATCACCAGAAAATGAAACGTGGCCAAGGCAGCATACGAGTATGGTTGGACATTGTAAATTATATATATTTTCATTCATAACATGAAATAAAAAATTTGAAAAATAACAATCACAAAATATATAGCTAAGGAAATTGTTCTTCGCTATTTATATAATATTTGGCGCAGTTCAGCAAAACTACTTCTCGCTATTCTGCAACAATAACATTAGTCTTAAATAAAATCCTTATAGACAATAAAATCCAATAAAACCACTCTTACCGAAAATGCTTTCTAAAATACAGATGTGGAAATCTAACGAATTGTAGCAGAAAAATTCTTAGTCGGCTGTTGAAATACATGCCTCGAATTTGCTGCATAAAATATTCAGTAGAATTTAAACTATAATTGATAATATATAAAGCAATTTAAATCATTCAATACATAATCGATCACATTTTCATTTGCCAAAATATTAAAAGAATAATTATGAGTATGCGCACTTAAAAGTTTTCCAGAATTTTCGTTCTATAATTACGCGATTCCTATTTTAACGGCTCCATACTTGCATTATAGCTAATATTCTAGCAATGTGCATATTCCAACCATTAATCGCAAGCATCACAATCTCAAGCTCCTCCATTACGCTGACAAACTTACTCCAAACCTGATACATTTAACAGCCGTTCATGTCGCCACTATCGTCAAGAGCGTCTGAATCTGAAGTCTGTAGCCTGACCTCTAAGCAAACTATTTTCTACGTCATCATGACGTCACATTCTAGCATGCTTCTGGCTAAGCATGCTATCTTGAAGTACACATTTCGGATGCGGCTCATATCTCCGCTGGCATGGAGAGGTTGATATGGTTTCAGGCTGGTTGGCATAGGTGCCCAACACAAATCCAATCTTCATCTAACAATAACGTTTCCATGGCATCCTATTCACGTTTTAATCTCTGTGCAATTCCCGCACTAGCTTTTTGAAATTCATATCGCATACTACTGTTTCCTCAGCAGTTTGCTCTGCTCCAAGCTCTGTATCTCCGCTGGCATGGATAGGGTGATATGGTTCTAGGCCGGGCTCCGTAGGTGCCCAACACGACTCTAATTTCCATCTAACCCAACAACAATAATGTTTCCATGGCATCCTTTTCAGGTGTTAATTGCTGTGCAATTCCTGCATTACCTTTCTGAAATTCATATCGCATATTATGGATTCCATCAGCTGTTTCAATGGCAAACTCCACGTAGTTCCATTTCTCGTCACTCATGGTGTCGTTATTTCAGATCTCGCCGCTCGGAAATTGCGGGTCCTTAAAGTGATAGTACCCATACTAGTTCTACATTTAAAAGAAGGCAAGAAGAGGATAAGTGCTTTGTGGAGACTGGTTGATTTTTTGGTCAGCTGCCAGAACAATATCTTGATTACTTAAAAACAAGAAGGAAAGATTTACAATTGATACTTTGGGTTTAATTTTATTTAAACAGCTGAGATCATCAACAGAAAAGGTTGTTATTTTACAGATACATTTAATGGAACAGTATCTAGGTTCCAATAGGTAATTCTGTTATATCATTACATTTTTACTAAATCACAGCCGTTTGAAGTATGGAGCACAATTCTTGTTTAGCGCATAAACTGCACTTGCATCTTGTAAAATTTTCAGTCATAGAAATTTATTGGAAAAGATTCAGTTGCTGAGCAAATGAATAATAAGGTTTTTGATATAAATAAGAACTCAGCATTGCACATCATATCCTGATGCATAGTAAAAATTGTGAATTTAAAAACAAATCCGAGACAAATACAACGAGTGCAATGATGAAGTGATTATAAGGGCACTATTATTAAAATAATATTTCCAAAACAATGACAAATTTTTACCACCACGCTTCAGGACATATATTTGATGATATAAATTTTGCACTATCATGATTAAATGATTTAGTTCATGATAACCCACAAGGATAAACTACCAACTGACAGTTCTTATTATCTAGCAATGACTTTGGGGATCAAACATTTTGATTTGTCATGAGTCCACCAAAAAGAACAATTGCCCACAAATTGTTTTACATTATTTAAATCTACTTAGGGCTTTTCTGGTACATTTCATAAAAAATTGAGAATATTCAAGAAGGTTAAAAATTCAATCAATGAAGAATTAAACTCACCTTACAATTTTTATCCAATGTATCACATGACTTACTCTGACAGCCTAAAAATGGTTGTGAACCATATGCACATTACAGGTTCTTTGTTGACTTAACAGCAGACATTCCACATGTGTTTCCTAAAAAGACAATAGTCAGAGCTTATAGAAATCCAGATTATACCACATAAAATGCAACCATGAAAATCAGCTAAAATAAACATTTAAAGTCCAAAATAGGGATTTCTACAGAATCAAGACTCAATATACCATATATATATATATATATATATATATATATATAGTATATACACACGAGTTGTTGGTGCTTGCATACTGCAAGCGCTTAAAAAATCACCATGCACCAAGCAATAAGAATAATCATCATTAAGATAATACCCTATACACTAAAATAATGGAAAAATTAACATTTTGTGTTAAGATTATGGCATCAACATCCTGTGACTTTAACACAAAAAAATCATGAAATAGGTATGATGCCATTATATTTAACAATTGAAAAGAGATAAAATATAGTAAGCGTTGCATTCAAAGAATTCACTTTAGGGAATGGATATAATGAGTAAATTTTTCCATTCACAAAGTACTTAATAGACATCGATTATATCCATTTTATGTATTGCTATGCAGCAGTACATTGGTTGTAAAAATCTAGGCATTCAGCATAGCATTCATTTGATGCATGCCGGGTTTGGACAAGAGCTGGGCAAGTGAGGCACCCTTCCTCCAGAAGTTGACATGATTTGATAAACTTTAGTTTCTAATAAATTATACCAATGACATTGAAATCTTGACACTGACTTGGATTTATAATTATGTACATAAATTCAAAATGTAAAAAAATATCTTGGCCTAAGAATTTCAACTTTTCCATCAAACATTCACAGAGCACTTGTCTTATTTTAAAACCGGGAGAAAATCTAATGAAAAGCTTCATGAGATGCTAAGCAGGAAACAGACCATTTTTGTTATAAAAATAATCAAGAATCAAAATGAAAACTTATCATACATCTATTAATTTTCACTTAAAAATGTTAATAATCGAGTTCCAATTCATTTCCTTAACATAAGATGATGGAAACCACATCCTTCTACAAATAAATCTACTAAATATTAAAAACTCACATTTCTGCCAATTTCATTATAGTTAAAAAACCATTTCTTTCTTCGGTACCTTCGCTACTAAATCCAAAGCTGTTGGAACCAAATACGACATTAAAACAAGAAACCAGTCCTCATTAGTTATTCATCTGTAGTCGATTCTAATTTTATGAGCTCGCTTCGACAGTCCGTATACTGAAATTGGAACTATAGAGAGCCCGACTCCCATCGACCTGCTGTCATTTCAACACATATCCTTAACACAGACGAGATCAAGACTAACCTTTGCCAAACAGGACAAGTGGATGTGACAGCTTCGAAGTTGACGCTGTTGAAATTGAGGCTGGAGAAAATGATATTGTAGAGTACGACTATGCATCGAAGCCAAACTTCATGGTGCGAATACGGGGTTCTTCAATATCTCGGCTGAGCATCGATGCAGAGGATTTACCTCAGTTAAACCTGAATTTTTAAGGTAATGGTCAAAGCCGTGGACGTAAATACAAGATAACTCACCACAGGTCGCGAAGTGATGGATAAGGTCGTCTGCGATGGTGCAATAACGCCTCCCCTAGAAAACTTAAACTCATTTCATGACACTGTGGGTGCGTTAATAATCGCGCCGTATTTTGTAAATAGTTTATTAACAACGACAACTATAACAATGAACACAACAAATAACAACTGTAACGAAGAAACCGCTGCCTTACAATCACTTACAATGAAGCACGCGCAAGTGTGATCGCTTCCGCACTCCCCGTTGGGATAGGGGAAAAACCCTTGTCCCTCGTCGCGGCAGCTGGGAAAAACACTCGTCGAGGCAGCGGGGACAACCAAGGCCGTCTCGAAATACAGGCCTGCTACTAGGATTTGTGACGTCACGCGAGTGATCTAACTAAGCGGGAATATGGCGGCACGATCATCCAAATATACTACATATTCTAGCGTTTATCACAACATATACGTATATATTGTGATAAACGCTGAAATTTACCAGAAGCCTTTAATTATTTTCAGAACACAGGATAAAAACTGATTAATAATTTCGTAAATAAAAATCACAAAAATAAGCAATGAGTGTACTTACGTTTAGTGCCACTCTTTTCCCACTTTATTGCATCAGTTTCATTTTTACAATAGTTATTTAGTAAAATATTGCTCATGGTTTCAACACAAATTTTTTCGTTTTTTAATTGGCACTCCACAACTACAAACACTTGACATATCTAGGCACATATTTTCCATTTTGAACATCGACAAATTTACCAAATTTTTTTTTATTGTTACAATCAATAAATTTCGTTTCGTATTCCTCACTTATTAATAATGCAAAAACACCAAATGTAATAAGACAAATATCCACAACAAATTTCAAAGGCCACATTAGCCCTCCTGTCTAAAAACTCCAAATATTCGGAATATCCCTCACATTGCATCTCTACAACCATTTCTCTATCAATGTAGAACACTGATTTGCATTCACAACAATTAATTTTCTTCTTTATCTGTTTGGAAACGTAACCAGCTATGAACACAATCACTTGCATTGTCCTCAGATGGTGTGTCACCCTCTTTCATAAGAATATCAGAAAAAAATCTGGAAATTCTTCATCATTTACATCATCAGAGCACTGAACCAAAAAAATTTTTAATGGTAACTCACCAAGCATAGCAGATTTCATTTTTAGAATACTAATGATTTTCAGTTTCTAATAATTGCTTTATACCAACATTATAGTTCCCACCATTCATGCTGCGATATTGGCCAAACCTGGATTCCAGCTGATCAGTCTGGAATTTCCCCAATAGAACATATTTAGCAGGAAAATTAAGAAGCAAATGGCAGGAGATATCTATCAAACATTGGCTGGTATGCCTCAGTGCTATATATGTATCATTAAACAATTTTTCAAGACAAGAAGATCCCAGATGGGATTCCTTGGCATGCCACTCATCTAACCACAAGCAAAACCTTATAAGAAATTCTAAACTTGAATCATCAACACTGTGAATTGGGTGGCAAAATGTTTCTCTTAAGTGAACACCTTTGAAAGGATGTTTGACATTCACTATTTTCCACCAGCACAATATAATCTCCATAAAGCTTTTTGTTTCAAGGAAACCATCCCCAAATTCACTTGAAAAATGTTCCAAAGCAGCAATATTCTTTTCATCAAAAAACTTAACTGCAGCATTTACATTCTGCCTTTCCAAAGGGGATGGATATAAAACTTTCTGAGATAAGGCAGGAGCAGTTTTTATATTTTCACCCAACTCTTTATTATAAATCATTTTAAGATGTTGCACAGTTGGCTTCAATAACTGAGTGGCATCATTAAAAGATGGAACATAAAATGTTTGATTTGTTTTCCACTGATTAAGCCAGTTATTTCTAATCGACTTCAAAAGGTGGACAGTGTCAAATACAATGAATACCTTATGATCCTTATCCATAGGATTTACAAAACTTGTACCTAAAGTCCCTCCACACAACATCTGAAACATGGTTCTATTTACTCTATTATTATCTGAGATTAATGATACAATTCTATAACCAATCTTGCCCACAATCTGCAACACTTCTGTTACCAATTCCTTTAAATGGTGTGCTGTAAGTTTTTTTACAGGATAGACAGCTATTACATCCTTATTTTTAGAGAGCACAAATGACAGCATAAAGCACTGAAGTGTTGTTGCTTCACCTTGATTGTCAGATGCTTTGCCCAAAACTTTCCCTCCAACATAAGACAGGCCTGGCTTCACATAAATATCATCTAACATGATGGAGATAAGGTTCTCACTAGCATCAAGCAGTTTGAATTTTTCAGATAAATAACTTACATGTGCATTGTTTTTCCCAACTTTTCCAACCCCCAAGTTTGAACCCATTTGTCTCATGTAAGAAACAGATGGAAGAAGAATGACTTTTGACTGGCAGATGAAATTGTAAGCAGCTGGATAACAAAAATAAACAGTGCAGCACCAGACTAAAAAAGGGGAAGAATATTTCGGCTTTTTAGAATTTAAAAGCTGCAATTGTTCTATACAAAATTTCAAATTGGAATTTTTATCTGAAAACTCTTCCACAGATGAAATTTATAACTGTAAAGCCATTTCAATCTTTGTAGATGCATCATTAAGTTCATATGAAAATAAATGACTTAGCAAAGACTCAAATTTTGTCCACTTATCACATAAGGAAGATTTCCCCAAAACCCAGTCTAATTTCATTTTAGGCAGACGAACATTATTATGCCAAACAGATACACTTAAATCATGAAAAAAATTCAACACTTAAAATTATTTTAGGATAATCAACGAAACATTTTTCCTAAAATTAAGCAATCACTTTCATTAAGGACTAAACAACCTGAAGTTAAACGCATTTTATAGCCATTCTGTAAACATGCAAATGACTTAATGGTGTCTTCTTCACACCACTGGCCAAATTTCCTTTCTTCAGCCAGTTTTGCTTCAGCTACCCTGTCTTCTGGGCGTCGTCTGGGTTGACTTGGTTCTGAAGATAAATATGATGGCTGACCTTCGAAAATTGTAGGGTAAGCATCATTCTTCAAAGCTAAGTGTTTCCTAGGAACAACAAGCTCACTGCCGTCATCCCGTTTTATCCTGTCTTCGCGAATAACAAAGTTCTCCGAAAAATGTTTTACACAAACAACAGCTGTGTTACTAGGACTGAAGTCCTTTCTATGGATGTTGTGTAACCACTTGGCTCTTCGCACTGGATCTTTCGGAAAAGAGAAGCAAGAAGTATAAGCCTGTCCATCATAGTTAGACTTACATCCAGGCACACAGCATTTCCTTCCCATCTGAAATTTTGAGCAAATACTACATTATTCTTTTTCAACTCTTAAATGTCCTTAAAAATATTACATTAAGCATATATAATATACATTACATTAATCATATTCTAATTATATTATGCATCCACGCAAAAATCAAAAAGAGAAACATCTAGTCAATGGAATCTAATTCAAATAATATTAACTTTAATTACTTACCGTTCAGTATTTATACCTTAATTGTAATTCTTCTCGAACTGGTGTCCAATATGAATCCAAAAACAGGAACAACTTTTCACAGTAAACCACCAAAATTACCTTAAACACACCACTTAGCTACACGTGTTCTCCTACAAAAGGCTTTGAAAGCATTGGTGAAACAAATGCGAGTGTGCTTGCGTTCAGATTTCTCTCGTGACGTCAGCGGGCTTTTGAGCCGCCAGTGGCAGACCTGTAATTCGAGACGGCCTTGGGACAACCCCTCGTCGCGCGTTCGCACAGCGGTCAATGCGTAGGTAAACAATGTCGTCGCGCCGGCCGCTACAACACCAAGGAATAATATGAATAATGAATATGAAATGAATAATATGTCATATTATATGACATTATATACCCATGCTGTCGGTAATTTCATCCCGAAACCGAAAGAGCAGCTGCGCGCAACCGTTTTTCAGTTTCTGTATTTTGGAGGCAACCAGGAAGGAGAGAGGGTTTGGTTTTCTGAAATTGTTCAGAAGGAAACATCCTTTCTCTGAGGCAGTTGACAGCCATGCTCTCCTCTGCCCTGAAGGTTGCAGAGTTATGGGATATTTAGGGAATTTGGTCTAACGTGCTATCACCGACCTGTCTTCCTACGCTACCGATGGTGATAACGATATAACTGTGAAACGACAGATGACTACGGCATTTCGATTAAAGAAGTAAATATTTTTTATCCACGAGACTACTTCAGCGACCAAATCGGGCAACGGAGATGTAGTCGGCCTGACAATTTTCATATAATATTTTCAGTAGTTATTTTTAAATTTTATGGGAAACTATTTGTTTGACAAATATAATCTATTTATAAAGAGAAAAGCCGATGATACTGATAAATACATTTATAAGGAAACAATATTACTTCTGTTTGTATTATATTTTGAGGAAAGGATGATTGAAATAGAACCATTTTTTCAAATTCGTTTATTGGTTCAGAAAATTTTTGTGCTAGAGAAAGGTGGCAATTAGATGCTTTACTTTAGCAAATAAAGGCCATTTTCGTGCTTTTTTTTAAGAATTCTATCAGTTTTTTTATTTCTCCTGTCAGTGGCGCAGCCAGGGAAAATAGTAACCGGACATTTGTCCACCCTATCCCCAATATTGGAGATAATCTAAACAAAAGCAGAGTATTCGAGTGTCAGATGGAAATAAGGCGGATCGAAGGTGTCCAAATAATATCCTTGCTCCGACAGCTGCCTGAATATTATTTTGAAATAATTGGAATTCCAAAAACATTCAAGACTTGACGCCAAATGACCACCAACCACACAAATGAACACGCATGACACGTATGCTGTAATCATGGTGAACTTGTACGTGCTGAGTGTAAATTCGGGTTGTATTAATACATGTAATATGTGTATAATTCAATTATAAAATAAAAAGTTTTATGGTAAAATTTGAAATTAAAATAGTTCTTATATAAAGCCGATATTTACAGCACTGTTTTCATATCCTTTTTACAAGTTTTTATTTTTTGTATTCAAATAAGTTTTTCGGGAGTTAATATGGAACTGACAGAACCAGATTATAAGATTTTGATTAATAATGTCATATATCAGAAGTTATTCGTAGGACATTTTTTTCATTGTCGGGTCATGGTGATCTGGCGCGAACAAAATCGTTGGCCTAATAGACTCCACCATTCTAGGGTTTAGCATCATGGTGGACAATAAAATTATTTATTCGTGAGCGTAACGAAAAGTTCATGGAAACCAAGTTGAAGAGTGATGACAAGGAATCCTTGTGGTACGCTCATAAGATTACGGTCCCCCTGACACGTAAGAAAAATGGCAATATAATGGCAAATAATGCATCGCCGAACCCGGCGAACAAATAAGAGAAGTGATTAAGCAAAAATTGGAGGGGACGAGTTCCAGAATGAGGGTTTGCACTTGCTTGTCGCGTAATTATTTCAAAAGAAAATTTACTCTGATTTTTTAAGTAGAACCCTATGACCTTTTGACCTGCGTCACATAGGTACAAAGCCGGTGACCTACCATAATATCTGGTTTTCCAACTAAAACGTTTGTTCCTGATACTATCAAAAAGAAATTTTATTGAAGAAACCGTTTCAAAAAGTATGTTACACAGATAATAGCGCATTAGGTTAGAAATATTTTGGCGTATTTAATTCTGTGGCATCCTCCTATCAATTAATTTTCATATTAGTTTACAAATGTGGACGACTTGATTTACTCTTTTTTACGCTAATTGCTTTAAATAAAATAAAAATCTAATTTTTGCAGCATGAAACTATTTCAAATGAACGATGTACTTCACTGAAGAATTCGTAATATGTGACTTTATTTGCGAAACCTATACAAATGTTTACACTTGGCTTAAATTCTTGTTAAGATTGTTTTAGATTCGCACGATTCGTATCGCAGCAAGAGAATAATACAAAATGTTTAGCGCATTTCATTAAAGTACTCATAAATTATCGATCCAACTTCTCCATTTCTTCCTCAATCCCCAATCATCACGAATAAATTTATAATCCTTTGATAGGTCCCTAGCGACTGGAGGTTAGCGCACGTTACCCCAATTCATAAGGGCGGCGACAAGGAGAACCCAGAAAATTACAGGCCGATTTCTTTAACTTCGATATCGTGTAAGGTTCTCGAGCATATACTCGTTAGCAACATAATGCGATTTCTTGATAGTAATTTATTGTTAGATGATTGTCAACACGGCTTCAGGAAAGGTAGGTCATTCGATACTCAGCTCAGTCTTTTTGTTAATTGTTTACTGAGAAGCGGAGAAAAGAATACGCAGGTCGATGCCATCTTCTTAGATTTTAGGAAAGCCTTTGATAAGGTACCTCACAGGAAGTTATTAACGAAATTAGAAACCTTAGGCGTTAATTCTAAAATCGTTAGTTGGATCCGTGAATTTTTAAATCATAGGAAGCAGATGGTTGTTATAGATGGGAAATCTTCGAACTTAGTGGAGGTTGTCTCTGGCGTTCCACAGGGTAGTGTAATTGGTCCGTTATTATATCTAATTTATATAAACGATATCAGCTCAGTAGTCAGAAGTAAAATTAGGCTTTTCGCGGACGACGCCGTCATCTATAGAGAAATAAGCAATCCGGAAGACCACCAGTATCTCCAAAATGACCTAGAAGCTATTTCTGCATGGTGTAAGGAATGGCAGTTAAAGATCAACCAAAAGAAAAGCTGCGTCATCAACTTCTGGGGAACCAAGAGTATCTCGTTGAATAATAATTATTCGTTGGACGGAGTAGAGATTCCAGTTTCAGACTCGATTAAATACCTCGGAGTCACGATCCATCGTGATCTCTCGTGGGACACCCACATTCGCCGATTGATAGGTGCCGCTAACAAAAAGCTGGCCTTTATAGGGAGAATAGTTCGAAATAGCTCCGAAAAAGTGAAAGAATTATGTTATTTATCCTTGGTTCGACCGCAGGTCAAATATGCTTCAGCTGTGTGGGATCCTTATGAAAAGGGACTCACTAACGAGATAGAAAAGGTTCAGAGCAGGGCAGCTAGATTTGTAAAGAGGAATTACGATAGTAAACAAAGCGTAACATCGTTAATAGAAAATCTGAAATGGACATCGTTAGAGGAACGTAGGCTGCAGGCTAGAATTAAACTACTGGAAAAATTTATGTCGGAGGGACTAGCGAATGAGGTAGTAGGACTTATCAGAAGCCCGACGTATCTCGGAAGGCAGGACAGTGAGGATAAGATTCGCGAGATCGACTGTAGAACGGAGCGATATAGAGGATCGTTTTTCCCTAGGACGATAAGAGACCATAATAGAAAAAGATAAAGTAGGAAAACTATGGACCCTTGGTGCACTGCACCCCCTGCCATCCACCAAAAAGGTGACTTGCAGGGTATAAAGGAGATGTAGATATCTTTCCTCTTCTAACTCCTTCTTGAATGAGAATAGCAAACGACGACATTTGCAGAGGAGAAGGTGGATTTGGTCCATCTGCGAGAAGTTTTAAATTCAATTCTCCATCCCAGGTTCGATCCCAGCCGATACCCTCATAAATTCGACCGTCTCCTGCTGAGAGGAAATTGGCATATAAGTCGCCGTAGATAAGCATGTCGTAGTCTTGCATTTTTTGCACGGCAAGCACGCAGTCGCTGTGATCGGAGCAGGGTGATCCGGTAGAATAGACATCCAACGTTTTAACTGGATGGATTAGGGCCCCGGGTATTTTAGTTTGCCTCCTGGCGTTCCAGTCGTATCGAGAGACCATTTTGTTTTTCGGCTCTTCTGTCAAATCTAAACCAGGTGATAAAGATACAAGATTATGAATGCAATTTATGGATGCAATAAAGAGTATTTGATTATCTAAATAATAAGACTAGTTTAACTTAAATGTCATTTGTTTATATTAGATCATCGAATATGTCAAAAATGTTTCAAATAGTCCGTTATTATATTTATTGATTTTTTAATCTAAAATTATGAAATACGTAGAAAATTATGCTTATTACAGAGAGTAGTGAGCAATATTTTTTTAATACTAGTGGGTACCCCACTGAAACGGATAAAAGATTACATTACAATTCTAAAATGTAAGTATATCATAGTTATAAAGAACAAAGAAAATTAAAGCAAGGATTTGCGGTAGACAAATATACTTTCGACTTATTACTTGAGATCCCTGATTTGCAGCACTGAACATTATTCTTTTGTAATAAGTCAGAAGGTGCAACCCAGGGAATGACAGAACTCTGTCCATACCTTTGAATCTCGTAGTACAATAATTCTCCAATTCCAAGCTGCTTGAGTGGTTGACCTGAATGTTGGCAAGCATAAGTGGAAACGTACTATTTGCATCAGAGTCCTTAATGTTGTCTGTAAAAATACATTTTTAATAACTGCGGGGTGTAAGAAATCAAGAATTAAATATGGAATATTTAGCATAGAAGATATGTATACTTATGGCTTTCTCTATAAATACTGAATTTCTTTTCAAGAATTAAAATTAAAATAGTACGTTTAGCACTATATTTATTTTCGAATAAAAAAACTAACTCATATGATCAGTGGAATTATGAAAACTTTTCAACAATTATTTCGAAATGATTACTTCAACATCGTTTTTAAATTTTGTATCTTAAAATTGGATAATAACATTTATAAAGTGAATTTTTAATGCACACCATTATATTTAGGATAACAGGAGCTTTCTGAATCCTGTAGATATAACTATGTCGCAGATATCTTCAAAATATTATGGGATACTAAATTTTTCAAAAATTCTGCTTATACTGAATTATTCTACTCTTAATTTTCTACAATATCAAGTGTGATTTTGAAACGAGAAAAAAGTCTGCTATGACCGGGAATCGAACTCGGGTCTTCCACTTGCCGGGCGGATATTCTACCATTGAACTATCGTAGCAGATCATCTTTCTCGTTTCTGAAAGTGGATGTTTTCTTGGTTGGGACGGAACTAGCCAAGCTAGTATCAAACTGCCCCAACGGATGTCCTCGAAGAGATACACCGAAGAAAACTCCTCCCTCTCAAATGGTGAGATTGCCAAATAAGAAATTGGTGGAATAAAGTGATCCGAAGATCCTATGCAGACAGGCATAAGCTGTAATGTTGGGAATAATTTTGAAACGAGAAAAAAGTCTCCTATGACCGGGAATTTGAGAGGGAGGAGTTTTCTTCGGTGTATCTCTTCGAGGACATCCGTTGGGGCAGTTTGATACTAGCTTGGCTAGTTCCATCCCAACCAAGAAAACATCCACTTTCAGAAACGAGAAAGATGATCTGCTACGATAGTTCAATGGTAGAATATCCGCCCGGCAAGTGGAAGACCCGGGTTCGATTCCCGGTCATAGCAGACTTTTTTCTCGTTTCAAAATTATTCCCAACATTACAGCTTATGTCTGTCTGCATAGGATCTTCGGATCACTTTATTCCACCAATATCAAGTGTGTTAGAGACTCGGATACATGATTGTCATATCTATATTCGCAATTAACAAGAGGAGCCGCTCTACGCTGGATCATTTCTAGACCCTTAGGTAGGACATAAATGAGAAGAAGAGATGCACTTTGTAAAAAATCCCACTTTATTCAAGAAAACCAAAAACGACCTGTTTAAACTATTACCTACTCATCATCAGACTATGACTATATCATAGTTGATACAGGTCTTTTTTGTTTTCTTGAATCAAGTTGGATTTTTGGCTCTCTCCTTCTCATTTATTACGGAGTTCCACCGTTCATCTGTGGATTTTTCCTCAGGTAGGATCTCCCAGGAGGGGCCAGAGACCGAAGGGCGGTATTCGATGACAGGTGGCGACTTCCTTTCCCATTCGCCTGGTGTGTCCTCAGAACATCTTTGGACTTGATTTGCCGATGCTGCGATGTTTCATACGGGAGACACCGCTAACAATTTCTACTCAAAACCATTTTAACGACAGACACAAATTAATTTTAACAGACGAACTTCAAGATAAAGAATAATAAGTTCGTTAGAAGGCATGAAATATGAATAATAAGAGTAATACATACTTGTAAAACAACCATGTAAGTGTATTTTCTGGACATTTCCGATCTCCGCGATATTTTGGTAAAGTAATAAGTTCCAATTTTTAGTGGATCTGCAAGAGGAACGCTCCAAATGATACGTCGTGTTCCATTGGTCGTCATCCTGCATTCTTCCGAACAGCGCCAGTTTGAAGGTCCCCCTTCCGCAGAGGTCAGGAGCATTTTCAGCCCGGTTTAAGGAAAGAAGGAGTATTGCGAGACAAGTTAACGCAATATTCTCCATCCTTTTGCAGAAATCGTCCACCAGATGTGGTATGCATGTTTATTCACTGTGACTTTCCTTATATACTTCTTGCATCGCTTTTTTCGCGTAATAATCAGTTGCGATTTAAGATCATGAACTTTGACGGGCAAACGTCAATCAAACTCTTCTGATGACACACACACATCTCGATTTAATGGAACCCATTTATTTATGTCATTAGGCGTTCTTTACGGGCGAAGCAACAGCAGCGGAACCGCTTATGGGCACCTCACCTCCGTCCGTCCGCATTTTTGTCCTCCACAATTACTGGGCGGATTTTAATTAAGTATTAATGATCCTTATTACAATTTATCGCCAAATTATGATTTTTCAATTGCATCCGTCAATTAGAAATTGAGTACACTTTTCCTACGTGTTCCGATCAGGATAATCTGGTTAACTCTGATATTTGGCTTCAAGGAAAAATAAAACGAGTTTGATTTAAGGTTGACTCACACTTAACGACACGGCGGTCGGCAACGACGCGACAGCAGGAAGGTAGGGTATTCACACATAACGACGCGGCATAGACACGGAGGTCGGCAACTACACGACAACTACCCCAGTCTCTGTTCGTCTGTTAGCGAGAAAACCAATGCACCCGTCCACACTAGGACTAGGCAACGGCACGGCAAAGACACGACACGTCCGAGGATTCTTTTTTAGCACTGTCGCTGTCGTGTCTGTGGCGCGTCGCGTCGTTGCCGTCCTAGTGCGGACGGGTGCATCGATTTTCTCGCTAACAATCCTAAGCCGTCGCGTCGTTTTCGTCCCGTGACTTTGCCGTGTCGTTAAGTGTGAATCAACCTTTACTTGGGTAATTAAATTACATTATTAAGGAAGCTCGTAGATTTCCAGATCATATCCATATATTTTATCAGCTAGTTTGAAATAATTTTTCGTACATTTACATTTAAAAATCGTAATAGAGTGTCTATTTTCTAAACAAGAGAGGCCGAATTATTCCTTTATCAATTTGTTTGTCGATTGGATTGAAATCGTTTGTTGCATTTGGTTTATCCTGTTTGCAATTGTCTTAAAACATATTAATAAGATATTTCCAATTTTTATACGTTCTTTGCCAGCGAAGCGGTAGTAGCGGAACGTCTGTCCGTCCGCATGTTTAACTTCCGAAATTACTGGACGGCTTTTAAATAAGTATTACTGATCCTTATTAAAATTGATCGCCGATTTTGAACTCCATCCGTCAATTAGAACTTCTACTTTATATAAGAACTTTATATGAGAACTTAAATAAGCTTCGTTAAATGGCATCCGTCAAGCAATAATTAAATATGCATGTAAGGTATCTATTAAAAGGCGTTCTTTAAGATTTATGTTATCATGTAAAAACATATTAATATAAATGGCTTATCCTAATGTCTAAGCAATGCAAAATGATATATCTGAAGCGATTTCAAGGAAATATTGAATTTGTGATTTACCGATGTGCTTTATAATCAGTAGAAATTATTAAAACAATTGAAAATTATTTAAAACATACCTCCCTTGAAATGAGCAGTAGTGATCTTTACGTTCCTTCGACGTAAATTGTCCATTTATTTTCACTTACAAAAACTGTGTACATAGGTAAGTATAATAAAAGTATTTAAGTTAATTTTTTTCGTGGACAACCCATTTCCTTTAATTTACTATGTAAGCTGCCGGCGCACGAAAGGAAACTAAACTTATTTATGGTAGATGTTTATTACTTCAGTTGCTACGGAGATTGTTCTCGTTGACAACAAATAAAAAAACACGGAGAAAATTTTACAAGTCGAAAGTGAATTACGGCATTTTCGTTTGATTTTCTTGAAATCGGCTACTACTTTGATAAAAATGTGCTGACCAAAACATATGCTATTTGACTAGTTCTACAGATTTTGTTTGAAGACTTTTTTGTTATAAGTAATATTTTACGAGATCTGAAGAAAAGTTCACTTTTTGTCATCAGTAAAGCGGCACTTCCGATTAGGAGCCGTTCATTAAGTACGTACGCAAAAAATCAGCCATTTTATACCGCCCCCCCCTCCCCACTCCCAATTGTTTCATGTTGTACTTTTTACTACTTCCTCCAACTGCACAAGTTCGTCGCAAATAATCATATTTTGTAATTAAAATATGAAAAGTTTATTTATTTATAATATTACATAATTATTATTTATAATATTAAAGTTCATGAAACTTTGTATTTATAAATTTTATATTTATACTACAGAGATTTCTATGAATTTATAATATATTTATAATATTAGAGAACAGAATTTGATGTCAGTTTCAACCACTTACAGACTAAGAACTTAATAACAATCTATCTATAATATATAGTTTGTTTTATTTTGCGTGCGAACTACTTGGTCTTACTCCGCCTTCCCCCTCCACACGCAGGGTATACGCAAACTCCAAACTCCCCCTCCCCCTCCGTGCTTGCGTACTAAATGGTAGGCATCCCCCGTCCCTCTCCCATTCGAGGATAGAGATAGGATCTCTCCGCAACATCTGAGAGTTAATAACGGACACGGAAACTCGGCCGATGCGTTTAATTGCGCGTTGGTCGGATTTCCTTTGCTTTTGTTAATCCTATTTTTGATGTGGGGTATTTACCGTATCGGACAAAGTAACGCGATGGAGTAACGCTTGCCATCGGTACGTTTTGCCTAATGACGTTTCGACTGATGACGTTTCGCCTAATGACGTTTCGACTGATGACGTTTCGACTGATGACGTTTCGCCTAATGACGTTTCGACTGATGACGTTCGCCTAATGACGTTTCGTCTGATGACGTTTCGTCTGATGACGTTTCGACTGATGACGTTTCGACTGATGGCAGTTTGTAAGACATTTGATCTTGTTTAAGGGATTAGGGCAACTGCTTATTAGTGCATGTGGGATTAGGGCATGTAAATGAGGGCAACTGGGGCAATGTCGCTTCGCTGGTTAAAAATTCCTAAATACACATTATAGCGAAAAAATATTCTTTCGGGACCTCATACATTTGTACGTGATACTGAAAAGTTGGGTGAATTAATTTTGCATTGTTTATGCGACGCATTGATATTTACAAAAAGCACGTTAATCTGAAAAGTACGTTATTGTGAAGTAAGAACCCTGTAATCTGCGTTCTTCAAACGATGCCCATTTCAAATTTGTTATTAGTGACGTGACGCTCTGTTTAATATCTAAATTTACTTTTAGAAATCTAGCTTCCCTGCGACGCACTTTTTCTCTCCTTTCTTAGACCTTTCTCGTATGTATCCCATGCCTGCGGCCTTATCATAGATAAATAACATGAATCTCTCACTGTTTCTGTGCTATTCATAACTATCGTACCTGTCCACTTTTTGTTAGTGGCGCCTATCACGCGGCGAACGTGAGTGCGACACGAGAAGTCGCGACATATTGTGTTTGACGGTATTTGAAATGCGGACACGGTTGATGATTCATCCGTCATTTGGTGGAAGAATATTTTAGTTTAATCTCTGCAAATGAAATGCATATCAATCAAAACTCGTTCAAGTGTTTTCTAAGATTATTAAAAATTTTCAATTCCTAAATGTTTACATGGACTCGTTAATCATTTAAATTAATACGAAATGATATGTGGAACCTAAAAATTCACAGTACATCTATCACGACTCATCTCCAGCTCTCTATCACCTCGTTTCCACCTGCGTTTTTTCCACCATTCCATCGCCTGTTTTCCACCTCTCCCTGTCGTTTTTTTCCATCTCCAACACGCCTTTTCCACCACTCCATTGCATCTTTTCCATCTCTCCGTCGCCTATTTTTCACCTCCCCTCAGCCTTTATTCCATCTCCCCCTCGCTTCTTTTTCACCACCCTCTCTCCTCTTTTCCACCTCCCCGTTGCCTTTTCACCACGTCCTCCTCGCCACTTTTCAACCTCCATGTCGACTATTTTCCACCTCCCCTTATCCTTTCGTCCGCCTCCCCCTCGCCTGTTTTCCACCTCCACTTTGTCTTTTTTCCACCACCCCGTCGCCTCTCTCCCACCTCCCCACCGCTTCTTTTCAACCTCCCCTTCGTCGCTTTTCCACCTCCCCCTGGCCTCTTTTCCACTTCCTCGTCGCCTTTTTCCATCTCCCACACGCCTCTTTTCCACCTCCCCTTTACTTTCTTTCTACCACCTCCGTCGCCTCTTTTCTACTTCTCCCTCGCCTGTTTTCTTATGCCTCTCTTCTTTTCCACCTCCCTCTCATCTCTTTTCCACCTCCCTCTCATCTCTTTTCCACCTTCTTCCCCTCGCCTCTTTTCACCTCTCCCTCGCCTCTTTACTTCCCTCCCCTCGCAATCTCCTTCCATGCCCACTCTCCCTCTCTCACTCTCACCTCTCATCTTCTCTCCCATCCCACCCTTCCTCCCCTTCCTCTCTCCTTCCTTCACCAATCTACATCTCTCTTTGCTCCCTCCCTCCTCCCCATACTTCCTCCCCTCCCATCCTCTTTCCCCTCTCGCACCCCTCCCCCCCTTTTTCCATCTCACTCCCCTTCTCTCCCCACTCTTCCCCTCTCTCCTTCCTCCCCTTTCGCTCTGTCTCCTACCTGTCCCATTCTCTTTCCCCTCCACACTTCTTCCCTACCAACTTTTCTCCCATTGCCACTAGCACTCCCTCCCCACTCCCCCGCCCTCCCTTTCCTCACCTCCTCCCTCTCCTCCACCTCCATCCCGTCCCTTATCTCCCAATTTCATCCCAAAATTATTAAATTTTCGTATTTATGTCAAAAATATTTAGTCAGATTCGCCATTATCCGATCCCGATCACCCATTAGTCAGACACACTGCCCGTCACGCTCCGCGTATTAAACAGGCCTCTTCCATTAAGATTATTGCATTCGAGTAAGGACTAAGGACTTGTACCTACGTTGAAGAAATGGAAAAATACGTATCCACCCAGAAGAGCGTCATTCCTCCCTATTACTTCAGTCGGAAACGAATTCGAAACATTTTTCAGGATTATATGAATTTAGAGGTACATTGACGGGGAATCAGATGTTATCATTCGCCTAATTAAGTGCATGGAGATACATGGAAGTGCTGTGAAGTGTGTGACGTCACTCTCCAATATAGTGCAATGGATTTCTCTTGGGCGAGAAACAAATTATTAAGAACGAGAAATGACGCGGCTGGCAAGCAAAGGTCATGAGATACCGAATCTTCTAAAAACAGCGAAAAAATCGGAAAACAGATGTCTGGTGTTCAAAGGCTTCGACGCTCTCTGTGATGAATTTTATTGTTTGAAATGCGTATACTATATACTTTGGCGCAAATATCATCGGCAGTCATCTGTTGGGAATGGATCTAACGAACGTAACTCGCTCGCAAGATGCATAAGATTCCTCTAAGTTTCTTCATCATCCATCTCTCCCTCCCTTTCCGTAGCTGAGCAATCTCCAGATAAATGTGGAAGGGGCGATTTCAAATTGTCGGTTAAAAGTATGCATTTGGGATATTTTTTGCATTATTTCCAAAAAATATGCAAATTCTCATCTTAAAAACATACGTATATTTAGTTTAAGAAGAAACCTACATTTATTAAGCTTCCTTCAATTTATGCCTAATTATTAATATAACTAGTATATTGCCCGTCAAAAATGAATGTTTAAAATTAACAAAAACGGAATTAAAATTTTTAACTTAAAATAAATTATTATAATTATCACGATTTATATTGAATTTGTTTCTCGCAGCAGTCGGTTGTCAAGATAAACAAATTTTGAGGTAGGGGAGGGGAAGAGGGGGAGGCATTTAGCCTTGGGACAACAATATGATCTCGAGCTTAGACAATTACATCGTTGCCAAGGCAGTTATCTTTAAAATGGGAATATTTCCCCTGCATATGTGACTTAAACGTTCTATATGAGCGATTTTGAGCTTGAGATGGGAAAGGTGTATAGAATAAGTGACTACAAATTTTTCTTTAAAGTAGTTTAAGTCGGATGATCGTAGGTGGTGTTTTACCATTTTTAATTTCCAAAAGAAGAAAAGCCTGAAAGACAAAAAGTCGATTTTTGCGTGCTATCTTACGAAGAATGGAAATAGTCTCCTGGAGTTGAACTCCGAACTTTTTTGGTGAATTATCTATGTTTTCATACGTATAGGTCGGTGTTCTGTATTAATTTTTTGGCTTTACAAAATCTGCATATTGTTGTTGTTGATCAATTCAAGATCTTCGTAACCAATGGCAGGATCATAAGTATAGGCATTATACCTCAATGAAATCCATTTGGATAATGAATTTCGTGCGTATTTGTTGTCGTCGAAGGCGATTATGAGAATTTTCATCGGTTTTATTCGATCGAGAATTCCTAGTGCTTTCTCTATCTGCAGCGAGTCGCGATTCCCTTTGTTCAATTGTCTCATTTAATCGGGCGTTTCTTTGTCTTTCACGGTCGTGTCGCAAACGACGTTCTCTGGATTCTCCTGCTTCTCTTTCGTAAAAATTCATCCTATTTGCTCTTAAGGGATCCGAACGATCCGCCGTCTTAATTCAATATTAACGCTATTATCAATTGTTGGACCAAACAAACACCAATTTTTCACACTACAGCTTAAATTATTACTTATATTTGCGTAATAACGTAATTAATCAAAAGAAAGGTTCTGTCAATGCATCTAATGTACTTAGTAATTAATTTGATATTTTTTTAATTCTGTATTTTAAACGCAAACTTCAATATGGCGATTTATTTACTTAGTGAAATAGTCGGCCAATAATAAAAAAGTAACTATAATTTTATTTTGTGTTAAGAAAATATAATAAAAGAGTTTTAAATTTCTTTAACTAAAAACAAATTCCTGTAATGTATACCACCTGTATAACGGTTCTACACAGACACCTTTATTTATAAGATTTGTGATTCTTTTATTCCTTTAAACATCTATTTACCTCCCTATTTTCCAAACCGTCCACAAGACCTCCATTCTTCTACCTAACTCATGTAACCTAACGTCCAATCCTTTACTCCATAAATAATTTACATGCTCGGTCTGTTTATCAAAACTTCCAGAACGTTCCTTAGATTTCCATATCGTTTCTGTTTCAATAATATTGGATTTAGCACATTATTGCGATTTTTAATTTAATTTCTTCTCGTAAATAAAGCAACGAATGTTGTTTACATTGATTGCAATGAAAACAACTTCCCTCTCCTTCCGTATTTCTCTCCTTCTCGTATGAAAAGCCTTCAAAGCATGCTTAAACCCTTAAGGATTGGAGTAACAATAGGATTTCGAAGTTTAACGAAATATATTATTCAAACGATAACATGAGCGATTATGAGCTGAAAGCAGAAAACAAATAATATAATTAAAGAATGAACTTAATGCGAAGATCGTAGGTCAATGTTTTCTAATTTTAATTTACAAAAGAATAAAAGTCTGTACATCGAAAAGTTTATTTTACGAGTTACCTTATTGGGAATGGAAATAATTTCCTGGAGTCGAACCCGGGTCGTTTTTCCAAATATTTTTTCGTCGATCACGTTTGACCCCTAAGCGCCGGCCGACGTACTATGTACGACCAACGAAAACTTCATATCGCCGAGCGACGTACTGTGTACGACCGAAAAAAGTTTCCTGATTTTTTGCCCCGTAAATATTCGTTAAATCTGAGTAATATTTATGTATTTTAATAATGGATTCTCTGTCTATACTATTTATGCATATTTATTTAAGCATTCTGTTTTTTATGCGTTCTTTGCACGAAGTGAACGCATATAGGGGAGGGCGTTTCCATCTGTCCGTTTGCATGTTAAAACTCGGGAATTGCTGGATGTATTTTGATAAAATTTGGTATTGGGGAGTTTTGCTAAAATTTATCTACCGATTTCAATTTTTGTTAAAATCGGACAAAAAATACGACCACTTTATATGAAGACCTACATGTAGTTTACAATGTAAGTACCTCTGTTCCAACTCGGGAACTGCAGGACGTATTTTGATGAAATTTGTTATTGGGTGCTTTACTAAAATTCGTCGACGGATTCCAATATTGGTTAAAATTGGACGATAATTACAACCACTTTACATGAAGACCTACATGTCGTTTACAACGTTTCTTTGTTTCAACTCGGGAACCGCTGGAGGTATTTTGATGAAATTTAGGAGTTTTAGTAAAATTTGTTGATCTCAAAGAACGCATTTGGAAACTCTTGCGTACTCCGACATGGAGTACACCTTTCCACGCTTGTTTTATTTATATCAGCATTTATTTACATTGTTGTTATTTATAATGGATTTTTTCAAGTAGGTTGTTTCAAAAATCTCACCCAATACAAAGACTGACTCTTTTTTTCGATACGAAGGTTCTGTGAAATGAGAGGAGATACGAGTGAAATTTATGAGGTTTCACTCCCACTCTTGTTTAGTTTTGAGTTCTTGGGAGTTTTTCCTTCGCCAGCACACCAGCGATAATGGACGCGCGAGTGAGACCATCACAGAGAAAATACAGCTCGTGTTTGTAAACAACTCAACTCAAAGTTACAAACGATGACGAATTTTAATACAGAAAGAGTAACTTGAGAAACCAAGTCGTGGAAAGACCGCGTTCGCTTTTGGAATCGAGCGATGACGAGGCGAATTGAGACTTCGTTGCGACTGTTATAACAGAATGCGAGTAAAAAACAATAATTATGGACGTTAGATTGAAATTCTATCGTTTTATTATAGTAAATTTCATGTTGAATCTGATTGTGAATGTATAAACATTCTGAAAAATCGAGAAATACCTTAAAAGTCTGATATACTTTTAAATGTCTTTTTTGTATCTTCCTTCCTTATACATACAACGTCGTACTTTGGCTTCTATTGAATAAAAATGGACAGTTCTTTTATATTATTTCTGTAATGATTCAAAATAACGACAAAATATATATAAATAAAAATTATGAACTGGCTTTTAAAAAATAACAATCGTAACATTTATCTAAAATTTTCAGTCGAGAAATAAAGAAGTTGACTTGCGGGAAATCTTTTCCCTATTTGGTTTAGAGGGTACTTGCAGCAAATGGAATGTTCAGAAACGTTTAAATTTACCTTTGAAGAAGGTTGCACGTCTATAATTTTTATAGTTTTCACTATATTAATTATTATATGAAAGCGCGGGCTTACACTGGATAGGTAACGGGACGGTGTGAAATCGCTTTTCTCCAGCAAAGAGTCTTTACTTAATTAAAGCTAGCGTAAAAGTTGTAAGTAGTTTTAAAATATCACGTTGTGCGCAAATACTAGAAAAATTTCATAAAATTCCAATATGAAGGTGAAAATTTGTCTTTATTTTTTTGCAATTTTTTACACCTGGATCGCCAAATTTTAAAAATCTCCTTCGGCATCTGGGGTGGGACTTAAATAAACGTCCACCGGGTTTGAGGGATTAATATTTGAATCAAGTAAACCTGGAAATTTCCGAACCATTATCTATTACTGTTTTTGAGATATAAATGATTTTAAATGATCACCTACCAACCAAGATTTATCTATTATTATAGGAGATATTTAAAATTAACATTTTGTGAACAGTTTGAAAAACTTCATTCGAAGTGATTTAAAAAATATATTTTTTGCGCTTTTTTCCAAAAAGAAAAAAGTTTGTGCATTAGGTTGGTCTTTCCGTCCATCTGGGCGATATCCTGCATCCTGAACAAACCAAAATATCAGAAAAGGGTGATCTATATAACCTATACACAGTAAAAATTTGGTGGACATAGGATCAGCTGCTGGGGAGCAATTAAGCTTAGAGAGATGCAAGGTAGATTCTCGGGACAAATATTTCTATAGCTGAATAATGAGATTTATATTTTTTTGGAAACAGAATTCAAAACCGTGTCGAATGAGCGAGAATGATCCAAAAAAGTGGAAAAAATTTCCGGTTTAAAAAAAGGAAAATGTCCAGTGCCAAAGCAACGAATGCACTGCATTTAAATGGAAAACATATCAGATAAGGATCATGGACGCCAATTGGGGTACACAGAATCACCATTTCATCAATAGGTATGTTCGATACCTTGTTTATTTTCAAGCGAATAAATATCGTGATTAAAATACAAAATTTATTAACAATATTGGACAAGAAAGTTTCAATATTTTAATGCGAAACTTGATTTTGTACATCTTCGGCCCCCTGTTCGTAATCAGGAATGTAATTCGAACAGGCTGCTCTTAGTCAATCATAAAGATGGCATCAGTCAAGCCTGATCGGAGCTTAGATTTAATACGGTTCGCAAAGAAAACCGTGTTACGCATATATATGTCAATCCAAAGCAAAAGTAAAATAAGACTTCAAGGATATATCGTTTCGGAAGGCAGTGATTTCCAACTCAAGCTCTTCAATTTTTACACTTTGAAATTTGATCTGATAGAGAACTCTGTGACATTAACAGGTATAAATGGATTCATCAAGAATCTAATCATTGCTTTCAATACCCAGAAGTCATCAAATCTCTCTCTCTAAGGAGATATTCAATATTATTAACGAAAGGAAGAGGATTGAATTCCTTATCTTTTATATTTTTTACTATTAATTCCAAACTGGGAAAATAAACCAACGAATTTCTAGCGATATGAGTTTTCCATAAATTTAGTTTACATATAAATGCACTCACTGTACTACTAATCATTTAAAAAAGATTATGATTTTTTCCTGTAAATCTAAATTCAGCATATTTACATTTTCAGTTATATCAGTCTTTCATTGAAATCGGCTCTGCCAATTTCTTCCAAATTCATAATTACCGAAATGTTTAACTTTGTAATTGTGGCACTCCTGCGGAGTCGATCCAATCCAAATTTGCTAATTTGGCCATTAATTTATGTGAATATTATGTGTACCAAATTTGGTTGAAATCGGTTAAGTTCTTCCCTGATGTATGCGTACGGACGGACGGACATCACAAAGATAATAGTGCTTTTCAGGAATGACGAAAAGCGCTAAAACGGAGATAGACAGTAGGAGAGAGAGGGAGGGAGACAGAGAAGGAGGTAGAGGGAGAGATAGATAATGTCTTTATTAGGGTGAGATTGCACTCACGTCCTCCTCCGTTTTCCCAATAGGATTCTATGTAATTTTATGAGTACGGCGACAATGCTGGTTGTTCTTGGCAACGAAATATTTTATTCACGAAGAACTTAAAATTTTCGTCTTCATAAGAATTTTCTGAGTCAATTCGTATCGTATTTGAAAATCTACGGTAGGAAAAGAAATTTGCGTTTTTTTACACGTACTATGGTTCAAGTTTCTAATGTCCATGACAATTATAAGTATATAATATGTATATATAATCTATATAATATCTATAATTTTATTATTTTCTTTGCCCTTATGTCCTAAATACCAAATTTCATGAACAATAGTTTCGCAGATGAAATATGCGGATGGACAGACACGACGGGACCATAAGGCGTTCTTTGTTTATAAATTCCGACCTTGGAAGAGGGGTGGTTAGCGTGTCCAGCTCCCAATACAAGGGTCGCGGGTTCGAATCCTGCTGAGGGCATAGACGTATATGCTTGGTCCAGTCCAGCAATTCGTGCGGGTGAGGCGTGTCTACAGTTGGAACCGAGGGGTGAGGGGAAGAAAATATTAGCCAATAAGAGGTCGTAAATTTCCCTCTCCTTTCAAAATTTCTTGACGAGCGCTGTTGACACGATTGCTCACGCTTTCCAATCGTATTTCGGCGACGGCGGAAAGCATGAACGTGCTTCATCCGGATCTATTGGAGCATAGAACTTCACTTGTCAGCAGCTTCCGATGAACTGAGCGAAATTGGAAATATGGCAACATAGCGTCGTAGCCAAAGCGAAATAACCCGAACGCGAGCGGAATACTTCGAGTCCCAGCCGCGCGAGCAGTAGAATAATTAAAACCAAATTTACACCCTAGAATGCATCTCAAAATAATAAATGCCAAAAGTTGCTTTCCAAGGCTATTCTATTCAATATTCCAAATATTCGAGTTACCAGAAAATCAAATACAACAACCAACGTTGGTAATCAATGCAGAACAATCACACTGAGAAGTTTTGAATTTGAAGGCCAGCGGGAATCTGTCACTGTTGGTATACGTCTTTCAATAACTGGATCCATTGCGTAAGTTCGTTTAGCCGAATGATGGAAAAAAGAGGGTATCCCACTAATGCTAGCGGAAAATATGCGGTATTTTGTAATTTGTTTGCAACTCCGTTGCAATAACAAGTTCAGACGATGCGCTAAGCAGTGGACAAGGATAGCTTGGGGAGCCTCTTCTTTTACTTTCTTTTGAAGTCCATTCAAATGCCCAGACATCACGTTGGCACCATCGTAACACTGGCGAACCAGTTTGCTTCTGTAATCAAACTGCCCTAAAACTGCGTCTACTAAATTGAATCGAGTTTGTGATGTTCGGTCTGAACTGACATTACGAAATCCTAAGAAACGTTCTACCAATTCAGCATCTGAAATAATTAATCTCAATATGATTGAACATTGTGAATTTTGAGTAATGTCGCGTAGTATCGTCTAACTGGACAGAAAACAAGTCCGCGATATTAATTATTATTATTATTATTATTATTATATTAATTTTTAAACATACTCTTGAATGTAGTCTGAAATACGTTCAATTAATTCGTTTTGTATTGTCTTAGACTCTCCAGTGAATACACTACTAATATTTTTAGAGTGACTTTGAATTTCTAAAGGACTTCTTGAAATCAACAAGGATACAAGTTCTTTGAAATTTCCTCGGTTCAGAGAAGAAGTTCCTTCGTCATGTCCGCGGAATGCAAGTTCTTGTTTGCTTATATATACAAGACTGCGTCAATGACCTTGTGCATGAAGAGCATGTTTAATCAAACATTTTCATTGTATTGAGATAGAGCCGAGAATTTTCTTTCAGGGCGTCGACAATTGTATTCCTATTCTTTTCAAGATTCTTAAACTGTAACATGCACTTAAGGTGTTCAGATGAATCTGAATGTTTGTGAAGATCACGATTAATGTTCAAGAAGTCACAAAATCCTACCTTGTTCCAAATGTGCTTCTTGACTCCAACAAGCAGGCAAGGCCAACAAAATAGTTTTTGCAAGTAATGACTTCCGCATAACCATGGATATTCATTGTACCACGAACTTTTAAAATGTTTGTTGTATGATTTTCCAAAACATTTAATCTCCTTTTTTACACTCACGCTGATAAGAGATGTAGGTCTCCCAAGAAGTAAAAGATCTTTTTTATCGTCCTCCCTCCATCGCGAAAAGAGCGTTTATATTACTACACACACTGCGACATTGGAAAGATTCATATTTACTTAACTATTTAGCACTCAGGAATAAGAACCTTTTGAATTCCTCTTGGAATTGAAACGTCGTTTTGAATGCACTTCACAATAGCACGTACACTCTCAGGGTTCACTGAAATAACGGGCACTCGACGTCCACGGCCAGGGAAGTTACACAGGCTTGTCCCAATTGGGCGAGTGAAGCTGGAAAGCGCGTGGGTAAGAAGAGCTACACTCGAGCCAACCAAGGTCAACGTTAGCCAGTCGGTGCGTTAATCGTTACCATGGTAACCAACGTCAACAGTGTAGCCTGGGAGCCGAATAAGTGTCTCGACTTCAGTATTGCGCGCGCAACTGGGAGGTCGCTGAACACGCAGCTCAAATAGCGGCAATCGGCGTGGATAGCGGCTACTCACGTAGCTCATAGTCAGATTTTGTGAAATAACGTTTTGAAGGAGAGCATGGAACTGCTGCTTTACTTCTGACAAAATTCAAGGCAAAATTGAAATATTTTGACTTGAAATTTTATATTCCCAAGTAAACGAATTGTACCTATCTGCTGAAAAACATTAATAAATTATAAGTGAAGTGGCATATCACTAACTTCGGGGGTGCCGGTGGTGTAGTGGTTAGGACGCTGGCTGCTACTCGCCCGATCGGGTACGAATCCTGTAGGAGTAAGATTTTTCTCAAGGTCACCCGGCCCCCTATTTGCGTAGTTTAAGGAGACCTTCGGAAGGGACGTTAAGCTGTTGGCCCCCCTGGTGTTCTTCGTAAGAGCAGGCAAATGCCGGCACCGGGTTTCCCTCCTCCCTCCCCGGTTATTCATTGCACTACCTCTGAGATACCATTTGTGCTGTAAGGGAGGCGAATTGACTGGGCATACATACATACATACATCACTAACTTCACTTGAAAAGCCGCCACTGCTCTCCCCCAACCTTTCCTCCAGATCAGTCATGATAGCCTCCTTGTTCTTAAGGAGTTCCTCTAAGCTCCATTTCTTGTTAACTCTTATGTTTCTCTTAACGCTCTTTAGTCTTCATTGTGTATTTGCTTAAACCATGTATTAGTTACAATCAATCTATTTCTATGGTAGAATTCCACAAGCTTCTCCCCTCTTTCATTTCTCTTCCCTAGTCCATATTTTCCCAATGTTATCTTCCTGTCCGTCTTTGACTACACTGTTCCAGTCTTCCATTACTATGGTGGTGATCCTTCCTTTTCCCTCCTCCTCCAATATCTCCGTAATCTGTTCATACATTTCATCTACTTCGTCGTCACCAGCATTAGTTGTTGGCATATACACTTGAATTTATAGCATTTCCACTGTCTCCATCTGAAGTTTTACGGCTATTAATCTATCATTAACTATCACTACCTTTCTAATACTTTCAGCTATATCTTTCTCATTATAATGCCCACTCTCCTTTCCTTTTACATGATCACCACCTACAGAAGTACTGTGCAAGCTGCTGCCCTTGCACAGGGGATGTAAAACCCGCAAGACTACTTCTTAGTCTGACTCTTCCCCTCAGACCTTTCCGGCTTGGATGGTCCTACCAGGAGAATTATCTCCCGCCGGCGTAGCTCTGGTTCATAAGAGTACACAAACCTCTGTAGGGTTATGCAGTCCTTATCACGTAGATATGAAGTTAAAATCCAGTCTGCAGCGAAAGCGGCGTCGCTCAAATTGTTGGAATACCTACTTGTGGAAATGACTGTACTTATATGAAAATGAAATAATTTTATTTAGTTAATGAATCTATTGTATATAATTAACAATGTAATTCCAAATAACTATGCGAGGAACGCAACGAAATTAAAGATTTCGTATTAAATACTGTCATTAAATTTCCTATTCATTTAATATTCTGTAAAATGTTACATAGTTTGGTAAATTTAAAATAAATTGCCTTGTTTAGACTTCGTTCAACATTTGACCTGTAAGCCTGAAACGTGTTGTCTTGTAAGCAAATTTCCGCAATCCGGAATGTTCGGATTTTAAAATTTATTTTCAGAGGTTTTTACTTAGTCGGATTTGCGTAAGTCGAGTCTTGCGTAACCCTTGGAGGATATGTATTTATTTATGGTACTTTAGTTTATACCTAACATGACAATATAATTCTAAAATGTTCTTCTTATACCCCTCAATATCTAGTGCGCGTTGTACACAGGGTATACAAAAAAGTCGGGATATTTTGGCAAAAAGTATGGGTGCGCGATATAGGTACACGAGCGCGTTATACAGGAGTACATGTATACAGTAGTAATTGAAAAAGATGTCGGTAAACTATAATATGGTGTATCGATTTTTAAATCTTTGACGAAGCTGAATTGCAGAGCAAAGTAAAATATTTTTCTTATAATTAGCTCTTACAAAAATCGGGCTTTAGAGAAACTAATAAAAAATATCCATTTAGTAGTAAATGTAATTACTGCAGCGTTGATTATACAAATTACCAATCAGAAAGTAAGAACTTTAATTTCACCCCTCAGGAATTACACTAAATGCATAAGGAATACAGGATCACAAAATCTTGGTTTCATTTTATTGCATTTTATGAAGAAATATCAGAAAATAGAAAGTTTAATTTAACTGTACATAAAAATTTATTTTTAAATAGTTTTTAATAAAAATGTAACAAAAATTAAAATTATATTACAAGAAAAACAATAATGTAACTCATAAATCGTAAATTAAATTATTTGTCTTTTATTATTTATCATAAAAATGCTCCGCATTAAAGTTACAAAATTGGAGAGCAGCTTTATTTTTTTGCGATGATGGTTTAAAATGAAGTGTATGCATCTCGGTTAAGCTGAAATTAAAAATTTACGCTAACATTATTCATCCCGTAGAAGTACAAAACATCGAGACAAAAAAATCTGTTTCTGGAATTCTTGTATCAAAATAACGAAAAAATTAATATGAAAAAGAACAACGAAAATAAAACATTCTTCAACACCTGTACTATGGCTTCCTATCTCGCAACTGTCTCGCATTCCGCAAATTGAAGCTAGCTTTCAAGGAATTTGGAAGCGACCCAGCATTCTTCTTTTTAGGGGTTGATCCTTTCCCAGGGCTAGAGTTCCTTCTCTTCCCAAAATCCCTTGGTGAAATGCTCGAATTACTTTCCGACGCCACCGTGGAGGTGGGGATGGAGGACGATCCACCAGCACTGAGCATCTCGAGAAGAATATTCCCACTCGATAGCTTTTTATTCAACTCTTCAACATTCTTCTTTTTAGGGATTGATCCTTTCCCAGGGCTAGAGTTCCTTCTCTTCCCAAAATCCCTTGGTGAAATGCTCGAATTACTTTCCGACGCCACCGTGGAGGCTGGGATGGAGGACGATCCACCAGCACTGAGCATCTCGGGAAGAATATTCCCACTCGATAGCTTTTTATTCAACTCTTCAACATTCTTCTTTTTAGGGATTGATTCTTTCTCAGGGCTAGAGTTGCTACTCTTCCCAAAATCCCTTGGTGAAATGCTCGAATTACTTTCCGACGCCACCGTGGAGGTGGGGATGGAGGACGATCCACCAGCACTGAGCATCTCGAGAAGAATATTCCCACTCGATAGCTTTTTATTCAACTCTTCAACATTCTTCTTTTTAGGGATTGATTCTTTCTCAGGGCTAGAGTTGCTACTCTTCCCAAAATCCCTTGGTGAAATGCTCGAATTACTTTCCGACGCCACCGTGGAGGTGGGGATGGAGGACGATCCACCAGCACTGAGCATCTCGAGAAGAATATTCCCACTCGATAGCTTTTTATTCAACTCTTCAACATTCTTCTTTTTAGGGATTGATTCTTTCTCAGGGCTAGAGTTGCTACTCTTCCCAAAATCCCTTGGTGAAATGCTCGAATTACTTTCCGACGCCACCGTGGAGGCTGGGATGGAGGACGATCCACCAGCACTGAGCATCTCGGGAAGAATATTCCCACTCGATAGCTTTTTATTCAACTCTTCAACATTCTTCTTTTTAGGGATTGATCCTTTCCCAGGGCTAGAGTTCCTTCTCTTCCCAAAATCCCTTGGTGAAATGCTCGAATTACTTTCCGACGCCACCGTGGAGGCTGGGATGGAGGACGATCCACCAGCACTGAGCATCTCGGGAAGAATATTCCCACTCGATAGCTTTTTATTCAACTCTTCAACATTCTTCTTTTTAGGGATTGATTCTTTCTCAGGGCTAGAGTTGCTACTCTTCCCAAAATCCCTTGGTGAAATGCTCGAATTACTTTCCGACGCCACCGTGGAGGCTGGGATGGAGGACGATCCACCAGCACTGAGCATCTCGGGAAGAATATTCCCACTCGATAGCTTTTTATTCAACTCTTCAACATTCTTCTTTTTAGGGATTGATTCTTTCTCAGGGCTAGAGTTGCTACTCTTCCCAAAATCCCTTGGTGAAATGCTCGAATTACTTTCCGACGCCACCGTGGAGGTGGGGATGGAGGACGATCCACCAGCACTGAGCATCTCGAGAAGAATATTCCCACTCGATAGCTTTTTATTCAACTCTTCAACATTCTTCTTTTTAGGGATTGATTCTTTCTCAGGGCTAGAGTTGCTACTCTTCCCAAAATCCCTTGGTGAAATGCTCGAATTACTTTCCGACGCCACCGTGGAGGCTGGGATGGAGGACGATCCACCAGCACTGAGCATCTCGGGAAGAATATTCCCACTCGATAGCTTTTTATTCAACTCTTCAACATTCTTCTTTTTAGGGATTGATTCTTTCTCAGGGCTAGAGTTGCTACTCTTCCCAAAATCCCTTGGTGAAATGCTCGAATTACTTTCCGACGCCACCGTGGAGGCTGGGATGGAGGACGATCCACCAGCACTGAGCATCTCGAGAAGAATATTCCCACTCGATGGCTTTCTACTCAACTCTTCAACATTCTTCTTTTTAGGGATTGATCCTTTCCCTGGGCTAGAGTTGCTTCTCTTCCCAAAATCCCTTGGTGAAATGCTCGAATTACTTTCCGACGCCACCGTGGAGGCGGGGATGGAGGACGATCCACCAGCACTGAGCATCTCGAGAAGAATATTCCCACTCGATGGCTTTCTACTCAACTCTTCAACATTCTTCTTTTTAGGGATTGATCCTTTCCCAGGGCTAGAGTTGCTTCTCTTCCCAAAATCCCTTGGTGAAATGCTCGAATTACTTTCCGACGCCACCGTGGAGGCGGGGATGGAGGACGATCCACCAGCACTGAGCATCTCGGGAAGAATATTCCCACTCGATGGCTTTTTACTCAACTCTTCAACATTCTTCTTTTTAGGGATTGATCCTTTCCCAGGGCTAGAGTTGCTACTCTTCCCAAAATCCCTTGGTGAAATGCTCGAATTACTTTCCGACGCCACCGTGGAGGCGGGGATGGAGGACGTTCCACCAGCACTGAGCATCTCGGGAAGAATATTCCCACTCGATGGCTTTCTACTCAACTCTTCAACATTCTTCTTTTTAGGGATTGATCCTTTCCCAGGGCTAGAGTTGCTACTCTTCCCAAAATCCCTTGGTGAAATGCTCGAATTACTTTCCGACGCCACCGTGGAGGCGGGGATGGAGGACGATCCACCAGCACTGAGCATCTCGGGAAGAATATTCCCACTCGATGGCTTTCTACTCAACTCTTCAACATTCTTCTTTTTAGGGATTGATCCTTTCCCAGGGCTAGAGTTCCTTCTCTTCCCAAAATCCCTTGGTGAAATGCTCGAATTACTTTCCGACGCCACCGTGGAGGCGGGGATGGAGGACGATCCACCAGCACTGAGCATCTCGGGAAGAATATTCCCACTCGATGGCTTTTTACTCAACTCTTCAACATTCTTCTTTTTAGGGATTGATCCTTTCCCAGGGCTAGAGTTCCTTCTCCTCCCAAAATCCCTTGGTGAAATGCTCGAATTACTTTCCGACGCCACCGTGGAGGTGGGGATGGAGGACGATCCACCAGCACTGAGCATCTCGAGAAGAATATTCCCACTCGATGGCTTTTTACTCAACTCTTTGTCGAGTGTTTTTCGCTCCGTTTCCTCGGCACCTTTGGGTCCGAAATGCAAGTCTGAATGCACGATTCCCGCCGTCTTATCCTTTGATACTACCGAATTGGCTGGAGATTTAATGAGTGCCAACTCTTTGTTCCGCGTTACCGACACCGGTTCTGTTTTTCCAGGGATCGCGTACCTTACGGAGGAATTGTTGATTTGGGCAGCTACGGTCGAACGCTTGATGGGTGGCCTCTTCCTGGGACAGTAATAGCCTCCGACGTCATTATGTCTCTGGGAACTTGGGGAAGAAGTGGAGCTGTTCGAGGAGGTGTTATTTAACGTATTCTCAGTTATTTTGGGAGTGGTGTTAATCTTCGGTGGATTTACTGAGAAAATGGTAACACGGTCATTGCTCGAATTGCTAGGAGATCCTAATGCATTCTGTCTCGTGAGGGGTAGCTGAAAGGTTAACTCGTTATCATCATCAACCGGTAGCAATTTTCCGTTAACAACCTTCATCACGACAAATCTACTATTCTTTTGAAGGGGGCTCGTCTGACACCCTTTCTCTTCAGTTTGTTTCGCAGTCATTTTTACCAGTTTGGATGACATCTCGGGATTTCTCTTTCCTTCATGCGTTGATGGCGTTTCATCCAATTCCATTTCCATCATTTCCTCGGAATTTCTTATTTCTATAGTTGATATTGCCTTCAAAAATTCGGGTACAACCTCAGGTTTTTCATATTCTAATCCCAGTTCTGCCATGTCTGGTATGAATGGAAACGCTGCTGGTGAGATTTTCATCTCTTCAGCCACCGCGTCGTCACTAACGCGTTCCTCTTTTTGGGGATACTCGTCGAGGCTGACTTTGTCAGGCGACAGGTCAGGAAAGACAGATCCTTCCCCGACAGCGGATTCTTTGAATGTTGGAGCGCTGTCCTCGGCGTCAACGAAAACATCTCGTTCGGATAACGAGTCCTCTGAGTCGGAGTCCGTCGAACCTTCGACCTCAGGAACTAGAAAAAACTTTTCCTCGCCTTTTTCTCCTCCCATCCTTTCTCCAATCAGCTCACCGATTCCGGCAGCTTCGACCAATTTCCTGAAGTCATAATATTCCTGATTATCGGCTCTAAGACTTGATTGATCGGAGGGCGAAGAGCTTAAAAAGGAAAAGAAATCATCACCGATGCATTCCTCGTGGTTGCATTTCTTCTCTTCATCTATAAACTCGACCTGCAAAAGAGATTGAGTTCGTGTGTAAGAGGTTCAAGTTCAAAGCAAAGTACAATGGTATACAAGTTCGTTTTCAAGTGCTTGGCCGAAAATATCATTCACTTCATAATAATTGATGAATTAAACTAACGTCCATTAATTTTCTGAATACAGTCAAACAGCACTGCTGTGTATTGTGGGAGGCAAAGTCATTGATATCTTAATGTTTCAGAAAAAATAATTAAGAGAAATTTTATGCATTTAAGTATTCTTCCCTTTACAATTTGTTTACACATCATTTATTACAATATACATAAAAATACAGCTGAAACATTCGTGCTAAAATGTTCGTTTTTTATAAATATACACATATTATAATTAATTACATAGTTACCTCCGTAGAGAAATACATTAGTAATACGAAGCTGTCAAAAAAAAACAATCAAAGCTGCATGATAGAAATTTTATTGTAAAAGATAGTAATATTTTGATAATGCACAAAATTACCAATATATTACAGAAAACAATACTTTTAGTAAATGAAGAGTTTTAAGAAAAATTAGAATAAGAAAATTAATTACTGTTTGGCAGTGACTAATGCCACAAATAACTATCAAGGAAAATATCATATCCCACCAGTATTTAATACTTAACCAAAGCCTTATAAACATTTAAAACTCAGTTGATAAGATATGTTCTGCGCCCTTCCTAACGAAAATGAGGTAACTGGAAGCAATAATAATTTTCTCTCTTAAGTTTTATTGTGCTGCTCCGTGAAAATTCCCTAAAATGAAAAAATTTAATCGTAAAGGTGATTATTTCTCCATTCCTCTCTCTACAGCTAAGGGTTAAATGTAAGAATGGACCTTATGGTCTAAATTTCGCCCGAATAAAGACGATTATCAATCTATCTATCTACAGCTGCGGTTTTCAACCTTATGCACCTTGCGTCCCACCAATCAATTTGTCAAAAAACCCGGGTCCCACAATGATAAATACAAAACCCCATATCTCTATTAATAAGAGCCTTACTCTGTGTGTCTAACGCTGATGTAATCAAAGGCAAATTTAACGCGTATTTAACAAACTTCGTCATCCATCCAAACTTAAAGACCTTAAATATTGCAGCAATTGTTTTGAGAAAAACTTTATGATAATTATTTTCCAAACTTAGCGACCCACTTATACGACCTCCACGTCTCACCGGTTGAGAAACAATGTTCTACATAAAGTTTAACCCAGGGAAGGCAAATTATTTTTGTGTCGCGAGCCAAGAGAGTAGTAATGTGAATTAGAGCCCTGCACGGGTATGATATTTTCCAACCGTACCCGCAGACTACTAACCCGCACCCGACCCGTACCCGCAGATTCGCACCCGCACAGAAGGCCTACTTGTCCGACCCGACCCATATTTTTTAACTGTCTGGTCCTCAAGACGCAAATCTGTAGCAAGAAATCGTGAAAAAATAAAAATATTATTTCTGAGTCACAGTCATTTATTTTGTATAAATTAAAATGAAATGCAATTGTACATTAACATTTATTTTTATGATCGATAAAATGTATTTAATGTATCTACGATTTATTTGTACAAAAATTACAAATTTTACAAAATAATTTAATAGAAAAAAGGAAACATTAATTAATAGTATCTACCCTGAGATTTAATATGACCATTTAAAAATAGGACATCATCCACGTTTGCGGGACCTAAACTGTTTCTTCTTTCACTAATAACATGTCCCGCCAATCAAAAACACCTCTCTGATGGAGCACTTGTCGCTGGTATTGCAAAAATACGATTCGCTAAAATACTTAAATTTGGCAAACAATTCTTTTCTTTATCCTACCATTTCATCAAATCAAAATTATTAGTAATGTCGTCAGATAGTTTTAAATCAATATATGCAGTCAATTCGTCTGAAGAAATATGATCATTTACTGTGTCTGTATTCATAAACTGAACTAAGGTGTCTGATATTTTATACCTTTTGACCGGTTGCTCTACAAGTGTACACGGATTTGGTGTCACGGATTAGATTTCATATCCCTTCCCCTTTTTAATGTCATCAATACTTATTTTAACTTTCTCATAGATTTCATGCTTTTCTTCAGTTTTTAACATTTTCACACTCTTTAGAAGTGGGTAAAGAAAAACATAAATTTCATGAATGTGCTGAATTTCCACATTTTCTAAAATAAGTTTTACCTGAAGTTTTTAAAAGTTTAATGATGTCAGATTCTGTTGAACCTATTTCTAAATGATCGTTTATTTTCAAATGCTACAATTAAACCAAAACTATTGTTTGATATTTTTCTCCTTCCAATTCAATCAATGCATTCTAGAACGGATATTTTACTAAATCTAATAAATCTTTCTTTTCAACCTCACAAATCATATCACTCATCTTTTTTCAATTAAAATATTGTAAATAACCTCCCAATTTTCAAGTATTGAAGAGATCATACGAAGAATTGAATTCCAATGTGTCTTGACGTCTCCTTTCAAAGTAGATTTCAGCACACCTTGTAAGCCTGATTTTTTAAAATATTTCACAAATTTTCTACTCTTATGAATTAAAGCAAGTGATGCTTCATTAGAATAAATAGAAATATCTACAACATTATTTATTAAGTGTGCTGCACTATTGATTTTATTGAAAATTTTCAAAGCAGCTCTAATATTCGCTCCACGGTCACTGACAAAAGTAAAATTCTTCAAGTTACTATAGATACCGTATTGTTTTAAAATTAGCAACTATCCATTCCTTATATACTCCCCAATTATCTTTTCGTCAGGATCAATATGTTTAGTTAACGTTAAAAAAGGAATTGGAGACTACGGTGTACAGATTGGAATTAAAATTTAAAACTCCCGAACCGTAAATTAATTTACGGTTCGGGAGTTTTAAATTTTAATTCCAATATGTTTAGTGCACAGAACACGATTGCATAACATGGCTTTCTTTGCATAGTGTAGTGTGATCCCTAAATAACTGACACTTTTGTAATTATCTATCCACAAGTCCAACGTGATCCCACCCCGTATTGTACCTATGTAAGATTTTATTTCTTGGATTAGCTCTTCTCGAGCTTTCTGAACCACTGAATTAAGATTTCTCGAAATAGTTGTTGGATGTGGTAGCGCATCTTCTAAGTCAAAATAACATTTTTGATTTGCACTCATTTTCATTATTATTTCTAACAAATTTTAAACCCATCTCCTGACACTATCTCAAAAGGTCTCAAATCTCTAACTACAAGTTCGACACAGCCATCTAAAACCATTTTTTTTTCTTTTCGTCGAGGGTACCCGCGGGTCGGGTAAACTGCGGGTATTCAGCCCTCTAATGTGAATCGTCAGAATTTCTTTTCGCGTGCCACTAGTTTGCTCCTTCTATAACAATAAGAAGCGTCATATTTTATACAGGATACATACGCTTTACGCGTGCCAAACAAAATCGCACACGCGTCACTTCCGGCACGCGTGCCACGTATTTGCCATCCCTGGTTTAACCGTTGACTCCTCTCCCCCTCCTCTTTTTGCCTCAATTTCCACACAAACAAACAATAGGCTAAATACCGTATGCAAAACATCAGCTGCCGATGATAAGAGCTTGGCTCTCGAAATACGTACGCATGCATTTAGCGTTACTCGACCTCGTTTGTAAGGTTCGGATCTAGAATTTCAAGTTGCCAATAACTTTTGCAGTGGCAACGACCGTTTACTTACCACTTCGGAAAATGCATTTGGAATTTCATCCGGATGAAATTCGGTTGATTTGCGGTGTCCTTCCGTTTCCTTCGCCGTCGATTCTTTGTTTTCGCTCTTGTCGCGTTCTCCGCTTCCGAAGAAGTACCCCTTAATGCTCTCCCACAATTTGCCTGAAAAGTGTATAAAAAATTCCATTACATCTGATTGATTTGTAAGACACGTAAAGGTGGGAAAACGAAACTGGATATGCGATGCGTCATATCCAGGAGAGGCAAGCGAATGCCACGCGAAACAAACTTCATTTGCACTCGAGCTCTGAAACGATGCCTAACTTTAGCAATATAAAGAAGATAAAACCATCGGAATAGAATTTCATTATATTCCTACTAACGATTCCCTTGATATTATAAACTGACACCTACTATGATTCTTCTAATGTAAAGTATTATCCCGTTCAGATCAGGAATATGCAAACTACGGCTGGCGGGCCGCATGCGGTCCCTGAGAGTGCTTTATGGGGCCTACGAAGCAATGATTAAAAAGTGATCAGCGAGTCTGCGAGCCGCACATAGCATCCTCAAAAATATTAAGAGCCGCACGCAAGCGATAACTAGATTGCGAGAACTGTGATAATGGGTTGAAAATAAAACAAAAGGAAAACTAGGGAAAGAAATTAGCAAAAACTTGTTTATTCTTTAACAACTCCGAAAAATAAGTTGCATACATTCGGCGTATATTTAAACATGCCTTAGGGAGGTAAAGATAAAATTTATTTAGGGAAAAGATCGATAACATTCACCCGCGAGCCGCACATTGAATACAGAAGAGCCGTGTGCGGCTCGCGAACCGCACTTTGGTCATGTCTGCTATAGAATCTCTAGATAACTTTTATTGTAAACGGTCATCCGGCCCCTCGAAGCTCTCGTGATATACGGAATAAGGACCGCTATGCAGAAAAGTTTACCGACCTCTGGTTTAGTCTGCAAATCACAATTTAACAATGCCGCAAAACGCTTCCAGATAAAAGGAGAAGTAAATAAAGATTAAAGTGAAAAAGGTATCCCTAAATCCCTACCAACTATTTAAAAATGCAGATAAAAATATTTCATATTCGCTTTTATTTACGTCAAAGGGAGGAAAGATTCTTCTAATCCGCGCTGCTAAAACAGTGTTAGAACTGATTTATTTACGTTACTCACTGTCAAAACTATACAGATTTAACTCAAGTTTTAGAAATTGAATTTTTGTCGCGACATACATGTTGTCTATTAACAACCATAGTTTGTTAGTTGGTCTTTACATGACGGGAATGAGATTATTTAGCGAGCTCAGACGCGGAAATAATACATTGAGTAATCAATAATTTTCATTTTTGCACCGTTATATTAGGTATTGTTTTTTCCTGTTTGAAATGTATTTTCAAGCCAATTCGAAACTTATTCGTTTCATTGGCTGGAAAATAAATTTCGTTTATTTTAACGTCAACGCGTTCCAAGCTCGTTTCTCAATGTTAACTATTTTACTATTTACGCCTAGTATCTGGCGAAAGATTATCGAAATCGAACACACCGTTCTTGAATTATTCGCAGAATCACTAAAATATTATTGGGTTCAATAGTAATATAGGATGATCAGGTGAATCCGTCATTACATGACAATCTTTCGAGCAACAAATACAATCTAGATGCATGCTAAATCTATAGACCAACTTATCTATGAACACAATTCCTTTTTTAAAATTTAATCCGAAATAAAATGTCTAAAATATAAAAAGGAAAAGTTAACTTCCGGCAAACGCATATGTCGACATGGCGCTATTTATCTATTTGAAATGTTTTCATACGACCGGAAATTCACACCTTGACCCACATTAAATCAATGAAAGCACTATCTACTGATAGATAAATATTGCGATCACTCAAACGTCAGTCCTAAATAAATTATCCTATTTTAATACTCGTTATTTCACACAATAGTGAATGTAAATCACGAGAATATGACTTCAATTATAACCTCGGAATATTGCAGCATTTAAATAACACGTAACATATTTATTCTTGCGAAATATATACTACATATTAAGTTTTAAGAAAAGACGATCGTTCTCTGGCGTCTCATTTCTCACCAGGCGACATCATTTGTCGAACTAAGTTTCACTGACTATGTATTCCCTACAACAATTTCACCAACTTAAAAACCGTTTGCAGTTGTATACAATTCATTCATCTAAACATTCAACAACGGTTATTACTGGCAAAGAAAGACAAATGTAAAACATTCACTTACTCATTTTCGCTGAAAGATGACGGCAGGACACTACAATGGAGGGAAAAGTCGTTTAACACAGGTAAGCACAATCCTTCCACCGATAAACGATCCTCTTCTAGAACCCTCTCAACAGCACTGGTGCGCGAGAGAACGGTCCCGCCACCTATGAACCCTTCATAGAAGATAGCCGTCCAACATTGTTACAAACGGTTGCAAACGCGCAGAAGTGATTCTTTTTTTACGATCTGCTGATTCCCTCTGGCCTACGGGGCCTACGCGCAATGGGCATCTGAGAGGTAGTGCAACGACTGGTGAATGACTGGTCAGTTTAAAATTTTAAGAAGAAAGGTGACTTCCCAATTAATGGTACTATTATGACGAAGTGATTCATCACATCAATGTGTCACTTATATCTTCTCGAGTTTCTTAGAAAGACTTGAAATTCGAAAAGCCAAGAATTGTGATTCGCTTCTTAGGTGTTCTTTACAAATGTAAACGAAGAACGCCTTATGGTCAGGCCGTGTCCGTCCGCATGTTTAATCTGAGAAACTACTTGGCGGATATTGATGAAATTTGCTATTTAGGACATATTATGGGCAAAGAAACTAAGAAAATTATATGAATGGTTAACGTAGCTTAATCGGGAGTGCAACTTTACTGGTGACAAAAAATGAACTTTTCTTCATATTTCGTAAAATATCACTTACAACAAAAAAGTCTTCAAACAGATTTGTAGATTTAGTGAAGTAGTATATATTATGTTAAGTACATTTTTATCAAAGGAATACCCGATTTCGAGAAAATCAAACGAGAATGTCGTAATTCAATTTTCCCGTGTTTTTAATTGTTGTCAACAAAAACAATCTTCGTGGTAACTGAAGTAAACAATATCTGGTGTGAATAACATTTAATTTAATTTTCTTTCGTGCGTATGTTTCTCGTCTTATGAAGCTTGACCTTCACATTGCAAGTAGCCAATGAGAACCTTTTCCCTCTCCCCTTCTTCCCTTTTCCCTCTCCCCCGTCACCCGCGGCTTTCGAAATGCATGGAAAAACCTAACAGCATTGCCAGATATCCGCTCTTGAAATGATCTGCTTGCGAATGAAAGGCGACGCGTCGCAGAAAAACTTACGGTCATTGTTTATTACTACCGGCCATTTTCCATTGCGTTAAAATTATAACAAGGTGCAAAGTGAAAGCGATAAAGAGATCGCAACGGAAGCGTGAACGCAGTAGAGCTGGCAACATAGTCGACTAAGAGCGATGTGAACAGCACGATGGCGAGAGAGAGACTGAGCTTCTCCCCTCTCCGTCGCCCGTTACTCGAGCGTTGGTTGGACGAAGAAATAGTCACTCACAGAGGATTTCAAGGTCAAGCTTCATAAGACGAGAAACATACTATAATTACAATTGATTAGGAAATAAGTCGGTGAATCAAAAATTCGATATTTTCTTCGCGTTACTCTGGGATATCATTTTTCAGTACTTAGACATTATACTACGCCATCAGTAATTATCTTTTTTGACGATTGCATAAACAGTAAAGAACGCCTCTGCATCGCATATATGTACGCATGATGTGTGCATCTTTCCTCCCTTGTTAACGGTTTTGAAATGCGAGGCGTTTATTGTTTAATGTAATTTTCAAGAATCGAATCAATCCGAAACAATAAGTCGTAATTTTATGGTTTCGCGGATTTCTGTGATAACTGTTGTCTATTTAATGAATGCCTCACAGGTAATATAAGAGCATGTAAGAGAAAAATATGGCTTTTTAATTGTTGTTCGCCGATAAAATTTTCGTAGCGAACAATGTAAACAAAATAAGGTAAAGTAGAGCAAGTGCGCTTCTGAGGCAAGTACGTTTCCAAACTACAGGGCTCAAACCATCTTAGTATAAGATCTGCCATTTAATGGAGAGGTGGTAAGGCATATATTCCATAGAATGACCACTAGGGGGAGTCGGTGTGCCATGCCATTTAATTTTTATATGCCATTTCCTGTGAGCTTACGATTCCACTCTGGTTACAAAAACGTGGACCATAGAATAACTGCATACATCAAGAGTATCTGCTTTGGAGGGAAGTGCGTTTTGGCTTCATGGGGCTAGTGCGTATCAGGGTACGCACTTTCCCACTTATTTTGAAAGCAATATAATATACATATTACTACTCGTATGTTTGTTCTAGGTGCCCATTTGGAATAAATTACATCAGGAAATCGGACAGGGAGAAATGCTAATCTAAAGAAAAATTAGATGAAGCAGTTACTGAAATAAAAAGTGGCAGATGTGGAGTACAAATTGCTAGCAAAAAGCATGGAATTCCTGTTAACACTATTTCATCATGTTAAGGGTAGGCGTGGAGTAAAATCTTCCACATATGGAGGTGGTACAGCTTTGCCAGAACATGTTGAACAAAAAATCGTTGAATCGTTAAAATACCTAGAAAAATATGGTTACGGATTGTCAAGAAAAGAGGTTATGTCGTTAGTAAGGGAATACATTAAAAAAAAACAATTTGGAAACACCTTTCAAGAATGGTGTTTCTTCTACCGATTAGTTCATTGAATTCAAGAAACGAAATAATCTTTCAGTTAAGTAGCCTCAAGGAGTGGAATATGTTCCAGGCCCCTGTTTACCATAAGGCAAGCTAGGCAAATGCTAGGGACCGAAATAACTAATTCCAATTAGTAATGCTACTGGAGAATGGAGCTTTTCAACTTTGAAACGTGTGAAAAACTATCAACGTAGCAGTATTACAAAAGACAAAGGACGCGCGTTGGCACTGCTTTGCATTGAAAATGAGGTTGCTAATGAAATTAATTATGATGAAATGTTTGCTAAATTTGCTGTACTAAAAGCGAGAAAGAAAAAAATTGAATATCTATGTTTATTTACTTTAAAATGAAGGATTTTTAACATCTGGATTAACTTTGTTTTTCCATTACATCATTTCTATATACCTTCCTTTTTAATGTGAAGCGGGGGGGCCAAAAATTTGCTTTGTCTAGGCCCGTAACTGTCCTAAAAACGGGCCTGACGGGGGGGGGGGGAAGGGGGGGGGAAGGGGGGGGGGGGATGCGATGGGTTCTTCTGTCAAAGTGGAACGCGATTTAATTGTTGCTTGACGGAAGCCATTTAACGAGATAAATGTACACGCAGGCGCGCGTGGTGACTGAGTCACCCCACCAATGTTTACACTACACTCATCCACTCGTGACGCATGTTTCTTCCCTAAGATAAACAGTATCTTTCTTCCGAACTCTCTTGAGCATATTTATATCACGTTTAGGTCTCACAGTAGCATTTAGTCCGTGAAATGGCATTTAAAAAAATCTTTCTGGGGTGAATCAGTCACCCCTCGCCCTTCCACATTATATTTCTTATTGCGAGTCATGGTAAGCTTTTTCTTCTATATCTGGTTGTAATTTTCATAAATCGATGAAATCTCTTTACAATTGACCAGAATAATGTTTCTACCATCTCTTTACGTTTTACGCGTTCTTTGCACGATGTGAACGCATAAAATGTTCTTGTTTCAACTCAGGAACCGCAGGACGTATTTCGATGAAATTTGGTATTAAGATGTTTTACTAAAATTGGTCGACCGATTCCAATTTTGGTTAAAATCGGACAACAATTACGACCACTTTACATGAAGACCCACATGTAGTTTACAATGTTCTTGTTTCAACTCGGGAACCGCAGGACGTATTTCGATGAAATTTGGTATTAAGATGTTTTACTAAAATTGGTCGATCGATTCCAATTTTGGTTAAAATCGGACAACAATTACGACCACTTTACATGAAGACCCACATGTAGTTTACAATGTTCTTGTTTCAACTCGGGAACCGCAGGACGTATTTCGATGAAATTTGGTATTAAGATGTTTTACTAAAATTGGTCGACCGATTCCAATTTTGGTTAAAATCGGACAATAATAACGACAACTTTACATTAGGACACATTTATTTTACAGCGTACCTCACTAGCTTCTCGGTGAATACTCATCTGAGCGAAAAATATTTTAGCCTGAAACCTTATGTTTTATGAAAAGCTGAAGTGACATACTAAGTTAGATTTTTCATCAATAATTAATAGATTTGCAGAAAAAAATCTAGAAAAGCATTTTCTAAATAAAAATATTAAAATAATTTATTACCTTATATATGTATTTATTTATGTATTTATCCATCTAAATATCAACAATGAATGTTGAATAGGACATGCCAAAAGAATATAAAATACGATTTCCTTACTTCGTTCTTGCAGAACGTCAAGTATTACGTAACCCAACCTCCCCAGTTTTTTATAATCGATATAATCCTGCATAACCGTCATTTAGATCCCCCTCTCTTCTCTTAAGTAACGCACAGAAATTTTGGTTTGCGCTCACTTTTTAATTAATTTTCTCTAAGAGGGCCATTTCAATGTGGTCTGCATTATTGGATGGGCAAAAAGTACTGTAAGCAAAACATTTTTTCGGATAATATCTTTTCTTTAAGGGGTCAGAAGATTTAATGAAAGAGTGCTACATAGTGCAAGCTAGAACTCCTTAACCCCAATGTAAACCGCTGTAACCATTCAGCGAACCCCGATCACCAAAGTGGATTACGTAATGCTTAGGTAAACCTTTCCTTGAGAATTTTTTTATTATGGTGATGGGTCTCAAAATCTGGAAGTGGCCCGGGCGTCTCTGAGTCTCTTGGAGGGTCTGATACTGAACTCTGAAGATTCCGACCAGGGAACAGAGGGGTCAGAAGATGAGAGTGATGGTGCATGATCTCAAATTTTTTTCTTTGGGAGAGATAAAGAAACAAAATGGAGATAAGATGCGCCACCTTAAAATGTTCGAATTCGTTCAGTAAACATTATTAAAACACAATTACCTGAACCAAAGCGAATTCCTAGTAGTGCCCGTTCCGAAAATGAGTGCTTCTCGTTATTTTTTTATGAAGAAATTCTGAACTTGGTTACTGATTGTGCAAACATTTATATTCGTTCCAATCGGCAGAATTACTCCAGAGTAAGGGACGCTAAGGAGACAACAAGAGAAGAAATTCGAACATTGATGGGCTTGTTATTATTGCTAGGTGTGAATAAATCACTAAATCTAAATGGTACATGTGAGAAAGATGGACTGGGAATTGACCTTATTCAGTGTGCTATTTCCCAGAAAATATTTACTATCTTGCTTCGCTCCCAACGTTTTGTTAACGTAGTGGATAGGAATTTTCGAAGTACAACAGATAATTTAGCTCCAGTTAGAAATATTTTTGAGAAATTCGTTGCAAACTATGAAAAATTATAGTTTTGGGGTCTAACTACAGTGGATGAACAACTGTTTAGTTTTAGGGGAAGGTGTAAATTTGCCTGATGCCTGATAACCCTGCGAAGTATGGAATAAAAGTATTTGCCCTCACGGATGCAAGAGTTTGGTACACCTCCTCAATGGAAATTTATGCCGGAAAACAACCAGAAAGACCACACAATGTTTCAAATAACATCTATGATGTGGTGGTGCGTCTAGTGTCAACAAGGGCGTACCTAGGGGAAGGATCCGGGGGGTCCGGATCCCCTCCCCCCTCTCCGGTGTACAGAAATTTGTGAAATCTGCGATAACCACGATAAAAACCTGTTATGTTGCCTACGTTATAAAAGTGTAGATTATTTGAATAGGACTTTTATTTAATCAATTGCTGGAAATTTGTTTTCGGCCTAAGACCTTCCCCCAAGTAAATATTTGGGTACGTGCATGAGTGTCAACAATAACTAACACACGTAGAAATGTGACAATGGACAATGGGGGACTGTCAAAATATTTAATTATTTTTTTTAATACTTTGTAATTGACTTAATTACTCCCCGTGAATATTTTTTGTTAAATCGTCTTCATTATGCAAAAAAATGTTTAAAATAACTCTTTTAAATATCCCGCGAAAACGGTATCCTGGCTGGAGAGAGAGTAGTAAGGGGTACGTGACGTCATTGCATTCCTTACGACGCTTACGACCGTACTGAAAGACGCAGTTTTGATACTTTGTCCTGTTGCTTTTCCTGATATCGTAGCTAAAATGGAGAATATGGAAGTTAAGAAGGGTTATAAGTATTGTCTGGTTCCTCACTACTTAAATACGTTTAAAACCCCAAGAAAATTGTTCTTCATGCTTAGGGCTGCCATGTCCCCAATCCAAGAAATGAGGACACTTGATGACAAAAATGAGGACTTTTGCGGACATCTCTCTCCCCTGATACCACAACCCGCTTTACAACCCAACCGACATTTTTACAACCTTCCACGAACCTACATACATTGATTTTAGATAAAGAAGGCTTATATATTTTATATATTTTTAAGAGACACTCAAAGCAAATGTTTGAATTTAAGTTCGCAGATAAAATAATATATTAACAAACCATAACTTAATTGATTGAAATCTATCACTCCTCATAATAGCAGAATTCACACACATTAGTGTAACATTAGCGCTTAATTAAATCTTAGTTTGACAGCATAATTAGGAAATGCAGTAAAATGTAAAAAATTGAATTGAAATAAAGAACCACTAGCATATATAAACCTATGATTTTAAATATATTCCTGAATTTAAACTTTTAATCTCAGCATGAAATATTTATACTCTCCTATGGAAATCTTATAATGCTGAAAACATGTAGAAGTCTATCAATATCAGGTAATAGTGAAAGCCAGCGAGTTTGACTGTGATAAAGTAGATTTTTATAAGTTACTTGGGCAAATTCACAAAATTGTTTCATACTTTCAACACATACAGTGTAAAATGAAAAACAGTTCAAAATCTTTATAACAATTGACTCGATGTCCACATCCAGTGTATCTGTTCCATGTTGGAAACAGTTCTGCCAAATATGCGCAGAGCAACCCACTTCAATTACGAAGGCTTCAACAATTGCAGGAGAATGGACGAAATAATTTGCTACTCACACTCTTTAAAGAAGAACGATCTTTGCACGGCCAAACAGCCTCTGGTTCTAAGTAAATTACAGGTATCCCCCTATCTACGTTAAAGTTGCGTCCCTGGAAATCGTCGCGCAAAGGGAAAACGCATAAATCGAGAATATTTTTACCACTGAAAATAATGTAATAGGCGTTGCTTTCGTTCCTGAGCAGATGTGTTCCAGTTATAAACGTCTTTAAATTTGATTTTATGACAGTTTTAACCCCTCAAAGCGTCTTTGACGTGATATAACGTCCTGTACAGCGTCCTCTTTTACAATTCCTTAATTTATTTTTCGTTAGGTTTCTGGCATAAATCACATATTTCTCGAAGCTCCTTCGACCAGTGAACTTCCTATACAAATATATCCTCTTCACCCAACTCAATGAATATTTTTGCACGAAAAAGTGGGTTCAACTGCGTTATTTGCGCAAAGAGGGAAATAAGAAAAGAAATTCTACTGCCGTAGGAACTCCCGGAGAACCCTGCTCTGCCGTACGATGCAATGAATGGTATCAATGAAGGGACGATAAAGGTAATAGTAGACGCGCAAGAATCCATGAAATATTTAATAAATAATAAAACTATTAAGAGTACATACTGTGCGCATAACGAATCTAATAAATGCAAATAGGCGACTTGTATATTGATAAATGGCCGTAAGAATAAAATCGCGTAAATGCAAATACGCGACGCATATACATGTATCGAAAAATGGTCGTAAAAAAAATCACGTATATGCGAAAACGCATTCCCCGAACCCGTAAACCGAGGGATACTTGTATTCACAACCGGAAGTAGGGATACTTGAGGAAAAATACGGCCATCTGCTGAACTGGCAACGTTGATAGGGGCATACTTCATAAAATTTAACCAATACTGAAGATCAGGAGAGTTTGAACTTTTGAGCACCAAATTCCGGACATTCTCGAAATTCCTCTCGGACGGTACATCTAACGCCAAAAATGAGGACATGTCCGGGAAAATGAGGACGTATGGCAGCCATATTCACGCTACCGAGCTCCTTGGGAAGAAATAAGAAACGGAGAATATTGTGGTTGAAAGCCATGAGGAGATACGCATCTGATATATCGGAGCGTACAACTGCATTTGTCTGCGAAGATCATTTTAATCTAAGTACTATGTATGTACGTAATTTTATTGCTTCGTATTTTAGTTTATGACTTATGTCGGCATTACATTGACATGAGGCATATATTTCTGGAGAACGTTGAAAGAGTAAATTATATTTTTATGTTTCAAAGATTAGCATATATATTTTAACAAAACCTCCATAATGTAATATACCTATTCTAAATATGTAAGATCAAACTTACGGAAATCGTTGGGCTATGAGTTTATTAAGCAAATAATTACTGTTGCAGTGCATATATTTAAGTACCAAGTTATTAAGAAAATACGTATACATATGTTACATATTAAGTTAGTTCTGTAATTTAAATATTTTAATAAATTTGTTCACATAATATCCACGACAGCATGGTAATTTGAAGGACCATGTTTTGATAAATAACGGCAGTCATGACACTCCACAGACGTGACTAAAACTTCTTCTTCGTCTTCAACTACTCACTTCATAACCTCTTTATCTTATTCTTTGTTCAGGGCAAATCTTGCCTTTAACAATACATATTTTTCCTTCTCGCTACAGTTTAACAAATCCAACAGCATTACTAACATAGTCTTTCCTTATTGACCTCAAAGGGAGAAAAAAAACATAAAAGCAACGATGAAATTCGCGACATACACAAAAGAGACATGCAGTTATTACAAACACTTCTACAGTTTTTCTTTTCACAAGTATAGGTAATAACTAAGGCAGGTAGACACTTAAAACAACAAACTTCACCACATTTCCTATATACAAGACACACGGAAACTAAGTTTATTCACATAAATTTTGTATCTTTGTCAATATTTGACCCGATGATTCTGCAAAGGCAGATGATGGTGATTATTCAACCGGTCGTGTTTTTCTTAATATATTTTGTGGAAATTAGCAAAAGTTTAATATAAATAAAAAATACTATCTAGCATTGTTCATGTTATTTTATTGTGGAATTCCACGAAGTCTCGGCCTCGTTCATTACCTTTTGTATACTTATCTAACTATATGTTACTTACCTGATACTAGGGCAGCATGGGAAACAATACATAAATAAATATTTTATAGTATTAGTTAAAACTAGAGTTGTTTTATTCATTTAATATGGGAAAGCTGTTTTGAGACGTCAATCTATCTTTTACATATCTTCTGCGTTTCAGTCGAAATAATAGTACCTACTATTACAAAAAAAACCTTCAGATGCCGTTTTGCAAAACACAAAGCGAAATAAATGCGGGAAGGTGCAGTAGTTTTACCAATATTTTTTCTAAGACGGCGGATAGAGGAAAACAACACATGTCTTTTAAGCTACTACTTTTATATCGGTACAATGGCTTCTAGCACGGCTAGGATGCTCGTTGGATGCGCTGACGTCACTAAACACTCGGCAAACTTCGGCTACCTATAGGATGTGATCGGGTTCGGCATTAACTCGACCGTTTTAAATCGCTTTTTTTTATAAATATCTGTTAAAAATTTAACGAAAAACTTTATACTTGCCTATAACAGTAGCCATATAATACAACTTCATGAAATTTTTGGTAATTCCCGATATATGACAGTCCCCCATTGGTTTTGCAGCTTGCCATTAGCAAGAGGATTGCTGGAAAAAAACAATAATTGGTACACTACGAGCTAATGAGCGTGAAATACCTCCGCAATTTCTGACTACAAAAAATAGTGACATCTGTAGGAGTCTTTTTGGCTTCCAAGAAAATATGACACTTGTTTCTTATGCCCCGAAAAAAACAAAAGAGTTATAATGTTATCTACCATGCATTTCGGTGCAAACATTCATAGAGAAACTGGTGACGAGAGGAAACCTGAGATTATAACAGCACATAATAATTCAAAAGGCGGAGTCAACAAAGTGGACGAAGTGATAGGAAAACACAGTGTTTCAAGGAAGTGTAATAGGTGGCCTCTTCGGATTTTTTCCATCTTATTGATCTTGCTTGTCTCTCTGTAGTTACGTAACATTTCTATAAAATAACGCAAATACAGTGCTCTAAAGAAGAAGTTTCATAAAAAAATGTGGGCAGGCCTTAGCAAAACCAGCAGTCATTTCTCGGTTGCAACAGATAACCTTACCAAAGCAACTAAGGGAATTGGGTCAAAAATTTGTACTGCCTAGAAAAGAAAATGTTTCTGGAGAGCCCGGTATACCTAGACCTGCAAAATTATGCTTTGTCGTATGCCCAAGAATCAAGACAACTCCGTCCTGCTCTAAATGTGAGAGACCGATGTGTATGAAACATATACGTGTGTGAGTACTGCCTTGACAGCGAATAACACAACGAGAAGTGAACTTAGATAATTCTTATTATTATTGTCTTCATCATCATCATCATCATCATAGGTAGTGTGTCCGTAGACAGGTCCGTGATTATTCATGGTTAAACCTGGTTCTCCATATACTCCTATTTTCCGCCATCCTCTTCATATCTTGATAACTCACTTTCCCTTTCAAATCATCTATCAGCTGAAACCTTTTCCTACCTCTTTCCCTTTTTCCATCTAGTTTTCCTTCTAACACGTCTTTAATCATACTCTCTCTCTCCTCAGGTAATGCCCAACCCAGTTTGTCTTCCTCTTTCAAATAGTGTGTATAATCATACGCTTCTCTCCCACTCTTCGTAGCACTTCATCGTTTTTCATCCTATCTGTCCATTTTATCTTCAGCATTCTCCTCCAAGTCCATATTTCAAAGCCTTCAAAGTATTTGATGTCATTTTTCCTTAGCGTCCATGTTTCTGCCCCGTACAAAGTTATACTCCATACATAGGTGAACTTCTTGCGGATATCTTCCCTTATATTCCCCGTAAGTAGGTGTTTCTTTCTTCTGAAAGCCGCTTTTGCTTTTCCTATTCTAGTCCTTATCTCATCCGTACATTTTGTATCTCTTGTTATGTTGCTTCCAAGGTATTTATAGTCTGAAACTTGTTCTAAAGGCTTTCCTCCAATACTATTATTGTCTGATTCATAATGTTATGTTATCATAATTACTATTATCGAAGTCTAATTATTATTATTATGCACAAGTATTGTTATTATTATACAAGTTCTTTTGTATGCAAGTTAGCTAATCAGGAGTTTTGAACCATAAAGATATATTTAACAAACAAGTAAATTATATGGGTTTAAAATAAATTTGAATTTTCCAAACTTTTTCCTTACTAATATAAGAATACAAAAAGTAAAAAAGTTATGAATAATTATATTGAAAAATGTAATTTAAAATGGGATGAATGTCACCCCGCGCGACAGTTTATGCTTCAGAATTGAGCGCGCCTACTACCGGATTAATTGCTTATATAAATTGGAAGTTATAATAATTGATGGATGCAGTTGGGAATCATTATTTGTTGATAAATTTTAATAAGGATCATTAATACTTAATTAAAATCCGCTCAGTAGTTTCGGTAATTAAACACGCGGACAGACGGATGGAGGCGACGTTCCCATGAGGAAGTTGTTCACAAGCTGGGTGCCGCGGTATACTGGGATACCGCAGCTGATTTTCAGGGATGCCGCGATAAAATTAGCAATAATGTACGATTTGGATGTGTTTACAGGGAACTAGGTCATTAATTTGTTCTCTTATAAATTGTTAATGGTGTGATACCAACAAATGGATATACCCAAAGGTTTTAATACCTACTCCTTTGTGAAAATATAAAAACATTACTTCTAAATTCTGTTTATATTTGAAAGGGTGCCGCGCATACAAAAAAGGTTGGGAACCACTGCCCCGCACAGTTGTCCCGGTTTTTGGGTGGCTGTCATTATGTAAAGTAGTTGGCTCCCAAAAGCGAATTATCGAAAGGAAAATTTAGCGCAGATACATCTAAATATTACCCTGCAAGTCACCTTGACGGTGGATGGAAGGGGGTGCCGCGCACCAAGTTCCTAACTAATTATTATTCACTGTTATCTATTGTGGTCACGTATTGCCCTAGGGAAAAAGGACTCCTTATACCTCTCTCGCGAATCTTGTCCTCATTATCTCTCCGTCCGATATACGTTGGTTGTCGAATAATATCCTTCATTTAATTTACGAATATCTCCGATCTATATTTATCTAGAAGTTTAATACAAAGAGATAGAGGAATTGTCAATTTGCTTCTTTGCATTAGTAGATACGATTTTTCTCCCGTAAATGGTTCCGGTGTTGCAGTTTACAACACAGATTAAGTAATGGACTCCTTGTTGTTTAGAATCACGTCTCAAAACTAGAACCAATATTCCTCGACAGATAACTGTAGCGTGATATACGTATGTTTGCACATCGAAGATAGAGACGACCGGATGTGTTGCTCTTAGATTTAGACTCGCATACGCTCTAAATTTAGTACTTTTTGTATTAAGTGTACTTGACTGACCACATGCACGAGTGCGCATCCAGTGTAACGTCACCGAAGACTAAGAGCTAGTGAAATTCTGTAAGATCGTTCAGATTGCAGTGTGTAGCGCAGTGACGCGTTAGATGAGCAATCTCTTGTTTAAAATTAACAAATTTTCAAATAACAGTTGCTTTTGTTAAGTGCATTTGCAACAGTTTTATTTCTTACGATAGTCTTCATATCTATCATAAATCATCTGATAAATAAGTTGGTTTTGAAAATATTGGGCAAACACCATTTTCAGCAATCAATTTGAACCCATTTATTAATTTAAAAAATTTGATGTGGCCACCCCATGACTTTCTCCATATCTGTAATATTTCTAAAAATTCCAAATAGGTTACATAATAATAAATATTTTAAGAAACTGCGAGAAAATTTTTTACTTTACAAAGAAAAGAAACAAATTCAAACCATAGCCTACTGATTTTGGATATAGCCACAAAGCTCCAACAATTAAGAAAAGAAAAAGCAGCATTACTAAGACGTAACTAAGCGTCAATTGTTAATAATAGTCGTTGGTAGGTGGCGTGATGGTAGCAGCTAAAATATAAGATATTTCTTAAACAATACATTACATGGGAAAATGTTTCAAACAAAGGTTGTAGAAAATTAAATTTTCTAAAACATTTATTACAGTACATTTTTACATATTTCAAATATTAAAGCAAACATATCAAAATAACGGATGTGATAAGAGTAAACACCCACTTCCGTTGGACCGACCAAAAACTAAAGAGTTCTTCTTACTTTTATAAAAATGTTAAATATAAAATTTCTCGTTGACCTGATTAATAGTTTTTGAGTTAGAGCACCCACAAAAAAGCTATCACATACACATCATCGAGAAAATGGTCAAAACGTGTTCAGGGGCCTTCAAAACGTGTATTTCCGTTGAAATCTCGAAGTCGATTACATTTTATTCAAACACGTATATATAGACTGAAGTCGGAACACCTTTTCACACACAAGTAATTCGAACGACCAAAATTCGCTAGGGAGATGCAGAAGATTTTGGCGAGTTACCTCATCATACTCTCCATCTCTCTCTCGCTTCGCGTGGATGAGCAACAGAACCTGTCGAAAAGGGGAGAAACGCGGCATGCGGATTTTTCACCGGTAAAGTACTCTTAAATCATTACGTGAAGTTTGCCTTATTTGCTTCTGTTTAAAATGAATTCCAAACGCAATTGTAAGTTACTGAAATGCAGTAAAGAGCTACCGATCACATTAAAATCTTTTCGCGTGATAATTCCAATTCTAAAATATTTGTTGTAACCTTTGTTCTTACCAGATTGTCACGCATTTTAAGTTGAGTCATCAGTTTTCAAACGCCGCTATTCTAAATAGCAACACTCGCGATAGTGCACATAATAGTTATTCATTCATATCAATCAATCAATGTATTTTTTAAATAAACGAATTTAATAAATGTTACTGTATATACACTAATATGTATGGATCAACTGCCCACTGTAGTCGAGTGGAAAAGAAAATAACCCAATTGTTCACTTATCTATGCTCAAGACTACTTTGGTAATAATTGCCTCCATGGCAACAATCCGATAAAATGCAATTTAAAATTCAAAAACGCTGTTTTAGTAGAAACTCAAAAACACACGATCAAATAAAATTCAGTGATAAGAATTATAATCTAAGTTCTTTTTCCCTTAGAACAGTACAAACCTCGCTCCGATATCACAATTTTAAGATATTTTAATATATTAAAGAAAACATCTCTGCACGATGGATTTCTGATTTCCTATGTAAAACAAATAGGGAAAAAAGTTCCTGGAATCGAACCTGGGACTTCTATCTTCGCGAAATAAAATATAGCCGAGGTGGGCCCCGGCAGCACAAGCTTCGTACCTTCGTGCACCCGGCCGGGATTCCCGGGGTCGTGCGCAGCCGGCGAAAGCAGGCTGCACAGGCTCCACCCGGGACCCTAGGCCGGCGCCCCGGGTCTTCCACAATTCAGTTATTTGTGGATCGGACGTAATTAGGAGCATATGCAGTAAATCTTCATTACATGCCAACCTAGAAAATTTCCTGGTGTGGCTTTCTCTGAACCTCCTCGCATCTTTGTTTCGAGTCTCCTGGGCCTCATCTGAAAATTGTTCGATTGGGAGTGGAGGCGCACTGATTAGATCAGCCCCATGAATGAGAACTTTATGCAAAGACGGTGGCATAGGGTACCATCCGTACAAATCGCAATACAGTTTAGTCACATTCAGTGCATATTCCTTGAATTTTGGCAGATTGATTTCAAGCGCGCTTGCCAAAGCTTGCAAGATTACTGAGATTTTCTCAATCAAAGTAGAGTAGAGACCAGTGATTTCAGTTCTGAGAGGTGGATTAAAAAAAAACGCCGCGCTGTGTCCCCATCCTTTGATGAGCCACTCCCTTGTTTAGACTGGTCTACAATCAACCCTGTCCTCTCTCTGAAATCGGTCTGAATGCATTTTTCCGCTGGGCAACACGCTCCTTGTCACCTTTGGAAGATATTCTCCATTTCTTCACTTGCAGTCTGTATGAAATGTGAAGTAGGCATTCAAAGCTTCGAATGAGCGAGTACAAAGGTGAAATCCCATATTGAAGGGCACCAAGGTTCACGTGTTTGCTCTGAGATCGATCAAGGTCAGTCAGATCTGAAGGCTTGGCTCTGATAACATTACACGTCTGAGCAGACACACTAATTACATCAAAGTTGCCCCGAGGTCGAACTGGCCCTAAAAATTGAAACGAATCGTCATATCACCGAAAGTGAAAAACCAGTTACTCCCCAATTTACCCCAGATCTCCGTCCTTGTGATGGACACAACATGGAGCTTGACCGCCCGCCGTGCAGCAGTTCCAGGAAAGATGTAATGAAGGCATGGCTGGATACAAGGGGAATGCAGTACTCAACGGCTGAAACTAAACTAGAGTTGTACGACAAAATTAAGAAAATTAAGCCAGTTCATAAAATTTTTGCTGTGGATATAATATTAGCCGAGCATGGACATTCGACGCTTAGGCTGCCTCCGTATCATCCTGAATTCAACCCAATCGAAAATATTTGGGGTATATTAAGGAATTGGGTAGGGTCAAGAAACATGTTTTAAACTAAATGAGGTGAAGATATTACTGGAAGAAAAATGTGCAGATATCGGGAAAGCAGAGTGGCAGAATGTATGCGAACGTGTAAAAAAAACTGAAGCTGAATATATAAAAAACGAGATGATAATGGATGATATTGTGAATGAGGTTATCATAACTTCGGATTCAGAATCCGGAGATACAGATTCATCTGAATAAAATATTATTGATGAAAATGTATCGATGTGAATGTGTATAATAAAACCTTTCTTTGAAATATTTACTTTTCTTTTGGAAATCCTTTCCTCTATCGTAGCTGACTTTCCATTAAATTGCGGGTATCATACGATATGAATAAGAGCAAAATCGTATTACCACAACCTATTGTTGATAAACGACCGGATATTACTTAGTATTACTGTCTTAGGTTGGCTACACTGGCAGGCGGCAACACCATTCAGCTCACTTTCCCCTTAAGCTTCCACTCCCTGACCGTTCCCCTCCATGTCACGTGACAGTCCGCGCATCTCACTGCCGTAAGCTTTTAAGACCACTATACCTACGCAGGGAAGACGAGTCCATCCTCGAAACGGGGCCGTCTGTAGGGGAGGCCATGTTTAGGGGCAGGCAGGCGCGCCTAAACACCTAGGCGATGCGCGCAGGAGGGGAAGAAGGAAAGGGAGGGGGACACACGCAGGAATAATGCAACGTCACAGGCAATTCGATGTTTTCCTGCCAAATCTCTTTACAAAGACGCAAAGAGGAAGCGCTCAGGAAGAATACGTACCCCTTCCCCTCCAGGACCCATTGCCGGTGATGGATTCGTCCGAACCAATACTGCGCATCTCCTATGACGTCGACTTTCCCATTATAGCTACCCCTTCCCCTCTCACGCGTGCCGACTGCCACCAAAAACGCGCGAGCTATACTGTCGTGCTGGGGCAAGATTTGTACCTTTCAACATGATTCCACAAGTAATGAGTCTTATCCGTCCTAGAGGCAGACAACTACTCGCGGAGAACATTGAAGAGAACACGGCGCCTCATGATTGATGCGCGCGAGTGTCCATGGACGACTGATAAGTAGCTGCAAGTAGATGCACGTGCGCCGAGCGCGCCCTACTCGCCCCTGCCGACGAGCTGCGTGTCGCGTCTTTACGCACATTTTAGGGCAACAATTCCTTAGGCGCAGCTAGAAGCAGCTGTTCTTTTCAAAAACGGGAAGAGTAGGGCCCAGGGCACTCGGAGAAGTATGTGTCGGACTGGTGAGGATTTTGTAGCTCGACGTTTTCCTTCAGAAGACCTATACATGTAGTGCTTTTCAAAGTGGCGCGTCTGCGCATGACGTGTCGATCATGTTGAAGGTTTTCTCGCCGAAACATGAAGTATATGAACCAGAAAATCAGGTGAGGTTGATAACTGTGGAGTAGAACGACTCCACTGCGAACAGGTACTCATTATATGACACCCTTGAAAATGACCAAACCAGCAGTTTGAAAATGCCGCGATTTCCGCTTCATGATGACGTTGTTTCCGCTTCCGGGAAATTATTAGTGGTGTTTTCTGGTGCTCTATGGTCTTCTATTACCAACGTGCAGTACGAAAACCGATTTAGATAACTTTCGGAAAATCGAATTTTGTCCTCCCAGATGCGCTCCCTGCACCACTGTGCGCCCAACGGCTCGCGACGTCCTACTCGGGGAGAAGTGCGTCACTCCGACGCCGGGACCGGCGGCGCCCGCGGAGTGGCACCTCCGGGACGAGAGTCGCCCCCCGGCCGCGAAGACGCCATCTCTGGTCGTGGGAGCCGCGTCCGACGAGACCTGAATCTCCCCTTTCGAACTTTCGGGTACCACCCGTTTACTCCCACAAGTTTTATGAAAATCTGTCAATTGGTACAAAAGTTGTTAGTAGGGGACACAAACACACATAAGTAGGGTTACCAGATGCCCAAAGGTAGAATGGAGGACATACGCGGAAAAAATGGAGGATAAAGGAGTAAAAAGCCGGACATTCGCTTCCGAGGAAAAAGGGCAGTCAGAAAGGTGAAGGAGCAACATATTAATTCACCAAGGAACCAATAGAAATAACAAAAATATTCAAAATGCTTATGTAGTGCAATAAGAGTTAATTAATTCACAAATATACTTCTCAGAAGAAATTATCTTTTTAAGAAGATCTTCATTCTTAAGTAGGTAAGAAATCTTTACAAGAAAAGTTTTTCATGTTACACTGGATCATAATCTTTATTGTTTTCACGGACAATATATTTCTTTCTGGGATCCACTGGTCATTTATTAGAGAAAAGGCTCTTTCTATGTTTGCATTATGTCCTTGAATGCAAAAAACAAATTCGCATATTTTTAAAGCTCAGAATAACAGCCTTTATTATTGCAGCTTCTAAAAAATGAGCTCCACTGTTCATGAAAAGGGACAGCAAAGAAACGATCATCTTTATTTTTTATGAATAACTTAAGATTGTTATATTGATCAAGTAACTTCATGTCATCAATAATAATTTCCTTTTCCTTGAGATAACTCAAACACGGTATCATATCTTCATATCTGAAATTTTTAATTCCATCCACTCAAAACAATGGAATTCCTCAAATTGATTTATCCACTTTTCTAAATAATGAATGCATTCTTGATAAACAATCTGCGTTTCTTCAACAAAACTCTAACATTCTTCACCCATACCCTTTGCCTGTAATGTTTCAATAATTCTCCTGACTGATAATAGCAAAAAAATTTCCCGAATCCTTATTTTTTTAAGAAACTAATGCTGTTTAAGCAAAGCGACAATTTCTAAAAGTTATTTTCGCTTTCTACAGCCTCAATTTTGTTTTGGAAAACAGACGTAAGCGAGACCAAGAAACGAAGGTACAGTTCAGAAATTTCCCTTTCAAAAAAGGTTTTTATCAGTATTGGCAGTCGAGTAATGGACAGGAAATACTGTTTTAGAGCAGGAAACTATTTCAATAATCTTTCTAAAGCTGATGCTAAACTAAGCCATCTGGTCTTAGTTGAAGATACCAGTGGTTGATAGTTAATTTTTATGAATTCACAAATTTCTTTCATTGCCGCAGTTCAAACAGTATATACAGAAAAATAATGAAATATCTTGAAAACGAAAGATTCCACATCAATTTTTAACACATCTGCACCATGTTGAATCTAGTTACAAAGAATATGATCAGGGCAACTGATACCTACAATTTCCCTATTCAGCATCTCCCTAAGGCATGAGAAAGCATTATTTCCCTTCCTTTTATTCACCCTCTAAAATTTACGTTTTACGTTTACTGTAAAGGAAACACTTCAAAGATAAACCAAATCTCTCCAGAGTCGTCAATATATACTCTGATATGGTTTTCGAGGTTTCATCGAGAGTAGCAGTTAATTCAAGTACTTTTGTTTGTATTCTACCCTCTTTCAAATCAAAATACAGCACTAGGATTGGAAAGATCTTAAGTGGATCTTGATTGCAGGCATCCATTGCAACTCCGAAACAAGATATTTTACTCATTGTCTTCAAAATCAAATCGTTAGTATGCGGAATGATCGCTTTATTCACTATTGCTTCAGTTTTCGTTCTTGCGCATGTTGTGTTGAGAGCAGTTTCCGAGTCTTTAACTAATTCTCTTGACAGACACAGTGCAGTCCATAGATTTGAAAGACTAATGATGTTTCACCGTATGGAAAGCTATGGTTCCGGCGAATGCTTTTTTATTGAACTAATTTTTTTGGATACAGAAGAATGTCACTTTTTCACACGAAGACGAAATTCGTACCATTTTTCTATGTTTTTCACTTTGAATGTGACGCTCCAAATCAAAGGATCCCTTATTTGCAACAGAAACGTAAGTCACAAACAGAACACTTCGCTTCATTTTCCTTACGCCAGACATTGAAACAAGGAAACTTTGATTTTAGGTTACTGGAGAATTTACACTCCCTTTTAAGTTATGCCATTCTTAATGAGGGGTGAGTTTCTGGAAGGTTTAAGAGTCGCCACTATTCAAAAATATAAGAAATTATTTTACTCGTTAGTAATCATAAGGGCCATCCTTAAATGATGTCAGTATTTATATATATATATATATATATATATATATATATATATATATATATATATATAACAACTTACGGAAAAGGAAAGGTAAAATAGATATATGGATGTCAACAAGGTGTTGGGATGAGGAAACCCAGTGAGCACTCACCAATCAGACGACTTCAGGTTGGCGAGGCCCCGGGGATGTCGAAGCGACACACGTAAAATAACACAAAAACACAGAAACATCACAAACGTAAAGCTTTCGGAAATACTCCTTCTTCAGCTACAGAGAGAGAACTGATGGCGGTGACACTGGGTGGAGGCATGGGGGTGGAAGGGTAGTGCGGAAAGGTCGAGGATTGGAGGAAACGGAGGGGGTTGGGGATGGGTAGGGTGTTGGAAGAAGACAGAAAGGGTGTGAAAAGCTATCGAAGGTTGAGGCCTGGGGGAGTGAAGGAGTTTAGGAGATGGATATGCGAAAGCTCCCACTGACGGAGTTGGGGAGCCGAAGCATTGTCGGGGAGAGCGCGAATGACTCTCACTGTGAAGCAGTTGTTGAACTTTAAATTATGTTTGTTCGCATGAACGGCCACCGGCAGCGGTCGTTTGAGAATGACACTGTTGCGGTGGCCATTCATTCGGATGTTGAGGGGATTGCTGGTGAGGCCAACATAAAAGGCGGGACATTGGGTGCATCTCAGGAGGTAAATGATATTGCGGGTGGTGCAGTTGGTGGTGGAAGTTATGGGGTAGGTGATGTTGGTTGTGGGACTGGAGAAGGAAAGCTTTACGTTTGTGATGTTTCTGTGTTTTTGTGTTATTTTACGTGTGTCGCTTCGACATCCCCGGGGCCTCGCCAACCTGAAGTCGTCTGATTGGTGAGTGCTCACTGGGTTTCCTCATCCCAACACCTTGTTGACATCCATATATATATATATATATATATATATATATATATATATATATATATATATATATATATATATATATATATATGTGTGTGTGTGTGTGTGTGTGTGTATGGGGCATACAGACATTCTATAGACAGAATTTTATAAATTATTGCACATTTTGTCTCACAAAATTCCAAAAACAGTATAATAAAATAAAATAAATAATCAGTTCTACAATAAAGTTTTCATGGAAAGTAAAACCTTGTCCTTTTTAATTTCGTCATATTGACTATCTAAAATTAATGATATAATATCATCATCATCATCATCATTTGTACATGAAAGAAAATCAAAACATTCAAATAAAATTATCGGTTTTTATAAGTACATATTATAGATAATGAAATACTCAAATGTAGTAGATATTCCATTGTATGCCAATACAATACTAATTAACAAAAATTATTTGTACATACTCTTTAAACAATGTCTGGCAACTCCAAGAATATACAAAGTTTATGCTTTTCTATTGTTGTAACTTCAGTAACTATAGGATACATTCATTAAAAACAATTACATTTAATAAAAATATAAGAAATAAACTGATGTGGGCAACATATGGCTTTCTCCATATTTATATGGCAAATTACATGTTGTAAGCTCTGGGATCGCTGTCAATATTTACTTCCGGTTGACAATTAAGAAAAGAAAAAGGAGTAACTAAGCGTCAATTGTTAACAAAAGTCTTCGGTAGGTGGCATGGTGGTGCCAGGTAAAAATATAAGATATCTCTTAAACAATGCATTATATGGAAAAATGTATCAAACAAAGGTTGTAGAAAATGAAATTTCCTACAACTTTTATTCCAATACATTTATCAAATATTAAAGCAAATATTTCAAAATAACAGATAAGTGACAAGAGTAAACACCCATTTCCAGTCGACTGATTTTTACCAAAAACTAATCAGATCTTCTAACTTTTATAAAAATGTTAAATATAAAATTAAGAGACTACATATAATGTCTACGGCTAGGAAATTATTAAATATAATAGATATTAAAACTTAAATCAGGAAAAGTACAGCTAATAATGAAGAAGTGAACTTTTAGTACCGGTGCAGGGCAACACTTCTTCTCCGCGTCCTTGCGAGCTCCTCCTCATTTTCTCTTCTGCGAAAAAAATGGTCGAAGAATAAATATTACTAAATATTGCGTAACATATGTAAATTTAACAGGTATGCCAAATTTTAATTTAGACGTTCATTACGGGTTTAAAATGCTATTCGCAAGATAAAATATAAAAATTCCATCAAGTTTTTCTTAAACGTTTGATTGAACTTGTGGGAAAATTACGACGATGGAACCACCAGGACCAGATCTTACAAAATTGCTCATTTTATTTCTCACACAGACTATATAATTATTTACTAGAACCTTAATAATTCTCTTGTGTAATATTTTCACTCTCTTTGTCCCGAAATATGCCAATCACGTTTTTGTCGAGTTTCGTGTGATTGGTGTGGTAATTTAGGGTGTAGTCACGGAAGCAGTGGGAATCGTATTTTTCATCCTATCTAATTCTCAATGCTTTGGGGTGTATTTCATATTTAGCTAGCAGCACGAAGCACGCGACAAAACTGAATTAAATGCTTATAACCAATGTGGGTAGTAAAAATGGGGACGGACCAAAACGCAGTCTACTTTCAAGTATCGAGAGATATTCACCAAGTAATTCGAGCTGACCCCGAATAATTACGAAGGAAAAGTGGAGAAATTAGATATTTTTGCGCAGATTGGGGCGATGGATCTTTTACGTTAAAGATTAACCGAATAAGTTTTCTTTAAATGCCTATTTGATAGAGGATAATGGCGTCCTCATATTCCATTATTCTTGATTATAAAACGTGCATGTCTAATCACATTCCTAAATCGATTTTAAATTCCTAATAAAAGACCTAAACTTGTAAATAAACCACCGCCATCAACAAGGCAGCAGCATTTGAGCCACGCGGAACCCATATACGTAAAATAATAAATTGCATGAGTTCTCGCAGAATACGTATTTCCAAATTTCTTCGAAATTAACGCACCTATCCGTAATTTCCAAATTCTCTGGCAATCGGCTCGCGTCCAAGTTTTCGTATTTCACGTTTCGTGATTCATCTCCTCCTGTATTAGCAATAACAGTAACCATCTTCAAGACAATAGCCTATGCAACACACTAAAATCTATGGCAAAATTTGGATATCTTTTCGTATCCAGATAAACAATCCCGATTATATATAAAGTCATTATGGTTTTTCGTCGTTATTAATAGAAACGTACGGCATTACTGTTTCAGCAGTTTCAACTAATCATATTTCAATTTTATCCATCATTTCGTGCAATAATTGAAGTTAAAACTTTCTCAGAAAACTTTACAGAACTCGTCAAATGTTTTAAAATTTCGTCTTATAAGGTTATGACGTATTCGTAAGTTTGAGCCGTAGTTTTAAATTAATTACAATATAGTATAATCTACGAACTCTCGTGAAAAGCACTGGATCAAAACTAATATAATATGTACATAGATAATCAATCTCCACAACTGAAAGAAGAAATGTTTTTTTAATGTGATATCTCGTGTTTTGAAATGATTATGTCATCATCATATGTAAACGTCTTTGGTTGAAATCAACCAGATTATAAGTAGCATATAAATTCCCTATTAAAAAGAATAGAATAGATGCTATTATAATACAGATTACCAACACCCATTTAAAAGCATTGTGCCCGTTGCCATTGTATTTGATATTTTAGATTATTGAAAATGACACTTTATTCCAATTAAAAAGACATTTAAATACCAATTTGGCAGGTATTTGAATTTAATCTTAAAGCCTAATAAAGCTAAATTTTTAGCTATTGAACCCTTTTAATTTCGAGTTTCTATCTTAATTTTAACGAATGTAAAAAGGCAATTTGATTAAGTCCTGCTCAGATTACCGTGCTTTTCTTATGTGGTATTAGAATGAAATATTAGGGTCGAAAATATCCCCTAAAAATGAGCATCATTGGAATTTTCAATTATCTCCTTTAGCTGAATGAAATGACCTATCATCCTACAAAATTTTAGGTTAATAGCACTTCTAGATATAGGTACCACAACTTATATATCCTCCCATATCTTACATCCTATGTAAGAAGCAGCTTTTTTAATAGATAAAGATCAGCCTGCGTTACCTCTCAGTTGGATCCGATGTGCCCTCCAAGTAAAGCGTCGCAATCCATATTATAAATAGCAACATCTCCAAATAATACCGCACTCTGTGCACGAAACACACTACCCACATTGCCCACATCTTGAATACGACCATACAACTGCGTTTGTAGATTAGATTTATGTTGCTTGGCAACGACTTATGGGCGAGAATTGTTGTGGATGCGAAGGAATCCGTATATTAATTGTTGAATTTCCGGCTTGGGTAAAAGCAGGAAAATCGTAGATGGGATTTACTAATCTGCATATTTAAATTAGTTAGAAATACGATACGAGCTAGGGACGTAAACGGTAATATTGCTATTGTATAAAGTTCATTTTCTACATAAGGATCAAAATCCGTATCGAAATAACACGAAAAATTGGTTAGAATCAGAACAATGTGATTTTTTCATTTTTTTAACAATGATAGAAATGTCAACTCCCACCCACTCATCATTGCGAGACAATGTATTCCGAGTTTGCAAAGGAGTACAAGTCTTTTTAAAGGAGTACATGATTTTTAAGGAGTAAAAACTTGTTGAAAGGAGTCCTGTACTCCTGAAAGCGGTATATCTGGTCACCTCATTTTAGCTACAATAAAGAGTCAAGTGGTGTGATAAGGTTTTTAAATCGATTTTATTACCTTTTAATTGAAAAAATGTTTTCTTGGTACATACGCTTACTAAAGAGGCCTTGAGGGTGTGAACCTCGGGGCCAGAATTTTGATTTTGGGGAGGTGGAATTTTCATACAAATTTGCAAAACTTTAAAAGATATAAGTGAAGATTCAAGATTTACATCTCAAATTCATTTCACCGCATTCAATCTTAAGTACAAAATCATATTAACTGCACATATTCATTTAAAATTATTTTCAATTTCAACAAGTCTTTCGAAATATTTGAAAAATAATAATATAGTATTATCAAGCGCTTTTGCTACGGTTCATGCAACTGTGAAAACAATATCAGAGGATATTAATAAATTTACAGAAATAAGAATAGTGTGATAAATTTGTCGAATTTATAAATGCAGAACTAGAAAACGATTCTGAGAGTTTTTCATGCCTTCAAGTTCAACAAAATTTGCTGGTAACTCGAAACTAAAACAAAAAATATAAAAGCAATAAAGAAATTAATTCGGAAAATCTTAAAAATTTCGGGGAAAGCATTTTCAAACGTATTTGTACTGCCGTAATTTCAGACTTTTATAAACGCTTAAAATGTACTTGAATATAATTGTCGTTACATTTTTGAGTTTCTAAATTTATCGCCTATATACAATGATATCATAAGTAAGATGCGTATATATATAATAGATAAGAATTATTTTGTGTACATAAATTGATTGGATTCGATTATTCGATGGATTCGAGATTATTGGATTCATGAGTGGATTGAATTGATATTGATTGATTCATGATTGGATTGATATTCATTCGATTAGATTGATTCAGTAATTCATTGCTTGATTCAGTAATTCATTGATTGATTCAGTAATTCATTGATTGATTCACTATACGATTTGTTGACTCCTATCTTGAGAAATATTTATTATTCTACCCGCCGGAAAAGTGCATTGCGTCTCTGACTCCACGAGCGAAACGGCAGCGAAGACGGACTCCCCTGTAGTCATATCGGGAGCAACCGTTCCCCCGGCGAAAGCCGCCCCCCTAACCTTCGTCCCCTTCTCCATCCGCCCCATATCACCCTACCACACCGTGATGCCGAAGGCATCTGCCAAATCGGCCACCGAAGTCCATACTGGGGCCGTCACCAAGCCGGTGCAACTGCCCCGTGAAACGCAGCAGCCCGCAAGGCAAAAGGCCAAGAAAGAAGGGAAGAAGGGGAAGCCGCTTCCCGACGAGGCGCCACAGCCCGACCCCGCCCAGGCCACGCCGTCTCCACCAGCACCGCAGCCCATGGACCAGCAGTCCGCCGGCAGCGAGTCCTCCGCCAATCCAGAGCAATCGGTAAGCCCCAAAGTGCCTTCCGCCGTTTCGGCGGCGTTAGATGTGTTGCGAGCTTATTCCGCGGGTCAAGCGCGCATACCGACGCCCCTCAGGCACCTGGACGAGTTCATTCACGACGCCGAGGCAAAAGCCGAGCTGTTTGCGGAGCATTTGGCCGGCGCAATGACGCTACGCGAGGACTGGGAAAAGACTAAGACGGAGGAGGAGGCGAGGAAAAATTTAATCATGCTTAGCCTCTCCCCCTGCCCACCCCCAGTTCCCACTACGGACGATGAAACACGACAGTTCATCAAGGAGCTTAACCCCCGCAAGGCTTCAGGCCTAGACGAAGTTAGTAACCGGATGCTCATGAATCTCACTCCCGGTGCTATTTCGTCTATCACAAACCTCTACAACGCCTGCCTTACCGCATCCCACTTCCCCTGGAATTGGAAGCGTGGCAAATTCGTCATGATCCCAAAGCCGGGGAAAGATCCGTCTCTCCCAGCCAGCCACCGACCCATATCCATCCTGTCAAACCTCTCGAAGGTGTTCGAGAGGATAATCCTCGCCCGCTTCGATCACCACATCCGGGCTAACGACCTAATAAGACCTAAGCAGATGGGATTCAGACGAAAGACCTCCGCACCCCACCAAATCCTTCGTTTGGTGGAAAATATAACGGACGGATTCAACTCCCGAGGACGGGCGGAAGTCCTTTTCCTAGACGTCGCCAAGGCCTTCGATCAGGTGTGGCACGAAGGCCTGCTACTCAAACTCGCCGCAATGGATTTTCCATTGTACTTGCAAAAGATCTGCAAAAGCTTCCTCTTCGGAAGGTCCCTGCGAGTCGCTGTGGATGGTCGGCTCTCTTCTTCTAAGAGAATTTCTTGTGGCGTCCCCCCCTCTTCGTTAATGACTTTCCTTCTTCTCCACAAACTCAAGTCTACATGTTTGCGGATTACACTGCGATCTCTTCGCAGTCGCAACAGGTCAACGCAGCTGTAAGACGTATCCAAAATCATCTGAACCTATTAGAATATTGGACGCTGGACTGGAAAGTTGAGATTAACGCCGATAAAGGCGTTCTTGTCAACTTTACCAAGAAGCTAAAATTAACGCCCTCCCTTCGCCTCGAATTCTGAGGCACCGAAATACCGATGCGAAGCAAACACAAATTCTTAGGGTTACACCTCGATCGGAAACTGATATTGGGTGCACACGTACAGCAGGCGATAAATAAAGCGAGGGAAATTACTCATGCCCCTCATAAGCAAAAATTCAAAATTACGATGGGGGAAAAAATTCTGCTATACCTATCTCACATTCGGCCAACCCTGCTGTACGGATGCGAGCTATTCGGTAACACGGCGAAAACTAACATGCGGAAATTAGAAACATTTCAAAACGTCACACTGCGCTACATCACAAACAGTCCCCGACTCGTTCCTACTTACGAGATTAGAAACGCGCACAAAATCCCCACGATACACGACTTCGTTCGCAAGCGAGCCCAGCTCTTCGAACAGTCCCTACAATTCAACCCACTCACCGTCCGACTTTGGCAATACGACGCGACAAAAAAATGCAAGTTTAAACGACTAAAAGAAATACTCCTTCCGTAGTGAAGGCACAAACTTTCGTATTTCTGTTGCTTAATACTAACAATAGAAGTAGTAATATTTTTCTAGAATTCGTAAATTGAAGTCAAATTGTGCTTCTATGTTTATATCGTTTTGTGGTTTCAGAAAAAATGAATTATATTTTAAACAAACTCAAATTAAAAGAGAAAGAAAAGTTAAAAAAAAAGAAAGTAAGCGTTCCACCTAAAATTTGAATGCGTAAAACACAAAAACTAAATTACAGGAACCTAATATAAAAAGAATCCTAAATAAAATAAAAAAGTTGGTTTGGAAAACATACTTTCCGTAAATCTCTACGCAAAGCAGCTGGGAGTATTGCGGGTCGCGGACCTGGCAGGGGCAGTTGCCGCCAGCCGAGACATAACCTTCCCCCGCCTCTCCTCAAGCACTCCGGCAATGTTTGCCGTGTGTCCCCAATTTTTTGTTCCCTTTTAACCCCCCTTTTTATGGTTTTATAGCATTATGATGTTTATTTTTTTTAAATTTTGGTTCACTCATGAAAGGAATGAGTTAGTTTTAAGAGGTTAATAAATGTATATTTTGCAAGTCCCTTACGAGTTCTTTCCTCTTCTTCCTTCGCCATACACACCTACTAGGTATATTGTAAAGCCAAACTAACACGCATACAAGACAATAAGCTCGCAACACATAAAGGTCGTAGGTGGCAAATTGGCAACCTGGGGCGATCGACTGAACGATGCGCGACCGGAAGGTCGCGCAGACACGGAGAGATCAGGATTTTGTGTACATAAGAAAAATATAAACGGTATACTGTATGCGTTTATTAATTTGTTGTAAATAAGATGTGGTTAGTTCCAGCGAAGTTATAGGAATAAAAATAAAACAAGAAGCAACATTGTTACAACATTTATTTCTTTATAAACATAAAATATTTTTCATTTTGCAATTATTCCTTTGGGAGTTGTCACTGCTCCTCATAGCCTGAAAAAGAACAGGAGGGAATAAGTGATTGCATAGTATATGCATGATATTCTTTGGAAAAAGGAGGAAAGTACCACTCTAATACAAAGTGCATCAAGTGGAACGTGTGGAACACGTAAACATGCGTGGAACATTACACTTAATTATATGTTACGCAAGTTTATTGTGAGAGAAATTTCAACATTTTAAGTTATATTAAATATAAATTACGAAATACTCTATATCAAAATGTTGATTCTTTTAACACCACGTCGGCGAACAGCGATATCCTGGTCAAAGTAGAAAATGATAAAATAACAAAAAAAAATTTGCGAAAATAGTAAGGAATTTGACAACAAATTATAAATTTAATATTATTAATTTAATATATTATTTTATTATTATTTCCATTTTCACTTAATATTGTGCAACAAAATTTTCTTAAATATTGGAAAATTTCAACTGTAATTTTTATTTATTTATTTCAAATGTCTTGTAAGAAATATTTACTTCTTTTTATATTATTAAAATAATTAAATTTTTGTTACGAATAAATGTTTACATAATGTGAATTTCATTATTTCATGTTATCTACATGTAAGTTATACTTGATTGAATAAACATATATATTTTTGTTTCCTTTTATAAATTTCTTATTTATTACGAAAATGTTATTACCAATACAATGCAAATATCCGGAGGAAAATGGGGGAGGAGAGGAGATGGGGGTAGAATGAGCCTGCTGATCTCGATTTCCCAGTGCAAAATTGCTTTCCATTCTAACCCTGGATGTAGGGATACGAAAAAAGTATCGATACTTTACTCATATCGGTAATTTCCTTTCAATACCAAATACTTTTGTACTCGATTCTTTTCTTTGGATTTCCTAGTGATATCGGTACTTTTGGCCCGATACTTTTGTGGTATCGATACTTTTCATTCGATACATCATATGATTACGGTATCGATACTTTCGTTTCGATATCGTATCCATACCTGGATGTATCCATGTATCTATTCCTGATCCTTAGTATTGAGGTTCCTACTTGTATGTACAGACGTATCTTTAGGTAAATTCGCGGAAAAACATGCATTATTATGCTCATATACGATAAAGGAGGAGTATATGGAGAATCATATTTAACCATGAATAATCATGGACTTGTCTAAGGACAGACTATCTATGATGATACAATAAATATACAAAAAATTAATAACAATAATAATAACATAAACAAATAATTGGAGAGAAACACTATTCGAGCATATAAACTGCAAAGCCAAGTGACAGTTGAGGGAACTACAGCTTCACTAAGCATACGCGATTTGCTTGTTGGTGGATAGGGAAGATGGCAGACCCATTATTCTACGACCGTGGTTCAGACCAATGCTATTAAATACATACTACTGTTTGAACGGAGAGGTGCGGCCGAAGACCGCTATTAAGCGCAGGCGACTTCCCAGGGGTTGCCCAGATTTTCAAATAAACTTACTTTTGTATTTGTTTGATTCCTTTTTCTAACTTAAATGCATTATTATATGGGCGCCCAGTCAATTGCTTATTTCTGTCCTTATAAAAATATATGTGACTTTAAAAATATGAGTCTAATATAAGTTTTAAACTTATAAATATTGTAAACACTTTAATTTTGTAGTTTTTAGACAAGATTTCTTAATGGAATGAAATGATCATAAGGTCCTAAGCAGACAGGCATTAGCTGTAAAGTTGGGATTAATTCTGAAATGAGAAAAAAATTCTGCTATGACTGGGAATCGAACCCTTGTCTTACATGAATGTTGTATATTTCCACTAGTGGAAATTTACAACTATCGTTTATATTTGTACAACAAAATAAATGCAGTAAAAAGTAAATTTTCTTCCTTTTATGTAATCAAATATGTAAGAAGGACAAATAATATGAATATTTTGTATTTTCCATAGCTATTAATATTTCACTATGACCCAGGATTCAATGTGATACATCATCTTGAGACTAGACTAGTGAAATATTAATAGCTGTGAAAAATAAAAAGTTTTCATTTTATTTGTTCATCATGGAACAGTTCCACAAGGTTTTGCCCACCAACGTGGCTTTTAACATCTCAAAACTTTTGAAAATATTTTCAAGTAGATTATTTTTTTATCTTAACCCCTCTAGAATGAAGTTTGGGTCTGCCCTTTTTCCTGACTGTTTATAATACAAATGATATAATAAATGGCAACTGCTCTCTTATAACCCTCTCCAAAAACATTTCCACATATCATTTTAAGTTCCCTCATCTCATTTTCTAATGCTGCATTGCAATGGGTATAGGATAGAGAAAGTACCCGGTTTACTGTATCTTGTCTCAACCCTCGATTAGATTCAATATCCCTATGCGTTTTTAGCATATTTTCCTAACAGAAAAAACATGCTAATTTGATCACTCTGTCTGTGGACAATCAACTTTTTTGTTTCAAGTGGAATCTGGAAAATCCAATATGGTAGAGGAAGAAGCACAACTACATTTTTACTTTCCGTGCTGATTGGGTGACCAGAGGTGATGTGGAGGAGTAGCAATGCTTTCTTTGGAAGGTCACAACTCACATAACAGATGGGCAAAACCAGTCTCAAAAATTACCCTGCCTTACAGCTTGAATACTGCATTACAGGCAGGCTTGCCTTGCTGCAGTCCTTCTGTGCTTGTAGATTTTCTGAATATTAAACCAGCAAGGTTTTTATTTCCCAACCAATGTTAAGTTTTCTCCATGAAGGAGAGTCTGGCAGTCTTTAGTGTAATGTTGTTTTACAATGAATCAGTTTTTCTTTTCTGAGTTCATATTTTAAATCTTTCAAATGACAAATAACTGGGACTTTAATCATTTTCATGGATTATTACATTTAATATTAGTGTTAGAAATATTACCTTAGAATAATATTATGCAAATTGCTGAATTTGTTTAAATAATTTTTAATGTTACTAAGTACATAAAAGAGTTTGTTCAACGATTATCAAATATTAACTATGTGCCTTGAAGCATGTTGCTTGCACGTTATTTTACATTCATATTCCTGTCTGATAGCAATACCAGACTTACAATTGCTGCCATTATTAGCTAAAGTGCATTTTTTTAAAGTTATGACATGTTTAAACCAATGATCATAAATGATTTTTGGTGAATTATTAATTATTTTAGATAACGTAAATGCTTAAAAATTTCCCTGAAGATCCATTAATATGAACTATTTTTCATAGTTGTGTTGGTTTTATATCTAGGATCTGTGCCCTGAGAAAAACTACAAGTCAATAATCTTCCAAAGGGACTTTGAGATATTATTAATCTGCTTATATTAAATATTAAATCTAATATTTTAAAACTTTTGTCATAAATAAAAACAACAATCCTACATCAAAAGTATGGCCAAAAGAATTAGTTATTCTATCCAAACATTAAACATGAAGGTAAGATAATTCAAAGAGAAAACAAAATTACTTTATCAAAACTAAGAATCCACCTAGAAAAAACAGGCCAACGACTTTTTATTTTACATATGGATATCTCCAGCTAATTTAAACTATGAGAAGCACCCATTTTGTAACCAACCACTAGTTATTGGAATAAATATTTGCAATGAAACAGTCATTTAAAAACAGCTTTTCCAAGGATGATTACAAATTTCATCACTGCCAATCAGAAATTTGCATCTTAATAGTTACTCCCCTGACTTATCCGACTTCTTCTTCTTTCTCCTTTTCCTGAGTTTTTTCCTTTTCTTCTTTCCCTCCTCTCCTCCCTCTCCTCCTTCCTTCTTTCCAGCTCCTTCCTTTGAAGTGGAAACTGTTAAAACTGGAGTTCTGACAAATGCATCGTAAGAATAAATCTTACACACCGAACCATTGCAGAATTCCTCTCCACACTCACTGCATGAGACAGCCCTTGTCTCCACAATTCCAGCTCGGTTCTTTGAACGACGAATCATCTCTTCTTTCGAATTTGAAGGGTGTCCCAAACGAGCAGAGTATGACTGTCTTTTATCCATCTGGACTCTCTGGAGGTGAAGTTTGCCCATCTCCACCAATCTAGAGGCCATGGCATAAAAGTTAGATTTTAGACCAGTAGCAATAAATCTGAGGTCTTTACAAAAAGTGTAAGACAATAATTGTGGACACAAAACTGAGGAAAACGGAGTGTAAATTTTAATTAAATTCTCATAGAGAATAAATATCAAAATGACATTAACTACCCAATCTAATCTATTACTTTTTCACTGACTTCCAAACCATTGAACATGAATTTCCACTCATTTTACAGAATGTTTCTTCACTTCTATGTTTCCATTCCCCTTTCTAGTTTATATTTGCTACAATAGGACAGATATTTTCATTAATGAACATAATTTTTTCAGATTAGGAAAAATTTCTCTCATTTAAAAGATCTGTTCAAACAATAGACTGAACAAAATATATAGATTTTAAAATATCAGCAATATATTGCAATATTTTTACAAATTTCAAGATATTTAAGGATATTTTTTTAAAATAGAGAGTTTTTTCATGTTCTTCAGAAGCATTTTATATCAAAACCTATGTTGTAATGATTAATGCATCCTTAATTACCGTATTTACCCGAATCCAAGACGAGGTTTTAATCCAAATTTAAGTCTTAATTCGAGTTTGCAAAAATCGGGAATCGTCTTAAATTCGAGTATGGAGATACCATCAATACTTCGTGGTCAGTTCGTCGCGCTTCAATTCGACACACAAAAAATTCGTCGCGCGTCAATACAACACACGACAAACTCATCGCGCGTCAATTCACGGCGTGAAAATTTCGTCGTGAGACAAATTGGAATGCGATATACTATGACTGGTGTACGGCAGGAAACATTTGTTGGGTTGGGATTCACCTCCTGCCATACACCATCCAACGTGTTTTGCCTTGCGTAACTCGCAAAGAGAATTGCGATTCATTCTGATATTATCGCAATATAAAGAAAAATCTTTTGTGGAAAAGTGTCTCCCCCTGCCATTCACCAGTCATGGCGTCTCATTTTCCAATTTGTCTTGCGACAAATTTGTCGAGAGATGAATTGACGCGCGATGAGTTTGCCGTGCGATGAATTTTTCATGCAAAGAATTGACGCGCGACAAACTGACCGCGGCGAGTTGTCATAGAACCGTAGGAAGTATACTTATGCGTTTAATCGATGTTTTTTTTACTTTCTCCATACATAGTATATGGGCAAGTATTGTTTTCATGAAAAAATCGATTTCGAGATCTCAACGGAAATACACGTTTTGAGGTCCCCTGAACACGTTTTGATCAGGAAGCTTGCACCAATAGTCCTCAGAGGTCTTAAAATCATTGTACAGCTATTGCCAATAAAATCGATCCAGTAGTGCACCGTGAATTCTGGCTTCCCGGCAAATTCCTGAGAAAATGTGAAATCTGGCAATGGGTGAGGGAGAGGATTGGAAAGCGACCATCGACCTTGCAACCTCCCAAGCTTCTTCCCCTCCTTTGTCTAATATGTACCTTTCCGTTTTTCATAAAAACAGAATGCGAAACTATGGTAGGAAAGCACAGTGTGTGTGCAAAGGATGTTCATTTTTTTCTCAAGATCGTTGGTTTGATTCCAGGTGTGTTAATTTCCTCCATAATGAATACATGGGAATCGCTGCATGCCATTTTAAAATTTCATTGTAAAATATGTTGTAATCAGGATACGAACTCTGGAATTCAATGTTAGTAAGACTGAAAAAACATTATACATAATATCCTTATTGTCTGTCTGTTGGTTCATCTGTTGGTTGGTCTGTCTGCCAGAACCCTCTATACAATTCCCCATAAGAGAACACTTAACAAGAAGTCCAAACCAGGACTAATGCAGGCTGGTTTCCCAAAGTTGACAACCCGAATTGATTACTAATATTGACAGGAAATGTTTCAGTATGTTTTAGTCATTCCAAGGAACTCTCGTAAATTCATAGCTTATCAATGAGAGAGAAAAATTGGAAAACAAATTAATAGAGCATTTTCAGGTTTAAAATACTAAAAGCAATGTCAAAATCTCTTTCTGACATTATATTTTGCATGTATTTTTTTAAATAAACGAATTAAATAAATGTTACTGTTTATACGCTAATATGCCTGTATCAACTGTCCATTTCTGAAGAGTAGTCAAGCAGAAAAGATAATTACCCATTTGCTCACTCATCTATGTTCAAGCCAAGTTTGGTAATAATCATCTCCATGGCAACAATCCGATAAAATGGGATTTAAAATGCAAAAACGCTATGTTTTAGTAGAAATTCATGAAAATACAATCAATTATCAAAATTTGGTGATAAGAATTAGAATCTACATTCACTTCATTCTCCTTGCTATGCCCCTGAATATTGCCTCCCATTGCCTCAGTTACTTTTCTCTAACAAGCATAGCAAGCTATTGTCCTGAATAATCAACATAAATTCTTACACCGATGCAAAACCAAAGTGAAACTTAAATGTGGGTAATCTTAATGGAATAATAAGATAGACAGACAAGTGACTTTATTAAGGGTGAAGTTGAGACTGTATAGTCATATTTGGTTAGTAGAAAGAAGAATTACAATCGAATAATGTTAGTTTTGTGGGTTGAAAAAAATTGTGTCTGCCTTGTTTAAACAGAAAAAATTCCCCCCTGTGGAAAACACCTATGAAGAGGAGAGAGGTGTAAAAAACGATGAAAAATTCCTAAACAGATCTGGGATAAAAGAATTTGAATGCAAAGAAAAAACTAATATACACATGCACATTCATGAAAATTCATATAAAAAATTTTCAAAAGTATGTAATTTAAGTCTATATGTTGAAAAGTCAAATGAAAAAATAGAGAGAATTGAATTTTTACAGTTAGATAAATTACAACATGAGATAATTTACAAATATAAACGTATTTTCACCTAGAAAAAATAGGAATAAATTATATACATTATGTCGTTGAGATGGACTTTTGTGCTACCTCATTTACAGTGTTATGAGAAAGGAGTAACTTGAAGTAGGATTTCTTGAAGGAGAATGCAGATGGTGAGTTTTGTAAGTGTGGCGGTAGAGTGTTCCAGTATCTGCATGCAGTGATATGAAAGGATTTACTGTAAATGTCTGAATTAGTAATAGGCGAAGGAGGGGAGAGGGTGAGAGAGGAGAGGTGGGAGCATTACGAGAGGAGAGGCTAGAAGAGAGAAGGGTTCAAAAACAAGTCTTTAAAAAATACTTATCTCCAATAGCCACAACAAGGTTATAAAAATTGGAGATACCTGTCACAAGTATTTCTTAAGTGCTTGTTCTTGAAAATTTTCAGCCATAAGACGAGCTCGATAATTCCCTGTTGAAGGAGAGAAAGGGACGTGGTCTGGGAGTCATGCTGTGAGAGTGGGAGGTATAGATACATTACATGATGAAGGGTTGGACAACCTGCTGTTTCTGAAGAACTGGGTATGGGAGAAAACAACATATTATGAATATACACTCAGGAATATTAGAAACATTAAACATAAAAGTGATATAATTATTTGAGTCAGGCATGACTTTGTGGAAGTAGGTAATGTTATTCATATTAAATACACACTTAGTACTTTTCCTAAGTTTTTTATTTTTGCGACCGGTTTTGCATGTGCTATGGCATCTGGCAAGGAGGAATGGTGAATGGGTGTTTTAAAGAAAATCCAGGAGTGGATGGGAAGAGATAAGACTGCCCTTGGAAGGGTGAAGTGGAGTGGGGAAGCAAGGTTGGGAAAACCACACAGTTAAAAAAAGTTGCTGACAAAAGAGTTGTACAAAATGTGTTCCACAGCAGTTGATGAAAGGGGGGAGAGAAACTGCAGCAGGAGGACACACAGGGAGGAGTAGGGGGAGGGAAAGAGGTGTGGAAGCATATACATATAGTGGGCTGGGAAAGGGGGGAGGAAGGGAATGCACCCAATTGCCGAGTTAATGGCTAGGTCCGGAGGGAGGAGAGATGGGCTTTAGGAAGTGTCAAGGTATTGGAGTGCAAAGGAGAAATGTTGGGAGAAACATATTCATTCACTAGATTGTCACACTTTGAGGAGTTAAAAATTTCTAATTGTTCCATTGCGTCTAATTTCCATTCTTTGGTTAACCAGTCACAAAAATATTCTTCACCCTCACTTCTTCCCATTTTCCTTCATTCTCCCTCACATTCTTCTACTCATTTTTCCCTCAAAATTAATCTTAGGTAGGCATTGTGTAGCAAGTTCTTCAGAAAGGTTTTGGTAAGGAACCTCGCATTAATCAAAATGGGGGAATAAGAAATGCAGAGACGAGATGGTTTCTCAGGGAAAAAGTTTTTTAGGCATGTGAAGGAATGGAGAAGGCTGTTATAAAGCAAAAGAAAAACTGCATCATCAATTTCGAGAGAACAAAAAAATACTCAGTAGATGTTAATTATTTGTTTGACGGAGCAAGGATTCCAATTTCAGATTCAGTTAAATATCTATGAGTCACATTCGCCAAGTGATAGGTGCCGCTAACATAAAGTTGGCCTTTATAGGGAGAATAGTTCAAAGTAGCTCCGAAAAGGTGAAGGAATTATGTTAGTTATCCTTGGTTTGACCTCAGGTCGAATATTCATCAGCTGTGTGGGATCCTTACGAAAAGGGACTCTAAAGAGAAAAGGCAGGGCAGCTAGGTTCTTAAAGAGACACTTTGATAATAAACAAAGCATTATGCCATTAATAGAAAATCTGAGTTGGGCTTCATTACAGGAACGTAGACTGCAGGATAGATTTAAACTGCTAGTCAAAGGAGGAAATAGAGGTGGAAGGGTTAAGAAAGGAAAGGTTAGAGTAATTTAGCAAGAGAGAAGGGAAATCATAGCTTCAGGTTGGATAGTTGAGTTTTTATGTTTAATGGTTAAGCATCCTGTACCCTTCCCCTTTTTAGTGTTTTTGTCATTGTTGAAAAGCACTATTATATTTGTGATTTCCGTCTGTCTGTGTGCATATATCAGAGAAGAATTGGCTGAACCCATTTTAACCAAATTTGGTACATGGAATATTCACATAAATTAATGACCAAAATGGCATAATTGGACTGGATCGACTCAGCAGGGGTGCCATTTAATTTTGAATAATTCAGTAATTCCTTTACTAAATGTGTAAGTCATAGACCATACACTTCCCAATACCATTTCTATCCATTATTGTAGCTACGCCATAACTTACAATTAGAAATTATTAACCAGTGTGACTGCATGTCAAATATAACGAGTACTATACATGAATAAAGTATTAAAAATAAGCCACCTCCCATTCTCCCATTTTCCTTCCTCTCTCCCTCCCATTCTTCTTCCTCTATCACTCACTCCTACTTGCTCCCTCACTTCCTCCCATTTGCCTATATACCATTCTCCTCCCTTTTTAGTGACTTTCATCAATGCAGAAAAGCACTATTATCTTCGTAATGTCTGTCCGTCCATACGCATATATCAGGGAAGAATTGGCTAAACCAATTCCAACCAAATTTGGTACATAGAATTTTCACATAAATATATGACCAAAATGACATATTTCGACCGAATCGATTAAGCAGGGGTACAAAAATTGCGAAATTAAACTTTTCAGTAATTATAAATTTGGAAGGAATTGTCTAAACCAATTTCAACAAAATTTTGTTAGGAGGTATGCAACATAAAAAAACAAACTCAATATGTTTATCAAATATATCCAAATCAGGGCTGTCACAATACAAGTAATAAAAAATTATTTTTTACAAGTATTTGTGTTGAATTGCCTGCATCAATTTTAACCAAATTTAATATTTATAATGCACATATGCAACACCATATTAGCATATTTAGACTGAGTCAGCCAAACAGGGGTGCCACTATTACAAATTAAACTCTTTCAGCAATTTAGGATTTGGAAGGTATTGGCTGAACAGATTTCAATAATAATAATTATAATAAAATTTATTTCACCATTGGCAAATACATTTGTATGGTTTCATCACTAAATATTACAAAACAAGACAGAAGTGGGGAGGGAAAAAAACAAAATATAAAGCAAGATACAAGATTGATAACATAAATCAGAAAAGATCAAAGAAAAGCAAAAAATTTCACACATAATCATCAAGGTATTCACATACACTATAGTAAGTTTTCTTCAGAAGGAACTTCTTAACTTTACTATTGTACAATTTGTGGGATGAAACTGATTTTATGTGCCCAGGTAATTTGTTATAAATTACAGAGGCTGAATGGTGAGGGCCTCTTTGACAAAGTACATTATTGTAATCATTAATGTGAATGTCAAATAATGAATGGGTGAAATGGCTATGATATTCTGCATTTGTGGGAAAAAGTTGATGATTGGATGTAACAAAAGTTGCACAGCTCAAAATGTAAATCGATGGTAGAGTTAAGATATTGAGAGATGAAAACAAGGGTTTACCGTGTGTGCAGTAGGACATTCTACATAAAGCTTTGACAGCTTGTTTCTGTAAAGAAAAGACTCTTCTAGCCAGTCTGCAATTACCCCAAAATAATATTCCATATCTTAAATAAGAATGCACTTTAGCATAGTAGAGAGATAGTAAGCTTTCAATAGGAAGTATTGGGGCCAACTTTCATATAATAAAAACACCAGTGGAAACTTTTTTAGTAATTCCATTAATGTGATCTAGCCAATCCAACTCTTCATTAATAAGTAGCCCAAGAAAATTAGTTGACGTGTTTCTAGAGATGCTTTTACTGTTCATTTTAATAAGTGGGCTACTGGGTGGGATAGTTTTTTTTGTGAAACAGCAGGTAAGAGGTTTTATTGATATTTATGTCAAGATTGTTTAGATTACACCATTTCAACATTTGGTTGACTGATCTACTAGCAAACTCTGTCAGAAGTGGGAAACTATCAGCGGTTACCAGGGAGGATGTATCATCAGCATACAAGGTCGGAAAGCAATCTGTAAATTTGTTAGGGAGGTCATTCATGAAAATTATGAATAGTAGGGGTCCAAGAATTGATCCCTGGGGGACATCACTGTTGGCTTTTAGAGGTGTAGAAAATGCAGTGATAGAGCCATTTCTAGCTCTTTGGGAAAACTTCACAATCTGATGATGATTACTTAGAAAATAAATAATCCAATTTAGGGGCTTGCCTCTGATGCCCAAGTTGCAAAGTTTCACCAAAAGCATTTTGTTGTCAATTCTGTCAAAAGCTTTACTGAGGTCATAAAAAATACCTAAAGTATGCTTGTTGTTATTGAGAGCTTGGTATATTCTGTTGATAAGGTTGAAGGCAGCAGTAGATGTAGACTTCTCTTTCCTGAATCCATGTTGATTAGGAGTTAACAAATTGAAGGAATTGAGGAAAAGCAGTATGCGATAAAAAAATAATTTTTCAAATATTTTGGAAAATACGGATAAAATAGAGATGGGTCTATAGTTCTCTGAGTCAGAGGGTAAACCATTTTTTAGTATTGGAGACACACGAGAAAATTTAAAATTTGTAGGGAACTGGCCAGAGCTGAAGGATAGATTGATTATGTCAGGTAAGATAGATGCAATGATATAAGAGCTTTCCTTAACAACAATCATAGGAATATCATCTATACCACAAGAAAAGGAATTTTCAAAAGATTTAATGATACCTATTATTTCATAGGGATCAGTGGAGTGAAGAAAAATAGAATGTGTGAAAACTGAGCTGGTATTAATATTGCAAAATTGATTGTTGAAATTCATAGCTATATCCATTGGGTCAAAAACTGATATCCCATTGAATTCTATGTAAGAAGGACTTAGGTTGTTGATTGCAGCATTGGAATTTAGTTTGATAATGTTCCATGATGCTTTAATCATATTTTTGGATTTATTTATGTAGTTAACATTTGCAGCTTTTCTCTCGGCTAATAAGTGTATTCTAAAGTCCTTTAGGGCATATAAGTATGCACCATGAAGATTAGAGTCAACAAATTTATATTGAAAATATAAATCACGAACATATTGGGACCTGATGATGAGATGAGCAGAGTATAGCTTTCTTTTAAGCATTGTTACATTTTGTTTGATTTTTCTGACAGGAAAGACTGCATTAAAGCAGAGAGTAAATATTTGCATGAAAGCATTAAATTTAGAATCGACATCACTTGCATTATGAACATCATCCCAAGATTCATGTGAGAGGTGGTGAAGAAATATTTTAGTAGAATAGTCATCAAAGATACGTTTACATATGTACATGGGGTTGGGTTGAAAGAGAGTTTGATTTAATTTAATGGTTATTTTTAGGCCCAGATGGTTAGAGAAGCCTGTAAAGATGGTTTCACAAGTGAAGGTACTAGGAGGTAAATCAGAAATTAGATAGTCAATAAGTGATTGAGTTTTGGGTGAGATTCGGGTAGGATCATCAATCACTACCTTCAGTCCAAAAGTGGATAGAAGATTTATGAGATCAGGCTTTTCAGAGGATTCATTCAATAAATCAATATTGATGTCACCAATCAATATCATGCCGTTGATATTTTTCATTGATGTAAATATAATGGCATCATGTAGGCACGTAAAAAATCATTAGTATTACTGCTGGGAGAATGATATATGGACAAAACAGCATAACAATAGGTAACAATATTGATTAATGCAACTGAGCATTCAAAAGTATTTTCAATGCTCTTGTTAAAACTGAGGCACTTCATATTTACAGAGGGGTTGCTTTAGATGGCCACTCCTCCATACTTGAATTGCTGACAACAAAAGAATGTTATTAGATTAAAACCATGAATATGGAACACAGATATTTCATTTGCTCTTAACCAATGTTCAGAAAGTATCAAGACATCAACATTAAGCTCCTGAAGTAGGAGCTCAAGATTAAGGCCCATATTCCTCAAGCACTGAATATTGATATAAAACCAATTTAATAATATAGAATTGGAGAGAGCACCCTCACTTGTACCTAGTCCCAATTTCTTAGATCTAACAATACCACTCTGACCTCGAGTAACAGGCCTATTGTTGGGTTTAGATCTATCATTAGATACAGCATCATGGACTGGAGCATTAGGAAATAGTATGGCGTTAGGAACCGGGACATTATGCCTTATGCATTTTGCTTGCAGATTATTTTATGCACCCACTCCCTGATTAACGCACTTAATTGGTGCCAGGAAAATCGAGCGCTAACTGAAACAGCACTTTTCAGAACATGTACTTCCATAAGAAATGACGTTATAAGATTTAAATCGTTCTCAAGATTCTATTAATGTAAATGAAAATAGGTATGTAGTAATATATAAATCAGAGCTGCACTGGGCATATTTGCCGCCCTGTTGCAAGCAATTTATGCCGCCCTCCTCTATAAGCCCAAATTTTTTCGATTTTTAGATTACAAGGTGTAATTAATTTAAGGAAGGCTATAAATAAACTAGGGTTTTTGTGCCTATGGTGCCCAATCCAGATTAGTTAAAAATTATTATTAATGATTAGTTACAAATATTCCGTATCAACTGACAATCGTTATTGTTTTTATTGTTAACAACTCTTTCAAAAAGTATTCATATAATTATTATTTGCATTATTTGAATGTGAAAGAAGTTATCCAATTTTTTATGACTTAAGCAACAAGCTTCTACTAAGTAAGAATCATGCTACGACTACGTAAATAATAAAGTTTTACAGTTTTACATAATTTTACCAATATTTAAAATTAATGCAGAAAGATATATATAACTTTTCATATTTTTTAATATAAAATTATAATTTAGTATGAGTATTGGCAATACATATGTTGAAACTAATGAAAATACCTGGCAATTAAACTTTTTGACATCATCTGCTTACATCGCGGTAAACATCAACATAATGACTATATAGGCTTAAAAGACACAAATGTATACTTAAAAATCAATATCACCATAAAAGTGCCAATATATTTACATTTTTAAGCATTAGATACGTTTTCACGTTTTTTTTTCGATTGGAGAAAAGATGAGATATCTATACTTTTTCTGATCAAATTCTGAAATTTGGACTTTTGTTTTGTCTTAAAAATAATAAAATACCATCTTTCAGCTATACATTACTTTAAGTTTCAAGTTCATAACTTAATTTAAAGCAATTTTAAAATGCAGTTTGGTTAAACATTTAATCCATTTCAGTGCCTCCTAATGGGGAATAAAATGGAGTCATTGAAGTTAAAATACTTTCCAAAATGCGAATTTCTCAAGTTTTCAATTTTTACTCTTGGTTGTAGCCTATGATCTGCCATCATACAAAATTAAATCTTTTTAATATATCTAAAAGTGCCCAAAAAGCATGAAAGAAGACAGATATACGGATACTTGAGAATTATATTTATAGATGTTTCATCAGTTGATAAAGTAACGTTTGCAAAAATATATTAGACCTAAGAAAGGAAAGCTTCTTGAAATAAAAGCTGTATACATGTAAAGTAACCAAATTATAATATTTGGAAAGTTTAATTAATTATTTTTAAAGTACAAGGTACAAGAAAAATATTAAAAATCTAGCAATCTTAAGGGAAAAGCGACAATAAAATAAAAATGACAAATTGGTCAATTTTTAGAAATTTCATAATTGCAAATTCATTCACAATGTCATCAAAATTTAGTTCAACGCATATTTCATTTTCTTTGCTAATAAGAGCCAGACTGCTTAGCCTATCTTGCCTCATTGATGAACGCAAATTGTTTTTATCAATTTAATTTTTTAGAAAGATCTTTCTCCAGCAGCAACTGTTACAGGAAGTGTTAATAAAACACACAAATTAATACAGATATTTGAAAAACCTCTTATTAAATCTTTGGTGAAGATATATTCTAAAATCTTAAAAGGGCTCATGTTTGGTTTCATATAATCTTGATTAGCTTCTAATTCGTCATAGAGATCCATAGCACTAATGTTACTTTCTTCTCTGGCATCCCAATGCCCATTTTTAAAACTTCTTCACATCTCATTGCTCCTCCTCTCTGTGAGGGTGGCACGGTTCTGATATAAATAATACATCAAAGTATCCTTTGTTAACCATATTATGTAGCATAGAATAGGTAGTCATTTGTATTGCAATTATATTTAAAATTGAACAGTAAAACTTGAAAATAAATGAAGAACAGAATGCATTTTACGGAACATAAGTTGATCTCACACTGAATAAATCGCGCAGGAGCATTAAGGAATAGGAATTAGAGTAGAAGGAGATACCGGTGTCTACTTATATATACAGGGTGAGACATTAGTCACTATACACAGTACCATAACTAGGGCGGGGCAAGCAGGGCATCTGCCCCGGACGCAACTAAAGAAGGGGCGCAAATATTGTTAATGGCAAGTTGTGCGAGGTTGCATGGCACAATGACAGGGGCGATATCACTACTATACTTGTACCAGAGATTACACATAGCAAAAACTATAAATTTCAATGATGTTATTGGTGACTTTGCTGCATTAAATCACGTAGAATAACACTTTAATATTTAGATATTTATACATTCTGTATTTAAACTAGGTACTTATGTATGTAATTATGCATGTATGTAATAATATTTATAATTATGTAGTAAAATTATGTACATTTATAGTGAGGAATTACATCGTTTATAGTTTATTTTATCTATTAATTGTTCACCCAAAATCCATATAGTAAAAAATATTGGTATTAGAGATTTTTTATGAAGGGGCGCTTATTTGTTAGCTTGCCCCAGGTGCTAAAATAGCTAGTTATGGCGCTGACTATACAGCCACAATTTTATTAACACAAAGAAAATTGGAACATAATAACATAAGCATCATGACTGAAGATACTGCTCAATTAAGAGAAGGCATCCAATAAGACAAAAACAAAACCGTATATCGAAATGATCAAAACCATACTACGTTTCCATAAAGAAATATTGATTCATAAAAGAATTATCACATGGAACCTGGAATGAGACCAGATAAAGGAAGAATTCAAATATCATGGTATTACATTTAAAAAACTTAACAATAGAAAAGGTAGCAATAAACAAAAAACAAACAAATGTTGGCGCTCTCCAACTTTTAGTCACTGTAAAACCTTTAATTTAACCTCAAGAGTTAACTTTTTCCTCTTTTTCTCTTCTAACCACCGGTTATCACTCATGGCCTTTTTATTTAAAGGGAAAATATAATTTAAACAAAGTTCACTCAATATTTTGACCTAAAAAAACATCAACAAGTGTGCACAGAACCATCAAGCAACTGCAAATACTGATGTCTTGTGTGTTGTAAATGCGCAGAGGCGCTGCGCAGTGGACTTTGTAAATTACACCAGAAATTTTGAAGAGTGTTAATGTGGAATGCACGAGCACAATTTGGAAAAAGGTATTAAATTATTTTCAGCATTAATGTGAAACAGTGTTAATTGGGAGAGTGTTAAGCAGGGAGTGGGTGTATTACATAAATTTTGCTTTTTTTTACATTTTAGACTATATAAAATGTTGTGGAGAAAGTCATGTGGTGGCCACATTAGATTTTTTAAACAAATAAAACAAGATAAATAATTGTATTTACTGAAATTTTTCATTGCAAACTTATGATCTAAAATTCCATTAATAAAGTCTAAATTTTAGAAATACATTTTAAAAACTCTTTTTTTCTTCAAACAAAAATTTGTAACAAAGCATTTCCATTAATGAACAAATTAGTATACCTATAATGAATATGTGTGTTTCAAATACACACCAAATACATTCAGTGAGAAATTAGGTCAAAATCTTTTTTCTGTTTTGATAGTCTGCTAAAAGGGGGAATCGTCATAGATTCAGGGTTGTCTTGGATTCGGATAAATACAGCAAGTGAACAAAAATCTAGTTGAATGCACAAAAGAAAATGCACCATTCTGAAAAACATTAATGATAACAACTTAAAACACATATACCACTAATTCTCACCTAGAAAACATTTCTTCTTCTATTCGTACTTTTGGCCGAAGGTCAGTGAGCATCTTCCAATGGATTGGTACAGAGCAAAGATCCTCAAGACGAATGCTTCTCATAGATGGAGGCACTGGATTTGCAAATGTATACTCTCCTCTGTCCTTACTTTTCCCCTTTTTCTTAGTTCCAATCAAACTGTTATCTTTCTTTGCCTGATAAAAATAAGTATGAGCTTTACTGGATATGTACAATGAAAAAGAATTTCTACAAATATCCCCATATACCTTCAATGGGCAACTACAGACTGAAAATAAAATAACATTCACAAATTTACAAAGGAACAACCATTATAATATAAAATAACAAACAAAATATAACTTTATGTTGATGTATTTATTCATTGTATACACCATAGATTAGTACAATTCTGCATATTCTTATAATGACTTTTTTGCAGCTTTTTGTATGAGCCTTCAATGAATTTCTTTCAGATTTTTTCACATAAGAATATATATAGAAGGTATGGAAATCAAACAGGATAGCACAAAAATTGGTTCATTTTGATAATATCATAGAACAGTTATAAATTCATATGTTCTAAAACGGCTTTTGCTGCAAAAATAATCTCTGTATAGCTGCAAAATTTCTTGATAAAAATTAATCCTAATTAATAAAACTTGAAAAATATGAAACCTTCTTGAAAAGGTTCTTTCTTTTCCCTGTACATACAGCAATACTGTTCCAAGTGCACAGGAGCAAGGGAAATGGAGGGTGGTGGGGGCTCAGTAGTTGATTCCTACTTCAGGAAGTGAAAAGGTATGTAAAAAAGGGAGAGTCAGAAGTGTTGTCTGGAAGTGACCATGTGAGGGTTTGGAAAAAACACATTGGTTACCAAAATAGACATGTTTAATGGTGACTTCAGTGAAAGGGATATAATGAAAATATATTATTACTAGGGGTACTGCCCCTATGTGCGTCAGCCCCATGCCTTGCTCCACGAGGTGAATACATCTGCCGCCCATGTGCAACCCTGAACCTCCTCATTTCAGCATATATTTAAGGTAAAAAATTATATTTAGCCCTATTTTCAGGCTTCTCTCTCCCTTCCTCCCATTCCCCTCCCTCTCTCGCTATCTCTCCCTCTCTCTACCTACCTCTCTACTTCCCTATATCCCCGCCTCCCACCAAACCTCCCACTTAACTTCCGCTTCTCCTCATTCTCTTCCTCTCTCCCTCCCCCTTCTCTCTCTCCTTCATTCTCTCGTTCACTCTTTCTTTTCCCCACTCTCCCGTCTTCTTCCATTTTCCCAATAGGATCCTATATAATTTTATGAGTACGGCAACAATGCTGATTGTTCTTGGCAATGAAATATTTTATTCATAAAGAACTTAAAAATGTAGTCTTCGGACATTATGGCAACAATCCTCCAATGTTAATCTTATGGGATTTTATTGAAAAAAAATTTTTTTGGGCTCTTGAACTTAAAAACTTCCTGTTTTTGCAATTTTCCCTCTGTTTGTAAGTCATGAATAATTAATCAGTCTGAATTTTTTCAGCATTATAGCTCATACAGAAATAAGAAATAGTTTCTGTAGCACACATTAGTGCGGTTATAATATAGAGAGAAATACTAAGTAAAATAATACCAAACATGCATGTAAACATAAAATACATTTTTTATTACTTTATTCATATGCAGGGTCGGCGCGTGCATGGGTGCAACGTGTGCACCACACACGTGTGGCCGATAATACAACATACGGCCCACAGGCCAAATTTGGCCTGCCCACACATTTTGTGTGGCCCAGAAGGATTTAACTTAGCTGGTGCTTTCCTTTTCCGTAAAAAATACAAGTAAAATTTGTTATGAATATTTATCGCATGTGTGAACAAAAATTCTCTCTTATGAAATTAAACAAAGCTCCATTACATTCAGCACTGACAGATCAGAGTTTAAGAGACACTCTAAGAACAGCAACCACCAGCATTACTCTGGATATAAGTGAAATGGTGAGAGAAAAACTGTGCAGCATCTCCCATTGAATAAGTAAATTATATTTGTTTGTCACATAAAAATTGAATGTAAAAGTTGTTACGGTAATTACTAAATCTACAACAGTGCACTTAATTTTTTATGTACAAAACTTTCATAGCGTGGTCTGCCTAGGTCCAATCAAGGTCGATTCTGGCCCAAGTCAACTTTTGAGTTGTGCACCTCTAGTTTATGCGCTTCCTCTGACAAATTGAGGGGCGGTTCACCCGGTGCTAAATTGGATTCAGTAATGTCTGAGCACAAAAGATGCATGAAAAATCAGAAGAAGGTAGTTTGCTCATATTTAGGGCATATGATTCAAAATGAAATTATAAATCTCATTTCAGAGAAAATTATTGAAGTAATTGTAGACATGCATAAAAAAGCGAGGTATTTTTCAATAGTCCTTAAATCTACCCTGAAGGTAAGCTATATGGAACAAATTATCATAGTAATCCGTTTTGTAGAAATTAATACCGAAATAAGAAGAGCTGGAATCCACGAACACTTCCTTGGGTTTTCCCAAATATGGAATCGACTGGAAAGGGATTAAACCTATTTGTTTTTAAAATGTTGGAAGATTTAAATTTAAATGTTCAGGATGTCAGAGGCCACGGTTACAAAAATGCTGCCAATATGCGTGGTAAGCATAATAGCTTACAAAAAAGAATTTTAGATATCAATTCAGGGACTTTTTTTGTGCCATGTAGTTCTCACAGCATAAACCTTGTAATTAATGATGCGGCAAAGGTCACCCTTGAAACTGTAGAGTTCATCAATGTGTGTTGATGAACCAATTAGAGATCCACAAAGAGATTTCAAAGTAAATTTTTATTTTTCAATTTTGGACACAACTCTAAAATCATTGAGTGAATGACTCAAGATATTTTAGCAGCATAACAATGCGTTTGATTTTCTGGATAATTTTTCTGATTTGAAATATGCCAGCAGTGATGAAAAAAGAAGAAACTGAAATTTTACAGACAAATCTTTCTAATAATGACAAAAGTGAGAGTAACATTGATGCAGTAGATCTGAAGAATGAAATTGATATGTTGCAATATATGGTGTGATATAATATGACTTCATTGGAAGTTTTAAATTATCTGTTGAAAAATGATTTGTATATAGTGTTCCCAAATATCTTTGTTGCATTAAGAATTCTGTTAACAGTACCAGTGTCAGTATTGAGAGGCGAAAAGTCATTTTCTAAATTGAAATTATAAAAAATTAGTTGAGGTCAACAAATGGCTCACGAAAGATTTAGTAATTTGGGAACCATTTCAATTGAACATGAGATGCAGAGAAATTAGACACTCAGCAGCTAATTAAAAAATTTCCTGAACTAAAAGCCGACTTTATGTAAAGACTGGCAAATTTTCCATTTTATATGTATTGTTATTTTGAAATGCATAACAAAAATTTGCTCATTTTCTTTTAAATTGATATGTCTTTATCAAATAAATTTATTGGTGAAGTTGTTTTTATAGTATTAATTTCACACTGTTTCAAAGCAAATGAAATATTGCTTATTTTTCAGAATGCAAAACTTGTGCATGTGTTGTCATATAAGAGTTTGTTAATAAATCTATCAAGTTTTTGTTATTACTATTGGTGTGATTATAAATAAATACGTATAATCCTATTTTTTATGTTATTGCTTTCATGAACTATATCATACATAATTTAATTTGGCAAGAGCCATTTTTATTATGCGTAAATCGTAGAATTTACATCTTTGGGATCCGTCTTCATTGTTAGAAATTTAGTCGAGCGGAGGTGGAGGGACATCTGTTCTATTGGATGGGGAAGGTGATGAAATCTTTATGCAATCTACCTAAAATGGGTTGGCGTTCAACATCATGAGCATACCAGCTATACAGAATATTCAGCATGAACACTCGGAACAGGAATTGAAAATCTGCTGATGGTAATGAAGAGAGGTACCGAGATGTGTACTTATGGGGGGGAGGGAGGGAGTGGGGGGGCTGGCCAACTTGTTTTCATACATGGGTGGCTAATAGGCATGCGCCGGCCCTGTCCATATGTACTATAGTATAGGGCAGTGTTTCTCAACCAGGGTGACATCACACCCCAGGGTGATGCGAGAGTTGTTGAAGGATGATGCAAATATATGATAAATTCACAGTGTATCATATTTTGGCTTATAAAAATAAATAAAACCAGAAGAATACCTGCCTCTGCTTCTTTGAATGCATAAATTTTGATCTTTAAGTTGTAGATAAATCCTAATTTATCCTTAAAGATGCCTTGAAGGAAATAGAACAGTAAACAGTGTGATGCAGAACAGAAATGGGGTGATGCAAACAAAAAAAGGTTTAGAAACACTGGTATATGGGAAAGTATTGTTTTCATGAAAAAAATTGATTTTGAGATTTCAACAGAAATACACGTTTTGAGGTCCCCTGAACACGTTTTGACCATTTTCTCTATGATGTCTGTGCGTGCGTGCTCTAACTCAAAAACTATTAATCAGGTCAACATGAAACTTTATATTTAACATTTTTATGAAAGTAACAAGAACTGATTATTTTTTGGTAAAAATCTATCTACAGAAAGTAGGTGTTTACTCTTGTCACTTACCCGTTATTTTGAAATTTTTGCTTTAATATTTGATAAATGTAAAAATGTACCAGAATAATCATTGTAGAAAATTTAATTTACTACAACCTTTGTTCAAAACATTTTCTCATACAATGCATTGTTTAAGAGATATTTTTAAAATTATATTTTTTAACTGCCATCTACCGGCGGCTATTGTAAACACCTTATGCTTAGTTAATGCCTTAGTAACGCTCCTTTTTATTTTCTTAATTGTTGGAGCTTTGTGGCTATATACAGTATCAGGTGGCTATGGTTTGAGTTTATTTCTGTTCTTTGTCTAAATTTTTCTCACAGTTCCTTAAAATATTTATTATTATATAACCTATTTGGAATTTTTAGAAATATTACAGGTATGGAGAAAGTCATGTGGTGGCCACATCAGATTTTTTTAAATTTACAAATACATTTAAAAAGATAAGAAAGCAATAGGTTTTGCAGCATTACTCCTCCTCTGAAGTGGCAATAATGGGAATCGAGGTTGCATTATTTCTAAATATTATTTAAATTTTTTATAAATGAAGAGCAAACTTTCCAGAAGATTCCTTAACCGAGATATAACTATACATAGTTACTAATTAAGTTAATTGAATATGTACAGTTTTAGTCTGTAAGTATATATCTCTAATTGCATTTTAATTTGTTTCATAAAGAAAACAAGAAAAATGCAAATGTTTATTGTTAATGCCAGCAAGAATAAAAATATTTGGTACTGTTCACATAACTGGGCCAAAGGTAGCAGTAGAGAAAGGCAAAAAAGCATAAGTCAATCGTATATATAAGAAGCATTTTGAGGTATGTAATGAAACAACATAGAGGATGAGTAATATCATAGAGGATTAAGGCTACCCAATCCGAAGGGGGGGAGGGGCACAGAGAACGTGGGAATAAACCAATACCACCTAAACCCGGAGGGCTGAGGAGGTTGTTATGCCACAGAAGATAAATACGTAAAGGAAAACCATAACCAATCAACAAATTACCCAACCTGGTGGGCTGAGGTTTTTATACCATAGAAGATGAATACCGTATTTACTCGTGTACCACGCGCACCCAGTTTTTGGGCCGGTCCGGAGGGAAAAAAATTAATTTAAGCAGGAATAAGTTTTAAAAAATAAAATCGGGTTCCTAAACGGTCCCCACTCCCTGAAACAAGTTTCGCTCAAATTAAGTATCTTGACTTCAAAATTCAATTCAAAAAGAAAATTCACTGATCCGCGATAGATTTCAAGTTGAGAATTATCTCCCTCTCCCCCCTACCAGGCGACGTAATTTATTGGGCGATCTCTATGTGCCGATACTAGCAGAAATCTCCTCATCTTTGAGTCTTCTTTTCTGTTAACCTCTTAATAGTTTTTAATGTAATATTACGCAACTTCGTCCACAATTTACCCTGTTTTGAGGTAATATCAAAGATAACTTTGGCATATTACCCACTTTATCTTTAGTAACATTACGCGCCGATGCGGAGCTTCACGTATTGCTTATTTTTGACGTAATATGGCGTTCAGCATCGACAGTAAGGTCCTCTCTCGTACCGGCGGCGGACTGCGGATCGGCGGCGGGGCGGCGGACCGGCAGCCTATCGTCCGCGGAGGTTGAGAAACACTGATCTAAACGTTTGTTGGTCGCATGGGTACGCGCATACTTCGTAGAATTCAAGGTCTTCGGCGTATATAGACGTAGATGCAATCGTATTGCAGAAAATTTACTATTGATAAAATTTATATTACTTGGTCAGAAACCCTCGTGAAAGACGCGCACCCCCTTTTTTTCACCGGCATTCTGGGTAAAAAGGTGCGCGGGGTACACGAGGAAAGGAAAACCATAACCAATCAACAAATTACCCAACATGGCGGGCTGAGGAGGTTGTTATACCATAGAAGAGAAATACTTAAAGGAAAACCATAACCAACAAACTAATTCCCCAACCCGGGGGTGTGAGTTGGAGTATGCTGTGGGCCGAGTAGTCATATGCCACAGGCCAAGTATGCATATGCCACGCTGCATACTAGTTTCATTTCTCATTACTTTTTCATCGCCAGCACTAGCGTCACCTTGTTCACCTTTCACCACCCCAGTTATACGAACAGAACCAAATATTTTATCAATTTTTTCTACATCTGATGATTGCAGCACAATGGATATTGGCTATTTAAAAATTTACTTTTCAATTTGATCCGTGAAAAATTTCTCATAATTCATACTTTAACTCATCCAAATTGTTGTCATTACAATGCTTGCTAAGTGATAAATGAAAAAATTACTTATATACTGAGTTAGAATTGGCAATAGATCATTGTTATCCAAGAGGTGGTTCACCAAAAATATCGGTAATGGAGGTTTTTTTATTTGTGTACATTGTTCTATTTAAAGGAAAATGGTAGTGCATAAAATGTCATTCAATTTATTATAGACAATAAAGGAAGAGAGTGTCAGTAATGTTTGCTCCTTTCAAAGATTCAAATGTGCTCAAGTTTTCTGTAGAGATAAGTAGTATAAGTATGGTGGTCTTGCAATTTATATAAAGAATGTATTAACTGATTTTATTTTTCAAATCAAGATTAAGTCTAAGCAATTAAATCAGGATAAGGTTTTTGAATTTGCAAGCATAAATTGTAAATCTGAAAGCTCTAATGTGATAATAATACTGTCTGTGTATCAATCTCAATTGGGCTGTTATGACACTATTTTAAATAGGCTTGAAGATTTGCTTAAATTAGTTAATCCAAATGACCACAGATTAATTATACTTGGATGTGATTTTAATGTTGATTTTCTTAATGACAATGTCTTAAAAACTCGACTGTTGAATGTAACTAAATCTTTTAATATAAAAGTCCTAGTTGGCAGTCCAACAGGAATCACCAGATCTTCTCAAAAGAACATTGATAATCTTTTCACTAATTTTAATGACTATGATATTAAGGTATCTGTTTTTAATCCTGGTATATCTGATGGCCATGCAATTCTAGTAACCATAACTCTATAAACAGATTAAAAAGTCAACCCAAAATTAGGAATATAAGATCTTTCAATGAGTGTAATTTGTTAATCTTCTCATCTCTTCTTGACAGAACTGACTGGTCCACTATTTATTCACAAAGTTCATTTAATGATAGTTTTACTAAATTTCTTTCTTTATGCAATTATAACTTTGAGAAGGCCTTCCCAATAAAAACACTAAAAGAGAAAAACAAAGCAAAGAAAGAATGGATAACTGCTGAAATTATTAATATGTTATCTTGTGTTAGGCAAGCTTCAATAGATTGTAAGGTATTGAATACTCCGAAAGTTCAGTAGAAACCCTCTTATTCAACTTGATAGGGGCCAATAAATAGTCGGTTAATGAAAAAGGTTGGTTAAAGTGGAGAATCATTTTTCTAGACTGCATTGCATATATGTTAGATACTATACAGTGTACAGTGGTACATTGTATAAAGAAAAAGTATATGTACTTTTAGGATTTTTTGTCACTTAAAACCTATACATATGCACATACATCTTTCCCTGCATTTACATAAAATTACTAATTTTCAGTTGTTTAGGCAAAGAGAGGTGATTTTTGCAGCTTAGTTTTGATAAACATTACATCAGTGACTAATGATTTAGGTCTTATCAGTTGTAATTAGTCAATACATGAATTTTTCTAATTTCATAGTGAATTACAACATTTTTGTTTTGATTCTCTTGGAAATGGCTACTACTACGATAAAAATGTATTTTGCAAGGAATATTTTATTTTATTAGTTCTACAAATTTTGTTTGATAACTTTTTCGGTGTGACTGATATTTTATGAGATATGACATAAAGTTAGTTTTTTGTTTCCAATCAAGTGTCATACCTGATTGGGTTATGTAAACTATTTATGCCATTTTCTTATTGCCTTTTGGCATAAGTCCTAAATACCTACTTTCCTGAAAATATGTTTGGTAAAAGCCGAGAACAAACATGCATACGGACAAATGGACAGAATGAAGCTAATGGGTGCTTATGTTGGAAATTAAATGCACTTGAAAAGGAAGCAACTACCAGACCTCTGCTGACCTCCAGTACACTCGCTCTCACCCACATGGTGATCATTCATAACAACATATCAGAGATTAAATCAAAATAGGTATTTGAAAAATAAATTACTCCTAAAGAAATCGAAAGACTGAAAATGAAGTAACAGCTAGATTACATTTCTTATGTTTAAATAAGCTTTATATTTAATTACTACTAAATTGGAGATTCACTATGGAACAGCACACATGATGGACTAGGGTTAATTAAAGTTTATCAAAGAGAAGGATTTAATCTATTGAACAATATTAATTAACTGATGACGAGTTTGTAATATTCGATAAATTTTAATAAATAAAAGGATGTCAAAACAAAAGGTAAGGATTCTCAAAACACTTTTATGACAGGGAATCATGATAAAAAAATCTTAAGCAAGGAGTTCACAATGTTAAAAAGTTTGGAACTACAGGAATATATCACACAGATATCTTCTGCAGAAATAAAGTTGTTGAGGACATGATACATCCATTTCAGCTACAGAGTAAATATCCTCAGTGGTAATTCACAAATGATTGATTCCTTTATCCTTTGGAACCAACGACCGGAGAATTGCTGATTAGGGCTACTGTTTCATAGCACACATGGGCATATTTTTTTACAAAATCATTGAATGGTTACCTGAATCATTCATTAGATTAAAGCCATAATGTGAGCTCAGCCATTCATTTTGAATGAAATTATGAAACAATAATTTCCAATCCTAACATTACTTTTTCAATATGGTCTATGAGCTATTTTACTTTCCATTTGAAAACAAAAGATAATGTAATATATGACAGAAAATTTTATGAAATTCCATTATTTGCAGATACTCTAAATTAAATTCCTCCAGGAACTGACCATATGTTTCATGAAATTTGTGTGTGTATGTCTTTCTGGCTTGGATTATTACAGCTGCAGTTACAACTCCTTAAACATCAGGTACACTCGCAAGGGATGAGAGACACCTGGTGGTGGCATTAGCCTGCTCTTAACAAAACCCACCAAGGGAACCAACTGCTTAACGTCCCTTCTGAAGGATGGAGCACTGAATTGCATGGTCTCCTCAAAGCACACAAATAGGGGAAGGGGCGATCCAAGGTTGAAAAATTCTACCTCTGCAGGATTCAAACCTGGGACCACTGCATGGAAGGCCAATGCTCTAACCACTGTGTCACCGTCACTCCCATGAAATTTGTGTGCTTTATTTTGATTGATTGTGACAAATATTTTCATTTTACACTTACCTTCCGCCCTCTAGGATACCAAACCCTTTCTGCAGATGACCCCTCATCACGGCTTTTTGAAGCACTTTTCTTCCATTGCTGATTGTCCAATACTTTTCCCTTCTTGGGGCGAAAACTGAAATCTTTATCACGTATCTTTATATCCTCTGGTCTCACCTATAAATCAAAAAGTATAATGACATAATGTTATGCAAACTGCTGATAAAATAGAGCAAAATACCTCAAAGCTCAAAGGGTTGACAATTTTTATTAAATTACATTAATTACATAGTGTTTCAAGAAAGTCCAAGATAATTCTATTAATGCAATCATATTCATGGAATTAAATAGCATCAAAATAAAATACTTAGTAACTTTTCAACTGATACATAATCAAACTATGTATTTTAATAATACAGATAAAAAATGAAAATTCCAATCAACTTTACAACAACCGATAATTCAGATAGAACCAATGGCCATAAAAAGTTGGGAAAAATCAGGTCGGCTATTTGGCTATAAAACAATCCAATCCCTTAGAGCTATTGGAACTATTTAAATTGTAAAGTGTACTAAAGCAAGCTCAATAATTCTATTTGATTTTCATAAAAATTAAAAAACATCAAAACTTTATGATGAAAGAAACTTTTATACTTGGAATAACATTTTTATATTATGGATAGTTGAATGAAAAACGAAATTCAACTACTCTTACCTTCTCTGGGCGAATCTTATATTCTGGGACTCGATCTAAGAGCTTTTCAAATTCCTCTTTGGTAGCAATTTGGGCTTTGGAATTGTCCAATACTGGCGATGGCTCCTTCTTCTTGCCAAGGAAGTCATCCAGTCGTAAAGCCATACCTTTTCTTTACAAATGTTGATTTCCTTGTTTGGGTTTCTGAGGATTGAAGTGGAACACCAACACATTCTACAACAATTTTGCATTAATATGTGGATTACTTTTCTAAACATTCTTATCATACTACTAGACATCAACAGTAGTAGTAGTAGTTTATTTATTACAGAGATCAAGATATATATAGTATATAGATGTAGAACATCAGTGATAAAAGAAATATAGATTAGTAATATAAACAGAGACATTATGTAGTCATCTTAGAATAAATACATGCCAAACTTTGACATAATTATACATCATTCATAAAATCACATATACTATAATACATATTGTTCAACAAGAACTTCTTTACCTTATTTTTAAATGTTAACAAGATACCTTTGCATGATAAATATGCAAATAAAGTAGATAATATTTGCTGTGTTAGAGTCCTTATTATTGAGCTATGTTGAATTCCTCACAGTTTTCTTGATTAAAGTCTCAGCTACTTGTTTATTCCCTGGCAGCCACTAGAAGAAGAATTGTAATTGTGAGGTAAAATCAAAAATATTTAAAGTTAAATAACAAAAAATGTTAAAATGATAAATTAACCACAGACCTTATTTTAATCTTATATAATGATTATGAGAAGAAACCAAAAAGTTTTGCTGATCATTGTTCTAGCTAATTGTCAAAATATTCAATAATTTACAGCACTAAACTGAAACAAAATAATTATTATGTAAACAATGAGTTTGACAGTAATCAAAAGGGGATTTCTAATGAGGTTACAATTAAGCAAAACAGCACTTGTAAAATCCACATAAAATCTTGTTATTAGAAAATAAAAACTAATGAAAAGAAAAATAAATGCCAACACCATATGAAATGACTTTAATCCATTTTGTATAACTTGCTTGGTCTCACAATATTGGTAAAAACTTAAATATACATCACTTCATGACATTGTTTTCTAAGATTCAAAGACAATTTTTCCTTAAAATTTATATGATAACACTAATTTTGACAATCAAAAAATGCATGACATCTCTCTTATTTTTCACATGTTTTGACTTGAAACAATAAGTGGTCAGCACCAGCAATGTTTGAGCTTAAACACAATTTTAAGCATATATGTTACTTAAATTGGTACAGTGGGGAAAATGCTCTCATATACACACATCTTACAATATATTTAAGAAATGGATCACCTTTAAAATATCTCAATGAATTACTAATCCATTAACCCCTACATTGTCAGGTTTTTTTAAAATCGGGTCAAAAAATGTCAGGTATTTTTATTGATTCATATGATACCCCATAAACATACATTTATTAAACAAAAGTTTATTTTTCATGTATTTAATAACTTACCAAAAAATGCTGTGCATATATAGCCATTGAAATACTGGATTTTTATGTGTTATACAGGGTGTTCCTTTCAACTCTCCTTCATTTCAATCCATCACTGTGGAAAAATTGTAAAAGATGAAATACAATTTATGACACACAAAAGAGGAACTCAGAGAATTTTATTCAGTGACATTGAAAATGCTGCTCTGGCTGTTGCTTGGCCTTACAGTCGCTAGAAGGAAAATGTGACTCCTCAGCAGAAAGCGCAGTTTGTTGTGTGGCATTACGATAGGGCAATGGAGACTCCTCAGCAGCAAGCGAGGGTTGTTGTATGGTATGCAAAAACAAAGTTATTCATTCATGCAACTATTGGTGAGTGTATGGAGGTGATGCACGTGATACAAAAACCATCAAAGCCTAGTTTGACAAGTTTTTAGCAATGGGGAGTGTACTCAAACAGTCTGGAGGTGTGTCGGAGTGTTTCCGAAGAGAAAGTTGAAGAAATTCACAGTGCGTTCCAGAGAAGCCTAACAAAATCCATCCATCAAGCATCAAGGAAACTGAATGTACCATGCACAACAGTGCACTGAGTATTGCACAAGTGGCTGCATTTGTTTGCATAATATGTGCAGATTACCCAGGAACTGAAGCCAGACGATATGCCTCGGCGACGAGACTTCACTATTGACATGCTGAATTGGATTGACGTGGATCCCGGCTTCCTTCCAAGCATCTTGTTTTCAGATGAGGCAACATTTCACCAATTGCAAAAAATCACTCGACATAACGCACGCATTTGGGGCATGGAAAATCCTCACATCCACTGAGAGGTGTCCAAGATAGCCCTATACTGAAAGTCTGGTGTGGCTTAATGAAGAATAGGATTATCGGTTCATTTTTTTCACGGAAACCACAATAACAAGTGTAATTTTCCTTGACATGTTGGAACTGTTCATGTACCCCCAGGTAGTGATTTTGCAGTCGAACATCATCTACCAACAGGGTGAGGTTTGCACGTTTGAGAATCTCTATTGAAAACCTTCCCGAATTATTGGATTGGGCACAATGGACCAACCCCTTGGCCCCTGCATTCGCCGGATATCATTCCACTGAATTATTTTTATGGGGTACATCAAGGACTGAGTGTATGCTACCCATGTGTCTTACCTTCCAACATTATGAGCCCACATCCATGATGTGATTGCCTCAGTAATCCCAAACATGTTGGACAGTACATGGCAAAAAATCAAGTACAGACTTGGCATTCTTCGTACAACCAATGGGTCACATATTGAAGTGTACTAATCTAGTAATTGTTACACAAATACATTCTTTGAGTCACAGAATAAAATTCTCTGAGTTCCTCTTTCGTATACCATAAATTGTATTAATTTAGCTTTTACAGTTTTTCCACAGTGTTGGATTGAAATGTAGGAGGTTTGAAATCAATAAAAATAGATTCAGGAAAGTAAGGAAAAAGATGGTAAAATGGATAGCCCAAGTTAACTCGGATAAATATTTGAAACATGGAGGGTGTCCGAGTTATCTTGGGTAAAATAACCAAGGGGTTAATTAGACCATTTTTTTCTACACTTTAAACGTAATATATTATGGATAGCACCAATAAGGATAATTATTTAGCTGTAATTACAATTATTATTTTAAAATCACAAAAGCCAAATCCTACAGAGAGAATCTGAAATTGTGGTCCATGATGGAAAACCAGACACTATCCATAAAAAAATAACATTAGCAAAAATATCACTGTAAGAAATTCTATATCAATTAAAGTCATTCCTTCAAAATCTCATTAATCAAAAACTTCAACCTGAAAATTAGCAATGAAGTAGGCAGCTTACTTTCATGAGCACAAGAATCCACTCATTTCATTCATTTAATGAGATTCAGTTCTGTCTTTACTTTCATCATTTTTTGGATGCTCCATGAAAATTTCAGTAGCAACATCATCTTTAACTTCTTCTTCCAAAGTAGATTTGCTTTCCTTTTGCTCAGCTGTAGATTCTGATTTGGTTTTTAATTCTTCTTGGGATAACTCCTTGTCATTATGTCCAAACACAGTTGGCATTTCCTTTTCTTCCTCTGAAGTTATTTTAACTGTATCCTTCTTTTCTGCTCCAAGATTGCCAAAATTTGACCCTTTTTCACTAAGACCAGTTGTTGAAGCAAGACCAGAATTTATTTCCTTCCCTCCATGACTGTCCTCTGATATGTAGCTATCAATTTTTTTCTCTTTAGCTATTTTATCTTCTTGCAATACTTGGCTATCAGAGTTATTTTCTTTTGCTTTATGACTATCCTTAAATGCGATGCTATCAGAATCACTTCCTTCAGCTCTCTGATTATCCTTAATTTTAAGGCCATCAGAGCTGTTTCCTTCAACTTTCTGAACATCTTTTGATCCATGACAACCAGCTTCTATTTCTTCAGCTTTCTGATCATCTTTTGCTTCAAGGCCATCAGAGCTGATCTTTTCAGCCTTATGATCAACTATTAATCCATGACTTTCATTTATTTTTCCTTTGGGTGTATGATCATTTTTTGATCCATAGCCATCAAAGCTGATCTCTCCAGTCTCCTGATCATTTTTTGATCTATGACTTTCAGCTTCTATTTCTCCAGCTCTCTTATAATCTTTCAGTCCAACTCCATCAGGGTTTATCTCTGCAGCCTTCTGACCATCTTTCAATCCATGACTTTCAGCTTCTATCTCGTCAGCTCTATGATCATCTTTCAAGCCAAGGCAATCAGAGCTGATCTCTTCAGCCTTCTGATCAGACTTTTCTTTAGGGTCATTTGAGCTGATCTCTTCGCCCTTCTGATCAGACTTTTCTTTAGTGTCATTAGAGCTGATCTCTTCAGCCTTCTGATCAGAGTTTTCTTTAGGGTCATTAGAGCTGATCTCTTCAGGTTTCTGATCAGACTTTTGTTTAGGACTATCAGAGTTAATTTCATCAGCTTTCTGTTCATCAAAACATTCCTCCACGGTTGAAATGGCAGACCTGGCTTCGGGCCGAGGTGTGATTAAATGAGCAGAAGGAACATAATCTTCCCAAAAACCATCAGGAATATCATCAGCTGATATCTGTGAAGCACGGCTAACAGAGAAATTACTTCTGCTGTCCAATCCTACTGAGATTTCATCACTAGGAGTGACCAACATGAAAGAACCTTTGTCATCTACTTCAACAATTGAAGATAGGGGATTAGGAGAGGGAGACCCAATTGAAATATCTTCACTGAGAGTGACTAACATCAAAGCATTGCTAGCATCTCCTTCAGGGGTAGAAGCACTAGGGCATGAAATGTTCAGCGATGGAGAACATACAGATATGTCATCTCGAGGAGTAATCATCAAAGTTGTACTTTTATTTTCAAGGTCTGGAGAGGGAGAACATGGAGATTTCTTAGTTGATGGTCCTGATGGTTCTTTTCTTGGACTGATAAACAGAACTGTATTTTTGCTTTCCGCTCTTGGAGTAGAAATAACTTGTCTAGATGTCTGTTGTTTCACTGATGGGGTACTTGATCTGGTTTCTTTCTGAGGATGTGTCACTTTCTCTTCTTTATCAGGTGCTGTTGAAATAAAAGAGAATTGTCGTGGTGGTGATTTTGCTTGCTCACGGCGCATTTTTGAAAGTACTGCTGGGACAGGAGGGGATCCACACTGACGACTACTCAAAGGAGTTTGATAAGCTGGTGTCGGAGATGATGGTACCGGGGTTTGCCTCAAAGATGGCACTGGTGACTGAGATGCTCTGATAGGCGGCATTGGGGTTGGGCACAATCTGACTGATGCTGAAGGAGATGGGCATATCCTGACTGGTGGTATGGGTGATTGAGTTATCCTGATGGGAGACAAACGACCTTGCTGTAAAACTGGCAACACTGGAGGAAGAAGGTGCTTAATTTCTGATGACACAGATAAGGGAGATAGCTGAGAGGTTGGGAAAAAGGTTAGCTGAGCTCTGTTTGCCAAGCAGTCAGAATATTGCTGTTCTACATGTCCATTTGAATCTTGATCTAATGAAAGGGAAGGCTTGACAACTTGTACTCTCCTTGGTGCCTCCTTTCTAGGGGGAACAAGTACAGGAAGAGGTGAATGGGATACTTGTGTACTCAGATGCTGATCTAATTTCTGTGTATCACTGGTCTTTTCAGATTTTTTTCCTTTATTCCTTGGGGTTGGAGTCCTGAAACAAATTGAATTTATTCATAAAAATAGAGAAACTAGCATAATGAATGTGTATAAAAACATTATTGAAAAGTAGTAAGCATTCAAGCATGAAAACGTAACTCAATCATGAACTGATACTTGGCAATGTGCAGTTTAGGTTCTCTAGTGCTGGGGATAAATGGCACCCAATTGTATATTCAGATGCACACATCATGATAACTAAGAGTAGCCACCTCATGGATAAATTAGTAAGGCAAAAGAAGGATTTTTTTACCTGCTAGTTCCATTACCGCAAGATGGATTTGGGATGTTAGGAGGAAGTTCAATTTTAGGCTTTGATTTCATCTGGGACTTAGAAGAATGCTCAAATTCTTCTGATCCCTCATCTGTGGCAGCAATCTCGGCTGCATCTCTCTTATTTCTCACTTTTGGTGGCCTTTTTTGACCCTTGGTCCTGCGAAAATTGATTTTTTCAGGCTATCGAATGTTGACAAATTATTTCAGTTTAGAATAAAACAGGAGATTAAATGAAAACTGAATAAAACCAAAGGAGGAAAGATCAAAATCATTTAAAGTTTCTTTAAAATTGTTCTCTTAAAAGAACCAATATATTCCAATGAAAAAAGATACTACTACTACTACTGCTTCATTAACTGTCATGTGGATTCAACAAATTCATTCATTCATTATTTAGATACTATTACAAGCAACTGAAGTCAACATTAATGAAATCTGAAGACTTGCAGGAATGTAGAAGGGTTTTACAGAGAGAAATTCCAAAATTTTTATGATATTAAATATATAAGTAAATCAGCATTCATCTTTCAGTTTTTCATTGTTTTCAATATTATAAACTTATAATTTGTATGAATACCTGCAAGAATAATGGGGATCCTTTTCACTCTGAGTTGTGTATTTATGGCTTGGACGATTAGCTCCCCATTTGGGCCTACGATCTGCCATTTGTTGGCGCTTGTGTTGAATGTCTGGCTCTGATGCTTTTGAATAAGAAGGCTGTGACTGAGAGCGTGTCATATGACAGAAGCAGCAATCTGAATGAGATGTTGCTGCATCTGCACTAAAAGCTTTTTCCTTTGCCTCTTTACATTCACTTTCATGAATTGAAGAATCATCTGTGCTGCTTCTCTGCTCATAACTAGACCAAAAAATGATGAAATTGCAACAGTATCATAACAGCAGCTATTCGTATTTTAAGTCAACATAAAATTACAACAATTTCCTCATAAGGCAATAATTATAATATTATCTAAGCCAAAGAACATCCATTTTGACATAGGTAAAATCAGATAACCAGAGGTATTACAACTAGAACAGTATCAGCTAAATGAATTTTTAAATGCCTTTCAAGTTTCTAAAGGAGCAGTTCATGTTCAACTGCATCAGAGACTTTGGATAAGTCAAAGAATATGCACAAGGCATCTTTTTTGTTATCAATGGAATTGCGATAATGTTAACTACCTCTTATATAGAGCGATTGTGGAATTTTTCTTTTTGAATTCTTGTTGAGATGGAGATAAAATATTTTTTCTATGGAGTTAATTTTCAAGACATTTGAGAAAAATCCTTAATTATTTTTTAGATAAAAACTTTGAACTACAACTGGTCTATAGTTGTTGGATGGAGCATGCAAAAAATATTTAAATAGTCAAAAATAAAATTAACAATCAAATCCATTTGACATAAAATAAGAGTGCCTAACTCTCACATAGTCCTGATACCTACTCTATGTATAAACATAGCCCTTTAATATTTTAAGCCATCACATAATAACAAAAACTCACCCATTATGAGGATCTTCTGGTCCAGCCATTCTCAAGAGGAGTAGCAAAGGTCCCTGGGAGCATGGATCAGTCTGCGTGGCTACATCTTTTGATGCTCTTAGTCGAGCAGTGTTACCAATCCACTCCCTTCTATAATCACACTGGTCATCTCTATATATCCTGTTTCCAATGCTGTCAATTCCTCCTACTGCCCCTAGCGAGTAAGTGCTACCATTCATAAGTTTTGGGGCTAACACTTCTGTATTAACATAGGGTAGCAAATAAACATCCCTACCAACTATCAACACTCCACCTTGTTTGTGGTCAGTGCTTTCACCTCCCTCTTCATGGCTACTGCTCATAGAAGTCTCTGGGAGGGTTATCTTAAATGGAGCTAGAGGAGTATTGCTTGAATGGTAGGTTGTTGCTCCTTCATATACTGAAGGAGTCCTACTACGAGAACCCACATTACTCTCAATTCGAAAACTTGGTGGAGCAATGTAATCTACATTTTCCAAAGCTGGCTGAACAGGCTGTGAAAGAATACTTGGACCACCTTCTGTTATGACAGGGCAACACGAAGAAATGATATAATTACCAATCTGCTCATCTGTGTTAGAGATATTGGCTGAATCTGTAACAAGAATTTTATGTTTCTGATAACATGTATATACATCATTTCATATCATTTTAATTATTATTAAATTTTGCCAATATCAGAAACCAGGTATTTTTAGCTCTACCTTCAAAATTCTGTTTGATTTATGGTTAGAATAATATCTTTTAAATAAAGAATACAAAACTATAGCTTAAATTAGACTCAAATAAAGTCTTAAATTTAAGCTCATATGTTGCCTTTCCAATTGTTTTTATCACTTTTATTCTTAGAAATTTCAGCAAGATAACTAATTCAGTTACACCTTTATAAACATTTGCTATACTGAATAATACTTGATAGGTTTAAAAAAATTTCCTTCCACAGTTTTATGGCATTTCAAAAAGGTATTTACTCTGATTCAAATATTACTGTAGTGGTACAAAATGTCCTAATCTCCAATAGACATCACTAAAAAAATTTTTACAATAAATTTAGAGAATTGAATGATCTTAGCATTGAAAAGGGATAATTAGAGACTAAATTTACCAGGCTGTGTCTGATTCAATTCTGTTTCATGAGCTCTTTCCTCATGTTGACGCAAGGATCTCTTCTTCCTTTGCTTCTGAGCATCCTGTTCTGCAGCTTCAAGTGCTTCTCTCATTATTTCAGCTTTTTTATTTTCCAGTTCCTGATAGAGTAAAGTAAACAAATAAGAAAAATATCATGCCACAAATAAAGATAAAATTAAAAATAATTGCTAAAAATACATTTAGACTTGAAAAACTTCCAAAGTTTATAATTCAAAATTCTTTCAGCTCACTTCTTTTTCTCTATGTTTCCTATCCTCTTCTTCCTTCTTCATTCTCTCCAATTCTTGCTGTTTCTTGGATCTCTCTTCTAAATCCCTCTCTTCCTTCAGCCTTTGTTCCTTCTCCTGTAGCCTTCTCTTCTCACGTTCATCCAACTTATGGAGCAAAGTATGACTCATGATGAGATATTTTGAAATAACTTTTCAAAAAAATAAAATTTTAACAATATTGAGCAAGATTACATGAGGCACTGACATAGTAAAGATTAATATGGTCATAATATATTAACTTCACTTTCACTTCTTAAATGGAGAGAACTTTGTAATTTAATACCTGCTGACGAATAGCTTTCTGAAGCTCCATAGCTTTCAATCTTCGCATTTCTCTTTCTACAATAACTTCTGGATCAACTGGAACATTCTGACCTCGCAAATGAGTGCTGTGAACGTAAATTCATACCATATAACATCAGAAAGTAAAATTTTCTAGCAGCAGTGAATGAATTTTTAATGCAGATAATATAGAGCTAAAAATAGAACTTACTTTGAGCATTGCAGGTTAGGTAGTGATGACGTTACATCATCATTTTTCTTGAATTTGTAACTAGGAGATTTGTTGCTTGGTGCACTAATGCACCCACCATATCCATAAGGTCTTCCATTGTGTACTATCTCACTTGCGTTGTAAATATCTCGACCAACAACTATCACCCTCTCACCTCTATTTCCCTCCGCAACACTACCAGTTCTATGAGGTGTTCCTGCAGAACTGTGGGTGCTTGGCATTTCTCCAGCATATGGAATACCAACCAAATGCCCTTCAAAATTTCTTTGGGGAGACATTTCATTAATTCCATCACCTGATCCGTATCCCAAATTCTGAAGTTCACTCGTGCTTTCCCTCAGCCTTTGTGTCCCTCCCATTTCATCAGAAACATACACCCGAATGCCTGGATCACCTCTCTGATATTCCGCAGACCCTCCCCTACCTCTTCCATCACTGCTCATACGGCTTAACCCTCTCTCAACCCAACCAGGAGTTGGATAATCATCAACAGGAACCAGATTATCACCAGTCCTTCCCATGGTAGTTTGGCCACCTGGGTTCCAAGGAGGACCCACATTGATTCCTCGATCTCCCCACCTCGGACGTGACTCATCCCCACTTCCCCCCCTTGTATTCCCCCATTCTCTCCATGTGTTGTCACCTTCTGTGGCAATTGACAAGTTGGAATTTCTGAATTGATATGAGGAGGAATAAGGGGAGTGGTCAGCAGAGATCTTTTCCAAGCTACCTGAGTCACCCAAGCGATCTCCGCTTAAGAATGCCTTTCGTTTTGCACGTACATCTGACTCACTTGGGATAAAATTTTCGGTGCTTTTGGAGAGGCCATGTGGGTCATTAAAATACATGTATCCTTCAAAGCCTTCTGGTATTGTTGCACTTCCTTCTTTTCCTCTGTAATAAGATCTCTGTCTTGGATCTTCTTGAATGTTACGACTTACGGGTGGTAAACTCGGACTCCGGGAATCAACTTCATTCCTTTCTCGTTGCATTGGCCTGCCTCTGTTATCAGTTGAGACGTTTGATATACTTAAGCTTTGGTCTTCAATAGGAGATCCTTTTACTGATGGAACTGTTGAGTTCTCATAAACCCTGTAAATGTGTGTTATTTGTCAATATTAAAATATTTCAGAGATTTTTTCATATTAAAGCATCACTTACAATACATTTTTATTAGTATTTCTTTGGAAGCAATAACATAAGTTTTATTCTTGATTTTTTCAATCAATAGTTCTCATTTAAATGAAGCATTTCCCTTTGCAATTTTTTCTATCTTAACGTGGAAAAAATGTTATACAAGCAACAATGAAAGTAAAGTACATAAGAAATTAGATGATGTCACATCAATAAGTTTTTCAGATATACAGTGGGAAGTTGTGAATCCATCTATTTTTGTAAACTATAATGCTCTGTTTTTCTATCACCATTTGAAACGCACCTACTTTGTAGATCTTCATCTGGTTCTTCAGGCAAGTTTGGTACTAGCCTTTTTCTTAGAGGTTTTGCTCTTTCTGGAGGCCCCCAAGGAGCACACAAGCCAGCCATCTCCTCTAATTGACAAAATAGAAGTATCAACATTGACAAAAATCCAAATTCTCTTGTTCATTGTCTTTGCTATCAATAGTTTCTCACTTGAAATTACTACAATATAAAACCTGAATTTTAATTTCTAATTTCCTTTATTCTTACTGGTAAACTCTTCATGGCCCACTTAAACTGAATCAATTATGGACCTGATTTACAATTATAATGAATCATTACTCTGATGAGGTAAAAGGGCACAAGTAGCTCGTTAAATTATTTTTTAAATACTCTCAAGTTGATTTCAAAGGTTCATTTACATCCATTTAGAAATGTATACAGAATATTTACATGAGATGTGAACATGACCAACATTTTGCATCCAAAGTTATTTCTAGTGATAAAGCCACTTTTCAGTTGTCTGGGAATGTTAATCACCATAACTTGAGAATTTGGAGGAGTCAAGTTCTTCATGCAGTAATTGAGTATGAGAGAAAGCCCAAAGTTAAATGAGTTTTGTGCTTTGCCCAACAACAAGTGTTAAGTTTGCTAGAACTTGCCCAAAAGGATAAGAGCTGCAGTGGTTTCTGTTACTCCCATTATGCTTAGCAATGTATGGACTGAAATTGAGTACAGTTATGATATCTGCCATGCCACTCAATGTGTCCTCATTGAACATCTGTAAAATGTAATATAAAAAAATTTGATCATATAACCTACTCAACTGCATTTAGTTTTCATTCCTGTGTCTTTTAGTTGACAAGCAATGTTGCTGTAAAATCTATCACATCTCATGTAAACTCCCTTTAATTCATCAAATTAACAGTTACTAGTGATACCTGACACCATGAGTTCTAACTCACCTTGATATCATGCAGTTAAAGCACATATTCTTTAAGAACCATACTTTTTTACACTACCACTTTTATTTGTACTTGTTTACAAATAAAAAAATCTTACACAAATTTAATTTCTAAATTTATTTCATTAGTATATAAATTAGATTTCCCTGCTTAATATGCAATATTTAGGATATGAAAAAGTAATACAATGTGCATGAGGAGAGCATCTTTAGGTATTTTATGAGACCAACATTTTCAAAATTCAGCAAAGTTCCTTGACTTTCTAATCTACTGATTACTTGCACAAGTAAAATTGTGAAATTGCCTAAGTAATGTTCCTTAAATTTAAAAAAGAAGAGAACTGATATTCTTAAAAATCGATCAATGACGACCATATGAAATGGGAGCAAGATTTACTCTATGTGATCAGCAGCATTATAATAAAAAATTTATTTCTCTCCCACTTTATAAAGTAAACCAAGTAACCTCAGTAAAAACAATATTATTCCTGAAAAATTAAAGTCTTTAATAATTTGCAATCCAATTATTTGTAACAACAACTCTTTATTTTCATAAATCACTTAATATAAACTGCATAATGAGAAAAACATGTTCACAAAATTTATTCAGAAAATGTTAATCGAGAAATTCCTTATTCTTATTTATACTGGTTCCTTTCAAAAAATATTATTCTAAAACTTTTGCCAATTGTCACTTTTTTATACCTTTGCCATGAAATTCCAAAAGTGCCTTCTTAATACTTCTAAATATTTGCCATTTTCCTGGATTTTATTCATGAGAAACTGCATATTTTGAAAGTGTTATTGAATATGATAAAAAACCTAATGCAATAATAACAGCAATATAATTAATTGACTGTAGTCAGTTATGTTCTTGCAAATCAATCTGAGGGAACAACATGAATTGCATTGCAGGAATTTTGGTACTATCACTATCAAATAATATAAAAACAATTTAATAAAGCAGCAACCAACTTAAATGAAAAATAAACCTAACGTACATGTATTACTAGAAGCATTATACAATTATATGCAACTCAACAACAATTACAGTTTTTTCATCATATATTATACTCACCTCGTTCTTTAGCCCATTGCATTTTTTTCTGCTCCAGAAGAGATAAATGCCTTGTTCCCATTTTGAAGACAATATTTCAGAGTTGATATACTACACATATATTCACCTTAGTCATGAATAGATTCTTTCATGTAAACTGTCTTATAATGATAACAATCTACAAAATTGGGATTGGAACATAATTTCACAATTGTGAAAGATAACTTAATTTAAATAAATTGTCAAAAATAAATTACAATTATGAGGGTAGATATTAATAACTCAGGCACAAATATAACAAACTAAATGAATGACAACTGTTTAATGCCAATTATGGTCTGCCTATTCTAATACAGGATTCCATGCCAACTTTTTGCTCCATATAATATGGCTCACTGAGTGCTTAGAAGACTTTCCCTTCATTTGACTTCTCCTTGGTCTACACGAAGTTTAAGAATTTGGGAACCCCAAAACTCTACTTCTCAAAAATCAATAAATGGGTTAAAAATAAATTAAATGATACTCTTGGAGTAAAATAAGAATAAAAATTCTAATGAAATAATTTATAAAGTAATAAATTAATACACATAAAAAGGTGCTAATAAAGGCATTAATTCTCTATGTACGTGCATGATTCCTAACTGCACTGGTATTGCATCTTAAATACCTTGTTTTGTAACCATGGTAACGCCAGCACGAGATTCTAGGTTACCCATTTTGATTTCTCAAGATCGATATGACGAATTTACGTCTTTATATATCTTTACGCCACTTTAGATTTGTGACAGGTACTCTTTCTCTACTTACTAAAATACTATTTGGAATTTTTGCGGTATTTTGTATATCTTTAATTCTTGAATGTTTTCATTTGAACGGAAAAAATGCACGATGAAACAATATTTCACAGAATATTTACTGCTCATTTCACAAAAGTATCATTCTTGTTCACATTAGACATAATTTAATAAACAAGCTTCTGTCTTTCAAACATGGAAATCGCGCCACTATAGTATAGGTAAACATGTGAAGATTATTATTTAATGAGTAAAACTATTTTCGACAAATTCAAAACTTCGGATTTAGTGAAAGAGTAAATCGTTTCTCATCATAGATTTTCCTTAAAAACTAACACAATTAATTGCCTGAAGATTCTTTATTAGAAGCTCCTTGAATTATAATATGACGAAGAGGATGTTTTTGTCGCGCCTAGTACAATTGAAATGCCACTACGTTTTAATTCATGAATGTATACAATTTATGGTAGCATTTTTATAAGCTGTATCGGGCGTAATGATGTTGCTTTCGAGATATGATTCTTTCCTTCCATATCTAAACAAGTATTTTTAGTAAATATGTGCGATTTCCTTAGCTGATATTCATTTGCGTGACTTACGGTCCTGTGCCAGGGGGTGCCTTTCCCGGGTTCATTGATCCCATTATCAAGTTACATATTGAAATCAATATTTCATTTATTACGAAATTATATGTATATCAATACCACGTTGCCATATTACATCACATTGCAACATGAAAAGCCTTCTCTAGTTCTTAATTATTATGACGACACAGTACTATAGGTATATATTTAATCGTATTGGCCAGGATATGAGAGGAATATAGATGTCATAAGCTTTAATATTATTCGCTTCTAAGTGACCTGATAAAAGGAGAAAGTATTATTGACTTCATTGTTTTCTTATCATTTTCAATTACCCGTACTTCCATAACATGATTCCACCGACTAAATATAAGGAAGTGTACGAAATTCTAGGATAAAACAGCATGAAAATGTATTTCTTCCAAGCTATATCGGAAAAATTTCCCCAAATTATTTTTTCCTCAACAACTTCGCGAAGGAAATGAGTAGCATGCATTTACTATATGTAAAGTATTGAGTCGAAAATATCATATAGGAATTGTGCTTTTTCCTTATATTTTCAATAATTTGCTTACAACCTACTAACTAACAAAAGGCCCACCATTCTGTATAAGCTTAATTTTATGGTTCATTATTCTGTAAAATAAATCTGAAGAGCAATTTCATTTTGGTTTCTGACAGGACAGCCCCATCAGCTATTGAAAAATTGGGTAGATATGCTTCATAATGTGGAGTTAGGAATTTCTTAGATTATGTAAATCCAATTTCAATTAGCACATGAACCAATCTCTTGTATTATAATTGTAACTAATAGATTATTGTTAAATTTGCATTTGAAAAAGATAAAATTGAGATAATAATACTAGTAGAAGGTGTTTGCATTCTGCAAGCATATCATCTCACCTTGAAATATCATTAATTTTTCAGACAGATATTTGATCATTGGATATACCTATTACTTTAATTCAAAAGATTTCACCTCCGCAGCGATTTTCGCTTTTCTCTTATGTAAAAATAATAGATTAAAACAATCCCCAAACTCTGAAATTTTAAGAATTTTATACTTTCTCCATTATGGGGTACTAATGCTAGACATTTATGCCAAATTTTAAAGTGAAATAATATTTTTCTAATTGTTTAAATTTTAAAAATTTTTAACGGCCGCCGCAATATATTTATGGAGCGATTCAAATGTTTATTTATGCAAATGCACAACTTTCTAGCTCATCCCGTAGTATCTAAACAGTTAGCTATTTGTTTAAATTTTAGGAATTTTTAACTGCCAAACAAATAAAAATATCAAAATTTGTATAATCCCTATTTCGTTTTTTTACATTCATTACATTACATTCGAAAATACATAAACCTTGAAAATTTGTTTAAACAATTGCGAATTTTTAGTGGCCGCTTTGTTGCACTTTTTCAAGATTTTCGTTTTTTCTAGTCGGTTTTGCACAAAATCCTACCTAAGAAAAAATTTCGAATCTCCAGCTCATCTGGAAGTGCCTAAACATTAGTATCCTCCTATCATTCTATATAGACGTTCGTTACAGAAGAGGAGGAGGAGGATATAACATACTAGTAGTTGGTGCTTGCATTCTGCAAGCATATCATCTCATCTTGAAAAAGCATTCATTTCTCAGACAGATAATTCAACATTACAAATATTTTTTTAATTTTTAAAATTTCACCTCCGCAGCGATTTTCGTTTTTCCCTTATGTAAAAATAAGATATTAAAAATCCCCAAACTTTACAATTTTAAGAATTTTATACTTTCTCCATTATGGGGTACTAATGCCAAATTTTAAAGTTGTAGCACTTCTAGAAGTGAAAAAATATTTTTCTAATTGTTTAAATTTTAAATATTTTTAACGGCCGCCGCAATATATTTATGGAGAGATTAAAATGTTTATTTGTGCACATGCACTACTCTGTAAATAACTTGATAATTTCAGCTTCCTAACTCATCCAGTAGTACCAAAGCGTTATCTATTTGTTTAAATTTTAAGAATTTTTAACATCAAAACAAATCAATGCAAAAATTAGTCTTTGTTTTACTCCATTATTGTTCCATAATGAAAAAACGAAAACCGGTCCAGAAGTAAAATCTTTAGAAATAAAGAAATATTTCTTATGATGAAATATCTCTCTGAAAAATTAATGTTTTTTTCAAGGTGAGATGATATGCTTGAAGATTGCAAGCACCTTCTACTAGTCTCATTATATATCGACGTTTCTTACAGTGAAGGAGGATGTAACATACATATCATTATATAGTGACATTACAAAGTATTGCATAGGACACATCAAAAGAAAGAAAAAACATTGACACTTTACAAAAATTCAGTCAATAGAAACTCAAATATGTACCTTTTTTGATACATTTTCTCACTCCTAATATCTCAAATGGACAGTGATAGTGCAATTATTGCTTTGAAATCTTTATGGTAACAAGAATGAAATCAAATGTTCAAGCCTTAAGCTCTCCATTTGGGTTGTAACAATCCCAAATACTGCTGTAGCATTAGTACAAAGTTTCCTGATTCAGTAATACCTCAGTTAATGAAGCCTCTCAGAATGAAGGTCCTTTGTAATGAAGTCTGCATTATTTTTGCAAAAAAAAAATAAAAAACTTAAGAAACTTAATGCAAAGCGATTAAAAAGAATAAAATTTCATTATCACTAGTCATACAAATGACCCGGGATGTGTATGGCACTACCCAGTGTATTTCCTGACATCTTGACTCTCACCGCTGCCAATTTGGGTGGGGGAGGTCTTCAGTAGGACCTATTGATTTATTGCTTAATCTATTTTGAAACTGTTAATTACCATATTTCATGTTTTTAGATATGTTTCATATTATTTCGTTAGTACTTAATAATATTTCACTATATCTCCCCTTCTCAAAAGTCATGGAAAGTATCCCTGCAGTGAGGCACAGAAGGGGCTGCATGCAGGCCACCAGTTTGACATGCCTGCCATAGGACCTCAACATTCATGGGAGTTACATTCTTGGAAGTTAACACAAATGTCAAATTGTGAATGCTACAAATCACCTGCTTATATGTTGACAGCAACAACTTAGGCATGACACCACAGGTAAAATATGCAGATAGGTTTATGTGCCATAAATGTCAAATAGAAACCTCCAAGGAATAATTAAGAGTATGGATGTTAAGGGTTTGCTGTAAATGGCAGATAAACAGAATGAATAGGTTGAAAACTTAGATTTTTCATATTTTTCTGTATTTGTTATTTAGTTATGCCAACTAGATCAAATAAAAATTGAAAATATTATTTACAATTTTTGCAGCCTAATGTAATATCATCTATACTCTATTCCACCTTTAGAAGACAGTATTGAACTTATGGTGCATGCAGCTGCCAAATTTCCTCAGCGTTAGAGCCAACAATTATGCCTTCATCCTATAATAAATGATAATAAAATAAAACTAATGATTTAATGCAGATCACTTGAAGCCAATAAATGTACATGTTTTATTGTAATTATTGGTTAATCTTATCATCTAATTATATTTGGTAATTATATTATTTTTGTAAGCTGTTTGTAGCATCATCATTTTAAAACAATAAAAAAATTGTTGGAATAATTTACAGTTAAAAAGAATGATATTATCTTTATGAATCACTGTCACCCATTGACGAACTCCTTCCATAGAAAAGTGTCAAAAGCCATAACCATCCAACAATCACTTGCTTTAAACTCTCATATGGAACTGTTTCATTGTCAAACCCTGGGCCCTTCTCCCTTGGGAAAAATCTTTGGGACTTGTCCCGTCGGATAACTGCTCCTTTCATAATACGCACATTTTACAGATGAACCAAAAAGCTGGCACCTATTGACCATCTCCCTTAGAAACATCTTGGTACAAACCTCTTGTCTATTCACTTAAGGGTCATAATACACTCTCCTTATTGAGGATTTACAAACAAATTTGGGTCAGTCTTTACTTCCACCGAAGCCTCTTTCTTCACAGCTTGAAGGTAGGTTTTTTCATTATTTTCTGCATCTCATTTCTTCAAGGTATTTTTTGAGGCTTCAAAATTGCATTTGAGAGAGAGGCAGAGGAACCCAAAAACCAGCATTTTGAAGGATTATATTTTTAGCTGCCTGTATATATGAAGTTTACATAATTATTCCTTGGTTAGTCATAGTTGCATTGTTGAAAACATGACATTTCGCAGAAATTCATTAAGGGAGTTTTCCCACAACAAAAAGCTAAAACAATAAAATATGATTTTATGAACCCTGATCAAGTTCTTGCATAGTCTTTTTTAGAAAGATCTTTTGATTTTGTTCCAGATTCGAATACTAATTTTCATAGAATCCAATATTTTTATTTATTCATTTTTTAAATTAATTCATTAGCCAAAACATGCCTAATGCATTGTAAATAAGCTATACATTACAATTTTCCATTTATACTTTAATTTACGTAATGCTTATTATTATGTCAATGCATGACCAAAAATGTACAAACTTTTTATATAAATTTGGCGTTCTTTTCTAATGAAATTATTAAAAATGACTAAGATTCAGCTTTTATTAGTTAAATTAGAAAGCATGGAAATTTATTTATGATGAATGCTTCTTATTTCAATTTTTATTTACTTTTGGTGGCGGGTATCATGAAATATGATGATTGGTTTTAGGCAGCCTTCCTTTAAAAAAGTTTGGGCGTGATAATATCGCCTATCTCTGACGCAGCATCTCAGCTGCTGGTCTGTTTCTCAGTGTTATGCCATGCTTTTGTTTATATATCTGTATCATGAGAACTACAAATGTTATTGGATTGGAGACTTTTCCAAAAATAAATTCCATTTTTGCACATTGCTCAGTGTATCCCTCTAAATCAATTAGGGAAAAAGTTTCCCGAAGACACTTTTTCACATCCAAAGAAAATATTTTGGAGAAGGAACAATGTTATAAAATTTTATAAAGCCATTCATCCATCATAAACAATCTTTCAATAGGCATAGAAAAAAAATTTGCTCTTATTGATAAGTAGAAGCCGAGACATGATGTTGTATGTTTACAGATTGATAAAAAACTTACCATGTCCACATTTTTAGTTTCTCTTACTTTTAATAATTTTTCTGAATTTTTAGAAAATTATAATGCACATGATCAGATTCAGCATTAAATTTGCTATGAAAGAGCGTCTTAATTTCACTTAAATGACAAAATCACCTTAATCAGGACAAATTTGGTAACTGAGCAGGATTAGAAAAGGGCAGAGCTATAGGGAAAACCAATGGAAAAGAGACAGACAGCGATAGCCCATAAGAGACCATATTGTCAACTAAGTGTGGAATGCAGTATAGAAGCTAATAATGATTGCTCATATTTTGTTTCTTTTCAGGCATCGATGGAACAAATTTGGGCCAGATAACTGCAGCTGTAAAAAAGTTGATACATATCAAATGCAAAAATGCCGAACCCTTCTTTTAATCTCTGGCAAATATAAATTGACAATATATGGCAATATGACAAAAATATATCCACTTATGAGAATATCATTTTAAGAATGTTGAAAGTTTAGTTTATGATTTAACTTCAACTGCCTTCAACTCATGACTCATCGCCGGCCTTGGTAGATGGGTGGTTTGAGTATCTGCCAATGGATACTAAGGTTGTGGGTTTGAATCCTGCCTAGGACATGGATGTTTGTTTGTCGTATCAGGGTTATATGTAAGACTGGACATGAATGTCAATAAGGACATTATTATTATTAGATTTGAAAATTATCATTTCACACCTTCAAAAAATAAGGATGAGCATGTGAGAATAGAACTCGCAGAAATAAATGGTCCAAGAGATGATGTTACAATGGTATATTATCAGCTCAATCCCTATCCCCCAAAGCCATTTGGCAAAATTGATTTTGAATGGCTGATGTGGAAGAGGCACCATCCCTTATTACTGTTAAGAGACAACTGTCGATAGACAATCCTCAGCAGTCGCATCATAACTGTAAACAGATACAGTCCAGTTCCAAAAATATGGAAATTCCTTTCCCAAATTGATGCAGGTCTGATCATATTCCAAATAAATAGTTTAAAATTCTAAATTTTCCATTTAATTTTAACTTGTACACACAAAAATTCAATTTGAGGATGACTAAATAAGAAAATTCACAATGTCAGTTTTCAACTTTTTATTAGAAACAAACATCTGAACAAAATGCGAGAGAAAATAAATGAAAATAGTATTTAAACAAGTACATAATTTGTTTCTCTGCCCTATTAATTGTTAGGATTTACTTTGCAACACTTGAAATAAGAATATTCCAAGTGCTTTATTTTTGGAAGAATAATTAAATGTGAGTTATTCCTTCATCTAAAAATAAATGAATGTACTTCACAAAATAAATGGTATTTATTAAAGGATAATGATTAAATTATTATATTTTTTCAAAAACATTAAGTTGAAAAGTATATTCGATACAAAAAATTAAGAAAATTACAATACAATTTCCCTGCATGAAACTATTTTTAATTAATTCGTACAAAATAATTTAAATATTAAAACTAAATGCTGGCTGTTTGAGATATATAGTTATTTAACACTACTTAAAAGCAATACATCAGATAGATGGTGAACTGAAATTAAATCAAAAATAGGCAACTTTTGAAATACCAAAAATAAGAATAAAGCATACCAGATAAAATAATAATTGTCACAAAGGAATAGAATAGGGAAAGAGATATCTTTTTAAAACAAAAACATCCTGTAGGGAGTAATCCATTTACAAATATAAGTGGAAATATTAACATTGATGCACTCCAAGTTGATGATCAGAATTCCATCTTCATATCTGTCAAAAGAGAAGAGAGAGAGAGAAAATAATGACAAATCAAATGTTTCAGAAAAACAACAATAAAACATCTGCAAAATATCAATTTCGAAAAAATCCATTACTGAAAATTCTAAAGCAGACAAGAGTGACCTATTTTAAACATACATTTCAAAATTAACATTTAAGTAGGTAATCTCTCAATTTACGAACACTGTGTTCCAGAAAAGTAGTTTGTAAAATAAAAATTCATAAATCAAGAGAGATATAGTGTTAAAGGGATGTGAGCATCATGATCATTTTCCAGGATGACAGCTAAGTATTACTCTAAGTGCAATGCTATCTAACAGTAAACTTTATATTTTATGTCCTCTATAGCAGTGTTTCTCAACCGGTAGAACGCGTCCCACTGGTGGGACTCGAAAGCCTTCTAGGTGGGACTCGAAAGCCTTCTAGGTGGGACTCAAGCGGTTTGAAGATATTTTGGTAGCCCAATCGGCTATGGGTAACCTGGGAGTATATTGGTATCTTTAAAACTGATCGAAGAAAATGTTTCCGAGAAGCAATTTGAAAACAAATGACAGGGACCGATGATATGAGGTAAATCAGATCATAAAACCTATTCCAGAGATTTCATTTTCGGTCCTTCTGCGAATGTCTCCCGCTGGCTCACGAAACCTCCAGACTCGAACAGGCATGTACACTGTACTGCAGGAAATTCGGTAGCCTAAACCTCCCTAATTACCCCGCTCACCGTCATCCTACCCAAAGGAACAATGAAAAATGCGTTGCTTGGTGCTTTATCTTTTTTACTACCTTCCTATTTCTTTTTCTGGGAAAAGATCAAAACGCTTAAGCATCATGAGAAATATCTTTTGCATATTGTGGTCTTTTCCTCCTAGCCCTCTGCTGCATTCTCATTTAGTAATGTGAATGATCTTAGTGAACATTGTCGTTTTGCCTGGAGTGGAAGAAGTACGTTCATATTGTGTGATTTCAAGGAGGAAGAGAAGCTATACTTTTCACCATTTCTGCCACTAAGCCAGCGAGACATCAACCTGGGAAACCATTTTGTCCCAGATAGGTGAGTTATTTTAATATTAATGTAATAAGTTTAATGAAATCAGTACTATTTATTCACACATAATAATGCCATTTTACTTTAGTTTCGTAATTGACTTATTGCGTATATTGCTTTTTGTAATGTTTGACAATTCCCCCAGATAAAAGTCATTGAACAGTTTATTTGTCCACAAACATGAAACATTATATTACCCCAGAGTCTTGATTAATTGAAGCTGAAGGGACTGCACCGATTTCCGACAATCAAAATCAGATGATAAGAAACATCTCAAATCAGAAAATACATTCATTTTTTCATGTAAAATATCATTAAAGAACTCCATCACCTATTTTCCAGGCATGTATGGTAAGCATATATGCCGGGAAACATGCCAAGCACATGAATCAACTTTGATGCGTTTATATCGGTCATTACACTTTTCATTTACAGATTTTCAAATCAATTCTTTAACAAATTTTTTCTCATGTGCCTCGATTTAAATGGAGCCTCTCTAATCTTCTAATAATCTCATCTAATGGAGACTGCATTGTAATTATATTATATTAAAATATCAATACACATTTAGTGCATCGCTGTTACAAAAGAATATCTAGAGCCATTTCTTATCCTTACTGTCGCTAAACAATCACTGACATTTCTTAGACCATGGGTAATGAGATATTGTTTTATCCTGTTTGTATTTCCATATTTTATTTATTATTTTTATATAATTATTTAATGATTTATAGTAGATAAGAATATTTTCTTGGGATGATATACGACTTAATTTTTAGTGTAGTGGTAGTAATAATTTCAATTCATTCTTTAAATCCAATTTCATTTTCACTTATTGCTTTATATTTCTATTTTTACCTTCAGAATCAAAATGAGTAACAAAGGACTTAAAAGATTTGGATTCATCTCATTGGAAACAACGAACTCTGAAGAAGGAATTCCAGCGGAGAAGAGACAGAAAAAGAGCGTTAGAAGAAAGTACAACAAAAGCTACATACAGTATGGATTTTCGAAGAGAGGAACTGATGATGCACCTGTTCCATTATGTGTCGTAACATTAACGAATGAAGGAATGAAGCCTCAAAATTTGAAGAGACATTTGGATGGAAAACATCCGCACTTAAAAGATAAGCCTATTGATTATTTCCAACGACTTAATTCAGCAATGAAAGCTCAACAAAAAGATATTCTTGCTTTTTCAAATGTTGGCTCTACCGCCCTTCGCGCATCCTTTTCAGTCTCTTTGCGAATTGCGAAATATAAAAAGCCATACACAATAGGTGAAACATTAATAAAACCAGCGATGATAGATGCTTGCAGAGAGGTTCTTGGCAATGGAGCAATAAATAAGATTACTACTATCCCACTTTCAAACGATACAGTTAAGCATCACATTGAAAGCATGTCTTGTGATATCGAGGTTCAACTCATTACCCGTTTGAAAAAATCACAGCTTTTTTCTCTTCCGTTAGATGAATCTTTGGATATTTTGAGCAGTGCCATTTTAATGGGATATGTTAGATATATCTATGAAGACGAATTACTTGAGGATATTTTAATGGTTTGTAGTTTGCAGACAAAAACAAGTTCAGAAATATTCTTTGTTATTAATGATTACTTTTTAAATAAGGGCCTAGATTGGAAATGTTTAATTGGTCTTTGTTCAGATGGCGCTGCTGCAATGACAGGTTCGCACTCCAGAGTCACAGCAAAAATTCGCGAAGTTGCACATAATGATTTGCAAGCCACACATTGTATGATCCATCGCGAACAACTAGCTGGTAAAGTGATGGTTCCGGAACTCTCTGATGTGTTGTCTGATTGTATTAAAGTGGTGAATTTTATCAAAGTAAATGCACTAAACAGCCGATTATTTCAAGTTTTTTGTGATGAGATGGGTGCAGAACATGTGACTCTTTTGTTACATACGGAAGTTAGATGGTTATCACGTGGAAAGGTGTTATATCGTGTCTTTGAACTCAGAGAGGAAATTATGAGTTTCTTGATTCTAACGAAATCAAAACTAGCAGAGCTGTTTGATAACACTAATTGGGGTTCGAAATTGGCATATTTGGCAGACATATTTTCACTTTTAAATGAACTAAATTTGCGATTACAAGGCCCAAACTACGATAGAAGCATTCAAAAAGAAATTAATTGTTTGAAAGAATAGGGTAGATGTAGGAATATTTGATATGTTTCATTGCTTTTCTGAAGTTGTAGACAACAGAGGATGTGGCATTAATAATATTTCCAAGCTTGTTTCCGAACATTTAGATAAACTGGAGATCGAATTCAATAAATATTTTCCTTCTGAAGACGATGCAAGAATTGGTTATTTGTGGGTACTAGATCCATTCATTCATTATGAGTCTGAGACAAATAAGCTATCTCTTTCAGTCTCAGAGCAGGATAGCCTGATTGAATTAGCAAGTGATCCTATATTGAAAGCGTTATTTAAGAGTTTGCCTTTGGAAACCTTCTCGCTTAAAGTTAAAAAAAGAATACAAACAACTAAGTGAAAAAGCAGTTAAGAAACTTATTCCATTTCCTTCCACATATCTTTGTGAAACGGGTTTCTCTGCCATGGCAACTGTAAAAACAAAGGAAAGAAATCGTCTTCAACTTGAACCAGCACTTCGACTTGTCGTTTCCTGTATTATGCCAAGAATTGACATGCTTGTCAATGAAGTACAATCTCAGATTTCTCATTAATAAAACATTTGTCATATTTCTGTCAAAGTCATAATTTTGTTTGTATATCCATAATTTATGCTTTCATAGGAAAAGAGAGTTATCAAGATATAAAGAGGACAGCGGAAAATAGGAGTATATGGAGAACCAGGTTTAACTAAGAATAATCACGGACCTGTCTACGGACAGACTACCTATGATGATGATTTGTGAAATAAAATCATTTTAAATTATGACTACATTTTTTAAATCCTTCAAAATGTCTACCAATCATTAATAAACCACTTATATGCTTATAAATGTAGAAATACATCTATAAGAAAAAGTTAGGTTTTCTTTATGGGTGGGACTTGGATATTTTGAGGAGGTGATAGGTGGGACTTAAGAGGCAAAAGGTTGAGAACCACTGCTCTATAGAATACAATGCTGATTTATATATGTATTTCAAATGCACTAGTGGTACCCACAAAAACTTTTGCGAAGTCAGTCAGAAATCTGTGTTTAAAAGTAATAATAGCTCATATCTCCTTATAAAATTAGACAAATGACATTTTGAATTTCATATTTGTTATAATTTATATGTGGAATTTTAATTGCTTCTCCCTTACAAAAAAGGTCACATTCCAGTATCGAAATAAAGAAAGAAGATTTTTTCTTTTGGTCAATCGTTAAAAATGCCAATAGTCCACAAAGTTTATTTAATAATAATAATCTGCAATTATTAACATTGCAATCTATTATTTGGCATTGCTACAACTATAATTTCGATGCATCATAAAAAGCGCGAAGCGAATAACACAATTCTTTCATCTATTTGAAGACCTAATAGACGTTAATTCAATTGGAGGTAACAATGCAGGTTGCCTCGGCTGCACCTAGAAAGAGTACGAAAAAACCATAAAATTTTGAAAAGAAATGCATATTTTAGTCAAATTCTTGTGTGCAACATTTAAAAATAGCAAGAATAAGGTATTTTATAGTTTTAGCCATCGAATATAGCAAAAACGGAGAAATTCTATCAATATTTAAGTATTTTAATGAATTACGGGAAAAAAACTTGCACTTTGAAAAATCGAAATTCCTGTAGGATATGGGAAAATGTTTCCTGGAGTTGAACCTGGGACACTTATGTACACAGAAATAGTTTTCTCGAGGTCTCTTAGTTGGCAGAAACAAAATGGTGTTTACAGCATTTCTTTATGATAAACTGTTCAAGAGGTAAAAGGGGGGATGGACAGACATTGAGTAATTATATATAAAAGATTTTTTTCCTGAATTTATGAGTTGTAATATTAATGTAGCATAACTATATAAATAAAGAGAATTTTCTGTAATTATGGAGTTAAATGGAAGAATGAGAAAAAACTATAACTTTTCATTCTTTTTCGATCAAACTTTCAGATATTGCTTGGTAAGACCACTTTTTAATTTTAAGCTGCTCACAGTCTACATTGAAGTCATAAGTTAGATTCCAGGAGCATTTCTTCTCTTCATTTGAATAACATACGAAGAGCTGAAATGTGGTATGCAAACCTTTTTTTTAGATTTTAAAATTACTTATAATCATCATACAAACTTGGGACTTGAACCAAGGAATACCTAAAAGAATGAAACTTTATTTTTCTAATTGATTTTTGAATGAAAATATAATCGTTGCCAGTTTTGTTGTTAATGCAAAATTTTTGTTTTTTAAGGAAATATAGTTCACCGTCATGGCAACCCTAATTGTTACATTATTTGCGAAATTATATAATCCTAACAGGACTGAAATTTAGTATGGACTCTTTTGCTTATCTAAACAACTATATAGATGCAGAGAAAGATGGAGGAGATGTAGGAGGGAGATTGGGAGATACAATGGATGGGAGGAGGAAGGGAAGGATACAAATAGAAAAGAATGGGAGGAAAGAGTTTGAGAGGGAGAGCGATGGATTGGGAGAAAGGACAAAGAGGGTGGAAAAAAAGAAACAGAGAGAGGGAGAGGAAGGGAAAGAGAGAAAATAATTCATGAATAAAAAATTAAATTAATTCTATATGAAAAAAATTGCATATATTTCAATAAAAAGAAACAATTTTAAAGCATTAATAATATAAGACGTTGAAAATAATTGCTGTGCATTATTATTTTCCACTCTAAGATGACTCTTAAACACGCAGAAAAAGTTTTTACCAATAATTTCAACAAAGCCAAACATTTTATCATTTTTTGCTCTTCTTACAGGGAACCTTTCAAACAGCATATCCTATCATACCAGTGCAGTATCACACCATGTACAAATAGTAACATCTTTGCTCAGTGCAATTCTACATTTCATTTTAAAATGTTGAATGAATAATGATGGCATTTTTAGAGTGTGCATGTTTAAAAGATAGGCATACAAAGGGTTACCAGTCATCTCATTTTTTCTTCATATTGTCCTAATGTGCTGAAAATGTGTCTGAATGGTAAAATGTCCCATATTTTACACATTTTCCAGAACCAGTTAGTGTTATTTACATTCATAATTAATATTGAAGCTTATTTCTACTTTGTTTACATGCCTACTTCTTAATAGAGGAAATGTAAACATTCAAGTTTTTGTCAGAATGAGCACAGATGACGTGTTTATCATCTCTCATCGCTACTTTGCATTATTTATGTAGCCCCAAAGTACCTAAACATTTATCAATTAGTTTAAACTTGAAGAATTTTTAACAGCCAAAGAAATTAAAATATCAACATTTCTATAATTTTTTATTTTGTTTTATTGCAAATTCTACCGGTAAAAAAATTTCAGCTTCATAGCACATTCAGTAATACATAAACCTCAAAAATATGTTTAAACAATTGCGAATTTTTAGCGGTCGAATATTTTAAATTTTCAAAATTTCCTTTTTTATGTATAATTTGCTACAAAATGATTTAAAAAACTTGAACCTGCAGCATATAGTTTCCAAGATAAAAATTATTAAACGTTAATGCTCAAATGGGATTAAAACAACCCCTAAAAAATTAACAATTTTGAAATTTTCGATTTTTATAGTTGGTTATGAGAAAAATTCAATAGTCCTGCAAAATTTCAGCTTCTTAAACTAATTAGATTGGTCTACACACTGGGATAACTTTTTCCCATGCTAACTTATGGGAGATATTCTGGGGTATCTGGAGTCGATCCCAGGACCCTGTAAGCAAAAGTAACATTAATTCCTAATAGATATTGTGGCCATCTAGCAACACTGAAATTTTCTTTTTTCTAGCTTACAGGCAGGTGCCCAAAATTAATTTTTAAAAATGGCGCGATGCTTTTCTTATGGGAAAAAATGCAAATTTCAGAATTTCTGGAGTCGAACTCATGTCACTTAGGTGAGAAGTCTCATTTTATCTGTAAGTTTCTCCATCATATCTACAAAAACTGAAACTTTCAGCTCTCTAGCTTACAAAATACTCCCTACCCTTCTTTGAGAACCTTTCCCACGAGAAAGTTTTCTTATGTGAATGAAAATCAGTTGTTATCCATTTCCAGTCCCATATATATTCTGCACTTCTTTGTGATAACGAAATATCTTCATTGTCACTGTCTTCCCCTAAATGTTTACCTCCCTCTTGTGCATAATCTACCTCACCTTCTTCAGTTCTAGAAACACTACGTTGCACACTGTCATCATCACTTTTGTCTAATATTTAAAAAATATCTTCATTGTGTCAAACTTTATGCCAGAAGGGCCAGCCATTTTTGTTTTTATGCAAAACACAAGAAGAAAATATTTCTTTTGTGATCACATCTAGAACTTTCAGTAATGACCTATAGATGGCTGCACTTGTCCAAGCATCTAGTATAGGATAGTAGCATAAAACTTTCACTATTCATCAACAGAGTGGGTTCATGGCCCATTCTTTATCACAGGACACTGGACATAACTGTATACATCCAACCGCTGCAGAGGTAGTTCACTGATTGGTGTCTACGGAAATGTCGAACCGGCTTGAGGGGTTAACCAACTTTTTGATTGCTTGAGATACCTTGGGACCTACTAAGTTCAGGAATATGTAAACTGTATTTACATCTACTTTACACAAAACATAAGGTAAGGTTGATTACCATTGAGTAGAAGACGATCTTCCTTCCTTTCATTTTCAATACCTTTCAGGAACTCTTCAAAAATAACAAGACTTTTGTGCATGCTGGTTTTACGAGAATCTCTCACTTTCAAGTTGATCTCTGAAGACGATGCCACCTCCGCCGAACGTGCGTCATATTCATCCACTTCCCTAAGAAGCTTACTGTAATAAAAAAAATCCATTTTAGTATGTTGTGTCATTAGTGCTTTATCATGCGCATTTTCTATGTTAATTAAATGCATCTTATAAAATCAATGCCACACATTTGAACTCCCAAATAAGTTGTTCTATTTGGTATAGAATTTAAAATAAACACACCCTAAAAGAAAACTTGATATTATTCATCTTCATCTGGAAAACACACCCTAAAAGAAAACTTGATATTATTCATCTTCATCTGGAAAACAGCTGAATTTCATGTACTTTCCATTCTTTTGGTAAGATTCAACTAATAAGGTCTTTAACATTAAGATATGAAAGGAGACTATGATGAAAATTGAAATTTTTTTATTTTAAAGTTCTTTAACCTTTAAACGCTCGATTTAAATGCCTGTAGGCAGGGTCCAGGTGCTGGATTCCTTTTGGGGTATTCTAAGTACCGTATATAATCGAATGTAAGCCGACCTCCACTTTTCACAAGGGCACACAAGGAAAATTTCTTGTAGGCTGTACAGGCGTTTTGGTTTTCACAGATCTTTTGCATAAAAAATACTAAAAAGTATAAATGCTCCTCTTTTTCTCTCCCCCAGCATCTCACATTTGACTTAAAAAACCAGTAGCACCATTGTGCAGCAAGATTAGATGTTAATCCGCAAATGTGATCACTTTTTTCTTAAATTTCGCAGAATGTTTGTTTCATAATGGGGTTATTGTAAAAAATTGAAAATCTCACCACACTGAAGGACTGAAATTTACGCTTGCAAAGGCATGAGGAAGTGACGGTTGGCTAAGGGAATCCCAGTATGTGCATACTAGACACACAATCCAGGGGCGCCAGAGCCAATACGGGCCCTTGGACAAACAACTTGCCTGGCCCCACTTGACGAACTTAATTCTCTCTATAGGTCTTCACAACTGATGTAAACCTAACGTTCTCTTACCACAATGGTGAATATTTTTCATTCAAAAACAAAAATAAATGACATCGCTCAGTTTTATTGTGCTTTCTGGTATATAGACTCTTAGGCACACACACACATACAGTGTGTCCTCGGTTTAATGTTGCTTAGATTAACATCAATTTGACTTAACATCGTTCAAAAATTACTACCCATATTCGAATTAACGTCGTCAATGATTCGACTTAACATTGTCCTGACTCACCGCTTAAATAAAGGACAAAAAAAATATTTCGTAGATGACTCTCGTGCGCATCTGTTGCAGCGGATTGCATTATTTGAGTGAAAATGTGTTTTGGATTTATGTATTTTTATTAAATTTGCAAGGTGAAATTTTGAAGCAATGAGTACAAATAGAAGTGGCAGTAATGGCCTTCTTCTTGAAGTCATTAAAATCGTCTTAATCCTCATGAAACATTTCAAGCTTTGTGAGTTTTGCAGAAAGGAAGGTCTGCCGAGTGCCCTATTTATAAACTTGAAATTATTTTGTACTTTTGGGATAACTTGATTTTAATGCCTTGCTATTTTATTGCCATTTGTATCCAGTGTTGTCAATCCAGTGAATTAGTGGCTAGATATAGAGACTTAAGGTTCGATCTAGCTCCTAATATAATACTATAGCAACCATTTACAGAACTAACAAATTGATTTAACAGTCTAGCTACCGTTCTTATAAAAATTCCCCTTAATGCATACTTTCTTCTTTTCTTCATTGATTTTTAAAACACCAATTCTAACAAGGAGAGGACACGGTAGTGGGATCATGGATTTATATGAAACTTGGTAGGTGTATAGCTCTGAATTCCAGGATCACTGCAAACCCCCCTTTTGGGTGTATATGACCAATAGTTTTTCCAAAAATTGAGATTAAATACAGCAATTTCCCGTCAACTGCAATAAATTTCTGAATGCACGCCTAATTGATCAAGTAATTGTTGGCGGTGAGCATATAGTGAGGGCATGAGTTTGATTCCCTCATGGGTAGCTTTTTTTCTTTCATTCCTCCTTTTACAAATCCTTTTTCGTATTTTGCATTAAAATTTAACTGGACAGCCACGTTCATATTTTTATTTTTTCTTCTTTGTTGTTAGGTGGTGGTCCGGATTTTTTCTCAAGTCATTCAATGCACGATTGTCTCAACAAAGTTTAAATTATTAAATTACATATTCTTCATTGATCTTGGCACAGCAACATCCTATATTGATGCTTATGACATGGAAAGGATCCCTGAAATTATTTTTGCAAACATTTTACAGCACCTTCTGTGCATGTTCATCGTTTAAAGGTTAAATGATTTTAATAGAAACTCCCTATAACAGGCCAATTCAACTCAACCCAAGGTAACACAAAACTTCTACTCAGACAAAAATTTGAAAATATTTTGAAAATTGAATTTGTAGATATGTAATTACCAGGACAAATACTAACGTTATTGTGGGTGATGAGGTATTTGGATCAAACTTGTCCACTTGTTTTGGGTGGATTGGCATTGCAAGGCGTCCAGTCTTTGGATGTACACAGAAAGGAGCTTTCAGCAAATGACCCATACCTGTGGTCACATTAGCATCAAGGCGTGGCATCAAATGCCTGAGGACCACTTCTTCTTCAAATAAAAATCTATTTATAAATCCTCGTCCTCCCTAAAATAAACCGTAACAAGTAGCATAACAAAATGAGAAACATAAAAAACTATGTCAGGAAGAAAATGATTAGAGAAAATAGAAAGTTACTGTTTTTCTCCTTCAATGGTTTGATTTTCTTTGGTGGTATATATAAATTCATAACAGTTTGCTTGAGAATATAAAGGCAAAGTATATTTCAACATCAGCTACAAAACTTTAATACACTACAATTAAGAGTGTTATTATAGTTAATTCAACATAAGAAAATCATGTAGATAACTGAGTCGAAAAACAGATTTTTACAATAGGCATTATATTTTTCTTAAGCCTAAAAAATCTGCACTACAGATTAAATTAATGAGAGATGTAATAAACACGAGGCGTAAAAAATAGTTAAGTATTCTCAATTATACACTTTAATATTTTGGTAAAGCAAAAGAAAACATTTTTGAATGATGCATTATCTTAAAGTACACTTTCAAAAGCTTCAGTGAAAATTTATAAGTACCTTATTCTTTCTCTCTTTAACAGCTGCAGTCACTAAATCCCACCTAGTGACTGAACTTGCTCCACTCCCTGCTTTATTAAGTAGATTCTTAAGTACCGGATTAAATTCAGAGTCATCCACATAAGAAAGTAATCTCTTAAGACCCTTCTCACCAGCAAAAATGTCTTGTTCTTCAAGGCACACTTTCTGAAAATATGGCAGGCATATGCGATATGCACGTCTGGAAAGTAAAATGTATGCGATAATGTAAGAAACAGCCATCCTTCAATAAATGACTCCTGTAAATATTCATGGTTCAAAATGTATAAATGTGTAAAAAGCTACACTGCAGTGGACTAATCAAAACCAAGCAGTCTATGGCAACCCAAACAGGTGAGTCCTTTTTATTTACTAAATAGTCAATGTGAAATAAAAGTCATAGGTGATATAAATAAATGAATCATCTTATCCTTGCATCACTAGACCTCTTGCAAAGTTTTGTTTATGCTCTCAGCAGATCACTCAAAGCAAATGGTTTAAGGAAAGCTTAAATATAAGCCTTTTGAGAGCCTAAGAATTACCAACGTATTTAAATCTCAATTTCATTGTAATATTTGTTATTTAGAACTTTTTATTAGTTAATGCATATTAAGTGTTGTTATTGCATTTTAACTCATTAACACCTAGCATGAGACAAACATCGCAACATTTAAATCATGCTATTGTCTTTATTTCAGATACATTATATTTATTTTTAGTATATACCTTCTCAAAGGTTAGATTAAAATTTTTATATTGTTGTATATTTACTTTAAACTATAGTTTTTGACTTGTGACAACTTGAATTTGACACGGAATTAATCTGCTTTGAAACTACAAATGTAATACTTTAATCCAGTAGATTTCTCTTTATATTATCACTGGTTGTTATCAGCTGCTTATTGTTATCAAATATGGGATTCCAAAACCAAATTTAGTGTAAGAAATGTAATTTCCTCCGCTTAATGTGATCACATCTGCCGCTTATTATTATCAATTTAAAAATAGGATACGAGTGTGTATAACCATTCTTTTCTTATTTAGTGAGCACATGTGGTCAGCAGAGCTTACTAGATTCAGTGCATATGATGGTTAGTGCCTGGGAGTTAATATCCGAAAAAAATAATCAGAAACTTTCCGTAAAGCAGGTTTTAGTCAGTCAAGTGTCACGGAAAATATTGACAAAAGCAAAACTATGCCTTCAATAGAAAATAGCTCCATTACTGCTTCAGATTTTGAGGCATGGGTGAAAATGATGAAGATCTTGCCCCAACAGGTGATCTTACAGTAAGGGATATAGTTGACGATATTAAACCCAACAAACCTGTAATTGAAGATGATGAAAGTTCAGATAATGAAGATACCAAAGTTCATCAAATTACCCCAAATGCTGGCCACATCAGATTTTTAATGTAGGGCAAACAATGTTCCATTATCAGGAAAATATGAAAGACCTTGAGTGTTCAAAGGAGTAAAATGCCTTTCCTGCAATTACAGGGCGAACAAAACAGTATGGATAATGGCAAAACTATTCCAGGAGTTGATGCAATATCTCCATAGAAAGATGGCTGGCCAGGATCACAATATTCTCCTCCTGATGGATCAATGTGCAGTGCACAACTACGAGGGACTCAATTTGAGAATATGAGAGTTCTTCATCTACCTGCCAATACAACCAGCTAAATGCAGCCTGTAAACCAGGGAATAATTTATTGCCTGAAGGGATTATACTGAAAGAAACTTGTGCTTTATGTTATTAGGGAAACTTCAAGAAATACTCCCATAATCCAAATTAGGAAATGGAACTTGCTGGAAGCGATGATGAACCTAGTAGTTACCTGCGAGGAAACTCCTTCCTCAGGAATTTTGTTAACTGTTTCTGAAAAGCTGGCTGTGGAACGCCTAATTCAACATTCAATGAAATTCACTTGCAAGAAGACTTTGCTTGGACTGAAATGCAAGGTGAAATCGAGTGTCCAACCAATTTTGCAGAATACATACAATTTGATGACTATGAGATCACTACCGCAGAAGAATGTGTTGTTGTAACAAGCATGGGCATTAGGGTGGAGCAAAAATAAAAAAAATTCTTGAAATTAATGATGTAATAGCACCCAAAATTTGTCTTATACCATGAGGAATACCTATGCAAAAGCATTTTCTGCTGAGACGATATCTTTAGCCCTCTAATTACCTCTTAAGTTCTTGAAATAAATTTAATGTCTAACTAAACGTAATCGTTGGTTGGTCAGCTGTTAGCTTGACATCAGAAGAAATCAACCCAGAAACAATGTGGTAGTGGCTGCTCAGAGAGTTCTACCCCACCTACCCACATTACCTACTGAAAGTTTATTTTTTTGCAGTTTCATAGTCTTTTTTGGTCTCAAAGTACGGCATTATTATTCTAGATTGGATTCTTGAATGAATAAATCCATCCTGTGCATCAGGACCAATGACCGATATTGCTGCCTCTGTCACAAGTTTGACACACCTTTCTACTGCCTGTGTGTGAAAGGGAAACTTTGGAATATCTGTTCTTGGCATGTCGATTCTTGAAACAAGGTTCACAACTTCTTGGTCTGATATACTTCTTGTAATTGGTGGTTCTGTTACTTCTAGTCCTTGCCAGTTTATAAGGTCCTTATAGTCTGCAGTCTTAAAATTAAACTTAGGAACATTGAACTGCCGAATCTGTGGAAGTTACTTCTGGTAGGTCGCAATTAATGATTTGGAATTCCACAACTGGCAGCTGCTCACAGTTCCCCAAAAGCTTTCCGATAGGTTCTGAATAACCACGAGGTCCTGTAATGTCACCATCAAGATAGTGAAACAAATGTCGCAAAGGAAGTTCATCGGTATGAAGCTGTCAGACAAACCTTTGTAAAGGACGTTTAAGTTTTGACTCAAGAAGTTTTAAAACTCCATTTTTATTCCCAGTATTCACTACTTTATCACCGCATCCTAAAACTAAAAAATGTTCAAGACTAGTATTATTGCTAATAAGAAATTCTATTATACTTAGTGCAATATATTTAGCTGAACCTGAGGCAGGGGTCACATGACCTAAATACTGCGATTTGGGTTCTTGAACAAGAGATATACATATGTTCTTCACAAATTATTCTTCGATGGTATCTGTCTTCTACTTACTCTTGAGTCAAAGTTTTGTCCTTCCTATAATCAAAGTAAAGTCCTTTAATAACTATTATTGCAGCATGGAATTCTTTTTTAGGGTTACTGCGATTTGAAAGTCTTTCTCTTCGTACATTACTTCTATTAATTACTTTAGATGGGTCTTCTGCTATCACAATACCAATATCTTGCAAAACTGCCGATGCAATAGCTGCCATAGATCTGTCAAACACACCATTCTAATCTCCAACTCTGGCATGAGTCGGAAGTTTCAATCTCATTTGGTTAGATTGTCTTTGGCCTTTTGAAGTTGAAGGTTCTAGAATAGTTTTCTAGAAGAGACATGGCTGTTATTATATCTCTTGGAAACTGTACTTTTAATAATTGTTGCAACACTCTTGCAGCCTCTTTTTCTTTTCTATCACGTCTTCATTTGTTTTTCTTTGTTTCGATTAAGTCAACACCACCTAAAGTCATTTTTCTGGATGTTCTCTGATCAACCAGAAATGACTGTTCTTTAGCAGGAACTTTGCTCGATTTGTCACATGAACATGATGAAAAAGCAATGCATTTGCAAGATGCAGTATATCCTGTGCAAGTAGGATTTTTTCCAAGGTCGCCCAGCCCCCTGTTTGTGTGGCTTAAGGAGACAGTACAAATTCAGCGTTGTCCTTCGGAAGCGACGTTAAACAGTGGCCCCCTTGGCGCTCTTTGCAAAGAGTAGGCAAACGCCGGCACCGGGTTTCCCTCCTCCCTTCTGTCTGTGTGTCCGGTGTGGAAGACAACGGGGAAACCACCACACTGTATGTATATTCCCTAGCCAAAACTAATCAATGAATTGGTAGGACCTGTCGTAAGACAGAACACTATGAATGAATGAACCATTAAATGACTGTAAAATAGCAAAACTTTTAGGCCTTGTAAAGGGCAGAAGATATTTTTCGATTGTCACCAAATTTTATAAGGAAACTGTTGTATACTGATAACAACTTTTGGTGGGTATTACAAATTAAATATTGAATTTTCAATTTTTCACTCCACCCTAATGGGCATCCATAGAGGGAACTGTGGATGAATCAGGAGAAGCAGAGAAGCCATCCAAACACCCATGTTACCCATAAGGAGGCATTTGCAGTGATTTCCATCATGAAAATGATGTTATACGAAAACATTTATGTCGATAACATCCTGGCAAAGGTAATGGACAAAATATCTGAACAAGTAAAAAAAAAATTAAAAAATATAAACAACTTTGGATTCTTTTTTAAAATAAGTGGGTATTGTTTTTCAGTTTTTGTCCTTTTTTATGCAAAGTTTTGCAATAAATAAAAGTTTTGTTTTCATCTTCTTTAAAAGTATTTCATGCAACAATCAATTCTAAGGGATTGTCCATAAAATGCCATGCTTATGTTTGGCTTTTTAGATCCCTCCTCGTAACACAGTTCTCCCTTCCCTTAAACACAGTCTGCTACACTAAGCTACACCTCCCTCCAGCCTGCATGATGCAATTTATGGATGGAAATCCCCTCACCAACAATCACCTATGTTAAAGGAGCGACTCAAGAATCCAATCAGCGCATACAAAATAAGAATGCTTGAGTATATATGGCAGAAGTGAATTCGTAAATAACTGTAAATTAAGCGGCTGTCCTAAAAAATTATGACGAAGTTATTTTGAGAAAATATACCATATATAACTGAATATAAAACAAGATTTGTTCCAATTTTTATGGCTGAAAAATCGCTAGTTGTCATATAATCATGTGGTGTGTAATAGTGTGACTGACAGAGGAGTCAAAGGCAGAGATAGGCACGTGACATATTGTTTTTACGATTACGACTTATGTATAGATGCTTACTGAGTGAACGAGGTAGTTACACATTTTTTAAATATATTTTTATCTTATCCACTTTTTTTTACCTAATTACGAATCTGAAGTCATATTGAAAGTTATATCGAATCGTGGAAAGGCAAATAATCGAAAAATCGATACTTCGTGATGTCACAGATCGTACCGGGATTCTGACCAGGGTTGCAACACTCAATGTTAGAAAACGAGAACCATCTAAACGTGATGTCACATTACCCCTCCATCACTTCAGTGCATTTTGGTGTACATTCCCATTGGTCGAAGACGTTGCCAGGCAATGAGTCTACGTCAGCAGTCGCATCTCCTCTCTCCCCCTCCCTCCTCCCGCCCTTCCTCTTCACTCCCCTCCCTCATATTCCCCACCATTTGGAATATAGGAAAATTTCCTGTACTTAATAAGGTTGTAGAATTGGTACATACCTACACACTTCTGAAGGAAAAAACAGATATTCCTTTACATATTTATTGGTAAAAAATTGAGGCAAATAAATTTACAAAATATAATAATAATTATTGGTATAAAAAAATATGCTACGGAGTTGAAATTTTTTTTGAGTAGAATACCTAAAAAAAACGAAATAGGGATTATACAAATTTTGATATTTTAATTTGTTTGGCAGTTAAAAATTCTTAAAGTTTAAACAAATGGATAACTCTTTAGGTACTACGGGATGAGCTAGGAAGCTGAAATATTCAAATTATTTACAGAGTAGTGAATTAGCACAAATAAACATTTCAATTTTACCATACATGAATTGTGGCGGCCGTTAAAAATTATTTAAACTTAAACAATTAGAAAAATATTATTTTACTTCTAGAAATGCTACAACTTTAAAATTTGGCTTAAATGTGTAGCATTAGTACCCCGTAATGGAGAAAGTGTAAAAATTTTTAAATTGCAATATTTGGGGAGTTTTAAACTATTATTTTTACATGTGGGAAAAACGAAAATCGCTGCCGAGTTGAAATCTTTAGAATTAAAAGAATATTTGTAATGATGAAATGTCTGTCTGAAAAATGAATGTATTTTCAATGTGAGATGAAATGCTTGCAGTATGCAAGCACCAACTACTAGTATGTTATATCCTCCTCCTCCTATGTAAGAGTCGTCGATATATAATGATATATAGGAGGATACTAATGTTTAGGCACTTCCAGATGAGCTGGAGATCCGAAATTTTTTCCTTAGGTAGGATTTTGTGCAAAACCGACCAGAAAAAACGAAAATCTTGAAAAAGTGCAACAATGCAACCGCTAAAAATTCTCAATTGTTTAACCAAATTTTCAAGTTTTATGTATTTCCGAATGTGCTACAGAGCTTCAATTTTTTTTAGAGGTAGGATTTGTAATAAAACGAAATAGGGATTATACAAATTTTGATATTTTAATTTGTTTGGCAGTTAAAAATTCATAAAGTTTAAACAAATAGATAACTGTTTAGGTACTACGAGATTAGCTAGGAAGCTGAAATTTTCAATTTATTTACAGAGTAGTAAATTTGCACAAATAAACATTTCAATTTCACCATATATGAATTGCGGCGGCCGTTAAAAAATATTTAAATTTAAACAATAAGAAAAATATTATTTTACTTCTAGAAGTGCTACAACTTTAACATTTGGCTAAAATGTGTAGCATCAGTACCCCATAATGAAGAAAGTGTAAAATTTTTAAAATTGCAACATTTGGGGATTGTTTTAAACTATTATTTTTACATGTGGGAAAAACGAAAATCGCTGCGGAGGTGAAATCTTTAGAATTAAAAGACTATTTGTAATGATGAAATGTCTGTCTGAAAAATGAATGTTTTTTCAAGGTGAGGTGAAATGCTTGCAGTATGCAAGCACCAACTACTATAGTATGTTTCTCGTCTTATGAAGCTTGACCTTCACATAGCAAGTAGCCAATGAGAACCTTTTCCCTCTCCCCTTCTTCCCTTTTCCCTCTCCCCCGTCACCCGCGGCTTTCGAAATGCATGGAAAAACCAAACAGCATTGCCAGATATCCGCTCTTGAAATGATCTGCTTGCGAATGAAAGGCGACGCGTCGCAGAAAAACTTACGGTCGTTGTTTATTACTACCGGCCATTTTCCATTGCGTTAAAATATTTCCCATCCTTCGTTTTAATCAGGGCTTTGGACCTGCAATGGCGAAGTTAAAAATATTTTTTTGTTTTTCATTGTTTTTGTAATTTTTTTCTCATCATTGTAATATTTTCTACCTACATTATACTACTATTTATATAAAATTTTATTTACATTCAGCTTTCGTTGTTTTAAAAGCTATCGTTGATGTCTGATTCATCGCTGAAGTCAGTGTCACTGCTATCGTCTTCGAGATTTACAATTATTGGCTCCATTGTGGAATCCAGCGCTATATCTCTTAGAAAATAGTCATTTTGAAGGTTTTCCGCATGTTTGACACAGTTTTCCCCATCACTTCTCGTTACTTTCTCCAGTTCTTCATTCATCAACACCTCGACATCGGCCAACCGGAAGGTGTTATTCCTTTTTCCTACATGGTCTTTCACCTGCGCCCATATCAGTTCAATAGGATTGTAATGGCAGTGATAAGGAGGGAGACGTACTACCGTATGACATCTTGTCCCCGCAATACAATCCAATTCATAAGAGTTGGTTCTTGGCTTCAATAATTTAACCAAATAAAGAAGCTCTGCCCGGGTTTGATTCGCATCGTGGTGTATATTTCGTGTCGACAGCCATGCCAGAATGTCAGCCTTTCTTGTATTGGAAGACGGCATTTGTCGAGGATAACAGAATGATAACTTGCGTTATCCAGAACAATTGTCACACCTTTTATTTCTCTCTCATCGAGAATATCTAAACATTTCAAAAACCAGGTTTTGAAAACACTAGCGTTCATGTCTGTGTGATAGTCATCACTGGAAGACTTGACTTTTGGCCGGAACACAAGTTTGCATCCTTCTAAAAAACCAGTCTCTGCTGATCCCACATGGCACACAATAACTCTCCCACCCTTTCCAATCGGGACTTTCAATCCGCCCTCACCATCTTCATTCTGCCATATCTTTTTTGGGGCGTAGTTCTGGTTGACCCACGTCTCATCCAAATAAAATGTGATCCTTTTGTGATCATTGGGGTTGATTTTGTTTCGGAGGTCATTCATTGTACGTACAAACGTAACTCGAGCCGTAACTACGTCCATTCTTTCCAGAAGGAATTTCCTTCCGTCGTTAGTCTTCCTGCATTTAAAACCCATTGATTTTAAAATCCTCCATAGTGACGTAATTTGCCACTGAAAGTTCATTTCTGCTTACATATCTGCCAGTATTTGTTTTTAAGTAGGATATTCCCCCTTTTCATAGTAACTCAGTACCTTTCTGCGAATAATGTCCTTATCGAAGTCGTCAATTCTTAAAGCGTCTCTTTTCCTCTTCATCTGTTTACGGGGAGACCTGAATACGGTGGATCCCGAGGCTTCAAAACTATCGCGTCCTTCTTTCAAAATCCGCTGCACAATCACTGAGCAGGCCCCTGCTACCCTTTCCTGCACTTTCGTGATGTTAGTTAGCAGTCCGTTGTTTTCTGCCTCCCTTTTAAAATAATCCTGAACACTGTAAATTATTTTGCGTCCTTGCCAGTGTAAAACTTCCTTCCTGTTTGCCATTGCAGATTGTTAATAACACTAGCAGCAACAGATAAAGAATGGTAACAAGGTGAAAAGTGAAAGCGATAAAGAAATCGCAAGGTAAGGGTGGGTGCAGTAGAGCTGGCAACACAGTCGAACTAAGAGAGATGTCAACAGCATGATGGCGAGAGAGAGACTGAACTTCTCCCCTCTCCGTCGCCCGTTACTCGAGCGTTGATTGGATGCAGAAATAGTCACTCACAGAGGTTTTCAAGGTCAAGCTTCATAAGACGAGATACATACTATAGTATGTTATATCCTCCTCCTCTGTAAGAAACGTCGATATATAATGATAACATATATATAGGAGGATACTAATGTTTAGGCACTTCCAGAGGAGCTGGAGACTCGAAATTTTTTTCATAGGTAATATTTTGTGCAAAACCAACTAGAAAAACGAAAATCATGAAAAAGTGCAACAATGCGGCCGCTAAAAATTCGCAATTGTTTAAACAAATTTTCAAGGTTTATGTATTTCCGCATATGCTACAGAGTTGAAATTTTTTTTATAAGTAGAATTCTTAAAAAAACGAAATAGGGATTAAACAAATTTTGAAATTTTAATTTGTTTGGCAGTTAAAAATTCTTCAAGTTTAAACAAATAGATAACTGTTTAGGTACTACGGGATGAGCTAGGAAGCTGAAATTTTCAATTTATTTACAGAGTAGTAAATTTGCACAAATAAACATTTCAATTTCACCATATATGAATTGCGGCGGCCGTTAAAAAATATTTAAATTTAAATAATTAGAAAAATATTATTTTACTTCTAGAAGTGCTACAACTTTAACATTTGGCTAAAATGTGTAGCATTAGTACCCCATAATGGAGAAAGTGTAAAATTTTTAAAATTGCAACATTTGGGGATTGTTTTAAACTATAATTTTTATGTGGGAAAAACGAAAATCGCTGAGGAGGTGAAATCTTTAGAATTTAAAGAATATTTGTAATGATGAAATGTCTGTCTGAAAAATGAATGTTTTTTCAAGGTGAGATGAAATGCTTGCAGTATGCAAGCACCAACTACTAGTATACAGTATAAACCTTTTATCTGGAAATCCAGTTAACCGGCTATTTTCAAAACTAATAATTTTTCCAAAATTTATTAGGAGAAAGAAATTTAAATTTGGTGCCTCACTAGTAATTACTTGACTCACCACCATGTGTTGGATGTTCTCCAGTGCTCTGCGCTTTCCTTTTTCAGTGCCTTGTTTTTGTGTTTGTTTACTAGTGTTAAATATATCCTTTCCTATTTTGCACCATAAAATATCTAAAAGGTCATCAAATAATTGTTATTGTTCTGGTAATGGAACCAAAAGCAAGGGGTGCAAAATAACTGATAGAACATTTACGACCAAGCTAAATTTGGAATTATTTATTATGTACAATGACAAACTGTCTCTTATGCTCTTACTCTCTCTGTCGCTGAAGAAGGGCTTAAACCCAAAAAGCTTCCATTTTTTCTGGTTTTACGTGTGTTACCGTATTATTCCGAATATAGTCCCTCTCTGAATATAGCCCACCCCCTATTTCTGAAGCCTGTTTTGGAAAAACGTTTTAACCCTATTACAGACCTCACTTTTTAGCCTACTTTCCCGAATGGAAATAGGCTTATAGTTTTGTCGTTGTCTATTTGCCTCTCTGTCCCCCCTATTAACTTTTGAACCAATAGACCAATTTTCATGAACTTGGTGGAAATCTCTTGCTACATGGGCCAAGCTCCCGAGGATAGTTTTTGTTGTGACGATTGAAGTCCTGGGTTCGATTCCAGGAATTATCCTTCCCATTTGACTTACATGGGAAATCTGAAATCCATCGTGCAGGGTAATTTTCTCTTGCACATTAAAATATCTCAGAATTGTAATATCAGAGTGGGATTTGTACCATTCTCTGAGGAAAGGAATGAAGATTATAATTTACATCCTAGAATTTTGCTTATAGATTATACTTCTTAGAATTAAATACTGGCAATTTTGCAGTTTTTATCACTCATTACGAGAGTGTTGCCATAGCAACAACTATTTTTGGGCTCAAGACCCGGTATATTCTATTATGTACATGCGTTATTTTTGCCGCTCAAATATGTGTGTTCAATTTAATATTCCATTTGAATGTATTTGTAGTATTTTATAATGCTAAATTATGAAATTTGGGAACACAAAGAGCTACATATCTACGATGACTTTAAAGCTATTAAAGCCAATATAAGTATTAAATAAATGATTAAATGTAAAGTAGACATCATAAGTTCTGTTTGGATCATCTTGTAATATTCTAAAGAAAGAGTTTTAATATGTACGAGCAATTTAGTTAGAGCTATCAATTTACAATGCAAGTGTGACATCACGTTTTGCATGTTATAGTTGCAGGCATAATTTAAATATGTGTCAAGTGTTACTGGACTAAATTAAAAAATTTTGATTTATGAATGTTATTTAAATTCCATTTGTATCATTCAGATGCCAATGACAATGGCTACTTGAATCGTGCCTGTATAAAAAATAATTATCATCAGACTTCCAGTTAACATATTCTTTTCATAATTTATTTTACCCGTATTTTCGTTACTTCCGATATTTATGCCTCGGAATATCACATCAAGGAATACATTCAGTAGATGATTGAAACACCTTCAACACCTCGGTTTGATTTACGTAAGTAATACTTTTATAATGTGATTGCACATCACATCAAAGAATACATTGATGCAGATTGACGGGTAACAAAGATAATTTCTTTCGTCGTAGTCACATTTTCTTGAAAATAACAATAGGTGGCACCACTACATATAAATATTTGGGACTTAAAGAAGGGATGAATTTGGCCAATCAACGTTTTCAAAGCAAAAACTTCTGCAATTCCCGCTATTATGAAAATATGAACATTAAAGCAAAGATTCCAAAGAGTGAACAAAAGAATTGAGTTACTGAGGATATGTATATGTGTCAAGAAATTCTCCGTAAAACAATCAATTCAAGTGAGGTCATTAATTGTTACCTATACCTACTGCCGGCGGTGATAATTTCGTTTGCTAATTTTTTGAGCGTGAATCTAGTCCCCAAAAAAGGGGGGGAGAATGTATTCGGACTAATATGGTACACTGGGCTCCCTCCAACACCTTGTTGCCACCATCATTATTATGTACATAATATCCTTATTCTGTCCATAATGATAATTTTAAATTATTTTTTTATCCAGATATGTACTAAAAGGCACGGATGATGACACCATAATCATAACACACAAAATATCCTAATTTTTACATAACTTTTAGTGTAACATATAGGCTATTGTCTTAATGATGATTATAGTTATTGCTTAAAAAGGGCGATCTGAGCCATGAAACTAGAAATTCGAAAACTTGGACACGAGCTGATTGCCAGAGAATTTAGAAATTCCAGAGAGATACCTTAATTTATTTACTAGTTAAGATCTTGGTGTATGGTGATTTTGTAAGCACTTGTAGTATGCAAGCACCGACAACTTGTATATATATATATATACGTACTAGTAGAAGGTGCTTGCATACTGCAAGCATTTCATCTCACCTTGAAAAAACATTAATTTCTCAGAGAGATATTTCATCGTGAGAAATATTTCTTTAATTCTTAAGATTTGTCCTCTGGACCGGTTTTCGTTTTTTCAGTATATTACAATAATGGAGTAAAATAATCATTAATTTTTGCAATTTTAAGAATATTATAATTTTTTCACATTGGATTAATAATTCCACACATTTCTGCCAATTTTTAAATTTATAGCACAATTATAAGTGAAATAACATTTATCAAATTGTTTAAATTTAAATAATTTTTAACGGCCGCAATAACGATTTCACAGATAGATTGAAATGTTTATTTGTTTATATAGACTAAACTCTAAATAATTTTAAAATCTCAGCTCCCTAACTCACCGCGTACGGTCTAAACATTTACCTATTTGTTTAAACTTTAAGAATTTTTAACTGCCAAACAAATTAAAATATCAAAATTTCTATCATCCCTATTTAGTTTTTTTACAAATCCTACCTCTAAAAAAATTTCAGCTCCGTAGCACATTCCAAAATACATAAACCTTGAAAATTTGTTTAAACGAATTTTTGCGAATTTTTAGAGGTTGCATTGTTGCACTTTTTGAAGATTTTCGTTGGTTTTGCACAAAATCCTACCTAACAAAAAAATTTCGAATCTCCAGCTCATGTGGAAGTGCCTAAACATTAGTATCCTCCTATATGTTATACATATGTTATATCCTCCTCTGTAAGGAACGTCTCTATATAATGATACACATACACCCTTACATACTGTCAGAATTATGAAAACCTAAGCTCTATCTGGATTGAAAATATATTTGACTATAAACTACACTAGGAAGTTGCCCATTGAAATTCAACGGGAAAGTTTTGTGTAAAATAAAAAATGAACATAAATATACCTTGACTTTCTTTGGATGGTAAGAAACTTTCGTTCTTTTAGGCGTTCGTTGTTTCAAGTTTCGAATTCCTACGATGATTCTAAGTACCTAATTTTAATATGCAAATGATTAATGCTATACATTCAAATGTATTCCTACTTATAAATAACGCAACGAATGTTGTTTACATTGGTTGCTATGAAAAGAATTTCTCTCTCCTCTCTCTCGTACTAACTGTAAGAACATTCAAAGCACGCTTTCACCCATAAGGATTGAAATAACAATAGGATTTTGAGGTTTAACAATGTAATGGGCTGGCATAGCAACATCCTGTTAAATGGCAAGATTTACCTAAAATATGTGAATTAAACGTTGAACATAAGGAATTTCGAACTGTAGGCAGGAAAAGATGAACAGAATAAGAAACGTCATAGTTTTTTATTTTAAATGGGCTAGATCTGGAGATCATAGGTTAATTCTTTCTAATTTAGATCTCAAAAAAATAAAATAAAAGCCTGCAAGTCAAAAAGTCGATTTTTAAGTGTTATCATATGGGAAATGGAATGGCCTACCCTGGTATCAATCCTAGGACTTTTTTCGAGATTTCTTTTCGTCATAATCTTACAATATGTGAATCAATCATTCCTGCCAAATATCAAAAATGAATCTCGTTCCATTATCGAGTTATTCGAATTTTTATAGCATGACAGAGGGAGCCACAAAGGGACAGAAGTAGCCTTTTATTATTGTTAGATTGTTTATGAATGCATTAATTTATATTTATTATAGGCATCAGAATTAGCATTTTTTTAGCATCAACTTGGTGTTTACCATTATAAGAAGCACAAGATCTGCTTGAATATGCTAACATTGCAGAAACAATGTTTAGGGTTCTTGAGTAAAATTTTGTATTCAATAAATTATTTTTGTAAATTAGATGTAAAAATGCTGTGTGTAGTCTACATATTTCATTGCATGAGGTCGCATCATGTATGTGTGTATACCAATGAATGTTAAGAATTTTAAAATGAGTGATAGTTAAAGAACTAACCTTAGAGATGGATGGTATTTTTCAATTGCAGTTAGAGCAGGTTTCTCAGTTGGAAAAGGTGAAAGATAATCTACTATTGCAGAACGGCAACTGCCATCAAGCAATCTAGCAGTAGCGTCTGATATCCAACAATGGATCCCTCTGCGTCCACTAAAAACCCATAACAAATGGTGAAAGCCAAAATCCTCTGTGAAAAAATGGAAAATTTGAATAAAATAGACCCTCAACACTTGCAGAAGTTATATCCATAAAAATTATTGTAAATCTATGAATGCCATAAAGCCTTAATATGCCAGGACTAAAATGACAAGGTATGGCTAACATGCAAGGCATATTATATTGCCAACTAAAATGTTAATACAAAAAATAGGTCAAAATAAAAGGTCTTAGTTATTTTGTGAAATCTTTTCTATTGGAGTAAATTTACATTGGCCAAATAAAAAAAATATTTTATTTGTGTAAAAATAAATTTCTTTCAACTTTTTTGGTAAAAATTAACAATTTTTAATTTTGAAAGTATTTTTTACTCTAAATTCTTAAATAAGCTTTATTTTGGCCATTGATTTTTAATTCCAGCATACTTTAGAGCAGTGTTTCTCAAAGAGTATTCTGACACCTTTTGGAAAAATAATATAAAAATCTAATCTTTGGTAATCTTGAATCATAAAATGGGAAATTTCTCATGAGTTGGCAACACTTGCATAGAATCTGTATTCTAGAATACAACATGCTTTTTGAAGTATGAGTAAACTTTAATGTGAAATTAATGTTAGTGTGTGGCTTGCGACCCCTCGGTTGAGAAACATTGTTAATAATTGGAACTAGGTGCCTGTTCCAGCATCTCCTGCAAACATTTAGGGAACCTTGCATCAAGTGGCCCTATGCAATAGGGCCTATGACAAAGAATTGTGACACAGTTTTTCGTTGAACCACTTTTACTGTCCCTCTCAAAATAATCATATAGCTCACACCATTTTCACAATAAAACACATACATGATTTAGACAAACACTTCCTGGTATATAACATATTTTGTTTTGTTCACTGTATCTGATGATACAGCAAATAGTATGTTTGAAACTTTTCTAGTAAATTTTCAATCGGTTTTTGTTCTTCATGCGTTTATTTCATTGTAAATGTACTTGAAATCCTGAGTCCAACAAAGTGAAAATCCAAGGTCAACAATGCCAGCAACCTTCTTTTTGAAATGTTGAAAAATTGGGGAAAATTGAATATAAACTTAAAATATGAGCAAACACAAATTGAATAACAGAAACAATGGTAAGAATAAGGATTTTCATTTCTTTCTACATGAAATAGTGTAAATCTCGAGTCATATTCTGTTAAAGACTAAAGCTCTACACATCGTGTTTCAACTGATTACAGGTTAATCAAATGCAAAAATGAAAACTATCCCATGCTTTTGTGGGAGATGACTATCACTTAAAACCTGCAAGAGTTCGCGCTGAGTATTCATGCGAAGTATTCGTCACAATCAAACCAACTGTTCTCGATTTATTTAAGTTTATACCAGGAGGTGACGTCACTCGAGGCTTCGAACCCAAGCAGGCAGTCAGAGACATAGTGGTTTATAATATATTAGATTAGAACAAAATGAGTAAACAAAGTTAACTGTCTTTATGAAAAACAGAAGTGATGAAGAAATAGATGTTGAGGAAGCAATGCCATCACAATTTGTGCAGGAAACAGCGGGTAATCAATGATGTGCATCAACTTTGCCAAAACAGAAAAAGCAGAAAGTGGAATGTTGAAAATATGATCCTGATTACATTATATACAGTTACACATCTCAAGGCAACTGTTCGCAATGTGTTATTTACTCAAACGTTTTGTCTAACAGCAACATAGTTTCAGCAAAACTTAAAAGACATTTAGAAACAAAACACCACCAGTATCAAAACAAGTCAGTAGATTTATTTAAAAGAAAAGAAAATGAATTGAAGCTAGTAGCGCATTCAATGTCAGCTGCGTACGGAAAATGATGTTACTGACATTTTACAGAACGTTGCAGGTTGCTTCTTCCGGGCAAAGTCGATTGTTCAATTGAAAATGAATTGAAATGTCAAAAGAAATTAATGCGTATCATAGAAACTGTAAGCAGAGCAGCACTTAAACTGCCGTTTTTTTATATTACTTTGAATAATGAAAACTGAAAAGCATTTCATCATAAAGAAGAATTTATTTATACATTGTATGGTAGATGGAAGCAAAGAGCTTTTGGGTGACAATGCTCCCCAAAAAATGAAAACAATTCCGCTTTCAAATGATACTGTTTCGAGACTATCACTATGATGAGTGAAGATGTTCATCTGCAACTTTCAGAAAAAGTAAAAAAATCAAAAACACAAGTTTTTCAATTAGACCAATTGACCAATAATGTTAAAATAGGTTTGATACTTATGTTGATTTGAAGGCAGAAGTTCCCAGGTGTTCCAAGCATTGCACATCTGAATTCAATGTTCTTTTCAATCACTGGGTTTTCTTGTAACAAAACCCTTCAAAGGATGTGTCTTAAGCAAACCCCTCGAGAGCATTGGCCTGAGTTTGAAGTGACACAAAATATTTAAGATCATTGTTTATTTAAATGCTATCTTACAGAGAGTAGATATGATCAGGGGAGGATCTATATATGGGCTAATTGGGCTGTAGCCCAAGGTTCCGATAGTCTAAGGGCCTCCAAAAGTCACTCTTTTGTGATTGCGTCTTGCGTGCGATATATACAATTTAAATTTGAAATGAAAAAGTTCTCTATATTTTGGTACCGTTCATTAAATACTCTAATTTTTTCTTAGTATGTTAAACCACAATTATTAAATTACTTTCCAAATAATTCCGTCTTTTTGCATGCCAAACCAGTCAACTTTAATTTGGAAACCACAATTTAATAGTATTTTGGGAGGAAATATTAGAGATATTTAATAGTATTATAGTCAAGCACTGGTGGTGTAGTGGTTAGTGTGTCGGCTTTCTATTGCAAAGTTCGGGGGTTCAAACCCCTCGAATGGAGGTTTTATTTAAAAAAAAACTATCATCAGTGCCTGGCAGTAGGCAGCAGTACTGTCAGTATGAAATAGAGCCGAAAACAAATGATGCTGGTTGGGTCTATATCCAATACAGCTGTAGGCGTGATCAGGACGATTTGAACGGCTACAGTACTGCAATGTGGAAAGCAATAGGGAAACTACCACATTGCAATCCCTAGTAAAGATTATATGGTTGGACAATATGAGTTCTCTCGAGGTAAAACAATCCGGAGGTAAAATAGTCCCCCAATCGGATCTCCGGGCGGGGACTGCCTTGAGGAAAACATTTGTCGAAAGTAAATTACGAATAGGGACTTGGAACGTAAGAACTATGAGAAAGGCAGGAAAGCTAGAGAACTTGAAAGAAGAAATGAGAAGAAATAGAGTTGACATTATAGGGCTAAGCGAAACTAGATGGAAGGGAGAAGGACAGTTCGACTCGGAAGAATTCACAGTAGTTTATTCTGGAGGAAATAGCGGGGAAAGGGGAGTAGCTCTGGTACTTAGGAAAGATATGATGAAAAGCGTGACAAAGATAATAGCAACGAACGATAGACTGATGGCAATAAAGCTAAAAGCAGTCCCAGTGGACATGCTGATATTCCAGGTATATATGCCAACGTCAGATCATGACGATGAAGAAATAGATGAGATCTATGAGCAAATTAATGAAATTTACGAAGAAGACGGAAGAGGAAAGGTAAACTGCATAATAATGGGAGATTGGAACAGCATAGTCGGAGAAGGACAGGAAGAAAATGTTGTCGGGCAATACGGACTTGAGAACAGAAATCGAGGAGGGGAAAAACTCGTAGAATTCTGGATCAATAATGACCTTGTAGTGACTAATACATGGTTCAAAAACCATAAACGAAGGTTATACACATGGAAAAGTCCAGGAGATAGAATGAGATGCCAAATAGATTACATCCTTGTAAAACAAAGATTCAGGAACAGCATAAAAAACGCCAAGGCATTGCAAGGAGCAGACATTGATTCAGATCACAGCCTTCTAATACTTGACGTGAGTACAAAGCTCAAACAAATAAGAAAAACGAGAAGAGAAAGACAGACCTGGGACCTAGAAAAACTGAAAGAAAGGCAGGATGTAGTCAGCATGAAGTTGGAAGATAACCTAAGAAAGTTGGAAAACAAACCGAAGACCGTCGATATAGAATGGGATGAAATTAAAACCAGTATCAAGGATACCTTGGATAAAGAGATTGGAAAACAAGAGAAGAAAATCAGAAAACCATGGATCACGAAGGAAATGCTGGAGAAAATGGATGAGAGACGAAAATGGAAAAACGTTAACAGTGAAGAAGGTAGAGCCAACTATAGGCGTATAAACAATGAGTTGAGAAGGGTAACAGATAAAGCTAGAGAAAATTGGCTAAAAGGAAAATGTGATGAAATAGAACAAATGGAGAAATTAGGACGGTACGATATGATGTACGCTAAGGCACTGGAATTAGAAGATAAGAAGTCTAATGGAATTTGTGGTAAAGGAATTATGAATACGGATGGGAAGATAGTCTCAGAAACAAAGGATGTAGCACAGGTATGGGAAGAATACATTAAGGAATTATACAGCAAACAGGCAGGAGCGGCAAAAATAGAACTGGAAAATGAGGAAAACATTGAAGAAGACAACTTAGGACCAAGTATTATGGACAGCGAAGTAGAAAAGGCGATAGTGGAACTAAAGAAGGGGAAAGCCATGGGCAGCGATGGCATACCGGCTGAGATACTTAACCCTTTGAGTGCCAACCAATTTCCTAGGAACTATGCTAAAATTGCCAAGGTATTTTTGCTGATTTTGCAGTAGTTTAGGAAAAAAATTATGAATCGCAATTAAATAAAGTTACATGCTCAAAAACTCAAGAAAACCTTTATTATATTTTTTTTCATCTTTTAAATATATTCTTTGCTGATTCTATTATAAAATATTATTAGAAAAAAATATTGAACAAAATATATAATGTTAAAAAAAATTAATGTTAACTTTGAATACATAAATTAAGATAATTTTTAACTTTTAAGAAACTTTTGATAATAAATCTAAAATATTTGGTATGTTCTCTGATTGCACAAAAAAATCATCCTTCTAGGTTCATAAATCATTGCAAAACAAAAATTTAAACTTTTTACAAAAAAATGCTTTTAGTAGTGACAATGTTTCTGGAATCACTAACAGCTGTGCTTTCCTACACACAGTCCATGGAGTCCTTTCCCACACTTAGCACACACTGTATTGGATCGTTTTATAGGTCCTCCATCCTTGTTGCTGCATACAACACACCTTCTCAAATTTCTGCCTGGCAATTTGTGCAATAATGCATCATCTGCTTTCATTACCAGTTTCGTCTGTAGCGATGAGATTGAGTTACTCTTCTTTTCCGCCAGCCATTCTTCTTCAATTGTCTGTATAATGGATGAAGTGAATTGGATACGGGACATTATTTTGCCTGATGTGTTCTCTTTGTATATTATATAACAATTTAAAACCATCCTGGCAAAGATGCTGAAGACCACCCTTTTCCAATACTTTAGAGTTCTTCTTTCGTCTAAGTAGGTGTAAAGCATCATGTCTGATACATCTACTCCTCCCATGAATTTATTGTATTGATTTATTATTGCAGGTTTGGATATTTCCCTTTCTTGGCCATATCGTGTTCTACGCATGGTTACATTCTCAGCAACGGCGTTGGTTGAAAGAAGCAACACTGGTTTCTTTTTAGATTTTTTTTCTCGATATCCACACAAAAGCACCTCATTACTGCGGAAATATTTTACTTGCCCTACATTATAACCTGCTGCAATATCCTTTGGCAGGCCCCTCCTGTTTGTTCTTATTGTTCCAGTGAGGTATGTTGCATTTTCAAACAGATATTTTGCTAGAGCAATGCTGGTGAAAAAGTTGTCTGTCACCACATGATAACCTTTATTTAGGTAGTTCCCTAGTTGGAGCAATTTGGTCACCACTACCTGACCAAGGCCTTTCTTTTTGATCTCACCCCTTTCTTCATCACATTTTGCCCCTTTGTAGCAGAAAAACCCTAAGCAATAATGAACAACTGAGTCGCACAACATCCAAAACTTTATTCCCCACTTGTGGTGCTTCTTGTTTGGAAGATATTGAGTTAGGGTTGAATGACTTTTTGTGCCTACTAAGGACTCATCAATGGATAAGTACTGGTGTGGTGTGTAATGAAATCTGAACACCCTATTTGCATGCTCAACAAGGGGGATAAATTTAGAACAGGGATCATAATTATGGTGAGCTGGTGGAAACAGTTTCTTATTGTCAACAAGATGAAAAAATTTCAATATCAGTTGAAATCTATTTCTAGAGAACATATTCCCAAACCATGGAATGGCTCTACTATTCTTAACCCAGTATGAAAATATGGTAGGCCGTCGTGTAATTCCCATTTCCAACAGCACAGCTACAAATGCTTTCATTTCAACGACGGTTACAGGCCTCCATTCTCTGACTCTAGAATTAGGGGATATTTGCTGCTGTGAACCCAAAAACTGATTAGCATACCTATTCGTTTCAGCCACCATTAGATTCCACAATGTCAAAGTGAAAAACATGTCAAAATATTCCACAGGTTTAGCGTCGTGGGGAGGAGCATGCTTCGGACCAGGTGATTCAAGAAAAGAAGGACCAGACTGCACATATAAATCTTGATCAGGTTGTGTTTCGATAAACACGAGAAAACTAGAATTGTTCAAATCTTCAACGTTTTCACATGTGCTGTCACACTCTGAACTTTCATGAATTACAGGAATTCGTTTACGTTTCAGAGGAACAAAAACATCACTGCAATCACTTTCCGACTCTGATGTGATGGTATAGTCTTGATCACTTCCACAGGGACAATCCTCTCCAATATCTTCTACAGAATCGTCATCTACACCGCAAGAATTGACATACAGTAGAAGATCGTTTATCCGGAATGTCCAGGACCTGGCCTCTTCCGGATAAACGATATTTCCGCTGTTTAGATAGCTTAACTACAAAAGAGCACAACCATCAAAAAAAGACGTTTAAGCACGTAATATGTATAATACGTAATACGGGACTAAAGTAGGGTAAGAAATAAACGAGTTTAAAAAGAGTATATGTTTTAGAAAATCTTTAATTTAATGCAAACTTTTCATGCGATGAATTTGAGAATGTATGTATTAAATATCGTCGTCTATTTTGCAGCAATGGAAGACGTAGTTGGGTATATCTGAAAACGGAAAAAAATAATATGTATGTTACAACGTAAGTTGACAAAAACATTCGTAATTACATAATTTGAAGTAGACATACATAACTGGTTAATATTATTTTACTATCATGCAAATAGATTTCACTTCGGATACCATGCTGTGTGCGTACTCCCACACGATCTGGATGTAAGCCAATCTAATTCGCTCGTCAATATGCGATAAACACCCCAAAACAATTTTACAATGATCGGTCTACTCGTTCGTACATAAAATAATAACTATTTTATACTACATGTATATAATAATCATTATTAAGAAAATTCTCAATTTTCGAAGCCCACTCATTTCCGTAAAAACCGCAAAAAAGAAGCATATGGAAATAAAAATTGAAATTTTATTTACCTGGAAATCCTTGTTGATCTGCAGATAGGGATGTAGAGAATCACTTAACAGTAGGATTTGTGGTAACAGCATCTGCAGAAACTGAAGGAGAGGATGATGAAACTTCTTTTAAAAAAATCTGTCAGTGTCATCTGCTTGCACTTGCTACGCCCTTCTTTTTCAAATTTTTCTTTCAGCCTGTACATCTGGAGTACCTCCTGCTCAGTTGTAAAGGACCTTTGCTCCATGAACTTGATAAGATTATCACAACATACAATAGCCTCGGACATGGTCATTTTCTTCTCCTCGTTAACTAACACATCACTGTCCTCGCTGTCTTCACTCTCATTTAACAAGGTAATAACAGCATCGATAATTTCAATGTCGGTAAAAGTTTGACAAATAGGAGCATTTTTATCACATTCAATCCATCCCTCAATTTCATTATCGGTTAGGTCTGGGATAGCATTAATTCCCTTCGTATATTGCACAAATTCTACAAAATCATCATTAAGTTCGGATGAATCAAATCCAAGAAAGTCGTCTGTGTCTCTGGAATCTTCATTAAATTTTGATTCTGGCAAAATATTATGCCAACACCGTTTTAAAACTGAGGGTGTTACTTTATTCCATGCACGTGAAATGCACCACACCGCGTCCTTCAGTGTTACATCCTTTTTGAACCGCTCGTAGCTGAAAGACCCCTCAAAATTTTCAATTTTTCTCATTAATTCACTTCGATAATGGCATTTAAAATTTTTAATTATGCCTTGATCCATTGGTTGGATGAGAGACGTACAATTTGGGGGTAAATACGACACAAAAACATTCTCCTTGACGAGAGTTTCTACTGGAGGGTGAGCAGGGCAGTTGTCCAACAATAATAATATTTTTGCATTTTCAGGTAAGCCAACCTTCTTGAAATGATCCCTTACCTCAGGTAAAAAATGACCATTAAACCACTCACCAAAAATGTCTTGAGTGATCCAAGCACGTTTGTTTGCACGGTAAATCACGGGGAAAATCTTTATGCCTTTGAAGACTCTAGGTTTTGCACTTTTTCCTATTACCATGAGCTTGCACTTGTGTGTGCCGGCAGAATTGGAACACATCATTACAGTAAGTCTCTCCTTAGACTCTTTTACTCCCGACGCTGCTTTTTCATCAATGCAAACAAAAGTATGCCGTGGGAGACAACGCCAAAATAAACCTGTCTCGTCCATATTGTATATTTGCTCCGTGCTAAGTCCATGTTCTTCCACCAACTTTGCTAAATCATTAACATATTTCTCCGCGGCTTCATAATTTGCTGACATTTTTTCACCGGAAACTTTTAAATACCGTATACCATGGCGATTTTTGAATTTCTGCAACCATCCCGTAGAATAATCGCATTCTCCTTCGATTTTTAGGTGTTCGTGGTAAGATTTTGCATTCTCCATTATCATAGGACCTGAGATAGGAATCCCTTCACTCCTACGTTGGCGGAACCACTCATACACTACTTTGTCTAGGTCACTACTCTTGGGACCACGTAAAGTTTTCCTTTTTGAGATACCGGCCATTGAATCTGATTCCGCAACAAATTGGAAAATTTTATCTTTCTGCGCCTTTATGTCATATATTGTAGATTGTCCTACACCATACTCTTGACGAAGTTGAGATACACTTACGCCACGATCTATTTTTCTCAAAACCTCCACTTTTTGCTGGATAGTGAGATTCTGTCTTTTTCTCTTGCCGGCACTTGTTCCAGTCCCAACGTCTTCTGGATGAGTCTTCTTGGGTATTCTCTCCATTATTACGGTTGAGGGACAGGATGAATAAAATATTTGCAAAACTGCTGTTTACCACTTAAAACAAAAAAGTTTTAACACCTTGTAAACACACCTTTAACACCTCTCGCGCACATGGTTAGAAAGCAACAAGCAGTGGTGGTGGCTTTCGGAACTAATATGGCAAATCGTTCTTCAATTATGTATTAAGTTGGCGCTACTGAAAAAATGGACCGTGATAAAATTCTTTTAGAATAATTCCGTTGTTTGGATGTTTCCGTTGTTTAGAATTCCGGATAAACGATCCTCTACTGTATTTAGCAATATCATCGTCACTAATAAAAGCTGACTTAGATGTAGACGCCATTTTGAAGTTTTAGGGCCACAAAATCTAAGTATACTTTAAAAAATCGTAGCACATGTAAAAACATAGGCAGATGAATGCCAGTGGTCAATTTTGGAACTACAAACATTCGGCATCATAAAAATTCTGCACTTACGTGCCATCTGTCAGTAAACTGTGAATTACTAGGATCTAATAGTGACACTACATGAGGAGCGCGATAGCGCTCCCGGCACTTTTGGCGAAAGACGGGAGGAGCGCGATCGCACTCCCCGGCACTCTTAAGGGTTAAAGTCATAGGATCAGAAGGACTAAAAGCGATCACGAAATTAATTAATAAGATTTACGACACGGAAGAGTGGCCTCAGGATTTCCTAGAAGTAACAATGATCCATCTAAAGAAGAAGCCAAAGGCAATGCAGTGTAAAGATTACAGAACTATAAGCCTTCTCTCACACACATTGAAGATCATCACGAGGATTCTTAATAAAAGGCATGGGGAAAAAGGCAGAAGAAATAATAGGGGAAGATCAATTCGGTTTCAGAAAAGGACGAGGAACTAGAGATGCTATAGGAGTAGTTAGAATCCTATCAGAAAGGGCAATAGAGTACAGTCAAGATATCGGTGTATGTTTCGTATACTGGCAGAAGGCCCTTAATAGAGTAAATTGGGTAATGTTGATGAAGATATTAAAGGATATAGGTGTAGACTGGAAAGACAGGAGACTGATTAGGAATCTATATGAGAATCAAGTTGTAAAGGTCAGGTTTGAGAATGTGGACACCTGCGGAATAAATATCGGTAGAGAAGTAAGACAAGGCTGCTGCCTATCGCCAACCCTATTCAATATATATGGAGAAAGTCTAATGCAAGAAGCTTTAGAAGGCACAGGGGATTTCAAAATTGGAGGAAGGATTATAAGAACAGTAAAATACGCAGATGATCAAGTACTTCTAGCAAGAAAGGAAGAGGAGCTACAAAAAATGATAAATAGACTAGTGATAACAGGTAGAAAATACGGTATGGAAATAAATACAGAAAAATCCAAGGTCATTCGAATATCGGGTCAAGAAGAGAATCTGAACATAACTATTGGGGGAAAGCCATTAGAACCTTGGAAGTATCATAACACGAGAGGCAAAATGTACGGATGAGATCAGAACTAGAATAGGAAAAGCAAAAGCGGCTTTCAGGAGAAAGAAACAACTACTTACAGGGAATATAAGGGAAGATATCCGCAAGAAGTTGATAAAATGCTACGTATGGAGTATAGCATTGTATGGGGCAGAAACATGGACGCTAAGGAAAAATGACATCAAATATTTGGAAAGTTTTGAAATGTGGACTTGGAGGAGAATGCTGAAGATAAAATGGACAGATAGGATGAAAAACGATGAAGTGCTACGAAGAATAGGAGAGAAGCGAATGATTATACAGACAATCAGAAAGAGGAAGGCTAACTGGGTTGGACATTACCTGAGGAGAGAGAGTATGATTAAAGACGTGTTAGAAGGAAAACTAGATGGGAAAAGGGAAAGAGGTAGGAAAAGGTTTGACCTGATAGACGATTTGAAAGGGAAAGAGAGTTATCAAGATATAAAAGGACAGCGGAAAATAGGAGTATATGGAGAACCAGGTTTAACCAAGAATAATCACAGACCTGTCTACGGACAGACTACCTATGATGATGAGTCAAGCCAACCAGAGTTAGCACCTGAAGAGCTGGTTGTCTACCCACTGATGGGGAGGCAATGATGCCAAATGCTGTTACGACCATCGGTTTACCCCAACCTGCTGAGTCACTGTTCATTACGCATGAAGGACTAGCAATACAGGAGGGTAAGAGAAAATGACAATCGCACCATTCCCATGGTAATGGGTCGCTCTTTATGCTGTCTCATTGGCTATAGCTCTCTCTCCCCAAAGTTGGCATTTGACTGCTTCTGATCAACAAAGTGCCAATTATAGCAAAGCTATACAGAAACCTGGCTTAGATTTAAATTAAGGTTTTGCGATACTATCCTAATTAAAAATAATGATTCAAAATATTCAATGAAATTCAGCAGAGAAATTAACAGAATATGAAAAATTTGCTAAACGTATATGTCATGAAATAAACGACCAATATAGTGATACAAAAAAAGAATTATGACAAAAAGATTTTCAGATGGAGACACTGACTGCAATAAAATAACAGGAAGGGATAAATTTCGCATTGAAACCTTATATATCATCAAGAAAAACCAGTAGCCACGGCATGTATACCCTTCCTGTCAACGATTTCTGGGAGGATCTCGAGGATTCTAGGCAGACAAGGCATCAGGGTGGCACATAAACCGCCGCCAAAAATCCAGAGCTTCCTACCGCAGAACAAAGACCAACTAGGCCTCAAAACAGCCGGAGTTTATAAAATCCCTTGCTCGTGCGGCAAGCAGTACATTGGCCAAACGGTATGGACAATAGAAACGCGAATCAAAGAGCATTCAAGGTGCATCCGCCTAAATCAGCCAGAAAAGTCGGCAATCGCAGAGCACAGCATATCCACAGCCCATCGAATTAACTTCACGGAGGCCAAAGTAATTGCCAAGGCCAACGGTTTTGGGATAGGCTAGTGAAAGAAGCCATTGAAATAAGAATTGAGAAAAACAACATTAACAGGGACACAGGATTCCCACTCAGCAAGGTGTGGAATCCCATACTCCCCAAAATCACGGAACGCCATAGGCCGACCCAACAGCCAATGGGGAACAAGCCTCCAATACCGGAGTAGTATATATACATGGACGAAAGATTGGTACGGCACTCAGGAGACCCCTGAAGATGGCACTTGAGGAAGGTGCCGAAATGTCGGTAGACAAAATATTCACCTGGCTGGAAACCCGGGAACTCTTCACCTCATCGATTCGCCAGGAAAGCAACAGATCTTTCTGTTCCTATATAGTTCCTATTTTATATTTTATAAATCTTTTTTTTAATGTAAAAAAATGTGAATATTTGTTTTGTGATAATATACAAAATAAATATATACAAAATACACTTTTTGTGATTATTATTGTTATCATCTATTATTATTATTATTTATTGTTCTTTTATTATGTTTATGTTGAGGGCACTGTAAAAAAATCAGCCCAGGGCCCCATAAATCCACCATCCGCCTCTGGATATGATCATAGCATGTGATTTTTATATAGTATTTTAATCAGATGATAGGTTCAGAAAGGTGTTAACAAAAATTAAAAAGAACCCGAGACCTCTACTGACATAACTTTGAGTCAAAACCATGTTAACCGATACACAGGTATTAACATAGCGGTGAGGTAACTGAAAACAGAAAATCAAATAAATCTACTACTATTAAAATTAGAAAATATTTCTTAGTGTTTTGAACATATATTAACTCCCTCAATAACCTGTTTTGAATATTCACAGCTGAAAGTTTTTTCTGATTTTGCCAACTATAATACACTCATATCCTCGAAACTGGACACAGTATACACCTGGAGGATTTAAGTTTGTTAACTTCAGCCAACAATTCACTCAACTCTTTAGAAAATCTGCATATTTACAAAAACAGAAACAAACTCATGAATACAGATACTGATTTTAACAGAACTTTATATAAATTGACCGAACTCAACAACATTGACGCATAAAATTCTTTTTGATCCTCAAATGCATTTCGGTCCTCGTTATAACCTTTTCCTCTAATTTCGTTGCAGTTGAACCCTGTTCACTGCCAAGGCAGGTTCTCCCTTGAGGATGCCCACTTAGTGGGTGAAATGCATAGGGACTATCCTATAATTTTTTGGCTGAAGGAGTTTTTCACCACTGATCAATCTGGAGCCAAAGTGTTTATGAGCTATCATCTACTGAAATTTTACTAATATTAAAATTTTATGTTATTGAAGAAGCTACATACTATTAGTCTTTAACAGGAGAGAAAAAGGGAAGAGGATTTTTAGTTCCAGAGTACATGAGTTAATAAGGAGGTTCAAGGAAATTCATGTTAGTAATAGTTTTAACAGCAGTATTCTTTGAAGCATAAAGCCAGGTGGACGATATCAACATGGGGTGCTCTGCCAGTATATTATCAATTTATTAATGTACATGCTTCTATATGCTTCTTCTGTATTTATATTATACTAGCTGGAGTACTTGGCATTGCATGAGAATATTTAAAGCCAACGCCGAGTGTAGTTCACGCTGCATCTGTCCGATTACACAAACATAGTTAACGTGACTACCGGCTGATGGTGCTGACTTCTATTGTAGCATAATCTACAATGCGCTTATAATAAAGCACCTCCATCCCACCAAATGTTTTTATTGCCATATAGCCCGCTGGGTAAAATTATATATCTATGTGAAGTTTTGTGACGATAACTTCAAAGGTGCAGATTTGTATTGCAGACAAACAACCAACCAAACAAACAGAATTTCAGATTAATATATTAAGATATATAAAATATGCTACCTATATTAAACACATTTTTTTAAGAATAGCATACTTAAACCTGAAGTTTACGTCACAGGACTTAAGATGTCTTTCAGCAATCACTCCCCCTAACCTCAATTTCCTATGAGATCTGGCCCTATAATCTGTTTCTACTGCTCGTGCGGCTGAGACTTGAAGTTTTCCGCCCGCGTTCGGGTTATTTCGCTTTGGCTACGATGCTATGTTGCCAAGTTTCTAATTTTGCTCAGTTAATCGGTAGCTGCTTCTATGCTCCAATAGATCTGAAAGAAGCATGTTCATGCTTTCTGTCGTCGCTGAAAGTGTCAGCAATCGTGTCAACAGCACTTGTCAAGAAATTTTTGAGCAGAGAGGGAAATTTACGACCTCTTTTTGGCTGGTATTTTCTTCCCCTCACCCCACGGGTCTAACTGTAGACACGCCTCACCCGCATGAAATGCTGAAATGGACTATAACCACCTGCGGGTTTGCCAAGCAAGGGCTAAGTAAGGAATGTAACTCCCACAGAGGGTCTTTGGTACAAATGAAAATAAAACCGTTATAGTTGTAACACACAAATATACCACTTTGTTCAAAACCTTAACCACTTCAGCGAATGAATCTTTAACTCTGCAGTACTCATGCGGGGTGCTGTGGACACCCCATGCATGTTTTATGAGAGGGTTCTTTTCCTTTGGCCTTTTATGACCACGACCCTTCAGTAGCTGAAATGCCACGTGTATGGAACCTTCTCTGCTAAAAAAAATCTTAGAACCCTGCTGATATTCTTTGAGTTCATGTTTCCTCTAATTGCGAGAACCAGTTTTTTATTTTTTGTTGATGTTATACACATTTTATTGTGAATTATTCTTTATGGCACTGGTGTTGTTTTACATAATTCATAGTAGCTTTTCAAGTTTCTTCACTGAAATTTTTAGAATATTTATATTGCTTTATTTTCCACATAGAAGTTACCTTTTCATTATGAGAGAGACGTAGAGCAGACTACTCTCCGTTTAAATGAATGAAGCATCTAGCACAGTGCTGTTGCTCTAAAGTGTGCAAGTCAAGTTTGCCAGAGCATGTTGCAGGAAACAGTGAGTTTTCGGATGTGTAAAGTTATTTTCGCCCTTTTGGGGAATTGCCGGTTTTGTTTACAGCACTGACATTATTATAAATATATTCTGAACAGCTTTCAACCGTTACTTCACCTACTGACATCTGTAAGGTTTCGTAAAATAATCTTGAACACTTTTTCTAACAGTTATATATTTATAATCCTAAACTGGCTTGTATTTACTACAGTTAACTTATAAATAATCACAAATAGTTTTTAAAAGCATACCAAATAAGAATGTATCAAATAATGAAGATAAATTTATATTTTAACAAATATATATGTGGAGTGTCAGGAACACCTATGAGTGTACTGATGTTCAAATAAATTGTGCAAGTACCGTAGGGTTAATACAATGCACTAAAATAAAATTTATTTTAGTAACATGCTTACCCCTGAGAGCTGCATCAAGTACTTTGACAGCAACTACCATAAATTTCCAACACTTAGTACAAACATCCCCACCTTGGCAGCATTTTCTTATCTCATCATAATCAGTCAAATCAATATCCAAAACAAGCTCCTTATGTACTGGTTTCAGACCAGTACACCTGTGATCTTTAGCTCTTAAAAAAAGAAAACATTTTCATAAACGTCCATGTATCATTATTTTAAATATAATCAGAATAACATAATTTATTTGGCCACAAATCGAAGAGGATAAATATCCTTGGGTTAAAATTACCTTCCATTGAGAATCGGCCCTATGTCAATTTTGTGTGGAACGTTTCTTAGAAGTTCTTGCTCCATCTCATCTTTATCAGAAAATGATAGATGCCGGATGTATATATCATCAGCCAAAGTGAAGGAGAACTCTCGGAACCTGAAGTTGTTTCCTTTGGCTATATAAAATATATAAATTAATTTTTATGCCAAAAACAATAAATAGCATTTTATGTGGTATGCTATTAGTATTTCATACAATTGGTTAATTTACTTAAGATTATCCATTCATATCTAATTAACATAGAAGATAATGAAGTAAACAAAGACAGAGGCAGCAGACACCACAAAATATGTTGATTGGTTTTAGGCAGCCTTCCTTCCAAACAGTTTCGGATCCACAACATTAAATTAACATAATAATGTCTTAATTCAGTCATACCTTTTCAACTGCTGGTCTATTTCTCAGTAACTATTTAACACTAATTAAATATTCACCGAATTTAATAACTTGCTAATTTTTATACTATAAAAACACACCAAAAAATTATGTGTAAACCAAGGCTTGACAAATTTTCTAAAAATCTAGGCACCAGCTCCAAAATCTAATTTTGGTGGGTAATTTTTATCATTCTCAGAAAAAGAAATGTTTAATAATTCAGATATGAATCTGCTACAATAATTAAACCCCACACATTTATCTATGTCACATTAGGTAGCAGAACATAATGTGCCTTATACATAAAAAAGTCTAATGATATTCTGAAAACGTGTAGTTGCAAGCAAGAATAAAAATTTTCAGTTATTTTCAGGAACTTGAATGCTTCTGACATATATTATACTCTATTTTGCTGCTCAGCCTGACAATACAATATTACTATAGCATGTGACTACCGTATAACCATAACCTAACTACAGCAAGCATATACAATATCTAGACATCAGCATGAAAATCTTAGGTGTCATGGCAACCTGGCATCCGGGATTTGTCGAGGCCTGTTGTAAATTGTAGTTTTTTTTTCAAAATTACCCAAAAATTTCTAAAAAGCATATAAACAGTTATAAAACTACTCACAAAGCTGTACACTGTGGTCCCCCCCTCGGGTTAGGTTGCATTCATCTTCACTTATATTACACATCGCCATTCGTTTCCCAACTATTTTTCATTAATTCTGCTTCAAATGCTTTCTCTAAAGTATCACGAATTGCCAGTCGGAGAAGAAGCAATCATGAAGTTTCTGCAGGAACATGGAGTGCTCACTAGTGTGCCAGAGGCCACCCAATGCATCTCTGCTTCAGCAATGAATTCTGATGGCAATGCAGTGGAGCAGGATGCCGCAAGAGGCTGAGGATGAACATGGGACACTGGTTCGAGGGATCGCCATTTACGGCACCGATGTTGCTGTATTGAAATTACCATATTTCCGGCATATAAGACGCACTTTTTAACAGAAAAATGATCACCAAAATCAGCTTGCGTCTTATATGCCTAAGGTACTGTTCTCAATACTAACACTAACAAGCACATCCCCAAAATGGAATAATTGACCGTCATATGTCGCAAAAATATTAAAATATACATTATTTATAATTAATAGTGAAAATTTTGTTGATATATGCAACGTGAATTCCGAGGACACATTTTCATTATTACGCTTTAATATATGTCCGCTCACAGTGATTACAATTTCGCACGTTTGCGATGTTTTAATTCCTAATGAGCCCATTGAATAGCACGATTAATGCCACGGAACAGTAGAATTTGTGTAGATGTGATAAATATTCTATACATATCTAAGATAAATAACATTACATATATTGGGATTGCATTGGCTACAAGAATGAAAAGATATGCCTACACTATTACCTATAAGCTTCAGGTGATTCAATATGCAAAAATGCACAGAAACCAAGCAACAGCACGTCATTTCGGCCCACCTCCCAAAGAAAAAATAATTCGTGAATGAAGGAAACAAGGAAAAACTGAAGCGGACGAGAAAAGAGAAACATTCTTTGTAAGCTTGGTCTTAAATGGCTACAACTAGAGAAGAAAATGATGGATAGAACAGAGGAAGTTTGGTACTGCTGTATCAATCAAAATCGTTATGTACTAGATAAAAGTAGTTGCAGAAGAAAAAGTAGTTGAGCATATGCATCGTAATTACATATGCATTTCATTTATCATTTATTCCATTAAATTAAAATCTCATCTTGCACTTAAGTTTAAGTAAGTACTATCAGTAAACGGTATCTATATGCGCGATGTGTGCGGTGCACTCCGACAGCTTAATTGTCTCTTCTCTGGGGAAAACACCTCACGCTCATCCTGGAGAAGCGGCAGGTCCATTCTGCTAACTTCCTCTCTCTATTTCGCATGAACTTCTCGATGGATGCCACCATGGTTGTTATGGCCCGCATCATTGTATTCATTTCGGCCCTTCGCAGGTGATGGAGTAGCAGAGCGCAAGACGGCACGAAAGTGGGGGGAGAGAGGTCGGTGAGCCAGGCCGGAGAAGAGAGACGTGGGAAAATTCCACGACTCATGTGTCAAAAACGTTATAGCCAAGGAAAATTAATGTTAGGGAATGCCGCAAAAATCCATTATAACCGAAGATGTTATACGGAAGACTGGTATAACCGATGTAGTTACAGTGATATAGCATAGTAAAATGGTCAGGGACTTAAAAAAATCTGTTATATCCGAAGATCCATTATAACCGAGGCTGGTATAACTGAAGTTGACTGTATTTGTAAATCTGTGAAGGATATCTTTTACATTCAGTTTGGAATTTTGAGACACTGTTAGCATTATACATAATCTTCCTAAGCTGATTTTTTTCTGAGAACCATTTTTGGGTTTTCTCTTTTTCTAATCATTTTTAAAAGCAATGGCAAACAAAATTATGAAAAGAAAGAGAGAGAGAATTTCTGAAAATTATTTCAATGCAGAAGTAAATTCACAGGAATCAAGTGAGAGTGAAGACATAGGACACTTTGTTTATGCTCACATTAACCAGTGGAACACACACTGCCATTTCTGAGGGAATCTGGTTTTGCCCAATTACTAGATTAAAAAATATATATACAGTGGAATCCCCATTTAACCTTTGCCTGAGGGACAAGTTTTTTGTACCTTAAATCAAGTAATACCTTAAATGGGGATAGTCTAAAATTGGAAGATTAAACTGCAGTTAATTAATATCAAATTATTATTAATTGAAACAAATACAGGGTGACTCAAAAAATGTATACACATTTTATTAAAGAAAAAATACCATTACATAATTCAGAAAGTCAATATTTGGTGTGTGGAGAAGCAATAGTTTGTGGCACATGATGAACTATCGCAGATGTTCAAAATTACCACTGTTGACTTCTAGGCACTGTTAGCAGCGGCAAATAACTAAGTGACAAACGTTCACCAAGGTATCTGCTGCGATGGCTGTCTGTGCACGACTGTTCAATTTCATTCCTTAGTTCTTGGATTGTTGGTGGTATTTAACTGTACACTAAATCCTTCAGATAACCCCACAAGTAAAAGTCAAGTGTAGTTAAATCTGGCAAATGTGGGGTGTACTCAACATTTCCTCTTCAGCCTATACACTGGTCTGGGAAATTGACATCAAGATGGAAATGTGGAGGTGCCCCGTCTTGTTGGTAATAAATTTCCTCATCTCCATAAAGCTGATAAACGACAGGCACAATGGATAACTCAAGCATGTTGAGGTACTCAGCACCAGTAACTGTCTGTTCAAAGAATTACAATCCAACAATACTCCTGGATGGCACATCACACCAGACTGCAAGTAATGATAAATTCACTGCCTTGTCCACATGAATGTCCAGATTTTCAGAAGACCAGCACAAACAATTATGTCAGTTCACTGTACCACTGAGCTTGAATTTTGCCTCATCAGACCAAACAATCATGTCCACAAACTGTGCATTCTCATTCATCTTCCTTTAAAACCATTCACAAAACTCACCTCTGCAATCAGTATCATCTCCATTCATTGCATGTAACAGCCTTGGCACATAACATTTCCATTTAGCAGAAAATCCGGTGTAAACTTACCCTGCTGATTCCAGTCTCATGAGCAGATCACCTTACAGATTTTTTTGGTGATTGTGTGAATCGCTATAACACCATAGCAGAATTTCCCCATTTGTTGATGAGGTAAGTCTCCCACATCGTTGCTTGCACCTGTCTTGCACAGTGCCGTCACTCTCAAATTTATCATGAATTCTTGAAAATGTTAGTCATGTTGGAGGTTCAGTTGCAAATTCCATCTCCACCATCTCTGCACTTCACACACATTCTCGAATTTCCAGTACCACTTCAAAATTAATTAGGATTTTTTGAATGGCAAGCAAACCTCTGCCATTTTGTATATGCTCTGAATCATGGGTAAGGTATTGCAGTTCTTCATTGCAACCAAGGCCATAGATACAGTTTAGTAAAGGGGGTTTAATGAAAAATAATTTCAAAGTTTTAATATTTTAATACATTACTATAAGTATCATAAAAATACATTTCATTTAAATAAAAAAATTTAAAATAAAAATAATTCTCTAAATTACAAATTCTTTTTTCTATTTTTTAAAGCAAATTTGGATATAATATCATCTACATTTAAAGGCACACTGTGATGCACAATCATCAATGCCAAACCCATTAGAGGTTAATCTCCCGTTGAATTCCTAAGCTATGTTTTAAGGCGTCTTAACACGTTCAATGCTGACGGACGACGATTGTCGTCTGCTGGGTGCACGCCAGCGACTGCAGACGACAGTTGTCCGATTTCAACGCCCCTTTATATGCTAGTGTTGGGGAGACGCCTACCCGAAACACTTTCCTTGCCCTATGCAGTCGTTCACTAGGCTCCACAGAGTTAGCACGTGTGCTTAGTTTTGAGATCCGACCCTTCTTTGACCAGCGACAACCTTTTTTTTCCGGGTGGTAAGTACGCATTTCTAAGTACGTTTTTTTATTATCTTATCGATGTTTTCATATAATTCTAAACTTCTCTTCCTTTTTTTAAGGTTGTTTTTCGTAAAACTACCTGAAAAACATATTCCGGAGACAGGTTATTTTGGGACATTGTGCAGGTAATTCCCCCCCCCCCTCGAACTTAATGTCGGCGTATCTGTGATAACTTTTTCAGTGGTTTGTAACCAAATTTGTCATTTATAGGACTTCTTTTATTGAAAAAATTGCAGAGGGAGAAATTTCTTTGGACTTCTACAAAGCCATAGGTGGTATTTTTTAACAATCTAATTTTTAGTAACTGAAATTTTTACTAACTATTTATGTTTTCTTCTTAGATTTTTAAATTATCTTTCTCCGTTTTTCAGTGTTTCTACGAAAAATACTAAGGGAAAGTTAATCTCTCGTGAGAGGGAGAAAAATGTAAGTTATTATTACTTATGTTATTTTTACTTATCTCATTTTAAATGTTATTTCCTGCAAACTTCTATTTATTCTTCTGATTATTTGTTGTTTTCTGTTATATAGCTACACGGTTTCAAGCATCAATTTATTGATTCGTGAACGAGAATTTACTGGGAGGAATAATGTACGTACATTCTATGCCTATACTTTTATGAAACACCAATATGATAAAAAAATTGTTTCTATATTTGTTTTTTTTAGCATGGTTCGAGGTGCAAGTCGAGGCAAGGGGAAGGCACTCCTCAAAATGATTCTCCCTGGGGAAAAATCTCCTCGACCTCCCACTTCGAAGGATGACTCCCAACCCTCGACTTCCCAAAACAGTCCCCAGCCGTCAACTTCCTGGGAAGATTTAACTCCTCTTCCTCCGACCACACAAAAGAGAAGGTGTGAAGGCAACTCTTCGCAGACCCAAAGGCAAAGGAGGGACTCTCCCCCTCGCCACATTTGGTCTGCCGAAGAGTTGAACGATTTATTACTTAGGGAGGAGGAAGAGGAAGAAAATTTTAGTGACTCGTCTGGGGAAATGGAGTGGGGAGACACCACCGAGGAGGACGGGGAAGAGGAGGTGGAGCTTCCCTCAACTGGTAGGCAAAATATTTCGCCTTCCTCCTCTCCTAGCCCTCCCGTTGTACAAACCAGTTCCCCCGTTGCCTCTGTTTTGACTAGGACCTCGACCCAGACCTACAGTTGGACTTCAAACAGACCGACTAGACCTGGCATCCCCTTCACTCACACCCCGGGCCTAAATGTTCCAGACCCAGGGGAAGAGCCTCGACAATTTTTTGACCTTTTACTGACGGACGAAATGACCAATTTGGTGGTAACGGAGACAAATAGGCAGGCCGACTTTTTACTTTTAGGTAATAAATTTCCGAAAGCAAGGATTACTAAATGGAAGCAGTTGCCAGTGGAAGAATTTTTAACTTTCCTCGGAATTCTATTTCATATGGGCACATGCCCATTGAGTAGGATCTCCGATTATTGGAGCACTGACTTCATATTTAATTTTCCTTGTTTTCGGAAATGTATGAGCCGCGACAGGTTCTCCGGGATTTTGCAGGTTTTGCATTTCGCAAAAAATCCAGAACACGGGGAGCCACAACCTACGGACAGATTATACAAAATAAGACCAATGATTGACATTTTTCACCGAACAATGGACGCAATAGTGAGACCGACCCAAAGGCTATGCATCGACGAATCCATGGTTCTCTGGAGGGGCCGTCTTATCTTTCGTATTTATATGAAAGGTAAACGGCACCGGTATGGGATTAAACTTTACATGCTCACCGAACCTTCCGGTTTGGTTCTAAGATTTATTGTGTATGCTGGGTCCTCTGATGTTGATGTAGGTGGGCCGGGACATGTCAACAATGTTGTATGGAAGTTGATGGAAGGCAAATTAGATGCCGGACATTCACTTTTCATGGATAATTATTACAACAGTGTTGACTTGGCCCACCATCTACTAGAGCGGAGGACCTATTGTACAGGATCTCTTCGATCTAACCGGAAGGGGAATCCTCCTGAGGTAATATCTAAAAAACTAAGACGAGGTGAAGCTGTGGATGTTTTTAGTTCCTGTGGAGTCTGCGTGATGAAATGGAAAGATAAACGGGACGTTCAGATGATCAGTTCCGAATTCGGAAGCAATATGGTCGATGTCCGTCGCCGGAGAGGAGGTAGTGTCACCTCCAAACCGGAGGCCGTTGCTCGTTATAACGAGTCAATGGCTGGCATCGATCATTGTGATCAAATGATGTCTTATTACCCGATAGAGCGTAAGACTCTGAAATGGAACAAAAAACTGGGGATCCATATACTTCACCTCGTATTGGTTAATAGTTATTTCCTTTACTGAAACACTCATCCCAAAATTTCTTTATATGATTTCCGAATTTCCATCATAAAATCCCTCCTCCGCCCAGCCTATACTGAACCCATTCCACGTCCTTCCCCCAGCCGGCCCTCTAGGACCCCTGGATTGTCGAAGCATTATCCTGACGCATACGAGATGGACGACAAACGAAAACGCATCCCACAGAGAAAATGTATATATTGTAAAGCCCAAGGGTTCAGGAAGGATACGAAATTCTTTTGCTCTGCCTGCGAGGGATGTCCACCCCTCTGTTTTAAACCATGCTTTGTGGATTTCCACAAAAGCATCATCTGCTTCGGAGATGTGTAATATAGTGTACATGAAAATTTGTAAATATGTAAATGTGTAAAAATGTAAATGTGTAAATATGTAAAATAACATCATATTACTTTGTAGTTCGTATGACAAAAATATATATGATAACGTAAATATATAATAATAACGTTAATAAATGTAAAAAATTTAAACAATATGTAAATACTGTTTATATAATATAAATACAAATTTATTTATAATACTGTGTAAAAATTATTTATATACTTAAATTTGTAACAAAATCCGAAAGCAGTACAAAAGTTTTTACAATAAATCACCCGTGCCTTATTTATAATTTTACTTATTAATAATTAACGTGAAAATCTACTTATAGGATTTATTATGTAAAAAAAGTAAGGAAATCAAATCTGAAAAATATGTTCACGCTTCTATAATATTATTTTGAATGTAATTGTAAAAAAATTATATCATTTTCACTTAGAATTTTCATTTCGTATTTCAGCATAAAACCATGTTTCAAATCTTAGAAAAGAATATATCATACAAATCATTTGTCGCTAAAAACGATGTTGATGATAAATTGCGAAATCTGATACGTCTACAAAAATAAACGTAAGCAGGAGAAGGTATGCAATACTGCAAAACACCCGGGCGGCACTTGCCGCTGACTGAGGACGACAATTGTCGTCCAAATTTAAAATATTGATTACACTCGTAATTTTTTTTTTCAAAATTTTCCCTAATCAATTTCTAATCCTGAACCTCAATATAAACGGAAAATAGGAAAATTAGTTTCAGTGACCGGCGAAAAATTAAAAAATCGTTACAGCGTTGAACGTGTTAAAGAAGAAAAACATCTTTCGAGGATTGCTGTAGAGCAGGGCAAGGTAGCAAGAATCTTTAATAGTCTTTTTATACTAGGAAAAAGCACATCATCGCAAACTATGATCGCCTCTAACACAGTTTTTGGCAAATCATCTTCTGACAGCAAATTTCATTTACACTGCCATATTTCAAATTCTACTTTAAGTTGTCCGAAGTCTTCACCATAAATTTTACAAGTCTGTTGGAAAATTTCTGGCTTTTCATTTTTACATTTAGTAGGAAGCAGTAGCTGCAGTTTAGCTATTAGTTTATTATGTGTTGAGAAGCAATTCTTTAATTCAGCTAAAAAGTGATCAAAAAAGGTATAAATAAATTACGCCGGTAATATTCATTTGCATCATTTGATGGGGCATTTTAACACTTTGATTGTCTTCCAATTACTCTGCGTTTGATCATTTTGCTCCCAACGTTGTGCAACATGCTTTCTGCTGACAGATACATTTCAATGAATGGGTCTTCACTGTTTATACACATTGATTGTATCACATTAATGGTTAAATCAATGTGCACACAACATTCTACTAAATCCACATTTACTTTCTGAAGACTTTTACATAAATTTACACTATAAGAAAATATCTTGTTTAATGTCAATCAATAATGCAACTACAAATTCTGCACTAGTTATAGAGAATAATAATTGATATGCCTGATCAGAGGTTTCTTTTGTTCCGGATTCTTGAAGTTGCTGCAGAGCTTCTACTATTGTACAATTCCACAAAACGAGATAAAGAGTTATGTTTCTCAGACCAACTCGTTTTGCATAAACCTAGAACTGTTTTATGAGTTAGCCTTTTATTTTCTTTTGCTATTTTCTCTAGAATATTGTTTCTCTGAGAAGACAGACGAAAGTAATTCACAGCTGTATTAATAACGCCAATACAATTTCTAATGACTGACAAATCGCAAGAATATGCAATAACTAAATTTAAAGCATGGGCACTGCAATGCACAAATTGTGCTTTTGGGTATTTTTCTGATATTAATGTATGCACACCTCTGTACTTGCCACTCATGACAGCAGCCCCATCATAGCCTTGACCAATCATGTTGTTCAAATTTACTCCAAGCTGTGTCAATGTGGATAGGAGGATAGTAGCCAAACCCGAGGCAGTCACATCAGTTACAGGAATGAAACAAAAAATCTTCTCGAATTAAGATTTCTTTACTATCAATATATCGAACACAAATTGCTAGCTGTTCTATCCTGGATGTCTTGTGTCTCATCTGCCAATAATGAAAAACATTTAGCATCGTTTATTCGAGAAACAATTGCATTTTGTATTATTTCTCTACAAATTTCAGCAATTTCATTCTGAATGGTTGGACTAGTATACATACTTTGGGAGCCAGAGGATGTAGAAAGATGATTTAAAAGTGCAATATCTCCCGATTTAGCACGGTATCGTAAAAGAGCCCTAAAGTTACCGTCGTTATAGTCTGGTTCATGGAGAGAAATGGGGCCTGAATCTTTCATGCCTCTCAGAGCAAGTTCTTGGCGACCACATAAAATTATGGTTTCTACTACAGAATGTAACTTTTCGCTGTGTTCCTCTACTTGACGCTTTCTTTCGAAATCTAGCATACACACTGTATCAACTTGCTTTCCACTTATAACATTTAGAAAATTATCTGCATGCATACTAGCCTCAATATGATATTTTGTTTTCTCATGTTTTCCAAGATATTCTTTCGCATTCTTCCAGTTTAGATAGGCTGTTGTTACTAATGCTCCTAATGCTTGATCTCCTCTGCCTCCAACTTGACGAGCAAACAATACACATATTTTACAGAATGCTCCACCTGCTCTTATGTCTCCCGCATAAACAAATGATAAACATTCTGATATAAAAGAATGTGCTCTTCAATTCAATTTATTTTAGCTTTCCTGTGGCTCCAAAAATGTAAATCCTACATAATAAATTATAAAAGTATTCCTACTATTCAACAAATCGATGGAAATGTGCGACTTTGGGCGATTTGAAAGTGCTCCGATTGTGATTTCGCGGAGCTATCATCTGGCAACCCATCTACACTGATGAAGTATGTTTTGAGCAGTTTATTTCACTTCATTCACCCTATGAGTCACCCTTAAATGATCCCCTCTCCAATGGTCAAACATAGTGACCTTTCTAGGTCACAAAGTAGCGCCTCATGTGCCTAAGCATAAATCCGCCCATCTGAATTGCAGTTAAAAACTTAACATTTTGTGTTTTCCTCAGTCATTATTTCTTTAGGTTCTTAAGAAAGGAGAATCCGTAAGGGGGGGGGGGTTTGAACCCCTTAAACTCTCCCCATATATACGGCCCTGATTGCAACTAATGCCATCTGTTAAGTGCATGCCACACTACTTAGAGGAACATTAAATTTTGGTTCCATATTCATTATTAAAATTAATACATTTTTTTGAGACACCCTCTATTAAGAGTACAGATTAATTGAAAGGTAAGCTTCCTGTCAAGTTACAGGCTTTTTATATGGAATAAACAAGTATGGAAAGGTGTACTCTATGTTGGAGCACATAATTTCCAAATGCGTTCTTTGAGATCAAAAATTTTTAGTAAAATTCCCAATACCAGATTTCATCAAAATAAGTCCTTTGGTTTCAGAGTTGAAATGTACAATGTAAGCTACATGTAGTTTATCGTAAACTTGACGTTTTACGGGAAAAGGTATTTGACAAAAAATGTGTATTTAATTATTTTATTGAACTTTTGTTCGCTCAGATGAGTATTTAACAAGATACTTGCAAAATACGTTGCAAAATACATTGTAAAATACATGTAAAGTGAACCGATTTTAACCAAAATTGGAATCGGTCAACAAATTTTAGCAAAAAAAAATCCATGTTCACATAATGATGTCACCGCAACTTTCGTAACGTACATAACTGATAACTAAAGGTGGATTAAGAAAACACAGCACCACAAAATATTAATTATTTGAGTTCATTTAATGTAACAGTACCGAAATGTTGCATCGTTGATGGATAGTGTGAATTATTGCATTAAAACTCCACTAAATAATATTTTTTTGCGTCACATAATGTAAACGCACCATAAAATGGAGGCGATGTCTGTCTAAAGATGAGAATTTTGTCCCTTAAATGTAGGCAGTTCACAAAATCGTGAAACACTAAATCAGGTAATATAATACATTATTACGATGCAAGGGCCGTGTCCATGCAAATCTCAAATAACAGTGCTTCTTTGTATTCAAATTCGCTAAAAAATAAGCACAATCTATCGGTACTCCATTGCAATGTTCAGTGTATCAGAAATAAGTTGCTGGAACTTGAAATCCTTACTGACTCCTATAAACCTGATATTTTTTGTATTTGTGAGCATTGGCTCACTACTGATGAGTGCATTGCCCTTAATCTTCCAGGTTATAGTGTTGCAGACATATTTTGTCGTTCTTAACTAAAAAACGGTGGAGTTTTGATTATAGTTAAAGATAATTTAGTATTAGATACTCCTGAAATTCATTTTAAACACCTTATTGAGGATCGTGAATTCGAGTGTGCTCTTGCAAGAGTAGTAATTAATGATGTCTCAGTAATGATTACACTGATCAACAAAGATTTTGTTAAATGTAAAATTTCACATGTTTCTTATGTATTTTTAGGTGCTGATTTCAAAAATGAAGTCAGAATTTTTCTATCACCCACCATTTTTGTGTAACAGACATAATAATATGTATATAGAAATTAGCGTATAAATAAATATTACTTAAGGTCTTCATAGAAAGAAACAGCTAGTTTGTAAATGTTGGTTTGTTTATGTGTTGACTGCTAACATGAGGTCATTGTTTGCACATCACCATAGTCCAAAAGCTATGAGTCATCACCTTTGATCTCTTTGCTCTCAGTTGTGTCAGCTTTCATTTGTAAAACATGCCTAGTGTCTGTGACTCATTGTCCAAAACCTATGAGTCATCACCTTGGGTAGGCAGCTACTAATGTAAATATGCTGACACTTTCAATGTCTGATTCAGTATCTTCTCTTTGCTCTCAGTTGAGTGCCAGCTTTCATTTGTGAAACATGCCTAGTGTCTGTGAGTTCTTGCTTAGTGGTGAATATTTTTAGTGTGTAGTGTGTGTCTTTTAAGGGAAACATGCTTCGAAATTGTAAAAGTCACCCAAACAATTTTTTCTACATTTGTGGAGAGTTAACTTTTAAGGCACAGAGGCGAAATATTACCCCTCTAGTTAGTAAATCATATGAGCTTTATTTTGGATGCAAAGTAGGTGAACAGGACAAATCTTGGGCCCCTCACATCTGTTGTGCTTCATGTGTAACACTACTGACTGACTGTCTTAAAGGATCCCGTCACATGCCATTTGCAGACCTAAGGACCATTCATCAGATTGCTATTTTTGCTTGACTAACATATCTTGAATTACATCTAAGTCTAAACATACTGTAAAATGTCCAAATCTTCCATCAGCTATCAGACCTGTGTCCCACGGTCCTGAGCTTCCTGTACCTAAGCCACCAGAAACATGGACCTTAGATGAAGAAGATGAAGGCGATGTCGAGACTCGGAGTGATTCAGGCGATGAAATACAGAATGACCCAGCATTTATGGAAAATCTGACTTCTTCTAACCCTCACTTGATAACTCAGTCTGAACTCAATGATTTGGTTTGTGATCTTAATTTATCTAAAAGTCAAGCAGAACTTTTAGCTTCAAGATTAAAAGGATGGAATATTCTTGATCAGTGTGCTAAAATATGTTTTTCCGTAAACGTCAACAGCAATTTGAAAATCTATTTTCTAAAGAGGGAGATCTAGTTTGTTGCAATGATGTTGATTCTCTACGGGTGGCCTTGGGGCAGCAGCACAATCTTCAGGAGTGGCATTTATTCATAGCTTCCTCAAAGGTGAGTTTAAAAGCAGTCCTGCTTCACAATGGAAACAAGTACCCATCAGTTCCACTAGCCCATGTTGCTCACATGAAGGAATCGTATGAAAACATGAAACTTCTGCTAACCAGTATCCAGTATGAAAAGTATTCTTGGCATGTCTGTGGAGATCTAAAAGTTACTTGGGTTGCAGCTTGGATACACCAAATTCTGTTGCTTCTTGTGGGAATGGGATAGCAGAGATGGACAAAACCACTACATTAAAAAGCAATGGCAAAAAAAAAGAAACACTCACTCCAGGAAAGAAAAATGTAGTTAGTCAGCCACTGGTTAGTTCTGAAAAAATCTATTTACTGCCATTGCACATTAAACTAGGCTTGATGAAATTTTTTGTAAAAGTGATGGATCGTAATGGACATGGATTGCTCTTCTTGAAAAATAAATTTCCGAGAATTAGTGAGGCAAAAATCGAAGAAGGAATATTTATGGGTCCCCAAATAAGAGAACTGATGAAGGATTCTTTGTTTGAAAGCCAAATGGATGAAACTGAAGCAGCTGCATGGGCATCTTTCAAAAAAGCAGTCACCAACTTTCTGGGATTCTATAAGAATCACCATCTTCTTACCACGTAACAAAAAAAAGTTTTCTTTTGTTATCCAGTGTTATCAGCCTGTATCACTCATCTTATTCATAATTCTACCCAACACCCATGCCTATTTATTACAGGTGATTTCAACTGTAACTTATTATGTAACAACAATAACAGCATGGACTTTTTTAATCTTCTAAACTCTTTTAATCTTTCCATTAACACATTTGAGCCTACACGAGTTACTAATTACTCAGAATCACTTCTTGATAATATAATTTCTAATTTTGATTCCAATCAGATAATTACTACAATAATTAAGTCAGACATCTCAGACCACTTCCCCATCTTATCCTCTTTTTATATTCAGTCTGTGTCCACAGTACTTACATATCATTACAGATCCTTCTCGGAGTCCAATATCGCTCATTTCTCATCTACACTTAAAGCTGAAGAATGGCTTGATGTATACTCGGCAGGTGACTTTGACAACAGATTCAGCCTTTTTATAACAAATTTCTCTATTTTTTTAATATTGCTTTTCCAGTGGTAAAAAAGTCATTAAAAGTAGCAGAAACAAAACCTGGGTCACTAACGAAATTCGATTGCTCTCTTCCTACCTCAAGAATTTAGCCATCTTTTGTAAATCTAGTGTTAACAATGTACTAAAAGCTGATTAGAATGCCTTAAAAAAGCATTACCGTCATGTACCACCGCGGACAATAAATTTGAGACACCTTGAAGTCGCTCTGGTGGCGACTCCGTGAACTTTTTACGCTGAGGTACCGAATTGCAACCCTGAAGGTTAGCTTGGTGGGGAGGGGTGGGGGACGGAAGAAGGTGATAAAGGGAGGAAGGAAGCGAGAGGAAGAACAGAAGAAGAGGGAGGGGTCTTCAACGCTGTCCCCTCCTGTTCTGACAAGGATAGTAGGCCTAGCGCTCACATGCAATTTTTAGTCGGCCGACTATTTGATCGGTCATTCCGCGCTCACTAGGAAACCAAACAGTTTGCCGAAAGAGATGTGCGCGCATATGCAATTAAACAGTCAGCCGACTTTCTTTTCCTATCCTATTCCTATCAGAATGTTCTTTCATGGATTTGTTGTAAAGAGCTGGTCTCGATTCAATTGTTTGAATGAATCTTTCGGTCCAATCATCATCGGTATCCATATTACTTAAACGAATATATTTATATGTATTGAAATGAATGTATTTTTTTATATAAATATAAGAATAAATATGAGAATGTTGTTTTGCTTGACTCACCTAGTAGACCTAGCGTGCACACTAGGGATGAATCCCGGTATAGGAAAACCGGAATTAATACCGGTATTGAATTAGATACATAATACCGACATCGTAATGTATAATACCGTGTTTTCGGTATTGAAATTAATTTACATTGTGGGAGTAGTTCCAAGTTACCAAAAATGCATTTGTTACTTGTGTGAATAGAAATAAAGTGGAGGATTCTTCCAAAAAGTGACTCCGACGAATTGGTATGAGAGTTTTATAATATTACCTAGTACGATGAGAAAAAATTGTTGGAAATGGTCTCGTCGTCCTGAAATGCGTTTTAAATGAAATAGTGAATGATCAAGGATGCAGTTATACCATAAGCAGCATCACACATATTTGATGGATTTATCCTGTGTTCCTAATCACTCTGTATTTTCGCTGTAACAACTAACAATTACATAAACTGCGTAGTAACCAATCAAAGAATAAATAGCTAAAGTCTGGTTAACAGTACGGTCTACTGGAAACCAACGCAACTACCTTGTTAAAGAATGTAAAAAAAATCAGTTGTGTGGAATTATTTTACTACGAAATACAATGACACAGCTGAATGTTCTACGCTTGCAAAAGTTATAAAATGCTGTGGAGGGTCGACTAGTGGATTATCTGTTCATTTAAAAACAATTCATAATATAAATATTTCTGAAATGAAGATAGCTGAAAATCAACCAAAAAAAACTTCAGAAGGATACATTCATAAAAAATCTATTGAAGAAGAAATTTCGAAACTTGCATGTGTTGATGGGATTACATTCAGTTCTATTGCCACAAGTGAATTCATCGAACAGAGTTTATCGAAGAATAAATAACGCTGTCAGGGCAGAATTTAATAGTCTTTATGTGTCCATATTTTGTATAACCATCCATACAGTGTTTTAAGTATTTTAGAGTGAGGTTTGATGTTATGGTTAATGTGACTGAATCATGATATGCGAACTTTTTATACAATTATTTTGTTTTTGAAAAGTCCAGATTTATATTATTAAAAATTGTCGGTATTATTTCATCCCTCGTGCACATCACAAGCAGACACAGAACTGAGGGGTGAGCAGAAGAGCGATCAGCCGATTGTTTGGTTGGCAAGTGAGCGCGGACTAGTTCAGATCTGTAACATCCGAGTTGCGCAACTGTTTGGTTGCATGGAGTTTGTAGCAAATCACAAACTATTTAGTCGGCCGACTAAACAGTTGCATGTGAGCGCGGTCTCCTTAGAGCCAATGGTTCTCACTCATGCAACCAAACAGTCAGCCGACTAAAAATTGCATGTCAGCGCGAGGCCTCGAGGAACTACCAATGGTTACACTAAAAATCAATCTCTTTGCACCTGCATCAACCCTGAAGAGGCCTTCTGCCTATACCAGGGTCTTTCTGATCAGGCCATGTATAAAGAAAAGGAAATGAAATGTAAAACTTGATGTAAATGAAAGAAATGTATATAGCTTATCGGAAATAAAAACCTTTTGAATTGCCGACATTCGTAAGAAATCGGAGCGGCCGATCAGTTCAAGTTAAGAGGCATTTTTTATTCAGCCTGAGTTTGCAGGTTCAATCCCCATGCGCGGCATATTTGTTGTTGTCGTCTATGGCCATTTTTACTTTCTCCATATACGTAGTATAGAGAAAGTATTGTTTTCATGAAAAAAATGGAATTCGAGATTTCAACGGAAATACACATTTTAAGGTCCCCTGAACACGTTTTGACTATTTTCGCGATGATGTCTGTGGGTGTGTCTGTGTGTGTGACTGGGTTATTGTGGGTGCTCTAACTCAAAAACTATTAATCAGATCAACATGAAATTTTATATTTAACATTCTTTTTAGAGGAAGAAGAGCTGATTAGTTTTTGGTAAAAATCGATCAACCAGAAGTTGGTGTTTACTCTTCTCACTTATTCGTTATTTTGAAATATTTGCTTTAATATTTGATAAATGTAAAAATGTATTGGAATAAAAATTGTAGGAAATGCAATTTTCTACAACCTTTGTTTGACACATTTTCATTTCAGAAGAATTTTCTCAATGACTGAGGAAATGGAATTCATCAAAGACGGATCATTTAAGTTACAATCGAAATGGAAGAAATTTAATTATCACCCAATGGTTTTTGCATGCGCTAATTATATTATTATATTATAAATTGCTTTTCAATGTGTGTCGCAAGATAGTAAGCACGCATAAATAGGACAAAAGTAGTGATAAAATCTACCGAAGGAGATACATAATAACATAATATAAATGAAAAAATTAAGTTAAAAAATGGCCGTAGGCGATAACAAAAAATATGACGCGCATGGGGATTAAACCCGCGAACTCAGGTTGAATAAGAAATGAACCTTGCTTTTAACCACTCTGGGACGCCAACTTCTTGTGAAGATCGGCAATTTTCGGGAAATTTAATAGTCGGCAGGTTTTTCGTAACCTTTAAATGTTAATAACTTTTGAAGGAGAGGCCATTAGGAATATAAGAAAAAATATGTGTCCAGTTAATTTTGATGTTCTTTCATCCCAAAGTGGTTATCGCCATGGATCATACTAACACGTAATTCCTGAAAGTTAGAGCGACGACAGCATTCAAAAACCGTTCTTAACAATGAATTAAGCAGATGTTCTAACCGCGGCGAGTTTTAGGAATGCATTTGGCGTAAATATTTTGTTTATCTTTTCATCCAAGTATGCTCAGTCAGGATATTCCCTACTGATTGTGAGAGGAATGGGTAAAGTCCGCTAAATAAGGCTCACATTTATGGAAAAAGGGCGAATGGCCGATGAGCAGGTAGCTGTTCGCGTTCGCTCATCGCAAAAGCACATTATCAGACCCCAGTGTGCGGCTTCCGCTGGGTAGCTAGAATCCCCTCACCAAATTGGCTTTAGTTGGTCTTCTCTCGCTCAGCAGGAGTGTTTTCGTTCACGTTTGTTTTTTTTTGTGTTGGCGGGACATAAGGTAGTGCTCGCCTTTAGGGAGCGATAGGCTCTTAATTTCTCCCGGGTTATTTTTCTTGCATGCCTTTTCCTTTCCTTTCTCCTACATATATTTATTTTCATTCCCCACTTCTCCCTTTGTTCTCGATGATAAACGATGTTCGAGTCATTAAGTGAATGATCGCCACCTACCGAACTGAGAGAACTAATATTCTAAAGAATAATTTTCCTTTCTCTCCCTCTCCTCCCTTCTCGCTTCCGAGTGCAGATGGAATTTTCCCCCTTTTTTACCCGTACTGGCGCCTACCGATCCGTCATTACCTCATTGACCCACGACCTGTGGCTACTACCGGGGCGAAAACGTCACAACGGCTATATTTAAATCATTTCTTTGGTGAAAAAGAAATTATAAGATCACTGCTATTCTACATCTACATGATACCCTGGAAGTCACCATTTTGGTGGATGGGAGGGGGTGCAATGTAGCAAAGGTCCCTAGTTTTCCGACGTTATCTTTTCCTATTATGTTCTCTTACCGTCCTAGGGAAAAACGATCCTCTATATTGCTCCGTTCTACAATCGATCTCGTGAATCCGATATACGTCGGGCTTCTGATAAGACCTTCTACCTCATTCGCTAGTCCCTCCGACATAAATTTTTCCAGCAGTTTAAATCTAGCCTGAAGCCTACGTTCCTCTGACTATGTCCATTTCAGACTTTCTATTAATGATGTTACGCTTTGTTTACTATCGTAATTTTTCTTTACAAATTTAGCTGCCCTGCGCTGAACCTTTCCTATCTCGTTAGTGAGTCCCTTTTCGAAGGGATCCCACACCGCTGACCCATATTCGACCTGCAGTCTGACCAAGGATAAATAACATAATCCTTTCACTTTTTCGGAGCTACTTCGAACTATTCTTCCTATAAAGCTTTTTGTTAGCGACACCTATCAATCGGCGAATGTGAGTGTTCCACGATAGATCATTATTGATCGTGACTCCTAGATATTTAATCGAGTCTAAAACTGGAATCTCTATTCCGTCCAACGAATAATTAACATCCAACGAGATATTTTTGGTTCTCCAGAAATTGATGACGCAGCTTTTCTTTTGGTTTATCTCTAACTGCCATACCTTACACCACACAGAAATAGCTTCTAGATCATTTTGGAGATACTGACGGTCTTCCGGATTACATATTTCTCTATAGACGACCGTGTCGTCCGTGAAAAGCCTAAATTTACTTCTGACTACTGAGCTGATATCGTTTATATAAATTAGAAATAATAACGGACCAATTACACTACCTTGTGGAATGCCAGAGACAACTTCCACTAAGTTCGAGGATTTCCCATCTATGACAACCTTCTGCCTCCTATGATTTAAAAATTCGCGGATCCAACTAACAATTTTGGAATTTATGCCTATTGATATAGATATGCATGATTACAAGTAGGAAATAAATTATAATGATTAATTGCTTATTTTACTTGTTTCCATTTTAATATAATTTCTAAAAAATCCATGAGAGAGCAAGAATACTGGAATCTTCCAATGCAAAATGTATGATTTTTACTTTCTCCATGTAAACGAAGAATACCTATAGAAAAACTATTGTTTTCGTGCAAAAATTCAACGGAAAGCCACGTTTTGAGGTCTCTTGAATAATAATAAAATTCAAAATATATGTTGCAGATAATATCAGTAGTTTTGCACTGAAGGCTTCCGTGGGGTGTTGAGTATTGAATTTTTTGTTCTCGGGATATCCTCCGCGTTTTATTTTTATTTTTTGTGGACTACAGTTTCGCCAGCTTCTTCGGTTCCGAAGGTTCGATGCAGGACTTGCCCGTCTTACATATAGGCACCCTAACGATAACTTTTCTAGTTAATGGCTGTTAGACAATTCTTCGCTCCCTGATTGGCTGTTGGTCGACCCATTTGAAATACAAAAATTTCCAATTGTTAGATGGCGAATAACCATCTTTCCTGTTAAAGTCTTTCGGTGTTTTTAAAATTTCTATTGCCTCTTGGGTGAGGCTCGGGAGATAGCGGGGCTATTATTTTCGCTTCTTCGAATTTCATGTTGTGCCCGGGTTCTTCCCAGGCATGCTCCGCGATTTCTGAGAGGCGGAATTGTTTTTGGTGGTGTTCTTTTGTGCCATATTTTTGCGGTCACAGCATTGCTACTGACCCTCTACATATGTAACATCTGTGGCCCATTGGGTGACTACGGAGATTATTTCTGAACCCATTGCTTACTGCCCGGTTTAAGGATTCGCGTAACTCTCCTACGTCTTTTGCAAAGATCTACAATAAAAGTGGAAACAAGTAAACTGCAGATCACATTACTTCCCGTATGAACGCCCCGCATTTAACTCAGAACGGGAGGGGACAGCGTTGAAAACCCCTCACTCCTCTTCCGTTCTTCCTCTCGCTTCCTTCCTCCCTTTATCCCCCTCTGTCCGCTGCTCCAACCACAGCTCACCTTCAGGGTTGCAATTTGATACCTCAACGTAAAACGTTCCCGGATTCGCCACCAGAGCGACTTCAAGGTGTCTCAAATTTATTGTCCGCGGTGGTACTTAATACTACAACAAGGTCATAAAATAACCAATTACTACTTAACTCCAAAAATAAATCTCAAGAAATCTGGAAAATTATTAACAACTTTAAACTTCACAGTCCAAACAACTCCTCACTTAAAATTAAGGATCACTCAGGTACCATTATTTCTGACTTATCTCTATTAGTTTCTACTTTTAATGATCATTTTACTCATCTACACTCATGTCCACAACCTTCAGATCCAGCATATTATCTAAGCATGCCAAACTTTTCTTTATATCTCGCACCTTGCCTTGAAACTGAACTTAAACATATCATACATAATTTAGGTGCAAAATTTAGTTCTGGTATTGATGAAATACCCAACTTTCTTATTTCTCATTGTTTCAAATCACTCAAAGCACCTCTTCAGTTTCTTATAAATGATTCTCTGCAGTTGGGGTTTTTTCCTTCAATACTTAAAAAGTCTAGTTGTTCCATTATATAAGAAAAAAGGAAGTGCTCAAGAAATAAACTCTTATCGACCTATTTCAATGCAAAATCATTTAGCAAAAATTTTTGAGAAAGTGTTTTACAAACGTTTAATTTCTTTCAAACTTTTAGTTCCCTGCCAAATTGGCTTCCGGCAAAACAAGTCAATGACAACTGTCTCCTATGAAACAATTAATACTATACTTGCTGCTCTAGACAATAAAATGGAATCTGTTGCAATGCTTTTTGATTTCTCCAAAGCTTTTGACAATGTTAATCGTAGATTACTGTTGAACAAACTTGATAGGTATGGAATAAGAGGCATGCCTAAAAACTGGATTGAGTCCTATTTGCATAACAGAATACAGCATGTTATCATTAACTATAATGGTACGAAATATACTTCTTCTGGAAAATCAGTTTCCAAAGGTGTTCCGCAAGGGTCAATCCTTGGTCCGGTACTTTTCTTATTATACATTAACAATCTACCATACAATTTCTACAAAATCAATGGTGTGGAACCAATGTTATATGCTGATGACACTTACATCTTACTCTCAGCCCATAATGTTGATAGCCTGTTAAACAGTAGTAAAATAGTTAGGCAAAATCTAACAGATTGGTGTCAGAATAATTTTCTAACTTTAACATAAATCTCAGGTGATACACTTTGCAAACAAAAACAAACCATGTAAAGACCTATTAAGTTATGAGAATTGTAAACCAATCCCTCAAGTTAACTGCACAAAATTTCTTGGTCGGGGCCACAAAAAAAACCTTAAATGCAGGAAAATCATAAATGGAGAAACCTTAAATCGAGAATCCACTGTATATATATTTTAGATCATATTAAAGCTCAAACTTTATAATAATGTGAAAACCAATTGAAGAATGTTAAAAACTCATTTCATGAGTGCAAATGAAAACCAGCATGGCATGGGTCGGTATCATGCACTGAGATCGGTGGTATGTATAGAAATCGAGGTCGGTACCCTGTACCAAGGTCCATGCTGAGGGGTTATACAACAATGTCACTGTAATCGACATATTTGGTGACTGAGAGGGAGTAGAAAAAATAAATCAATGGAAAAAGTGATATTCCATAAGAAAGCATACGGCTTTCTAGATGTAGATACACAATGTTTATTCATTTTTGAGAAGCCCTTTCTATCTGAAAATACCTACCAAGCATTAAGCTCTCTGAATAGTGGTCTCTGCAGCACTATTAATCAACCACTGATGACTGAAGTAGAACTACCAGATCTCTTAAGACAAAAAAATTGGATATTGAAAGCTTTTCCTTGAAAAAGAAAAGCATGGGTAATCCTATCATCAAAAAATTAATAATAAACACATATTTACCAGTATTTTGTATGCTTTCAAACTTTATTTATAGATGTTTAAAACATGAAAGAAAACAAAATTTAAAAACAAATATAATTAAACTAAGTTTTTGTAAATATATTTTCCTTAACTTCGTATGTCATTAAAAAATCTTACTTATCAAATAAATGATGGGAGACTGGAATGCGAGTGTGGGAGAGGGATGAGACGATGGAGTTGTGGGGCAGTTCGGGTTGGGACAGAAAAACGAAAGGGGAGACAGACTTATTGAGTTCTGCAAGGAGAGGAACATGATAATAACCAACACCTGGTATAAGAATCATTCACGGAAATCGCCAGGTGACATGTACAGGAAACAGATAGACTATATATTGGTAGAAGGAAGGTATAGGAACGGAGTGAAAAGAGTGTGTGGGCTCCCAGGAGCAGACATAGCAAGCGACCATGTGCTGCTAATGGTGGAAATGAAGATCGAAATGAAAAGAGTTAGAAAAGCAAAGATGGCTAAGAAATGGAATCTAGAGAAACTGAAAGAAAGGCAGAAAGAAGAAATCGTTTATGATATGGCAAACCAGATGAAGAGAGGAAATACACAGAATGAAGGAGTAGAGGACAAATGGAAGAGAATTAAGAATGGAATAGTAAATGTGGCAGAAAGGGAAATAAGATACAGGAAGGGCAAGAGAGCTAAGGAACCCTGGATAACAGGGGAAATGATAGCAAAGATGGAGGAGAGAAGGAGATATAAGAATGTAAACACAAAGGAGGGGAGAAGGAACTACAGGCAGTTGAACAATGAACTGAGGAGGGAGACTGAAAGGGCGAAGGAAAAGTGGCTAGAGGAGGAGTGCAAGGAGATACAAGAGCTTGAGAAGAGGGGAAGGTACGACCTAGCGTTTCAGAAGGTCAGAAGTATTACTTGGGATGAACAGAGATCTGGAGGAGGTGGCTCAAAAGAAATTGAGAGCAAGGATGGTGGGATATTGAAGGAGGAAAAGGAGTTTATGTGCAGGTGGAAAGAATACATGGAGGAGTTGTATAAGGCGAAGGAAAAGCCGGCAGATCTGAAAATTGAGGAAGATGGGGAAGTGGATAGGGAGGAGATGGGGAGGAGATACTGAGGGAGGAAGTAGTAGCAGCTATGAAGGAAATGAGGGAGGGAAAGGCGGCAGAAGTAGACTGGATACCTGTGGAACTGTTCAAGTGTCTGCAAGACGAAGGCATTGAAGAGGTGACCAACTTGTGCAATGCAATATATGAGAGTGGGGAGTGGCCGGAGAAGTTCGTCAGAATGGAAATGATACCACTACCTAAAAAGAAAGGGGCAAAGAAGTGCGAGGAGCATAGTCTGATAGTTCATGCGGCCAAGATAATGTTGAGAGTGATGAATAGAAGGCTGACGAGGGTAATTGAAGAGAATGTAGCAGAAAAACAATTTGGATTTAGGAAAGGAATGGGTACGAGGCATGCCACAGGGGTGGTAAGGATGATTGGAGAGAGGCATTTAGAACGGGACAAGGGTATCAGTATGTGCTTTGTGGACTTGGAGAAGGCTTTCGACTGTGTGAGGTGGGAAAGAATGATGGAGATATTGAAGGAGAAGAAAGTAGATTGGAGAGACAGAAGGTTGATAAGGAATCTATACATGAGACAGGAGGCGGCCATGAGGATAGGGGAAACAGGACGGAGTGGTTCGAGATTGGGAGAGGAGTTAGACAGGGCTGCTGTTTGTCACCAACCCTGTTTAACATCTAGACTGAAGAAATGATAAAGGAGTGTTGGGAGACGAGTACAGGAGTAAGCGTTGGAGGAAGAATTACATCATCAATTAGGTTTTCTGATGACATGATACTGTTTGCTGAGAGGACAGAAGATTTGAGGGAGATGCTACAGAATCTGGTGAGCGTGGAGGACAGATATGGGTTGGGAATAAATGGAAAGAAAACGACAGTAATGAGAATAGGGGGCGAGGAAAGGATGGAAGTGCAGGTGAGGGGAGAGAGGATAGAGCAGGTGGAACAGTACAGGTATCTTGGTACGTTGTTGACAGAGGACTGGAAATGTGAGAAGGAAATTAAGATGAGAATAGGTTTGGCAAAGGAAGCGTTCAATAGAAAAAGGAAGCTATTTAACAGCAAGATGGATTTGGGATTGAGGAAGAGATTGGTAAAGTGTTGTTTGGAGTGTGATGCTGTATGGGTCAGAGACATGGACATTGAAAAAGAGAGACAGGGAGAGGGTGGAGGCATTTGAAATGTGGGTGTGGAGAAGGATGCTGAAGGTTAAATGGACTGACAGGATTACAAATGTGGATGTGCTATGAAGAGCAGAAGAGGAAAGGAGTTTGATGGACACGATAGTGACTAGGAAAAAGAAATGGATAGGACATGTTTTGAGAAGGGAGGGATTACTGAAGGATGTTATCGAAGGAACGGTGGAGGGAAGAAAAAAAAGAGGAAGAATTAAAATGTTGGATATTCTAAGGGAGGAAGGAGGGTACAGAGAGATGAAGAGAAGGTTACAGGATAGAGAAAGGTGGAGGAGGAGCACCTGAACCTGCAGATATGCAGAACACTATTTATTATTATTATCAAATAAATTAGACTTGATGAGATTGGACTCTCTCAGTGTATACTCAACCTAATTAATTATATATGATAATCATTACAAAAATTCGCACATCTTCTGAATATTTCACCATCACAAATTATATGAAAATGATATCAGGTTATATTTTTAACTGAACTAGAATACTTAAGGCTAAAGCCTATTGCCCCAATAAACTATTTCCAGCACACAAGCTATACGGTTACAGATATCTCTATGCAGTTTTCGCAATTGTAAACTTTTATCTTTTATAAATTTTCTTAGTTTTTTATATTTTTTATATAACAAATTTAAAGCCTTTCAAATTCCTATATACGATGATTAAAATACTTTCCGAAAAAGTAAAAACCTAAAAAGATAATAGAAATAATAAAAATCCATTATCAAGTTACAGAATAATATTTTTTCTAACAGTTAATAAGTTATGCTTGAAATAAATATTGCATTGTTCGCCCCCGGCTATAAGCGATCCTGGCGGCGAAGGGAGGAAACGGAAGAGTTGCGCCAGTGCAATCTCGGCGTCCATCCGCGATGACTCACGATGAAAGTGGAGAGGGGAACTAGGAGAGGTGAATGTGACGTGAGAGAGGAGTAGAGCTTCGCAAGGAGGCGCATCGCCAGCAATCGGCAATTTGAACTCGGTTGAAAGGAGGTGATTCTGTTTGAGGTGTCGTCCACGTTCATCGTTGCTCACACTTTTTACTTTACGTTTGTATTTTTAAGTTCATCATTGTAGTTTGCCGATAGCAATCGCAATGGAATATATATATATATATATATATATATATATATATATATATATATATATATATATATATATATATATATGAGATGTGTATTAGATGTATTCTATAAATATCTATTTAAATTATACATATTTATTCTAAAATAAGACAGATGGACATGCTTTTCTGCTGTCACTCCTAAATGCTGATTAAATGCAAGATTATCTATTTCTTTCATTGACAAACATGATGGTTTTTCTTCAATGACTGGTCGTTCAACTGGTTCGAAATTTGGTTTCTTGCGTATGCGAGCCAGGAAGATGAGATCTCTTATGAAAGTCTGAGACGCAGCGCACAATAGATAGAGGCCTGAGTAAACACTGCTACGGCCAGGTCCGAGATAGAAAAAATATTTAAAAAATACTAACACATAAACACAGACAGCAAGGAACCACAGAACGAAAGCAGACCACATTGGCTTACATATTCACTCTCTGAAAGCACATAAATCAGAGCCGTAGCGATAAGAAAACTTTTCGGACGCAGACGGTGTGTCGCACACGTTTGAGGCATGGGAAAGAGCGGACACAGACGCTGCGTCGCACACGCTGGAGGGGTTAATTAAAGGCCGCACTCTCGCTCGTTTTATGGGATGCTTTGTATCCAAATCATCAATCCTTGTCGCTGGATGCGAAAATTTTCGTGCTATCTGGGTAGATAATAGTAAATAGCAGTAAAATAAAATAATTAGGAAGTGATGAGTTTTGAGTTTTTAATACCTTTGTTTTAATATAATTTATTTAAGTGTAGATTTTCATACTTTATGTTTATAATCATTGCCATGTTTAACAACCGGCTCGCAAAATTCTTGAAAATTTAACAACCGGCTCGCGCGAGCCGGCTCCAGCACACCACTGCCCTTACGTCCCAAACAATAGACAGCTTAGGATGACCCTCCCCGCTCTGGTTGAGTCACCGTTCGAGTTGTTGACTGATGTCTTTTGCAGGGCGGCAGCTTTCCCCCTCTCCAGGCATGTGTTTATGATACCATGTCTGTCGAATGCTATTTTTCGTGAGCCACCATATACAAAACTGCAGCGTGTTGTTTTTCTGTTTTGGTTGCACCTCATCCCATCCAGATATGTAGGCGGGCAGGGAAAATCCATGCGAAATTTGAGTGAATTAGAGTATTTTACCCATAAGCACAAACAGCTATAAACTCTCTAATTGTTTTCATTTTTATTTGCCGAGGTCCCTTCTCCTTTCTCATTGGCCGGCCCATTCCCTCCTCTACCATTTCCCTTATTACCCTTAGAAATTCTGAAATAGCGAGCATTTTTGATTTGGCTTTTGCACGAGTGAGTTCCCAATCTATTTGGAAAATGGTATTCTAGAATTTTTTTGAAGATTTTCAACTGATCACAGCGGTATTTCAGTCTATCTATGACATTCGCATTTTGTAAAATACATTATTGAAATATATTGTTTTATTACGTGCAGAGAAGTTGAATTTATGCATCCTATTCGAAAGTACATTTTCTAATTCTGTATTTTATAGAATGTTATATTTGTATTCTACAAAAAATGCCAATTTAGACATCGCTTTTATAGCATATCATAGTGTATAAGTAAATTACGTATGTTTTATAAACAACTGAATTTTCATCATATTTTTGAACAATTTTTTATTTTGATTATATTTCTAGCTAATAAAAACAAAATGTGTTATGTTATCACATTTTTACTGAACTGGAATAAAACATGTTCCAAAAGTGCGTTGAATTATTTATTTAACCTTGTAATAATTATAAGTTTTACGTATTTTTTATCAAAAAAACCATGCACAGTAACCTACGCTACATCCGTGGGCGTATATAAAGATCAGAATCCTTCCTGAGGGTTGTACGAACAAGAAAACTGTATTCTAAACTTAGGGGACGTGACCCACCGGTGTAACACGGCGGCTGCGGACCTGATCGCCGGTGACCCACCGGTGGGTCACGACGCCTATGAGGAGAGACATGCGTGACTTACCGGTTGGTTTATGCCGTCGTGAACGTGTTAAAAATATTTTTCATTTTGTCAGTGAAAGCTTGTGTGTTTTGAATTAGGAAGTAATATTTCATAAGAGGGGAAAATTGTATAAGAAACTAATCTAAATGTCCACATTTATTTTCAGCGCGGTGAAAGACATGGCATTCGAAAACGTGCCAGATCCCACTCTTGATCCTGAGTTAAACCAAATTCATGGCCACTTTATAATAGATATGAGGGAGGAAGAAATAAAGAAGGAGAGAGAGAAAATTAAAGGTTCCATAGATTAAAAATAATTTTGGACGTAAAAGAATTGTGCACCATGATGTATTTCTTTGTCATGCAATTTCCATTCATCCATAACTATTTTTTATCTCTGGAGCACTCAATTATGTGAATTTTATATTAATTGTTTACTTTTTAGTGTATCTAAGAGTTGGTTTCATTAATCTTTTTATTTCAATTTAATTCACGCATACCCGTCATATTTGAAGGACAATTACGCTAGTGAGTGATAAAAATGCCAGTATTTAAGCGAAATTCGAAGAAATCAATGACGAAAAAACTAAAAAATTAACTTGGGAAAAATCGGCCTTTGAGTGAGAATCATACGGAAAATGAATTAGAGAATTTTTTATGGAGGGGGCACATATTTGTTAGTTTGCCCCGGGTGCTAAAATAGCTAGTTACGGCGCTGCCTGAGAGTACATAAATTTTAACGTTGAAATAAACAAGTTATTCGAATCTTTCAAAATGTCTTTGTACCTATTTTGCCTGATAGTCATTGTAATATAATTAGTATTCTTTTAAAATATATAAAGGTTAATTAGATTTCACGAACTATCTAGCGTCAATAGATAAAAGAAACGAACGCTGACGCAGGACGTAATAGTAAGTCTGACGGCTTTTATGGGATTGAAAAATAAGAAAACAGAAGGTCAATCATGTGAGCATCTATTGTGAACACCGAGGACCTTCTAGGCTAGGTCTTGGGGACAAAAGGTGTGGCGGATTCACACCTAGAGGTGCGGTGAGTGCAATCGCCGATGCCTCCGCCTGAAATCTAATGCTTTGTTATCATATACGGTCAGCCTACTCATGGCAGAGCTAAAGGGGAGGGTGAGGTTGACAGGCACATTCAATCGCCAGAGAATATTTTCCCCGTGTGCCGGGCACTTCCCCTCCTTTGCTGATTAGGTCGGGGAAGGGAAGAGGGTATCATCTTGGTTCTGCCCCATCCCTTCCATCTTCTTTTGGTTACGTCATTGGTGCGACAGGACTAATCCCTACGTCCAAAATTCGAACTACTAGTGCACGAAATCCGAGTGACAGCGGTGGCATCTAGCGTCCGAGATTCACATTATGACTCACTAGGCTTTACCCTTAATCATTCATCTAACACAAATTGAAAATTTTTTTTACATAATTTCACCAATGAAGTTTCTCTTCATTAAACAGAAAAGCTGTTCTAAATGCTAACCAATTTCTCTTGAATAGCCTAAATTACAAGAAAAAATTTTTTTCTGTATAATGGGATTGAATTAACTCAAGCCTATCTTAGTGAATTATATTGATTTTTTTAAATGTTGGATATGCTTTACATCAGGCAGGTCGAACTGGAGGCCTGCGGGCCGCATAAGGACCTTTTGGTGCCTTATTTTGGCCCGAATGCTAATTTTCCTATTAACTACACCGTTCGAGATTCTACATAAACTTCATTTTTGTGAAATGAGACCAGATTTTGCCATTTTTAATGAGGTACAATAGAACGCGATTTCTGAATTATTGTTTTTAACGGCAAAACAGACGTACAAATCTTTTAGATAGTCTAGCTCTCATACTCTGGCCCTCAACAAACTGCTATAATCCTAATACAGCCCTTATGCCTCTTCGAATCGAACATTCCTGCTTTACATCATTGCTACTAATGAGTTCATGTGGGTATAACCAGCCATGGCAATAAATTATTACTTACGGTCGCCGTAATTCAGCCATCTGTAGAATAGACCACATGGAAACAGCCTTTTATAATATATAGGAAGTTGATCATATAAATTGCCTGGATCAAATGCATCATTTTCGGTCATCTTAATCCTGTTTGGAAAACAGAATTCATTCATTCGTGAAAATGTATTTTTGTGCATTTCAATAGCCTCCGTCAATAAACAGGTATTTGTTTAAACGTCAATGATAAATAAAATCATAGAAGACAAAATTTAAAATGAATTTTGCAAGCAGTCTATAAAATTTGAAACAGTACAATTTAAACACCCTATGTAAACTGTTAACAGCACATAACATCACACTGTTCGCCACTCACAGTTAGTTGAAAATTAAACAAATTTACTGTTTTATATTTCGAACGTCTCATAGATTTTTCCAAAACGTATCAAGTAAATTTCTGGGATTAAGTCTTTAAAAAATCTATACCAAAAATAGGCCTTCTTCAACATACTTGAATACCGATAAAATCTAATTGTAGGTACATAAAAAACAAACACCTAAGTTAATAACAAAACGTCAACTTTTCCAAGTGGGACTTCTAATAACAAACGTAGAACGACTAAGTAACAAACCAATATATTTTGTTAGGTGCGATGCTTGTATTATATACCCTTGAAATGTATCAAACGATGAAAACCCTAAAAAATTAGGAACAAAGTACCTTACATGGAGCTGATTTGCCTCTGGTCCCTTTGCAGTCCTCTTGTTCAAGTTTCGGATTTGGAGGGAAAATATTATGCCACTTCCGGTATTAGACTTCCGGTTCGCTTATATCCTTTCAGTTTTTGTACCATTCCGTCGTACAAATTTTGCGTGCGAAATTCAAAACACTGTTTAACTTTGCCTTCATGAGGGTGTGAAAATCTTTCGTTTCCTATTATATCTCCAAAAATCTTGATTCTATGATTACACTCTTCTGTAACATTTTACTTTTTAACTAAAGTCGATGTAACCTATTTGTGCAATTGTAATGTAATCTGAATTGCATATATTGAAATCCGCGATTTTAAATAAAAATTTATATAAAGGAATGAAAATAGGTGTATACCTAGTTCCTGAGTGGAATTTTTACGCAGCTATGTGTTGTTTATCTAAACACCACTGCGCTTCTACTGATTCTGGAGAGTAGGTATACCTAGGGTGGCCATACGTACCTACCCCAATGTGGGGTACAATACCACATTTATTGAATCAATTTTTAGAAATACCACTTCTCATTTTATTTGCGTACCCCAATTCTAAATTTATGCTCTGGACACCCTAAATATACCTAGTTCTGAAAAATTCATTTTCATCTCTGTATATATATAATATCATTCTATATAGACGTTCCTTACAGAGGAGGAGGAGGATATAACATACTAGTAGTTGGTGCTTGCATACTGCAAGCATTTCATATCACCTTGAAAAACATTCATTTTTCAGACAGACATTTCATCATTACAAATATTCTTTCAATTCACCTCCGCAGCGATTTCCGTTTTTCCCACATGTAAAAATAATAGTTTAAAATAATCCCCAAATGTTGCAATTTTACACTTTCTTCATTATGGAGTACTAATGCTACACATTTTAGCCAAATTTTATAGTTGTAGCACTTCGAGAAGTAAAATAATATTTTTCTTATTGTTTAAATTTAAATAATTTTTAACGGCCGCCGCAATTCATATACGGTAAAATTGAAACGTAAATTTGTGCAAATTCACTACTCTGTAAATAATTTGAAAATTTTAGCTTCCTAGCTCATCCCGTAGTACCTAAACAGTTATCTATTTATTTAAACTTTAACAATTTTTAACTGGCAAACAAATTAAAATATTAAAATTTGTATAATCCCTATTTCGTTTTTTTAAGAATTCGACTTATAAAAAAATTCAACTCCGTAGCATATGCGGAAATACATAAACCTTGAAAATTTGTTTAAACAATTGTGAATTTTTAGCGGCCGCATTGTTGCACTTTTTCAAGATTTTCGTTTTTTCTAGTCGGTTTTGCACAAAATGCTACCTAAAAAAAATTTCGAATCTCCAGCTCATCTGGAAGTACCTAAACATTAGTATCCTCCTATATGTTATATCCTATGTAAGAAAGGTCGATATATAATGATATATAGGAGGATACTAATGTTTAGGTACTCAGATGAGATGGAGATTCGAAATTTTTTTATTAGGTAGGATTTTGTGTTTAAGGATTATGACATCATCATAAGATTACATCAACAGCCTCCGAATATAGTCTCAAGTCCATTTAAAGCATTATATCAGTGCTATGTAATAATATGTTTTCAATTTAAATCAGCAGATTTGTTGCCATTGCAGTTGATATTTATCATTTTATAAACTAATAATTTTCCCATATTTTTTAATTATAAACAGTATTTCGCTCTCCTTTAACACAGATCTGAATTCTGTTTTTAAAAATATAAACCTGTCTTTCACCTATGGAACTATTTATGTTTCGCTCTCCTTTAACACAGATCTGAATTCTGTTTTTAAAAATATAAACCTGTCTTTCACCTATGGAACTATTTATGTCCCGAGCTCATATGTTAATTTTAACTACCTATTTTTAAAATGCAAATTTTTAATGCCCTGCACCAATATCATGCTTTTCATATTAATGGGGTGGAAAGGAAACTAAGGGATTCGAAAAAGATACTGAATAGTCCTCTGCAGCTGATCCTAGATCAACCAAATTTGTACAATGTTTAGCCCTACCCTGAAAATTTGGCTTCTCCAAGTTGCACAATGCAATCAATATTGCCTGAACACATAAACTGAATGCAAAAGCAATTTATTCATAAATGCACTAAAAATACAGGAATCATTTCAATGTTTTAACTCAATTCTCCATTGTTATTTTAGCATTTTTCTGCATTATGACCACCTTCAATACCGAACTGACCTGAATATAATGAGAAAAAAAATTACATTCCAAAATTTGATTCAACTATGTGCCTTACAATCAATACTGTAGAAGAAATAGTATTACAGCACCCATCTAAACATCTTTTATCATAGTTCCATTCTCTTATTTTAACAGCTATTCAATTGACTGCTCTATGAGAATGATAGTATATTATTCTAAATTAAACACAAAGAACTTTAATAGCATATTTATCCGAATATAAGACTTTAATATAAGATGATCCTCCAAAAAATTTGTATTTATAGAAGAAAAAATTAGTTACCTGAATATAAGACGACAAACCATTCAAAGAATTGTCAATTACTCACAGAAGAAATTTTTTTAAGATATATTATTTAAGTTACACCATATAACACACACTAAAAGGGTAAACATGACAAAAATGAAAGTGTTATCCCAAGAAATTCATCCCACATCCAGTCAGGTTAGTATGTAATCTTCTGATCCATCCATCTTATTCAAAATCATTGACCGCAAACTGTTGGACCTCTTTGAACACGCAAGTATAAGATGACCCTTCATTTTTCAGTTGCAAATAGGAAAAATATCATGACTTATATTCAGATTAATATGGTATATGGTGTTCCTCAACATGACAGAACATTGTAATGCCATGGCATCCCTAGCACTCCGAAGAAGTGTTAATATCATTGTGATATCCAGCACCCTGGGGAATTTTGCCCAGGTCGCAAACAATTTTAGTGTGCCAAAACATTGAAAGGTGCAAAAAAATCAAATGTAACAAAAAATGTTTTTTTACTATTAATTTTAAAAAAATTAACTGAAAAACTTCTTCCTTGCTTTCCCCTCTGAAAATCTGGCAAATAATTTTGATGTATGCGATTTTGAAACTACATCTTCCTCAATTGAACATGTCACTAGTCCATTTAATCATCCTTGAGCAGTTGTTGATCTCAAATAGGTTTTGATCAATTTCAACTTGAAACGCATCATTCATCTCAGGCAATTGTCTCGGGAATTATTAAATACGCATGTAATGCAACCCATGTGTTTAGCAACATATCCTGAACATTACTTTTATGAATGAAGTTCATAGCTTGTGGTGGAAGCAAATTGGCTTCATTTTTTGAAAAACCAGAAAAAATTTTCAATTCATTATAGAGTCCTTTGCTGTAGATAATATTTTTAACCCAACTGCTCATGTTGCGAATCATAACATGCAAATAAAAATATAACAATCTTACCTTTTATGTAAAACTTCATCAGTGAAGAAAGTTTTTAAATTTTATTTTTAAGAAATGTACTTAAAAAAAATGCAAGACAAACAAGAAATGACAGCTGACTTTGAAGCATCAGATCTCAGTTGATAAAAGATTTAACTTTAAAAATTTATGCTTACAGAGTTTGAATCATTGATAAAGAAAATAGATGGTACTAAAATCATATTTTTGATTCGTGCATTATGAAAACTGAGATTTCCAGGCACATTCCTCAACATATTAATTAAAATAATGTTTTTCAATAAAATAAACTTGTTTTAAAAAGGTGCTTAAAATTATTTTGCCTCAGGCACCATAAAGACTCCCACTGGCTCTGGTGATGTCCATGAATAGATCTGCCTGTTTTTAAATGGGAATGAAGGAAAATTGTGCAACTTAAAATTATGCTTAGATGCGTTTTTTGGAGATTAAAAACTGTGTCATGTTATATTTGGACCTTTACAACATTTAAAAATAAATGTTAGTAATCCCATATAGCAGTAATTTTGTAAAAGCAATAGGGTAACACTGCATAACTTGTGAGACTTCTGTCATCCTAATTTCTGCTGTTAAGATCTTTTTTGGATAAAGCTCATTAATGTTGCTCAATGTTTTATTTAAATAAGAACACTGTACATGCTGGTTCTGAACTATTTCTATGACAAAGCTGGCAACCTTACCGAATAAATAATACAAGTGACCTGAGAACATTTGCTGGTGTGATTTGGAAATTTTGCTCATGATGAAGCATGGAAAATACATTATTTTAAACCAAAAAATGCATGATAATAGCACCTATGATAACAGTAAGTATCAACAAGAAAATATGTCCATATTTTCACAGTTGTTTTTTTCTAATCATGACACAAGGTTTAGACAGAAAATTCATTTAGGATATATAAATACTGAGTATTCCCAAGATGTCAAATAAAAGAAACAAATTTACAAAGGCAATATGCTGATAAAATTTCATTGACAACATTTCCAAGTTAAATATACAAGTCTTGGCATTTATTGTTATGCCATGTTACACTAATTTCCTTTGGTCATAAATTTTTTCTAAAATTTTCGTAAATTTCACTGACAACACTTCACTCATAGACACATAAATTGTTGTTTCCTTTTTATATTAATTGGTCATAAATTTCAGGAAAATCGGTTCTACAATTTTTAAGTACCAGAATGCCAAATCATATGCTGTTTATGGTGTGTGAATAAAGAACAAGTTATTTTATCACAACATTTAGATTAATACTCAGCAGCCAATTGAGTAACAGTATTTTCATTTGTTGGTATTTGATCATAATTTAGTAATGAGTACTTACAATATGATCAAAATGATAATTTATTACACTAGATTGTTCATTTTAACATTGCAAAAAGTTTTGTAAATTGAAAAATAATTTTCTGCAATGATGTGAAAGCATAATAGGTGAAATGTTTCTAATTCTATTAACATATTTGCTGATATATTGCTGTTAGATAATTTTCCAAGCAATAACTGATTAATGATGATTTTAATAAGCAGACACACAGTACCATCTTCCTAAAATCAATTTCAGCTATGGCCATCTTTTTTAACAAATTAAATTTATTGCACCATAAAAAGCTTCATAATTTGAATACAAAAATGGTGCTTAATTAAAAAAATATTTTAGTTGGTTGCATGTTCTTCTTGAAGCAGCAAAAACAAGCAAACTTTGAAAATTGAGCATCTCCAATAAATAAACATTTTTACAGTCTGTTCACGTATAATTTTCATAATTATTTCAGCATTTGCCTTAGTTGTCACCATAGTGTATGTTTAAATAATATTAAATTTCATTCCCTTAGTCCTCGGCAAGCTCAAAATATTTAAAAAATCATCATTGAAAAAAATTCCAGCAGAAAAATTTCCACATTGTTGCATGATTCTTGGAAAGCAACAAAAAAACAAAAAGAATTGAATGTTAAAGAATATGCCGTCAATACATTACACAATCAACCCCAACAAAAAATTATAAAATAGATTAAAAAGAATTATTGTAAATTCAAATTAAAAAAACAATTCTTTATCCGAAATGAGATAAAAATATTTGCAGCATTAAGAAGAATTTGATTATTATACCAGAAACTAATCAAGTAAATTAAATTTCATTATTTTTAAGAAAGAAATTTATTATCTCAATTAGCTGCTGCATATTTCCAATAATAACATGTGATGATGCTGGTTTATGTTTTTTAATAATTTACACTTTGATGTCTCTGGCAACATATCACTTCACTCCATAATTACAATTCTCACAATCTTGAGTATGAAATATTTTAAAGTATATACAACTACTACATCACATACTTTCATTGACACATCCTTTCATTGTAAAGAAAAACAGCCTCCACACTAACTCAGGCATTCACATTAGCTGGTATATTGACCATATTGAAAGCAGAAACTTAAGTAAATTATTAGCTGATTATCGCACAATATATACATTGTTTGGTCCTTTCACTCTCCAAATATTGCATCGGTTGGCCATTCTTGACCCGGTTTCACCAAAACGGGTATTAAAAAACATCTTCACACACACTAGAAGCCATTAAAGTTCTCTAATTGATTTCTATTAATGACATAGACATTGATGGGGTAGAAATTGGTTAAGCTAAAGTACAAAAAAACGTAACAATCAGCACCTCCACGAACTACCAGCCTTGTCCAGTTTCAAATTATTCTCTGACCACAATAATAACTCAAACAAAAAATCTTTTCAACTCTCACACACACCTATAGGTAAATGAAAGCCAACAATGACCATAAAAAAATGGTCAGGGAGGGAATTCTCTTTTCCTATTCTGCCTGTCACAAACTGCAGGAATGCAAAATATATGCCCTCCACAAATGGATTTACAAACAATCCATTATGAGGATCAAACCACACACATTCCAGTTGAGACCCAAGCAGCACCAAAACAGACCTTAAATGTATTAAAACAGTATGAATGGCAGGATGATGGAATTGCAGACTTGATTTCATCAATTACTATTGGTAACAATGATTTTCAGCTTAATATAACAGACATGGTAAACAGGAAGGGAAGAACACTGACAAAAAACTTAATTGATACTGAGTAAGGACTTACAACCCATGCAATGGATTTGGGAAAAAATGAGTTTTTTTTCAAAGGTCAGTTGAAATGAGTGCCTGCTCATCATTAAAGACTTTCATCACTTTCACTGGAGGGCAATGCGGGAAAATGTGGAAGGCCCTCAGAACTTAAGCGTTCCAATGCAGCAGATGTGGAAGGTGTGGTGGGATTGTCCTCGTTAGCTTCTCCACCTATTGAATACACAATGCAAGATATTACTTAAGATCTCTCTTAAAAATTTGCGTTTGTCTCAAAAAAGATATGGCTAGTACAATGAAAACATTTAAAATCATTCCATAGAGAAAAAGTATGACTTATTATCCACCCTAATACACATGTTCAAGTTACCCAAGAAAACCACACAAGGAAAAGTTCCAATGTAACTTAAGCTAATGACAAACCTAAGTTCCTTGAAAATTCAAGGTTATCATATCTTTGATACAAACGCCTTTTTGTATTAATACATGGCACAGTCAAAAAGTTCCCAAACTGTCCGTGAGCATCAAGCAATTGCCGGCAGATCACATGTAGGTACATTATTTTGAAGTACTAACCTTTAGCTATACAGAGAGACAAAATCCATTTTTATTGAATCATTAGTTTCTATTGTTAAATGTTATGGAGTATTGTTGGTGTTTGTGCAATTTCAAAGTTAGCTTTCATAGAGAGGGAGAATTCATCACAGCAATGCAGGAGGTGCTGCATGCCAATCCAAAAGAAGCGTTCTAGGATTTCTTCCAGTAGCTCTACAGACACTGGTCAGTGGTGGCCTTAGGGGAGGGCAAAAACGAGCAACTGCCCTGGGTCCAACACTTTGGGGGGGGTCCTAAATTAAATTTTGCAATGCTTTATTGAATGAAGAAGTTACTATGGGTTTTAATTACCACCTAACGAAAATTTTAAAAACTTTTTCAAATGTTTAGCATCTGCAAAATGTGGTGTTTTCCATTCAATTTTGAAATATATTACTGAAGTCATACATGGAAGTATGAAAGAAAGTTAAAACTCCAGCCAAAAACAAGTGGTATTAGCCAGATGCATTTCGCCCACTAAGTGGGCACTTTCAAGGGCGACGTTCCTTCGACAGCGACCAAAGTCGACTGTGCCGGAGTGGAGAGACCAAGGGTGGAGAAAGAACGAAAGGCAAAAGAAAGAAGAAAAGCACGGGTGGAGTGAGAACAAAAGAAAAATGTGATTAGCGACACTGGATTTCACGTTAAAACTTGGTGAAGTTTATACCAATTGCATGCTCTCATAGAGGTTATATTCTTCAAAATGTGAGTGTACTCGCTATGTGCCGCTGGCGCACCAATCGAAAAGTAACAAGTATGTTTAAATTGTAACATGAGAGCAATCTTAGTGTAGCCATTTTCAGCACTGTATGTATCAAATTTCTACCCAGCCGATTACAACTTCTGATTTAGGTTTGTCAACACTCCCTTTCCACTATTACCTACTAGGTGGAAAGCCACCCCTGGCAGTGATAGAATGGTTAGAGCATTTTCTTCCATGAACAGTCCAGGTTTGAATCTGGTGGAGGTTGGATTTCTCAATCTGGGATCATCCTGTCCCCTACTTGTGTGCTTTGAGGAGACTGCGCAAGTCAGCACCCCATCCTTCAGAAGGGACGTTAAGCACTTTGCCCCCTTGGTGCTAATGCTGGTACTGCGTTTCCCTCCTCCCTTGTGAGTGTGTCTGGTGTATAAGGAGTTATGGCTATAATAATCCAAGAGGTTAATTAGCCAGAAATACACTCACAGACAAGTGGAAAGGCACTCGTTTGCACATTGTGAACTTCAAGAATATGAATAAATGTACTGTACACCACCTTTTTGAACTTTGCGAATAATTGGTTCAGCAAAACTGATGTGAAGTGCAAATTCACGAATTGCAAGTCCTATTTTCCCATAAGATGCTATGTATTAATGAGAGTACTGTTCTGAGTCAACTTAAAAAATTCACTTTTTATCATAAATAATGCAGTTTAACAAAAAATAAAAGAAAACAACAGCAAATAAAAACCTAGCATTATAAAGTGAAAATAATTCTTTTAATTATCTTCAAAACACGTAATAGCAAATGAAAACCCAGCATTACAAAGTGATAACACTTCTTTCGGCAATTGTGCAGTTTACCTCCGGCACATTTTCACATGCGATTTTCGATCTTCTATAGTTCATTCCAAGGAAATCCTTTAATTTAAATTGAGGAACTACTAACTATTGTTCAAAATATGTCACAAAAATAAAAATGAAGCATTAAAGTGGTAACATTTCTTCTAGTAATTGCATCCAAAAAATGTGGCAGAAAATATTACATTTTTACATTCCAAAATGATGGAATTTCATTAAATTTTAAACTAAAGTTTCATCATCAAAAATATTGGCATTGGTTGTGAAGTTCAAACTGAGCTCCCAAATAAATAAGTCAAGAGTTATCATGTTTGTTCACTTCGAAAACTGCTAATAATGAGAATTATAAAAATAATCTCCTTTCCTAGGGCGCCAAGGTTTAAACTGAACTTTGAAACAAAAAAAGTAGAAGGAGATCATGCTTGTTGGCATAGCAAATACATGACACAAAATTCAAAACCAGCGCAAAACAGAAGTAATGGTCATAAAATTTTTTTTCATGAAGTGCAAATTCGCAAACCACAAGCATGTGAAGTTCAAAAAGGTAGCGTATTAATAAATTAAATGTAATGTATTGTATATTTATAAATAAAAGCATTTTCATGGACATAAAATTGGCATCAGGGTGTTCCGTGCAGTGTTTAAAACTTTGCGCTCGATTTTAAGACCCTGTAATTTTTTCAGAAATTTTTGGAAAAAAAACCTTGTCTTCTTTTTGGGTTAATACAGTAAAAGGAGAATATCCTATTAAATAGCAATAGCATATATTGTGATGTTTTTATATGTGCCCAAACAAAACCAACAATGATAAACAGCTGATTGAAATAGGTTGCTCAACAACAGGTCTGATCGGACAATTAGGTTTGTGGAGTTTTGGTAAACTATAATGTCTATGGGGGAAGGGAATCATAACGAGGACCTGAATCTTTTCCTTGACATTGAGGAGCATGGAGACAGAAGACAGGGCTTTTTTGACTCGATCATACCCGTTGTTTCCATTGTTTCAGCTCCAGCCCATAAACTTAACACCCTTTTCCGTCAATTCTTCCGCTTCTCACTGAGATACCCAATTAAAAATCCTGTTGAACTTGCACAAGTATGAAATTTAAATTCTTTCCCTAATAATACTAAATTAGTCTCCTATGATGTTGGCAATCTCTTCAATTCTTTCCCCACTGGAGAGGCCTTAAGTCTTGCTAAGGATATTTTAATCAATACAAGGAATGATTCTTGCACTATTGCTAAATTATTTAACTTATTGAAAGTTTGTGTGAATCAAAACTATTTCCTTTTCGATGGCAATTTTTTTAGACAAACCCCTCTCAACCCTCTTATTGGACATATTTATGAATTGCTTGGAGGAAAGTCTTTTTAGCTCTGACTTTGAATTGCTTAATAACGTACAAGGCTGGTACAGATAATTTGTATTTTTCCACTAGCAAGTGCTAGTGCCTTCCCAAGTGGATTTTGGTACAGATACATAGAATGACATTTTGTCTCTGATATTTGGTGTCTGGTTTTGTCTCTTAGAGCAGCTGGAAATTTTAATAGATGATGCTACAGACAATGTTGAACTTGCTGATGTTTTTTCTAATCACTCTCCATTGTTCTCTTTATCGCTATCCACAACTACCATATCTGCCCGAATATAAGCCGACCCCAAATTTAAGCCAACCCCCCAAAAATTTCCAACATTTTTGACAAAAAAGTAAATTTCGTAGATTTTATACTGAAGTGTGCCAGGCATGCATGCACACCCTAGAATACATTTTTGGAGATCAAAGAATAGAGTGGGAAATGGATTAGTTGTTGACATTGGAAATAATACTCCAATTAATAATTTCGCGTTGTTGAATAATGCTAGACATTCAGTTACAATACTTTCATTCATCTTCATTTTCACACAAGGTCAAATAAAGCAATAGCTACCTCGCAAAGATAATTTTTAATCCAAGTCTATTTTCAATGAAATTATCATTTACATTGTCTTAAGAAATTGCATTTTATAATTATACATGTTCATATTGATATATTGCATATGGTATATCATATATAACTTCACACACATAAGTTTTACTATAATTCAAACAGTTGAGCATCAAAAGCCATCATTGCCTTTTTTCGTAATTGTCTGCATTGTCAATGTACGTAATTTTAATAGATTCCATGAATGAGGTTTTAACATTCATATAAACATTACTATGGCTATAGCAATAACTACAATAGCCAAGTAAAACTAATAGGAACTTCTTTTAATGGATAATGAAAAATAATACAAATTGCTAACTATTCTTAATGATACATATGCATAGCCATGAAATGAAAGAAAATATCCAATAGCATTTAGAAACAAAAGAACAGGTAACAATGGCAACAAAACACGGGTACTGCTAAATTCAATATTCTAGCATTATTATTTATTCATTAATATTCATCGTAGGTCAAATATTTACTTTACGAAAAATATAGTACTATCATTTGAACGCGACGGCAATGAGAGACGTGCCATCTATGGGTGACTATGAGACTTAACCATAACCTCAAATTTTTTCTCGGACTCGCATTTAAGCCGAGGGGTGATTTTTTCATGATAAATTTTGACAAAAAACATCGGCTTATATTCAGGCAGATACGATAATGAAATTGCCTTTTTTTGTAACTTCTGTTAACTATTTCCATTTTCTAACTACAAACCTTGTTCGCTTTACTGTTACACATAACCTTTTGAATTAATGTCATATTACTTTGTAACTTCTAATTCATGACTGTTTTTAAATTATCTCATTACTGATTGTATATTCTCCCTCCTGCCTATTATTCATTTAGCCCTCCTACCCTCTCCCCCTCTATCCTTCTCTGTATATATAGAACCCTCTGTAAAACTTTCATCACCTGATGATGCTGTTACAGGTGAAACTGGTCGGAATAAATCTGTCTAGTGGAAATATACAAAATTTGTTTTTATTTACAATTGTAGAGGGTAGTTTTGATACAGTGTATTATGTAATATTCTCCACTCCAATTGTAATCAATATTAATTACACTGAAAGTACTATACTTTCATTGCAGCTTCATGAATAGAGTCAAGTGAAATTTAAATCTGAAATATCCGACATACTAAGTTGTTAATAGGTCATCGAATTTAAACCTTTAAGAGGCCCCAATGACTCTCTTGCCTAGAACCACTAAGGCCACCACTGCATGGCAGAAGTGCATTGTGGTGGAGTGAGAAGGATGCACTTAACGTTATTAATTATCACCATAATAAATGAGATAAGCACTTCAGCCCAAATTTGAAATTGCACGAAAACAGCCAATACTCCACACCTTATCATAAAGAAACTAATATTACAATAAAAATGGATTTTGTCTCTCTATATAACTCAAGGTTAGTGCTTGACAATAATGTAAAAATGATCTGTTGTACAGTGCTTGTAGTGCACTTTGACGGGCAGTTTGGGAACTTTTCGACTATATCACATATATCTTGGTTAACTGTCACAAAAGAATGAAACTATTTGAGAAATAATGTTAAGCATCTGATTGACTAACAAAGAGAGGCAACGACCTTCAGGTTACAGATTTTGATGAAACAGAATCAGGTGATTATACATTGAAAATAGGAGACCTGTTTCTTGGGATTTCACTAAAATTCATGACCTGAAGGTTGTAGTCTCTCCTTGTAATTTATCAATCCTACACTGACAAAATATTTTAAAAACAATTTTTTTCCAAATACATGCATTTTGCAGATTTAATATTATTAATTCCAATTTAATTTTAATTAGATGGATAGTTAATTCATTTTAAATAAGCAGAAATGCCATTATTAAAGATAATTAAACCAATATAAAGTTGCACCAATAAAAAATATTTATTTTAACAAAATTAGCAACAATATCTCTTTTAATATTTGCAAAGTGCAATATTGTAAAAATTACTGTATGATAAGAAAAAAATTTGCACGCTGGGCAGCTACATTTGGAATGGATTTAAGGTACACCACCTTTTTGAATAATCGCTTCTGGAAAACTGATGCGAAATGCAAATTTGGGAAATGCAAGTCCTATTTTCCCATAAGATGCCATGTTATTACGAGAGAGTGGTTCCCAGCCAACCTAAAATATTCACTTTTTTATCATAAATAATGCAGTTGAACAGAAAATAAAATGTAACTGCAAATGAAAAACCTAGCATTATAAAGTAAAGAAAATACTTTTAATTACCTTCAAAACATGTAATAGCATATGGAAACCCAGCATAACAAAGCGATTACACTTCCTTCCACACTTGTACAGTTTACTTCTATAGAATTTAGCATGTGATTTTCGATCTTCTTTTGTTCATTCTAAGGAAATGGTTTAATTTAAACTGAACTACTGAAATGGAATGTTGAGTACATCATGCACAAGTGTTTTCCTGGATTCTGCAACAAACATTTCCAGGCCGCAAAATAAACACTAGCATTGAAAAGTGGTTCCATTTCTTTTACTAATTATTTTAGAAATATATAACAGAAAATCAAAACCTAGCATAATCAAGTTATAACATTTCTTTTAGTAATCGGGATCAAAATACGCAGCAGAAAATCTTATGTTACAAGATGATTGCAATTCTTAGATTTACATTAAAAATTCGTAATAAACAATGAAAACCTAACAAAACAACAGTTCCTTAAATTACATTCGAAACACAAAAATAATAGCATTAAATATTTCAGTCAAAAACCAGCAACCTCATACACTAAGAACAAATATTTTCAATGTCATACTCGTAAAAGTTGCGAAAAACTAAACATGCAGGATGCTTTTCCGTTAGCCAATAATTTGGCTGCTAGATGCCAGCAACTTCGACTGTTATCGAAAATAGTGCTGTTGGCAGTGAGGTTTAAACTGAGCTACAAAAGAATTAAGTCGATGGTTATTACATTTGTTTACTTTGAAAATTGCTAATAATGAGCATTATAAATATAATATAATAAATAATATCCTTTTCTAGGGTGCTAAAGTTTAAAATGTACTTAGAAACAAAAAAGTATAGGGATTTCACGCTTGTTGGCATCATAAATGCATGATGCAAAATGCAAGTAATATGCACGAAACACAAATAATGGTCATATAAAATTTTGTTGCGAAGTCCAAATTCACGAACTGCAAGCATGCAAAGTTCAAAAAGGTGGTGTATAGGTAAATCATGAGTATCACTTTGAAATACTTGAATGTTAAATAATAATGAACAAATGAAAATGAAAAGTGATAAGATAAATAAAGATAACTAAGTAAAAATTGTCATTCTCTTACATTAAAAGCTGGGACAAAACCACTTCAAATTCTATCAGTATGGCAATTACTTCTATAATGCACACCTGGAGTAAAAGGAAGAGTGCTGACGGTTGATGTGGTTGTTGTGGACACCTCTTCAGCTTGACTCCTGCTTACAGCTGGATCAATTGCTTCCTTAATTTGACTGTTAGCTCCCTTTGGATCAAGATCCATTGCCCAGCTGAAGTGCATTAAGGCTAAATGTGTGTTGCCGAGCTTATTATGAACCTATATTACAGAGGAGAATAATAAATTAAAATAAGTTACTATAATATATTTAATTTCTTCTCAAATATGATTAATCCAACAAAATGATAGTCACCAACTAAAATTATCAGAGTTTCAAATGTAACATATTCACTCAAATATACATAAACCTAAGACTTTAAAATATATATACTAGATGGTATCAATTTAAATTATATGTTGTCTTACTAAACAACTACTATACATCTATGTGAGAATAATATTTTATGATTTATTTTGCATACTATATATATGATATATTAATTATATTGACATATTAAATGTTTTTATACAGAACCTATGTACTAAGATAAATATTATTAATATTGATGAATATTTGAGAACACCATAACCTTGTCGATCAACTTTGCCATTTGTAATAATACTATGATTACTACTCTTTCTCTAGATTATATGAAAATCATAGATATTGTAAATTGACGATGTATTTTGAATTTATAGACTGTTCCTGGCTTTGATTGTATGTATTTGTCTTTCAACACACATAATGTGTGTGCATATCTATATTATATTGACGCTTCTTACTTATGATATAACATATAGGAGGATATTAATGTTTAGGCACTTCCAGATGAGCTGGAGATTTGAAATTGGTACAACCTAACAGAAAAATGGCAAATTCCAAAATTGTTAATTTTTAGTTGTTTTTACCCCATTTGTACATCAAAGTTTAATAATTTTTATTTTGGAAACTATAAGCCATAGGTAAGTGCCATCACAGATGTTTTTGTAGCATATGTTGTCCTCTACATGAAATTTTTTAAAATCAATACCTTACAGATCATATAAGGGCTAGAGAATGCAAAACAGGATTATTATACATATTTTTTATTATTATTACATTTTAATAATTTTTATCTCAGAAAATTTTATCCTCTACCTGAACAAATTTTTTAATTGATACCTTACAGGCAAGGAAAGGCATTCAGCAATTTTGTTTGAAATCACACCGTCAAGGTCATGTCATAGGCTAAATGCACAGCTACAGAAAACAAGAACGCATCACTCTCTGCATGTTCTAAAATGCTTGCAGAATGCAAGTACCCTTTACTATAATGACTATTCATATAAATACCATTCAAGCATGTGATAGTTGTTCTTTTGGGAACTTCTGTTAAGTGTCATTTTTGTGGGTTTACTTTACAGCCCTTTATCCAATGTTTATAAAATTGTATAGTTTTGTACTGTCTTTTAAAACAAAACTATTATTTACAGCAATTTATAGTTTACCATTTTAATTTTTAACATCCTATACATTCTGAAAAACAAAAACGTACACTATGAAGAATTTCCGGATTTTCGGTAATCCGGACCGGGTCCAGTCCCATCAAGTCCAGATAAACTGGTTTCTACTGTACTCAATGTATGTCCATCTGTCTGTCTGTCCTAGCCTTTATCTCTTGAAGAGTTTGTCATTGAGAAATGCTTTACATGCCATTTTGTTTATGCCAACTAGGAGACCCCGGGAAAACTATTTGTTTACACAAGTGTCCCAGGTTTGACTCCAGGAGATGATTATATTTTTCCCATAAGTTTACATGGGATTTTTGATTTCTCAAGGGGCAAGATCTTTTCCTTCAGTCAACAAAATATGTAAATATGGACCAATTTTCTTTGTTTTTAGGTGTCATTTACAATAAGTAAAAAAAGAATGCCTTATGGTCAGGTCATATCCATCCGTCCGCATGTTTCATCTTAGAAACTACTGGTTCAAGAGCTCTTCCCACCTATACTGCCCTGTTAGGAAGACCTTTTCCTCCTGTACCAGTTTGGAGCATTTAGAAGTCAAAGACAATAAACACTGGCCAGCAAGGCTGGATTAAACAATCAGGGGCCCTGGTGCACAATTTTTCGTAGACTACCCTCACACTCCCACACAGTGTCTAGCGCTTACATGGGGCTCTGGTGCAACTGCACCACTTCACCCCAGATAATCCGGCATTGTTGGTCAGCGAAGAGAAAAACACTGTGCCGCCGTGTGTTTCGTCCAAAGGAAAAGACTCACGCATGAAGTTCCAGCACAGAAAATGTGATGTGGGACTGTGTCCTTCCTTACTTTGAGGAGTATCATATGGAAGCTTCCTTTTGATATTCATTTAAAAAACAATGAGGAAGTGTTCAAAACCAATGGGAGAGATGATGTTAATGAATTTGAAATATATTAAGCCCATAGCACTCTATGTGAAAATAATAATTCTTATTTTAATTCAATGTCAACACATTTTCTTGTTCTTCTTTAAATTACATTTATCATGGAATGAAATTTATGATAAACTGCAGTTATTTTACTACAAACTTTTTTATTTGAACAAATTCTGACCAATAGTTTATAAGATATGAAAATTTGTTTGTATTCAAACGTATTTGATTTTAATATCCCAAATTAAATATGGCTCCCTTAATAAACAATAATGATTTTTTACATAAATCTGTTCATATAAAATAATTTCTTACTTTTCCAATGAGAAAGTAGACCAGCGATTCCTTAGGAACCATTTCTTTGAGCTCTTCCAACTCCCGAAGTGTGTCTGCATGCCTATCTATATTGAAATATATAGATGCACGATGAAATTTGCAAAGAGGATTTTTTGGGTCTAAAGATATTGCAGCATTCAGTGTCTGTAGAGCTTTCTCAGTCTGTTTCATTGCATGCTGAACCTATAAGAAAACAAAAAATCAACTGAAAAAGCACACTACATTATGATAATTTTATTAATGTATTTACTTGATTGTAAGCAGACCTTTTTTTTACCTTTTCCCCCATTCAAAAATGCCTCTTGGCTTACAACTGAGTTCATTCTAAAATTTACATCAAAATAGGGTGCACATAAAACTTGAGGGGTACATTGGGATGAGAGAGTCAGAGAATGGAACAACAAGTTAGGAAAGTGTACAGTGTATCACAAACAGGCGCATTTTGTGCGATGGAGTATTTGAAACTAAACGATATAGTTTGAATGGGCACACATCATAATACAGTAAAACACCACAACCCGAATATATCTCTGTCTACTAAAAATTTGGTGCATTAATAATGAGTCCCGGTGTGTATTGAGGCAGAGGGTGGTCATTTTGAACAGTTTTTGTAAATTCATGAATAAAAACTTTACCAGGTACTTGTTTGCTTATTCTTATTTTTTAACATTCAAACATCCATAGCTCTGTAACCCTTAAGAATTGGACCAATATTCATATGAAATTTTTGACTGGGAATTACCTCATCTATAAGCTTCAAAAGTTATTACATTTTGTCGTTACTCACTCTGTATATTTTCATCATTTATATAAACGTTATTAACAATCCTTCAAGAGGCATGAAAAAAATTTTCCCTATTGTATCAGTCAAGGCTGACATAAGACGTTGTATGTTTAAAAAGAGATAAAAAACTTTTGGTATGGAAATTATTAGTTTCTCTAACTTTTAATAATTTTCCCAAATTTTTAGAAAATCATAATATGCATAATTGGATTCAGTGTGAAATTTTACTATGATTATCATAATTTCACTTAAAAACAATGTCATCATAATCATGACAAATGCTATAGTAGTCTGCCTTCAACTCGGACATGAAAAATTTGCGTGTGGCTGTACCCAGAGCCTTCTATTTTATAAACATTCCGCTGCGAATAACCATGTTTCCATTCTAATCAAATACAAGCATTCAAAAAAAGTAGTAGTAGCAACAATGCTGTGACAGAATATGCTACATTGTAACCGGCATTGGTTTACATGGTAAGATATTGCACTTTGTTCAATGTGTACTCTCTCCTTTGCAACCTAAGGGATTTACCTTTCTCCAGACCCTATCTTATTGGTGTGTTCATTCACGATATGTAGCCACGGCTTCCTGATTTGATTTTCAAATGGAATAAATCAACGTCATTATGCAAGAAATGTCTGTATGTCTAACTGCAATATTCACCCACGTATGCCTTGCAGAAAGGTTGTTGATCTGATAGCATAAGTACAAACAATCGGTTATATTGATTTTTTGGGGTTGACAAAGGTTGGCTAAATATAGTATAACAATTCGTGAATTCAGCTGCAATATTTAAACCCACTTTAAGCATTTAATTATAAAAATTTGCTCATAAACAAAGTAAACCAACAATGAATGACAAGATCAAAATACTGAACTTACCACACCAATATGGCATAAGAGCACAGCACTTTGTGGATTAATCGCCAGAGCTCTTTTGAAGTGCATCTCTGCAAGCTGATACCTCTCCTGCTTGAAGTACACTGTTCCTATTCCATACCTGACAAGTATAAAAAAACAATTTAATTCTTTAAGACTAAATATATAAAATAAGTATGTGCAAGTTAGTATTCTTATGTTAGTGATATGATGTTTACATCCATAAACATTTTGGAAGAATCAGATTGAGATGCAATAATTTTCAAAATTAATGTTCTTGAAAATAAATTTAAAAAGATGCTAGGGGCTACATTCCAGGAGACTTCAGTATCCAAACTCATGTGGTGCTCAGCTGCATGAGCTCACATTGTGGCTTTCTCTTGGATTATTTTTGAGGAAGTAAATAGCTACTACCACTATATAATTTTCCTTTCAGTTCATTTACTGTTAGACCATGCTATTATATTTGTAAACAAGCTGACCATTCGCTTTTCTACAGTATTTGTTCATCTTAGATTCATCATTACAGCATCTGCAGTTTGAATAATTACATGAAGACATCACTTCCGTACAATCTTTCAGATTTTTTCTTCAAATACTGTTTTGTCTTGACATTTGAACCAGGAGAATGGTCACCATAAACAAATGTAATGTATATCACATGACATAAGAGCGCAATAATAGGTTTGCTGTTGTGTTTGGCAACACAGCACACCTGTTGATATCTTTGGACTTTATCAATTTACAGTTAGTGCATAATATAAATAGAACATATGTGTATGGAAGTAGTTTCTAAAATTCTATAGTGAATATATATATACCCAGAAAGAGGGCCAAACACACCATCACTCACAACTTCTTCCATCAGGTGCATCAACTTCATGTAGAAAACTTTGCTCAAAACAAAAGAAATGCCATTAGCAAGGGTGCCCTGAGGCAATTGCTTGAGAGTACTTGTACAGCAATAACTCGCTTTACGCGACTGACATGTTCCTGAAATTTTCACACTGAATGAAATCCTAAATAAATCAGTGAGTAAGTTTTATTCGGAATGTCACTTTCCTTTAAAAATAATAATGCCAAAATAAGCGTCGATTGAGTGATGAAAATTATGTGCCTTCCTCCTGGGGGGTTTCTATTACAGCATGGGTGTGCCACATTCTGGCCCAAAATGGGGATCCAAAGATGATTAGACTAAAATCCACAAGTCTGTAAAAAATAGAATTTCCTATACATTTATGTTTAGACCGCCTCAATTGTTGGCCGCCTTGTTTTTTGAACACCTGGTAGGCATGGACCTACTTTGAGCTATAATGAATATGCTTAAAACAGGGTCGCACATCACACGGTATGACTATAAACTATGGCAATTTTGGATTGCATATCATAGTTACAAATGAATTCAGTAGCTTCATTTTTCGAAATATAGCTATAGGATTCATGAACATCTGTTGCATAACATGTGGACTATAAGTGTAGGTGGATGGTAGAATAAACATTGTATCAAGATGTATGCCATCTACATAATTGGTCTTACTTCTTTGCACATAGTCCACCAAATAATAAAACTCTCTTCACAAGGATTTCTGATTTGAAATGAAAAATTTCAATAGATACAATTATGTTATCTTGTTTCATTTGTTTAAAAAAAACATTGATTAAACATGTAACCATACTTCCTACAGTTCTACCACAACTTGTTGGGATAAGTTCGTCGTGCATCATTTCATTGCACGACAAATTCATCGCAAGACAAACTGGAAGGCGAGATGCCATGACTGGTGTGTAACAAGGGGAGACACTTTTCCAAAACAAAATTTTTCTTTATATTTCAAAAATACCAGAATGAATCGTGATTCTCTTTGTGAATTCGGCAAGGCGATACACATTGGATGGTGTATGCCAGGGGGATGATTCCCAACCCAACCCGTCTCGCGACGAAATAGCCGAGCAATGAAATTGTCTCGTGACAGAATTGACGAGCAATAAAATTGTCTCGCGACGAAATTGTCGAGCGATGAATTGGCACATGATGAGTTTGTCGTGCGATGTAATGATGCACGACGAGTTTGTCATGTGACAAATTGATGTGCAATGAACTGACACATGATGAATTAACCACAATGTATTGATGGTATATCATTTCATAATTGAATTTAAGATGACCCTCGATTTTCGCAAGCTGAAATTTGGGAAAAAACCTCGTCTTGGATTCGGGTAAATATGATAGTTCAAATATGTAGCTGTAAGAGTGTGTGGATGAGTTCACTAAAATTACTTATGTCTTCTTGAACTACTCTGCTACTAAAACATAACTCCATAGAAAAAGTTTCAAATATTTTTTCTTGGATTATTAATAAAAAAAATTTAACTTTCCAGAAAGTTTTGATGCTTTCCTATATCTCACAGCCATGAGAAATCTAAGGTTGATGATTATTATGTTATATAATAAGCTAGGTTTGTCTCTCAGGCTTGACTGTTGTGCCACTCTTAAAAAGGTTTTATAAAATAATGGGGGAATTGAGAACTATTTACGACTGACTGTAATGCTATTTTAACAAACTTTCTGAGTAGGTAGAAAAACGAAATTTGCTAGGGATGTTTGATTCTCATAGTAAAAGCCATTTATGAAAAATATCTTAAAAAAAGACCTGTGTTCGACTCCACTAGATAATTTTTATTTCCCCTAAGATAAAACGTAAAAATCGATTTTTTGACTTACAGGCTTTTAATCTTTTGCAAATTAAAATTAGAAATAATTGATCTACGATCTTTAGACCTGGACCATTTTAAAGAAAAATACACGAGTCTTATTATTATTATCACACTTTATCTACGATACAAAATTGCTGAAGTTCTATGTTTAAATCATATTTATTGGAAAAATTTAAGTTTTTTAACGATATGTTGCCTTGTATTGTCATCTCAACCCTTATACTATATGCGTAAGAAAAGTGTGCTTTGAATTTATTAATACATGAGAGAGGAGGAGAGACAGGGGAAAGAGAGAGGGAAGGAGACAGAAAAAGGGAGAGATAGACAGATGTTCTTTATTAGGGCAAGATTGGGACTAGGAAATATATTTTTCCAGAGAAAGAGAGAGAGATGGTAAGGATAAAGGGAGAGAGAAGGAGGGAGAAAGAGGAGGGCACGTGGAAGAGGAAGGAGATAGATAGATAACGGTCTTTATTAGAGTGAGATTGAGAGTAGGAAGTCTATTTTTCCAGAGGAGAGGAGGAGAGGGAGGGAGAATGGAAGGGAGGAAGATAGGAGAGAGCAAGAGAGAAAATGAGAAAGAACGGGAAGTACCTTAATTTTAATACTTAATCCATGCATACCTGTCATATTTGATGGGCAATTATGCTAGTTAATTTAATAAAATACTTATGAACTAGAATTCACCTACCAGGCATTATAATGTCTGCTGTCTACTCTCAAAGCACTACGGAAGCAGCTCATTGCCTTTTCCATTTCTTCTGTGGTGTAGTACTCATGTCCGAGTAACGTGAAGGCATAAGCAAAGTTTGGATCCACCTAGCAATGAAAGAATACACAAATGATAAGAACTGTAATTAATGAGCTTCATTGATGATGTAAAACTTATGAAAAAAGACGGTGATTAGATAAGAACATCATTACTTTGACTTTGGAACAGACTGAAAAATCACAAAGAATAAAGGCTTATTTTTAACGCTTATTCATCCCTACAAAATGAAGTTTAATTCTAAATAATAACTTATTACCATTAAACAATCTTATGGGAAACACACTGCAGGCATATTCAAAGGCCAAAACATATTACAGTGGACCTTTGATATAACAGACTAAAGGGGGGAAGGCCTATCTGTTATTGCCAAGTGTCCGTTATAACTGAAGCATGCTTTAGCTGATTCACCAGCTAGCAGCAAGGTAATGCAATAATCACCTGCCTCCAACCCTTCAAAATTGAGATCCACATCCTTGTCGAAGAGGATCTTATTTCATCCATTTTTCTTTGCTTACCTTGTGTCTCAATGTAGAGCTTTTATGCTTATATGCCTGAGTGTTTTCAGCCAGCAAATGCCAAAACAGCCCACTTTGATCAGAGTTATATACTTGGGACAAGCATAGCCCCAAGTTCTTAATGATATCCTTGAGCCAGTTTCTAATAGGCTCAACACCAGCAGAATCAGTACTCAATGATTCACCACCAACTTTTTTGTTTGTGAATCCATGTCTCTGACGAAATCTCCACAGCCATCACTGGCAGTAAATTTGATGTTCATGAGTTTCGCGAGTCTTTCTGCGGCCGTCTGAAGCTCTACAACCTGTACCACAACACCACTTAAACATTGCTGCACATACTATTTATAGACAGCTTCTTCAAGTTTTTGGTCGTTAGCCAACTTCAAATGTTTTCTACCACCAGTTGACGCATAAACATCAAACTTTAAAGAAAATCCTGAAGCTTTTCCTTGTTCTTACGAATGTCCGAAATCATTTGTTCGGCAATTCTATACTCTTCATGCATTCTAGCCACTGAAACACCACTCCAGTTTCTCATTGAATTTCAATTTCTCAGTTAAAATCAGATTAATAAGCTTTCTTTTCTCATAGCTCTATATAAGCCATTATAATCATAAATACAAAATACTATATCTAATATGTTAAATACAATAATTGTTTTAAGAAAGAAAACCTACGAGTAACCCAAGTCAGTCTGTCATAACCACTCAAAATGATCAAACACAGGAGCAATTTGCTTTTATGGCTTTACTGCACCTTCAAATTATACATTGTATTTAATTATAATGTATCTAACTAGATAAAATTTTTCAACATATTCAATAGGTCTTCTGTGCCATGCTCGTGTGATAGGTCCATATGATATACGTGTTAGTGGTGTCGTTTAACCATGTCGCACTGTTCGACACTGTCCATTATATCTGCAATCCGTTCCACTTAGGACTGATATAGAGAGGGTCCATTGTACTACTTTAGAAATTTCTTCGTTGAACACCATTGATTAAGTATTGAATTAAAGATGCACTTCAACCTTATTTATAATGTTTTAAACAAACAATCAATAAATAAAATTGAAATAAATAAACTAAGAAAAAAATTCCGTATTTATCTGAATCCAAGACAAGTTTTTTCCGAATTTCAGCTTGCAAAAATCAAGGGACATCTTAAATTCAAGTACAAAGTAATATTCAGTCAATACATCGCATGTTAATTTGTCACACGACAAATTCATCGCATGTTAATACCGCATCTGCCCAAATAGAAGCCGACCTCGGATTTAAGCCAACCCTCCAAAAATTCCCACCATTTTTTTGCAAAAAAGTAAATTTCGTAGATTTTATGCTGAAGTGTGCTGGGCATGCATGCATGTCCTAGAATACATTATTCAAGATCGATGAAAAGAGTGGGAAATGGTTAAGTTGTTGGCATTTTGAAATATTACTCCAATTAATAATTTCACGTTGTTGATTATGTTCCACATTCAGTGACGAAAATTTCATCCAACTTCATTTTCACAAAAGGTTAGATAAAGCAATAGTGACCTCGCCAAGATAATTTTTCATCCAAGTCTATTTCCAATGAAATTAGCATTTACATTGCCTTAAGAAATTGCATTTTTATAATTATACACATTCCGTGTCAAGTTTTACCGAAATTCAAACATCAAAAGCCGTCATCGCATTTTGCATAATAGTCTGTGTAGTCAATGTACACAATTTTAATAGATTCCATGAATGAGGTTTTAACATGCATACAAACAATACAATGGCTATAGCAACAAGTATGGAAAGGTGTACTCCATGTCAGAGTACACAGAGTTTCCAAATGCGTTCTTTGAGATCAACAAATTTTAGTAAAACTCCCCAATACCAAATTTTAACATGCGGACGGATGGAAACGACCATCCCTATATGCGTTCACTTAGTGCACTTCATGCAAAGAATGCATAATAACTACAAATTTTACTAAAACTCCCAAATACAAAATTTCATAAAAATACGTCCAGTGGTTCCCGAGTTTTAACATGCGGATGGACAGATGGGCAGAAACAACCTCCACTATATGCGTTCACTTTGTGTAAAGAATGCATAATAACTACAATAGCCAAGTAAAACTAATAGGAACTTCTTTTAATGGCTAATGAAAAATAATACAAATTTTTAACTATTGTTAATAATACATATGCATAGCCCTGAGAAACAAAAGAAAATATTCAATAGCATTTAGAAAAGAAAAAAACAAGTAACAATGGTAACAAAACATTGGTACTGCTAAATTCAATATTCTAGCATTATTATTTATTCACTAATATTCATCATAGATCAAATATTTACTTTACGAAAAATATAGTACTTTCATTTGAACGCAACAGCAATGAAAGACATGCTGCCATCTATGGCTGACTAGGAGACTTAACTCTAACCCCAAATTTTTTCTTGGACTCGCATTTAAGCCACCTTACAAATCAGTGTAACTATTATAGCTGGACTGTGTGATATGATAAAGGAGATGCTTCGACCATTAGCTTGTCATAGAGGAATTGTCATTTGCCGTTGAGGAAACTTGGAAAGCTTTCTGATCAGTAATTAGAACAGGTATAAATACATACATACCAAGTAAATATATTACCGATAATGGAGAACCTAGGTGGTATAATCGGCAGGTTAGATGTGCTCTCAGGCGACAAAGAAAGCTTCACTCAAAACTTAAATGCGCCAAAAATAATATGTCACAGGAGTTAATAAATACAATTTCAAACAAGTACAGAAATTGTCAGACTTGGACTAAAAAGATTATGCGCAAGGCATTAATGAACTTTAAGAAAAAGATTCTCTGTGAACATCTAAATGAAAATCCCAAAATCTTTTGGTCTTATGTTAGAGAAGTTCAAGTTCAAGTTACTTTCTCAATGATCGGGAACAAATGGTAGTCATAGATGGATTTAAATCAGATTCGGTCAGCGTGTCCTCCGGCGTTCCACAGGGAAGTGTCATCGGTTCCCAATTATTCCTTATATACATAAATGACTTAGATAATGTTATTACAAGTAAAATCAAGTTATTCGCGGATGATACGGTAGTTTACAGAGAGATTAACAGTCCTGCTGATCAAGCATTACTTTCTAACGACCTACATGCAATTCTCGAGTGGTGTAAAGAGTGGCAATTACAGCTGAACTTAGGTAAGTGTTCCGTCATGAGATTCTGGAGAAACAAAGAAATTGAGGCGATGAATTACAGTATAGAAGGCGTACATCTAAAATTAGCCGAATCCGTCAAATACTTAGGTGTCATTTTAACAAGTAAATTCTCGTGGGACACACATACGAAATATATCCGGGAAAGCTAAGCAGAAACTAGGATTCATCAAACGGATAGTAGGTAAAAGCGAAGAAAAAGTCAAAGAGACATGTTACTTTTCTTTAGTTAGACCGCTGCTAGAGTATGCGTCGAGCATATGGGATCCGTACGAGAAAGGATTAATCGCCGAGTTAGAGAAAGTGCAGCGAAAAGCTGCTAGATTCATCAAAAATTGTTATGATAGAAATAAAAGCGTTACAGGCTTGATACAGGACTTAGGATGGGAATCACTAGCTGAGCGCCGATCACGTGCTAGGTTAAAACTTCTTAAAAGATTTAGAACGAGTACTTTCTCAAGCGACGTCGAAGAAATAATAAGAACTCCCACCTATATCGGTAGAATGGATCATCCTAGTAAAATAAGAGAGATAGCCAGTAGGACAGAGAGATACAAAGGCTCATTTTTCCCTAGAACGATAGCCGAGCAGAATAAAACGTGTGATCAAAAATAACCTCGGGTAGGGGCGTAAACCAAGGCCTAATTTTGGAGTTTTCCCCTTGGTGTTGATACACCCCCTGCCACACACCCTTACGGTGGCTTGCAGGGTAAACTGTAGATGTAAACTGTAGATGTCATGTGTAGTCTCTCATTTGTATCTTTTTGAGCATTACCATACTACTACCAATTACTATGATAGAGACTTATAAAACATTTTTGTGTGTAATTATGACTGCATTAGGATTGCATTTTCAATAAAATTATGTAACAAAAATAAAATATATGAATTCAACTTTTATACTCATGAATTGTACTTTTGTACTCACCGTAACTGTAAATAAATTTAAATTTGATGAAACTGTATTATAATATAGATCGTAATCAGTACCCATTCCAAATTTGACTTGAAAATATTGAGTACTTTGGAAATTACAATAGTTTAAGTATAATTATACATTACAATGCATATAAGAAAAATGCCCACAACAGAGAATAGGCTGCACGAAAATATGTCCGACGGTAAAGTGCTAATAAAGTCTTAATTTAAAAAATAGGTTTTAAAAATTATTTGTTTATTTCAGAAAAAATTTGTAACAAACCATTTTAATTAATGAACTAGTATATCTATACTGAATACATACGTTCGAAATATACACCAAATATAGTCAGTGAGAAATTAGGTCATAAAATCTTTTTTCTGTTTGACAGTCTTAGATTCGGATAAATGTGGAATTTTAAAAAATACTATTTTTAAATTCTTTTTTTTTTCAGAAAAAATTTGTAAGTAACTATTTCAATTAATGAATGCACTAGTATACCTATACAGAATGTGTGTGTTCGAAATCTACACCAAATAAAGTCAGTGAGAAATTAGGTCATAAAATCTCTTTTCTGTTTTCACAGTCTGCTAAAAGGGGGGGTCATCTTAGATTCGGGGTTGTCTTAGATTCAGGTAAGTATGGTAGTTCCAAAGTCAAATTTTAATATAAGATCTCGTCAGGTAAAAAGTTAATAGAAAACAACCACATAGAATAAACCATTCCCAACAAAATACTCCAAAGAAATTCATCTGTTTTTAGAAATAGGTCATCAAAGAGTTAATCTAAAGAAAATTTGAAGTTTTAAGGTATTAAATCAAACCAACCTGTACGGCACGATGGAAGAACTTGATAGCAGTCTCATGCTCTTTCTGAAGACTAAAACAATTACCAGTAGCACACCATGTGGCTGCACAATGTCTATCTAATCTTACTAAATCCTGTGCCAAAGCAGATAATGCAACTTCTTTTTGAGCATGCCATAGAGCAGTGCTGTACAGTTCCATAAGTTGAGTTCTATGAGGCTCACGCTCCCTCACCTCCGCAAAGTACCTATGTGATCAGAAAAAAGTAGTATGAGTTAGTAAATATATAAAAAAGCAAAAAGTCTTATTAATTGATTTATTTTAACTTCGCATATCAACTCATCACTTATGCGAAAAATTGATTTCTAAAGTAAATCAAAGAACATATATGATTGTGGAAAGAAATGACTTGTGGATTACTTTTAAGTATAAATAATAAATGTAGCCATGAGATAAATATATCATGGATAAGAATGAGCTCAAAAGCTAGTACTCAAGATCTAAGAGGAGTATTCAAGAACAAGCACTTAAAGAATACGTCTCTCAGATATCTCCAATAGCTACAACAAGGGTATAAAAAACAATTTGGAAATATCTGAGACAAGTAAGTGCTTGTTCTTGAATTTTTGCAGCTGTAAGAGAAGCTTGATAATTTGGTTGAATTAAAAGGAGTGTGATAGAATTACCCATGAATAACAGAAGCAACAAAATTATCATTTTCCTGAAAAGGCCTACAAAATAAATTAACTGAATCAACTTTTCGAAAAAAATCTAAATTTTTCCTACTGGTCAAAGGAAAATAGTGTTTATACACTGGCTAAGACATAAATGAAAAAGTTCACAAGGAGAGTATAAAATAACTATTAATGATTAAAAGCTGATAATCAAACATTAAATTATTCAAAAAAATCATTCTAAGTTTAACATAATATTTTAAATTGCGTGAAATTCCAGGAACTAGAAACCCAATGGAGAATTCATGTTTATTATTAAGTTATAAAAAATGTTGAATGTGTAGGCCATAACGACATGCATTTAGTTTAGATGACGGATGACGTAACCATATATAGGAAAATCTCATTAATTCGACATCGGATAACTTGAAGTACATGATAATTCAAAGTACATACTTGCGATTGTTCGTCCCACAGAATAGGTTTTGTATGATTTTTAGTATGTTTAATACGAAATGTGGATATTTTTAAATTCAAATACAATATTTGGTCCCATGGACTGCTCAAAACATGGCTTATTTCGAAAGTGGTATGTGTGGTACATTTACAATAAAATCTGATTAGTTACCAATTAAATGTCTGCCAATTGATGCATTCAACTTTAATCTTTAATTTTATGTATGCATTAACCATATTTTGTCTCGATTCTCTAAGTTAGCAGAGAATTCGAAATCCTCAGGAAAGGCCCAACCATAATTCTTTGAGAGGCACCTGATAGGCAATTCTCAGAAGGTTAACTGAAAAATCATATAATACACACATGCAGTAAGTGAGGCTGCCAGAGTGGGAGCAGGAGTGCTGACACTCCATAATGAGGACTGTGTTCTTATTGGAGGGTACATACCCTTTACCTAAACATTTTGCCAGAGAAAGGTAGGGTCAGCTGAGATTCTTGAACTCAAAGCATTCCCTCCAAGTGTTTCCTTCATGAACATTTCTAAAAGGGCTCGCAATAGCTATCAGCATAAGTAAGGGAAGACAAAGGGAGCCATAATGGGACATTGTGATGGTAAATCTTAGTATCTTGTACAGTCACACAACTACATCTGCCATTAAAATTTTTGTTAAACTCTAGAGCAGTGGTTCCCAACAGGGCACCACCGCCCCCTGGGAGGCATTTGCTTTGTAACACCAATTTGGGGGGCGATACAGCCATTTAGGGGGCATTTAAAAACAATTTCTGCCATTTGCAGTTATATTTTTACAGTGAGTATTGAGATTTTATATTTATAAACAACAGTTAATTCAGAATAGTGAATATGCAGTTTTTTTATTAGAAAAGTAAGAAACTCCTACATTACACTGCCATGTTTTTATCTTATTGCGCGAAGTTCCTTTGATGTTCTTCTGTCTCTAAATTGCCAGCACTATCTACCAGTGCAAGATGTTTATTGGGCTGTTTTTTCTGTGTAGTTGTAATACGATCACATGTTTATGTAACACCATGCCTGCGTGTGCGCTATGAAAGTTTTGAACAGTGAGCCGTAAGGCATGTGTGCTCTTTGCGATATCTATTGCTATATTCAGTAATCCTCATTTCCAACCTAAATAATGGTGTTAATACTTTATGTACTATTAAATCATTAGCCCATATTTGAAATGGTGCAAGCTAAGAAGAAATTCCGGCAATACTCAGTGGTGCATTTGAAATTTGGGTTTATCGCTTCCAATACTAATCAACAATTACCAATGTGCTTGCTGTGCGAACATGTTTTTTCTAATGAAGCAATGAAACCATCAAGACTTAGTGAACATTTAATGAAGAAACATGCTGACATAGTGGTTAAAGATGTGACATATTTCCGAGGTTCAAAGGAAAAATTTGAAAAACGAAATACTAAATGCTAAAGAAAAGTGCGAATCAGACGGATCAAGGGCTCATTGTTTCTTGTGGTAATAAATGTGGTAAGCCGCACAACAACGGAGAAACATTGATATTACCAGCTGTAAAGGAAGTTGTTAGGATGATGATGGAACAAAATGCAACTGACGTCATTTCATTAATCCCATTAAGTAGCAACTCTGTTTGTAGGATTGATGAGATGGCAAATGACATTGAAAATCAACTACGCAAAGACCTAATAACAAATGAATTTTTGTTAAAACTGGAGGAAAGTAATTTGCGTGATAATGAAGCTTTGCCACTTGCATATGTGCATTTTTTTTAAATGGAGCAGTTGTAGAAGAATTGCTATTTTCCAACTTGCTGACAATGGACACCAAAGGTTTTTCAATATTTCAAGTTGTCAAGCATATTCTACAGAGAAAAAAATTCCTTTTGCTAATGTTATCACATGTGCAACTGATGGAACACTAGCTATGATTGGCTGTCAGCGTGGTTTTAGAGCCCATTTGAAAAATTCAGCACCCAGCGTTTTCGTCATTCATTGTGTTGTCCATAGGCAGCATTTAGTCGCTAAACATGTTGGCAAACATCTCCATAAATCATTCAATGTTATCATCAATGCCATTAATAAAATAAAGGATCATTCCTTAAACGATCGTTTGTTTCGCCAACTGTGCCATGAAAATGAAGAAGAATTTGAGCGGCTTCTGTTACAGCCAGATGGCTTTCAAAAGGAAATTGCTTGAAGCCATTTTACAAACTATTTGATACTATTGTAGAATTTTTTATTTAAGTAATGAAAAATTAAGTGTTGAGCTACAAAGTGTAAGACAAGATTTACAAGAAGAATTACTTGAGCTACAAAATGACTTTGAAGCCAGAGCACGATTCAATGCAACTGTTAATGAAACATTTTGGATCCATGAACGAATTTCACACCCCCACCTTTGGCAAGAAATAAAATTACTGACTGAAGCATGTCCGACATCATATTTAGTGGAGAAGGGCTTCAGTGCTGTAGTGGAGCTACTACCAAAGCAACGAAATCAATTACAAATATGTGAGAGAGGAGATTTGAGACTTTACTTATCCAACTTAGAATCCAACATTTGTAAACTTGCTGAGTTGCATCAAGCTCAGGGATCTCAATAAATGCACCTGTTTAAGGTGCTGAAGGATGTTGAAAATAGTTTCTTTTTTAATTTTGTGGCTAGTCACATCAAACTTTGTACCTCTATTAAATATCCTTTTCATTAAAGGGTATCTATTTTTGTTGATTAATACAATGTAATTATAATGAAGTGACGTAACCTTTCGATAGAGGGAGAGAGAGGAAGTGGTAAGCGCTAATATAAGATGTAGTTTGGAAAAAAGTGTTCCATGTTTCTTTCAATATGTCCTCCTTATTTTCATGTATTTTGTAGAGTAGTATTTTCTGCATCATCGTCATAATAAGGTTTTTCTGGTATTGTAAGGTTAAGGAGACTGGATGCGGCCCGCAAAACTTTTTCATCCAGCCCTTGTGTTTTAAAGTAAACACTGAAATTGGTTGTAAACATTGGCCGCATGAAAATCTTTCGCAGGCTGCATCCGGCCCTGATTGCATCCAGTTTCCTTACTCTTACAAATGTAGAAGCAGCCGCTCGACCATATTAAAGGGTGGGGGATTGAAAAATATTATTTGGGCAAAAGGGGCATTGGCCTCGAAAAGGTTGGAAACCGCTGCTCTAGAGGCTCCTTCCAATCGTCCAGTGCCATAGGTGCCACCCTTCTTTGTTAGTATTGTAGTGTAAAAACAGTATGCTTCAGGTACTGGGTGTCAGTCAGTCTCACATCGTGTTAGCAAGTGTTCAAGTATTTTTCAATTTTGTTGCCATTGGTCTTCGATGTTTTTATTGGCTAAAAGAAAGTATAACGCTTTAACAATATTGGAGGTCAAAATTCTATGTGCAATGGATAGGAAAGAAAAAACAAAAACTGGAAACAAAATGTAGCTTGGCATTCAGTTAACAACATTGTCAACATGTGAAAAATTGAGATATTATAGAAGTAGTGGCAATGAAAGGGAAAGACATTGTCCAACAGGAGAGAATGCAAGAATTAAAACTTGGAAACAGAAGTGTTCGAGTGGTTTTGTGAGGTCAGGGCTAATAATTAGCGAGAAAGTATCAAACCAATGCTTGAAAATCAGAAGCTGAAGGACATCATCTGTGATGAAACTGGGTTGCTTTCTAATTTGTAACCAGATTGGACACTCACATTCAAAGGTGAAACTTGCCAGGGCAGGAATAATCCAAAGAAAGAATGACAATCTTATTAGCTTGTAATGCAGATGGAAATGAAAAATTAAAACCACTCATTGTTGCCACATCCAGAAAGCCTTGATCTTTCAAAGGGATACCACATCTTCCTTCAGAGTACAAAGCAAAAAGAAAGACCTTGGATGATGGGAAACCTCTTCCAAGAGTGGCTGATGAGACTGGAGAGATGAATGGCTTTTCAGAACAGGAAAATTCTCCTACTAATGGATGAGTGTTAAGTGCACAATCAAGCGGGCCCACAGTTAAGTATGTACATATTCAATTTCTAGCTGCTAAAATAATAAGCTACATGCAGCCCCTAGGCCTGAGAGTAATTAAGTGCCTATGAAAGCCATACTGAAAGTGGTTGGCTGGATATCTCTGCGATATTAAGAGAAACATACCTGTGACAGAGATCAGGAAATGTAATATCCTGGGTGCCACGAGAAAGACTTTGCGTGGAATACTGTAGATCATCTCATTGTAACATATTGCTTTGCAAAATCTGGGTTTGCTAAGAAGAAATTTGAGGTAAAAATCTAAAATACAACACCGGTTTTTACAATAGGGTTGAGCTTAGGCCTGAAGGTACTGGCCTAACATGTTTTGAAGATTTTGCTAATGTTGATAACATGGTAGCAACACAACCCATTCAACAACTGCTTGATGACAACACAAGCAAACAAGGACTTAATACTTTAAATTTGGCACCACAGTGAATTATTGAACAATTCGAACCTCTTTAATTCAATATCACGAATTTTTGGTACCTTGACTTTCAAATGAGTTTTTCCTATACTTTATTAATCCCTCAACATCAAGCGACATACTAAGTATGACGGGGGCAAACTTCATATGTTGTCGAGTGATGTACTCAGTACGTCGCGGTCATCACTCATCTTTTTTATTTTTTTGACATGATGAATTTTCTTAAATCTGGATAACCTTGATATATTTCAAAAGAGGAACCTTTGGCCTACCTATTTATCGTAATTTCGTAATTTTTATTGTCATTCTTATAACATTTAATATGCATTAAATTTTGTGATTGATTTTTCATGTGGCTATGGGAATTGGGGAATCGTGTCTTCTAAAAAACCCCTATCCAATGCTGAGATGAACTTTATCTCGACATGAATGCTACTGCAAACTGAAAGGAGATTTTGACTCTGTCTATTTGTCCACAGATTTCTCTTTCTCTTGGATTTTTCTTATGCATCAGCGATTGAGAGCTATAAGATGAGGAGAGCCATGTGCTTGCTTTAGCATTTCTTGAGAGAAATATAGTATGAGAGAGAGAGAAACGTCTGCATGTGCCCTAGGTCTGTTTACAAATAAGCCACTTTGATGTCTGCTGCTATTTCTTGAGCAGAAATGATTTAAGAGCGAGCACATGAGTCCTTACGCTCAGGTCGCAGGGGAAATATTCTCGTGTCGCTCTAAAGAAGTTAGTCTGAAGGAAACCTTAGCATTGTGCAGAGGCAATTTTGTGTTTTGTAGTGTTAATTTTTAGGAATTAAATAATCATGGCATCAACGAGTAGGAAAAGGTCAAGCGAACCAAGTAAGGATATGGAGATGGAAGCATTAATGAAAAGTGACTAGTAATACCTCAGACAGCGATAGTGATAATTGTATTGAAGATCGTACAGAAGTCAATGTAGAATGTAGAAAACTTTATTTGGAAGAGCACAGCAAATTACAAAGAACAAAGGAAAATTTTCGCAGTTGGAAGTTGTGAGTGAGGAGGTGAAGTGAGGTCTCCCCAGAGTTTGATCAAACTGATTGCAAGCAAAGTAAATGCTAGTGAAAATATCAATATAGATGATTCATTGAAGTTGTATTTTCTTGTAGTAGATTTCATGCTAACTTTGGTAAAGCAAATGCCTTAAAAGTTAAAAAACCTATTCTAATTTTTTATTACGCGTACATTCTGATATGTACAACGTTATATCTCCGCTTCTACTGAACAAAATAGGACAATTTTCACCATGTAACTTCTGTAATGATGAAGAATGACTACTGTATAACTCAGAAAGGTCTTTTAACAATATGCAAAATGGAAAATTTATTTCAAATTTTTAGTCAAGACATGAACAAGTTGACCTGCAAAAACTTTTTCCCTATTTGGTTTAGAGGTGCATCCAGCGAATGAAATGTTTATAAAAGCTGAAATGTTTCCTTGAAAAATATTGCATAGCAATAACGTTAATAGTTTTCACAATACTGAAAGATATATGAAGGCACAGGTCCGCTGGCGATTGGGGTGATTTCTCTTCTCTCCTGCAAAGAGTGTGTGCTTGACGTAAGAAAGTGTAAAACATATTGTTTATAAATATTATGTTCTACTAAAATCCTAAAAAAATTTCAGACAAATCCAATAAAAATGAAAAAAGCTGTAAATTTTCAATTTTTAGGAACCAAAATCTCAATTTAAAAAAAAACTCTTCCGACCTCAGAAATGGGATTCGATTAAATGTCCTCCGCACTTGAGGGGTTGTCTTTTTTGATATGTCATCTATTGTATGCTGAATACTGATCTGTAGCTCTTACAGCATATGAGGGTTATTTAATAGACAGTGTCCTATAACCTTCAAATGCCAGATTTAAATATCATATTCTGATGGGATTTAAATATCTATAAATCTGAAATTGTTTGTTTGTCAGCTATATAAATCCACACCTTGGAAGATATCGCCATGAAACTACACAGGTATATAATTTTACTCTGCGAGTAGCATAGGCTATATGGCGATACAAAATTTTGGAGGGTTGCTTAATTCAATAAACGCTGTTTACCATCTATAGTTGAGAAAATTGTTATTTATGTCAGGATAATCTCATATGTTTAGAAACTTTATAATAAAATGCATTAGAATATTGTTTTTTAAGTGCATTCAATAAATTAGATTTTAGAAAAAATAGAAAAAGTTCTACTGGGGAAGGGGTACAGGCGCACTTCGTAAAATCTTCAATTGAAAAACAATTAAGATTCTGAAGCAATGCTGATAGATAAAACTTAAGCGATGATTTAAGTAAATACATTTCCAGTATTTTATACACTTGGTGGTGGCTTAAAATGGTCCTGGGCAACACCAGGTACTCCAGCTAGTATGCATATAAACAACCTTATCTCCTCAACTATCAGAAAATATTCAAATAAAGAGCTTTTTAAAGAAAAAGTAATGATACATTATGCCATCTAATGTTTTTTACAGAAAGATATTTTTTCACTATATAATAGGGACCAGAACAGAGGAGTCCACGATCTTGGTATCTCTGATTTCATTCAAATTTTGTGACGATAAAGAACATCCCTAATTATGTTAAATATCAAAGCAGTACGATGCCATATTAATAAATTTTGGAGAAAATCAAGGATCAAGTTTTGTGTGTGAGCCTTATGCAGTTTGTATCACCGTCTATGTCAGAGTCATGGTGGCTGAGGGGTTAGTAACTTTTCGCCGGTTCAAATCCTGTTCAATTTTTTCATTTTTGTTTTGCATTTTGCATGTGTTGGTTTTCAAGCGTGTACAACAGTGTGGATGGTACATTTCATAAAAACATTTGAAACAAAATAAAATTACACCATGCACATTTAATAAAAGGAGCATCATGACATTGACGAGTGCTGTCAAAAGATGGAAAACAAACATCATTCATGTTCTGACATGTTCTGACATTAATCAGTTTTGACGCATACCACACTCAATATATCATGTCTCCAAACACTGGTGCACACAACTGACCATGGAGCAAGGAATACAGTTCTATAGCATCCTCGCATGATGCAATTTCTCGATGTTCCTCTAACAAATAGGAAGTTTTAAATACGATTTATGGAAATTTTCACGTCTGTAAAAATAAATGTCCAAGGGCTGTCAGAGAGGGGTGCATTTCGGTGGGATAACCTTTACTGTACATGTTACTTCACCATCACCATTATGAAAAATTCCATCGTAAGCAGGAGGATTGGTCTGGCCTCACGACGGGTAAATTAATAATAAAAACTTTTTGGATTGGACACTTGGCTACAAGCAGTCTTTTAGAAAAGAAGTGTATACTTTTGAGGTTAGCTTCCCCAATTTTGAGTATGTCACGAAGACATTTCCATATTCAGCAACCAAGTCATTCACTTTTCTTTGCACTAGAGGACCGAATTTATCTGTGGGTTCTTGCAGGCAGAGAAACACACGTAGAAGCATTTTGCCTGATAGTGTAATTGTGTACTGCACAGTGTAGGAATGGGTGATTTTGTTCAAACTATGGGTTTTCACAAAAACTGTTTTAACTCCTTTGTGGGCGAGTGTACTATTCATCGTCGATTGATACTGGCATCCTGTCTGATCCATGCTGAAAACAATCAGGATGAAAGTTTGGAATGAGAGTCTTCACCTGGATCTGGTATTTTTCTGCAGCTTCCAATGTTTCCTCTATTGTTGCGGCATGCCTTTTGCTGATGTACGATGTAATTTTTCGTTGCCTTATTTTATTTTTCTTCTTAAAAGAGGCTATCCAACTTTTGCTTCCAGTAAACTGGAATCATGGACCGGATTGGAACTGTATCACAGTCTGCATGGCCCATTGCTTCAAAGTTTGCATCGTAACTTGTTCGAAATTATTCCGCGACTCTTCAAAGCGATCATATGTCCACTGCTCTATGGAGGCATACTTGTCCTGCGTAGTCCCACAATTTTTAATATCTTCTTCCCATTGCTTCAGCTGGTGCATCTTCTTTAAGTGATGACATCCGTTTCACTGAAGAACAGCCAAATCCCACCCAGGATGCTGTTTAGCAATCACCACTACTTTCTTCTTATATTCAAGAGGATGTATTGAAATTTTCCTTTCTTTTCCTCTGGCTGGTACACTTTGTCTTCCTTGTCAATGTCTCCGAAGTCCGAGGCCTCTTGAAAATCTATAACCATGACACTCTCATCAAACAGCACCAGCTCTTATTACATGGCGATTTCCTTTTCTGCAAGCATGTCCATCACACACTCGTATATTTATTTTTATAGCTTTGGCAATATTACCCACAGGGGGAATTGTATCTTTAGATTTAGCCAGAAGACCCTTTCATTCCAGAATTTCTTGCCAATAAAGAAAAGCGTTTTTAGAAGCACTTTAAAATCTTCATCATGAAGACATTTCCATTCAGTTTCCATCATTGATGGACCTGATTGTGAGTCCATTATAATGGCTAGGCAAATAAAAAGTTGAAGTATACTTTGCGTCTCTGCTGGTCTCCTCCTGCACGATCTATTCCATCCCATGTTCTCCACCCATGCATCTGCACTCCTTACCGTTTCTCCCTTGCTCACATTCTGCAACTCCTTCCTTTCTCCAGCAACACTTACTTCTGTATGGTACACCGACCAATAATCCCTATGGTGGTTGGTGCTTCTTTTATATTGCAAGGTAGGGCATACATCGGTGCTGAGGAATGGCTTGGAGATAGCTTACCTTGATGAGTAATTGGGGTATGACTGCTAGTTTATCAGAGAAGGGGGTCTGGCCCTGATTACTCACTGATATGGGGGGGGAGGGGAATGAACCCTTACAATGGTAAATGACTGGTTCACCACAACTACCACATCCTGACTCATAACAATATTTGTTCAATAAATAGTCGACCAACTTTGACTAATGCTCTGAATCAGCTAATCTATGCAATCATAGTAATATCATGGTCTGATGAGCACACATCTTCTGATAACAACAATGAGATAATGCAGGCCACGTCATGTCCACATTGTAACATCATGCATATTCTCCATATACGAGGAAAATTATTGAACTGCTGAACAAAATAACAGTTTTGTGGTAGCGACAGTGTCATAATAGGAAAGAAGTAATAAGAAAATGAAAACCAAAAATGAAAAACGTTTTTGACCCTAAAATGACATTGTCATATTAGAAATAATAAAAAATGCAAAAAAATTAATAAAAATTTGAGCCCTAATATAACGTCATTATTATAAGAAAGAAATGACAAGAAAATGCAAAACAAAAATGAAAAAATTTAACATAGGATTTGAACAGGCGAAGAGTTACTTTGTAAGCTACATGCGCTAACCCCTCAGTCACCATGACTCTGTCATAGAGGGTGAAACAAAATGCATAAGGCTCATGCGCAAAAACTTGATCCTTGATTTTCTCCAAAATTTATTAATATGGGGTCGTACTGCTTTGGTATTTAACATAATTAGGGATATTCTTTATTGTCAGAAAATTTGAATGAAATCAGAGATGCCAAGGTTGTGGACTCCCTTTGTAAGAGGTGACCAAGATCCATTATATTATACCATTGGGAATATCCATTGACCTTTTTTTCTTCTATTTCCACTTCCTAATCCCTTCCGAAGAGGGCAAATGCTATTCTTCCTTCATTCCCACTTCAGTCAGACAAAGAAGAGCCTTCCTTCAACAGCTATTGTATATAAAGGTAAGTTGGGCATATCTGAGCATCAAACATTCTGATGAGTCATAAAACTTTTTTGATTCCTAGGTTACCTGTTTACAGAGTAGTTCAAAGGACAGACATTCTAAAATTGCCCAGAAAGCATTGAACGAAGTTTGGAGTGACTCAGTGCATATAAGAGCATAGAATATCAGAGCATCACCAGTGGTGCATACATTGCACCGCACTGTTTCAATGTTAGAAACTCCTCAACAATATCAGGTGGGCTAAGATCTGGAGATTTTATTCATTTTTAAAGATCAATGCATTAAAATAAAAATTTACCAATAGAAATGCATTCTCTAATGGCTAAGGTTTATTATCGAATACCTTGTAGTAAGGCAATTTTAATGGAACTCACTTTATGGCAGAGCGATAGTCATTGAGGTAATAGTATGCCTTGGCAATTAACGAGAGAACCCATCCTGTATCATGCTGGTGAGGGGGGAGGTTTTCAAGGCACTCAATTGCTTTCTTGCAGTTGAACTGTGACAAATGGAGGTAGGCAGTCCCAAGGTCTTGGAACAATGACATCAAGCCCTCTGAAAATGAAATCAAAGACAGTAATAAAGTAGACAATGATTTATTCAAGCAAAGTCATTTATCGCTGCTACAATACATACTGCATGCATGTAGGTAAGCAATCTAAAATATCAATGAGTTTTTCTTAGATTTAAAAGAATATACAATGAGGGCAAATCTCATGTATAGGCACCTTAATGAAAACAAGGACAACATACCTCTCATTTACTTCTTTAGCTTAATCAGGACAATAAGACTTTTTCATTGCATCAATCAGTCTGCTGCTTTTGAAATAATCAGAATGGGATTGACGAACTGTTTCCCCAATAGCCTTAACCCCTCAAGCCAGTAATTTTTTAATCCCTATTCACCTCTCAAAGTGGCCATTTTAATGTATTTCACCATCCTTGGCATGTTTATTTTTCTGTTGAGGATAAGGTAAAAAGATGGCTCAGATATTGAGGTTTGAGGAAAGAGTAGTCAGAATCCATAAAGATGTGCAGAGGAAGGATGGCAAGGTATATACACTGGCTTGAAGGGTTAAAGAGGATGGAGATTTAATTTGATATTAGCCATAAAGTGAGCACACTAATTTTTTTCAAATTAATCAAAATGAGAAATAACATTTCCCCAATTGATTTGCTCAGTAAATCTGTAATAGAATAAAGCATCTAAACTACTGTGCATAGCAATCTTGATAAGTTTTTTATTTCATAATGATGTGTAAGTTAACTAGTTTAGTATTTAGTAAAATCAGCCTTTATTATATTCATCATTTTCTATAGTATATCAACAGATACTTAGGGATATCTACAGATTATGAACAAAAAATCACAACTTCAGAATAAAAAAAAACCTCATAATTACCAAACATGATTATTAAGCAGATGCTAACCATTGTGCATAACCTCTATTATTGCGGCATCTTCAAAAACACTAAAGATATCTATTTTCAACATCTGGTAACACACAAAGTTGTCATAATATACACAATTAGGCCAAAGTTAAAATTCAGCTCTTTTACGTTTCCAGAAAAGAAAATTTTCTCATTCGGGGACATGCCTATATGCTATGGAGGCCTAACGTGACACATTATCTCTGTGACATCCTAAATATAGCATATGTTTACTGTTCATAAATGTATGTTTATAACCTTTTTCTCATTTAGGGACATGCCTACATGCTATGGAGGCATAACGTGACACATTATCTCTGTGACATCCTAAATATAGCATATGTTTACTGTTCATAAATGTATGTTTATAACCTTGCAGCTTTCCAAAATCTGATGCCCGAGTGCACCAACCCCGGTTAGGAGTTAACCATGGTAAAATTATTTCCTAACCGCAATTAAGCCCATTTTGATGTGCATCAATCCCGGTTAGGGCTTAACCGACATTTAACCACAATTAAGAATTAACCGGCCAAATTCGAGCGGTTAAGTTCCTTAACCGGCATCAGTTTGGAACCAAACATGGAGTTCCGATGGGATAATTTTGAAGATGAGCTCGTTGATCTAGATTTTTTAGGTCGAAGAGTAAACCACAATGAAATATTCATGGAAGAGTTGACGGATAAGAAATTCCATGAAAGGTTTAGATTAACGAAAGCGACCGTACTTTCTCTGTTGGAAAGGATTCGTCACCACCTGGAGTATCCAACAGAGAAATAAGCCTCTTTCGCCGATGAATAGACTTTTGACTGCGCTGAGGTTTTACGCCACAGGAGCTTTCCATATATTAATTTGAGATTCGGCCAGAACTAACCATTCTACTGCTTTGCCTGTCATCGACAAGCTATCAGTTGCATTTAGCAAGCCTTTCACTGCACTTCGTCCATTTTCCCAATTCTATACCAGAACAAGGAACGGTTATGGATGGGTTCCATGGAATTGTGAATTTTCCCGGTGTATAAGGTGCCATAGATTGCACACACGTACGAATAAGGTCACCGGTTCCACTCGACTGTCAGCAACGCCTTTCCTAGTTATTCTCATTATGTTTTTGTAGCACGTTTTTAATTGATTACATGTTCTATTTGTGACACCTTCAAAACCATAAAAACTTATTCATTTTAATTTTGGTTTTATATGAACTATAATAGTTTAGTGGTTTAAGGTAAATATTGGAAAGGAAAAGTATTTTACTGAATTATACACGCTTTGCCATACTATTGCTTTGTTTTTTTTTAATTATTTCATTTAATCTACATGCTTGTGAGTGTTGCAGATTAATTATGTCAGTCATGGTGGTGATTTCCGGGATTCTGCCGTGTTGATCCATTTCCTGGAAAATATTTCGCCGACGTTCCAGTCGGCTTCTTCAGGTCCGAAGTGTCAGTGCAGATTTTTGGTCGTCTTTATATAGGAAGGTTCCATCTAATCCGGTGCATTCTGGTTGGTCGCCGAATTCGGAGCGCTCTGGTTGGCCGCCGAATCTGGTGCGTTCGGATTGGCTGTTGTTGGGTTGGTCTTACGGAAGACTCTCTTCCAGGTGCTGGACAGCGTGTAGCCGTCCTCTCGGTTAAAATTGTACGGCTGTTTTGCAATTTCGATCGCCTCCCTGATGAGTCTCGGGAAATAACGATTACAAAACAGCCGTACAATTTTAACCGAGAGGACAGCTACATGCTGTCCAGCACCTGGAAGAGAGTCTTCCGTAAGACCAACCCAACAACAGCCAATCCGAACGCACCAGATTCGGCGGCCAACCAGAGCGCTCCGAATTCGGCAACCAACCAGAACGCACCGGATTAGACGGAACCTTCCTATATAAAGACGACCAAAAATCTGCACTGACACTTCGGACCTGAAGAAGCCGACTGGAACGTCGGCGAAATATTGTCCAGGAAATGGATCAACACGGCAGAATCCCGGAAATCACCACCATGTCAACAGCATGCCATGGAAGCCTTCGTACTAATTATGTCAGTATTTTCAAAACTTGAAACCATTGATATAAGGACTATAAAACATAATAAAGATAAATAGTTAAATAGTACGTAGTTACAAATTTTATTTTAATGTGAGAATCCTGTGAATTTGATCTGAATGGAGTAACAGAATGACCCATGGGCTATAAGGTTGTGCTAATTTATCAATTAATTGCAATTGCTATTGATTAATATTGTTAATTTGGACGATGAAGAATGCTATAAAAAAGACTGCTATCAGGTCTGCCTTTTATGAAATTCATCATTGACATAGCTCATGTTTTCATCCTAAATTTTAACATTTTTAACTCTGCCTGAATTGTCACTTTATCATGCCCAGTTGCAGAGAGGAACTCGGCTTACTTTAAATGCTTACTAAACTGACGTAGAGGGTATTTTCAGTGGTACTTTTGACATATTAAAATATCTGTAACTCGGAAAATATTTAACTGATGAGTAAAATTTTCTGCATGGTCAAAAACCACTGAGCAATACTTTCTGTTAAATTTCATCAAAATCTGAGATGGTGGGTTGGATGAATTGGCATGGAATGACCCTAAACCAACTTTGATAACTTGAATACCGTAAGTTTACGTAAGTTACTAGTAGGTTTAACAGATACTTTGTGGAGAAATGGGAACGGATATACAATACGACAATACATTTATTTAATTACCTGGAATTGAAATGAATTCTGTGCTTATTTGCACCCACGTCGCCTCGTTCTCCTTCAATGTGTTCCCATCTGTTTTTTTTGTTTTCTATCACCTCTTTCTATTTTGTGACTAAATCCACAATTAAGTTAACCACGCATGCAGAAAAATTTGGTGCCCTCTGCCTCTTCTTTTCATCTATATTCATCTTTAGTACAATATATTATTTCCCCACCTCTAATTGTACCTAGACAAATGAATCACGATATTCAACGTGCGTGTTTTCATTATTACTTTGTTTCACAATAAACATGTGGCAACAGCGCTGAGCATAGCAATCAACAAGCAAACCGGCCGCCAGCAAACCGCGATTACAAAACCGTTATTTAATGTTGGTGCACTCCAAGTTTGATTTAACCGCTGGTTAGTTTTAACTGTGATCAGCTAACGGTTGATTTAACCGGGGTTGGTGCACTCGGGCATGAGTATGGTAATTTTGGCGACCCTTGATATAAAGTAAAACCCCGTTATAATGCGGGCATCGAGTAACATATAGGCAACCCACAGTAGATCGAGAAATACATATTGAAAGGTTACAGAACTATTTTTTATGGCCTCTCTCTATTTATATAAGATATTTAATTGCAAAAGTATATAAAAATGCACAGCCAATCTCTAAGGCTATGCACCACGAGAAAGTGGTAAGCAGGCTGTGGAAGCAACTATGCACGAGCATAGCAAACGAAGTTTGTTTCCAAAGTATGCAACTAGAGCAGGAATGGTAAACTTTTGACACATTAGCAGTTCCTAAGGTGGGTTACATTAACATATGCAGCTACTTTGGCAGGCAGCATTAGGGTTCACATTAGAAGTTACTTGAGAAAATAAGAAAGATTCGACCTGTGAAAATCGGAAAGTAATAATATTTTAGCAAAAAAAATTCACAAGAAAGGGTTTTCCGGCCCTAAAGTTAACCAACAAAAACAAAATTATCTCTATTAGACTTCACAGTTCGCTTTCATAATGGTATCACAGGTACCATAAGCTGGTCTCGCTGATCATATTTTCCCCACCTCTGAACTACAGCGGTGACCAAAAAACGGAAAAAATATTACCGTATTAGTCTGAATATAGTCCCTCCCTATTTCTGAAGCCTCAGTTTTGGAAAAAAGTTTGAGCTCCATTACAGACCTCAATTTTAATATTCTAGAACGAGTTTTAATATGTACGAGCAATTTATTTTGAGCTATCAATTTACAATGAAATGGTGACATCACATTTTACATGTTATAGTAGGCATAATTTAAATATGTATCAAGTGTTACTAGACTAAAATCGAAAACTTTGCATTTATGAATGTTATTTAAATTTCATTTGTGTCCTTCAGATGCCGTTGACAATGGCTACTTGAATCGTGCCTGTATACAAAAGTAATTATCACCAGATTTCCAGTTAACATATTCTTTTCATAATTTATTTTACCCATATTTTCGTTACTTCTGATATTTATGCCTCGGAATATCACATCAAGGAATACATTCCGTAGATGGTTGAAACACCTTCAACACCTCGGTTTGATTTACGTAAGTAATACTTTTATAATGTGATTGCATTATATACAATCAACAATTGTGCAAGCTGGACAGTCTGATAGTTGTCTACAGATTGACGAGTAATGAAGACAATTTCTTTCGTCGTAATGACATTTTCTCTAAAATAACGATAGGTGGCACCACTACATATCAATATTTGGGACTTAGGGAAGGGATGAAGTTGGCCAATCAACACTTTCAAAGCGAAAACTTCTGCAATTTCCACTAGTAAACATTGGGGCATATGTATCAAGAAATTCTCCGTAAAACTATCAAATTAAGTGAGGGCATTAATTAATCTTACTTTTCTTACTAATATTTTGGCCAAAAAGGGGGCGACTATATTCGGACTAATACAGTACATCAGACTGACTGTACATGTTGTTGCTTAAATACTTTGCACCTTTTTAAAAATATTTTTTTGGGAGACATGACTTAACCTGTGATATATCTGAATCCACGATATAGTGAGGTGCGCAATAACAGCATTCTTCTGTATATCTCAAATAATAAGACAGTAATATTTTACAAAGGTTTTAGAACTTTAGATCAAATCATTAGCTTTAATCAACTGTAGAGCAAGGAAGAGATAAAAAAATTTAAAAGTGAGACAAAATCATATAACTCTATAAGAAACGTGTGAAAAAATATCTGTCATGGTACAAAGGTTTAACAAAGTCAGCAGACTTTGTTTTGCTTTGAGCAATAACATGGCCTTAAGCACAAATGTAATGCAGTCATTAAACTTAGTCTTATCATATTATCATATAGGCATTATAACTAATGACAGCTTCTGAGATGTCATACTGAATTTATCACCTCTCACAAATCATCTTACCTGCTGATTGCTTCTGTAAGTGAATAGTATGTTGGGTGATGTTTTGGAAGCTTTGATGAGATCCAATCATTATGCTACCCATGCCACCAATTCCACTGCCAATGTTAGCACCAGAGCCTCCTAAAATTCTGCTTTCTGATGTTATTGTCTCTGATTTTTCCTTATCACCTTTCACAACACCAACCACACCTCCTCCTGCACTTCGATTCTTTTCATTTAAGTCACTAAATGAGCTCTTGTTCAAAGTTGTCTTTGTTAAACGTGTTTTAGTCTTCCGAGATGGAGATTTGGGAGTGACGAACTTGTTGCGATTGGGGCTTTTGTTGTTTTCCTGTTGATGAAATTAAATAGAAATTGAAAACATCATCAAATTTTTATCATTGCCCATTGCTTAACATGTTCGTGATGGCATGACCTACCAGTGTTCACTCAGGCAGATGGCCTGTAAAAAATATTGAATTTTTTTTACGGCTACATGAAGCAATTTGTGCATGTGTCAATGGTAAATATTGAAATGAAAACACTCAAACACATACAAGAAGGGATTCAATCCAACCAATGATGAGCAGTCATGTCCTGCAATGGATCCCAATTCAGAGGTAAAAGACTCCCAAGGATTGAACCCTCATCCTGGGTGGGGAGCAAGAGACAGGTGTTTACAGAAAAACTGTTATTCCAGTTTCACTCTCATTTTTCCCCCAATATCTGACTACAAATGCAGGATATGACTGCCTACAGCTGGTGAGTCATAATAGATGCAAATAAAATTGGTTTAAAAGTTACATGGTGTAGGTTTATTATAACCCATCTGGCATCTCTGCAACCTGCAAAACTTATGTATAATTAATTGCATTTAATAAATAAATACCTTGATTATTTTAATGATTTTAAATGGGCTATCACTTTTAGTACATTCCAAAAAGTCCCTTAAAATCAATCAATAAAAATGCCTTACATCACGAACGTGTTAATTATAATTAATATATAGGAGAAAGAGAGAAACTTGACTCAGCAACTTGGGTTAATTCCACAGTTCAGAAAAATAACAAAGCAATCATGGTTTCAGTGTATCACACCATCATTAGGTTATAATCACTATACTTGAATTTATCAATTAATTAAATTTACTCAAACCATTAAAAACTAGAATGACATCCTCTCTGTGGCCTCTTGCTACAAACCCTTCCTCTCCTTTTGCTTCGTGCCTTGCATAGGGATTGTCTGTTTTTTCTTGCAACCCTTACTGTTTTATATTGTAGAGAGATTCGAAAGTTAAAGAGTAATACCACTTCAACTCATTATTTGGATTATTTTTCAATATCCATGTAATTTATTTGGATTTTCTGTGCATACAAACAGTTTCTAAAAGTAATTCAAAAGTTAAATGGAATTAATATAATTACCAAGGTATGAGCAAGAGTAATCTCTTAATAATAATGATTAACATTTAAACATAGAGCAATAATTATCCAAGAGATTTAATGCCCTCTTTTTCACAGTATAACTTACACATACAGAAAACCTTGCTTACTTATAAATTAAATATAATCAAATTTACATTACAAAAATACAAATTATTGTAGAAATGAGCAGATTCCAGTTATAAAATCTGAAAAGAAAGAAATATCATGTACAGGCATGCCTCACTTAGTGCTCTTAATTGGTTCCTGAAAAATAGAGCACTAACTGAAACCACATTAAGCAAGGGAATTTTTCTCTTAAAAACTAATACCACACCAGACAGAAGACTGAACGAGGGTGAAGGGGGTTTATGCTTGTTTCGCACAAGAATTGTTTTTCTTGCTTAGTAAGGTAGAGTGGCCAACTTGCCAACTGAAATAGCTGCGCCTTCAGTGGTGCCATCCCAACGCATTTGCACTTATGACTATGTAATATAGGTATTTTTGACGTGAACAGGCTTGAGAATGACCCTAAACAAAAATCCTTTTCATGCAGGGATATTATTGTCAAATAATTCATAACCAAGTGGAAGTTAAAGGAGAAGCTAATAAGCACTATATGTAGAATAGTATACAAATAAGAAAAAAATTAACTTGTCGCAGTGAAATCGGTTAAGTAAGATCTATTAATCCTGATACCAACAAAATCTAATGTAGATTAGCTGCCATTTAAATAGCAACAAGAAGCTATAGAAGATTACATTTTTTGTTGATTGGATAGTTTAATGATGTTTAGCTTAACCATAACTTACAAATACTAATTTGGCATAATAATTGTTATGAGAGTTATGTGCTTGCAATATATAACCAAAACAATGTGTCAATGATTCAGCAATTAGCAAGAACAGGCCCTCTGAGAGGCTCAGAGAGGCCCGGGCCACTTCCAGATTTTGAGGCCCCTCACCACAATAAAAATTTTAAAAATTCTCATAAGGAAGCATTACATAACCCATTTTGGTGGCCAGGGCTCGCGGAATGGTTCAAGTGGGTTACATTGGGGGTAGGAGGTTTAAGCTTGCACTATGTAGCACTCTTTCATTAAATCTTTAAACCCCTTAAAGAAAATATATAATCCAAAAAATGTTTTGCTTACATTGAAATGGCCCTCTAGAGAAAATAAAAAAAGTGAGTGAAAAATTCTGTGCATTACGTAATCAACAGGAGAGAGGGGGATCTAATTGAGGGTTATGCAGGATTATACCAGTTATAAAAACTGGGGAAGTTGGGTTACGTAATATTTGAACGTCCCACAAGAACAAAGTATGAACATCATATTTTGTATTTCTTTTTTGCATGTCCTATTCAACATTCATGCTTTTCTAGTTTTTGTTTCTGAAAATTTATTAATTATTGATGAAAAATCTAAGTTACGTGCAATGTCACCAGCTTTTCGGAAAAGAAGAGAAACACAAGGCTTTAGGCTAAAATCGACATTTGGTGAGGCCTTCTTTTTGACAAGGCCACCAGCTTGCGCCTCATGGGCCTGTGCATCAATCTATTTCTGAACAAGTGCCAAAATTTGAGGTCTGGGCCAAATGGCCCTCCTAACCCGCCCCTCTCGTAGAGCCTGAGCAAGAGTACTATAACAAAGTCACACTAAGTGAAGCGCAATATAACGAGGGATGCCTCTATTACTTATACAACCGAACAGCACATGAAAAATGCAGCAACCATCCACCAACTTAAACAATGCATCATACATGATGACATCACTGCAACTTACTCAAGTCTGCATTCACACTGAAAGCAAATAGTGGCACACAAGGTAGTAGTGTTGCAGAGTAACATAAGGAAAGTAATGCATTATTACCACATGCTGTTGAGGTGGATGGCAGCTCAGTAACTTCACAATCTGTAGAGTTTAACTTGAGCGATATGAAACATTATTTATGAAAGTTATTTGCACTTTATTCACAACATTATTTTGTTTACAAGCATGGATCAAAATCAAAAGATTGCAGAAGCAACAAAATTCTGTGGCTCAGAAAGAGTTCATATGTCATTAATACTTTTCGACATAGAAAATTCATGCCTGTGACTTCTTGTCACAGACATTTGGTCACATAAACAAATTTGTATCTGCAACTTTTTGTCACAAAAATAAATTGGTAACTGTAGTATATTTAATTCATTATTTGATCGCAGTCAAGACAACATAAGGCTGTCTTCCTGGCTCCCCACCAGACAGCAATGCCCATAATGAAATAGTGAGTCAGTTTCAGTTACACCTTCAATACTGACCAGCGAACATTGTATCTAGTCTGCTCATTTGGCATTTTAGTTAATTAAAATCACTAATATGTATAACCTGTAAGTTCGGAAAGTTAAATCAATTAGAAGACTGGGTGTATTATTTTGCTCGTGTACACCATAGTAACTGGGATTCTTCACCACATAAAACCATTGGTTCCTGTGACTTTTCTTCACAAAAAATTATTGGTACGCGAAACATGGACAAAAATAAATACTGACATTTTGGTTCAACTGCGACTTTTTTCCTCGTAAAACCTTTGGTCTTTGCAATTTATCGTCACAAAGCTCATAAAATTGCCAAAATAGTCACTTAATAATTTCACAATCTTGGCAGAGGGGTGGCTAGCGCATCTGGCTTCCAATGCTAGGATCACGTGTTCGAGTCCCACCTTGGTCATGGGTGTATGTGTCATCTATTGTTACTGTTTACATATCCTACTGTAAAATGGCTGTATGTGGAATTACTGAATAAATAAAAAAAAATAAATAGTGTACTTAAATAATCTTCCATTATCATGTACATTTTTAGCTTTTGTATTTGGACTGCATAACTCCATAAAAACCTAACTAAAGTCTAGTAGTTATGGAGACAATGTGAACTGCTCAAAAGATGTTTTTAATTGAAGATATAAAAATTTTTGATAAAACAATAAGATGTACAGGTCAATAAATACCAAAAATACACTCATACAGAGTAAAAGATTTGGATTCAAATTTTGTGTCTGCATTACAGAAGGGAATATTACACCTGTAATTTCCAATGGAAATGCATAGCAATGAAAACGTTCCATATCACAGTATCAAACAGAACATAAAAGAAGAGAGAATTTTATGACTCACCTTTACTGAGTAGCTATTACTGAATAAACGTGAGCTGCGACGGACGTTAGGACCAGCTTGTAGCCCTCCAGGCATGTTAACTGGGGAAGGTGAAGTTGAGACAATGTTGGCGGAGTTACTAGTATTACCAGATGGGCTGAACACCTGTTTACCCTGTTGTAAGGGTGTGTCTTTCCTACTGATCAGCTGCTGCTCATAAAGAGATAAATCAACTTGTTTAGTACAACATTCAAATTAATAGCATACCATTTGAAAATGGCAGAAAGTTAAAAGTTATAAATTTTACACCAAACACTAAAATGCAGGAAAAACTTATATAAACAGTTTTTCAATTAAAATCAAATTTTAACCTTTTGCATTCACAAATCGAGTTTAACTTGATATGTGTTTTTGAGAGAGACAGGCATGGGACTTGTAAATATTTTTCTGTGGCATGCTTGTGATTGCAGTTTCTTATACCTCAGGTGACTCCTAACAATAAACAAGTTGAGTTATCACTATATCTCAACACCATAACTAGCTATTTTAGCGCCCGGAGATAACTACTAAATATGTGACCCTCACCTCCTTTAAAAAATTATCGTCACTAGTTTATTTAATTACTATTTGGGTTTTTTGAGGCCCTTACTTAGTTGCACCCGGGGCAGATGCTCCGCTTGCCCCGTTCTATTTACAGTGCTGCTGTATCTTAAAGATAAATAAGTGAATAATTGTGAAAAGGAAAAAATCTCAGTGTAAAGGGTTAAACCATTAACCCTGAAGTGATGATCTCAGTGCAGAGTACAGCTTAATAAAGGTTTGGAAAATATTTCATCAAGAAACTTCCACGTTATTCTAGATCAGGGATATCAAACTTGCAACATGCATGGTGGATTTACGCAGCCTACGATGAAAGTTATTTTATACTACACTACTCAAACAAACAAATTTCTTACAAAATATTTCATGCAAATATTTGTAAATAATCTAAGAAAATTAAGGAGAGTATTGAATTAGCACTTTTAAAAATATACGTTTAATTGGCCCTTCCCATTTATAAAAAACCCTGCATAGCTTGGGTACAGAAGAATATTCTTCCTACTGTCAGTGTGTTACTTCAGTTTCCATAGGAACAAACTCCCAAAAGCAAATGAAGTATTTTTATAATGAATGGGTTTAAAAGCGCATCATACAGTCAAACTCGGATATAACGAGCGCCACGGGACCGTCTAGTTTTGCTCGTTATAGCCGTTAAACTTAATATCCGTGAAGGCAAAAGCATGCATGCGTATGGTGAAATAAGACATAAGAAGTAAAAGTGAATATATAAACAGAAAGTTTATTTAGTAAATTTATGGAAAAACATAAAAATGAGAATAAACTAGAAAATTTAAAATAAACATTTGTACATATAAAATTTACTCACAGCAGCATCCTTAATCACTCCCCTTTTTAGAAAAATAACTTTGAATGGTAGCCTGTTTCATAGATTTCACTTTGAAGTCTCTTAAGTTTCCTTTTATTACATTTAGTACACTAAAAACACCATCGGAAATGTCAATGTTTTAAAAAAATCATTTAATGTTTTCACGGCATCCTGAGCTTGAGAGTAAGTTGGCTTTCGTCGGGATTGTGTCTTCGACACATTCAACAATGTCTTCATCACTGTCTACTGTGTTTTGTACTGTCTCTATTATTTCACTCTCCGTAGGAATTCCACTGGTAATCAAATCATCATCAACATGAACAAAATTGTCAATGTCATTTACATGGTCAAAATTCGCAATTCCATTTTCTTTAAGCCATTCTGACAGAAGTAGATCATCTTCATCAACGTTATGGTTATCAATCGAAAATTCTCCCGATATTAAACCAGACTTCCGAAAACAGTTTATGATCGTTGTAGGTGAAACATTGTCCCATGCATCTGTCATCAAATGAATTGCATCCAATACAGAGACGTTGCCATCTAAACCTCTTTCCCTCCTTTCAATCAACTGTAGAACAAAAAATCGCTTGAAATGGCCTTTAAAACTTTTAATTATCCCCATGTCCATTGGCTGCAAAATAGAATTCGCATTTGGAGGCAAAAACACCAGTTTTACATTGGATAACTCCTGCATATGTGGGTGCGCAAGACAGTTATCGACAAGGAGTAAAATGTTTCTATTTTTCCTCCGTAACTCGTTATTCCACTGACTTACATATTGCTGAAAAATATTGGAAGTCATCCATGCCTTTTTATTAGCTGCATATTCAACGGGAAGCTTCTTTACATTATTGAAACAACGCGGCTTTTGTGACTTACCAATAACAAAAAGTTTTTTTTGTCACTCCCATTCATGTTTGCGCACATTAAAACTGTTAAACGATTCTTAGATCTTTTGCCACCAACACATTTGTCACCTTTGAATTTAAACGTTGCATCAGGCATCATGTTGTAAAACAGTCCAGTTTCGTCGGCATTGTAGATGTCTTCTTCTCTGTAACCTTTTCGACACTCCTCCCAAACACTTTTCACCCATTCACTTGCCGTTTTTGAATCTGCTGACAGGGCCTCTCCACTGACTTTCGCATAAACAATGGTATGCCGATTTTTAAAACGATCGAGCCACCCATTATTGCATGTGAAGTTTTCATGTCCTAACTGTTTTGCAAATTTATCTGCCTGTACCTTTAAAATGGGGCCGTTGATGGGGAAACCAGCATTTCTCTGCGTCTTAAACCACTCCAGCAGTGCTTGATCAACAGTACCCAAGTCACACTTCCTCATTTTCTTGTTCGTTGTTAGGTTGTTCTCTAGTGCAGATAAAATCGCTTCTTTGTTTTTCCATAAGGTTGAAACCGTAGATGACGATAAATTAAATTTTTTGCACACTTCAACATTTTTTTCACCACGTTCTAACTCTCGAATAATATCAACCTTTTCGCGAATAGACAGACACTTCCTTTTATGTACGGACATGTTACTCGTTCAAGGGCAAAATCTCAACTGATTTTTGTGATCAACACTACGAACTTTCTTTGCAAACTGCGAGCATACCAATTCCAGGAAGAGTTAATGAGGAGACGGATTAAATCTGGGATTTCCCATCTTTACGTGGGAAAGGGTGTTGGGTGCATTCGGCTGAGCGACGGGGGCGGGCTCCATTGTACATGCCCTTAGCCCCTTACCCCCCTTCCAAACACAACCTCCTGGCTGTAAAAGAGCTGGGGGTTGGGAGGAGAGGACAAAGGACCTCCAAGGGTGCCACTGTACCTGCAAGTTGGGAATTCTTGGTTTGGACGAAGGGATTATTTTTTAACAACAACGCCGCGGTCTTTAACCTCCCCGAGGGATAGGGTGTAGAGGCTGGACTCGAGAACACAAGGTTACATATCTTGGGTCACTATGAGGATTGAAGGGGCTGACCGCCACCGCGTTTGAGACAGTGAGAAGTGGTCGAAGTTTGCTCGATATATCCGTGAAGCGTGCTCGTTATATACGTGAAATATTTGTATGTAAATACTCGTAAACTTATCTTGGAGGTAGCATTTGCTCACTATAGCCGTGACCTCGTTACAACCGTGCTCGTTATAAACGAGTTTGACTGTAGTTGGGGCGATTTCCCCTCATGTGGAAGGGAAGAGTGAATATCCAAAGAATATGAAACAATGTAAGGATTGTGGAAGTTTGGAATGCAGACTGCAGCTTTTGTACCTTGCCTTAACATGGTCTGCGGATTTGGGGGAGGGCCTTTATGTAGCCTGCTCATCAATGTCAGTTTGTTACCCGCTTTAGATTAATGTAAGAGCTTCATTTTCTGTGCTATATTTATCTATTTTTTGGCACAAGTCTAGTATTGAGCTGCCCTCAACAGTGAAACCGAAACTAACGAGAAAGGGACGAGAAATTGTACTACTACGTAATGTGTATGCATAACAGAAATATAAAACTAAACTTTAGGAGATTCCTCATGACTTCTTTGACCCCCACAGGTTAGATTAGGTTGGTGGTTAAGGTTGTTTTTCCATGATTTCTTTGGTCTTCCTTGAGTTACGTTGCATTGAGCTTCATTTATCTTCCTTGTCATCTTCATCCCAATTTTTCCCTCTTACAATTTAAAAAAACTTCATCATCTTGTTCTCCCCACTTGCCTCTGCTGCTTTGTTAAACATATAGTCCACCAAGTAGTTCGAAATATCCCATTCTACAATACTAAGATATTTCTGTCTTTACATGTCACCAGGTAATGTCAACTTTGTGCACCCATTTCCAGGTCCATGAAATTTACACTATGGTTTACTTTAAGTGCATGAATCCTTCCTCACCTAGTCTATCATAAGCCTTCCAGCAATCGGTTATCACTGTCTTTCCAGGATTTAACCACTCCTTGATATTTTGCCACCACATCCTTAACCACCTCCACTTCAACACTCTCATGTCTTGATCTGGATAAATTCTCTTGTACTGTTCCACTCAAATCGCATGTGAAATGTGGATTTCCTAGGATCACGTAGTACATTTCCTCATTGCTTTCTCATCAATTTCCATGCCACCTCTGCAGACTGCCCAATATCTCACTTGTTCCATTTTATTAATTATCATAAATAGAGTGTGGAAAAGGAGGGATCCTTCCTCTTTTTTAACATTATCATACTGCCTTAATGCTCAACCTTTTTTCAATAAATAAAGTGTATAAAAACAACAATGAATTTATTAGATGCTACTAGTCATCTTGCCTTAATTATTACCAATTTCTTTTTATTTTCACCTAATTTGCCTGGTTAACTATATTTAACTTGTCCATATTTCTTACTCAGTAACACAAAGAGCTCATCATTCAAGAATACTTAAGATCATACAGCCTCTATCTGTGATAAGAGTTATGAAGACAGTAATGAATGATACCAGCAGTTCTGAACATCCTCTTTATTATAGTCTGTAGGACAGTTCTAAAGCTCACCATGGTCTTGAGACTTACTTGACAAAATATCCTAAGAAAATCCTTGTATTCAATGGTATAAAATAATGTTTTATTTGAAACAATCACATGAAGTGCCTGAGAAAATGATGTTTCACTGATCTTGGAAGAATACTTTGATATGTAAAACAAAAACTGAACAATTACATTAACCTTTAAGCACAATGTGCCCGTATGGGCACAAAATGCAGTAGTTCATGAACGTATATTTTTTTATAATATTTTTTCAACATGTTTCTTTCCCCTACAAAACAGAAGTATGCAATTCCTGATCATTTTTACAATAAAATGCTTTTAATTTGAACATTTTAGTACCAATAATCCATCAGATACGTCATTTTCCCATAAAATGAACAAAAATTCTCCAAAATAAATCAGACGTTTATAGGTTAATGTAAAAAACAGAATGTACTGTATTTACTTGGATATTAAGTGTACTTCTTTACAAATGTATGTTTACAAAATGAAGGTGCAGCTTATAAGAGAGGAAACAAAAAGGAAAAGTAAGCTCCATAAATAAAATGCACAGAGATTTCAAAGACATCCTTTATTATTATTATTATAAGGGCTTGAGAGGAAAAAATAAGATGTTTTTGTTTTTTGCCAATAGAATTGTCACAGCGACCGACATAAGCAAAATATGTGATGCTATTCTTGGGATTTTCTCGAACTTTTATCTTCCAAATTACAAGTCATAATTATGTGGTATCGCTGGCTTTTTTGTGGTAAATGTTGCCCTCTATCGAAAAAAAGTTTTTAACTGATATGATATATGACAGGTCATAAAAGAGCTAGGGAGAGAAAAATATGGTATATGGTGGCCTCCACAATAATCGTCCATCGCTGAATACCGAATATTCGTATCGACTTGCGGGAAAAGGTGTAAAGTTTGTAGTACTGAAATTTTGCTGATGGATTTGGAGGGTGAAGATACTGTTGTCGCTGCAAGTGCCACTTTTGTTATCATGAGCTGCGTCCATTTGAAAATGAAGCTGGAAAAGAAGATGATGTATGTGATTCTACGACATACGCTTGGCGGCTGACGGCACTGAGTACAGGTTTGGAAGGAGCAATACTGCCAGATCCGCATGAAATTTCTCGCAAATAGGAAAAATTCCCACGATCTGGCAGCAATGCGGAGAGACATTTGTAAATCGGCGAATAATGGTGAGGAGGGGTTAAAAACACCGTGGCTTGCCGAATATTAGTCCCTTTGACTCATGCTCTTTTACAGACCCTCGCCGAGTGCAGAACTCGTCGTTCCATCCACATAACTAGATATTTGGCGAGTGATGAATATTCGCGGCTTGGGATTCAGCGAATAACGAATGTGTGGAGCCATCTTCTGTGTGTTATTACGTACCAGCACCATGTGATTTGTTTTGGAATTGTGCAGTGAATATCGTATCTGAGATTCTTACGAGTTTTACCCCACAATATCTGTGTTTATCCTTGTCATCATGTTTTCCATTCGTATTTATGTAATTTTAAGTTAATTTCATTTATATTAAGATTAGGCAATGTTCAGTGTATGTACTGTCCAGTATATTAACACTTTCATGACCGGAATGCCCATAAATGGACTTGTTTTCTTAGTTTAGATTTCATAGGATACAGTGGCAACTACTTAAAACCTTATCTCCCTTATTACATGAAATCTTATGAGGGAAAATTCCCACTTTTTCGTCACATGAATGATTTTAGTGGTGAATCGGAATGTAACCCCCCTTACATAATGTATTTTTATGGAGAAAAATTCCCTGGTAATCGCTGTTTTGGTATTTGTGGTCATTTTCTAGTAGGTAACCCCTGAAAATAATGGGGACCGACTGTATAAGTTTATTTAAGTGCTTATGTCGAGTGACAGTTCTACTTGACATATGCAGTTCAAAATTATATTATGGAGATCAATTTTAATAAGGATCACTCACAATTAATTTAAACAAAACCCTTCAAGCGGTTCAAGAGATGAAAGAGGCGAGATACAGATGGACAAACAGACAATATATGCCCATAAAGCCTTTTGCTACTACTGCTTTGCTGGTAAAGGATACCAAAAATTGGAAAAGACTAAAATGTGAGATAATCATTGAACTTCACCACTTTCCATGATGTTCATGTAATTATTATTTAATTACAGAGCAAATAAATAGGGAAAGACATATTGCAATTATTATTAAGAACAAAGCGTGAATTTCCAAGGGCTCGCAAGAAAGATACTGTAATTTATTTAACCTTATTTATTTATTTATCCTTAATACGGCGAGGTTGAGGCCATATGTACATAATTCATTGAAAACAAAACAGTGAAATGAAAATTACTTCAAAGTATATATAAATAAGAATAAAATTAAGAAAAGCACAGCACAAATATACACAATAGTAAAATAATATCAAATGATCATCAAGGAAAGACATTCTAGTCTGCTGATGGTTATAGTGATTGTGCTGGTATTTAAATGAAGAAGAGTAGAAGACATACAGAGGAAAATTTACCTTTTTATGAGGACCTAATGCTTGCTAGCTAAGTATTTAGCACAATATTTCTTAAACTGGTTAACATCATTGACAGAGTAAAAGTGAAAGGGGAGAGAGTTCCAAAGATTGCAGGCATAAACGGTGAAGGATTTATGCTATGATGAATGGGAACAAGTAGTTTGGATGAACCTCGGGTATTCAAGGAGTGCCCAGAATTAAGGGATTTGAAGTTGTAGGTTAGGTATTTAGGTGAGGAAGAGGTGAGGATACTTCTTAGTTGCGTTAGGATATACATCTTTCTATGTTCTTCCAAGAACAGCCAGTCCAATTCTTTGAATGAGTTTGATATACAGCAACTTTTTCTCATATTATATATGTATCTAACACATGAGTTATGGGTCCTAAGGAGCTTTTGTGACAAGTCTTGTTTTAGATCTAGAAAAACAGAATCACAATAATAGAAATTAGGAATTACGAGAATTTATAAGTAGAATTTTTAATTTTACTGGAAGTATGTTTTTAAGTAGCCTAAGTGAATAAAGTGAATAGTTGATTTTTCAGCAAAATGCGTTTACATGATTAGACAAGCAGAGTGTATCATTCATAATAACACCAAAGTTTTTTACTGACTTGGAAAACGGTACATGGGCGGAGTTAATTAAGACTGGGTCTATACATATTTGACTTCTGTAATTTGCCGATTAATTTAGGATAGCAGAACATTATTGATTGGTATTTTAAGGGGTTTAACATTAATCCATTACAAGCACTCCAGGTCATGAGTGATTTTGTCACAATTCATGCAATCAATTCTGTTTTTGACTTGAGAATTTTGAGTTCCTATGTATATTTGCAGATCGTCAGAAAAAGGTGGTACTGGCAGTGATAAAATGAATTAGAAATATTGTTTATTTATAAGGCAAAGAATAAGGATCCTAATGTAGATCCTTAGGGACAACCCTGGGAGACATTTTTCCAAAATGAATTTTTATGAGAGATTGATACCATTTGGTAACGACTTTTAAAATAAAATTTTATCCATTTCAAAGAGCTAAGGGAGAAGTTCATTTTAGCAAGTTTGGCAAGTAATATTCCGCTGTCAATGGAGTCAAACGCTTTAGAAAGTCCAATAGTATGAGAATTGTAGATTTTTTGTTATCAAAATTTGTCCGCATATCATGTGACAATGCAGTGGCAGTGCTGTGGCCAGTATGAAATCCAGATTGGTAGGGGTTAAGGAGCTCACATTCATTTAAATATTGATGTACTTGTTTATGTGCTAGCTTTTCAATAACTTTGGATAGCATTGGTAGGATGCTTATAGGACGAAAGTCCTGCAGAGTTGTTGGATTAGCCTTTTTAGGAATGGGTCGCAGTAAGGCACGTTTCCAGGCATTGGAAAAGTAAGTACTGGAGAAGGAGCAATTAATTATATGTGCAATGGTCAGTGCAAAGATATGTATCAAATTACGGAGCATAGATCCAGTGATAAGATCATAGCCTTTTGTTTTCAAATTAAGTTTAGAAATTATTTTCTTTACATCGGTGACTGAGACAAGAAAAACTGAAGGACTGTGAATAGTTTCCAATTAAGGAAAAAATGTAGGGATAGTTGAATTTCTTTGATTTACTGAAAATATATTAGGTGGTGATGAGAAGACATCATTTAATGCATCAAGAGAGACAGAAGGTAGCTCAAAGTTACTTTTCTTTTTACCAATTCCTAATACTTTCAGTTTTCTCCATAGTGATGTATTGTTGGACCAAGGAGAAATTATTGAATACGAGAATTTGACTTTAGTATGTCTAGCAGCTTGTTTTACTGGGTTCCCCAGTTTTCTATACTCTTTGAATTTGAGTACAGAATTAGTGCGTTTGAACTTATGAAAGGCAGAATCCTGATTCGACAGTAATCTTTTTATATCATCCGTAATCTAAGAATAATTTTTTCTAGTAATATGAATTGTTTTTTGTGGAGCATGGTGATAAAATAGATTGAGGAGAAAAGCATTAAAATTATTTACCTTGTCATCTATGTAATTTATAATACTCTCCCAAATCTGTCAATTTATATCTATGTTTTTAAAATCTCTAAAAGTAATAGATTTAGGTTGTTCATTTGGTACTTTGAAAGAGCAGGATGCATAAATGAGATCATGTGATGTGCAGATATTCCCAGGACTGAGATCTGACCATGTTTGAGTATTTTGTCAGGTTTGGTCATTACTATTAAATCGAGTAGAAGAGGTTAGGGTGTGGTGCATAGGATTAAGCAGGAGAACTATAATCTGTCAGATGTCAAGACATTGCCACAGTTTGGTCTCATATTCCAATAATAGTATCAGGAGAGACATTTCAGTGTTATTGTTTTACATTTGGAAGTTGTTTTAATTTCTCTTCTCTATGTAGTATCTCAATTTTTGAAAAAGTGTGTGGGGAAATGTATGATGGTTTCTGCATTTAAACCACTTGTATTGGCATTCTGAGGGCATGCCATGCAAAAAGCCATAAATAAAAACATAAATAATATAATATGTGATGAAGACCTACATTAACCTTCAAGCTGCAAATCCCACATGTAGAGTGTTTGGGTAAAACACTGCACATCCTGTGATTATTGTTTGAGTTTCTACTGACTGTATTGCCTTAGTATCTAGTGATGTGAATATGTTACTGATCAGGATCAGATAATTCACCAAAACACTTTATGCGATGAAATGTTCTTGGCTTTCCAGGCAGGTGAAAATGGCATCTTCCAACGTTTCTGCACAAGAGAAAGGCGCCGAAATGTCGGAAGACACCATTTTCACCTGGCTGGAAACCCAAAAATATTTCATCGCATCAGATCATTCTAAAATACTTGATTATTATAAATGATAATAGTAATAAATATTTATTTACATTCATTGGTAAATTAGGGATTTTTTGTTTTCCAGAATTTTTTAGGCATAATTGTGACGTTTCTTCTTTGATTTTCATGCTCTAGTTCACTATATGTATTTTTGTAGTGTGGGTTACATTCTGGTACATTTTTTCCTAGTCAGTGTTGAAAAACATGGGTATGGCTTATGTGCAGTTGTAGTTTATATGAGAGTATTAGGGGGCTCTGCCTCCTACTTGATACCGCTCGCCAACTCCTGGCCTCCACTCGCTCCGGCATTCAATGAGGTCAACAGCTGCACTATCTACAATTTGTCAGTGGGAGCATAAAGAATTACCGAAAACGTCAGTGGGCAGCACAGTCTACTTTTTTATGTAATAGAGACAAATACATTTCTGTGGAATGTCCAAATTTTTAAAAATTCAATTATAAGGTAAAAAACTGGGGCCATTTGAAAATACTGCTATCTAAAAGGAACGGGAATCTTAAAATCTTCCCTAGCTACTCAGGTCAACCTCCTCCAATACTGAGGGATTAAAAACAATTTTGTGGATGAGAATTATGGTCCCCTTAAATTTTTAAAGTGAGTTAATAAGTATGGAAAGGCATACTCCATACTGGAGTACACAGTTTCCAAATGCATTCTTTGAAAACAACTAATTTTTAGTAAAATGGCCCAATACCAAATTTCATCACAATATGTCCAGTGGTTCCCAGGTTGAAACAGGTACATTGTAAACTACATGTAGTTCTTCGTGTAAAGTGATCATAATTATTGTCTGATTTTAACCAAAATTGGAATCCTTTGATCAATTTTAGTAAAACATCCCAACACCAAATTTCATCAAAATACGTCATGTGGTTCCTGGGTTGAAACAGGTACATTGTAAACTACATGTAGGTCTTTATGTAAAGTGGTTGTAATTATCATCCAATTTTAACCAAAATTAGAATCAGTCAAACAATTTTTGTAAAACTGCCTAATACCAAATTTCATCAAAATACGTCCAGCAGTTCCTGAGTTTTAACATGCGGACGGATGGACAGAAATGACCTCCCCTATATGCAGTCACTCAGTGCAAAGAATGCATAATAAATCAATATCATAAAGAAGATGAATTGTCTAGATAACATATTTTCAAAGTAATTTGTATTCAAGTTGTGAAATTAGCTACTAATTAGTTACTAATAATGCTCTAATTATGAAAAAACGTCTTTTGGTTGTATTTTGCACCAACAAGAAAAAATTCTTAATTTTAGAAGCAGGTTAAAGATTTATTAATACACAAAGAACATACAAACTACTATATTCAAGGTAGAAAAATTCAGCCCGTTTTCTTGCAAATAAGACACTTATAATAAGCAATGTCAGGTGCAGGCTTAACTTGTGATCATGCAGAATATTAAAAAATAAGCTAATGCAGCTTTTATCAGTAAATATGTAATAGCTCATCTTTGTAATTAAAAACATACTTATTTAAATAATAATTGAATCATGAAGACTCAAAAAATGTCCAAAGAAAAGACAAACCGGGCAATTTCTCGTGGAAATCAAATAAAACAAGCAATGGAAGCTCAAACCTACCCCTACTCTTCGTCGGAAACTGCTCACCCGCTTGGGAGCCAATCCTTTCTGATCGTTGGCTTCAGTTAGCTGCTGAAGAGGTGGAGAGCAGAGAGATGCTGGGGATGGCTGTCCTAGTTGCTGAGATGAATTTAATTCAAAGTTCTCGAAAGAATTGGTAAGGTCAAGTGGGATAATCCCAAACCTGTCATAAATGGAAAGCACACGAAAAAAAGAGTAAACGTTAACATACAGTTTAACCACATATTAAGCTTTTCCTGAATCATACATAGGAATAATATATGTATATATACCAGAATATAATAAAACCCTTATTCTCTAGGTCACTTGGTCATTCTGTCCGTAACGCACAATATCTCAGCCGTTTCTTCAGCCAGTTCAACCAAATTAGGTAGGATTGCTATACTATAATTTTATAATAAAATGGTCTAATTTGTTTTTTAAATATTGTTTGATTACAAAGCTTGTTTTAAATGGGCTAATTCATCAAATATATATATATATATATACTTGGTCCTCAACTTGGTAAGTGTCCGCTGGGCTTCCTTCAACACCTTGTTGCCACCCTCATCACTACCTTTTCTTTTCCTTAAGTTAATATATATATGTCTTATTATGAGAAAATAGAGGTAACCACAAGTCACATGTATTCTTACCTCACAATTACTAGTGCTGTCAAAACTTTCACATACTAGAGTTTTTTATTATCAGTAGGACAACCTAGGTTTTGATTTGAGTCTTATCATCAGGTCACCAGATAATAAAGTATCGTGGTATGTAAAATTCAACCTTTTCTTTTATTTTGATTACCTGTGGAATACAGCAAAGCTTAGGCCAAGACCGTCAAAACTAGACCCTTTTGTACTTCAACTTTGACTAAGTTAAATTCTCAAGAAAAAAATTGCTAAAAATTAGACACCAATGTTTTGACAGCTAAGCTGAGAGTGCCTTTCAACAGAGTTGCATGTTTCTGCTTGTTTCCTTTTGACTTAGGTCCTGCAACAGTGTTATCAGTGACCTGCAGCATGAATGTATTCTCTTTCTTTTTATGGTCAAGGTGTTTCTTATTTATTTACTATTAATCAAAACCTAAAACTTTCAAAACTTGGCAGCACAATTATAAGATTATTATTCTAAATAAGATGAAAAAATTTTCAAGAGAATTTACTGCAATCATATCAAGTTCCTTGTGGTGTTAACCCTTTCAGTTCTGAACTTTATTGAGACAATGATTTTTATAATTGCAACATCATTCTGAATAATTCAGTAATTCCTTTATTAAATGTTTAAGCCATAGACCATACACTTCTCAATATCTTTTATATCCACTATTGTAGCTACACCATAAAATTTGATTTCACATCCCGTTCCAGGGTATGGAATCAAATTTTATAAAGTAAAATGTATCATAATTTCCAGTGTATAAGATGCACTTTTCTTGTCGCAGAAATCATGCTGCATTTTATACAACAAAGGTTTAAATGCCAACAAAGATATTTCACTTAAAATTAGATACTTTTCAAATTCTTGCAACACTGTTTCCTATAAAGAGTGACTTTTTCTATGCAGTATATACAATTTCAAACACCTGCATTCATTCCTTAGAATTACTATTGTTATTATTAATATTGTATCATTGTATTTATTATAGTTATTTATTTCAATGTTATATTATTAGTTAGTTATATGTTTCAATGTAATGGGGCCTCTGTGCTGTTTTTGAAACTAAATAAATAAATAAATTGTGTTTAAGTGAATTATTTGTAAATGATCATCAATATTTTCATCATGCAGGATACAAAGGACATTATAATACCAAAAATCTTTGTATGTGCAGCTTTTTACCCAAACATACTGCATGTGGAAATGGACAAAAAATCACAATGACTTTAAAACCAAAAGAAATGCTACCGAAACGTTTCTCATGAAAAAAATATTGGAATATGAGCCTAAATTGTGATGATGTCTTGATATCTGTCAGACTACAGCATTTTTCTCGCAGGCTCAGGGTGTTACCATAGTGGTCACCTGACTTTTGGAACTCCATCATCAATAATAATATTTCTTTCCCATTTTCATCAGTAGCAGTGTTAATGTAATGTTTTATATGTCACATCCTGCACACTGAGTCACCCAACCATTTAGCAAATTCCTAGTGAATTTTAACGATTATCTCACATTTTTGGATTTTTCCATTCTTTTCCTTGTTCTGGGGACAACATATTGGAAAAGACATGGCTAATATATGAATAAATACAGTATAGTTTGAAAATTATTAAACTAATAGATGCTTTTCAAACAATACTTAACTTACTTTATGTTAATTGATAGTAGCTCAATAACTTTGGCCAAAACTAACAAAGGTGAAATATTCCTTTAGCCAAAACAACTAGAGGGCTACAAAACCCAATGCATTTCGCCCACAAGGTGGGCATCGTCAGGGGTAAAACCTGTTTCAACAGTGACTGAAAGCAGTTGGCTTTCAGTCATTGTTGAAACAGGTTTTACCCCTGACGATGCCCACCTTGTGGGCGAAATGCATTGGGTTTTGTAGCCCTCTAGTTGTTTTGGCTAAAGGAGTATTTCACCTTTGTTACTTTATGTTGTCTTTTACTCATTGATGAATCTTATCTCCTTATCCAAATGAATCTATTGTTATGCGTAAAATGCCATTAAAACTGGAAAATTGACTAATTTTTAGGGTTGCATCATATACATCGGAAAATAGGACAATGAAACAGGCATAAAAATGGACATGGTGACTAAAAAGGTTAAATTAATTAAATTGATAATTTCATTTATATAAAATTCTCTTTTAGCACGCATTGAGGAGGAAAACAAAATCTATTTAAGCAAAAGCATAAACTTAAAACCAATAATAATCAAATAAAAAGTGAATTTTACCTACCTTGGTGTAATAGGAGTATGCATAGTAGTACATTTGAAAAGATTTCTAGTGCAAAGATATCTTTGTTGCCGGGAAGTTCGGATTGAAGGGGCTAAAGGTGCCACTGTTGGAATTCCATTTCCTAATGGAGTGCTCTCATCAAGAACAACTCGCCCTTGAGATGATGCAGAGTTCAAACAATTTAGAACTTGGACAGGTGTGCTGAAAAGCATGTTGAAGTAAATGAGGTGCAAACAATACTCTTAAAATATAAGAAAAAAATTCCTTTCATTATCATTTAAAAATGTTAATCACTCTGGTAGAAAATTAATATCACTAAATATAATAGTATTCTAAACAGTATCTGCAAATACAAACTGATGAGCCCAAAAGATAATAATGACAACAAAATGAATCCTAACTAACCCTGTTAGCAGTCGAATAATTTTCCTTAACTTTCAGCTGGAGGGGAATTATTTTTTTCTTCATATAATTTAAATCTATCATTTTATTATTCCAATGGTCTATGTATGCTATGCCATGAAGTTTTTAATGAAAATATTACAAATTTAAGGAAATTATGCGGTTAAAATTGATATTTTTTCATATAATTTATACTTCATCAACTGTTAGATTACCAATACTTTTTCATGAAGACTTGTATTACTAAATATATATGCATACAAAAATATGAAAATATATTGTTGAACAATTTCCTCAATTTTCACTAAAATGAGAATACAGGCATCCCTCGTTCTAGTGGAATTCACTTAGTGATTTCATTATAGTGCCATCACTAACTTCTGAATCACTGATATATTTTTTTGGTCAGATATTACAAGCATATAACTTTTTTATAACATGTATTATGCCTATTTAGTATTTGTAGCTACCATATAAGATGGACCGGGATATAAGACATATCCTGGGTTTTTGAAGATTTTTCAGGAAAAAAGTATTTTGGTTCACCAAGGCATTTAGCAGGGGCCACGTATCATTTCCAGCTGTCAAAAGTGGAATACTCCTTTAGCCAAAACAACTAGAGGGCTGCAAAACCCAATGCATCTCGCCCACAAGATGGGCATCGTCAGGGGTAGAACCTGTTTCAATAGTGACTGGAAGCCAACTGCCAGGTTGAAACGGAAAGTATTAAGAAGACGACCGAGAAACAAGCGAAACGCGGAAAGATTTTTCGGCATGTGTGTCATTTAAATCTGTCAATTTTTATAGGGTCTGGTTGAAATCTGTGTCTGTGTTCATAAGTGTATCGCGGTTTTTGTAAATGTGAAGGTTTTCTAACGAGTTTAGTGAGTTATTGGCTGAAGTTATCAGTGTTAAATCGTTTACGTGTATACTATGACCTGTTTCAAAGATGTGGTTGGCAACGCTTGATTTTTCAAAACGATTATATTTATAGTGAGCCATGTGTTCCTTGAAGCGTGTTATTAGTTTCCTTCTTGTTTGTCCTATGTACTTTTTGTTTCCCATATGGGAAACCCCTTATCTCCCTTTTTAGCCAACATTTTCATGTCCTCTTTTGAAAACGATTGCAAAGAAAAATTTCATTACTTTCCAGATATATGGTTGAGGTACGTGGATGACATATTCACAATCTTTGATTTAAAGAAACAAAATGTAGATGAATTTGTTAATCAGTTAAACAACATATATCCTTCAATCAAGTTCTCTTATGAACTTCAAGAAAACAACACCTTGCCATTTTTGGACTTGCTTATCATAAATAATAGACAACACATTGAGTTTGACATTTTTAGAAAACCTACACATACTGATAACTTTATTCCTAACAACTCCTTTCACCCTATGAACCAAAAAATAGCTGTTTCAATTTTTAACACACAGATTATGTAACATCCCCCTCAATAAAATCAGATATGCAAAGGAACTTAAACACATAAAACAAATTGCCGCTAAACTTGGATACGATAATAATTTAATTAATAAATTAGTGAGAAAACATAACTTTAATAAAACTTTGTCCAATGCCACTTCCCTTAAATTAGACACCAAAAAAGAGGACAAATTTGTAAAATTGCCTTATTTTCCACCATTAAACAGGCTTGAACAAAATTTTTAAACATAAGAATTATACCATAACATATACAAATCCTTTTAATTTGAAAAATTTACTGGGCAGTACAAAAGACAGAACAGAATCTTTGAACAAGTCCGGTATTTATAAAATACAATGCTCACACTGCGACAAAAAGTACATAGGACAAACAAGAAGGAAACTAATAACACGCTTCAAGGAACACATGGCTCACTATAAATATAATCGTTTTGAAAAATCAAGCGTTGCCAACCACATCTTTGAAACAGGTCATAGTATACACGTAAACGATTTAACACTGATAACTTCAGCCAATAACTCACTAAACTCGTTAGAAAACCTTCACATTTACAAAAACCGCGATACACTTATGAACACAGACACAGATTTCAACCAGACCCTATACAAATTGACAGATTTAAACGACACACACGCCGAAAAATCTTTCCTCGTTTCGCTTGTTTCTCGGTCGTCTTCTTAATACTTTCCGTTTCAACCTGGCAGTTGGCTTCCAGTCACTGTTGAAACAGGTTCTACCCCTGACGATGCCCACCTTGTGGGCAAAATGCATTGGGTTTTGCAGCCCTCTAGTTGTTTTGGCTAAAGGAGTATTCCACTTTTGTTAGTTTTGGCCAAAGTTATTGAGCTACTATCAATTATTTCCAGCTGTGATTAAGTCCATATATGACAATATTTACAGAAAATATTAGGGCGTGATAACAGTTAAATATTATGTTTTAGATAAACTTCATTCGTAAAATAAATAGGGGTGATCTAAAACATAAATAATTGCTTCAAGACTTAAATGTGCTCTGCGTGAACTCGGCAGTCATATTAATTAAAGTTGTCAGAGTGTGCCGCACACATTGCACGTATAGATACCATTTACCGATAGTACTTACTTCAACTTAAGTGCAAGATGATTTTTTAATATAATGGGATAAATAATAAATGGAATGCATATGTAATAATGATACGTATGCTCGACTAGTCATTTTTCTTCTGCAACTATTTTTGCCTCAAAAAATTCAATAAGTTGACTTCTGTGGCATTTTACTGTGTTTGATAAACGGGAAGTAAAGTTCCATCTAGTAGGTGTGATGGAGGGTAATTTTTTAGCAAAAAAATCTTGCAAAGCATTTAATCTTTTCGATGATTTAGAAAAATATGCTGCCAATCCACTGATAGTTTGGAAAAACAATCTACATTCCTTGATATTTGAGAGGCTTTGCTTCAGAACTAAGTTCAAAACGTGAGTGTAGCAATGCGTAAATATTGCTAAAGGATAGGCCTCAATAACTTTACTCTGCAACCCATTAATATGTCCACTCATTACACAGGCACCATCATAAGTTTGGCCGACCAACTTGTCCTTAATATTAAATTCCTCAACTCTGTTTACAACATGTTTAAAAAGACCACTAGACGTTCTATTATCACTTACGTCTGTAAATCTGATAAACCTTTTGTGTGTTTGCCCGTTATGGACAAAACGGAAAACAGTTGATAGCTGCGTTTTCGACATGACATTAGAAGTTTCATCCTGAAGAATGGCCACAAATGTAGGGGAAGAAATTTCTTTCTTTATAGCATCTTTAACCACATCAGATATAATGTTAATGATATCATATTGTACTGTGGGAGAAGTTCCTCGAAATACAGTCGATGCCTTTAAATGAGTCTAAAAGAGGATCATACTCACGGAGCACATTTAAAATTTTTTATATAATTCCCTCGGTTGGCTGAATCTTCAGACTCATCATGAGCTCTCAAAGGAAGCTCTTGCTTAGCAAATAACATACAGCATCAATTAATCTTTTTAAAATGTCTCTATTTATCTTTAGTTGTTCATTATGACGACTAATATCAATTTTTCTTTGGCTGTCAATGAGAGTGTCAATTCTTTGTTTTCCAAACAACTTAAGATTTAAAAATGACTGAACATGTGGTTGGGAGCGCTCATATTTTTGCACTGCTGCAGCTAAATGATTAAGATCGGAATACCCGTGCTTATTGGCTGACATTAAATCGATTATAATGCAATATAAGCATTAAATCAATGCTCCTGAAGTATGGAAAGTCAATTCTCATTGAAATGCATTGGAGTCGTTGCTATGGTAGTTTATATTTTTCATTGTTGAAAACCGAAAAACTTCATAATTTTGATTAAAATTGAATTTTTATGCAAATTTGGCATAGATTTGAATTTTGTCTTCAAGAAAAATAAAGTAATAATCTTACCTTTGGGGTATAAGATGCAGGCTAATTTTGGGGATCATTTTTATGGATAAAATGTGTCTTATATGCCGAGAAATACGGTAGGTTATGATTAAATTAAACATCATTAAGCTATCCAGTCAACAAAATGTAATCTCATCTATAGTTTTGGTGCTATTTCGGTGGCAGCTAATCTACATTAGATTTTGTTGATATCAGCATTAATAGATCGTAATTATCCGATTTCACCGTGACATGTAGCCTTCATTTATTTTCTTATCCGTATATTCTACATGTAGCACTTATTAGCTTCTTCTTTAGCTTCCACTTGTTTACAAACTATTTGACAACAATATTCTTGCACAAAAACGATTTACATTTAGGGTCATTCTGAGGCCATTTCACTTCTAATAACATGTTACATAGTCATACATGCAAACGCAATGAGATAGAAGCACTGAAGCTGTAGCTATAGTGCTTTTCAGATGAGATGGAGAGTAAGGGGGAGGTAAAAGAGAAAGTAGATGGGGGCGAGACCCAATAGGAAAGAAGGAGGGGGAACCTAAGCATTCGAAAGCTCAATCTCCATCGAGTCTCCCTTGTGGTAACATTGTGTCCGAGTGTGCTGTGTTGCCACATTCGTGAATTCCCTTTAAATGCCCAACAAACATTACGTGTGTTCCAGTGTAGAGTTGGCAATGTCTAGCATGAGCTAGCTTTCTGCTAGAAGGCACGACCCCACCTCTTAGCAGCAGAGACATATAAGCGGTCCCGAGTACAGCTTAAATCTGACTCGCCAACCAAAATGAAAAGCATTTTAGCTCAATCAGCACGTTGGCTACTTTTCCTTTATAAGCAACAAAAAAATTGCCCCCTATAGAAACAAAGGCAGTTAGTGTTCTGTTTTTCAGGAACCAATTATGAGCACTAAGTGAGGGATGCCTGTATTTTAAAAAAGTATTTCATGTAGCATAACTTACAGAGGCCAACTTACACGCAACCTTTATAGAAATAAATAAATCTGACGCTATGCAAGGGAAGTAGTAGCTCTAGGGTTTCTTTTCTTGGTTCATTCCTCAGTGCTTACACTTAAATGAGGGGTAAGAAACCAACTGCCTGCGAATTCACCCATTGTGGTCACATGTGTGGCATATTTTACTTCAAAAGACAATACTACATTTCAGCTTATGAGAAATTTTACATTTACATATAGTATAAATATACAAATTGCATGTAAGTTTTACAAAACACCATTCATAATTGAAGAACCAAAAGTATTTTTGATGAAGATTAGCAGTAGAATGTATTGCCAATATCTTGAGCTGGATACAATGGAAAGCTCTACGCAGTTACAGAGTGGAATCACCTAGTTAAAAAATACAGCAGATGGAAAAAGGAGCTAGGATATAGTACAAATGCAACTGCGACTATAGTCTCTTATCCCAAATAGGAAGAAATATATTTTCGAAAGTTTACTATAAACTTGGCTGTATGGGTCTTCACTTGATGATATTCCATCTTAAAAAACATGACAAAAATAACTTGTACAAGTATCAAAACCTGGGTTGAGAGTTTTCTAAACAAATATTGTTGCATTGTAAAAGTTATTTTTGTCATGTTATTTTGGTGTGACCATACTCCCCACCACGTAGACAATTATGTACCATGACTATAGTCGCTTAGCCCAGTTAAAGGGTTAATGACATTTAAAAACGTACCTACTCATACTAAGGGCAAACACAACAATATTTAATACATTAATGTGGTACTTACCTACTCATTGTACAGTGAGCAGGGTCACTAAACCCATTTACTGAAGAATAGTTACTTATACCACCAAGTGTGATGTCTGCATTCTTTTGACTATTTAGGAAACTGACGACCGTATTGGATCCATGGCATGCAGCAAATGTGTCTAATAAGGATAACTGTAAACAAAAATGATTTATTGACTTAATTGATCTCAATATAAAGTAAATGTTGACTACCGTATGTGCCCGAATATAAGTCGATATTTTTCATCAAAATCTATCATGAAAAAATCATCCCTCAGCTTAAATGCGAGTCCAAGAAAAAATTTGGGATTAGGACACTCATACTGCCAGGAAAATCGAGTGCTAACTGAAACAGCGCTATTTGGAACACAACTTCCATAAGAAATGATGTTATAAGATTTAATTCGTTCCCGAGATTCTATTAATGGAAATTAAAATAGGTAGTATTAGATAAATAATACACCAAAGTATTCTTTGTTAACCATATTACGTAGCGAAGAATAGGTAGTCATTTGCATTGCAATTATATTTAAAATTGAACAGTAAAATTTGAATATAAATGAAGAAAAGAATGCACTTTACGGAACATATGTTGATCTCACACTGAATAAATCACGCAGAAGCATTTAGGAATAGGAATTAGAGTAGAAGAAGATACATGCGTGTACTTATATATACAGGGTGATGCATTAGTCACTATACAGCCACAATTTTATTAACACAAAGAAAATTGGAAAATAATAACATAAGCATCATGACTGAAGATACTATTCAATTAAGAGAAGGCAACCAATAAGACAAAAACAAAATTGTACATCAAAACGATCGAAACTTTACTATGTTTCGATAAAGAAATATTGATTCATAAAAGAATTATCACATGTGCTTGATAAATAAAGGAACATGGAATGAGACCAAATAAAGGAAGAATTCAAATATCTTGGTATTACATTTAAAAAAACTGAACAATCGAAAAGGGAGCAATAAAAAAAACACATGTTGGCACTCATCAGCTTTTAGTCATCATAAAACCTCTAATTTAACCTCGAGAGTTAAGTTTTTCCTCTTTTCTCCACTGACTGCCGGTTATCACTCATGGTCTTTTTATTTAAAGGGAAAATATAATATAAACAAAGTTCACTCTATATTTGACCTACAAAAACATCAACAAGTGTACACAGAACTATCAAGCAACTGCAAACACTGACGTCTTGTGTGTTGTAAATGTGCAGAGGCGCTGTGCAGTGGACATCATAAATTACATCAGAAATTTTGAAGAGCGTTAATGTGGAACACGCAAGCACAATTTGGAAAAAGGTATTAAATTATTTTCAGCGTTAAAGGAAGAGTGGGTGTACTATATTTCTCATTAAGTAAATATTTGACCTACGATGAATATTAATGAATAAATAATAAAGCTAGAATATTGAATATATAGCAGTAACTGTTTTGTTACCATTGTTACCTGTTCTTTCATTTCTAAATGCTACTGGATATTTTCTTTCATTTCCCAGGGCTGTGCATATGCATCATTAAGAATAGTTAGCAATTTGTATTATTTTACATTATCCATCGAAAGAAGTTTCTATTAGTTTTACTTGGCTATTGTAGTTATTTCTATAGCAATTATAATGTTTGTATGCATGTTAAAACCTCATTCATGGAATCTATTATATTTCATACATTGACTACGCAGAGTGTGATGACAGTTTTTGATGCTCAACTGTTTGAATTTCGGTAAAATTTTACATGTACGTGTATAATTATAAAAATGCAATTTCTTAAGGCAATGTAAATGATAATTTCATTGGAAATACACTTGGATTAAAAATTATTTTGGCAAGGTTGTTATTGCTTTATTTGACCTTTTGTGAAAATGAAGATGAATGAAATTATCGTCACTGAACATGGAACATTATTCAACAATGCAAAATTATTAATTAGAGTATTATTTCAAAATGTCAACAACTAAACCATTTCCCACTCTTTTCTTCAATCTCAAATAATGTATTCTGGGCCATGCATGCATGCCTGGTACACTTCACCATAAAATCTACGAAATTTACCTTTTTGTCAAAAAACGATGGAAATCTTTGGGGGAGGTCGGCTTATATTCAGGCAGATACGATAAATCCACAAAAAACAGATACAATCATTGTTAACTTGATATAAAATCTAGGAAATGCATTAATTTTTATTTAATCCACAAAAAAGAATCTTCTGAATTTAACTGAAATACAGTAGTCTCGATTATCTGAGGTATAGTGGACCAAGTTAACCTCGGATAAAATGGAAGTTTTATTTTTAGGTATGAAAAATAGTCCTATGTATGTTCAGAAAATTTATTTTATACCTACGTACTAAACTAAATGAACAATTTATTGATTTTACTTAAAATAGTCTCTTAATGATTTCTGCCTTACTTTGGTTGATTGCTTTTTGGCCGGCATGTTACGCCGACAACTGACTCGACAATCAGAGCCTCCATCGAGAGGACCATGCCTCGGTTACATGCATTGTTGTGGCTGAATGCAGCTGTATGCTTTGTGAATCTTACACTATGTATCAACTGAAAACCGAAGTCGTGATGAGTCATGAATTACGTGGGGTAAATAACCTGTGACCTTGGCCACAAGCTAAAAACACAATGTACGTATTTAGAGAGGCTGCCTCAGTTAACATGGAAGCTCGGATAAGCGGCTCACAGATAATAGAGACTACTGTACTTAGTTTTTAGATTCTTAAACCTAACCTTTCTTTTATTGTCTATCTGCATATCTTACTATAAATTCAACAAACATTATGACAACAACCACAATAATGAAACAAAATGAGGAAAAGTGATATGTATGTTTAAGTAAAACATCTTTGTAAGCAAAGAAAATGATTACTCTATGCACTTTTGTTCAACTTATATAAACACAAGCACTTAGGACTGCTTCATTATTTGTATATATGTTAATAGAATACTAAAATTAAAAAAAGCATATTAATTATACTAGGACTTAAATGTCATTCATCTCTAGATATTTTTCAAAGATCACAGGAACTTATAACAACAAAAGAATTCTTTACATGTGACAGTACACTAAAAATCCATGATAAATCAAAACTAAGTTATTAACAAATTTTTAAAATGATAAATTATGCCAATAACAGTAAATTTCTCTCTAAAATTTGTAAAATATAAATAGTAGCCTTACTTGAAAAACTTTATGGGGATCTGGTCTTTCACCTAGGTCACAAAGCTCTTCAAAAGACTGCCACAGAAATGGGTTCAACCGAAGAGATCGTCGAAGTGCCTCTGCGGCTCGAGCTCCCCTTTCTGTTCTGGAACAAATTCGAGCTAGAAGTTGCAATGCAAATGGAGCCTGTTCTTCTCCAAAGTCAGCTATAACATCATCTAAGGGCCTAATTCTTGCAGCAGCTGAAGGGGTGAAGGCAGATCCACTTCCTGTGCTTGTGGTACCTCCACTCCCACTTGTAAGGACTGCTTCTGCCTCTGATAATCTTGAATTACACATAGCCAAAATTGGGATTAACAAACATGGTTATTTATTATTAACAAATATCAATTGTTTTAAATAGTATATGAATAAGTAATTTGAACAAAAAATGTAAACTTGAAACAAAATTCTCCTAATTAACATAATTATATGATCAAGGTCCAAGTCATCAACAGGTGGAGATTTCAATTTGAAGTTCAAAGTTTTAACCACAGAAACAAAAGAGTTGAACTAGTTAAAAGAACCCAAATTAGACTTCATGATGCTTGTAGCCATAAAACAGAATAACAGATTTGCAATTCAACAACAAATTAGTCATCCTCAGCAGCAATTCATAGTCCTTGATTGCTTCACTATTTCATAGATAAAAATAATCTAGATCAGGGGATGGCAAAATTCTGTGCAAGATGGGCTACATTTGTACAAACAATTATTTCAAGGGGTTTCAAAATAACCTAAATACCATGTTAAATGCAGAATAATTGGTGGATGACACTCACTGTGATGCACGGAGCAAAATGCCATGCCATAAGGATAAACTCAATGCTTACAATTTTCATTCTTTCTCTTTAATACTCTTTGATGCCAAGAAATACATTCAGGAGGTTCTTTTCTACATTTCTCAAGAAAGCAGAAAGGATAAACATTTTGTTCCATTTTCTTGGGCACTTCAGTATAGTGCTTGAATCCCACCGGTTTGGTTAATTTGAAGTCTCTTTCATAAACATCTAAGAATATCCCAAGTTCCTGTTACAATAAAATACCTGACCCTAGACTTTTAAAATACTTTTCCCTTTCAAAAAGATCTGTCAATCATCTCCCACAAACACCTTGTAAGGACAGATTACTCCCCATCTCCTAGGTAGCATCTAAACTAGAACTGGAAACCACAACTCAACTTCAACTCGCCTACTATTATCTTTTTCACATTGAACTTGTATCATGGGCCTCTGGAGGTAACACATTGACTAGACCAGTGGTACCCAAAATTTTTGTAGGCTTGGCACCCTTTCAAAGATAAACAGAATTCTGTGGCACGCCAGCCTAGGCATAAGGTTTTTATAGTTTTACTCACGGGTATTACAACCTTTAGATGCATCCATATCTTGGTACATTTATTAGAAGAAAATCATCACCATAATTATCTATCAACACATCCAAATCATTGGTTCGTTTACTTTACCTTTTTGACACATCCCTAAAAATCAGCTGAGGGACCCCAATGTGCCACTGCATGCAGTTTGGGAAGCACTGGACTAGGCAAGTTTTCCTCAACTGGTGTGCCACCAGACATGATAGGTACCACAAAATTTTGAGCAAGTTACATTTAGATAGGAAGTGCTATGGATATATCAATATGTGCTCTAGAACAACTTACCAAATTAAGGATGGATTGCAGTTTTAAAATTAAATCTGGTGACATGCTGTTGGACACATTCTGGCTGACTGTTGCAAATGAATATCCAACAGTCCTGGGCAATGCAACCTCAATTTTGTTGTCACTTCAACAACCCACTTGTGCAAGTCAAGTTTCCCATGTTTGAATTACATTAAAATATGAGAAAAGAGAACATCTGAGCAGTTGAGCAAGAGTTCATAGTTTCACTACCATCAATTCCTGCCATGATAAAGTGAGAGTGTGCTTTAAGACAATCTCAGATCTCACGCCGAAAGAGTGTGTTGGGGGAGACATTGCTCCCAATATTTTAAATGTAAAAGTGCTTTGGAATGAAGAAGGATGAGTGATACTGTACTAGACCAAGATTTAGAAAAATCATATGCTATTTAACAAATGAATATTGTTGCATAAACAAGGGCATGGTTCAATGTTTTTATGAACTTTGTAAAAATCCAGATGGTCTGTCACAAGAGAGAGAAAGATTGTGTAAACAGAAGGATAGCTCTATGCTTTGTATTAAACCACACATACATATTTGCTCCCAAGATTATGACTTACAGTTCTTACTGCTTCATTGAACATACGCCATTGGAAGTTGTGTTACAAAAATAACAAAGAAACTTATTGAAGTAGAGATATAAAACTCTCATTGATCCCAAAGACAACGATCCTTGCTTTAAATTTAGTTCATATGGGAAAAAAATTTAAACCGATTCTAACTTATAAAAAATAACTTTCTTGTAATGCCGAGTTATTTACAAAAACTCGATGCAAATAAATAAAAACACTGCCATAAGAGATAGTTCACCAATAGTTTGTTTAGATAGAATCCCAGTTCAGTACACTTTCTCTAGCTAAAAATATTCCTTTCAGCTGCGGGTATGTTTTTTTTAATTCTCCAGATTTCATATTTTCTTCCTTGATGCCCAATAATTTCCAGTTAAATTACCTTTCATTTTTCAATAGTCACGATAAAGACTCTCCCATATTTTAAACTTTATATAATAATTATAACACGAAAGTTCTAAATGAGCAGCAATTGCATTAAGGTTAAATATTACAATGTTTAACAGAAATTTAATTTCGACCATTCTACAACATACTGATTTTTTATTATTTCTTTTTCTTATATAGTAATATTTATTATAATATCAAAAGAATAAATATAATATTATGGATCAAGTTATAAAGGATATTTAACAATAAAACTCCAAAATTATTAATATTGTAGACTTCGCCTACCACAAATATTAAAATCTCCCATTAAATACTGACACGGTCAAAATAGCCCAAAAGCACGGCTTAGGAGTTAACTTGTCTGGTGAAGTCGCGTTTTGCAATAAGGAAACAGGTATGAACTTACTTTTGCAAATCCATGCAACATCTTGCCATGAGATACTTGCATTGCGGGGAGTTGGATTCTCTACTCTGAAGAACAGAATAAGCTCGGCCAGGTTTTCCAGAACGATAATAACAAGTAGCCAACAGAAATATGGTGTCATCTGAATCGACTGTAACATCAACCAAATAAAACATAATTTTCCGTTTATAAAAATGTCGATCAAAAATACAAATATACTTTAAATACTCACCTTCGGCAGAAAGGCGCTCCGCTAAAAACGTTGCATCCGCATATGCATAATGATTTAAACAATGCCAAATGGCAGCCTATAGCGAATGAAAACAAAAATTCAAAGGTCAACATTCTTGTCAACAAAACGCAAATAAAAGGATAAGCAATACACAAGGTAAATAACACTTCCAAGCATAACAACTTTATAAAATCGCGCTAAATTGATTAGAGTTTTCACAAATTAAAATATGAAACAAGGTCCAATAATTAACGAAGTCTTCATAGAACCCCCTCCCCAAACTCAAAGGAAAATAATTATTTGATACAAGTTTTTCTCGCCCTACACCATAATACGAGTTTACAATAATAAATACACAGATCAAATAAAATTCAACACAAGTTCATTTCCGATACATTCAAAATGGTATAAAAGATTTATCACTGACAGACAATGATCAAAATCTTACAAGTAACTAACCTGTACAGGCTCCTGAACAATCATTCTTGTTCACCAAACTTATGAGTTGCGTGATTTGCCAAAAATAAGAAAATAACTTTCATTCGACCCCAAATAAAGCCATAGGCCTATCAATGTCATTAATAACGACTGTTACAGTAATCCACCATATTGAATTTGACGTTGAAATAGATGGCAGACCAATGTATAACACTAGCGACATCTCATGCACTAAAAACAATTGAACATCATCATTTGGAATTGCAAAATACTTGACAAGCAAGCCTTAATGTACAATTTCTATTAATACGGGGAATTTTATAAGTCAGATAGATATAGCTAAGGAAACACATCAATTTGATAACATTTTTTGCGTTTTAAGAAATTTCATTTAGTAATTGAACTTTTCGCAAGAGTTAACTATTTCGGCAAGCCATTCATGTAACGGTTACGAAGGAAGTTAATTGTTAACGTTCAGTGTTCTTAAGTGCATAGTTGTGGATTTGTAATCCAAGTGAGCTGACTAGCTACCACATAACAAGAATTGTCACATAGGAGACATAGAGGTCTTAATAACTGTTTGCTAGAGCTGGTGATCTTTAAATTTTTATTAAGTTTGGGGCTCCTTAGCGTGCAAATTATGCCCATAGTGATAAATCTACCTTGGTATCGAGTTAAATCTTTGGGAAGAAACGTGTTCGACTATTGTCATTTATAATAAAAAGATGTTAGTTAATAGTAATTTATTTTTTGACGATTTGTTGAAGCTTATGTCTAAATAGAATCTTTGATATAATTCAATTGATTACTAAAACAATCGATGTCGCTTGATTACCAATAGTTAAAGCTTATAATATTAATGAAAATCTGAATTTGAGCACTTTCCCTGCATTCTTGCAAAGACTAATGGTCGGGAGTTAAACAACGTCAGGTTTTCTCTATTTATCGTATATATTCCATTTTTGCTCTAGCTTGTTGAAAGTTGTTATGTATCCTGTATACTTAGTGTGATCATCTTATACACAGTAGTAAAACACAAGGTGCATGATGAAGAAATGACAATGTTAACCTAGTTTTACATCATAAAAGGAACGATGTGTTCCATACCCCTCGGAGGTCATCCAGATGCAAAATTCCCTAACCTTCCTCTGGCATCCATATCATACCTAACCCAATGCAAGAAACTAAATATGATGTAAAAAAGCTATTATTACCTACCAATACTGTAAAGAAGTGGTTCCCAATCTTGGGCGCACAAGAAAAAATAACATCCCCACTGCAAATATACTTGTTGAGGTAATCAATAAGAATGGCAAAAAATGTAAGGTGTGAACATTGCAAATGATTGCTGAGTGCACATTATTCCTTTGATATACGTTAGATTTTCATATACAGTGGAATGTAAAAAAAAACAACTAGCAGCATGATGTGGTCTGTGAAATTTTTTATGTTGAAATGGGGTCCTCACTCAAAAATATTGGGAACCAATGCTCTAAAGTAATGCTGTAGGTCAGGAGTGGCCTACTGGTGCTTCTGAGCCATATGCAGCACTTCATAGATTAATGTATATTTCCTTGAATCTTTTAAGAAGCATAAGGCGACCAGCATTGTATAGCATCATACACTTAATTTGTACTTGAAATATAAAGGAAACTGACCCAGAGGTAATTTTGTAGTAATCCCTATTTAATATACAGGCACTCCCTGGGTTACGTAACTCGAAATTTGCGTAATTCGAAAATTACTACGGATAGTGTACATTATAGCAGAAGTGGGGAAATTATGGCCTGCGAGCTGGATTCGGCTTACTGTCATTTTATTCAGCATGCAAAGCTATTTTGAGAAAGTGATTGTGAAAATTAGGTGCTGAAGATCTTTAATCCAAGTTCTACCGGTTTAATGCAGGATATATTTATCTATTCACATTTCATTGCTAAAATAGTTTTATTTTCGGCTATTTGATGACAATTTCCATGTATCCCCTTATCTGGCCCACTGAGGCAACTGCAGAGAAAGAGTCTCTAGGAAGTATTTCAAAGCCAAATCTTAGTGCAGTGGGATTAAAAAACCTGTGCCGCCTTTTATTATTGGTTGCTGGGGAACTAGAAACTAGAGGTTTGCACTGATACCAATTTTTGCATTCGCATCTAAACTTTAACCTCTGGATATTTTCCCATATCCAATAGACATGTTGTCTGCTTTCAACGACAATGTGTTATAGGATAAATGCAATTTGAGCTCATAAAGCACCTTATGTTAAATCAACCTACGAGACCAACTCATTTGCCATCCCCAGAGGTGCTGCCCTAAGGCAGTGCCTTACCTATTTACTGCCTAGGGATGGCCCTGTACTCATTTTCTTGTTGGCACTTTCAAAAGACCTTTGCGTTCTGTTGTCTGACTAAAACTGTTCGTGTAAACAGTGTATGGAAGGAATGAGTCATGTGCTTGTTTACAGATGACAAATGAGATGAAACAGTTCCATTTACACATGCATTCTTTCACCTACAATTGTCTTCTCATAAATCATCTAGGTTCTTATAATCACTTTCAAAATCCTGTCTCGTCCTTTCCTTTGCAAATACACACACACTCCATCACTCACAATTGAAATGAGCCCCTGCAAAATCGTCTTCCTGTAAATCCTGCTAAGATTACTGCTGCTACTTGTAGACGTGTTGTTGTATAGCATCAGATGAAATTGAAATAATATCATTTACTGTTACTATGTTAATATTATTATGTCATTTATTTTGTATTCGTATGAATGCAGATATACGCTGCAATTATAGCCAGTCACTAGAATTAGGTAGATCATTAAAGTAATTCACTAGATTTGTAGGTAGTTGGTGGCCTTTTTTTAGGTGCTAGTTCGAACCCAAAGTTGCTAGATCTAGCTAAAAATTCGACAGATTGGCAACAGTGCCTGGGTAACATAGAGGGGCTACCGCATTACAACTCACACCTTGAGTTCTTCCTCCGTGCACGTATTTAGTTCCCGCTCGCTTACGAAAACCGCTAATGTAAACAATTTTTTTTAGTAGGTAATTTATGGGGCCACTTGCATAAGTGCGAATTTGCATAAGTCGAGGCTAGCGTAACCCAGGGAGTGCCTGTACCTATTTTCTGGCAGGCATATTTGAAAGAAAAATCAGGGCTCCATGCTGCATCTGCAGTTCTTATTTCGATGTTATAGCAAATTCTGTCTTGCCACTATCGCTAGTCCTCATGGAAATAACTCAATATCAATCATCATATTTAAAGGCATTTTAACAGCATTCTATTTGTGTCCAGCCTGACCTTACGTGTGATTGGAATGGGAATGTAGTACTGCTGAGGATCCCCCACTAAACAAGATAATTACAATGTCAAGAAACCCAAAGGATATTATTGAAACAACAATATCACAATGCCAGGGCTTCCTCATCAGTACAGATGAGAATGTAAATTACCTACTTCCATTGACTCAGACTAGATCAGGGGTCTCAAACTCATATCGGTGTGCGTGAAGGCCCTCCACTGAACCCACACACTGCGTTAAGGCACCGTACCAGACAGTGGTCCACACACTTTCCCATCCATCACACCATTTCATATTCTTTGGACATTCATTCTCCCCTTCCACAAGGAAGAAATCACCACAACTCTAAAATGTGACCTTAAACCCATTCGTTACAAAATTGCTAGATTAGGCGTCGAGGGTAAGGTTCTTTTGACACAAGAAATACACTGGCAGCAGGTAGAACCTACTTAGAACCCCACCTGTGCAGAATTTTTAAAAATTGGAATGAGCAATAATGTGTATTTTAAAAGTGATGATTTAACATGCTTCTTAAATGTCTTCGATTTGTGTGAAAGATCTTATAAGAAACACATTTGAGTTGAGGTCGTTTAGTGTAAACTAGCATACTTCACGGGCCGCATGTGGCCCACGAGTTTGAGTGCCCTGGACTAGATCATACTTTATGTATGTGCTGCTGTTTACTTCTTCAATGTAAGTAAAATCTAAGTAAATGCATTGATTGTATAGGAAGGAAAGATTAACCTTCAAAGCAGTTAAACAAAAGAATTCAGTGTAGCTATGATGTTAGCTTTAAACCCACAGTCACATGTATTTTTCGCAAAATACTTCTAAAACTGAGGGCCGTGTTGTATTTAGTATACATGCCTTATAAATATGACTTAAAGTTGTCTTCTAGGAAAAGTTACATTTCTAAGACCTGTCAAAAGAGTTTTGAATTGCATTGATCAGTGAAAATCATTTAATAACTGGATTTAATAAAAAAAAATATGTATCAAATTTTAATCGACCCAATAGTAATTTTACAAAACAAATTTTTTGGCTGAAAAATAACTTCTTAAACTTAAAATAGTAAGAGGATTTATTTACAGTTTATTTTACCTAGAGTTTCAAAGGCTACATTGTTGCCATTAGGCTGATTAATTGTCCACAGATTTTCTGAAACCCTACATAAGACCCTGTGTCTTTCACAGCATAAGATTTGAGAACAGCCAAATAACCTTATGGCTAACACACTGTCAAAAAATGTATGTTAAAAAGAATAAGTTTTCGACGCCTAAATCTCCCAATACACATGAACTAAGAAAGGAAATAAAATATTAAGGCCATATAAACATTGGAAAACTGGTATGACAAAACCCACAAGAACAATAATGAAATCTGCAGGAGACAAAATAATTTTAAGGAGAGAAATGGTGATCAAATTCAGTTGCAGTTTAATCCTTAGCCTACTAGGAATATGAAACCATGCAAAAATGCTTTTATTAAGAAATCAACTAAAAATTGAAGTCAAGTTAATAAGAAATAAAAATTTTAAATTGAGTGGCAACTTTTGGAAAAAATACTGCAAATATAAAACAATACCAACTTGGGTCTATTTGCAAGGCAGACACAAAATACATTTCCACAAAAAACAGATTCTGGCAAAAACACCATTTTGAGACATTTATTTATATAAATTCATCCATATCTTGTTATGAATGGTATCACCTTGGTCATAGATTCAACTCAAATTCATCCAAACCATCACCAAGATCTTCATCTAAGAAAAGATTCTCGTCAATTGGAACACCTGCTGCTCCACCAGCATCCTCTGCAGTATCGCTACCACCATCACTATCACCATTGCTATCGTCGTCACTGTCACCTTTTGCCTTTCTGTGCCTACCGCTTTCACCATTATTGTTCTTGCCATCAACCCCATTTTCAAGAGTCCCTAATTAAAAAATAAACATAATAACATGGTTATTAAACCACTAATATGCACACCATAAAAATTTTAAAATTATATTATCTTGAAATAAAAAATTGGGAAAAGTTTTCTCTTACATTAAACAATATGCTGGCAGAAAGATTTACTTCATTACACTAGAAAAGCCTTCACTTGGCTATATTACTGCCTCCAAAAATCAAATCACAATATTTCCACAAAATTTGGATATTGGAAAAACTTGCCAGCTCAAATGTAAAATACAGAAATATTTGAAATAATATGCATCCTCTTCATAACTTTCGAATTGAAATTGTTACATTACTGTTTTAATACCATCAATTAATGCCCTTAATATATACAAAAGCAAGAGTTTAGGTTTCACTGTCGTATATAATTTGCTAAAATCTTGAGATAAAAATCTGATGTGGCCACCACATGATTTTCTCCATATCTGTAATATTTCTATAAATTCCAAATACGTTAAATGATAATAAATATTTAAAGGAACTTCAAGAAAAATTCCAAGACCTTACAAAGGACAGACATAAACTTATACTGTAGTCTTCTGATATTGGATATAGCCACGAAGCTTCAACAATTAAGAATAAAAAGGAGTGTTACTAAGACGTAACTAAGCGTAAAACAATGTGTTTACAAAGGCCACATCCAGGTGGTGTGGTGGCGACTAAAAATAGTTTTAAAAATATCTTTTAAACAATACATTATATGGGCAAGTTTTGAACAAAAGTTGCAGAAAATAGAATTTCCTACAACCTTTATACCAGTTATGTTTTACATTGATCAAGTATTAAAGCAAATATTGAAAAAATGTAGAAGTGACAATAGTAAACTCCCATCTCTGGTTGGCAGATTTTTACCAAAAATGTATCAACTCTTGTCCCTTTAATAAAAAATATAAAATTTCGCGCTGATCTTATTAATAGTTTCTGAGTTAAGAGTGCCCACCAAATTCCTATGACATATACACTCACACACAAACATCATCAAGAGAATGGTCAAAACGTGTTTAGGGAATCTCAAAATATGTATTTCAATTGAAATCTCAAAATCGATTTTTTCATGAAAACAATACTTTCCCCTATACTATGTATGGAGAAAGTAAAAATGGCAATTCCCACAAACCTTGGATTTTATGCAAAAAATTTCAAACATACAATCTTTTAATTTCTAAGTACTAACAAAAATAGGGCTTTTACAATTTTATTCGTCTTACCAAATGGACTTTCTGTTCCGTTAGTGGCTGCATGTTCTGTTTCCTTGCTCTTGAGTCTATCTTCAGCTGCCTTTGTTCCAGAACCATCAGCTTCTTGTGCTTCAGAAACTATGGTGTCAAGAACAATCTCTCGATACTACAAATAAGGATGAATTTCATTATCAGTTTATTGAACAACTATTACCATCAATTTTCATCAACATTTTATGAAGAAAATTCACTTAGCCATTAATTATAACAATGTTTGTAAGCATTTTATTACAACAACAAATAAATGGTACCTCAATAGTCTCTTCTTCATCCTCCTGAGGCAAATTTCCAGTATCAAATGCATCATCTCCTTCTTCATACTGGTCAGCTGATGCCAACTCTGGGTTGAATGTGAACATCTCACGACCAGACAGCTATTTTTATTTAAAATAGGTATTGCCATGAGCATAAGGGCAAAAGTTATATAAAATAAATTTCTAACAGATTAGTAGTAAATATTAATTAACTAATTAAAGAAATATATGCACCATTGGGAATCACCTGATATTTTCTCAACCATATATACAAGACATATATTGAAATAACAGCCATTATTATAAAAAATATTGATTAACCTTTAAACGCCAGATTGATTTTGGAGAATTTTTGTTCATTTTATGAAAAAATGATGTATCTCATGAATTATTGGTATTAAAATGTTCAAATAAAAAGCATTTTATTGTAATAATAATGAAGAATTTCATGTCTGTTTTGTAGGGGAAAGAAACATGTCGAAAGAATATTATGAAAAATATACGTCTGTGAGCTATTGCATATTGTGTGCCCATACGAGCACATCCAGCGTTTCAAGGTTAAAAGGTTTAAAACTATTGCTGCAAGCAATTAAATGTCTCCTTGCAAGATATTCTACTTGTTTTTATAACCAAGATACTTATAGTAATTCTAAGAGCCTTTTCTTGCAATATGCAGATATTTTGAAGCATTCAATAACATGTAATCATTACTAAACCTTAGGATAGTTGTATTTTGAAACTTAAAAGAATACACAGAGCAGCAATATGTATTTAATTAGTGTCATAATTCAAGGGAATAATTGTATGCAACACAGAACTTCACAAAAAGGCATGTAAATAGCATATGAGTCCACTCATAGAGAAATCAAATTATAATATAATATAATTATATATTATAAATTTTTTCATAACTGAATCATACAATTTAGCCCTCATGCAAAATATGCGATTTTGTGCTGCATACATCAAACTTGATCTTTTAAAGTTGATGGTTTTTGATACAGTACTCCTAAACTGGAAAAGCTAATTGAATTTATATTGTTACACTATTGTTAACAAATAACTGGTTATTAATCTGATAGATGCTCCCATATGGAAAATAAATAAATGATGATTGGCTGTCAATAAAACAACAGATTTTCAGTGTTATCGAATACTATCGAAATAACAAGACAATTACAAAACTAAACAAATATTTAATATATGAGAGTAAGGTTTCTATGCAAGGAAGAATTACTGCGTCAAATTTAGCAAAATAAAGAGTTGGGAGCTAAATCTAAAACAATCAATACTGCACCAATACAGAATTATAAAAATTAGAGACGATTTTATCAATTCCCTTAAAAATGGAGTGATGTACTCACCCCAATCTGTCGACCAGCTTTAAACTCAGTCCTCTTCTTCTCTTCATCCTTGCGAGCTGTTTCTTCCTTCTCCATGATTTTTCTTTTTTTCCAAGCAATGAATGTTTCTAAAGTAACTTTAGTCAGGATTGAACCTAATGATGACCTCTCGCGCTCAATAAGGTCCTCTAATGATATTTCATCTTTCTTGTCTTCCTTTTTCTTATCCTTGTTATAATAAATGTCAAAACATTGATTACGCAGGAAAAAGTGGCATATTTTGAAGAAGAAAATTACAAGATAGATTCATAATCATCTAGCAATAAAAATATGCCATCACTGCAATACTTATTCAAATAAGACTATTATTTAAATTATTTTAGCTCAATTTTTTACTAACCTTTTTCAGAACAAATCCTGGGGGTAAAGCATGCCTATAAATACATTTTCCTCCATTAGGACATTCCCAAAACCAACCATACTTGCTCTTCTCAACTGCTTCCAAAAAATATTTACAGATCTGAAAATTTGTATCAAGGTTGTCAAAAGTTAAAGAAGAAATTGATTATCAAAGCTATTAAAAAGTGACTCGAAGAAAGGAATGGTGACGTAACTAACAATATCAGTTGTAGGTCGCTTGCTATCTTCTGCATGCTTTTTCTCCACTACTTCTTTCAGCTTTTCTTCGTCCCAATCTTCCATAGTCTCCTCGGAATCACGCATATCATGATACATACTCCGTTTCTCAGCCTTCCTTTCCAATGTCAAGTCATGGGAAAATTTACATCTGTCTCCTTTAGTGCATTGGCCTTGCTTGTAAAACGCACAAAGCACAGACTTTGGGTCGATACCTGGATATAGCATAAACATTGATAATTTTCACAACTACTATCCTTTGATAAATTTCATCAATGCATGAAATTGTATAAGATGACTACAAAGATTTTTTAGTTACAAATAACTTTATAGATGATTGTCTAGTATTACCTTTTTCAACTTTTTGATAAGCCACCGGTTTAAAAAGCATATTGAGCTCCTTCGCTTCTTTGAGCTTTGCATCCTTTTTGTCTTTCTCTTGCTTTTTTGCATCTTCTAACTTTTTATTATTGGGGTTACCTCCAAACTTTACTTGCTTTTCAACTTGCTGAATAAACCTCTGTTGCTTGGCACCTTTCTTATTTTTTAGTCCGAAGGTTTTATCCTGTGAAGAAAATATTAAACTACAAAGGTAGAAATATTTTTACAATTAGTAAAACATCGAGCTTGAAAATAAAAAATGTCAACTTACTTCAATGACTTTTTCTTTCTTTTTTTGTTCTGTTTTCTTACTAGCTGCCGGGGGTTTAGGTTTTGGAGGCATGATTACAAATTACGGTAAACTTCCCAGCGACTACGTTAACCCAGAATAACACGAGTCAATCGTCAATATTATCAGTTAATCTGCCCCCTGTCGAGACTTCAGTAAAGCTATTATAACAAAATAGTATCGCTGAAGATCGCAGACATAAGTGAAATTGTCGAATAGCGAAATCTTTTTAAGTACTGAATTGTAATTTAGAAGCAAGAATTAGCTATATAACATTACATATAAATTGTTTTCATAAAGCCAACTTTATCCCGTGTAAAAGCTAGAGGAATATTTTAGGTTCATTTCTCGGTCTCTAATTTGGGCGTGGAGGGCGGTGTTTGCTTATTTCACTCCGTCTATGTTTTGGAATGAATATATTCTTCTCTAACCTGCCGGTAATAGCAGTGGAAGAATAGGTTTCTTTAGTATGATTGCATTTTCTACCTGAAGAGATTATATAAACGCATTGAAAATGGACCTTAAGAATAAAGTTGCGTTAGTTACTGGCGGAGCTGCTGGCATTGGTCGTGCATATTGCGAAGAATTACTGAAGAATGGCGCAAAGGTTTGTATAATAATGCAGAACAGTTATTTTGGCATGGTATAAAAAGGTTGGTACGTGATTGTGCTTGTTTAATACCTGATGCTGCCTTGAGAAACAATTTTAATGTTATCTACTCAGGTTTCTGTTTGCGATATTAACTCTGATGCCGGTGACGAAGTGGTTCATCAGTTTTCCGCAAAGTATGGAAAGGACAACGTAATTTTTTGTCTTTGTGATGTTACTGATTATCCGCAATATGAAGGTAAGATTTTGGGAACTAAAAGCTTTAGTTTCTCGTAATGACGAACTAACTTATTCCATTTCATTTATAGAGGCATTTCAAACAACTATAAACATTTTTGGAGGACTAGATATTGTCATTAACAATGCTGGAATAATGAATGACCGGTTTTGGGAATTAGAAGTCGACGTCAATTTGGTGAGTTTTCCTGCTACAAAAATGTTTTTGAATAGATTTGTACAGTAATAATATAAATGTTCTCTAACCAGTTTTTTATATTGCTAGTAAATAATTGACTGAAATATATGTAGTTAAAAAAAACTTTTCATCCATTCCAAGTGTTTCTTCCACTCAAATGTCTAAAAATTTCATTGCTTGCATAAAAAGTATTGAATTGTTTTGGATCATTTTCTAATGCTGTATTATAGAATTAAAACTGAGAAAATGCTAATCTTAAGTTACTTGGCATGTTATTGTTATCATTTCATAATCTTAAGGCAATTGTTGAAAAAGGTAAAAATTTTAGGAGGAAAAGCAATTTTCCAGTTACTGAAACTCATCTCTGTAAATCAAGCAGAATGTACTTGAGTGTGACAATCATTTTCTTTGATAATTCTTCTCTTATTTCCAAAAGCAGTTGAAGGTAATGATCATTTTGTCATTCGCCATGAAACTTGATTACTACCACTTTGAAGTTTGGAAATTATTGCAATGTTTAACTAGAAAACATGTAAAAGAGGCTTTTTAGTAAAATTTTTCAAGAGTACCAAAAAGGTTCGCATCATTGCCTAGTAACACCCCTTGCATTTAGTTTTACATGCCCCTAGGAATGAGCATTTGTTCTTACAAAGAAATAACATTTTTATTATTTCATCAAGTTTGGTAAAGGTGCATATATCTGAAAACTTTTTTAGAACTCATCCACAAGTTGACTTGGAGTAGCAGATTCTCAGTTATTTCTATTTTGTAATTGTATTCAAATCTAATTCTTAGAGAATACTTCCATTAAACAAATGATTGAAGATAGCAATTAAAAATTATTATTATTAATGTTGTTTTGGTTTTAAATACTAAAAGCTACCAGAGAAATTGTGATTAATAAATGGGATTCTGTTATTTAGTGTTCTAATATATATATATATATATATATATATATATATATATATATATATATATATATATATATATATATATATATATGTGTGTGTGTGTGTGTGTGTGTGTGTATATATATATATATATATATATGTGTGTGTGTGTGTGTGTGTGTATAACAGCTTACGGAAAAGGAAAGGTAAAATGGATATATGAATGGCAACAAGATTTTTGGGATTACGAAGCCCAGTGAACACTCACTAATCAGACGACTTCAGGTTGGCGAGGCCCTGGGGATGTCGAAGCGACACACATAAAGAACACTAAAACAACACAGAAACATCACAAATGTAGAAGCTTTCGGAGTTATTCCTTCATCAGTTACAGAGAGAGAACTGATGATTATATATATATATATATATATATATATATATATATATATATATATATATATATAAAAAATAGAACACTAAATAACAGAATCCCATTTATTAATGACTATATATATATTCATTGCACGTTAACTGTTGAGGCTTTTCATGTAAGAATAGTTGCATAAGTTTTTTATAGAAATTACAAATTTTTCCTCATTTTAGTCTGTTCACACTGCCATAATTCTTAAGTCTTGCTCCTTATGTATTTTAATATACAATTATCAAATTATTTTTTTGTGTTATCCATGTTTTTGTATAAGCTATGCACCTTCTCCATAACATTAGCCCAGTTAATTTCAAGTATAATGTAACCCATCAAAATCCTGATGATAAATATTGATTAAATTGTGCTGTAATAATTTTCTTTCAGAATTTTACTTCAGCTTGGGAATGTCTTTATATCATGGGTAATGTTAAAAAACGTTGCTAATTATAATGATGCAATACTTTCATTTTTTCAAGATGCTAACGATTAAAAACGTTTCTGTAGCTACCAATACTCATTATATATTATATCCCAATGCAACATTCCCTGCATACTGAAAGTGGATTATTTATCTAAATTATTATCTGACATGTTCAACAGCAGTGGTTTCAAAGATCTTTGAAAATGTGGCAGCCAATGAAAGTTAGAAAGAAATTTTGTAGCACTTCAACTTGAAACAGTTGCATATTTTTATATATGGATATCAGAATGTTTTTATACATTCATTTGTTGGCAACACATCATCCTAAATGTATTAGAGAGAAGATTATTGCCTATCAACATTTTCAAATCACTGATTTATTTATTTAACTGGGTTTTTGTGGCACCCCTAACATTCAGGTGCACAGTACCTCCTTTGGGACATACTGTGCTACAGGAAAATAAGAATTACTTCAAAGCTAGTAATTTCATTTGAATCAAATGTTTACCAATAGCTTATAATTTTATTTTCCATAATATGATATTTTGCCAGAGAAAAATTACTATTTTTAACAGATGAGTTATATCAAAATATTCATCTTTGTGCTTTGGAAATTCCTGCAGATAATATGAATTTATTATTTTATAGTATATGCTTATTCAAATGGTATTAATTGTTAATTCCTATCAATTAGGTACTTGCATAGGACTTTTAGAAGTCCTATGCAAGTACCTAATTGATAGGAATTTGGGTAAAACATATTGTGCTTTCTCTTGTGGAGGTAATATTTTTGACTGTTGCATTTATTCATTTTAAACGGGATAATGCCTTTTAATTCTGTATTTAATCTACATCATGATTATTTATGGTCATGAGATACCACTTTTCATATCAGCAAAGAGGTGCTGCTTTGAAAAAGGTATTAATTAAATAAATATTTTTTAAAGAATGGTGTCATTCGAGGAACACTGCTTGCCTTAAAGTTCATGGGGAAAGATCGTAATGCATCTGGGCGAGGTGGATTGGTTGTCATCACAGGCTCCAATGTTGGTATCAGGCCATATGTAAGTGTGCCCATTTATACGGCCACAAAACACGCACTGATCGGTCTGACGCGATCATTTGGGGTATGTATTGCTTTCAAAAATTAAGCTCTATGCTGTAGCATGTTACGTATTTTAAGAGCTGGGTGTATGTAATACATGAAAAATTTATCATAAGCTACCACTTTTTACATATTCCTAATTATGATGTTCCACTATTTATGAGAATTAATTTGTGTAATTGAGTTGATAACTTAATTTTTGTTATCTGGGGAACAATTTCTCAAGGAACAAGTTAAATGAAAGTAAAATCTAATACTTTTTTATCAGTACAATGTTTGCACAGTATGTCTTATTCATTGCCATTATTATAATGTTATTACTGCTTTTTTTTGTAGGATGCATATCATGTTAATCTTACGGGGGTTAAAGTTATTGCCCTGTGCCCAGGTGCTACTGAGACTGCTTTAGTCACTGATGTTAAAAAGCAGCTCCTTTCCTCTGAGTACGAGAAGGCTTGGCAGAGGGACACCGCTTCCTCTGTGGTCCAGAAGTATGTATTGTAACTAATTTATTTGAAAAGCTTCTAAGAGATGCTGTTAAATGAGAAATTTTGAGCTAATCAATTTTAGGTATCAGACAAAGTTTATATTATAGTAAAATCCCTATTTAACAAATCTCTGGGGGAGTGCTTTTTATTACACTAAGTTGAGGTTTTCACTTAACCTCTCAAGCGAGATTTTAATCTATGGCATTTAAATCGCTCAGCGTGACTTTTTTTCGCAAGCACAAAATACTTTATGCATGCATTCACTTTAATATTTTTTGTACTTTAATTATCATTTCAAAAATTTCCAAAAAATTATGTCATATTTAAAATTGTTCATTTTATATAATAAAAAATAAATACATACATTTATTTCAATCCAATTTCTACTATGTGCTGCTCCTCCGACGTTTAGTAGTTCAGCTGCATCTGGTACACATACTTCTTTACCCGGTATATAAATTTTATGGAATTTATTTTATAAATAATCACTGGTAGGTAGAATTTTATACAATTTAGGATCTCTATTTACAATGTCTTTATCAGTATTATCTACAAAATGCAAAAATTTGCTCAACAAGGAAAATCTTTCTTCACTCATTACATATGGAATAAATGCCGTTTCTAATATATGTTTTCTACTAAAATACATTCTGAGAGTTGGTTTTTGAATGATTCCCATCAACATTAGCAAAGCAAACCACTTTTGATAGCGTGATTTTTTTAAAGACGTGATCTTATTTTTCTCGTGGGCAAGGAATTGTTCTGCGTAACGATTAGTTTCAACCACTATGAGGGCAATTAGATCCTCATCAAAAAATAACTCAAAATATCCTAAGGGATCATCTTTTGATAAAACCGGCTCTATTTGTTTTCCAACTAAATCACACGCAAAAGGCCGAGGAGGGTTAGCACTGTCGACATCTCCCCAAATATTCTCTTGAATATTCACAGTGGAGTGAGTTATTTCTTCCAATTCCTCTTCGGAACTGGAATCAATGGAGAATCCGTTTGAATCTTCAGAATATATATCTACATTACTTTCACTCTTTTTCTCCAAAACATCAAGCACTTCCCAATCCGCCAACTCATGAGAGCTACAAGCCATGGTGAACTAAATAGGGGTTCGGCTAAAGGACAGATTCAAGATGAAAAAAAAAATTAAAAAAGCCCGACGCAAACACAGGCACTAAGAAACCTCGACCATCAGCTCGAAGCATCATAAATAAGAGCCAGGAAGATGAGAGCTCTTATGAAAGTCTGAGATGCAACGCACGAAAGATAGAGGCCTGAGGGGCCTGAGTAAGCACTGCTACGGCCAGATCCGAGATAGAAAAAAATTTAAAAAATACTAACGTAAACACAGACAGCAAAGAACCACAGAACGAAAGCAGACCGCATTGGCTTACATATTTACTCTCTGAAAGCACATAAATCAGAGCCGTAGCGATAAGAAAACTTAATGAAAATTTTGGACGCAGACGGTGTGTCGCACACGCTTGAGGCATGGGAAAGAGCGGACAGAAACGCTGCGTCGCACATGCTGGGGGGTTAATTAATGGGGGTTATGCTAAATTATATCAAGAAATTGCTCATTTTCTCATAGGACTTGCTGTATTATTTCTATATATAGGTACTTTTAAATGAAATTGTTGTTAAAACATCAATTATAAACTTGCTTTTTAATAATAACTAATATTATAAGAAATAAACAATTACATAACAAGAAAGGAAAGATGCACACATCATGTGTGCATACATGTGAGACAGAGGCATTATTTATGATATATGCAATCATAAAATAAATATTAATGGCATAGTATATTGTCTAAGAACCGGTATGCCAGTAGTGATGCCAAGGAAATATCGAATTCTTGATTAATTGATTTATTTATTTCTTAATCAGTTGTAATTAATAAAACAATCGACAATTATTAAAAACTTGCCTCACTCAGTAGTAATATTACCTTTATGTTCATGTTCATTTCTTTGTCGTAAATTACCCATTTCTTTTCACTTACAAAAGCTGTGTATACGTAAAGAAAATAGTCGTATTTACATTAATTTCTTCATTATAGATAATCCATTTCCCTTCATTTACCTAATGTTGCCTGCACATGAAAGAAAATTAAATTAATTAGTTATTTACACCAGATATTGTTTACTTCAGTTTCCATGAAGATTGTTTTCGTTGACAATAATTTAAAAACACAGAAAAATTTTTCTAAGTCCAAAGTGAATTACAACTTTCTTGTTTGATTTTCTTGAAATCGGCTTCTTTGATGAAAATGTACTGGGCAAAACATATGCTATTTCATTAGTTCTACAATTTTGTTTGAAGACGTATTTGTTATAAGTGATATTTTACCAGATATAAAGAAAAGTTTGTTTGTCACCAGTAAAGTGGCACTCTCGATTAGGCTACATGAACCATTTATATCATTTTCTTATTTTCTTTGCCCTTATTTCCTAAATACCTAATTTCATGAAAAGCCACCCAGTAATTTTGCAGGTGAAACATACGGACGGACATGACCTGATGATAAGGCGTTCTTTTTTCACTTTTTGTAAAGAACACCTAAAAACTATACACTAATTATGGCATCATATTAAGTAAATGCATGTGGTTGTTATACTTCTTTTTCTTTGTGAACATTTGCATCGGGTATCTGTAAAGAATATATTAGATTAAAATTTGAATGATCAGTGGAATCCACAAACAAATTACAGAATAAATTAATGCTGAGCATACTTAAAAATATAAGAAAAGTTATTTATTGAAGTAATTTGGCAAAGTTGTTTGATTTTTCTGGCAGGTTAGGTCTCTTTCTATCCTGTTCAGTTGCGTTAAACTTCCACTTTCCATATTGCACGACTTTGAATGTTGCAACTGCTTCACCAAACGTAGGAATCAACATTTTCTTCTGCCTCATCTTGCTTTTCCTTATCGTTGCAGATTTCTTCCACATCTTCACGATGCTCTGTTGTGCCCACATCATTGTCACACTTAACAAATTCTTTGAAGGTGTAACTCATGACCAATCTTCTCCATTTATATTCTCAATGTTTACATCCATTTCCACTGAATCACTAGGGTTAAAGTCTGCTTTCCGGAAGCAGTTGGCTATTGTTTCTTGTGTCACTGAATTCGAAGCAGCTGTCAACATATGTATTGCTTGGAGAATATTTAATTTTAATTCCCGACTTCTCTTCACGTATGATGATGCTTTCTGCACTAAATCCTTCCTGGACTTTGCTTTCATGCAGTGTATTATATCCAAGCCAAGCAGCTGCTAATGACTCATACATTTTGCTGGGGAAAACACCATTTTAACATTCTGCAGAAAAGCTGTATCTGGAGGATGTGCTGGACACTTATCTATGAAGAAGATAATTTTTGTTTGCAACACCCATCTTTGCATCAATCAACCTGAGGAACATGTTAAAAATGTCACTTATCATCAACACATTCTCAATGTGAGAATACTTGCATGGCAGTGTCTGGACATTTCTAAAACATCATGGCTTCATGTATTTCTCTATCACTAGTGGCAACTTTTCATTGCCATCCGAATTAGTGCTTAGTGGAGCAGTAACTTATTCTTTGCTCTCTTTCCCTCCATGGCATGGGTCTCCTCTAACAGATAACGTTGTCTGTGGAAGAAGGTTGAAAAAGATGCCAATCTCATCAGCACTGAAAATATCCTTTGGCCTGTAATCTTCCAAGTGCCTCAACAATAACTCTGTCTTCCAGTAATCCACTGAATTTTCGTCAACACTTGCACTTTCCCTGCTCATGTTTTTGTATGTGAGTCTGTGATGATTCTTGAATCTGTCCAACCAACCGTTTGAGGTTTTAAAATTGTCAGTGTTCAATCTCTGGACTATACTGGCAGCCTTTTCCCCCAGTATTACACCATATATTGGGAGGTTTCATATTTTTTCTCTTTGCCGCACCACCACTTATCATCTTTTCATCCAGAAGTTGTTTTTATTTTGCATGATGCCGCATAAAGTTGATGGCACAAGAGCAAACCTTCATGCCACCATGATTGCCATACGTTTTTGTTTTTTTACTTCACGTATGATTTTTACTTTTTCCACTACTGATAACTTCTTCCTTTTCATTGCCGTAATAACTGAGACCTCAAAACTTTCACTAAAAGAAACACCACTGACAAAATTCGCTAAGCACATATCACAACCATCACAAGACAGAACTTGACTTGGAATGATCGTGACATGAGATGACATAAGCGTGGCTCGAGGTGACGTACAAGAGGCATGGGTTGTGGTGACGTGTAAGAGGAGTGCTTTGTGTTAATGCAAGTGGCTTGGGAGATAAATTGGCTGGTCCAGCTCAATGGCAGTGCCAATGGTGTGATTGTACTGGGCGCTGCATTTCTCTCTAAAAAATATTTCTTCATGTGCATTACATTTTGAAAATATTGGAAAAAAATATCCAACTCTTTTAATGAGAGAGAAAGTTGCTTTATATATTACAGTTTACTATTATAAATTTTTGTTAAAATTTGGTCATAAATCCTCGATGGTTAAGTTTTGACTCAAAAAATGATTTAACTCAAGTTTCAGCTTTATAACAACAGAATCTCTTGAGTTAGTCCATATGTAACCTTTTATCAGGCTTGCCATAATTTCTAATGTGGCCAACCAAAGCTTCCAAAACTACAAACATGGCTCACCACATAAAAAGGGTGTGCACTCCTTTGCTATATTGTTTGTTGTTTATTTGGTGATTTTTAATAACGTTATGGTTTTTCTAGGCCAGAGCATGTATCAAAGGCATTGATGCATGTTATCCAGAAAGCTGCCAGTGGTTCAGTATGGGCAGTGGATAATGGCCAGCCTCCCAGGGAAGTTACCTTTCATTCCTCATAATTATCAGGCACATAAATACACACCTGCTATAGGATTGTGTTCATGAATACATGAAACTTATTTGCTCTTACGTATTTGGGACAGTTGGAACAATATTGGTAAAGAAATGTATCACTATAACTGCTTAATGTTTTTTGAATGTCGGTACTGATTGTGTCAAAGCTAGAGCTGAAGACTCTTAGTCCACATTGCATTTATTAACATATGATGCAACTTATCTACCTAACATTCTCATAAAAATTCTGTGCATTTTGTAAAACAAATGTCGGTTGCTGAAAGTGGGAACAAAACAGTATTGTTAATGAATTTTATTTCTATGTTATTTACAGTTTCTTTTTCTTACTCAACTGTATCTGCTGTTTATTGACTCTGTCAAAAACCTCTTGCTCTTATTTATAAGGCTCTTTCTCAAAATTTTTATAAACACATGCTATTAGAATAAACGAGACATGTTGTTGGAAGCTTAGAAAGATCAGTGGATGATAGCTTTATAGATTGATGTTAAGTACTTATTTGTTGGTAGAAGCATTGAATGTAGCTTGAGAAATAATGTTTAATGAGAGGTTAAGTTTTGAACAAGTATTTAAATTTGTTTTTGCTAGCTATAAATTATGTTTTTGAGATAAATTTCAACTTATCTAGTGAATATAATCTGGTTGGTAGTACGTAGTGTTTAAAAATTGAGAGGCAGTGTCTGGTTTTTGAGAAAGATGTGTTAATGTATTTAAACCATACTCCCTGCCTTTTGTTAACAAATTTGTATGAAAGGTTTTTTATGATATTATATATATGATATTATTTCAAGTTTAAAGAGTATTTTGATATAGTTTTACTGAAGAATATTATTTCATAAGTTACTATGCATCACAATCGCATGTATAAGAAAGACGTAAGCATATTGCTTTGTTATATGTAGTACTTTTATAAAGTATCCATGATAATATTTTCAAACAGATGTTTGTTTCAGGGTAGCTATACATTTAAGACTGAATTGTTTTATTTTTTAATTTAAATGTTGTACTTTACTTTGGAATCAAATATTGGATTCATTTTTACCAACAGACTTAAGGTTTTAGCAAATAAAAATAATATTTGTTGTCCAGCACAAATTTTTAGGCAACTGTGTAATTTGGATCACTTGGAAAAGGATGCTATTTAAATGCACAAGGTCCATGTTTCAATGTGCAAATAGTCATGTTGTCTGCACTGTGAATTGCCAACGTGAATGATGTACTTAAATACTATTTACGCTTGGAAAATGATTAATAATAGACTGCGATTGCCCTTGTGTAATCTTTATAAAATGTACAAATTGGACCCATGATATCTGTATTCTTCTTAGTCATCTTTAATAATGCTACAAACACAGGTGCATGATTGTAGGTTGTATGCATCGCTGATGTAGTTTTATGCATTACGTTTTCTGGTCATAATATACTATTATTAAAGCTTCTTCAGTTACCTTGCAGCTACTTGTTTAATATGTATGGCAACAAATAATATTTAAGAAAAATTCCATTTCAAATATCAATACCATTGATCTCTTAGTAAGTAGACTGAATTGATGAGAGGCTGTTTTCATGAAATTAATAATATCATAATGAAAAGAAATTTTCTAGTCACTAATTTTTTAATGTTTATGAGGAGAATTTATTGATTCTGTCATATAGATTATTAAAATGAAAAGTCCAATTTTCTATGCCATCAAGTTATTTCCATTTGTATTGCTGATTCATAAATGTTAAGGTTTCAATAAAGTGCCATCTGAAGTACGATGCATTTGACATTTATTTAAAGCTCACATTCCTGCATTTATTTTCAAATTACCGTATTTCACGGCATATAAGATGCACCCCGAATTGTTTAGACAATTTTTCAGGAGAGTATTTTGGTTCACCTAGGCATTTATGAAGGGTCACATCATGTATAATTTCCAACCATGATTAAGTCCGTATCCAGCAACATTTACAGAAAATATTCTGGTGTGATAACAGTTAAATATAACGTTTTAGATAAACTTAATTCGTAAAATAAATAGGGATGATCTAAAACATTAATAATTGCTTCAAGACTTGTATAGCTAAATGTGCCCTGTGTGAACTCGGCAGCCATATTAATTAACTCCTACACGTGGTTCTCAGTACGCTGTACGTCAGCGGCAGGGAGGCCTTATCTGCGGTTGAACAGTGTGCATTCAGGCGCGCTTCGTCTTATTTTAATTTTTTCGGCCAAGCTAGGGACTTTAATGGAAAATCAAAGAACAGCATTATCTCCTAGAGGGATTCAGCTTCATAAACATATCCTTCGGTACATGAATAGGCACTCAGAAAGCTAAAATAAACCCTCAAAAATATTTATCTCTCGTCTGGATGGTCCAAGCAGGCCTGCTTCGTAAGCATTTCGAGGGTCTGTTTCACTCTCCTTTTGTGTATATTAGCAGGGTATCTGGTTAGTCTTACTCCTGAGTCAGGCATCTCATCTTATATTGCTTCCTAGTTCTCAGTCGAGAGATTACTTTTGTGAGAGGAAGTCGAGACGAGACACCCGTGTTTGAAGATGGAGAGCAGTAATAGTGGTACTTTTTCGAGAGATGAAATTGAAAGATTACGTGAGAATGAAATAGAAGACAGTGAATTACATGTGGATTCTGGCAGTGATGTTTCTAGTGAAGAAGAGGTTGACTTCGCTGAATTAAGTGTACCTCAAGAGTCTGAAGACGAAAATGATGGTGGTTCATCAGGTAAGGCTGACGATTTTCACAACGCATGGGTTTGGGTTGATTTTGACAGACGAAATGTTCCAAGAAAAATTCCATTTATTGGTGAGTTTGGTCCAACTACTTCTATTACTAATGTTCTTGAGTCTTTTACAAATTTTTTTGATACCACCCTAGTTGAGATAATTGTTTTGGAAACTACCAGGTATGCCAAGAATTATTTAAAAAATGTTGTTCTTTCTTCCCGATCTTGATTTAACAAATGGAAACCTGTTGATCTAGCGGAAATATATGTATATTTGGGAATCGTCATGTTAATGGGCATTGTACAAAAGCCTACACTACGTTCTTATTTTTCAAGAAATCCACTTTGGGAAACTCCAATATTCCCCAAAACAATGTCTCTAGATAGGTTTGAAAGTATTTCAAAATTTTTTCATTTTGTTGATAATTCAAAAATTAATAGTTATACTGGAAACAAAAAATTGTTCAAAATTCAACCTATCATCAATTATCTACAATGTAAATTTCAAAGTATTTATTTACCAAAAGAAATTATTGTTGTGGATGAATCTCTAACACTTTGGAAGGGACGCCTGTCATTCAAGCAATATATTCCTTTGAAGTCTTCTAAATTTGGAATAAAGACTTTCGAGCTTTGTGAATCGGACACTGGGTACTTATGGAATTTTTTTGTTTACTCGGGCCGATTCTACAATTTCTGTTTCTGATACTCCAGATGGACTCAAAACATCAGGAAGAGTAATTAAATTATTGGAACCTTTATTTCAAAAAGGTTATAATTTATGGATGGATAACTTCTATAACTCACCTGATTTGGCAAAATTTTTAATGAACCGAGGTACAAACGTTGCTGGAACATTACGTTTAAATAGAAAAAATGCCTCAAAAGAGATAAAATCTATAAAATTGAAGAAAGGGGAACACATTTCCAAAGTAAGCAATAATGTTATGATCAAGAAGGGGAGAGATAAAAAACCGATGACATTCATTTCGACCTTTCATACCAATAACTTTCGAGAAAAAGACGGAGTTTCTAAACCAGTATGCATTTTAGAATACAATACAGCAATGGGAGGGGTTGATCTAAAAGATCAGAAATTATAGCCCTACCTACTTGAACGCAAAAAAAAACAATAAATGGTACATTAAATTATTCAGACAATTGTTAAATGTTTCAGTACACAATGCACTGGTAACCTTCAATAGTTCTCAAAATAAGATGAACCATCTCAGCTTTTGCCTTCTGCTAATAAATCAAATTCTAGAAAAATATGGGACTATTTCCGAGTCACCAAGCGGCAGACGACCCCCTGTAAATCCGTCACTACGCTGTTTACTCGAAAGGCATTTCGTAGAAAAACTACTGCTGACCGGCAAAAAAGCAAGGCCACAAAGAAGATGCACAGTGTGCTCAGCTAAAGGGAAAAGAAAGAACACCATATACTAGTGCACTGACTGTGATGTGGGCCTGTGTTTAGAGGAATGCTTTAAAAATTACCACACCAAGGTAAATTTTTAAGCACAGAATCAAATGTCAAAGACTGTACGCTGAATACAACTCCCAGTATATCGTAAGTAAAGCCTTTTTTATATTCATTAATCATTTTTAAATAACCTGCAAAAGTTTTACGTAATTTAATAAGTAATTAAAAAAGATATAAAACATCATATAACAAGCTGCACGCTCAGCGATTTTCGCGAAATGACCGGCTTGAAGGGTTAAAGCTGTCAGGTGCACCACACATGTTGCACATATAGATACCCTTTACCGATAATACTTACTTAAAATTTAAGTTCAAGATACATATGTAATAACGATAAGTAGGCTCAATTAGTCCGTTTTATTCTGCAACTCTTTTTGTCTTGTACATAATGATTTTGATCGATACAGCAATACCAAACTTCCTCTGTTCTGCTATCCATCACTTACTTCCTCTTTTAGTTGTGGCCATTTAAGATCAACCTTACGAAGACTATGTTTCTCTTATATAGGGTATCTACTGGTACTGGAAATATACTGGATTTATTTTTATACTGGGATTTTGGATCAGATACTGGAGAAATTGTGAGTTTCTCCGTGATTTAAGAAAGTTCATACATGACCTGGTATAAATAGAATGTTCTCGGATATGTTCAAATTTCTGATTTGTCCTGGGATTTCTTATTGAAATTCTAATATCGATAGGATGATTATTGCATCCTAGATTTTATATTAATAACATAATTATTGCTGGCAGCTCATACAATGGGAGGTTGGTTGGGTGATGTCTGGTTTTAATCTTCCCATATGTTTTTGAGTTAGCCTATGAATTTGTGCCATAATAATTATATTAAATTACATGTGACTGAAGTTACTTTTAATTTTTTGTTGTAGTTCTAGAAGACTGTTCATTGTGTTCCTTCGATTTTTGAGAAGATATGAGTAAAATTAGAGGGAAAACCTTGTTCAAGAATGAGTGGTTGGACAGAACACTGTTTGCAGATTGGAATTGGTTGCAGTAAGTGGACAGTGATAAGACTAAAGGGCATTGTCCTTTGTGTAGAACTAACTTTGATGTTAGCAACATGGAGGTATCTTCAATCCGATCTCACGCCAATGGAAAGAAGCACATTGAAAGAGTCAAAGCTGCAAGTAGAAACAAAAAACTAGTTGACTTGGTTCCTGTCAAAAACATTCCGTCAGCTGCAGGCGTTGGACCTGACCTTGCACCTGCTTAAGTGGCACACTCCAGTGCAAATGATAGAAAAGAACTTACTGAACATCATGCGACTAAGAATACTCTTAAGAACTTTATCACTAAAGATGAAGTTATCTGTGCGGAAATATTATGGGCTTTTAATCAAGTAATGGCACATTCTTCTGCTCAAATTTTTTCCGTTGGGGAGAGGGGGAAAATGGTCACTCCTTGTATATGTCCTTGTCATCCTTCCCATATTCTCCAATAACTTGGCTCCGTTACCTAGATGACATTTTTACAATCTTTGACACAGCAAAGGAAAGCATCCCTAATTTCATACAACGCCTCAACCAACAATTCAACACGATGAAATTTACACACGAAATAGAAAGCAATCAATCTTTACCTTTCTTAGATCTGCTCATTACAGGAAAACATAACAAACTGCAATTCAACATTTACAGAAAACCTACACACACCAACACACATAATCATATGGACTCTCACCACCATATCTCTCATAAATTGGCTCCCTTCCACTCCATGATTCACAGACTACTAAATACTCCTCTATCGAAAACAGATTTTTACCTAGAACCTACATTTATCAAAAATTGTGCATTACACAACAGACTCGAGTCATTGGCAAAATGATTCAAAAACACAAGCACAGTATTCGAATTAAATCATGCACCACACTCACGAACCCAAACACAAAGAAAAAATACATAAAACTACCATATGCGAAACTAACTAATAATCTTTAACGCATGTTTTAAAAATTTGACCTTCACTCGGTTTTGTCAATGAAAATAAACTATCCAACCTACTAACAAACCCGAAAGATAAAATTCCCAATCACCACAAATCAGGCGTTTACCAAGTCAATTGCAGTTCGTGTGACAAAATTTACATATTACAATCTAGACGCAAACTGGAAACCCGGTTTAAAGAACACATAGCATACTACAAAAACAACAGAATAAACAAATCAAGCATTGCAACTCATATTTTTGACACTCACCATCCTATCACGGCAGAAAACCTATCCTAACTCAAATCATTCAACTAATACAATAAACTCGATGCATACGAAAGCATATACATACATAAAAACAAAAACACGGTTATGAACAACGACTTAGGTCCTATCCCCCACTCCCCCCTTTTTCAGTTACTCAGTTAACTGTTCCAAATCCTTTCACTTTTTCCCCCTCTCCCCAATGGTCACTCCTTGTATATATACCCCCCTTCTCCCTCCTACACCCCACACTACTGAAGATGACAGCTTAGCTGTTGAAACATCGGTGTGTAGTTTTAATTTTTGGTAAGAGTTGACTGTGTGAGTGGATTTGCATGTTTCTGCGTGTGCGTGTCTCTTTTTGACTTAGGTCCTGCGACGGTGTTTATCACCAACCTGCAGAATAAGTATTCTCTTCTTTTTACGGTGAATGAGTTTTTGTTTATTTACTTTAAAATGAATGTAGTATATCTTCAATAAATATGGATCAAAATTTGGGACAGTTTGCAGAAATCTATTTCTTATCAAGTCTTTTAATTCAAGTTGTGAATTAATTACCTTATGGTTCTAAGTTCAGGTTATGATGATGTTTCAGGTGAAGATCAAAGTAAATCAATTTATTGACCATCAAAATTACATGGCTTGTCATTATAATTAGATATATCATCAACCCTATATAATTTGCTTGGTTATGTGTTGGGTGCAATGCTCGACTGTGGCGCCACTCTTAACCCTTCAGCGATGGGATAGATTTAAATACCACTCTACCAGAGGCTGGTTGTTATTTAATCAGTCTACGCCGGCATCGTTACATGGTACGGATCTCAATTTCTTACCATATCGCCGGTGTCAGTGCATGGTACTGATTTGGACCGTGCTGGTTTTAATGTGCTATATTTAACTTAGTTTTTATTTATTTTTCGATTGGCTTTCACATTTTTATAGTAAAAGGTTTGTTTTGTATGTGAACATTGAGCAAAATTGTTTTCCTAATATTTTATTTAGTAAAAATTACATTTCCTCTGCTGTGACGACGCCTGCTCCTCTGGTTGACGCGACTAAAAATCATTTATTTTATTTCGCCCCCCTAATATCTGTTAATTACTAACAGTTTATTTACATCTCTATTTCATTTTATGGTGTAATTTCTTTCTTTTTGGAAGACTTCTGGTTATTTCTTCTAAGAAACTGATTTGTTAAAATTTTCGATTATTTCGATAAGAAAATATCGTCTTTTGAAATAATAGGCTCAATGATAACACATCTGTTCAAAACTGTCGATTCTAATGCTAATACCATTACAAGAGTTCTTTCAGTTAAGAAGGTAATAAGAAAGATCTGCCGAAAGCCAAAGCTTATATTCTGAGCCTCTTGAGACTTGCTTGTGTAGCCCACTCTCTGACTCATCTATGCGGGCCTGAGAAGTTATCGAGTTGGAAGAGATAATGAAAGTGGGAAGAGTCTCTCAGCCACTGCGTTGTTATGAGAACAGGGCAACATGCTGCCTTATAGAGAGAACTCGAGCATGTCATTTGAATGGATGGGAACCAATATAGCATGTAAAGCAGTGAGTAAGTGTTAAACATTTTTGTGGAATAAACTTTTATTTTTTCTTTCTGTGATAATACACAATATTATTGTAATATAGTTATATAAAAAATATGGTAAAATAAACGTACTATAACATAAATATTCCAAAAATTTCACGTAAATCCCATTATTAAATAAAAACTTATAAAGGTTTATATCAAAGTACCTTAAATCGGCCATTTGGGTTAAAAACCTACTGGCCGCAAGGAAAAAAGTATTTAAATCTAGCCCGTCCCTAACAACGCAGCTTTAAGTCAGTACTACGCACGGACACCGGTGGTAAGGAAAGAAAATGAAGTCAGTACCATGTACTGAGCCCGTCGCTGAAGGGTTGAAGAGTCATTATAAAATTGTGGGAGAATCGAAAACTATTTATTACTGACTGTAATGCTATTTTTAACAAACTTTCCGAGTAGGTAGAAGATTGAAATTTGGTAGGAAAGTTTGACTCTTATAGCAAAAGCCATATATGGAAAAAAATCCCCAAAGAAGATCCGGGTTCGACTCTGAAGATAATTTCTATTTCCCATAGGATAACACAAAAATCAATTTAGTGACATGCAACCTTTCATTTTTTTTCTCATAAAAATTAGAAGAATTGACCCTCGATCTTCAAACCAGGACTGTTTTAAAGGAAAATGCACAAAGTCTCTTAATCTTATGGTCGGCTGACTCCCTCAATCCACAAATGCTCAAATGTAATGTTTAAATAGCTTATTTTGGCAAAATTGTGATTTCATTTTGCCTTGACAACCATGCTACTGTCAAAATTGAGACCCCATTATTGGCTCAATTCTCATATGAGTAATATATATGTAAATATGTTCCTTCTTATCACATTGACTGGCTTTTATACTGGTAAAATTATAAAGTGAGAAAAAATACAAAAAATTTCATATTTACAAGAATTTTCCCAGGTATATGTTGACATTTTATTATTATTTTATTAGCAGTTTTACCATATCAGATCAAATTTTCCATTTTAGGAAATTTACACCATTCAAATATATCTACAGTATAGAGTGCACAAATAGTCCTCAGGAAAAAGGGTTTTTATCATTTAAATATTCACCTAAGTCATAATATGGTTTCATTAACAGGTAAGATATTATTGTATGTTTAAATTAAGGAGCTTTGCCCCTTACTCGCTACTACTCACTAACCCCTGGCCTCCGCTTGCTCCAGCATTCAATGAGGTTAACAACTGTGCTGTCTACAATTTGTCGGTGGCTGCATCAAGAATTACCGAAAACATCAGTGGGCAACATGGTCTACTTTTTTATGTAATAGAGATTTTCAGGCCTGAACACAATGCTTTTTTAAAAAGAAGTTCCCATGTGCTCAACCAGATTGAATTAACTGTTCTGCCTTGTGTCATATTCATGATTGATTTTGCACTTTATACATTTCTAAGATGTAGAGAGAAACTACTGCCAATATTCTTTCCAAGATGAAGAAAGGTTTGCTTGCAACTTTCTCTAGGATGAAGGTGCTTTAGTGAACTTACGACTGACTTATGCAGTACAAAAACCGTTCAAGTGATTTTGCAGAATTACCCCAGAAGGCGATGCCATACTGACAATGAGTGTATGTGTGTATTTTCTGGCAAATCAGCCTCTTGGGCTATTATCACCGTAACTTTACGTATACGATGCACAAATAAAAATACTACACAACAAAACTTATGACATATAACAATATCACGTCTCTATTAAATACATAATAAATAAATAGATAAAATTAAAAACAGATTATAAGAGACTGTAAAAGGGTCTCTCTCTATTTGTAAAATAAATTATGAATGTGACTCTATAAGGGTTTCCTGACTATAGCATGTATAAAATAATCGTACAGCTCTAGAAGGACCTGTTACGCCCATTTAATCATAAACCTTTTAAAATGGATAGGGGAGTAATAATTGACTTCCTCCTATCCCATAGTAAAATGATTAAAAACACTGTGCTAACTAAATAAAAGAAGATTCTGGACTCCCTAAGGAACGAGAGAGTTCTATTTACTAATAATGGATCATCTCCAAGAGAAAGCAAGGTTCGTAGCTGTATGCACTCTCTCTTTCTCTCATTCCTGAACTGGCAACAGTCCAGCAATTTGTGATACTGTCAATGCAGTATCACATGTCTCACAAACTGGAGGTTCCTCGGACTGCAATAGGTAACCGTGCGTTCACCAACAGTGACCTATGCGTAGTCTTGTGATGGCAACCTCTTCGAGGTAGGTAGGTATTTAATTTAAGGTGCCTCGACAGCTAGGGTCATTTTGCACCTTTTACATTGTCTGTCAAGAGACATTGCAAAGATAATTACCTACATTGTATTAAATAATAAAATCATCAATAAAAATACTTATAAATAGTAAAATGCATTAAAAGTATATGTTAAAAAATTCTATAAAAGGTGGATAAGTCCAGCTTCTCTTAAAAACCTTAAAACATTGTCCATTTTCATGGAGTCGTCTGCTAAAATAGCAGCAAGTTCTCCTGTAATGTGGAACTTGTTTTGCAGTGCATTATATTTCTGGCACTCTGTTAGGAGGTGTCTTATAGTTAGAAGGGAGTCACAATCAGTGCATCGAGGTGGTTCCTTCTCAATGGTAAACAGGAACGAGTGGGTCAGGGCTGAATGCCCTATTCTCAGACGCGTGACCACGACTTCTTCCCTTCTACTATTCCTTACAGATGATGCCCATGGACCAATATCCCCTTTTATTAGGTGTAGCTTATTTTGCAATGTCTCTTGCCAAGATGTTCGCCACTGCTTGAGCATTCCCTTCCTAAACATACCCTTTAAATCTTGGTGGAGGACAAGGTCGTCATTTGTGACGGAGGTTCAGGGCCTCTTTTGCAAGTGCATCCGCCCTCTCATTACCCCCAAGCCAACATGCCCAGGAACCCAGAGGAAAAAGATGTTGACTCCCCTAGAGTTTAAATGGTACAGGGCTTCCTGTACATCCCGGACTATTGGGTGAGCAGGGGAGAAGCAGGCAATGGACTGAAGAGCACTCATGGAATCTGAACAGATCATATATGATCCGTTCCGATCATTGATGCTCTCCAAGGCCATTCTTATGGCAATCAGCTCCACCGTATAAATGCTGCTCAGCGGGTTGAGGCCTCCTTTAGAAGAGAAATTTTCACTAACGAATGCCCATGCACAGGAGGAAGAAGATTTGGAACCATCCGTGAAGATCGGCTCATAACCTGGATGTCTGTTCAATACTTCCACAAATAGCGACCTATATTCATGCGGAAGGGTATTGTATTTCATGTACCAGGCTAGGTCCAACAAAACCTTAGGGCATGGAACCTGCCATGGTGGGTGTTTGGGAAAGCCACTGGGGACAATCTTTGGGAGCTGCAATCCATTGTCGAAAATATAGGACTGAAAATGTATTCCAAGTAATTTTGTGGCTCTTGGATGCTGGTTAAAATTTTCGATAAAACGAGGCCTAAAAATTGCATTATAACACGGGTGTCCTTTTAGAGATAAAATTTTTACGACATAATTACGCATGAGGATATTTCTCCGAATATACAATGGCGGCTCCCCTGCATCGCAAAGAATGCTAGGGATGAGACTGGTTCTAAAGGCACCAGTTGCCAATCTGATTCCGGAATTGTGTAGCGATGTCAGTGGACGCATATATGACTTCCGAGCCGAGGAGTAGACAAAACTCCCATAGTCAATCTTTGACTGCACCAATGCTCTGTACAGCATTAGCATAGATTTGCGGTTAGCTCCCCATGAACGGTTTGTGATATATCTTAAAATGTTTAAAACTTTAAAAACTGAATATGGCTTTTCCAATTCAGTCGTCTATCCAAGATCAAACCAAGAAAATGGATGGAGTCAGCAAACTCCAAAACATGGCAACCCAATTTAAGCGTCGGCAGAGGGAAGCATCCCCCTCGCCTATTAAAATGTACACATTTCGTCTTTTCTTGAGAAAAACGAAAACCGTTCGACTGTGACCACTTGTATAGACGATTTAATGTGAGTTGGAGCTGTGTCCCTGCCGTGGGGATTTATGATGACCTACAGAAAATGGCTAGGTCATCTACAAACAAAGATCCTTCCACAGGTGTTTGTATGCATCCAACCACATCATCTATAGCTATGGCAAAAAGTGTCACACTCAGGATGGAGCCTTGGGGAATTCCGTTTTCTTGTGAATAAAGTTTGGATAAACTATTTCCTATTCTTACTTTAAAAACACGTCCCGATAAAAAGTTTTTAATAAAAATGGGCAGATTGCTCCTAAAACCCCACTTATGGAGAGTACTTAAAATTTTATGTCACCATGTGGTGTCATATGCCTTTTCCAAGTCAAAGAAGACACCAACCACGTGTTGCCTAAGAACGAATGCCTCCTAGATGAAGTTATCAATCCGCACCAAATGGTCTATGGTAGACCTATGGCGACGGAACCCACACTAAATTTCGGAAAGAAGGTTTTGGCTTTCAAGACACCAAACTAGCCTCTTGTTTACCATTCTTTCCATCAGCTTCCACAGGCAGGATTTTAGGGATATCGGGCGGTGGTTTCCGAGGACAGAGTTGTCCTTTCCCTGCTTAGGGATGGGTACCACCACTGATTCTTTCCACCTGTCTGGGAACTCACCATCATTCCACATACGATTGAACGTATGCAGAAGATTCCTCATGGCAGCTCCGGGAAGGTTACGTAAGAACGTGTTGTGGATGGCGTCCATTCCTGGAGCCGTGTCCTTCAAATCTGCTATGGCAGACTGAAGTTCCCAGGGAGTGAATGGGTCGTTGTATGGGGCGTTCACATTGCCTGACCTGAAGTCTAAACTAAGACTTTCTATTTGGCATTTAACATTAAGAAAAGCGCTTGTGTATTGAGCGCTGCTGCTTACTGCAGCATAGTGCTCGCCAAATACATCCGCTATCTCTAGCGGAGATGTTATGTTTGCCTTCACCCCTGGGACATGAGGAAGGTGAGCGGTCCCGGAAATACTCCTAACCTTTCTCCATACCTGTGCGATGGGCGTCCTACAATTGATTGAGGACACACTTCCTCCAGGATTCTCGTTTTGCGGCAGTTATGACCTGTCGAGCTTTAGATCTTAATTTACGAAAAGCCGACAAATTCCTGCTCGTCGGATACTTATTAAAAAATTTTATTGCCTTCTTCCTTTGATGGATAGCCTGAGCACATTTATCGTTCCACCATGGCACAGGTGAGCGACGTGACTTGCTGGCAGACCGTGGAACACTTACCTCTGCAGCGTGAATAATTGCATCCATAGCAGCGTCAACATTCGCTGCAGCACTAAGAGCAGGGTCATAACAAATTGTTAAAATATTTTTAAAATTACCCCAATCGGCTTTCTTCAAGAACCTGGTGTTCCATCACACTCCTTATTTGATATGACATAATCACCGTCACAGGTTCTTTACACACCGTCTATTATTATTTAAATAAACACATAAATAAATAAACAAATAAAATAAATAAATAAATAAATACAACAGTAACAAAAACAATTGTAATAATAATAACAGAAATAACAATAACAAAGCGCTTATTTTTTTACCCGTAAGGTAACGTGTCAAAATTACCTATTCTTCGTCTTTTTGTATAAACAACTCTATACTTTTTAGTTTCAGTCTTTGATAGAACAAGGTGTTCTGAAGTTCTTCTTATTTGGTGTGGCATAACCACCGTCACAGGTTCTGCATCGTTGACCACCATGTTCTTTAATTGTTCAAAGCATACGAATTTATTATTCGATGAATTGACAGCTATCCCCTTTATCTTACACACCGTCTTTATGGAGGATTCATTTCCACCGCAAGCTACCTTAAACGCATAGCTCTTTGGCCCCCCCAGAAACAAATTCTGTTATATATCTCCCTATACCAAAGCTCTAGAGTTCATCCGTCATGTCTCCCAAAAAGGACCCCATTGGTGGCGACCAACCATTTTCCCTCTCGATATAGATTACACTATCTGTGTCGTAGTATAATACTCTCTCTCCAAGTTTGTCTAAATAATCAAGCAAAATTAATCTTGCATGCGCCGTTGTGTAGCATGCAATGGGTACATTAACATTACAGGATGGGTTAAGAGCTGCTTTATTTGTGACAAAGTTTACGAACAAAAAATCGTCGTTAATTGGTATAAGTCTCATAACTTCGACGTTTGGGTCACCTAAAATATTATATAGGGCCTCAGGTGATTTTACTATTTCCGTTTGGGGTAAATCTTCCCTCTGGCCAAATTTTCCCCATAGCGAATTCAACATTAATTTGGAAATTGATCGAAAGCCTGCGTTGTGTTCCAGTTTTGTTTCGTTGAGCTGAACCCCTTCTTTTTCTGCAAAAGTTTCCACAAATTTCTTTCTTTCCTCAGGTGTTCCGCAGTTTTCTGGCCACCCACTGGCTTCCTGTTTAAGTTTGAGAAATTTATTGATGTAGTCCGCAAACAGTCCACTCTCACCTGTTACCTGATTGTACTTTGTGGTCTTGTACTGCCACACTTCATGGATTTTTACAATTTTATATCCTTTTTCCTCTGCTCGTTTTATTTCGTCCGATACCCATGTACCCGTCAACTCCCTTTCCTTGGCATCATGGTGGCAATCATTTTGAATAGATTTTTCCACGCAGGTTTTATTCACGTATGTTTTACAACATGCATTACAGTACTTTAGCTTATCGCACAGAGAAACTTTACTTTTTCCCTCGCATTTTCTGTGGGCCTCAAAACATTCTACACCGTAGAACCCTCTATGACATTTATCATATTTAGTGATGTCGGCTACAGGACATGGTGTAGCAGAATCACATCTTGGACATTTTATCGAACATTTATGTTCGAATCTCTGGTTGTACGGTTTTATACACTCACGACAGTAATACGAACAAGAGAATGCACCTGTGAGACTTGTTATCACATTGAAATGTCCATCGGAATAAATTAGGTCGATATATTTTTTTTCCTTACCCACGTCACCATTCGGCCCCTCAAAAAGTGCCTCCCGGCCCTTTCTGTCACTAAAAACTGTGATTTTCCAGTCAGTGAGATAGCGTTGAAACGCCCGAATCTCTTCAATACCGCCGCCATTCTCATGATCTACCCCACATTTATTGCATAAACTTTTCGCCTTTAGAGTCTGAGTAGATGCTATATTTTTTCTTACTTTTATATGAGTTGCATGGTCATCGGTCAAACGCGAAATCGCTACAACAATAGCCCGTGCCAGACACATATTGTCATCATTTTTGAATACAATTATTGCTCTTTTAATTTTACAGAATTCTTCAAAAGATTTTATATTTGGCCGGGTAAACCTTCCTCCACCGCCACCAATCGGCATCTTTACATGGTTGACACTTACAATTAATGGCGCACTTGTTAGGAATGACTCGTTACTATGTACAATCTTTGAGATGGACGACGTAATTACATCAGCGTTCAATTGGTCAGACCGTCGGAATGATATAGCAGTGGACTGATCAGGAGATGCTTCACTTGAAATTGTAATTCCTAACTTATCATTATCATTTACAGAGCATGACTTTATGTGGTTTAAAAGTGCATCCATACATTCTTCAAACCATGTTAATGGGTTCATGTTCTCTGGCATTTGTTTTAGTTGAATAATATGTTCTTTTCCCGTTAAATTAAATCGTTTAAAATGCTTCTGCGATTCAGAAATTATGTTAAACATTTTTTCATAACTTACACTTCCGTCGCCGCCATCAACCGTCTCAACGCTCCGGCCTGTGATGCTGTTGCTGCTGCTGCTTCCACCGTACTGCTGCTCCTCCGGAACATCTTTTTCTTCCTCTTCTCTACCCTCGCAGTTTTCTTGAGCGTCTTCGTCTTCAATATCACGGCCACCTTCGTTGTTGTTGTTGTTGCTGTTGTCATCACCTCCAGCACCACCACCATCATTGCCAGCACTGCCGTCATTTACAGCACCACCGTCATTGCCAGCAGCGCCACCGTCATTGTCAGCACCACCGTCATTTCCAACAGCCCCGTCATTGCCAGCACCACCACCACCGCCGTCATTGCCATCACCACCATCACCGTCACCCCCGCCGTCACGCCCATCATCACCACTAACACCATCAACATCATCATCACCACTAGCTGTCGCTTCACCATCATCTTCTTCATCCACATCTATTTCCTTCACCTCTTTCTCCTCCACCACAGTTTCTCCACACACTTCTTCACCATCAACTCCTGCATCTTTTTTCACGGCACCTCTTTCCTCCTCCTCCGCCTCCGTGGTTTCTCCGCACCCACCTTCGCCATCAACTTCTGCATCATCTTCTTTTTCCGCGGCCTCCCTTTCCTCCTTCCCCTCCTCCTCTTTCTCCTCCACAGTTTCTCCGCACACTTCTTCACCATCAACTACTGCATCTTCTTCTTTCGCGGCACCTCTTTCCTCCTCCTCCTCCACCGTCTCCTCCGCAGTTTCCCCGCTCCCTCCTTCACCATCAACTCCTGCATCTTTTTCCACGGTATCCCTTTTCTCTTCTAATACCACCACCCCCTCCTCACCCATCGTAGTTTCTCTAAGCACCCCTTCACCACCACCATCAGCTCCTGCATCTTCTTCCGCTGCACCTCTTTCCGCTTCCACTTCCACCACAGCCTTTTCATTTCTATCATTGGTTCGCCCCTCATTGTCAGATCCGCCATTTCCACTATTGGGTGACTCTACATCATCTTCATGACCAATTCTTCCTTTGTTGCTTAATTTAGCAGCACTATCATCCTCAACACCAGTACAATCGTTTATTTCCCACACTCCATGGGAAGTTTTAAAAAGATTCATCACCTCCTCAACCTCTTTTCAAATTTCTATAGCAAAATTTTCATATTCACCTTCGTCTGTAATGAAGCTTTCCTTGTAAGCTTTCATCTTCTTTGCTGTCGGACTTGACCCTTCTCTTGAACTCGCCCCTCTTTTTCCAAGTACGGAACCACACCCTACTTGAAGATGCGTCTCCTTATTTTTCTTCGACCGACTACCACCTTCCCCTTCTTTCGCTTTTCTTTTCAGATCACCTCTTCCTCCATAATCAACAAAGGGCTGCACCTTTTTCTTCTTCTTCTTATGGATACTTTCCAACCTCTCCATCATCTCAATATATTTTATAGCCGCACGCTTAACTTTAATTGCCGCGATTTCCCCATCGATTAAATCATTTAAATTTTGAAATGTAATATTTACAATTGAGTTATCCCCACGGTTAGAAGTATTAACCTTCATACCGGAAAGCAAAATCGGGCGCACAAAAAATTATAAGCGGTTACAGCGTCAGTGTCGTGAGCGTTGCTTTTCTCAGAGAATGTACTGCTAAACTTGGTTTTCTAAACGAATGCACTATCAAACTCTAATAATAATAGAACTCAAGAGAAAAACTCAAGAGACAGAGAGTAGCGAACGTTGGTTTTCTCGGCGAATGTACGGTCAAACAAGGTAAAAGAACACGAGACTGGCCGCGTAGCGATCGTCGAGTTTCCTCAGTGGAAGTAACCAGAAAATTCAGCAGCCCTGCTATTTATTCCAAAATTCTTAGGGCTGTTGGTTAACTATGAGAACGTTGTAATACAAAATATTATAGTCAGGGTTGTAATGAATCATCATGGGGCAGCGTCGCTGCGTTGTGGAAGGTGTGTTTGTGGGTGAGTAAGATACGAGATAAATGAGCAAAACAAGCTCATTAGGAGTCTTGTTAGGAAAAGGGTGTGGCTCATGGGTATGATTCAGCATAGGTTTTGGGGATATCGTTGAGGATGTTGTGATATGGAGTTGGAGTAAGGTCGAAAAACGTGACGTATCCAGCTCTTTAGTCATACACGAAAAACACCCTTATAAGAGGGTTCATGTTTAAGAATGGGTATGGTTCATAGGTATGGTTCATCATAGACTTCAGGGTATCGGTGTGGATATTGTGACATGGGGTTGGAATAAAATCGAAAACAAGTGACGTATCCAGGTCTCTCAAGTCATTCGCAGGATGAATAATAACAGACAATGAAGAATTCCCGATGATATGAAGCATGCACCATATTAAGAATCAAACTAATTCCGCAGGTTGAAACTTGTTTGAAATACAGGGCGAATCACCACAATGTCTTAGTCGCGGTATCAGTACGAAAGCAAATAAATATGTCACGTGATATAGATTGCTAACTTCGGAGTCATCATCATCATCAACATCATTATTCATAATTTAACCGTCATTGAAAGCGGCACGACGTGCGTACGTACACTGCCATAATGGAGAATAGACACAGATTTTCACCGTATTCACAAATGCAGCAACGTAGAGGTGGATTGCGAACAAGACAATTACAACGACAGGAGAATCGGGATAACTTGGAATACAAGAAAGGATCCACAGCCAATACAAATCGTGTGAAACGTCGTGAATCATCATCATCACCCGCGTTTCAAACTCTACGCAAAGGTGCAGTCGCTGACAACGATGATGGCGATTCATTGCATGGTGAGAGAATTGGCTTGATTATGAGCCGCACCTATAATATTAATCGATCCGGTTCGAAAAAGGTTTCCGTAGGTCTGGATTTTGAAAATAATTTCCAAGCAACTGTTTTCATTGGCAAGAATGGAAACTCAGGAATTGCACTCCTCCCCACACAATGGAAAGATTTGATGAATGCTAAGGAGAAGATAGACTCGTTTATAGCGAATGGTTTAGGCGTGCCTATGGAGATTGTTTCAATTGGTGACTTAAAAGTGTATATTAGTGAGCTATACGGTGAAAAAATGTTAAAATTGGTGAAAGATGAGAAATTTTGTGTTTGGTTGAGTGCAACAACATGGTAAAGTTTGGTTAAACTCTTTTATTGTATCCAAAATAGTTTGCAGCAATGCATATCGTGGAGTGATGTCTCATCATCATTTGCCTTTCCCACAATTGTTGAGAAATTTAGGAATATACCTTTGTCTAATTGCAATGGGTGTAAAGACAGTGAAAATCTACATACCTGCGCAAATAGTGATATTGCGGAGAAACTGCAAGAAGAATTGATTGAAGATGTGGAATGTAGCATGGAAATCTGTGACCCTAGTGATTTTGATATGAAAAGATTTCTGTACGAAATTTCATTTTACTGTAAAAATATGCTCATTCAGCACGCTATGTTGTAAACCACTGTAAAAATTCTATAATAGAATTTTGAATTTGACTATTGTAAATCGCCTGTAAAATAAAAAATATTATAAAAGGTTACGTTAACTGATTTTGTATTCCGCAGCCCTAAATATCCTCTCAAGAATATGTTGTATTTTTATTTGTGTTATAACATCACTTTATTTCGAATAATGTATAATCAAAAGTTTCATTTATAAATAACTCCTAAAAGAAAACTTATTTTTGATGTTATATCATTTCTAATTTAAAATAAATAAATAAATAAAATTTCTATTTTCTTTATTTCGAATATATATATAAATGTGATATAATAATAATAATAATATTTTAAATAAATCAAATAATAAGTTGTGATTTGGAGTAGGTGAACGATGTTTTCAAAATTTACAACCTTCAGTTTGTCATTATTACTAACGTCTGAAATAGGGTAGGGGTGTGGTTCAGAAATGTCGCAATTCTTTGGTGGTTCGTTGCTGTTTTCGACAGTCGACCGCAAGCTACCGAACGTTCAAGACCTTTCTCCGTGAACTCGCCCGCTATGGATGAACAGCTGAGAAGGATTCTTAATTCAAAGCTGTCTAAACGTTTGGGGAGAAGAAGAAGGCTTAGTGTACCATGCATGAACAGGTCTTATACTGCTGAGGGTTCTGAAGATCAGTTGAGACGTGACGTACCTTCTGCAGATAATCTACCCACGTCTTATGCTGATGTCATGGATAGACTATATGGAGAAAAGATCGCCATGATCATGAGCCGCATATACAAGATCAGCAGATCCGGAACGAAGAAAGTGTCTGTGGGGTTGGACATTGAAAATAATTTTGAAGCGATTATTTTCATCAGCTACAACAGGGACTGTGGTATACCCCTTAAACCCCGTGAGTGGCTGGGATTGGTTAATTCAAGGGACAGGATAAATTCCTTTTTAGCTGGTACCTTAGGCCCCTGTGAGGATATTTTAATTGGTGATATGGTAGTGAAATTAAGTGAGATTAATGGTGAAAAAAGCTAACAATAGTGAAAGATACGAAATTTCGTGTACGTATGTGTGCTGGATTATGGTATAAACTGTTAAATCTATCTTACTGCATCCAAAATGCATTGAATGAATGCGAAAAATGGAGCGGTAAGGTTGCAAGACTCGCTTACAACTCTATATTATTAGAACTAAGACTCCGACTCAATTCTGCGTGCAAAGGATGTGATCGAAATGAACATCTCCATAGATGTCGCGAGAAAAAATTTGTAGAAAGGGTTTTACATGAATACGCTAAGGAGTATGAAACAAAAAGTCATAGTGATATTAATGACTTTCCATTTAAAAGCTTTTTTTGAATTTGAATTTTAATTGGACATTAATATTAATAATAAAATTTTGAATTGTATTTTTGTAAATTACAAATAAATGTGAAAGTGTTATAATCAATGTTTTCATTTATTATTATACCCTTAATCCCTTAATAAAAACTATTCTTAATAATGCATTACTTCCAAGTTGTATCAAATTAAAATGAGCGATCGCCATTTTCAAAATTTTGTTGCGTTTAGTCATTCACGATGATGTCAGACAAGAGAACGCCACACATGATGGTTCAGAGATAAGGGCAATACCCTTGGTGATTCAGTGCAGTTATCGCCAGTGGACGCCGGACTTTCGAACGAGAAGAAACTACGCAGGAGTAGTTCCAAAAACCCCTACTGAGGGGGCGCTGTAGGGCTGTAGTGATAGGTTAGATTTGGGGGCAAAGGGGTCGCCCCTTGGATTATGGTGGGGCGGGGCGATCTGGGTTGGGGCAAAAGGGTAGCCCCTTGGGTTGGGGTGGGTTGGAATAGGCCGGACAGCTTGGGTTGGGGTTGGTTAAAATAGACCGGGCAGCATGCGTTGGAGTGGGTTGGAATAGGACGGCGCCATGGGTTGGGTTAGAATAGGTCGGGGCAGCATGGGTTGGGCTGGGTTAGAATACGCCGGCGTCATGGGTTGGGTTAGAATAGGCCGGGGCAGCATGGGTTGGGTTGGGTTAGAATAGGCCGGGGCAGCATGGGTTGGGTTGGGTTAGAATAGGCCGGCGCCATGCGTTGGGTTAGAATAGACCGGGGCAGCATGGGTTGGGTTGGGTTAGAATAGACCGGCGCCATGGGTTGGGTTAGAATATGCCGGGGCAGCATGGGTTGGGTTGGGTTAGAATAGGACGGCGCCATGGTTTGGGTTAGAATAGACCGGGGCAGTATGGGTTGGGTTGGGTTAGAATAGACCGGCGCCATGGGTTGGGTTAGAATAGCCCGGGCAGTTTGGGTTGGGTTAGAATAGGCCGGGCAGTTTGGGTTGGGTTGGGTTAGAATAGACCGGGCAGTTTGGGTTAGGTTGGGTTAGAATAGACCGGCGCCATGGGTTGGGTTAGGCAGTTTGGGTTGGGTTAGAATAGGCCGGGCAGTTTGGGTTGGGTTAGAATAGTCCGGGCAGTTTGGGTTGGGTTAGAATAGACCGGCGCCATGGGTTGGGTTAGACTAGGCCGGGCAGTTTGGGTTGGGTTGGGTTAGAATAGGTCGGGCAGTTTGGGTTGGGTTGAAATAGGCCGGGGCAGTTTGGTTTGGGTGATGACGTCATTTGTTTTGACGGCTTATACTGCCCTATATACTACTGCCGCCTGTGGTCGATGCGCCCCTTCCACCCGTAGGGCGGCACGGCTCTGGCTCAACTCCTCGGCATGTAACTTGGTTATTCGAAATTTTGCTACTACTTGTGTGAATGGGAGTCGCGCAAGACGTAATCACTATACTCTAACACAATGGCCTCATCATGAGCAGTTTCTTCCTGGAGAAAAGAACATTGCATATGTCCCACTTGTAGACCCAAAGGAAAATATTTCTACCTTCACTGCACATCATGATTGGACTGATGAAATATTACGTTAAGGCTATAAACCGGAATGGGGAAGCATTTCAGTATCTAGTAGTAGTAGTATGGTTTTAGAAGTGCGTCAACACCAGTGGTCATTTTGCACCTTTCTTACTCAAATAATACGTATAAATATATAAGTAAATAAATAAATATTAAAGTACAAAAATAAGTATAAAAACAAGTATAAAAGTAAATATAAACTAAAAAATATGAAAGTTGCATAAAATTAGACCAAAGACAGGACGTCTGGAGTCATTTATGCTAACTAAATTAGATGGAGCAGATTTGCCTCTCTTAAGAATTCTAAAACGGTCTGCACATTAATATAGTTATCCGAAAGTATGGTTCTTATGTCAGCTGCCATGTCAAGCCTGCGTCTGATGGCACTGTGCTTTGTGCATTCGGTGAGGAGGTGCCTTACAGATAAATGGGAGTCACATTCTTCACACCTGGGCGGAATTTTCTCTGCGGTAAATAAATAAGAGTGGGTCAAGGCACAGGGGCCTATCCTTAGCCGTGTCCAAATGACTTCCTCCCGTCTATTGTTACCCACAGAAGACTTCCAAGGTGCGATGCTGGTCTTGATTTCCCGCAGTTTGTTTCCGACCAGACCTTCCCAAGAGCCAGCCCATTCTTTCATTGCTACGGTCTTGAAAATATGCTTTGCATCTTGAGAAGGGATGAGTTCGAAGTCAACTTCTGGCTTCGTCAAGGCATCCTTGTCAGCTGCATCTGCTTTTTCATTTCCTGGGATCGCGGAGTGTCCAGGAACCCATACGAAAGTCACTGTATTTCCTCTAGATACGAGGGAGGCGAGGGTAGAGTGAATTACTTGAACTACTGGGTGCAGAGAAGAGAAAAGCAATAGTTAGAACATATCAAATATGACATGTTTCTTGACTTGATCATCTCCAAGGCAGTTTTTAATGCAATAAGCTCCGCTGTGAATATGCTACACCTCGGGTGCAGCTTCACCTTTCTGATTCCCAGAGCAGTAGATGTAGCAGCGCATCCGCAGGCATCCTTCGTCTTAGAGCCGTCTGTATAGATGGGGACAATGCCCGGTTTTGATGCAAGCATTTCGTTCAGGACATTAATAAAACAGAAGGGTTAGTGTCGGCCTTAGAGTACCTCGTCATATTAAATAAAACCTTGGGTTGTGGAACCTGCCATGGTGGCATTTTTATAAAATCACTAGGATACATATCCGGTAGAGTAAAACTAGTCTCATTAATAAAATTGTGAAAGTTACTCTGGGTCGACGATTAAAAACACCCATAAAACACGGACTAAAAATAATATCAAAACAAGGATGTCCTCCAAGACAAAACTTTCGCTGCATCATTCAAGGTTAAAATCTTTTGGCGTGTCTCCAAAGGAGGTTCACTTGCTTCACAATAAATACTTTGCACCTGACTGGTTCTGAATGCACCAGTAGCCAGACGAAGTACTAAATTATGAACGGTCGAAAGTGGTCGTAGGTATGATACTCTTCCTGAGGCGTAGATAATGGACCCGTAATCAAGTTTAGACCGTATTAACGCTCTGTAAAGGAGAAGCATTGATATGCGGTCAGCGCCTCAATTTGTATTAGTTAAAAATCTTAAAATATTTAGTGATCGTAAACACTTATCCTTAAGACTGCAGATGTGAGCCCGCCGGTTCAATTTCTTGTCAAACACCAAACCAAGAAATCGGATGGTCTAAACAAATTTTAGAGGCGCAAACTAGATTGAGGATACATGCCTCTACCCCTGTAAAAATGTACGCATTTGGTTTTCTCCTTGGAGAAATTGAAGCCATTAGATTGTGACCAATGCTCGAGGCGGTTCAGCGTCAACTGAATTTGACGCTCTGCGGACCTCAGTTTCACAGATCGGCAAAATACTGCAAGATCGTCGACATATAACGTTGCCAACACTGGGGTGGTCATACACCTGACAACGTCATTAATGTGTGACTCTTAAAACTGACCATTGAGGCACACCATTCTCCAAGTGAAAGGGGCGTGATAAATACTTGCCAATTCGTACCCTGAATACACGGTTTGCTAAGAAGTTGCGAATGAAAATTTAAGATTGCCGCGAAATCCCCAGTCATGTAAAGTCTTTAATATCTTGTGTCGCCATGTCTTATCATATGCCTTTTCAATATCAAAGAATACAGCTATTACATGCTAGCCAAGAAGCAAGGCCTCCTGGATAAAGTTGTCAATTCGAATTAAATGGTCTGTTGTCGATCTTCTACGTCGGAAGCCACACTGGGTGTTTGAAAGGAGGTTTCGGCACTCAAGGAACCAAATTAGCCGTCTGCTAACCATTCTTTCCATTAGCTTACACAGGCAGCTAGTAAGGGATATAGGACGGAAGTTCGAAGTAACTTTCTTTTCCCTGCCCTGTTTAGGGATTGGAGTCACAATGGATTCACGCCAGCCCACCGGGAAACTTCCTTCACTCCAAATCTGGTTAAAGGCATCTAATAAATTCCTGTGCTATTGGTGTTCTGTGGTTTATGGAAGTGACATATTTCATCCAGAAGACCTTTTTGGCATCCTTAATTGTTTGCTGGTCCTTCGCCTTTAATCGTCTAAAGGCTGCCAAGTTTGAACTTGTTGGGTACCTCTGAAAGATCCGTAGGGCCTTCTTTCGCCTACGGATTGCCTCGGCACACTCCTCATTCCACCAAGGAACATGAGCATGCCGCATTTTACCTGAGGACCGGGGGATACTTTTGATAGCTGCTGATGTTATATCTTTCATGAGTAGTTCCATATTACGTATGCCACCAAGAGTGTGATCAAAGTTAAATTTTAGGTTATTTTTAAAAACTGGCCAATTGGCCTTCTTCAAGAGCCAATTCCCATGTCGAGTAAAATCACAATTATTACTACGCTTGGTAATAATAATTGGAAAGTGATCGCTGCCACAGAGTTCTTCATAAACAGATAAATTAAACAATGGGGCTATATTAGCAGTGGATAAAACAAGTCAATGGAGGAAAAATCTCCGCTAAAACTATTAAAACGGGTCTTCTCATCAGTGTTTAACAATATTAGATTGTGGTCACTAAAAACTCTTTGCAGAAGCTTACCCCTTCTGTTACCATCATTCACCGAGGCATCCCAAAGAGTGTTATGGGCGTTGAAGTCCCCCAACAACACAAAAGGTCTAGGCAGCTGTTTGAGTAGGTCTTTAAGACTTCTGCGGTTAACTGGTGCCCACTCCAGTATAAGTAAACATTACAGATGGTAATGACATCCGGTGTGGCCACGGTCACAGCAACGGCTTGTAGAGGTCTTTGCAGGTCAACCCGGGAGGTGTATAAGGTCTCCCGGATTGCCACAGCAACACCACCTTTAGCCCTGTTGCCACTAAGGTCGTCATTTCTAAAAATACTAAACCCTTCGATATTTCTCCGGTCAGAGATGTAGAATCCATTGCAATGTCATTGCAAGGTTAAAAACATAAATAAGTTAATAAATAGGTAAAAGGTAAAAAATTTGTTCCCCAAAGTTGTAAAAAACAAATTTTTTATGATTATGGGAGCGATCACCGTTTAAAAAGCCTACGACTGTTCTTCCTATTGAGGAGGACCTCTCGTATTTCTGTCTCTGAAATACTTTCATCCTCCATGTCTTCCACAGAGGATGAAATAGGAATTTTAGAGGACCTAGATGGTGGTGTGACTTCCCGCCTTGACCCACTAGTCTTGGCTGAGGAAGTGGCCTCTTTTTTCTTCTCAGTGGTCGACTGAGCTTTGGTAGGTGGAGTGGTAATAGGCACTCTCTTCCTGGCTGCTGCTTCATTGCAGATGCTCTCTTTTTTCTCTTCCTTCTGAACTTTTTCCGGCTCTGTTTGCGTTGCTTTGGTAGCCTTTTTGAACGACGTGCCAGCGACTGATGCTAAAGAGCGAGAGAAAGTCGGCGCCATTAGCTCTCGATACTTCCTCCTTGCCTCTATGTAGGGTAACTTTTCGGTGGTCTTTATTTCCATTATTTTACGTTCTTTGCACATCCTTGGACAATCACGAGAGTACACAGGATGTGCACCCTCGCAATTTGTACAAAGAGCCGGGGACACGCAGATTTCCCCATCGTGCTTCTCCTTGCTGCACTTTGCACAGATCGCTTTACTTTCACACCGAACCGCGGTGTGGCCAAAACGTTGACAATTAAAGCACCTTAGAGGGCTTGGGATGAAAGGTCGGACGGGAACTGATTCATAACCGACGAATATCATGCAGCAAGGACATATGAAGAAGCTTGCCACTTTGCTTGTCATTTGCTGTTTCTAATAGTAGGCTACCATCTCTAGGTTTCTTTACAGATTTTAGTTCTCCTGTTACGGCGCTGGAGAGTGCTTAATGAATAAGGAAAGGCGAGACTTTCTTGAAGTCTTCTCCTTCCTTTGAACATCGCATAACTAAATATTTTTGGCATACATTTCTCACTATATCTCCCCCATCTTGTAAAGGACGGGATCTCTTTGGAGGTGGTGTACTGTTCATTGCGGAATCCATTTTAGCCGCTGCTTGGCCGAGTCAATAGAAGACTCGTTGCCCCCCCCTCAGCCCCGTGGAGGCGGCGGCAGGGTAAGAGCTTTCTACTGTCTTTGGTTGTTCTACAGGTGTTTTTAAGAACAAAAAAGACGGTATCACAAGATGTGATACAAACCACGGTTACAAGAACCGAAGAGTCTGGGTTATCCCCCAGCAAGTAGCAAAGAAATCACTGGGTTGCCCCCCAGCAGGTAGCAGAAAATACAGGGTTACCCCCCTGCAGGTAGCTCAACAGTGGATGGTGAGCGGTATCTGAACCCACTCAAACACCAATCCACTGCCCCATGAGGGGATTTCAGTATCTGAAGCACAAGTTTCCTCGGAAGATAAAAGAAGGGATCTTTGTTGGTCCTTAGATAAAGGAGCTTATGGATGACAAAACATTTGATGAAGCTCTCAAGGGAACCGAGAAGACAGCATGGGAAGCATTCAAATTGGTCGTTCGCAACTTTCTGGGCAACCATAAAGTACCCAATCACAAACAGTTGGCTGAGCAAATGCTAGATGCCTACAGAAAAATGGGATGCAATATGTCATTGAAAATGTACTTCCTGCTTTCTCACTTAGACTTTTTTCCAACAAATCTTGGAGACGTCAGCGACGAGCATGGTGAAAGGTTTTACCAGAAGATTTCTACCATGGAGAAACTCTACCAAGGGAAATGGAATCCATCAATGTTGGCTGACTATTGCTTGCAGTTTAACAGAGAAGCTCCACTAACGTACAAGAGAAATTCAAGAAAAAAGATATTTTCAAGACTTTAAATGTAAGAGTATAGTTTTCATTACTATTACAAAATGTTCACAATTTTACTGTTACCTTGATAAATATTTATTCATATATTTTCTATTTCAGGTATGTAACATTACAGTAAAAAGCTTGTGTCTGATTTCCTAAGCAACAAGAATTTCGTAAACTGATTTCGAAATGATACCTCACATGCTACAGGATTTTTAGAATTACAGTGGACCCCCGTGTTATTTTTCGATTTATGATGAGCCCTCTCTGCATCCGAGGAGTATCATTATATGATGAAACTGCGACATACGATGAATAATCACGTGTGTTTTTAACACATTCGATGCCACCCATACAAATGTGTAGTGAAAAGAAACAAATTTGCAAGGAAAATCCGCGACAGAAGACATTGTATCTTAGGCTAAAATGACAAAGTGATTTTTAAGCTTCTCCGCATAGAAAGACACAAAGTAGAAAACCAAAAGAATAGAAAAGTACAAGACCCCATATCTGATTACCGCACAAATTAAAAGCTATCTTTTACAGTGTCAATCCGCTGAAATTGAAAAGAGTTTACTCCATCTGCTCTAAGCGGTTGGGTGCTGTGAGTTAGTGCATCATTTTTGCTAACCTCTACGTACTTTTTTGAAATTTTATTATGAAGTAATAAAAATAAATCCAATGGCTCCCAAAGTGCGTGCAAAGACTAAAAGAGTGATAATCATCCAAACCAAGAAACAAACTCTTGTTAAGGAATATAGATTCCCTCAATCAATAATTTCTTCCATTATGAAACAAAAAAGTTGGTTAAAGAAAATCAAAGTGAGTGACGCATCTACCTCAGTGAGAAAGGGAAGAGATTTAATTGTTGCAATGGAAAGGCTATTATTATTATGAGAGACAGATGAAGGGTGATTCAGTGAGTGTGTGATTTATTTGTGAGCATGCAAAAACAATTTATGAAGGCCAATTCACCGCTTGAACCAGAGTCCACTTATGAAGACTTTAAAGCCAGCAGATGTTGGGTTGGTTTGAGTGGTTCAGAAAGAGGGCTGAAATAAAAAGTGTGATTCGGCATGGTGAGGCTTCTAGTGCTGATAAGGACATGGCCAATAAGTTCATAGACGAGTTTGAAGAATTTTTGAGAGAAGAGTATTATTATCTTCCACAACAAGTTTTCAATGTGGTCGAAACTGGCCTCTTTTGGAAAAGAATGCCCAGGAGAACCTACAACACCAAAGATGAGGCCAGTTTACCTGGAGATAAGCCCATGAAAGATAGGCTAACTCTATTGCTGGATGCTAATGCTTCAGGGGACTTTAAACTGAAGCCTATGCTTGTTTATCACTCCTAGACACCCAGAGTTTTTAAGCAACAGAAGGTAAACAAAAACACGCTTGGTGTCTACTGTAAGTCCAATAAAAAAGCCTGGGTGACAAGAGATCTCTTCAATGAATGGGTCTTGGATGTTTTCTGCCCATCAGTTAAAAATTATCTGACGAAAAGTAGATTTCCTCTAAAGGCACTTCTTTTGTTGGATAATGCACAAGGACATGATCCACAATTGATAACAACCCTGGAGTGTCAATTTGATTTCATAAAGGTCAAGTTCTTTCTACTCAATACCATCCTCTGCTTCAACCCATGGACCAGCAAGCCATTGTCAACTTCAAGAAGCTCTACACAATGAAATTGTTTTGGAAGTGTTTCGATGTAACTTCTGGTGACAATGCAACCTCCCTCAAAGAATTTTGGATGATGAAATTTAATGTCTTGGATGCAGTGAGGTTGATTGTTAGAGCGTGGCATAAAGTCTTAACTCGCTGCTCACGTGTGGTGCGATACCTGGGGAGCACACTGGGAGATCGATAGCTGTTAATGCTCCCGTAGCAGGCGACAGGTGTGTGCATTCTCCTGTATTTAGGAGAATAAATTCCATCTTCTCAAGATATTTTTCTACCACCCTTCCAGGTCCATTACAGAACATGGAGCCCCAGAGCGGAGAGTGGGCATTGAAATCGCCGAATAGGAGGAAGGGGGTCGGGAGTTGGAGAGATAATTCCTCCAACTCCCTTGAATGCACCCTCCCTACGGGTGGTAGATATAATGAGCACACAGCAAGTCCTGAGCCTAGGCTTACGCAGACAGCAATAGCCTTAAGGTTGGTGTTCAGTGCGATCTCCTCGGCATGGAGGGTGTTCCGAACCACGATGGCTACCCCGCCGCAGGCTCTGTCACCTCCCAGGAAGTCCTTCTGGTAGCACTTGAACCCAGGAATCCGGATGGTATGCTCCGGACAAAGGTGTGTTTCTTGCAGGCAGAGTACTGCTGCTTTCTGGAGCTGCAGCTCGGCGGAGTGCATTCGGTAACCATTACAGTTCCACTGAATTATTTTTGCAGCCATAGGGTTTCTTAATATATTTAATATACCCTGCGGCAAGATCTGAGGGTTCGGCGTCCATGATGCAATCGGACACCAAGTCTTCCTCTACTTCCCGCTCGCGAGGGCTTTTCTTCAGGAAGTGCTTGGCCTTCCTTGGGGAAGAGCAGCTTTTGGAGGACGAGTCACTATCATCATACACCTTTGTAGTGACAGCCTTATGAGGTTTCTTTGCCGGCGCTGCATTTTCCTTAGTTGGATTTCGATGCTTAGAAGATACAAATATGCCTTTGCAGGGGCCACAAACTGATGTAATGTTTGTTTGTACGGCAACGTTCTTGGTGATGATGGACTTGGAAGCTATTTTGGCATAGGAAGGATCAGACATCATTGGATGTGTGATCTTGTATTCCTTCCTAGCCTCACCATAGGAAACCCGCTTGGTGACCTTTATCTCCTGAATGGCCCTTTCTTCCCTAAAGATAGGACATGAGGAGGACTAAGCAAGATGGTCACCTTTACAGTTGACGCATTTGTCTTTTTCTGCACATTCTCCCTCATGCTTCTGTAGAGAGCATCTTTGATAGAGTTCCGCTCCTTTGCATGAGGGAGATGTGTGGCCATATCTCTGGCAGTGGTAGCACGTCATAGGTCTGGGAAAAAATGGCCTTACGGGGATCGACTTGTAGCCAGCATAGATGGATGTAGGAAGCGTAGTTGTGGAGAAGGTTAGGACGATGCTATTTGAGTCCTTTAAGCTGAAATTTCTCATGGTTTTCAGGCGGCGGGCAGCAACCACCTTTTGGTCACTGAAACCATCTATCAGCTACGGTGCAGTCTGCAAGGTCCCAGGAAGTGATAACTCCTTCACAGGTGTTTAAATACCTGTGTGGTTCCACCTTCACTGGGACATCGAAGAACTTCATCATGTCTAGTAGCTTCCTGGCCTGTTTGTTGGTCTTGCCTTCGACCAGGAGGGAACCTGATCGAAGTCGTATGATGATCGATAACCTTTGGCACTACAAATGGTGAGACTTTCTTGAGAGTCCCATCTTCCATTCCAATTATTAATAAGAACTTTGGTTCTTCTCTTACAGTTTCTATTGCAGTGTTACTGCCATCATCAACCCGCAGTCTTTTACATGATTCTTCCTCAACTGCTGAAGGGTTTTTGGATTTTTTATCCATGGTGTGTAAGGTTTAATTTTTCATCTCCTGGATTCCCACCCACCACAGAGCCCAACAAGGGGACGATGTGCCGCAAATCGACACAGAGTGCCAGGATTACCGGGAGATATAGCCGTGTCCTATTTTCTTGTCGAAAACAAGACGGTTGGTACACGACTTGCCGAACCTGGCGTGCGCTGAAAGGACCGCCAAGCTCCCCAGCCACCAGGAGTCGATTGACTGGGAATGGGCTAGTTCCCGGCCTCCTGTCTAGGAGAGGCAAGGGCCAAAGTGGAGTGTTGGGGTCGCCTTCCTCCAAGGAAGGGCCCCTCAGCCACCAGGTTCTTCCTTCCCTCCGACACAGGTCACCACGCATGGCCAACATGTGGGTGGGTCTATTTTACCCCCGAACCCATGGGGGGGATATTTTTTTCTCTGCCAAAGCGATGTTTATTACGACAGTGCAAAGCTGCCAAATGGATATAAACATTTGGTTGTGAGAACAAAACTGTTCAAATGCACTGCAGGCAATGGAATAGGAGTTCAACACATGTTACCAAATAAAAATCTGATGTCTGCTCCAAGCAATAACATTCACCCTAAGTACAGCTGCAATGAATGTCTACCATGATGATGATTCAGAAAGCCCCAAATGTATGTGAAACAGAACAAGTCATTAAAAAAACAAGTTTATAGGCATTCATTACATCTAATATTAATGCTTTAATGAGGCAGACACTTGAAGCTTCAGAAGAGACAATTAGAACACCAAGATAGATTCAGGTCTAATAGATAAGTTGAGAAAAGTAAGTTTTGATAATGAAGGCTTCCATACAAGGCAAAAGGAGTGAAATTCAGTGTTGGAGTTTCTCATGTGTTGAAGACTTGTCTCAGAAAATTCATCAGTTGCTGGGATCACCAATTCTTCACCATAAATAACAACATCAAGAAGTACCCCAAAACCTTAGAAACTTCACAATTCAGTAGACAAAATCCGTCACTCCCAACTTCAACCAAAATTAAGACTATTACAAGAACATAGTCTGGTTTGCCGAATAAAATATAAAAAAATTGCACACAATATTGGAGAAAAGCAAAAGTTTTCACATGGGTCAATTTTATATTTTTGGAAAGATAACAAACCAATAAAACAGATGTGATTATGTTTATATCTGCAATGCAATCTATCACCTATTACACACAGGCAATGCATTCATTGACTGATTCCGGTATTATAAAACATTAAATGCTTGCATTAAAGCATTACATAATTTACAAATGTTGTTCTGACAAATATCTGTTTAATAAGAATATAAATTTTTACAAGCAGGAAATTGTTAAAAAATGTTCACAATGCAGGAAGTACAAAATTGAACATAAATAATTTCCATTGTTTCTCCAGTGAAAATCACCATTTCCCAGAAATACTGAAGATCCACTGCATCAAAATGATGGAATACCGAAGGAATTACAAATACAAAAAAAATGTTTATTCAAAACAAATGAAATAACAATGCTCACTACCGTGAATGCTGGAAAGGCTATCCAACAGTCTATTCAATGAATAACACAAGTCACAAATCTATCTAAAATCAAATGATATCATTGCAACTATCAAAATATATTAATGAACAAGGTCACGTCGACTGGTACAAACAATTTTGCCTTGAAATGAAGTCTGTCCAACTTCGTGGATAAGAGCAAAAAAATCTTACAAAGTTTACCAAAATTTATATCAACACAGAAGGTAGATATTAACAAGAAGTCCAAACCAGGACTAGTGCAGGCTGGTTTCCCAAAGTTGATGTCCCAAATTCATTACTGATATTGACAGAAAATGTTTCAGTATGTGTTAGTCATTCCAAGGAATTCTCATACCATAAAACCACTTGTAGTTCATAGTTTATCAATGATAAAGAAAAATTGGAAAACAAATTAATAGAGCATTATCAGGTTTAAAATACTAAAAAAGTCTAAATCTTTCTGAGATTATAATTTCCATTTATTTCTTTAAATAAATGAATTTAATTAATGTTACTGTTTATATGCTAATATGTCTGGATCAATTCTCCAATGCTGAAGAGTAGTTGAGCAGAAAAAAATAAATAATTTATTCACTTGTCTATGCTCAAGTCGAATTCGGTAATAATGGTCTCCATGGCAACAATCCGATAAAATGCAAAAACACTGTTTTAGTCGGGATTCAAGAAAATGCGATCAATTATCAAAATTTGGTGATAAGAATTTACATTCTTTTCCCCTTAGAACAGTACAAACCTCGCTCAGATATCACAATTTTAAGATATTTTTATGTATTTAAGGGAAACTTCTCTGCACGATGGATTTGAGATTTCCTATAAAACAAATAGGGAAAAAATTCTTGGAATAGAACCCGGGACTGCCAAATAAAATATAACCCCAGCCAAAGCCTCATACCAAGTTTCATGAAAATCGGTTCATTGGTGCAAAAGTTGTAAGTAGGGGACACACAGACAGGAAACCAGCCTAAAAACACTATTCCAAGCCATGACTCTTCCCAAGAAAATCACCTTTTTGAATGAAAAATATTGGTGAAATACCCAACAAATTACAAAAATAATAATAAAAACAACTAAAAGTTCATCAGCTGATATTGTGTATGCTGGAAATTGTATCTAACACAATTTAAGTCTAGCCAATAAAGAATTTATGAATCAAAATTGAAACTGACATGGCATGATATCATTACAACAAACGATCAAAAAATACTTATGAACACAGAGATTAAAGTGGCTGACACAAATAGGTAATTCTAAATTTTTAACACTGCAATGACAAAAACTTACGGGATGATCGAGTATTGCAGTCAAATATACACATTAATCACATTTATCAATATAGTCTAAATCACAAATAACTCCAAATTTACTTTCAAAACATTGGTACAAATAATAAATGGAGTACAATGCTCAATAATGCGAATGTTAGCGATACATCACTAGTATAGTACATCCAATGCAGGTAGCTTGAACCATAAACCAAATCGAACTCATACTTATAAAACATTTAACAGACAATAAAAACCACTTTTCCTGATTTCATGCATTTCTTCAAGATGTTTATGCAAAGTAATTGGATAATAATAACCACTTTTAGAAAGAAGAATGATTAAAACATATTTTACAAAATCCAAAGTAATCAGTTGCAAAATAATTCAGAAAACATTTTCATTCATCAACATCTCATTAAAATATTCTACAATATGCCATTCCTTAAAATTACCTTTAGCTTCAAATCAAATTCAACTATAAACATGTTGAAACACCAAACAGCAGGAAAAACTAATCCTTTGGTGACTAACATCGGTAGTACAATTTAAAGTTTTAATATGAGGATTGCATCTCACAAAAAAACATATTTGGCCAATTTTAGTAATATCAACAAAAAACAAATCAAATGCACGAAATGATGAAACAATGTCAAAATTACATTAAATTTAGCAATAACACAGAACTTAAACATGTTGAACAACCGACATAGAGAAAAAAACAATGGCTAAAATTGGTAGTACATTAAAAACCGATTCTCAATAAGAATATACATTCTAAAAGGTCAGCCTTTGGGAACTTGAACAGCATCAAAATACAAACAAGGAGCACACAACAAGTCTAACTGCGCTGATATTTAAGTGTTGTTTAAGTTATGTATTAACAGTTACTAAGAGTTGAATATGAATCTACAATAAAATACCAATGCATACAATTGCATCTCTCTACCTTAAACAGTTTAAAATAATAACCATGTGCCAATCCTTAAAATTGTTCACTATGAAATCAAATGCATAAAACGATAACAGTTATATCAAAATTTTACAAATGGTATAAAAATTAACAAGAACTATCATCATGATGAACTACCAACAGACCACGACCAATCAATCCTTGATAACATCGGAAATACCAACACCTTATCACAAAAAACAGATTTGGACAACTTAAACAACACCAAAATATAATTAAAGGATTCAAAACAACACTAACTGCTCTGAACTAGCACATTTTATACATAAGTCAATTCTTAACTAGATTTTATTCGGAAATGTGACGGTTGTCACGACGTTGCAAATCCGCCAAACAGTTCCAATGATTTGGTGAAGAGAACTCAAAACACCGTAAATACGATTCAGACATGGGAAAAGGAATGCTACTATGTTGCCAAAACATATGTATAAACAATTTTTTTCATATTGTGTAAATAATTTTAACGTCTATCACATCCTACTCCAAGAATGAAATTCGAATTGAAAATTAAATTGCTCGAAAAAGAATCGGGTAGTCGAACTGAATCGAATAGTAGTCGATACTCGATAGTCATTGAACAAACGAGAGTGTAATATTTTTATGATCATCAGTGCGTAGCATCGGATTGAAATTATTGGGTTCCCTGAAACTAGAGTTGTTAATATACCAGAGGTTGTATAAACTAAAAACGTAATATGGTGCAGCCGAAACAAGTGTAGAGGAAGATTGATCGGTAATTTAGAGAATAAGAAAATATATCCAGGAGCATTATTCGCCATTTTGGTTTGTGTTGCATCTACTAGAGGTAAAAATTTTCTTACTTTGTGCAATGATATTGTGATAAACTTAATTGTTGGTAATATATTTTATATCAGGGTAGTATGCGCCCGTTAATTAACGGAAATTTAGAAGAGGAGGAGTCGCTGAAATTGTGCGTGGTAATATCTAACAATAATGTTACGCCTTTGCAAGTGTTAGGCCTATGCGTAATTTTCGTAAGATGTCATATATACTTGAGTGCAGTAACCCTTTTTTGCCTCCTACATACGTAGATAATTGTTTATGTATTGAAAATAATTTAAAATATCCTACGCGTATTGTTTGCAATTCTTTCCCCAAACAGGAAGTAGACGTGACAGAAGCCAACGCGCACGGCGACGTCTTTAGCGGTTTTCCTCGTTCAGTCATTATTTATTTTTCATATAATAGGAAGAAATCTTACCTCCTCTTAAGATAAATAGAATATTTTTTGAAAATCCCAAACAATTTTTAAAAAATTAGCATTCAGAAAGGCATACAAAGGACTGCCATTTTGAAATCTGAACCGTTCATGTTCGAATCAAGCGATATTTATGTAATTTGTTCGTTGAGAAGTAAATCATCCAGGCGTACAGTTGATTCTATGGAGTCCGGTTTTAGCGATTAACTTATTAAAAGGCATTTATCTATGTTCCTAAATTTATCTCTATCTTCGATCTCTCATATCTCTAATATTAATGCACCTAAGGCAGAGGTGGGCAAACTGCGGCCCGCGATGCCATTATGAAAGGAAACCGTAATATAAAATAGAGATAATTTCATATGTGTAGTTTAAATTAATGCCGGAAAACATTCTCCAGTGATGATTATTATTGATTTTCACTAACAGGATTCCTCGCATTACCTCACATTACTTACGATGTGAACCCTAACGTGGCCCGCCGAGGCATTTTCATCTGTTTATGCGGCCCGCCTAAGAAGCTGCAACTGTTAATGCGGCCCGCCACGTAAAAAGTTTGCCCACCCCTGACCTAAGGTGACTTACGTGGACCCTGAGATACGACCCTCTGCATAGCAGAAGAGGATGGAGTGACGGTTTCACCAAGGCGACGTCATAGAAATGAACACTTTGTCGAGCAATGATCTTCCAGTATACAACGCAGACATGAGTAAATAATATTCTTTAAATTAATGCAATTATTTTTACTTTCTTGAAACGTATTTATCTGAATATAAGAGAAGGTATTTTCCTATTTTTTTATCTGAATAATAAGATAACAAGTATTAATATAAAAATTAATTTTAAAAATATTTTGTTTATAGAAAATGCTTGTATATGTATTAGCTTAATTGTATTTACTGTAACTTGGGTTACGTTATTTACAGTGCTTGCATTGAACTTGTTTGAAGCACATATATTCACTAGTGGTATCCGCAAAATCTTTTGCGAAGTCAGTCAGAAATCTGAATGTTTAGAAGTCATCTTAGGAAAATAATGATACCCCGCAGTTATTATCAAAGTTTTATGTTATTAATGCTTCAAAACTTTATTTTTATTGAAATATATACAATTTTTCATATACAATTCCACCATTTCATTTTTTATTATTCATGAATTATTACCAACAAAATTTTTAGTGACTTACAATGTGTTATTTTTCATTTCTTAATAATAGCCCATATTCTCCTTATAAAATTAGATAACTGACATTTTTAATGTGATATTTCTTTTTATAATTTAGATGTGCAATTTTTATTGCTTCTTCCTTACGAAAAAGATAATATTCCAGTATTGAAATAAAGAAAAGATTTTTTCTTGTGATCGATCGATGAAAATGTCCCCAGTCCACATGTAGTTCACTGAATAATAATTATCTGCAATTATTAATGTTGCAATCTATTAAGTTTGACATTGATACAACAATTATTTCAATGCTTCATTAATAGCGCGAAGCAAATAACGCAATTCTTTTGAAGGCTTAATAGATCTTCTGTGTAACATCTAAACATCTCAAGAATAAGATATTTTGTACTTTTAGTCATCGAATAAAGCAAAAACAGAAAATTGGTCCTTATTTACAGTGGAATCCCGATTTAAGGTTTCTCCATTTAAGGTTTTCCTGTACTTAAGGTTTTTTTTGTGGCCCCAACCAAAGCTCCATATAAATAATATATTATATTACCCAATTTAGTGTTTCTCGATTTTGTGAATTGCCCGCATTTAAGGGACAAAATTCTGGTCCCTAGATGGACATCGCCTTGATTTAAGGTGCGTTTACTTTATGCGATGCAATAATATATTATTTAGTGGAGTTGTCATGTAAATAATTCACACTATCTATCAATGATGCAACACATACCGGCATTGTTGCATTAAATGAATTCAATGAATTAATATTTTGTCGTGCCGTGTTTTCTCAATCCACCTTTAGTCCTTAAGTCATCTGTTACGTACATTATGAAAGTTGCGGTGATGTCATTTCGTGAACATGGATTTTTTTGTTTCGGATCCAAAGCACTCATGGCTCATTCTTCTTCTTTAAATTTGCCAACCAGAATCTACAGCGTGTATCTGAAATTTCCATTTTTTATGCATTCTTTGCATGAAGTGAATGCATATAATGGAGGTCATTTCTGTCCATCTGACCACATGTTCAGACTCAGGAACTGCTGGAGGTACTACAATAAAATTTGGTATCTGGAAGTTTTGCTAAAATTTATCAACCGATTCCAATTGTGGTTAACATTGAACCGCTCTACATGAAGACCCACATGTATTTTACAATGTATTTCGCCTCTCATTTAATACTCATCTGAGCGAACAGAAGTTCAATAAAATAATTAAGTACACATTTTTTGTCATCTTACTTTTCCTATAAAATGGAAGGTTTATGATGAATTTAAAGAAAAGGAAATTAGCGTGTTTACATAATTTTACGATTTTTGATGTTCTTTTGTTCATTCAAAGAAATATTAATTAAAAATTTTACAACACAGGAATCTCTGGAGATATTTTAAGGAAATTTGGTATTTGTGAGTTTTACTTAAATTTGACAGCTGACTTCAATTTTGGTTAAAATTGGATTACAATAACTACCACTTTATGTGAAGGCCGTGTAGTATTACTCGATTTAAGGTACAAAGAACTTGTGCCCCAGGCAATTGTTAAATGGGGATTCCACTATGTATTTTGATTAATGAAGGAAAAAATCTTGCACCTTAAGAAATCAAAAATCCCGTGTAAACTTATAAGAAAATATAATCATCTCCTGGTGTCGAACCTGGGACACTTCTTTAAATGAGAATAGTTTTCCCAGGATCTCCTAGTTGACAGAAACAAAATGGCATTTACAGCATATTTCTATCACAAACTTTTCAAGAGACGGACAGACGTTGAGTAATTATACAGGATGTCCGAAAATGGATATACCAAAAAGAAGGGTGAATAACTTTTAAAAGTATTTGTAGTAACAACAACATTAAAAATTACATACCTTTTAAATGCCTCAAAGTTTTAATACTACTATGATTATAATCACTTTACATTATTTATTGTTATTAATTTTGAGATTGTTTTAGTTGCCATCTTATATTTTAATTGTGTCAGGCAATTCACACTTAAGCATCCTAAAAGAGTTTCCAAAATTGAAAGAAACTCCCTGCCTGCTGCAAAGAGCAATTTTCCAGCATAGTGGAGCATGTCCACACTTTGTTTGAAATATTAGAACAATTTTAAACAAAACCTTTCGCGAACGATAGATTGGAAGAGTAGGGATTATAACATGGCCCACTCACTAACAAAAATCTGAGTTGGCCACTGCATGACTTCCTCCATACCTGTAATACATATTTCTAAAAATGCCAAATAGGTTAAATGATATAAATATTTTAAGGAATTACAAGAAAAATTTAAAGACTTAACAAAGAACAGAAATAAACTCAAATCGTAGCCTTCTGATATTGGATATAGCCAGGAAGCTCCAACAATTAAGAAAATAAAAAGAAGCATTACTAAGACAAAACTAAGCATTGTTTACAATAATCGCAGGTAGGTGATGTGGCGGTGGCAGCTAAAAATTAGTTTTAAAAATACCTATTAAAGCATTATATGGGAAAATGTTTTGAACAAACCATGTACAAAATTATATTTCCTACAACTTTTATTCCTATACTTCTTTAATACCATCAAATATTTTTAAAAAATCTGATTTGGCCACTGCATGACTTTCTCCATACCTGTAATATTTCTAAAAATTCCAAATAGCTTAAATGATAATAAATATTTTAAGGAACTGTGGAAAAATTTAATGACTTTACAATGAACAAAAATATACTAAAACCATAGCCTTCTGCTATTGGATATAGCCCCAAAGCTCCAACAATTATGAAAATAAAAAGGAGTATAAAGTGTTTACAATAGTCGCTGGTAGGTGGTGTAGTTATGGCAGCTAAAAATTTAGTTTTTAAAATATCTCTTCAACATAGCATTATATGGGTAAATGTTTCGAATAAAGGTTGTAGTAAATCAAATTTCCCATGATTTTTATTCCAGTACTGTTTTACCGTATTTAACCAATTGTAAGCTGACCCCAATTTTCACAAGGCCATGCAAGGAAAAAAATTATTTTAAAATGCTTAGACAGCAAATCTCAAAATTACACATGTATGAATGCCTCTGATTTTCAGTTCGTAATCAAAACAAGAGTATTAACTGATATTATGGCAACATAAAATACACTTTATTAACTTATTCATAACAATTTCTAAGAAAAAAGTAATTTGACCGTGTTATCTCCCAGGAAATTAATCTGTGAACAAAAATAGCCCTGATTCTCATAAATCATATACGGACACAGTACATATTACATAACGTACATTAGTACTACACAAGTATGCCTTCTCACCTAGGAATTAATTTTCATTTTGTTCTTAAATTATTCTCCCAATTTGGCCGCTATGCCACTAGGTCTGGGAGGAACTTTGTCTTCATCGGACATCACTTCATCTTCGGACGACACCTCTTTTTTAGACGTTTCTTCTGCATATGCTATCACTTTCCTCTTGAAGTTTGCAGAATTATGTGTTCGTCCCATAATGGGGTTATTTAAAAAAAACAACCCCACTACACTAAATGACAAATTGACGCCACAAGGAAGTGATGGTTCGCTCGGAAAATGTATGTACGTATACTAGACACTCGACGTACTGAAACAAGATAGGTGAAGAGGGGGAGAATAAGAAATGCACATGTTTCAATCCATGAGTTAAATGAAACATTTTGTCCATATCTAGCTTCTTACCATTACAAGCACTATCACCGCCTTTTTTTGTCTTTGATGCTCCACGTACTATTTACGTAATTTATTTCTTCTTAGATGTTGTCATTTTGATTTTTTTTGCTTACATTTAAAGTAGATAGTTTACTTCCACTTTAATACACATATCTTGCGTTATTATGTAAATACGGACAAATTCATTTACTTCGTTTTTTACCCTGATTCTAAGCTGTGGCAATTTCTGTGATGGTAAAAAGGCAAAAAAAGGTCGGCTTACAATTGATTAAATACCGTACATTCATCAAATATTAAAGCAATTATTAAATAAATAGAATATCTCCTTAACAATGCGTTCTATGAAAAAATGATTCAAACAAAGGTTTTAGAGACTAACATTATCTATGAAGTTTATAATAAACAACATTTACATTATGAAGATTTAAAAGAGTTATTTGCCAAAAACGAAAATATGATGAGTAAACATCCACTTTTGGTTGAGTGACTGTTGCCAAAACCTAATCAGCTCTTCGTTAAAAATATATATGGCAATGAGCTTCACGGCACACATACAATGATAGAAGGTGACAAATCTCCAAATGCCGCACTAAAATTTTAAAGTTGAGATACTCCACTAGGGAAGGGGGAAAATTAAAAAATTGAATACACAAAAACCTCACCCATACAACCAGACACTCCACCTGCCGTTTAGGGGCTTTTTAAGGCCAGTGCCAGAAACAGGAGGTCAGCCAACCAAGGTTTACGGGAAACTCCTCCATGCCAGAGACCTACAAACACACTCAACATTACACAGATTGGGTATGCAAAAAAACTGCAGTGACCCTTGCCGTAGATAAAAAACAATACAAACCGAAGTCAGGAAAATAAAAAAATAAAACTGAGGTGAAGCCAATTAAGAAGAATCATATTATTATTCAGAAACATTATAAAACAGTGAATAAATAAGGTCTTAAAATAGAGAGACTGTGGCTATATTATTCCTCCAAATTGAATGCAGTTTACTGTGAGCCTTGTTAGCTGTTTTCACGGACTTCAGACAATTCCAGATGGACAAAAGAAATTAACGACTGGCAAAATTTATCAACAAAATTTAAAGATCACAAAATAAGTTCTTCACATGTAGAATCTTGCTACATCAAAGAAATTTGCAAGGAAAACAAATGTTTAGATGAAGATTTAGAAGAATAACTCGGACAAAAGCATCATTTTTGGATTCAAGTTTTGGAAAGGCTCATTAAAATAACGCTAAAATTAACAAAAATACGATTGCTTTCAGAGGACATTGAGGGAGTTGGAATGAAACGTACATTGGAAACTTTTTGTCTGATGTAAAAGTATTGGCAGAGTACAACGAAACTATGAAACAGTTATTGAGTATACCATCTGGTTCGACAACATATCTGAGCCATCAAATTCAGAATGAATTAATACAGTGTTTGGGTGACCATCTAAAACAACGGACTACTTGATGAAATTAAAGAAGCTATATTTTTCTCTATGATTACTGATATGACTCAGGACATATCAAAGAAAGATCAACTACTAGTAAGTATAATATACAGATATGTAAAAATTTTGTACAATACCGAAAATAAGCCGTCAAAGCTAGAAATCAAAGAGACTGGAGAATTTTGAATTCATCTTGATTACTGTACTATTGGAAAAGATTCTTTCGAACATAAATTTAACCTCCACATTGTTACAATGACAGAATTTGGATATCGCACAGGCAGTGATTCAACTAGAAAAGTCTTACAACACAATGAAACAGCTCCGAAATGAATTTGAATTAATTTTAGAGGAGGCCAAAGTTACGGCAAAAGAATGGGGTACTCCAACTGAATTCAAAAGTAAGAGGAAGCAAATATGCCGGAAATTTTACGAATAGCTTGTAGAAGACCACTGAATTCAAAATTCACAGGACGAAGGTCGCTGAAATGGTGGCATCGAATTATGTACTTTCTGTTTGATGTGGCAATTGTAGATTCATTTATCATGTGGAAAATACAAAGAAGTGCATCAGGATATCAAGATCAGTTGAGTTTCCGCATTCGTCTGGCAAGACAGTTGATTGGAGGCTTTTCCTCCAAAAACAAAAGGGTCGCCCAGTCAGTTTTCTTACCAATAAAAAGCAAGTACCTGATGATGTCAGGTTGATGAATGTTGTTGGTGATCATATGCCTAAAATGGATAAAACCTACAGAAGGTGTCGTCTTTGTAGCAGAAAAATTAGGGATAAGCAAACACGCTATATATGTGCAGCTTGTGACATACCACTATGTGTGGAACCTTGCTTTCGGAAATTCCATCAGAAATAATTAGTGCGGGAAGTATGAAAAGGGGGGGGGGGGGTTGCGAGACACAGTGAAAACAATATAATAGTGAATAAACAAACAAAAACTCCTTTACCGTAAAAAAGTAAGAGAATACTCGCACACACACTGCAGGTTGCTGGCAAACACCGTCGCAGGACCTAAGTAAAAAAAAACTAAGAATTGAACTAGACACTGATGTTTCGACAGCTAAGCTGTCATCTTCAGCAGTGTGAGGTGTGGGAGGGAGAGGGGGGGGGGGTATATATGCCTGCAGTGTGTGTGTGTGTTTTCTCTCTCACTTTTTTATGGTGAAGGAGTTTTTGTTTTTTTATTCACTATTATAGTGCAGGAAGGGCAGAATTATTGCTTTACCTTCTAATTTGCCTGGTATTATGATACAGCTGTGACTTTTGTTTTCAGTATTCATATTTTATAAAGTTTTTCTAAGATATTTTTGTTATTTTTATTATCAATACTAGAAGACAAATATGATGTGGTTCTTAGACATTTTTGAAGAGTAACATGTGCAGTAGTTACTAAATTTACCATTTTCCATCACTCATAAGACTTTATTATTTTTTGTGAATAACTTTTATAATCAGAAGAAATGATATACAATGTATGCCTACCCATAAAGTTGTAAATTTTGTGTTTAGTATCATTTCATATAATTGATTTGGTGACATGATCCTGCATATAGCAATATATAATGTTATGTTGGTAGCAATTATATATTTTTATTATTGTGATTAATAAAAAATTGTAAAGATAACCTCAGAGACAATTATTTCAAGAAAAGTGACCTATGAGATAAAAATTTATACATTTTCCTAGTGTCGGCAAGTAGGCAGCGGGAAGAATACTTCCCATCCCAATTAACAATATAATTTGTTAAAACAAAAAAAAATAAATCATGAAATTTATTCTATGTTGGTCAATAAATCATCTTCCAGCTCTTCATACCTTCAGGTATGATAGAAATAAATAGCCTGTGAAAGGGCCGAGGGGTGATTTTTTCATGATAGATTTTGACAAAAAAGTCGGCTTATATTCGGGCAGATACGGTAATTAACATCCAGCAAGCTATTCTTGGTTGTCTTTTAAAGGAGAAAGCAAAAAAATTTCAGACTATTTGTCCACTATAAAAGAATTTGGTGTTCAGATTAATTTACTTTTCATCTTTACTATTTGTATGATCTTCCAAAATTCAAGTGAAATTATCATATTCTAGGCTTTGATATGCAAGCTTAAGTTATGTAAATAAATAGTAATGAATTGAAAACGACACCAAAATGTTTTATAATGTACAAATAGTCTGAAATATTGTTCTTGTTTTCTCCTTTTGAGGGCTTCTTGTAAAACACAATGAAAAATTTTATTTTTGTATTTTTTTAAAATTCGTACTTATTACTGCCGTTTTCATGAATTTATCCGTTTTTATGAATTTTTTAAATGAAAAACAGACATTTCCGTGATTCACGGATATTTATAAGGTGAAATTCGGTTGTTATCTGAGCTGTTTGCTTAAAAATTTCATAAATTACGAGGAAATTCTGTGAGTATTAATATTTTTATACGAATACAGGTATCCCCAGATTTACGCGAGCGTTGTGTTGCTGTAAAATCATCTCGTAAAGCAAAAACACATAAATTGAAAATATTTTTCCCATTTGTCCCTTTGTGGCTCCCGCGGTCACACTATAAAAATGCAATTAATTCAATAAAAGGATCGAGATTCATTTTTTCAATTTCGCGGGAATGCTCGATTCACATATTTTAATCTGATGATGAAAAAATCTAGAAAAAAGTCCTGTGTTCGAATCCAAGGAAGACATTTCCCATAAATAACCTTCTAAAGTCAACTTTTTGGATGCGCAGGCTTTTATTATTTTTGAGATCTAAATTAGAAAGAATTCATTTGCAATCTTCAGATCTGAACTATTTTCAAGAAAAAGTTACGAAGTTTCTTATTCTGTTAATTTTTTCGGCCTACAGTTCGAAATCCTTCATGTTAAACATGTAATTCACATATTTTGGGGAAATCTTGCCATTTTAATGGGATGTTGCCTTGTCAACCAATTAGATTGTTAAACCTCAAAATCCTATTGTTGTTTCCATCCTTATGGGTGAAAGCGTGATTAGAATACATTTAATATGAGAGAGAGAGAAGGAAGGAGAGGTGAAATGATTATCATAGCAACCAATGTAAATGAAATTCGTTGTGTTATTTACGATTAGGAATACATTTGAGGGTAGAACATTAATCATTCACATATTAAAATTACTTATATTCTTCGTGTGGAGTTTGAGACTTGAAACAACAAAACTCTAAAACAGGCATGGGCAACCTGTGGCCCGTGGGCCAGATCTGGCCCACTTGCTATTTTCAAGTGGCCTGTGGGCTATTTCCAAGTTGTCTGAGAATTTCCCCTCGCAAATAATACTTTTTTATAGTTTTTCCTTGATATAATTCTTGGAATAAAAAAATTCTTTTGTAGAAGTATAAAATTTATTATCAAAATAATATACTCATATTTTTAACAATATATTCTGAGATACAAGATTTGGTGCACTCTGGGTAAATACACCGCGATATATCGAATAGTTTAACTTTAACTATCGCCCATCCCTACTGTGAACAACTAAATGCCTATTCTCCTTATGGATTCAACACCACTTCGTAACTTTGACACCTCTGGGTGGATTGAGAATATTTCAACATCCAGTGATCTATTCTCAACATGCGGTGACTTTTTTCAACATGAATAGTTACGTGAACAGTCACACCAGTGTTGAAGTTGCCCAATTCAATATCTATTGTGAATTTAATATTGAATTGGAGCTACATGAACGGCCCCCAGAAGAGGCATTGTGTTTTATTTTTATCAAGTTTGGTAAGCATAATTGAACAGTATTCATTTTTAAATCATGAGGAATAACAAATAATAATTTGAATTTTAGGAGTGAAAATTTAAAGGAAATTTAAAGTCAATAACTTATTGGATCTTTATAATAGGAATGTCATCTTAAAGCTGATTTCTTTTTGCGTTATATTGTGGTGATGTAAATTTTTTAACAGTTTCAAGTTCGTTTTTCTGATGAGAACAATACAAAACCCCTGTATTTGGGCTCTGCGACGAAAAGCTTATGTTATACAAATGGAGCGAAAAAGCCTGATCCACTCTCATAAAATTGTTATCAATAATAACTGGTCCTTTAACTTTACAACAACCCCAAAATTTTGGACTGCTAGCTGTCACTGCTACCTACCATCCCTGAGCCTTGATTATTTTAAAAAGGTGCAACGTGCTGGCGCTGTACAGTTGCTATGAACGAACTTTGTTGTGTGTGGTGCCAGTCTCCTTCAATCGATCATGAGTGCAAGACGTGCTTTTTGAGTAGGAGTGTCAGTCTCATTCAAATGTTCGCGAGTGCAAATTGTGTTTGTTGTGTATACTTATCAATCTCATTCAGATGTTTGTGAGAGCAAATAAGTGTTTTATTTTAAAAACATTTATACCCCATAAATGACGTCAATGAAAAGAAAAGTAGACGATGATCATTGAGTTCTTCAAGAAAGATGAAGCACTGAATATTTTTTTATATTTGTGAAGGATAAACCAATATGTTTGATTTGTTCAGAGTCAGTTGATGTCATTAAAGAATATAATCTTAAAAGACATTACATTAGTAAGCATTCTAATTATGAAAATTATCAAGGCCTACAAAGAAAGGAAAAATTTGAGAAACGTAAGGCTGCATTAAATATGCAGCAAAATTGATTTACAAAGAGATCTCAATACGCCGATACTGCTGTGTGAGAAAGTTTTGATGTAGGTGAAAAAATTGCAAAAAAATCGAAGAATTACTGAGATGATGAATTTGTAAAAGAGTGTTTGCAAGAAGTTATCGCTATGTTAGAGAGAGAGAAAAAATGATGTTGATAACATAAGTTTATCTCATAGAACCGTAACCAGGAGGATTGATGAGCTTGCTACTGACATAGAAAATACTTGGACAGAACTTGTATCAAGATTTGAGTATTTTTCTGTCGCTCTTGACAAAAGTACTGATGTTTCAGACACGGCTCAGCGGTATTTGTATGTGGAGTGGATGATAATTTTCACATAACAGAGGAATTTCTTGAACTTACTGCAATGAAAGGTACTAACTACTACAGGGGATGATATTTTCAATGAATTGAAAAAATAATGTTGAAATATAAACTTAATTTAAAAAATTTACAAGGTGCACCAGCAATAGTCGGAAAAAACATACGATTAATTCCTAAAATCAAATCTGAATTAATGCCACTAAACTTAGAAGCCAAAGTATTATCTGTTTTTCATTGTATAATACACCAGCAAAACCTGTGAGCTAAGTCAAAAATTTTCACATGTTATGAAAATTTTCATTTTGACGGTGAATTTGAATCACAGACAATTCAAACAATTTCTCAAGGATTTGGAAGCTGAATACGGAGATACAATTTACTACTGTGAAGTACATTAGCTAAGTAAAGGAAGTATGTTAAAAAGATTTTATAATCTAAGGAGTGAAATTCTCACATTTATGGAAATGAAAGGAAAGCCTATTTCAGAGCTTAGCAACGATGGATGGATATGCGATCTTATTATGAAATGGACTGGGGGCGTTTTTAACAATCGACCAAAAGGAAAAATTTTTCTTTATTTCAATACGGGAATGTGAGAATTGTGCATATTAATGATAAAATGAAACATGAACTTCAAAATGTCAGTTGTCTAATTTTATGAGGAGAAATGGGCTATTATTACAGTATTTTCTGGTCTATAACGTGCATGTTATCTATACAAAAAATATAAAATCGGGAAAACCTGTGCGCGTTATACAAAGGAAAATAAAATTTTATTGAAATTAATGCATATTAACTTTTACAATTCATTCAAAACCATAAAAATTATCGCCTGAGTCAATGTCAAATGATTCAATAGCACTCATAATTTGGTCAGGCATATTTGAAACTTCATTTTCACAAGAATCACCTTTTTCATCTTCAAATTCTTCTGTGTGTGTCATAAGTGTATCACTAAGAGCCTTTTCAAAACCGTTTTTTACATAACTAGCCATCACAGATCCCCAACTCTCAACAATCTATTTACACATTTCTGCATAGGATGGTCTTTTCACTTTCCCGGAGTTAGTATATTGATGCACACCCGCTAACATCCAATCTTCCCACTTAGCTCGCAATTTTGATTTGAATGACTTGTTCACGGACAGATCTAGTGGTTGAAGTTTTTTGGTTAAACCACTGGGAATGATAGCTAGCTGTGAATATTTACCGACAATTTTTTTAATTTCAGGCGTCACATGACAACGACATAAATCCATGACTAACAGTGACTTTGGATTAAAAAAGGCAGATTTTTGCTTTCTCCACACACTGTCCAACCAAACCCTCATCATTTCTTAGTTCATCCAACCTTTCTCATTCGCAGTTACTACAATTTCCATAGGAAAGCATTCTTTCGGCAGTCTTTCGTTTAAAAATCACCATGGGAGGAAGCTTAGAACCATCAAACATTGCACACAAAACAACTGTAAAATTCGACTTCTCATGCCCAGTAGTTGCTACCGAAATGTCTTTCGCCCCTTTAAGGGTCACAGTTCTAGCACAAGGAAGATCAAAACTCACTGAAACCTCGTCCATATTGCCGACATGCATTGCATCAACTCCAGATGTTTTCTTTTATATATTGTCTAAACTTAATCATTTTCGCCTCCAAGTCCAGCGGTAATTTTTGGCCGATGCTTGTCAATCTACGAACACACAATTGTTCCTCCTTATGAATCAGAATCCCCAGGAAGGATACGCTTTGAAGCCCATGATGTCCATCTCTTGAGCAATGCATTTCGCTTGCAATAAGACCCTCGTTGTTGAAATCCTAATGCCTTTTGCCCTTTTCTCGTATCATCCACTCATACAGTACTTCCTCGAGTTCTGGCCAGAAGCATTTTCTAAAACGCATTGCTCGTTTTTTCTGCTGCAACTTTTTCAGCACCAATTCGCCTTTACGCCATTCACGTACACTTGATTCCCCTACGTTAAACTTTCTTCCAGCATCGCCATTTCCTTTTTCTATAGCAAATTTTACGACTTCTAATTTAAACTGCGAAGTGTATGATTTTTGCTTTCACATATTTTCGTTTTCCATGGTAAATTAAAAAACTGTGTCAATACCGACACCAAGCTACTTCAAGACTCAATAAGACCATGTGGTGTACAGTGAAAACAACTGTATAACGGAAAGCTACAGCAAATTTTAATTGATTCATTTTTTTCAGGAAGCGCTTGTTTCAAATAGAATTTTTTTTGAGTGCACGTTATCTATACATTTGTACCAGGTTTGAAGAAAATCACTTGCGCATTATAGACCAGAAAATACAGTACTTTTAAGCATGCAGATTTTTGACCGACTTTTCAAATGCTTTTGTGGGTACCACTAGTGTTAATAAAAGGCAATGTGTGTGTATGTGAACAGCATATCTCGAAAACCAAGGAAATTAGCGACTTTAAACTTGGTATACTTACTAATAGAACCTTAAGGATTTGCACCTTGGGCCCAGAATTTTTATTTTTGTTGGGAAAAGGGGAGGGGGATAAGAATTGCATAGCATAATGTATTTCTTTGCCATACAATTTCTATTCACCCAAAACGATTTTTACTCTCTGGAACACACAATTATGGGAATTTTATAATTATTGCTTACTTTTAGTGCATTCAAAAGTTGGTTTCATTAATCTTTATTCAGATTTTAACTTAATACTCATTCATGCATACCCATCATATTTGATGGGCAATTACACTATTAAATATAAATCTTGCAAAATGGCTGAAAATAGATGTTTTCTGCTTTCCCTACAGGTTTTCCAATTGTACATTGGAAGCGGCTTTTCTCCTTCTCTGCTTGGAACCTATGATAGACCGGATGACTTTGTGAAGTGATCAGACTGCACATATCCAAGGAAAATGGCAGAACTCTGGAGGAAAATAGTTGTCTTTGCAGCTAGAATATATGTGTCTGTCTCTTCATTGGTTTTGTGGTGATCACCTTGGCAGTGGACTTTATATCCCATGGATAAAATAACCTAGAACATTGATTATTGGAAGCAGAGATCCCTATGGGATGTTTCAAAGTGTGAATGATTCCTTTTTGCGTGAAAAAGCTAGATGAGTACAGTTTTCATCACATGAAACAAAGTTTTTTCACCACTTTTCCCTGTTTTTATGCACTTCAACGTGAGCCCCACTTGTTGCTCATACAATGTCCATCCGGTATTCAAAGGCCCGAAATGCATTGTCACACATTTCAGGTGGGATTTCTTCCACAGCATGAATGATGCGGTCTTTCAAATCTTGTAAAGAAGTGACTTGTGTGCAGTGTCCTTTACGTACCCCCAGAGGAAGAAGTCCATAGTCATTAAATCCGGCAATCTTGAAGGCCATCCAACAGGCCCGCCTCTTCCAATCCATCTTCTAGGAAAAGTTGTGTCCAGAAATTGTGGAACGGTTAAACCCCAATGTGGCAGTGCTCCGTCTTATAGGATTATGGCCAGTAGATTAATTTCCTGAATTTGTGGAAATGCATACAATTCCAGCATATCAAGGTAGCAGATACTGGTGGTGGTGTTTTCTACAAAAAAGAAAAATATTTGAAATGTGTCCACTCTTCTCGGACACCCTGTATTATCCTTGTTGCTGAGGTTTTGTTAGTTTTTTATACAACTTGTTAACTTTTTTGCTCTATTTCTTTGCAAATTCAAATTATTTGGTATTTTTATATGACCATTTTTAAGATTCCATTACTATGTATGGTTTTTCCCTCCCTGTTTATGAGTGGATAAATCTTCACAATTGTGATGTGGAAGGAGAAGAAATTTATGATGATTCGCGACTTGTTTTGCCAATCTGAAGGAAAATATTTTCAAACTTTTGGTCTTTGCTACTCTTGACAAATGCAAGTCTTGAATGTGTTCATTTTTCAGTATGAACTGCCCTTGTCTATGTGCCATTTATCTCTATTTACTTATTTCTCTCGTTATCCATTCAACATTTTGGTATTTCATTTAGCACTTGGATTATTTGATCAAGAATGTTCCATGGCCATTAAGGCTTAAACTGGTCTGTTGTTGTGAATAATTCCAATTCTGCTATTCCAGTCTCTTACTTTGGTGACTCCAATAGCTTCAAAATTTGCCATTTTTTCTTAAATGGCTTAATTTTGATTGAAGTCGGGAGTAACAGATTTGGTCCACCAAAGTGTTAAGTCTTTGAGGTAGTGGGCTACTTCTTGGTGTTATTATGTGTGGTGAAGAATTGGTAGGCCCAGCAACTTGTTGATTCTCTGAGAAGCAATGATTTATAGATAAAATTTGCATTATTGAGCATTATAGAGGTTTTATTATTTGCAACAATGTTTTAAATGTGAATTGGGAATTTATTGTGATATAGGCATTTTTGGTGAATGCGCTTGATGTGATTAATGTGTGTATTTGGTTGCAATACGGTTACACCTTCAGTTTTTGTCATTGCAGTGTTAAAATATATGAAAATTAATTTTGTCAGTCAACGTGAACATTGTGTTCATAAGTATTTTTTGATTGTTTGTTGTAATGTTTTCATGTGATGTCAGTTTTATTTGTGTTTCATAAGATATTTATTAAATAGACTGTTAAATTGTGTTAGATAGAATTTCTAGCATACACATTATTGACCAACGATCTTTCAAGTTTTGGTACATACTACACATCTCCTTCTTTTTTGCATTGGAGGGGATCAAATCTGGGAAATGTCTCTCAAGAAGTCAGATAGGTTTAGGTGATTTAGATGGGTACAGAATGCATCCCTCGTGGATATTGGGGGAGTAGTGTATTATTTTTTTAGGCAAGTTCTGTCCATCGCATAATAATGCAGGAAATTATCTGATAAATCTACACCTTCCCCTCCCTCGCGATGTTTAAACTGAACAGCAAAGCGTGACCCAGAGTTTCCATGAAGAAAAGTTTTGTAGAGACTCGCATCCTATGTTATTTTTCCCGTATACTGCATGTATTTGACACCTATAGACCAAGGAAGGAACTAACTCAATGAAGAATGCTATAGGACGATTATATTCATCTTTCCCATTATGTCTTATGCAAAATATACGTATGATGAATATATTCATCATACCCACTTAAAGAGGTTAATTTTTTTTAATTTGCCGAGTATTTCATCACTATTGTTCATTGATTGATCATTTTTTCAGCCAAATAAGTTATTTTCATGGGAAGAATGATGGATTGGAAATGTGTTTTTAATATGTACCTTCAGTGTTATAAATTTTAGTAAAATTTCCTTTTTGGAAAAATTTTACTCTTACTCATTGGAAGTTGTAGAGACTGCATTTCAGGAGAGAATTATTTGTGCCAATCAACTTGAACTTTGTGTTCAATAGTATATTTTGATTGTAGTGGTGATATGATTGATTTTTGATTCATACCTTCTTCATTGAATAGTCTGTGTTGTAGAAGTGTGTTGAATACCACTTGTCATTCACAGTAGTGAGCATTGTTATTTCATTTGTTTTGTGTTGACATTTATTGGTATTCTTTGTAATTCCCTTAGTATATCATTGTTTTTGTGCATTGAGCTTCATTATTTGGGAAAAAGGTGATATTCACAGGAAGAACGATGGGTTGGAAATTGGTCCAATTTGAATTTATACATCCTGCATTGTGAAAATTTCATTGAAATTTTCTGTTTGTAAATTACAGTATGCTTTAATGCAAGCATTGAATGTATTATGATACTGGAATTTGTCAATGAATGCATTACCTGTGTGTAATAGATGTTAGATTGTATTGCTGACAAAAACATAATCACACGTTTTATTGGTTGGTTATCTTTCCAAAATTATTTAAAGTGACCCATGTGAAAACTTCTGCTTTTCTCCAAATTTTGTGCAATTTTTTTATTTTTGTTTGGCAAACCAGATTACATATATGTACTTGTATTTGAGTCTTTTAATTTTGGTTGAAGTTGGGAGTGACGGATTTTGTCTACTGAATTGTAAAGTTTCTAAGGTTTTGGGGTACTTCTTGATGTTGTTATTTGTGGTAAAGAATTGGTGATCCCAGTGGATGAGGGATTGTCCGAGAACACTTGAGAAACTCCAACACTAAATTTCAGTCCATTTGCCTGGCATGGAACCTTTCATTCTCAAAACTAACTTTGCTAAACTTATAATTTAACTCCTGCAAAATTTGCTTTTGTTTTAAAAGCTGTGCATATGTTGCATATTCTCATGTAATTTGCTTCAATATAAATTAAATTAATTTGATTTTATATTTCAAGGCAGAATGCCATTTATTGTTATTATTACTTTACGTTGATGTAATATGAATGATGTTTCTTCGACATGGTGAATAACTAGTGGAGTGGTGGTCAGGTTGTCCAAAGGTTACAGTATCCAGCTCCTTTAGCAGGACGTCTTACCATCTGCTCGGCTAGTTTCTCCTCCCCTGTGGGGAAAATATATTTGTAATTATTATTATTACCATATAATATTTGTAGGAGGTGATGTAATTTTGGAGATCTAACACAGTTACGAGATGATGTGATGCTATGATGTGAGGGATGTAGCTTCCACAAAATCAAACATTTAGCAGCATTGTCTACTTTATCTTTTGTTATTTCATAATTATATAGTTGAAATGTATATTATATAGTTGAAATGTATATTATATAGTTGAAACAGCTTCTTTGCTGTTCTGGAATACTTAATATGTGAAATATGTGTCTGAATAAATTTAAAAAAGTAATCTATTAGATCTGTGTCTAGATGCCTCATCTGGAGTTCCAAGTATCTGCCTTGTTGAAACATTATTATTAAATGTACTGAATGCCTATAAGCTTGTTTTTTAATGACATTCGGTTTTTGACTTACCTTTAAGACTTTCTGAATCATCATCATTGTAGACATTCAATTCGCCTGCACTTTGGGTGAACGTTATTGCTTGGAGCAGACATCAGATTTTTTCTTTGGTAACATGAGTTGAACTCCTATTCCATTGCCTGCAATGTATTTGAAACAATTTTGTTCTCATGACCAGGTGTTGGGATCAGTTTTGCGGATTTGCATTGTTGTAATAAGTGTTACTTTGGCAAAGAAAAATATCGGATTGGTTCCTGACATTCCATTTCTCTTAGTGACAACTTGAAATGAAGACTTCCATTTGGTAACTAATATAATTGCAAAATAGAAGCCTTGTGTTTAATTGTACTCCATGATAAGTTTTTCTTCTTCTGCTCAATTTTTGAGCCATTCATTTGGAGTTGCAATGTGATTCTGTCTCGTTGTTGCACTTGGTGGTGTAAATACAAATCCGATCTTTGGTATGTGTTTGCTAAATTGCTTTGCAACGAAGTTAACATGTACCAATTGTATTTAAATGCACTATTATAGCCCTTGTTGATTTATTTATTAACTATTAAAAAATATCTTGGATATAAAATGTAAATTTCAGCTCAGTTATATTTTTTTGATGTTCCTTGTTTGTATTTTGATGGTGTTACAGATCCCCAACCCTGTTTTTTAGAACATATAATCATCTTATTGAGTTGGTGTTTTTAATTTACTACCAATGATGGTAATGAAGCAATGGTTTTTTCTCTCTCTGTTGGTTGTTGAACAAGTTTGTCTTTGTTATTGCAAAATTTAATGCCATTTGTTAAGTTTCGATGTTACGTTTATCATTTTGTGAATTTGGTTTGATGTTAAAGGTAATTTTAAGGAATGTCATATTGTATAAAACTTTAACGAGATGCTGATGAATGAAATTGTTTTCAGAGTTATTTTGCAACACACCAGACCATTCTTCATTCATTGTTAAATTTCAAAGGAGCATTAGGTTTTCTTTCTTACAGTTATGCACTTTGATTGGTATGTAATGTGGTGGGCTTACTAGATTGTGATTTAAGTTTATGCTAATTTTTATAGCTAAATGATCAGATAGTGAGGAATGAATTACTAGGGAGGTGAATGCAGAAGGATTTAGATCAGTTAAAATATTATCTATTGATAGTGAAGTGGGACTTGGTAATGTCAAAGGCATTTTTAAAGAATGAACTTCATGTGATTAATGTGTAAATTTGACTGCAATACTCAGTCAGACATTGTTTTTTCACTGCTTGAAATAAGTGTTTTTAATATGTACCTTCAGTGTTATCAATTTTAGTAAAATTTCCTTCTTGGAGAATTTTTTACCCTTATGCAGTGGTAGTCGGAGAGACTTCATTCTAGGGGATAATTATTTGTGTCAATCAACTTGGACTTGCACATTTCATTAGTATTTTTGGTTGTAAGGATGATATCATTTGATTTTAGATTGTTTTATGATTAATAGGTTATTCATTGGATAGACTGGCTGTAGAAATGTGTTGGATAGCATTTGTAGTATTCACGCTAGTGAGCATCATTATTTCATTTGTTTTGAATCAACATTTTTATGTATTCTTTGTAATTCCTTTGATATATTGCTATTGTTGTGTATTGATTTTCATTAATTAAATGATTTTCACAGGATGAATGATTGGTTGGAAAGTATTCCAGTGTGATTTGTCCCTTCTTCATTGAGAAAATTTTTCTAAATTTTTTGTTAGTGAAAATTTGTTCTTATGCTTGTCAGATAAGCTTTCAAATACCATGGAATGCTTTCACACAAAATTTGTCTGTTACTGGTATTCCACAATGAAATCAATGTGTTTAATGGTTTTGAAAGTAGTTCTGTTCAATTTTCATTATGAAAATGTTTTTAAAAGTTTCTGTTTGTGAAAGTTTATATTCTTGTTCAAGAGTATATGTTTGTCAGAGCAACATTTCTAAACACGGTATGCTTTTACGCAAGCATCCAGTGTTTTATGGTTGGGCATTCCTCAATGAATGCAGTGTGTGTGTAATATATGTTGAATTGCATTGCCAACATAAATATAACCACACATACCTTTTTATTGGCTGGAGATCTTGTCGAAATTATTGAAAATGACCCATGTTAAAACTTCTGCATTGCTCTCTTGTGGTAGAGAATTTATTTAATTTTCGTTCAGGAAACCACCCTATTTGGTCTTGTATTTGAGTCATTTTCGTAGTGGAGTCATAGCTGTTGGATTTAAATATTTGAAATCTATTGACGAGTGTATATATTTACCCAATGAAGATGCTGTGTGCAGCTATAGCTAATGTTGCAATGTATTACCTACTATATTGTTGTTTGTTTTAAGTTGCTTATATTCAATTTTTACATTTATGGTTTCATTTAAAAAATATATATTCAGAGATGTGCATATTCATTTTCATGAATTGTGTTAGCATTCTATATTACAACCTAATGGAAGGTTTGGAACTTAGGTTTTTATATAAAGGATTCATGGTGGAGCTTTCTTAAAAGAAAAGCTTCACAAGTGCTAAGTGATGACAGAAGTACAGCTGGCTTCTCCTGGCATCGTCATGTTTTTCTTTGTACTGTCTCGTCATGTAATTTTTGTTCAGGTGGATTTTTATCTTTTTGGATTTTTTTGCAATTGAGGGCGAAGGGATCCTGAAAAATGTTTTTCCAAATGAAAGTCTAATTTGTCTATTACATTGAGAATTAAGGGTTCTTTTGGTTATTTCTATTGATAACATTGTTATTAGAGGTCAGTGTGGAAAGGCGCTTGATGCTTTCCTTGTGAACAGAATGGTTCGCCAAATAGGTATGTTCTTATATGGCTGGTAAATTCTGCTGCCTCTTAATAACATCACACATTTACTTCTCTCATCTTATATATTCTAACTTTTGGTGAGTTTTTGTCATAACCAACAGAAACTGTCTCAATGAGAGCCTTTCTCTTTGTATGCCATTGCTTCCTTTTAATACACTTGATATTTTTTGAGACTTATTTCAAAGTACCGTTGCCTCCCAGATTTTGTTGCATTTATTCTCTTTTTCTCTTATTCCTGTAATTAAGCTCCTCACTTCCAATACTCTATTCGAGACATTATTTGTCTGACTAGTTTTCTACCGTGTTTGACAACTATATCCTGGAAGTCTTTTAAAGGGCGTTTTATGGAATGTCCTCAATGGTTGCATTCACAGCTGAGTGACACCATTGCAACAATATTTCCATTTCCACAAAATAGGGTAGGCGCATCACTATCCTTGCTTCCAATCAGTTCTTCTGTCTTTGTTCTCCATAGAATGTGCTTACACATTCTCCACTGTGGTTCCTTGTCATGGTGATTGTTATGTTCAAGTGGTGTTTTGACTTGAAGCACGAACGTCCAATATAATCCCTTTCTCAGATATTTGCCATCATAATGAAACAAATATTGCAGTGAGCAAAATTATCTTAAAGATAAAATTCTCTGAAGAGCAGAGATCAACTCTTACCAAGAATGTATTCCAAGAGTATTTATACAAGTGGGTGGTGATGTAATACCATGCATACAAGGTGTCTGAAAAGTTTTAGGACAAAAATCAAAAAAGGCAGATATTAAAAAAATTATTGCTATTCTTCAACATACACTCCTAGATTTATACACTTATTTGCATGTTCATACAAATTTTCTTTGCCTTCTAGGAAGGTCTCTTTCAGAATGCTGTTCAGTTCCCTTGTAACCGCATCTTGAATTTCTATAATCAACTGGAAATGCCAACCTTTCAGGGCAAATTTGTATTTGGGGAAGAGAAAATAGAAAATAATAGAAAATTTTCATCCTGTCATGGAAAGGTCCTGACATGATGCACTCCATTCCTGTTTCTACTCCATCGTTAATGCATGAGAAACAAATCTTGTGCACCTTTCTCTTTCCTATATTTTGCTCCACTATCGTGCAAACAGTATCCTTGCCAATGTTTAAACGTTCTGCAATCATTCGGAGGGAGATGCGACAGTTGTCAATCAGTAGGCAACAAACAGCTTCGATGTTTTTATCGGTGCGCGTGGTGAAAGGGCGGCCACTTCTGGTGTCTTTCACGTCCTCCCTCCCTTCACGGAAACAAGCGTACCATCGGTAAATGGATCGACAGTGTACTACTGCCATATGCATTCTGAATCATTTGCAGTGTTTCTGGAGCATTTTTACTGGCTTTTACGCAAAACTTAATCACTACTCTTTGTTCATCCATAATTTCAGTTACAACGCACAAAAAATCAATTTACAAAACACGTCACTGCTCAACAATGGCTAAACATAGACTGATGAAACTTGGCCACGTGTTAGTCGAAGGTTGATACTAAATAGTCCCAACATTGCCTGATAGATGGTGCTTGTATTATTGTTACAATAAAAACTGTCTTAAAACTTTTCAGACACCTTGTATGTCTTCTTTTCTGAGTGTTTTTATGCTTCATTTGTTTACTTGATTTTGTTTCCCTTTATTACCTATTCTATTGTGGCATCAATTGGTGATTGTGACATCAACCCCACTTAATTGTATAAATATTAAGTGGCAGTTTAATTTTATAAGGACAAGTATATCTATTTGTCTTCGGGTATATAAATTATGTGCTTTGGAAAGTATTCGGAATAAACAAGAATGACAAATTTGGTGATTATTCATGTATAGAAAATGTGAAATGTTTTGAGAAGGGTAGTTTATAGATATAAAGCTTTATGACATTGTCATTCATATGGTTGATATTACTTCTTAAAAGTAAATTATAAGAATTAAATGTTCATTTTACATTTAATGGTTAACTATTCTTCTGAGAGCAAAGTTAAAAAAAGATATTATTTGGAGATGTAATTCGCTCACCTATGAAGAGCAGCTGCCAAAATGAAGTTGCTTATTGAAAAGATGCAGTAATAGAAAGAAGATATATCTTTTGATTCAGGACATGTTTATTTTTGCTGTTGTTTTGGTGATGTCTTCTGAAGAAAGGCCTTTCCAATTTTCTATTTTGTAATCTATTAAAACATCAAACTTCATCCCCTCCATCAAAGTGTGGTTTGGTGATTACAGCCGTTTAACTAAAAAGAATTGGATTGGAATGACCTCTCATTTCTTCCTTATTTCACTCGGAGAAAGTACTGGAAAAATCGTGATCTCCAAATCAAATTCAAGACCTTAAATGAATGACTTTCCTCTATTTTGTCAGCATCAATCCCAGACAGTTTTATAAATTTAATTTGTTGGAATGAAATGTAAACTTTCTTTGAAAAATGTGTAAAGGTGTTATAAAATGAAGTTGGACTTATTCTTAAAATCTTTAGTTGTATTTATCTTCTATGAAAGATATCTCAGACAGGATAATTAATCCTATTTTTGCAAACATTTCTTTCCAATTTTCTATTTTGGCACCAATTTGAGCTTGGGCAACTTTTACACATATAGTGTGGTTACCTGTTTGCCTGTGGTGTTCCTTAAGTGGTGCTTCGGCTTAAGGAGGCCTCTGAAATTTTCTATTATGGCATCCATTTGTGCTTAAAACGTCTTCTTTCATGAAAAGATGGTTTGTGTTTACGGCTACATATTTAACAAAGGTGTGTAACTGCAAATGAAATAATCAATAGTAAAACTGAAGTGTGAATCAGATTATGGAGTTATCTCTGGAAGTGACCAATGTTTTGCTAACTTGATTATTATTGCAGTGAAGCAAAATTGTTGTGAATGATTCTGTAGAAAGAAATGCCACTTAATTACGTTGTCATGGTCTGCAGCATTTATTGTTAATATCAATTTCACAAGCTTCCGTTCATATGTATTTCATAAGCTGTCTTTATGTATATATTGAAGCCTAAATGTAAATTTTTAGCACTGATAATTGTTGATATGTGTGCTGTATACTTTATAGAAAAGCATGCTCCATCCTTTTCAATCTTGGAATGATTGAGTTTGTTAGTGTACTAATATACTCTCGAATGAAAGAGTAATTGTAATGCCAAAAAGTATTTTTTTGAATAAAACAAGCTAATGCTATACTTTTTAACAACTTCATTATAATGTTGCTTATAAGGAATGTATATTTACTTGATTGTCTTTGTGGAATGATATTATTTTATAAATATTTAATTTGGCTCAAAAGAGGTGCTAAGAGAATATTTCTTGAAGGAATTTAAATCTCTGCTGTCAATATTGAGGATTTTTTTAGTAGTTCTTTAAATGGAAAATATGCTGTGAAAATAGTCATTCTAGAATGATATCCATTGCAACTTTATGGTTGAATTACTGGGTCACTCAAATTAAGGTTGATTATTACTGAGTTTTATAAGGCAGTATGTTGTTGTACTTCCAATATTTGGGTTGGATATTAAATCTTGTGAAGATATGATCTTTGTAATGTGAATCCACCAACTCTATGGATGAATTAATGTGTTACTCAGGTTAGGCATACTCAATTACTCTGTTTTACAAGGCAACTTGTAGTTGTACCTCTGGATCCTCTGAATCAATCATTGTAAAAGTGCTGTTTCTGAGTTGGGAAGTGTTTCTACATGTACCATCCATATAGTGGACTTGATGAACTTTTATTGAATTATTTGTCAGATTTTGACAAGAATGATTATACACTTTGTCTGATGAGGTGATTATTCTCTGATGTGTTTATAGAAAGAATCCTGTTGCCATTAAATGCTTGAGTTGTGATTTTTGCTCATTATAGGGTGTTTACTTGTCCATTTGATAAAAGGCATTGTTTTCTAATAAGTATGGTTGATTTGTCAAAAGCCTTAATGAGAACTACAATATGGCTTAAATTTAATGGCATGGCTTTCATTTTGATTCAAAATATGGCAATTGATTTCTATTTGTGTAATATCACGAAGGTTTAGTAGCATTTGGTTTACTAGTTATACAGGATTGGCCAAAAAAGTATTAATTAAGTGAAAGCTGTTTCTTTCATCTGTATTTCATTTTGATCTGGCATTTCCAGAAGTTTAACTCTTTTGGCATTGTTTGGGAGCCTTATGTTAATTGTTGAAAAGTGGATTTTGCAATTGAAAGCTTAAGAGTAAATTCTTCAACATTCGCCTTGCTGTGGCCCTGGATGCAGTTGTTCCCATTGATAGATGACGTGTTGACATGTGGACTGTGCATTAGGGTGTCCCAAAAATATCAAAAGTTTAAAATGTTATGATTGATCCTCCTAAAAAGTTCCTTTTGATGTCAAAACATCACCTTCAATATTTGAGCGAAGTTGAACAATATTTACAGGTTGCACATCGTACTCGAAGTTTCAGCGTTTGACTTGCGCATACCACGCATTGCTGTGTGTGCCACTTTTTGAAGTTTTTCTAAAAATTAGTAAAAGCATTGAACTTAATATCCAAATGGCAGTAATAAGAAAAGTAATACTGCTTAACAGGTGGGCTCATTCTTCATTATAGTAGGTATCACATGCACAAAAAAAGTCACTCTGAGCATCCCTCATTTTCTACTTTGAACTGCATTTCTGTCTGTAATATGCCACGTTCAGGAGCAATGCTTGCAGCTGATCTTCTTCATCTTTCACAAGACAGTTGTGGTACTGCTTTGTTAAAGCAACGGCTTTTTCAGCATTGTCATTAATGACCGTAAGGTCACTGACAATTTTGAGAGCACTGCAGAAGTATTCTCATTTACTCCACTCTTCAGAGTCGTAAGTAAAAAAAATGGTGGAAAGACTCGTGGAATTGAAAAACTTAGCACATTTTTTATGCAAAATCTGCAAGAGTTAAGTCCTTGGAGGCTCTAGCCACTGCTGCTAGCAGTTGAAATCTGTGCAAGTTTCTGTCATTACCATCTTTTTCTTTAATTGCACATATCATTTCTATTTTCACAATTCGTGGCACCTGTCAAAGAGAGAGAGCGCTACAAGCATTTCACTTACCACAAGTGACCTAAAAGTTTGTTTAGGGCAGCTTCAGCAACATGCTTGTCAATTTTTTCATAATCCACAATGTGCTGTAGCAATTGCAGATCATGTCTTGGTGCCTGGACTGCCTGCGAGGCAGTGTACCAGGCTATCATGTACAGTTTTGACAATGAACAAACATCGACAAGTCCTTTCTTCTCAGCAGTTGTGAGTGTGAACTACTCAGCAAACATAACTACTTTTAGAGAATATATGGCTTTTGCCATCCAGCAAGTGTGTGACATAGCACAGGGAGCTAGGAAACGCACATCACTTAGTGGTATGCATCCTATAAAAATGATAACGAGCTTGAGGAATTCTCTATAATCATCCCTGGGTTGGCTCTCCTAGAAAATAACATTTGGATGCAATTATTACCCACAAGCTTAAGGTCGTAACTGGCAATGTACTGCGTTTCTACTCTGCACTGAAAAGTTGCATATTTCAGGACAGGCTTACCTGTAGGTGATGTTCAGCAAATTACACTATCGAGTCCAATTTGTCCTCAACTTTTGTTTTTACTCTTTTTATGGCAATGCCAGGCTTGTATTTTTTGTGGTCAAGGGAATTCCACCTAGCTTAAAATGACTTAAAGAGAAGAACTTAAGGATTAGTGGTAAACCCCATGCACGCTTCAAATACACCTCTAAGAATCACTTCTAGAACGTGATGTCGACAGGCAAGGTGAAGCAGGTTTCTCCCCAATGCATTTTCCACATGCATGTGCCCCCGGTTTCTGTCCTGTGTTGCTCGCCATTGTGTCAAAACACCTGCCGCCAATCCGCTGTTCCAGACCCCATTCTCTCACGGCATTGACCACAGCCTCACCTTGTATCTTTCCAGTGCTGTCACTGATTTTAGGCACCTTAGGAGTTGATGAACACCAACACTGGTTACAATCACCACAAGTCTATCAACCATTTCTTGTCCACCCAGATTTTTCATCAGTTTACTATCCCAGTGAATTACAAGCTGAGAATGGCACGTGAATTGAGATTTTTATTTCTGTAGCAGCTTTAATATGAGCTTCTTTACATCTTCTTTGAATAAGTTAGTGCGGCTTGGTTCCACAGCAACCTGATTTCCAGTAATATTCACAGCCTCCCGTTTAACTCTCGCTGCAGCCCTGTCAGTCACCTTTGTGGTATTTAGAGCAGCCAACAAATTTGGAGTCAAATCTTTTCCTTGTACACATGGTGGTAAAGTTGGTTTGGATTGTCCGAAAGAAATTTACTTGAAACTTTCTTCGTCACTTGCGACCGGTGTGCTTCCAGATTCATTATCACTTCCAGAAGCCCCATCGGTACAGCTACTCATTAAAGTGCATTTTTTGTCGTGCAGTAGTCTCTCCTGTAATGTTTGTTTCCTTTCTTGAGAACAGGCCTCCTTTTCAGCACAGACAGTGTCAAGACCTGACCTCAAACAATACACATTGGGATTGAATGCGACCACAACATGTATTGATATGCGAAATATGAGTTTGAGCATCCAAGTAGACAACATGCTAAAATTAATCACTTTTTAAAATCATACCACGTACCTTTCATGTAGCCCTTTCGTCCTTTCTGTCGCTGAACCTCCAGAAATTCTTTGTCTTCTGGGATACATATCTTCTCCATAGCAGCAGCATGCGCTATATCAAAGAGATCATCCAGGCTGTCTGAAAACCTCCTCTCCTTCTCAATTTGAGGAGCAGATCTCCTGCTTGCACCTTTCTTGATAGATTGCCACTCTGAATGGAGCTTCATTATTTTGTCAACACATTGTTGGCTATCCCTCACGGGAATCCCTCCTTTCTTCCAGAACTCTTCGACGTGCCAAAACACTCCATGCACTATCACAAATAGTTTTCTTTTCAGTTCGATGACTGAGCATAAAAAAACTCAGTACTTGTCATTTGGAGGGCAGCTTTGGTCGTTATGTTGCACTCCTCAAACCCCATGAGAAATATATCTACTTTCTTTCTAGTTAGTGACATTGTACTGAGGATATACACTGGCACCGCTCACACAACTCTTTTCTGCTCAAGTCTGCTGCCAGATCCGGTGAGAGGAGAAGGGGGCAGTACGACAGGTTCAAAAATGCTGACACTTCGTGTGATGTGCGACCTGTAAATATTGTTCAATTTTGCTCAAATTTTGCAGGTTTTGACATCAAAAGGAAACTTTTTAGGGAGATTGATCGTAACATTTTAAACTTGCAATTTTTTGGGCCACCCTGCCATGCATGATTTGATTCACAAGTGATGTTGACGGTTTCTTGATGTTAGAGCATTCTTTGGTTGTCCTAGAAGTCTTCTGATTTTGGCTCTGTACTGACAGGTCTTATTGTCATAGATGTTGGTACTTTCCATGCTGAATGAAATTGTGTCACCATCAAGGATTGAGTTTTGATACATTCCACAATGACAAGGACTCTTTATTGTAAACTCAATTGAGAGTTTCTGCTTCGAATGGGGCATACATTTGTTTTTAAAAATTTCTTAATACACTATATTGTTCAATCTTTTCTCCTGTAATTTCATTTGGAAATCATGATTTTTTGTATGAAAGAGGTATGAGGTTTCCCGTCTGACTCTTCATCTACTTATCATATAGTTATTGCTATTGTACTTTGTTGCTGTATAAAATTTCTGAGTTTATGGAACATTGTGTTGATTATTACTCTTTGGCCTGCTATGCATGTATGATTTGGTGGTATTATTACATTTGAAATATTTATTTTTATTGTTGTATTGGTTTTGCTGTAACTGCCTTCACAGATGTGACTATTGGTAAGATTATTCACTTTATTTATCCCCAAATGTCTATTATTTCACACCTAAAATTTTATATTTGGCAACATTTTCATTGATACTTAAATTGTTTGCGAGGGGTGTTTCTATATAGGTTATATAATTTTCCTATATTTTTGAGAAATACCACATCTGGTGTATTATAACACATAATTTAAGAATTTGCATGTTGCATTCTCAAGAACTGATTAGTATTGTAATTATAGTGTGAGGTGTATGCAGCTAAAAAGCTGTGATTTGTTGCTAATTTTTGGTGAATTATTTTTACTAGCATTTTGAGAGTGTGGATGTAATTGTTTTGTGAAAGGAATTAACAGCTGAAAATCATATCTTGGATGTTTTCTGAGGTATTATGTTGTTTTTTGAACTTACCACCAGCAAGCTATGGATCTTTTGTAATAAATTTAGTAATTTTTTATTTTTTTTTATTTGGAGACATTTGAAAGCTGTTATCATTCTTTCCAAGAAGTTTTCCCAATCTTAACCATTGTTTTGATGCACAATTTTTGACCCATTGTTGTTCAAGGTATGGTGTTGTTTTCAGGGCCGACTACATAATTTGCTGGGCCCAGTGCAAAAAAAGGAAAAGTGGCATTAATGGTACTAAAATATAAAGCTTTTTCATTTAAAAATATTTTATTGCTTATAAAACATAATAGGAGTAATAGTGATACATCAGTAACAACATAAACTTACAAAATAAAAATAAAATAAGAATACATTTTGAGTGTCATAATTTTATATGATACAATAAATAATAATTCTTTATTAATGTGATATCTTGATTGATCATTTGATTTTTCTGGTTCGCCTTTCTGCAAAATTATTTATTAGGTCATCAAAAATTATACTTTTAGGAACTTCATGTTCAATCGATATAATTGAAAGTGACTTCAGTCGTTCTTGGCAAATGCAAGATCGCAAATAATTTTTAATTTTGAGAAAGATCATTCTGCTGATGCAACTGTTACTGGAGTTGTTAAGAGTATTTTATAGGCTGTGACAACATTGGGATAAATTTCTGATAAATTATTTCGAAATATAAATTTTAGTACATCTAGAGCTGATGATTCTTGCGGAACAATTTTTCTAAAAAGATTGAAGTCTTCATACAAATCAATTTTGTGCAAGTCTGAATTTAATTGTAACTGTAAATTTATACAATGGCATTTTAATGTTTCCTCTGACATTTCCTGTAACATGTGATTGATTGATGTGGTCTTTATTTGGGGCGAGATTGAGACTAAAAGGTCCCATCTTCCACCTGACTCCTTATCATGAAATGTATACATAGCACTTGATGTAAATACAAGTAACAATGAAAATATTGAAAAGATGTAATTTTGTGGGGAAAAAATATGGACTGCTGAATAATGAAATCCATATAAAAAACCCACAGCAGGAAAACACCCACACAAGAAGGGGGGTGTGAAAAACCTGCGAAACCTACTGAGGTTCACTAAAGACATTAATTACTGATATTTAGAACAAAAGATGAATACATGAAAAACTTAAAGCTATGATCAGTAAAATTTTGGCACAATACGATTACATCATTGATGGAATGAACATATGAAAATGACAAAATGAATAGATAAAATAACACTGTTATGACTAAACAAAAAATAGAGGAGAGAAAATAAGTAAATAAATAAAATAAAAAAGTATAAATCATGCACAATGAGTATTGTTTTGTCAAAATCAAGATTAAGAAACATTGAAGCGTTAAGTGTGTTTAACTGTTCCTTTGAAATGATAAGAGAGATAGATAGCAGTGTCATTTGAATGATGAGAGCAAGTGCAAATTTTTTATTGTTTGGGGAAGTTCGTTCCATAGTCGGCAAGCAGTTACAATGAAGGACTTGTTGAATATTACCGTTCTGTGTTGAGGAATAAGGAGTTAAGGCACCCTCTGGTATTACGGTTGTGTACAGTGTCTATAGTCCATGAATTCTGTTGCAGGATATTGTGGATTGTTAGAAGTAAGTACCTAATTGATATAGGTGGTCATTACATATATATCTTTTTTAAACATCACATACCATTGTGGTCTTCTTATCTTTTTTCCGCGAGCAATAGGCACACCGTTTTCTCTTTTTTACTCTTTCTACCTCTTCTTCATCTTCAGAATCTTCTTCTTCTCCAATATTTAGTATTCTGATAATATAAGTGCGCAATTCTCTCGAAATAAATTTGTTTGATAATCGTCTTTTCATGTGAGGTACTACCAATTGAGTAGCTAAGTCGTCCATAAATTTATATCGCATAGGTTGGTCTTCATCTTTTTTGCCACTGTAAGCCACAATGCTGTTCACCCCTGCAATGTTTAGAATTTGATAAGAAATGGCCATGGGCCAACGTCGAGTACGCCGACTGCTTGAATATGTAGTGCATTTTTGATCCAGCGAATCTACTCCTGATTTTGTGAGATTATCAAATGCAATCATTTCTGGCTTGTTGACATCTTTATTTTCTTCCGCTGAATGGTGCGTAGAAGATATTAGAAGTACTGCCTGACTCTTCTTGGGAATGTAAGATAATGTCATTTCACTGGTATAACCGTAGAGAGATGTCCCTTCTTCTTTTATTTATTTTATTTATTTATTCAGTTTCAAAAACAGCACAGAGGCCTCATTACATTGAAACATAAAACCATAACAAATAATATAACATTAAAATAAATAACTAAAATAAGAAGTTAACAATATTACCAGCAATTGTAATGATCATAACACAGAGGGCGCCAAATATTAGAGAGAAACAGAATTACGCAGCAGGTAGTAGATTACGGAAAGAAGTGGGTGAAAAAATGTCTAGATTTGGAAGTGAAGCCAGTAAGGAATTATATTCAAACGGGAGGCGGTAAGAGAGAGAGCGTTGGGAGACGGAGAGTCGAAATTTTGGTAAATGAAATAGGCTTTGAAGGCGAGTGGAGCGCGATGGAACACGGAGCGAAAAATAGGATGTAAGTAATGGAGAGCGATAGATACCATTGATGAGTGAGTGAAGGTAATTAAGATCGGTAATAAGTCGCCTATGAGAAAGAGAGGGGATGCTTAAAGAGGGTGCTCTACCCCGCGTGCGGTGTCGAACTATGGCGTCGAAGAACTTCAGTACAGAGTCAAGCCGTTTTAGGTTTGAAGGAGAAGCAGTGGACCAAATAGGCGAGCAGTAATTTAATATGGGAGCAACACAGCCCTGTCGGGCAAAAATGCTGGCGGGATTTCGCTCTTATTCTTTCGAACCGTTCCCACATAAGTCAAACCTCGTTCTTGGACTGCCTGGACACTGCTGAACCAATTGTCGGCAGTAATATTTCTGTTACTTCCAAAAATTGGTTTCCCAATCCTCAACAGAGATTGCGTAGGAACAGAAAATTTTTTCTCGTCGGCTGTTAGAGTCGCATCATCACTCTTTTCCAGCATATATGTATGCGTTATACATATAACTATTCCTCGCATTGGTTAAGGCAACAACTTTCAGGCCAAATTTTCTTGGTTTCATTGGCATGTACATGCAAAATTTACATTTTCCACCAAACCCAATTAGCATTTCGTCAATTGTCGTGTACTCCCCAAGAGAATAATTTTTCTGGCAATTATTGACAAACGTGTTGAATATAAATGAAATGGCTGCTGTTGGGTTTACAGTCTTCCTCTGTTCGCGGTCGAACCTATTGTCGAAACGGAGAGCAGCTAGAAGTTTCACCATCCGTTCAAGACTCATAGTGCATCTAAAAAATATCCCTCCCCTTTCCATTTGTTTGAAAGAGGAACCGAAGATCCTCGTGATTTGATTTGTAAATCCCCGTAAAATATAACAGGCCAAAAAGAGCCATTATTTCAATCTCATCGGTATCGTTTAGTTCCACATTGTCTTTAGCATATTGTTTGTATTTGTCTCGAGTTTCAGTCAATTTCTCATTGGTCTAAAGAACAATTTCTTCCAACATTGAACTCAAAAAAGCATTTCCCAACATCCAATGCAGTAGGTTCTAATAAATTTTTCACGGCACCAATCACACCAGGTAAATGTAAAATAATATTGACTGCTGAAGTACGGCGGTTTCTACTCGGGCCATCCTTCGTCCACTTGAACCTATTTTTTCCAAAAAAATATGATGATCTGGCTTCTCGAGGGGAGGAGATAATTGAAGTCAGATCATTATCCGATCCTGAAGAATAGTCTTGAATCTCAGAGCTATGGGCAGATTGAGTAGGACGATTCACCTGTTGGATGGCCTTTAAGATTGCCGGATTTAATGACTATGGACTTCTTCCTCTGGGGGTACGTAAAGGACACTGCACACAAGTCACTTCTTTACAAGATTTGAAAGACCGCATTATACATGCTGTGGAAGAAATCCCACCTGAAATGTGTGAAATGCTTTTCGGGCCTTTGAATACCGGATGGGCATTGTGCGAGCAACAAGGGGGCTCACGTTGAAGTGCATTAAAACAGGGAAAAGTGGCGAAAAAACTTTGTTTCATGTGATGAAAACTGTACTCATCTAGCTTTTTCACGCAAAAAGGAATCATTCACACTTTGAAACATCCCATAGGGATCTCTGCTTCCAATAATCAATGTTCTAGGTTATTTTATCCATGGGATATAAAGTCCACTGCCAAGGTGATCACCACAAAACCAATGAAGAGACAGACATATATTCTAGCTGCAAAGACAACTATTTTCCTCCAGAGTTCTGCCATTTTCCTTGGATATGTGCAGTCTGATCACTTCACAAAGTCATCCGGTCTATCATAGGTTCCAAGCAGAGAAGGAGAAAAGCCGCTTCCAATGTTCAATTGGAAAACCTGTAGAGAAAGCAGAAAACATCTATTTTCAGCCATTTTGCAAGATTTATATTTAATAGTGTAATTGCCCATCAAATATGATGGGTATGCATGAATGAGTATTAAGTTAAAATCTGAATAAAGATTAATGAAACCAACTTTTGAATGCACTAAAAGTAAGCAATAATGTCGGAACGCCTGCAATCTCGGTGACGATGGAAGTGGCTTCCATGGAACGCAGGGTGATGTGCACCTCTGAGCCTGGAATGCCGTCTCGGATCAGGATCGCTGTCCCTCCCCCTCTAGAGGGACGGTCACTCCTGAAGATATGGAAGCCCGGGATGCGGAGATTTTGGTGTGGCTTCAGGAATGTCTCCTGAAGAAGGGCTATTGACACCCCCTGCCTTTGAGGAATGTCAGGAGCTCCGGTGTTTTGCGGGAAATGCCGCCGTTGGCATTCCAGCTGGTGATGACGCCGTACGGCTGGGCTCGTTTACGGTGTGCTGCCATTTCGGGGATTCAGTAGGCGAAGGTGGTGAAGTGCCTTGCTCAGCAAGGAGAGTTGGCTGGTGAGTGATGTGGCGATGGCGGAGAGCGTGTCGATGACTACTCTCATGGCGTCCTCCGTTTCAGGCGTTGGCAGGACCGGTGCGGCTGCTGGAAGGCTGTTCCTGGCTCTCCGTTGGCGTGTTAAGGGGACGTTAAGTTCAGCGACTGTTTCGGCTGCTCTCTGCGGTTTCCTGGATGAGAGTTGAGGGAACTGTTCGGAGGTGATGTTAGGAAGGCGGACGTCTAGTCGCCTCCTCTGCGTCTGACGTTGAGGGAGAGGCCGTCGTTCCTCGTTGCCTCGCCCCCATGCGTTGGTTTTCCCAAGAGACGGGTGCGGTGCGGGTCTGGGCGCCGGAGGTGATTGATTGGCGAGCTTCTGTTTTCCCTGCGGGCGCTTCGGTCCCGCCTTGCGATGGCGAAGTTTCTCCAGCACGTCGGCGTAGACCTCACAGTCTTTGGAGAACGGTGTGTGGTTCAGTCCGCAGTTGCAGCAGACGACGGCAGATTTCTCGCGGATCGAGCAGGTGCGCCCCTCGTGAGCTCATGCTCAGCGGAAGCACCTGAGCGCCGAGTAGCAGTGGGCTGAGGAGTGTCCAAAGTGATTGCATTTGAAGCACATCTGGGGAGTGTCCTGCCGGTACGACGAGATGCGCTCACGGCAGTTCCCCAGAGTCTTCAAACGCGCAATGTTCTTTGCAGGCCATTCTGTGGTGGGAACGACGGCAGCAACGTAGACGGCCAGCTTCTCCTTCCGGCCATTATCATTTGTTGCCATCATCTGTCGGACCTTCTTGACAGAGATTCCGACTTCGTTTAAGTCGTCGAAGACGTCCGTGGGTTCAATGGCCGATTCATAGCCACGGATGACGAAGCTGACCAGCTTCTCGTCCTTGTTGCCCCAGGTGGAGAGTTGAGCCCCTTGTGCAAGGAGCATGGCGCGGATGGTGGCATAGTCCTCCGGGGTTTTGAGCTGCAGTCGGACTGAGTCACGCTCGCTGGTGAGGGTGAAGGATTTCTCCTTTGCAGCCCCTCTGATGAGCAGCCGGAGTTCCCGGAAGTTCGTCACATCGTAGATGACGATGGGAGGCGGGCGCTTGGGCGCAGGTCCCGGGCGAGGTGCCGGCTCGGATGTGTCCATCTCGGTGGAGGTCCCCGCTAGGTCTGTGTCCCCGTGAGTTATTAGCGGGGCAAAGCTGTAGCGCAGCGGTATTGATGAGGCAATGCACTGGCGTTTGGTCAGGTTCTCTTGCAGGGTCCGGAAAGCAGCCGGGCGGCGTAAGTTAGCGCGGGGATCCCGTGGATGCAAGCTGGTGGAGCACCTGGGCAGGGCTTGTGCCGGAGGGCAGGTCATCTGGGGCCTGAGAAGGTCCAGCGGGTGATGGTCTATAGTCCTGTAGAGTTCCGTTGGAAGTGGCAAATTCTTGGCCCTGAAAAGGTCCGTTTTTGCCAACTTGAGAGGTTGCCTGGAACAATAGCGGCTGTGATGGTGTTGACTGTGGCTCGGAAGCTCCAGTTTTCTCTAGGGGGCACTTCTTCACCTCGCCCCTGGAAGAATCTTGTGTTTTCCCCATTGGGAAAAGGATGTTGATGAGTGTGGCCGGTAAGCTACCGGGCGGAGTGGCGGTAAACTCGCGTTGGCTATCCACGTCTACTCCTGATAGCCGAGAGAGCAGTAAGAGAAGTCACGATATAGCAGAAAATTCTCTTACAGCTAATTCATTTCGATACTCGCTCCACAGGCACACTTCAAATATTCAAATGTATCACGTTCTATAAGTTCTTGAAAAAAAAACATATCTTGTGCATTACAGTTTTACACGAACCACACTCCCACTTTGGGTGAGAACCGATAATCACATTGCACTTACTGCAATTCATCATAGTTGACTGATTGACTGAATTAAAATGACAAACAAAATGCTCAACGAAATATCGAATGGACGCTGTTGCCAGGCTAGAGTCGCCATCTATTTTGTTTTCTTTGAGTCATCATCTTGCACCATATGAATAAGTTTGGGAAGAAATAAAAAAAGAAGTTGAACAGGTTTAAACAAGTTTATTTTTGTAATTAAGTTCATATACTTGAACCAAACCCTTTCTCTCCTCTTTCTGTTTCTGTTAATTCGCAAGAACTAATTTCTTGAAATTTATCAATAGATAAATATTGTTCAAATATGATTTGACAAATTTTCATATTTTGTTTAACAATAAAATTGCAATTAGAATGATTATATAAAAGTACTTTTATTTCCCCGTTATAGTCCGGGTCAATGACCCCAGCTCCCACTTCCAATCCATGCTTCACGCTTAGCCCAGATTTAGAGGCTAATCTGCCGTAAGTCCCTTTTGGCATCTGCATGATTAAGCCCGTATCACAAAGTTTCCTTTCTCTTGGTGGAATCGTATACTCTGCAATGCTACAGAGATCATAACCTGCCGGCATTCTGTATGCTTTTTGGGGAAGCTGAGCATTTGCATGCACTCTGACAACCTTCACATTCTGCAAAAGCCGAACACATATGTTTAAGATTAACATTTATATGATTAATGTTTTGTAGATACCACTGTTTAAGTTTATAGCAGTTTCTTAAAGCATAGGTGTAAAAATGCATTTGTGATTAGGCAATAAACACCCTGCATCATTGCGAGGTAATTTTTTAAGTGTTGGGCACCCAAATATTTCTAAGTCAAATATTTCTTTGTCTAAAATGCTAGTAAGGAATCTTAATTTTTGTAAACCTTTTACGAATATATAATTAAAATTGGAGGTATATTTTTTTAGAATTTCTTCTAATTGTTCGTATTCAATATCTTCATCGTTTTTTTCAATACCATGAAAATTGAATGTTAGCCAAATATTTTCTTTATTTTGTAAATACCAATTTGGACACTTAAAAATCCAAGATTGCTGGTGGTCATTATCAAGGGAAACAATGGATAATTCACGAATTATAAATTTTTTATTATTATTTTGAACACAAGCTTGAAAATCAATGATGCACTTAGTCATTTTTTAGGTATAGAATCCTTCAAATCTAATGCTTGGTTTTTTAGATTCCTTCAAATCGGATAGTGATTTGATTTCCAGCTCCAATTTTTTATAATCTATATTGCTATCCGCAGGAGGTGGGGGTCTATAATACCTATTAAATTATGTAAAATACTGATAAATATTGCTAGCTTCTGTTACGAGTTGATCAATAGCATAATTTAAAGTTTTATTAAACGTTAACAATCGCTTCCAATCTTTAGCATTTAAGGCAATAGAGGAATTGCCTTTGATTGTTACGTGCCTATTTCCAAAATAAGTTTTAAATCTTAAAAGTAGAGATTTTGAAAATGTAGGTTTTACTCCCGCAATAAAATAATCTGTTATATCATCGGGCCTATCAAGAATATTACGCCACTCTGAAACAGTTAATTTTGTTGGCTCGCCCCAACATCTTATACTCTCTTGCCAGATTAGATAGGCTTCGCACTCTACCTGTTGAATACCAACGTGAATTTGAAAGGCTCTATGCAAGGTATCAGCCATTCACTGCTATCTACACGGATGGCTCCAAGCAAGGTGAGCATGTAGGATGCGCTTTCACTATCGGAAACCGGTCACACAAATTCCGATTACATCCGCTGAGTGGGATATATACAGCGGAATTATATGCTCTGTTGAAAGCACTGCAGTTTGCATATGCATACCCCAGCAGGGAATATGCCATATGCACAGATTCCTTATCTGCTTTGAATGCAATAGTCTATGTATCCTACTCACCCATTGGTACAGCAGATTCAGACATCCCTAATGGATCTAGGTTCTTTAGGGATGAGCGTGATTTTTATTTAAGTGCCAGGTCATGTTGGTATTCCAGGTAACGAGAGAGCAGACAAGGCAGCCAAAGAGGCAGCTATAAGGAAGCAATAGCCTTTTCTCAAGTTCTTGTCAGCGATGTCAAAGTATGCCTCAGACAGCTATTTTATCGAAAGTGGCAAGAAGAGTGGAATGGGGTTTTCTCAGATAAACTCAGGGCAATAAAATATACTGTACAGCCATGGCGATCCCCCTCTAGGCCTTCGCGACTGGAAGAGGTCGCCATTACCCGACTACGCATAGGTCACTGTTGGTGGACACACAGTTACCTATTGCGATCTGAGGAAGCCCCTGTTTGTGAGACATGTGGTACTACACTTACAGTATCACATATTTTATTGGACTGCATTCAATTCAGAAATGAGAGGGAGAGGGTGCATCTACCTATGAACCTTTCTGTTGCTCTGGGAGATGATCCACAATTGCTAAATAGAGCCATCTCATTTCTGAAAGAGTCCAGAATTTTATCTTTTATATAGTTTTACAAAATTGTTTTTAAATGATTTTAATTATGATAGGATGTGGCCCGTGCATAACTCTCCTATCTATTTTATATAAGTATAAGATTTTAGCGACCATAACGGGTCATTTCACATCCTTGTTTTAATTTTATTTATTTTATTCTTGGGAGACCCTCATACAGCCTCGCCGACCTTTTATTTCACAGATTGTGAGAGGCCCTTTTACAGTCTCTCTCAATCTGGTTTTAATGAATTTATTATATTTATTTATTTATGTCATAGATGAGACATGGGGATAGTTTTATTTTATTGTATTTTGTCCCATCCAAAAAATTTGTGTCGTGTGGAACTTTGATATTCCGCAAAAATGAATGAATCATTACGGTAAGGGTATGGCGATAATAGCCCAAGAGGCTGATTCGCCATTCAACACACACACACACTCTGAAACAGTTAACGTAATTGCTCCTTTGTTTGGAGGCATAAATTTTACTTGCACTCCAGTTGGGTCCCACCCGCAACAAATCCACTTTGTTCCATTATCATTTAAGTGGTAAGCTGTTTGTAAGAAAAGCGGAGGTGATATATCAATTTTTCTGATTTACGACGGGATTTTTTGCAAAGTAGGGGGAGCAAAAATTTCTTTCCAATTTCTTTTTTTTGTGATTGGAGTGGGGCGAATCCGTTTAGAAGGGCCCTCTTTTAAAAATACATTTAAATCTGAAAAAATCAAAACAAATTTTTAATAGATTTTTTTGGCAAATGTGATTACAATTTTTGATAAAAAAATTTTCATAACATACCATTTTCCTTTAATCGGCGCTTTAACAAGCGTTTTGGTGGGGGAGTTTCCAAATCGTCTGCCTCCTTTTCCAGTTGTCGTTTACCCCTCGACGATGACCGAGTTCTCAGGCGTTTTGGTGGGGGTGTTTCTAAATTGTAGTCCTCCTCCAATTGTCGCTTGTCCCTCGATGGTGATTGAGTTCTTAAGCGTTTTGGTGGGGGAGTTTCTAAATTGTAGTCCTCCAATTGCCGCTTGTCTCTCGATGGTGATGGAGTTCTTAGACGTTTTGGTGGGGGAGTTTCCAAATCGTCCGCCTCCTCCAATTGCTGTTTACCCTCTGACAGTGATAAAGCCTGACGTTGACACATAGGCAGCGACATGATAACTGAGTGATTTGCTTTTATAGTAGACCGTTTATAAAGGGGGCAATTTCCGCTTACCCCTTCGGCAATGGGGGCAATTTCCGCTAACCCCTCCGGTGATGATCGAGTTCTTAGACATTTTGGAGGGAAAGTTTCCAAAATTGTAGTCCTCCAATTGCCGCTTATTCCCCAACGGAGATAGAATATAGCTATTCACCAATGCCTCCTCCTTCTCCAATTTAAAAACCTCCTCCTCCTCCAATTTGATATGTGGTTTAGGAGTCTCCTCTCCTCCTCCTTCAATTGTCGCTTATTCCAATGCCTCCTTCTTCTCCAATTTCAAAACCTCCTCCTCCAATTCTGATATGCAGTTTAGGAGTCTCCCCTCCTCCTCTTCCAATTGCCGCTTATTCCTCAACGGAGATAGAATATAGTTATTCACCAATGCCTTCTTCTTCTCCAATTTCAAAACCTCCTCCTCCAATTCTGATATGCGGTTTAGGAGTCTCCACTTCTCCAATCTTAAAGCCTTCTTCTCCAAATTCAACACCTCCTTATTTTGCAGTTGTTCGGGCACCGTTAAATATTCACACGTTGACAGCGACATGATAACTGAGTGTTTTTTGCTTTTATGATCTTTCTTTATAAAGGGGGTGATAATGCAACAATACGTGAACAGCACTTTTGAGATCTTGAATGGCAGTGTTGCCCTCTTCTTATTCTTTAAAAATATTGCTTAAAAAGTTGAACGACTCGGCAGTCATTTAAATCAGGACGGTGAAGGTAAAAAAGGTTTTGGAATTGGGTAAGGGTTTTACCAGCGGATTTATGAAGTGTATAAAGACAACAAAATTCTCCACAAAGATCCGAGTGATAATTTTGAAGCCTAATTTGATTTTGAACAACTATAAATGGTTTTAAAAATTGAGATATTGAGGGAATAAAAGGAGGATATCCGTATGAATCAAAATATTCTGCTATAATTTCGCTTATAATATGTATTGCGACCCAATGACTTCCTGGCATATAAGAAGGATCTAAATTTAATACATAAAGGCCGAATTTGGGACTTTTTGGTAATTTATCTGATGGATAAACTTCATGAAAATAGTTTTTTGTCCGAAGATCTTTTGTTAAGAGTGTATTAATTTGATCAGTGTTCATTATAAAATATGGACCCTTCTTTCTTTATCAATTTCGTAAGAGGAATCGAATTCCATATACACTAAGCATGTTATCGTTTTAGGGAGTGGTCTTGCAAATTTACCGGTAAGCCTAATATGGCCATAATCCATTAAGCTAATATATGTCTCATGTTTTGAACGATCTGGGGTCATGTCAAAAGCTAAAATGAAAAATCCATGCAAAAACATGTCTTTTGTTATTTGATTTCCTCTGTCACCGTGATGGTAACTTAAAGCTGCATATAAGGCGCGATATGCTTGGGTACAATGATTATTATTGATAAAATCAGTAGATATGCCTTGAGAAGGATATTGCATACCATTGAGGAATAATGAAAAATCAGTCAGACTATAATGATAAAATGTGGAAATGAGGAACCTCCAGTTTGTGAGACATGTGATACTGCATTGACAGTGTCACATATTTTACTGGACTGTATTCAGTTTAGGAATGAGAGAGAGAGGGTGCGCATGACTGCGAACCTCACGGTCTCTCTTGGAGATAATCCGGTTTTTATAAATAAAACACTCTCATTCCTAAGGGAGTCAAGAATTTTAGCATTTATTTAATTTTTAAGTGTTTTTAATCATTGTATAATGGGATAGAAGGAAGAAATATTATTACTCCCCTATCCATTTTAAAAGTTGTGTGTGCTACAGGCATAATAGTTCCTTCTTGTGTCGTGAGAAAATTTTATACATGTCAGTAGACCCTTATACAGTCTCACTGATATTTTATTCTACAGATTGTGATGCAGTCTTTTACAATCTGTTTTTAACTTTATTTATGTATTTATTCTTTATATCATATTAGGTGATGTGGGTAGTTCATCACCAATAGGTGGTGTTTAAAATCTATTGTCACGGCGATAATAGCCCAAGAGGCTGATTCACCTTAAATTACACACACACGGCAAACATTGCCGGAGTGCTTGGGGAGAGGTGGGGGAAGGTTTTTGTCTCGGCTGGCGGCAACTGCCCCTGCCAGGTCCGCGACCCGCAGTACTCTCAGCTGCGTTGCATAGAGATTTACGTAAAAATATATTTTGAAAACCACCTTTTATTTTTACATAGGATTCTTTTAATTCTTTTTTTGTTAGGTTCCTTTAATTTATTTTTTATATTTTGCGCATTCCAATTTTTGGTGGAACGCTTGCTTTTCTTTTTTTTTTGGAACTTTTCTTTCTCTTTTAAGTTGGGTTTGTTTAAAATATAATTCATTTTTTCTGAAACCACAAAACGATATAAACATAGAAACACAGTTTGACTTCAATTTACGAATTCTAGAAAAATATTACTACTTCTCTCCTCATGGGGCAGTGGATTGGTGTTTGAGCGGGTTCGGATACCGCTCACCATCCACTGTTGAGCTACCTGCAGGGGGGTAACCCTGTATTTTCTGCTACCTGCTGGGGGGCAACCCAGTGATTTCTTTGCTACTTGCTGGGGGGTAACCCAGTCTCTTCGGTTCTTGTAACCGTGGTTTGTATCATATCTCGTGATGCCGTCTTTTTTGTTCTTAAAAACATCTATAGAACAACCAAAGACAGTAGAAAGCTCTTACCCCGCCGCCGCCTCCACGGGGCTGAGGGGGGGGGCAATGAGTCTTCTATTGACTCGGCCAAGCAGCGGCTAAAATGGATTTTGCAATGAGCAGTACACCACCTCCAAAGAGATCCCGTCCTTTACCAGATGGGGGAGATATAGTAAGAAACGTATGCAAAAATATCTAGTTATGCGATGTTCAAAGGAAGGGGAAGACTTCAAGAAAGTCTCGCCTTTCCTTATTCATAAATCACTCTCCGGCGCTGTAACAGGAGAACTAAAATCTGTAAAGAAACTTAGAGATGGTAGCCTACTAATCGAAACAGCTAATGACAAGCAAAGTGGCAAGCTTCTTCACATGTCCTTGCTGCATGATATTCCGGTTTCTGTGCAAATGCACGAGACACAATACATGCAAAGGTGTGATTTCTTGCTATGACCTGATGTATGTTGACGTCGAGGAGATAAAGAAGGAGATGGCCCCTCAGGGGGTCATCGACTGTCGAAGGCTCTCGACCAGAAGAAACGGCGAGTCTATTAACTCCACATCAGTCTTACTTACTTTTGCACTGAATAAGCTACCGGAAAAGGTGAAGGTCGGGTACGAATCAGTTCCCGTCCGACCTTTTATCCCAAGCCCTCTCAAGTGTTTTAATTGTCAACGTTTTGGCCACACCGCGGTTCGGTGTGAAAGTAAGGCAAACTGTGGAAAGTGCAGCAAGGAGAAGCACGATGGGGAAATCTGCGTGTCCCCGGCTCTTTGTACAAATTGCAAGGGTGTACATCCCGTGTACTCTCGTGATTGTCCAAGGATGCCTGAGGAACGCAAAATAATGGAAATAAAGACCATGGAAAAGTTACCATACATAGAGGCAAGGAGGAAGTATCGAGAGCTGATGGCGCCGACTTTCTCTCGCACTTTTGCATCAGTCGCTGGCACGTCTGTCAAAAAGGCTACCATAGCAACTCAAACAGCTAGAAAAAATTCTGAAGGAAGAGAAAAAAGAGAACATCTGCAACGAAAAAGCAGCCAGGAAGAGAGTGCCTATTACTCCGCCACCTACCAAAGCTCAGTCGACCACTGAAAAAACACAAGAGGCCACTTTCTCAGCCAAGACTAGTGGGTCAAGGCGGGAAGTCACACCACCATCTAGGCCCTCTAAACTTCCTATTTCATCTTCTGTGGAAGACATGGAGGATGAAAGTATTTCAGAGACAGAAATACGAGAGGTCCTCCTCAATAGGAAGAACAGTCGTAGGCTTTTTAAAAGGTGATCGCTCCCATAATCATAAAAATTTTGTTTTTTGACAACTTTGGGGAACAATTTTTTACCTTTTACCTATTTATTATATTATTTATGTTTTTAACATTGCAATGGATTTTACAGGCACAAGGAGGAATTTGAGGTCCTAGCATACAATCTTAAGCCGTCATGTATTTGCTTGCAGGAAACACATTTTAAAATCTCTGACAGGGGAAATATCAAAGGGTTTAGTATTTTTAGAAATGACGACCTTAGTGGCAACAGGGCTAAAGGTGGTGTTGCTGTGGCAGTCCGGGAGACCTTATACACCTCCCAGGTTGACCTGCAGACACCTTTACAAGCTGTTGAGGTGACCGTGGCCACACCGGATGTCATTACCTTCTGTAATGTTTACTTATCTGAATGGGCACCAGTTAACCGCAGAAGCCTTGACGACCTACTCAGACAGCTGCCTAGGCCTTTTTCATTGTTGGGGGACTTCAACGCCCATAACACTCTTTGGGGTGCCTCGATGAATGATGGTAACAGAAGAGGTAAGCTTCTGCAAAGATTTTTTAGTGACCACAATCTAATATTGTTAAACTCTGATGAGAAGACCCGTTTTAATTGTTTTAACGGAGATTTTTCCTCCATTGACCTGTTTTTATCCACTGCTAATATAGCCCCATTGTTTAATTTATCTGTTCATGAAGAACTCTGTGGCAGCGATCACTTTCCAATTATTATTACCAAGCGTAGTAATAATTGTGATTTTACTCGACATGGGAATTGGCTCTTGAAGAAGGCCAATTGGCCAGTTTTTAAAAATAACCTAAAATTTAACTTTGATCACACTCTTGGTGGCATACGTAATATGGAACTACTCATGAAAGATATAACATCAGCAGCTATCAAAAGTATCCCCCGGTCCTCAGGTAAAATGCGGCATGCTCATGTTCCTTGGTGGAATGAGGAGTGTGCCGAGGCAATCCGTAAGCGAAAGAAGGCCCTACGGATCTTTCAGAGGTACCCAACAAGTACAAACTTGGCAGCCTTTAGACGGTTAAGGGCGAAGGCCCGGCAAACAATTAAGGATGCTAAAAGGGTCTCCTGGATGAAATATGTAACTTCCATAAACCACAACACCAATAGCACAGATCTGGTCAAAGGTGAGAAGTATCTCAGGCTTAGGACATGTATCTCCAATCACTGCCCTGGAAATAGGTGGTCGCATAGAAACATCCATGCCAAAAATCGTTGAAGCTTTCGGCCTTTACTATGCTGATATTAGCAGCACAGCAAATTACGATCGGGCTTTCTTAACCATCAAACGCAATGCGGAGCGTTGCAGCCTTGACTTTGAGGGAGGTAGCAATGCTGATCCATACAATGATGCCTTCTCGTTATGGGAGTTGACCTACGCTATCAAGGAAACCAAGGATTCCAGCCCAGGAGTAGACGAGATCCACAATGCTATCCTCCGCAACCTCCCAATTTCGAGTTTAAGAAATTTATTAGACACCTTTAACCAGGTTTGGAGTGAAGGAAGTTTCCCGGTGGGCTGGCGTGAATCCATTGTGACTCCAATCCCTAAACAGGGTAGGGAAAAGAAAGTTACTTCGAACTTCCGTCCTATATCCCTTACTAGCTGCCTGTGCAAGCTAATGGAAAGAATGATCAATAGACGGCTGATTTGGTTCCTTGAGTGCCGAAACCTCTTTTCAAACACCCAGTGTGGCTTCCGACGTGGAAGATCCACAACGGACCATTTAGTTCGAATTGACAACTTTATCCAGGAGGCCTTCCTCCTGGGCCAGCATGTAATAGCCGTATTCTTTGATATTAAAAAGGCATATGATAAGACATGGCGGCACAAGATATTAAAGACTTTACACGACTGGGGATTTCGCGGTAATCTTCCAATTTTCATTCGCAACTTCTTAGCAAACCGTGTATTCAGGGTACGAATTGGCAAGTGTTTATCACGCCCATTTAACTTGGAGAATGGTGTGCCTCAAGGGTCAGTCTTAAGCGTCACACTCTTCGCGATTGCCATTAATGACGTTGTCAGGTGTATTACATCCCCGGTGTTGGCAACGTTATATGTCGACGATCTGGCAATATTTTGCCGATCTGTGAAACAGGTCTGCAGAGCGTCAAATTCAGTTGACGCTGAATCGCCTCGAACATTGGGCCCAATCTAATGGCTTCAATTTCTCCAAGGAGAAGACCAAATGCGTACATTTTTACAGGGGCAGAGGCATGTATCCTCAACCTAGTTTGCGCCTTGGACGAACACCTCTAAAATTTGTTGAGACCATCTGATTTCTTGGTTTGGTGTTTGTCAGGAAATTGAACTGGCGGACTCACATCTGCAGTCTTAAGGATATGTGTTTACGATCACTAAATATTTTAAGATTTTTAACTAATTCAAATTGAGGCGCAGACCGCACATCAATGCTTCTCCATTACAGAGCGATAATACGGTCTAAACTTGATTACGGGTCCATTATCTACGCCTCAGGAAGAGTATCATTCCTACGACCACTTTCGACCGTTCATAATTAAGGACTCCGTCTGGCTACTGGAGCATTCAGAACCAGTCCGGTACAAAGTATTTATTGTGAAGCAAGTGAACCTCCTCTGGAGACACGCCAAAAGATTTTAACCTTTAATGATGCAGCGAAAGTTTTGTCTTGGAGGACACATCCTTGTTTTGATATTATTTTTAGTCCGTGTTTTATGGATGTTTTTAATCGTCGACCCAGAGTAACTTTACCATTAGGGGTGCGCTTTCACAATTTTATTAATGAGACTGTTTTACTCTACCGGATATGTATCCTAGTGGTTTTATAAAAATGCCGCCATGGCAGGTTCCACAACCCAAGGTTTTATTTAATATGACAAGGTACTCTAAGGCCGACACTAACCCTTCTGTTTTTATTAATATCCTGAACGAAATGCTTGCATGAAAACCGGGCATTATCCCCATCTATACAGACGGCTCTAAGACGAAGGAGGCCTGCGGATGCGCTGCTACATCTACTGCTCTGGGAACCAGAAAGGTGAAGCTGCACCCGAGGTGTAGCATATTCACAGCGGAGCTTATTGCATTAAAAACTGCCTTGGAGATGATCAAGTCAAGAAACATGTCATATTTGATGTGTTCTGACTCAAGAAGCGCTCTTCAACCTCTATCGCTTTTCTCTTCTGTACACCCAGTAGTTCAATATATTCACTCTACCCTCTCCTCCCTCGTATCTAGAGGTAATACAGTGACATTCGTATGGGTTCCTGGACACACGTGGATTCCAGGGAATGAGAAAGCAGATGCAGCTGCAAAGGATGCCTTGGCGAAGCCAAAAGTTGACTTCAAACTCATCCCTTCTCAAGATGCAAAGCATATTTTTAAGACCATAGCAATCAAAGAATGGGCTACATCTTGGGAAGGTCTGGTCGGAAACAAACTGCTGGAAATCAAGACCAACATTGCGCCTTGGAAGTCTTCTGTGAGGAACAATAGACGGGAGGAAGTCATTTTGACACGGCTAAGGATAGGCCACTGTGCCTTGACCCACTCTTATTTATTTACCACAGAGAAAATTCCGCCCAGGTGCGAAGAATTTGACTCCCTTTTATCTGTAAAGCACCTCACCGAATGCACAAAGCACAATGCCATCAGGCGCAGGCTTGACATGGCAGCAGACTTAGGAACTATACTTTCGGACAACTATATTAATGTGCAGACCGTTTTAGAGTTCTTAAGAGAGGCAAATCTGCTCCATCTAATTTAGTTAGCATAAATGACTCCAGACCTCCTGTTTTTAGTCTAATTTTATACAATTTTAATATTTTTACGTTTATTTACTTTTATAGTTACTTTGATGCTTTTTTTGTACTTGAATATTTATTTATTTATATATTTATACGTATACGTATAGAGAGCTGGCGGCACGCCCGACAGCTAGCATTCGAACGACCGCCTTCTCAGGCGTCATCCCACCTATATACTACTCCGACTGACGAGAGCCAATCGCCAGCCGAAGCAGCACAGGGAGGCAGGATGGTCCGAGAAGGACGGTCGGCCAGATTGCGAGCCGTCGAAACGTACCGCCAGGTCACCTTGCGGGACGTATTCTTTATTAAGTACATGTACATCTCAACAAACATGTTACAGTTAAACAAAACACCACTCCCTTTAGTCAAGGCAGCCAACACGGCCATGTTGTCAATATATATAGTCACTGTACAAAACATAGGAGAATTCATATACATGTATATCGCAGCCATCAAGGCTGCTAACCCTTCAGCGTGATATATCGGCATTTCATCTGGAATCGGAAACGCCTCACACACTTGTAGTTCTCGACAAGTCCAAGCTACTTGCCATGGTGTTGCGTCTGAGTATACTGAATAAACCGTAGACCAATTAGCAAACATCCTTAGCTTATGAAAAACCTGTTCTTCCCACCATCTTCGTAACCAAGTTACATCTCGCTGGAACACTTGTTTCACAATAAAGAAGGGAAGGGCAAGTACATGGCACACCCATGATAAAAACCCCGCCACTTTAGGCAGGTCCAACACACGAACGCGGGGTAGTATCGAAATCACATAATGAATTCGTACAAGGGAAGAATTAGTCAGTTGCAACGTTTGGACACTAGTATCAATATTCACACCAAGATATTTAATTCGTTTGGAAAACTTTAAACAACTCTTATCAAAATTTATAGTAATATGTAATTCATCCTGTAAGAACCGTAAAATAGACTGAAGTCGAGGTTCATCCTTCCGCGAGAATAATAGAAGCCAGTCATCCAAGTACGCAATAATGTTGATTTGAAACTGCTGAGTACTTCAAACGCGATAGCACGCGCCCATCGCTGCATTATTGCAGGCGCAAGACAATGGCCCATCGGCATTCTTTGAAAGGTAAAATACTGGCCTTCTACAAAAATCCCGTAATATTTACGATGTTCTGCCCTCAGGGGGATCTGGAAAAATGCTTGAGACAGATCAATCTTAATTAGCCATGTGTCTTTAGGAATGGCCGTTAAAGCCTTCGCACTATCCCAAAGGGAAAATTTTGGCTTCCGATAAAATGAAGACCATGGCGAAAGGTCATGAATTAGGCGTGCGCCGCCGGAGGTCTTGGGTAACAATGAAGCCCGAAACGCACAGACGAGTCGAGGACTGTTTGTGATGTAGCGCAGTGTGACGTTTTGGAATTTTTCTAATTTCCGCATGTTAGTTTTCGCCGTGTTACCGAATAACTCGCATCTGTACAGCAGGGTTGGCCGAATGTGAGATAGGTATAGCCGAATTTTTTCGCCCCTTCTTAATTTAGAATTTTTGCTTATGAGGTGCATGAGTAATTTCCTCATACCCCTCGCTTTATTTATCGCCTGCTGTACGTGTGCACCCCATGTCAGTTTCTGATCGAGGTGTAACCCTAAGAATTTGTGTGTGCTTCGCATCGGTATCTCGGTGCCTCGGAATTCGAGGCGAAGGGAGGGCGTGAAATTTAGCTTCTTGGTAAAGTTGACAAGAACGCTTTTATCGGCGTTAATCTCCACTTTCCAGTACAGCGTCCACTTTTCTAATAGGTTCAGATAATTTTGGATATGTCGTACAGCTGCGTTGACCTGTTGCGACTGCGAAGAGATCGCAGTGTCATCCGCAAACATGTAGACTTGAGTTTGTGGAGAAAAAGGAAAGTCATTAACGAAGAGGTTGACGAGGATCGGACTCAAGATTGCCCCCTGGGGGACGCCACAAGAAATCCTCTTAGAAGAGGAGAGCCGACCATCCACAGCGACTCGCAGGGACCTTCCGGAGAGGAACCTCCTGCAGATCTTTTGCAAGTACAATGGAAAATCCATTGCGGCGAGTTTGAGTAGCAGGCTTTTGTGCCACACCTGATCGAAGGCCTTGGCGACGTATAGGAAAAGGACTTCCGTCCGTCCTCGGGAGTTGAATCCGTCCGTTATATTTTCCACCAAACGAAGGATTTGGTGGGGTGCGGAGGTCTTTCGTCTGAATCCCATCTTCTCAGGTCTTATTAGGTCGTTACCCCGGATGTGGTAATCGAAGCGGGCGAGGATTATCCTCTCGAACACCTTCGAGAGGTTTGACAGGAGGGATATGGGTCGGTGGCTGGCTAGGAGAGACGGATCTTTCCCCGGCTTTGGAATCATGACGACTTTGCCACGCTTCCAATGCCAGGGGAAGTGGGATTCGGTAAGGCAGGCGTTGTAGAGGTTTGTGATAGACGAAATAGCACCGGGGGTGAGATTCATGAGCATCCGGTTACTAACTTCGTTTAGGCCTGAAGCCATGCGGGGGTTAAGCTCCTTGATGAGCTGTCGTGTTTCATCGTCCGTAGTGGGAACTGGGGGTGGGCAGGGGGAGAGGCTAAGCAAGATTAAATTCTTCCTCGCCTCCTCCTCCGTCTTGGTCTTTTCCCAGTCCTCGCGTAGCGTCATGGTGCCGGCCAAATGCTCCGCAAACAGCTCGGCTTTTGCCTCGGCGTCGTGAATGAACTCGTCCAGGTGCCTGAGGGGCGTCGGGTAGCGCGCTTGACCCGTCAGCCGCTTGGCCATATGCCAAGTCGAGCCGTCTTCCAAGGAGAGGGAGGAGATCTTCCTCTCCCACTCCCGGTTGTGAAATTTCGTCATTCCTTTCTTAAGGGGGTATATATTAGTTAACCCATGAAAATAATGCCTATTTTTGAAAAGCTGTAGTTGGGAAATAAAAAATCCAATCCATATGCTTTGAAGTATGTTAATGACATACATTTTTATAAACCATTCTTTGCAAAAAAAAAAAAAATTATTGTTGATTCTTTCTGAAAAATGGCCGTTTCAGGATGGCGTCTATGATTCGGCATTGTCGTCTTCGGGCCATGATTGTGATGTAACGAATAGTCGGAATCAAAAAATAAAACAGTTTTGCAAATTCTATGAATACACAAATGGCCTCTTCTATCCGCATTAAAATTGAGTAATTACTGCTATTTCTGTTTGCAATTAAATATACTGTATGGAAAATTCATAAAATTTCGTATATTATATTTGAATTGCAGAAGAACCAATTTAAATATTTCAAAATCTGTAGTCTACTCCATTTCTATATGTTTGCTGAATACATGTATTAAATTTCAGATTTTTATCGATAACGGTTTTTGAGAAATCGTGGCCCAAAATGTAGAAAATGTAGTTTTCGGGAAAATGGCTTTAAAGATAAAACAATAATTTCTGGCAATGAAGTGGAAACATACCCCTTTCAAAATCCTCCTGGCATGTAACAGGCTCCTTCAGCAGTTAATGCCTCTTCTTCTGCTGCCTGTTTTATGCGCCTTCTCTTTCTTCGTGTCTCTAACATCGACTGTTCCCTCTTTGATGCAGCGACAGACAGACGCCGCTTGTCCTCTTCTACAGCGGCTGTGGTTGCACGGGTGCCAGGAATGATGTTCAATTCCTCCATTACTTTCACAATTGCCATTCCACCATCATTGAAGGTTGCAACAGCAATATTTGCAGCTGTCAATAAAGTATTTAAGCCACTAAATGAGTGTTTCGGTGCGAGTTTCCAAATCTTACTGTTTAATGACTCATCGTTATTTTGGTTATAACCACCAATACATTTTTTTAGTAGCTCCTCATCAGATAATGCGGTATATACAGGCAGAAGGGCATCTATTACTGCTGTTTCGACTTCACTTGAAAATTCAAAGTTAAAATCATTGCTGGTTTGTGCTTTTTGCCAGCTGCACCAACTGTCTTCTCCTTTAGGACATAAGAAATGTTGCGGGTTGGAATTTGTGGACCTATAATGATAGTAAGTTGCCCATACAGCATTTCTCATATCATTTAAACTGGCGGTATTTGCCCTTATAGTATTTCCATAGTATGTTGTTAATTTGTCAATCAGTTTTGCAGTCAGTCTTCTCTGTCTGTCAATCCCCTTTCCGTCCGACAACTTCACCCCGGCTAAATCTTTTTTAATAGATCTCAATCTTGTTCCTATTCTCTTCTGAACATGACCAATACATTCTTTCTTCTCTATTTTCTCATCTCCATATGGTCTAGCTTCACACACAGCCTTATACACTTTAGAATCACCATCGCCAATGTATTTAAGATATTTACATCCGTACTTTTCTGATGATCTATCAAATATTTCCAGCATTCCTTGCACTTCCATACCTCTGGCACATCCTTCGTAATTTGCTGCACAGTATTCCTTATGATTGTCAAGCAATTCCATGTATTCCTCTGTACCCGATTTTTTTCCCCTTCACATTCTTTGCAGTAACTGTTCTTTACTGCTAAGTCGATAACTGCCTGTCTTGATGCCAATGACAGTAGTGACACCCTACAATGATGAAAATCCTCGTTTTCGCCAAGTTCCATCTCCAGAAACGGCAATGCCGTCTTTAACTTCGTCTGCGTCACTTATTGTAGCAGCAATTTCTTCTATGGCAGCACATCCAATTGACTCCTCCTTCACAATTTCTGAGGCATCACATATTTTTTTAACGATATTATCATAGGTGGACTGTCGTATGGGAAATGGTAGGTTCATAATACCGCAGAATATTTTTGCACCTGATTGTCCTTGTCCCAGCATTCTCATTGCAAGAACCGTTCTCCTGTTTATGCAGTACTGATTGCCTTGATTTCCAATTTCCCGGCATGACGGTATACAGGCAATATCACTACACTTTTCACAATTCACAACAAGTTTAAATCCTAGTCCACGCACACTTTCTTGACTAAAGCTTACTTCTCCAGCACACCTACTACACCGTAAGCACTTTTTCAATCCACCGAATATGGTATCAAAATCAATTATTTCATTCCTTGGATTGCATTCACTCGGATAACTAGTGGAAGAGCTGGGATCACTATGGTGTAGCTTTCGACTCGATGCCGAAGTTATCTCTTCACGAGCTTCATCTACTTCTTTCATAAATCGATTTCCGTAAAATCTTCGTTTTTTATAACGTCTCTTGCTCCCTTTCTTATCGCCTATCCCGGGAGGACGGTATGGATGCATTTCAGCAATATGGCTTGTGATAGATACAACACCAAAATAATACCTCGAAAAAGGTCTAAACACGTGCAAAACATTCACGAAACTGAGCCCTCCAATACCTTCTACTCCTCTCTTCTCTTTTTTACAAATCCCCTTGGCAGACAGCTGCCGAGTGACGAAGTTCCTGATGAGTCAGACGACCGCGCATTCTAAGAGATAAATATTTGCTGACAGCGTAATTTTTCGAACTTTTGGATGCGGTTTGCAGCATTTTGTAGAAAAATGATTCAGCTATCAAAAACTAAAATAAAAAAATATCGTGAATTTTGAAGGTTTAACTCATATATACCCCCTTAACACGTATATAAGTTGTTATAAGTATATAAGTTGTATAGTCTTTTGTCCAGCTGGTCGCGATTGCGTTGCCATCTTCCCCTAACGCGGTTTCGCTCCCTGATGAGGTCGATGAGGGGTTGGGGTAGGGATGGGACCGGAGGCTTCGCTCGAACCCGAGGAAGCGATGCCAGCATGTAAGCGCTGGACATCGCGCCCGTGATTCGGCTAACCTGCGCGTTCACACTCTCGTTCGTGGGATCGATATGGCGCGGTAATGAGGCGAACGTCTCGTCAATAGATGATTTGTACATGCTCCAATCTGTACGGATGATGGGGGAGGGGGAGAGATGGTCAGTCATAATGTCGATCCTTATAGGATAGTGGTCCGAGGTAAGCGCTTTTATTACACGTGGAGTGCCGTGGCTGTAAAAATTTTTGGTCAGGGCGAAGTCCAGGACGTCGTCTCCCTCAGGACCGGAAGAACTGACGTGCGTCGCCGAGAACGGCGCTTCGATCGAGGCCATCGCCGTCGCTGCAAAATTACGAAGAATTGGTCCGTTAGAATTCCCATGACGACATCCGAATTGGATGCACTTGGAATTCCAGTCGCCTACATATATGGCCGGTTTTTCCGTGACGAGCCGCTCCAGGTACGCCTCCAGGAGCCATTTGGTTGCGGGTTGGTAAACAGAGTAGATATGAAGGTTGCCCGTCGAATGATGAATCGAGATACCGATGCTTTCTAGTTGGCTAAGGGCATCCGAGTTCAGTGGGGAGTGTTTTATTGTGGATTTGACTGCGATGGCCACGCTACCATGAGGGGTTTTGCGGTGTCGCCGATATATTTTATAATTTGGTAGCCAACATTTTTTGGCGTGTGTAAGATGCGTCTCCTGAAGGGCGACGACATCGTAGCTGCCAGAACTGATGAAGTGAATAAACTTTTGCCCTAGAGAGGATACCGTTGTCATTCCATTACACCAACGTGAGGAATCGCGGCTCGCGCTTAGTAGCCATTATCCAGGATCGCGCCAATCTCTCGTAGGATAAATAGCTTCTTCTCGGCTAACGACGAGAATTTTGAGAGGTTATCTAAAACCGAAATCATCCAGGCGCCGAGTCTTTGGTTCGAAGTAGGGGGGGAGGGAGGGGAAGGAGGAGAGGGTTGCTGGGAAGGAGGCGAAGGGACCGACGGGCGAGAAGTCTGAGGGATGGGGGCGGCCGCTGGGATGTTTCTCGCTTGCGATGCCGAGCGGCGAGGGTCGGCGGGAGAAGGGGGAGGGAAGGCAAAGGGACGAGGGGCTGGGCTGGGGGAGGGTAGGGTAGGGTGGGTTGCGGCCGAGAAGATGAATGGAGAGGTAGCGGTGGGAGGGGCTTTGCTATTAGACTGTCATTAGTTTATCTTCTCAGAATTTATGTTTGCCCAGCGGCAGTTTTAGTAACCAAGGCAGGTATTGGCCTGCCTTAGTTGTTACTCTTTGGGGGAGGCATGTGGTCCGGACCCAGGGATGCAATTGGACGCTTGTAGCGATCCCAAGACATCACCCTGATGTCGGCCAGTGCTCTAATTGCGGGAGAAATGTTTCCCGCACTCCTCTTGTAGAAGAGCCTGGCTCTTCGCTGCAGAACCTCAGGAATGGGTTCCACACCTGTGGTAGTGAGCAGTTCCTTATTTGAGACGAAGCTGCTCCAGGTGAAGTTTAGTATCTTCCTTAGTGCGGTGTTTTGCACCGTGGAGATACCCTTAAGATTCTATGATGCTGCTGAGGCCCAAATGGGCGCCGCATAGAGAATGGTTGGAAGCACGCAAGTCTTGAAGATCTTCAGCTTGGTTTCTATCGTCACCTCCTTTGAACCAAGTAGCGGGCCAAGCGAGCGTACCACTCCCATTCCTTTGGATTTCAGCATCTTCATATGACTATTCCATCGGAGTCCATGAACAAGAATGACTCCCAGGTATTTGGCTTCACTGGACCAGGGGATGTCCTGTCCTTGGATGGTGATACCGTCCGGCTTCTTGCCAATTCCGGGTCGGTACACCACCGCTACGGTCTTGGTGGCATTAACTGCAATTCTGTTCTTGCTGTACCACTCGCAGACCTTGTCCAGCGATCTCTGTAGATATGTTGCCGCTTGCTTGACGCTAGCTGATCTCGAAAGTATCGCAGCGTCGTCAGCATAGAGGCCAATGATTGTTTGAGTGCCATGTTCTCGCGGGAAGTCATGAGTGTAGACGTTAAAGAGTACTGGCCCAAGGACTGATCCTTGGGGCACTCCTGCGCGCATCAGATGGGGCGGAGACCGCTCCTCCTGCCAGTGCACTCTAAACACCCTGTCCCGTAGGTAGGAACTCAATAATGTTATCATTTGCCGAGGCATTCCCATCCAGAGCAGCTTGGCAATTAAGGCCGAGTGCCAGACTCGGTCAAATGCTTTGCTTATGTCTAGGAACACCGCGGCGGTCTTTTGGCGCATGTTGAAGCCTGTTGTGACGAAGTCAGTGACTCGCGAGTTGATGGACAGTCGAGTGCTGCCCGCGAAAGCCGAACTGCTCGTCTGGAAGTATTTTCTTTTCTGATAAGAATTTTATCAGCGACTTGTGGAGTATTCGCTCAAATATTTTCCCAAAGTTGTTCAGGAGCGAAATCGGGCGGTAATTGGAAGCAGTACCAAGGGATTCTCTATCCTTAGGTATGCATATCACCTTCGCTCTCTTCCACTCCGCAGGAAAGTGTCCGAGCCATTGGCAGCCGTTGTAGAGTGCCGCAAGGTACTCCACGGCGGCCACTGGCAGTTGCTTGATGATTATAATAGCACTAATGCCGTCATCACCAGGAGCACGGTGATTATTCAGCCTCTTTATCCCAGCGATGATGTCCTTGAGGTTCACCTCTGGCAATTTGTCGCGGTCAACCACTGTGGTTTCCCGCAACAGCTCCGCCATGGCTTCGTCCACCCTTTCCTCCATTTCTGAAGAGGCTGTAGAAGGAAGGTTGGGCTGAAATACGTCCGCTAGGTACTCAGCAACTACCGTTGCCTTTTCCTTAGCAGTGAACGCATGTCCAGAAGGAGTCGTAATTGGTGGGTCGCGGCGCTGAGTAGTTTTTAGCCCGCGACAGACGTGATAAACATCATTCATGGGAAGGGTCGAGAGGTGTTTTTCCCAGGCGTCGGTTTTGACCTCTCGGACAGCCTCTCTGACGTCTCGATTGAGACCGTCGAGGAGGTGCCTAAGGTCTGCCGTGCGGTGACGTTGCTATCTCCGCCGGACGCTGTTGCGTAGCGTGATCAGCTCCCTCACCGGGGCAGGGAGCCGTCTCGCTATAAGCCTGGGCGTGTCCTTCCAAGGATTGTTCTCATCTGCTGCCTTGTTAATGACTGTAGAGATGTTCGCAGCCATTTCATCGGCGAGTTGGGGCGTCACCGGTTCGTTTGGTGACTCTGGTAGGGAGCTTGCCACCGCTAGGCGGAAGGCATCCCAGTATGCTTTCGCGAAGTCCCTCCTAGAGATGGGCGGCAGCCTCACTGGCAGGTTGCCGTAAAACAATAGGGTCGGGAGATGATCGGACGAAAGCTCATTAATGGTGTGCATATTTATCGATCTCTGGACGTTGTTGATAACAGCAATGTCCAGGACGTCATTTGAACCCAGGTAGGTAGGATCCTTGGGCGCTACAATCGTCAATCCCTCTTGCAGAGCAAGATCTTTCAGGAGTCTAACCCGTGGATTGATGCATTTGGAGTTCCAGTCTGTGTTTGGCGTTAAAGTCGCCCAGCACTATTATGGGAACTCCGTCATCCGCGAACAGGGCACGAAGATCATCCTCGTCGAGAGAGCGGCCCGGCTTGTAATAGGCCGCCACTACTCTTACCCTGCCTGTGGTCAGAAAGATATCAGCTGCTACCGCCTCTAAGTGGAGTAATTCCGGGAGGAGATGTTGATGGTGCTTGATGGTGGAATGAATGAGAAGAGCGACGCCCCCTACAGCAGTGCACTCTCTATCTCTCCGTAGCACGTTCCACTCTCCTACTCTCAGGGGAATATCCGGTTTTAGTCCGGTTTCCCCGATCGCAGCAACGGAAACTCCTTTCTCGTGAAGGAGCGGCAGCAGTTCATTAATTTTATTGCGGATGCCATGGGCATTCCACCCCAAAAGGGTCATGCATCCTCTTTTATTGCGTGGCTCCATTGATGGTTCTTTTAAGAGCCAGTTCCTCAAGCAGGGAGAGCAATAGCCCTCCTTGTCTGCTCGAGACATAACGACGAAGTGTCCTTGCTACGGAGAGGATCGTCGTCCAGAGCTCAGCGTCATCCGTGGAGGCTGTTGAGGGAGCCTCACTTGGAGCAGCTGGTGATTGTAGGGCCGGAGTAACTGGCGCAGCAATGACAGCAGGCGTCCCGACCCCGGCGGCCACCGTCTCAACGGCGACGGAAACCGGTTCCGGGGCTCGTGCTGTCCTCGAATCAGCTGCAGCGGCTGGGGTTTTAGGACCAGTCGCTGCTGGGATGGCAGAAGTACCGCTGGAGTTGGTGGTAGCAGCAGAAGAGGTCTTGTTCTTTTTCTGCCTCTTTTTGCCAGTTTTCGGCTTTTCAGCTTCCACAGATGGAATGGGAACTATCGGCGGAGGAATGGCAGGAGCCGCACGCCGAGCAAGTTCAGGATCAACTTGTGGTGAGGTCTGGGCAGGCGTACCGCCGGGGGGTTTAGTCACCGCGGCAGAATAGGTCCTCCCTTGCACCAGCTTGGATGCCTGTTTCTTGGTCGCAGTCGGAGCTGCAACCCGTGGTCTATTCCCCTTGCGTGCATTGGAAGCAGCTTTAGCGCGTGTTAGGCTAAGTCTGTGTTCAGCTTCCAAGTACACAGGGTATTCTTTAAATGATGAATGATGTTCTTCCTCGCAGTTGACGCATTTCAAGGCACCCATGTTCCCGCAGTCTTTTGACGGGTGTTGGCCCGCACAAAAATGACAGCGGAACGCCATACGGCACCCATTGGACATATGTCCAAAGCGTTGGCATTTGTAGCACTGCAGAGGCCCGGAAGTACTCTAGCCGGACGTTTGCACGGCACAAGTTTGTTATTTTGTGTAGTGCCGGACTACCAGGGGTTTTCTCGATTGTGGCAATAAATTTTGGGATCGGGTGAGGAGCGCCCGGTCCAGATGGGTTCGGTGCCTTCATCTGCCTCACCCCACGAACCAGGAATCCCTTGGCCGCAAGATCAGATGCCACTCTTGTTACAGGCATGTCAATTGGCAGTCCGTGTATAAGGACTCTTGAAGCCTTGTTAACTTCCAGCGGCTGCGTATAGAATTGCAGCTGCTTTTCTGTGAAGGCCGCTACAGCCTTTCGGTTGTGGTCAGGCGTTGACACCGTCACCCTGGTGGAGGATTGCCGGACCGAGACTGTGAAGTCTCCCCCTAAGCGCTCCTCCAGCAGGTCAATGATGAGTGTGCCCGAGCCATACACGGTAATTGGGGTTACCTTCTTCACTCCATTCAGAGCGGAGGCCGTAGGCTTCCCTGATGGGCCTTCCGCCTTTCGCGAGGTCTTCTGTCTCTTTCCGTTCACCCTGATGAAGGGAGCCTCGTCCTCACCGCCCTCCGGGCTCGGGGTAGGAGAGGGCGAAACCTCAGCGGATGCCTTCCTCTTGCCGCCCTGGGCGGCCTGAATCTCCATATCCTCCGCAGTAGCATGGTCCTGAAGGCAGTCAGAAGTAGAAGCCTGTGGATGTTTATTAGGCAGTGTCTTCTTAACCTCCGGTTCCAGAGAGGAGGATTGGGCATTGTTAGAGGCCAACTGGCCCTCTTGCTTACGCTTCCGAGACAGAGTCTCCTCAGTGTCCATTGGCTCCGCATGGGCGGCAGCATTTCCTATGTCGGACTCAGTGCTTAAGCCCTGAAAAGGGCCCACCTCGTCTCCCATTGGCTGATGAGACACAGCCGCTTCTGCAACAGACGCGGCTTCATTGCCCTGAATTGGGCTGGCGTCAGCTTGTAGATGTAGAGTGACGTCTTCTGCGATCTCCTGCACAGTAGCGTCCACTGCTATTGAGGCACTGGTCGCGGGAGTTACGGATTTATGGCCCTGAAAAGGTCTTACCTTATCCCCGAGCGGCTGCCTGGATTCCTGATTCGCGGTGGTTTGCAAATCCTTGGGAGGTGGAGCATGCGCAGGTGCTGAGCCTGGCTCAGAACCCAGCGCCGATGCGCGAGGCAGTATCGCCATGGACTCCTTGGGCCTGATGGTGCGAGGAGACTTCTTGCCCGCCACTTTTCCTTGCTGTTTAAACTCAGTTTTATCCTTGAGAAAGGCCTGTGGGCCCTGACGGGCATCTTTTGTCCCGGAGGGACCTGACACTACAGTCGGCAGAGACTTTTTATGGCCCTGCAAAGGGCCGTTTTGCCTCTGGGCATTAATTTTCCTTGGGCGCTTGCCTGTCAAAGAAGCAGCATCCGTGCTTTGGGAGGCTTCCCCTGCTACTGGGGAATCAGACGCCTCTTGTTCCTGGAGAGATTTATGGCCCTGCAAAGGGCCGTTTTTGAGCCTCCTGAGAGACTCGAGTGGTATCCTGGCCGCTGCTGCCAGCCAATAGGGACCGTAGCTGGGACGGAGTCACCAGGCGTATCTCTCCTGTTGAGAGTTTCAGTGGAATTAGCCCGCCACAGGAAGAGCTGCGGCGGTGATTGGCCGTCAATTGGCCGGTTTTGTCGTCCATCCTTAGTCGCACAGGGACCTAGCTAAAAGCAGGGGGGGATCCTGAAAGGAAGGAAGACAGACAGTGGGTCGTGTGCGGCCCAGGTGTGGCTTACTCGCTGCGAGTGAGGGCCTAAGTTAGCCTCGCCCCGCGTGCAGTGCTTTCAGCCGAAGTAGGGAGGAGCGTTGGGACCTGGGGCGGGAATACCCCAATCAACCACTAGCTACGATGGGAGGGTTAGACCCTCCTCGGCCTGCCGGTTCGCGGAGAGGGTTACCACTGGTGGGGCCCAACAACGCGCCTTGCAGGTCGTCCCTATCCTGTTTAGTGGACCGGAAAAGGGCCTTTACCGCCTGGCGGAGAGAGATGATTGCCCGTGAGGGTTCAGTTAAGAAATTCTCGGGATCACCGGAGGCTTGGGGACTGTGAGCTTACCACTGGTGGGGGCTACTACCACAGTCAGAGTCCAAGTCATGAGCTAGCAATCCGCCTTCCCAGGCGTCGTCCCACCTATAAAGAACCCCGGACGCAGCGAGCCAATCGCTGGCCGAGGAGGCATATGGGGGTAGGACGGTCCGGGAAGGACGATCGGCCAGATTGGCGGCTGTTGGGACATACCGCCAGGTCACCTGACGTGACGAATCCTTTATTATGTTCATATATAGGGTAATATACATATCATTTAGAAAAATCATTCCAGTACCTTTACATAGGGCGGCCAACACGGCCATATTGTCAACTGCAGCGAACTATAATTTTCGGTGCAAAAACATCCACTGATGTGCTAAATGCTAATGACAAACTATAAATAGAACATAAAAATATAGACATATAACAATCCAACAGTTGAATTTGAATAGTTTTAAGTAATACCACAAAACACAATACACCTCGTAGGTGAAGGCGATTCGAAACGAAACTTAGTTAAAGTCAGTTAAATCACATCCAATAGTTACTATCCTCTTCCGGCTCCCGGTAGGTCAATGTCCACTCCACACAATGTTTTCCGCCGGAAAGGATGGGACTCTAGAGTGGGACACCTGCGTCGACTTCACTCGTTGCTCCCCTCCGTCTCGTCGCTCGGAAGGCCACTATCGGAATGGACTGTCACGTGACGCCGGTGGTGAAGGAGGGAGGTAATGACGTCAGGCGGGTAATTCAAAATGGTTGAATTATTCCCGGTAATTGGTCGCTTTTCCACTGTTCTTGCATAACCAGGGGAAAGAGGGAAGGTTAAAGAGGCGAGGGGTAATTAGGGTATATAAAGCAGAGAGGCACCACGGGAGGGCGTGTCGACCGTGGCGTGGCGTCCGTGGGCGTGGTGTTCAGTCCGGCGATATCACGAATATCGGCGATATACGATAGCGGCGATATTCGAACTAGCGATATTCGTACTTGCATGTTCGTACATGCGATTCGTTAAGTGCTATCGTATAAGTGCGGGAGTAAAGGGGGGGGGGAGGAAAAAATCGCCACATCCTCCCTGGGAAAAATGATGAAAACGGGACCAATAAAAGTTTCAATTGGTTGGGGAGGGTAGGTTTCTAAGTCACCTTCTTCCCTGCACTGTTCCCGGATCATGAATGAAGCACAGAACACACTCCATCGTTGTCTCTTTCAAGATAGTTTATTATTATTATGGAACACTTATTTGTCAAGACACTTAAAATTGGAATATTACACGTGGGGATTGGATGCTCTGGCAATCAGAGTTCGAGCTACTGTCACGGCTAAAGTTCTCTGAAGAAGTCCACTGGTTCGCCGTGATGAAGCTAGTCGGGAAAGCACTGGTCCATTGGAATGTAGTTTTTTCCAGGATAATCACTTTGGGGGTACATAGGGATGATGCACTTGGCATAACAAGTCGGCATCTTGCCAAGCCGAAAACTCAATAACATGTAGGAATATCTCCCTCAAAATAATAAATAATCATAATTACAATATGCCCACTATCGTGGCTTAAGGAAACAAAATTGATACCCATCCTTGCCTCAGGGATAGAGTGAGAATAGATTGTATGTCATTGATAACATAACAGAAATAGAATTTCATGACATAACAAAAGCAAACTTTCCTGAGCATTTCCTTCTTGGAAATATTATACATCATAGCATAAACATTAATTCTTAGGCAAGGGCAACTAGTAATCATACTGTTATTAAGCATTTGAAAAAATGATTATTAGGCAGGGCATTGCTTAATCCAGGCATAATATCTCTATTAATTAACAGTGTAATATTTCAATTAATTTGGCCATGTGAGTCCCTTCATCATATCATATTTAAGCACATTAACAAGGTAATATTCAAATCATTAACAATATTATATTCAAATTAACTTGACTGTGGTATATTATTAAATTGGCCCCAATAATTAAGTTCCTTCACAGTATGCATAATATTATAACTGATATTAAATTCATTAACGACATAATATTCAAATTAACCTGTGGTATCTTAATAGGGTAGACATAGTACATAAATCCCTTCATAATATGTTATTTAAATTCTTAACCTAAACATGGTTTCAATTAAACTAACTCATAATATGGTATTACAATAAATTGTGGTATACTTCCTAATACATAAGGTACATATAGACATTTTAAATGTATCCTTAGCCCAATTGGGGTTAGTGTACAAAACTGGTAATTATTACCCAAAAAAAAAGAAACATGGCTAGGTTAGGTTGTGTTTTTTTTGAACCATGTTGACCTTCATAGATGTCCAGAATACCATCTATGATGCCTGGTATATTGTACGCTAAACAGCGATTTTCTTGGCACATGGCCGAATAAGTTTTTTCAATATGTTTTACCAGATTTGCATCTGGGGGCTGGTTGCGATGATCAGAATCACCGGGCGATGAGTTCGCTACCTCTACGCCAAGACAAGAAGATACATATACAACCAATTAAGTACAATAAAGTTTAAGTTGAGAGATATTTACAATTCTCTCCTTATTTGGGGATAGCTGAAGAACAGCTGTTACGGGAGATATGAACCTTTTGATAGGTGAAGGGCCGGCCCACTGAGGGGTTAACTTAGCAGTTCTATGAAGCATCTTGGAACTAGTAGGAAACCTTCTATATAACACTAAATCACCGATTTTAAATGGGTTCCCAGTATGGCTTTTATCAAAAGCAAGTGCCTGCCTACGTCTGGTCGCCTTGAGATTATTGAGCACTTGTTGCCACAATGAATGCCTCTCAGAGGGAGTTAGGTCCTCAGCCAGAGCCTGAGGAGGAATTCTCCAGAAATTTGTCAAGGGATGAGGAAGCTCTCTGCCCATAAATATCCTTGCTGGAGTATAGCCCGTACTGCTATGTTTAGCAGAATTAAAAGCAAAGGTTAAACTGGGTAAGAATTCATCCCATTTCCGGTGGTCATTCTGTGACAAGATAGTTAAGGCATATTTTAGGTTACGGTGGACCCGTTCAGCTTGATTAGGCTGAGGATAGTAGGGGGCTGTGAAAATTTGCTTAATACCATATTTAAAACACATATCAGAGAATGCAGTGGAACGAAATTGGGAACCATTATCAGAAACAATATATTTAGGATAACCAAATTTAGGAAATATTTTGTTAAACAAGACAGAAACCACTTGAGAAGCCAAGGGAGAACGCAGAGGTTCAATAAAAGTAAATTTAGTAAAGCCATCTATTATAGTCAGGGCACAAGTGCTGCCACTGTGACTTCTAGGCAAGGGACCAATGAAATCTATATACACCTTTTCCCATGGGAAAACAGATGGTGAGGAAGACATCTCACCAGGAGGAAAGGTGTTCCTAGGTTTGCAGGTTTGGCAGTCGTGACAACGTCTGACCATCTGCGTTATTTCTTGCCTCATATTTTTCCACCAAAATTCTCTACATATTCTTTCACAAGTTTTAGCCACCCCCATGTGTCCAGCAGTGGGCAAACGATGGAAATATTCAAACAACATGGATCTCAGGGCCTGGGGAACCACTACACGTCCCTTCTTCAGTCTAGTGGTACCATAATACAACAAATCATCCTTGAGAAAATAGTTTGGATGGGGGCGTCCCCGTCTAACTGAGTTGATCAGCTGTTTCAATTCTGGGTCAGATGTCTGATGCTCACGAATATTAGTGAATGATAATGGGATTTTATGGAGGAGCATCGAACAATGAATGGGTTTCTCCCTTGATTGATGGTTCACCCTAGACAAACAATCAGCCACCCTATTTTTGGAACTGGGAACATGGTGAATAGCAAAGCGGAAGGACGACAATTTTAAAACCATTCTACCAATTTTCCCTAACTGCTTAGGATGTTTAAACAGCCACGTAATCGCCCCATTGTCAGTATACAAATGGAAGGGTTTTGGTTGAAGATAGGACCGAAATTTATCCGTGGCCCAACAGCAGGCAAGACATTCGAGCTCGTAGGAGGGGAGCTTCTGCTCATAATCAGTTAAAGTCCTACTAGCATAGGCAACAGGCTTAAATTTGCCATTAACCTGTTGATTAAGGACTGCACCAAGTGCGACTTGGCTAGCATCCACAAATAAATGAAATTCTTCCTCAAAGTTAGGAAGATGAAGTACAGGGGGAGAAGAAAGACATTGTTTGAGTTTGAGAAAAGCATTTTGATGGGAGTTGGTCCATTGGAAAATGGCATCTTTCCTTCGGAGGGCATTGAGCGGTGACGAAATTTCCGCATAGCTTGGAATAAATTTGGAATAGAAACCACACATACCAAGGAAACGTGAGACCTCCTTAACTGACTTTGGAACAGGGAAACTGGATAATGCTCGGGTTCTCTCCGGATCAGTCGTAAGTTCGCCATTTGAGATCCGATGTCCGAGAAAGGTAATAGTTTTCTGGGCCAGTTTCATCTTCTCTGGATGGACGGTAAGTCCAGCTGCTCTCAATTTTTCCAGCACCAGCCTGACATGTTGGATGTGCTCTTGGAGGTTCTTGGAATAAATACACAGGTCATCAATATAGGGATATACACAGCCATATTTTAAATCACCTAATACCTTGTCAATCAGCCTAGAAAATACTTGAGGAGACGTTGTCAAGCCGAAGGGAAGGCGATTATACTGATAGAGGCCAAAAGATGTAATAAAGGCAGTATATTGCTTGGAGATTGGAGTTAAGGGAATCTGGTGGAAAGCAGAATTCAAATCAAGTATTGTAAAATATTTAGCAGATCCCAAATATTGCAGAGCATGTTCTATTGAAGGAGTGGGGAAGTTGTCTGCCTTCACTTGTTTATTCAGTTTGCGATAATCGACCACTAATCGCTCTGATCCATCCTTCTTCGGTATAAGAAAAGCTGGCGAAGCCCAATTTGAAGAGGATGGCTGGATGATTCCTTCATTTAGTAGTTTATTAACATGTTTTTTCATCATCGCCGTCTTGGGTGGAGAATACTGGTAGGGGTGTGATCTGACCGGGGTAGAATCAAGTAGTTCTATCTGGTAGGTTACTACGTTGGTCTGGCCGAGATGGGGGGAGATGACGTCGGAATAGGCATCGACGAGACTTTGAATTTCCCGGGATAATACGGTGGAATCATCTTCACCTGGAGGAGGAGCCTTTTTCCCCGAGAAATGAACTCGGTTTCCAACGGGAGCCATATTCTGGCGTAGATCGTTATCAGCTGATCGCAAAGGAATAATGGGGGAAGCCGACGGCGTATCAGAATTGCCGTTAAGGAAATGTTTGTGATCCGGGCGGCATTCGAAAGAGAACGCATTATGGTAAAGGATCATTCGCGTTCGTCTTATGAAATCCTGGCCTAATATCATTTGTGCGGGCAATTCGCACAAGTAAAATGTATGCCTCCACGAAAGATTTTTTAGGCGAATTCTTAAATTGATGCATCTCGTGAGAACGAGGGGAAGACTGGTGACGTTACGACATTTGATATTGCATCGCTGAAGACGCCCACGACGAGGAATTTTCTGCCAGGTGTCGTAATTGAGCAGCGACAGGGAAGAACCGGTATCTAGCAATGCTTTAATCTTTGCGGTATGAACTTCGCAATGTACAAATGGCAATTGTAGATATTCGGCGAAGTTGGCATTCAAAATAGCCGGATAATTTGCTCGTAGCCTCGCGGGACGATCTTCTCTCTCTCTTCTTCTCCGACAGTTACGGGAGGAATGTCCAGACTTATGACAGAAAGAACAGGTGACATGAGGCGGTGATATTAGGGGCAGAGCGGGGGAAGGGAGTGAGATCTGGGAATTTGACGGGGAGTGAATCGCGGCGTATTCCGCTCGATTCATCATGGCCTTGGCCGCATGAGTCATCAGGGAGTCCAGCTCCTGTAGGGTTTGAGGCCGTTTAGCGAAAGTTAAAGTGGCTTGGGCAATGGGACTTAAACCTTCCAATATCAATTCAATAAACTCCTTAACTGAATACGATTTTCCCAGCGCCTTTGCGGCACCTCGCACGGAATAAAGAAAATCGCGAGGAGATTCGTGGGGGAGTTGGAATCTTTTCACCTTAGTAGTGACGAGTCGTTCTAATTCCCTATTAGAGACGAAAGTTTCCCATACTTTCGGTATTATCTTCTCCCAGGGCACCTTTTGATTAACTACCGACAACCAAAACTGGCGACAATTGGCCGGAAGTTTAGACAAAAGTAATATCAGCAAGTAGTGTTCCGGAATAAGTGACAAAGACAATACATCGGACACCGCGGATATAAAAGTGAACCAATTCTCGGAGGTAGATTCCTGGAAGGGGGGAATTTCGAGTAACAGCTGGTTAGCAACTCTTACGCAATCGGAAAACTGGGGAACCATCTCGGTTTCATCGTACTGAGTGCCTTCGGCGCGCACGGTAGCCTCCGTTTTACCTCGTTCCTTCGACATGTTTGAGAGAGAGAATCAAAGAGTAACAAATAACAGGGGAATTACGTGACTGAGGTAATGGGGCGGACGAGTGAAAAGTGAAAGAGAGCAATAGGACTAAAAGAGATCGAGTAAGCGAGGAATAGGATAAAATCCAAAAACTATACCACAAAAGAACCAGAAAGCATAGCAACAATCAGTTTAGACAATTAACAACCTAATATTTAATATCTCCCCGGTGCCTCCAATTTTGCAGCGAACTATAATTTTCGGTGCAAAAACATCCACTGATGTGCTAAATGCTAATGACAAACTATAAATAGAACATAAAAATATAGACATATAACAATCCAACAGTTGAATTTGAATAGTTTTAAGTAATACCACAAAACACAATACACCTCGTAGGTGAAGGCGATTCGAAACGAAACTTAGTTAAAGTCAGTTAAATCACATCCAATAGTTACTATCCTCTTCCGGCTCCCGGTAGGTCAATGTCCACTCCACACAATGTTTTCCGCCGGAAAGGATGGGACTCTAGAGTGGGACACCTGCGTCGACTTCACTCGTTGCTCCCCTCCGTCTCGTCGCTCGGAAGGCCACTATCGGAATGGACTGTCACGTGACGCCGGTGGTGAAGGAGGGAGGTAATGACGTCAGGCGGGTAATTCAAAATGGTTGAATTATTCCCGGTAATTGGTCGCTTTTCCACTGTTCTTGCATAACCAGGGGAAAGAGGGAAGGTTAAAGAGGCGAGGGGTAATTAGGGTATATAAAGCAGAGAGGCACCACGGGAGGGCGTGTCGACCGTGGCGTGGCGTCCGTGGGCGTGGTGTTCAGTCCGGCGATATCACGAATATCGGCGATATACGATAGCGGCGATATTCGAACTAGCGATATTCGTACTTGCATGTTCGTACATGCGATTCGTTAAGTGCTATCGTATAAGTGCGGGAGTAAAGGGGGGGGGGAGGAAAAAATCGCCACATCCTCCCTGGGAAAAATGATGAAAACGGGACCAATAAAAGTTTCAATTGGTTGGGGAGGGTAGGTTTCTAAGTCACCTTCTTCCCTGCACTGTTCCCGGATCATGAATGAAGCACAGAACACACTCCATCGTTGTCTCTTTCAAGATAGTTTATTATTATTATGGAACACTTATTTGTCAAGACACTTAAAATTGGAATATTACACGTGGGGATTGGATGCTCTGGCAATCAGAGTTCGAGCTACTGTCACGGCTAAAGTTCTCTGAAGAAGTCCACTGGTTCGCCGTGATGAAGCTAGTCGGGAAAGCACTGGTCCATTGGAATGTAGTTTTTTCCAGGATAATCACTTTGGGGGTACATAGGGATGATGCACTTGGCATAACAAGTCGGCATCTTGCCAAGCCGAAAACTCAATAACATGTAGGAATATCTCCCTCAAAATAATAAATAATCATAATTACAATATGCCCACTATCGTGGCTTAAGGAAACAAAATTGATACCCATCCTTGCCTCAGGGATAGAGTGAGAATAGATTGTATGTCATTGATAACATAACAGAAATAGAATTTCATGACATAACAAAAGCAAACTTTCCTGAGCATTTCCTTCTTGGAAATATTATACATCATAGCATAAACATTAATTCTTAGGCAAGGGCAACTAGTAATCATACTGTTATTAAGCATTTGAAAAAATGATTATTAGGCAGGGCATTGCTTAATCCAGGCATAATATCTCTATTAATTAACAGTGTAATATTTCAATTAATTTGGCCATGTGAGTCCCTTCATCATATCATATTTAAGCACATTAACAAGGTAATATTCAAATCATTAACAATATTATATTCAAATTAACTTGACTGTGGTATATTATTAAATTGGCCCCAATAATTAAGTTCCTTCACAGTATGCATAATATTATAACTGATATTAAATTCATTAACGACATAATATTCAAATTAACCTGTGGTATCTTAATAGGGTAGACATAGTACATAAATCCCTTCATAATATGTTATTTAAATTCTTAACCTAAACATGGTTTCAATTAAACTAACTCATAATATGGTATTACAATAAATTGTGGTATACTTCCTAATACATAAGGTACATATAGACATTTTAAATGTATCCTTAGCCCAATTGGGGTTAGTGTACAAAACTGGTAATTATTACCCAAAAAAAAAGAAACATGGCTAGGTTAGGTTGTGTTTTTTTTGAACCATGTTGACCTTCATAGATGTCCAGAATACCATCTATGATGCCTGGTATATTGTACGCTAAACAGCGATTTTCTTGGCACATGGCCGAATAAGTTTTTTCAATATGTTTTACCAGATTTGCATCTGGGGGCTGGTTGCGATGATCAGAATCACCGGGCGATGAGTTCGCTACCTCTACGCCAAGACAAGAAGATACATATACAACCAATTAAGTACAATAAAGTTTAAGTTGAGAGATATTTACAATTCTCTCCTTATTTGGGGATAGCTGAAGAACAGCTGTTACGGGAGATATGAACCTTTTGATAGGTGAAGGGCCGGCCCACTGAGGGGTTAACTTAGCAGTTCTATGAAGCATCTTGGAACTAGTAGGAAACCTTCTATATAACACTAAATCACCGATTTTAAATGGGTTCCCAGTATGGCTTTTATCAAAAGCAAGTGCCTGCCTACGTCTGGTCGCCTTGAGATTATTGAGCACTTGTTGCCACAATGAATGCCTCTCAGAGGGAGTTAGGTCCTCAGCCAGAGCCTGAGGAGGAATTCTCCAGAAATTTGTCAAGGGATGAGGAAGCTCTCTGCCCATAAATATCCTTGCTGGAGTATAGCCCGTACTGCTATGTTTAGCAGAATTAAAAGCAAAGGTTAAACTGGGTAAGAATTCATCCCATTTCCGGTGGTCATTCTGTGACAAGATAGTTAAGGCATATTTTAGGTTACGGTGGACCCGTTCAGCTTGATTAGGCTGAGGATAGTAGGGGGCTGTGAAAATTTGCTTAATACCATATTTAAAACACATATCAGAGAATGCAGTGGAACGAAATTGGGAACCATTATCAGAAACAATATATTTAGGATAACCAAATTTAGGAAATATTTTGTTAAACAAGACAGAAACCACTTGAGAAGCCAAGGGAGAACGCAGAGGTTCAATAAAAGTAAATTTAGTAAAGCCATCTATTATAGTCAGGGCACAAGTGCTGCCACTGTGACTTCTAGGCAAGGGACCAATGAAATCTATATACACCTTTTCCCATGGGAAAACAGATGGTGAGGAAGACATCTCACCAGGAGGAAAGGTGTTCCTAGGTTTGCAGGTTTGGCAGTCGTGACAACGTCTGACCATCTGCGTTATTTCTTGCCTCATATTTTTCCACCAAAATTCTCTACATATTCTTTCACAAGTTTTAGCCACCCCCATGTGTCCAGCAGTGGGCAAACGATGGAAATATTCAAACAACATGGATCTCAGGGCCTGGGGAACCACTACACGTCCCTTCTTCAGTCTAGTGGTACCATAATACAACAAATCATCCTTGAGAAAATAGTTTGGATGGGGGCGTCCCCGTCTAACTGAGTTGATCAGCTGTTTCAATTCTGGGTCAGATGTCTGATGCTCACGAATATTAGTGAATGATAATGGGATTTTATGGAGGAGCATCGAACAATGAATGGGTTTCTCCCTTGATTGATGGTTCACCCTAGACAAACAATCAGCCACCCTATTTTTGGAACTGGGAACATGGTGAATAGCAAAGCGGAAGGACGACAATTTTAAAACCATTCTACCAATTTTCCCTAACTGCTTAGGATGTTTAAACAGCCACGTAATCGCCCCATTGTCAGTATACAAATGGAAGGGTTTTGGTTGAAGATAGGACCGAAATTTATCCGTGGCCCAACAGCAGGCAAGACATTCGAGCTCGTAGGAGGGGAGCTTCTGCTCATAATCAGTTAAAGTCCTACTAGCATAGGCAACAGGCTTAAATTTGCCATTAACCTGTTGATTAAGGACTGCACCAAGTGCGACTTGGCTAGCATCCACAAATAAATGAAATTCTTCCTCAAAGTTAGGAAGATGAAGTACAGGGGGAGAAGAAAGACATTGTTTGAGTTTGAGAAAAGCATTTTGATGGGAGTTGGTCCATTGGAAAATGGCATCTTTCCTTCGGAGGGCATTGAGCGGTGACGAAATTTCCGCATAGCTTGGAATAAATTTGGAATAGAAACCACACATACCAAGGAAACGTGAGACCTCCTTAACTGACTTTGGAACAGGGAAACTGGATAATGCTCGGGTTCTCTCCGGATCAGTCGTAAGTTCGCCATTTGAGATCCGATGTCCGAGAAAGGTAATAGTTTTCTGGGCCAGTTTCATCTTCTCTGGATGGACGGTAAGTCCAGCTGCTCTCAATTTTTCCAGCACCAGCCTGACATGTTGGATGTGCTCTTGGAGGTTCTTGGAATAAATACACAGGTCATCAATATAGGGATATACACAGCCATATTTTAAATCACCTAATACCTTGTCAATCAGCCTAGAAAATACTTGAGGAGACGTTGTCAAGCCGAAGGGAAGGCGATTATACTGATAGAGGCCAAAAGATGTAATAAAGGCAGTATATTGCTTGGAGATTGGAGTTAAGGGAATCTGGTGGAAAGCAGAATTCAAATCAAGTATTGTAAAATATTTAGCAGATCCCAAATATTGCAGAGCATGTTCTATTGAAGGAGTGGGGAAGTTGTCTGCCTTCACTTGTTTATTCAGTTTGCGATAATCGACCACTAATCGCTCTGATCCATCCTTCTTCGGTATAAGAAAAGCTGGCGAAGCCCAATTTGAAGAGGATGGCTGGATGATTCCTTCATTTAGTAGTTTATTAACATGTTTTTTCATCATCGCCGTCTTGGGTGGAGAATACTGGTAGGGGTGTGATCTGACCGGGGTAGAATCAAGTAGTTCTATCTGGTAGGTTACTACGTTGGTCTGGCCGAGATGGGGGGAGATGACGTCGGAATAGGCATCGACGAGACTTTGAATTTCCCGGGATAATACGGTGGAATCATCTTCACCTGGAGGAGGAGCCTTTTTCCCCGAGAAATGAACTCGGTTTCCAACGGGAGCCATATTCTGGCGTAGATCGTTATCAGCTGATCGCAAAGGAATAATGGGGGAAGCCGACGGCGTATCAGAATTGCCGTTAAGGAAATGTTTGTGATCCGGGCGGCATTCGAAAGAGAACGCATTATGGTAAAGGATCATTCGCGTTCGTCTTATGAAATCCTGGCCTAATATCATTTGTGCGGGCAATTCGCACAAGTAAAATGTATGCCTCCACGAAAGATTTTTTAGGCGAATTCTTAAATTGATGCATCTCGTGAGAACGAGGGGAAGACTGGTGACGTTACGACATTTGATATTGCATCGCTGAAGACGCCCACGACGAGGAATTTTCTGCCAGGTGTCGTAATTGAGCAGCGACAGGGAAGAACCGGTATCTAGCAATGCTTTAATCTTTGCGGTATGAACTTCGCAATGTACAAATGGCAATTGTAGATATTCGGCGAAGTTGGCATTCAAAATAGCCGGATAATTTGCTCGTAGCCTCGCGGGACGATCTTCTCTCTCTCTTCTTCTCCGACAGTTACGGGAGGAATGTCCAGACTTATGACAGAAAGAACAGGTGACATGAGGCGGTGATATTAGGGGCAGAGCGGGGGAAGGGAGTGAGATCTGGGAATTTGACGGGGAGTGAATCGCGGCGTATTCCGCTCGATTCATCATGGCCTTGGCCGCATGAGTCATCAGGGAGTCCAGCTCCTGTAGGGTTTGAGGCCGTTTAGCGAAAGTTAAAGTGGCTTGGGCAATGGGACTTAAACCTTCCAATATCAATTCAATAAACTCCTTAACTGAATACGATTTTCCCAGCGCCTTTGCGGCACCTCGCACGGAATAAAGAAAATCGCGAGGAGATTCGTGGGGGAGTTGGAATCTTTTCACCTTAGTAGTGACGAGTCGTTCTAATTCCCTATTAGAGACGAAAGTTTCCCATACTTTCGGTATTATCTTCTCCCAGGGCACCTTTTGATTAACTACCGACAACCAAAACTGGCGACAATTGGCCGGAAGTTTAGACAAAAGTAATATCAGCAAGTAGTGTTCCGGAATAAGTGACAAAGACAATACATCGGACACCGCGGATATAAAAGTGAACCAATTCTCGGAGGTAGATTCCTGGAAGGGGGGAATTTCGAGTAACAGCTGGTTAGCAACTCTTACGCAATCGGAAAACTGGGGAACCATCTCGGTTTCATCGTACTGAGTGCCTTCGGCGCGCACGGTAGCCTCCGTTTTACCTCGTTCCTTCGACATGTTTGAGAGAGAGAATCAAAGAGTAACAAATAACAGGGGAATTACGTGACTGAGGTAATGGGGCGGACGAGTGAAAAGTGAAAGAGAGCAATAGGACTAAAAGAGATCGAGTAAGCGAGGAATAGGATAAAATCCAAAAACTATACCACAAAAGAACCAGAAAGCATAGCAACAATCAGTTTAGACAATTAACAACCTAATATTTAATATCTCCCCGGTGCCTCCAATTTTGCAGCGAACTATAATTTTCGGTGCAAAAACATCCACTGATGTGCTAAATGCTAATGACAAACTATAAATAGAACATAAAAATATAGACATATAACAATCCAACAGTTGAATTTGAATAGTTTTAAGTAATACCACAAAACACAATACACCTCGTAGGTGAAGGCGATTCGAAACGAAACTTAGTTAAAGTCAGTTAAATCACATCCAATAGTTACTATCCTCTTCCGGCTCCCGGTAGGTCAATGTCCACTCCACACAATGTTTTCCGCCGGAAAGGATGGGACTCTAGAGTGGGACACCTGCGTCGACTTCACTCGTTGCTCCCCTCCGTCTCGTCGCTCGGAAGGCCACTATCGGAATGGACTGTCACGTGACGCCGGTGGTGAAGGAGGGAGGTAATGACGTCAGGCGGGTAATTCAAAATGGTTGAATTATTCCCGGTAATTGGTCGCTTTTCCACTGTTCTTGCATAACCAGGGGAAAGAGGGAAGGTTAAAGAGGCGAGGGGTAATTAGGGTATATAAAGCAGAGAGGCACCACGGGAGGGCGTGTCGACCGTGGCGTGGCGTCCGTGGGCGTGGTGTTCAGTCCGGCGATATCACGAATATCGGCGATATACGATAGCGGCGATATTCGAACTAGCGATATTCGTACTTGCATGTTCGTACATGCGATTCGTTAAGTGCTATCGTATAAGTGCGGGAGTAAAGGGGGGGGGGAGGAAAAAATCGCCACATCCTCCCTGGGAAAAATGATGAAAACGGGACCAATAAAAGTTTCAATTGGTTGGGGAGGGTAGGTTTCTAAGTCACCTTCTTCCCTGCACTGTTCCCGGATCATGAATGAAGCACAGAACACACTCCATCGTTGTCTCTTTCAAGATAGTTTATTATTATTATGGAACACTTATTTGTCAAGACACTTAAAATTGGAATATTACACGTGGGGATTGGATGCTCTGGCAATCAGAGTTCGAGCTACTGTCACGGCTAAAGTTCTCTGAAGAAGTCCACTGGTTCGCCGTGATGAAGCTAGTCGGGAAAGCACTGGTCCATTGGAATGTAGTTTTTTCCAGGATAATCACTTTGGGGGTACATAGGGATGATGCACTTGGCATAACAAGTCGGCATCTTGCCAAGCCGAAAACTCAATAACATGTAGGAATATCTCCCTCAAAATAATAAATAATCATAATTACAATATGCCCACTATCGTGGCTTAAGGAAACAAAATTGATACCCATCCTTGCCTCAGGGATAGAGTGAGAATAGATTGTATGTCATTGATAACATAACAGAAATAGAATTTCATGACATAACAAAAGCAAACTTTCCTGAGCATTTCCTTCTTGGAAATATTATACATCATAGCATAAACATTAATTCTTAGGCAAGGGCAACTAGTAATCATACTGTTATTAAGCATTTGAAAAAATGATTATTAGGCAGGGCATTGCTTAATCCAGGCATAATATCTCTATTAATTAACAGTGTAATATTTCAATTAATTTGGCCATGTGAGTCCCTTCATCATATCATATTTAAGCACATTAACAAGGTAATATTCAAATCATTAACAATATTATATTCAAATTAACTTGACTGTGGTATATTATTAAATTGGCCCCAATAATTAAGTTCCTTCACAGTATGCATAATATTATAACTGATATTAAATTCATTAACGACATAATATTCAAATTAACCTGTGGTATCTTAATAGGGTAGACATAGTACATAAATCCCTTCATAATATGTTATTTAAATTCTTAACCTAAACATGGTTTCAATTAAACTAACTCATAATATGGTATTACAATAAATTGTGGTATACTTCCTAATACATAAGGTACATATAGACATTTTAAATGTATCCTTAGCCCAATTGGGGTTAGTGTACAAAACTGGTAATTATTACCCAAAAAAAAAGAAACATGGCTAGGTTAGGTTGTGTTTTTTTTGAACCATGTTGACCTTCATAGATGTCCAGAATACCATCTATGATGCCTGGTATATTGTACGCTAAACAGCGATTTTCTTGGCACATGGCCGAATAAGTTTTTTCAATATGTTTTACCAGATTTGCATCTGGGGGCTGGTTGCGATGATCAGAATCACCGGGCGATGAGTTCGCTACCTCTACGCCAAGACAAGAAGATACATATACAACCAATTAAGTACAATAAAGTTTAAGTTGAGAGATATTTACAATTCTCTCCTTATTTGGGGATAGCTGAAGAACAGCTGTTACGGGAGATATGAACCTTTTGATAGGTGAAGGGCCGGCCCACTGAGGGGTTAACTTAGCAGTTCTATGAAGCATCTTGGAACTAGTAGGAAACCTTCTATATAACACTAAATCACCGATTTTAAATGGGTTCCCAGTATGGCTTTTATCAAAAGCAAGTGCCTGCCTACGTCTGGTCGCCTTGAGATTATTGAGCACTTGTTGCCACAATGAATGCCTCTCAGAGGGAGTTAGGTCCTCAGCCAGAGCCTGAGGAGGAATTCTCCAGAAATTTGTCAAGGGATGAGGAAGCTCTCTGCCCATAAATATCCTTGCTGGAGTATAGCCCGTACTGCTATGTTTAGCAGAATTAAAAGCAAAGGTTAAACTGGGTAAGAATTCATCCCATTTCCGGTGGTCATTCTGTGACAAGATAGTTAAGGCATATTTTAGGTTACGGTGGACCCGTTCAGCTTGATTAGGCTGAGGATAGTAGGGGGCTGTGAAAATTTGCTTAATACCATATTTAAAACACATATCAGAGAATGCAGTGGAACGAAATTGGGAACCATTATCAGAAACAATATATTTAGGATAACCAAATTTAGGAAATATTTTGTTAAACAAGACAGAAACCACTTGAGAAGCCAAGGGAGAACGCAGAGGTTCAATAAAAGTAAATTTAGTAAAGCCATCTATTATAGTCAGGGCACAAGTGCTGCCACTGTGACTTCTAGGCAAGGGACCAATGAAATCTATATACACCTTTTCCCATGGGAAAACAGATGGTGAGGAAGACATCTCACCAGGAGGAAAGGTGTTCCTAGGTTTGCAGGTTTGGCAGTCGTGACAACGTCTGACCATCTGCGTTATTTCTTGCCTCATATTTTTCCACCAAAATTCTCTACATATTCTTTCACAAGTTTTAGCCACCCCCATGTGTCCAGCAGTGGGCAAACGATGGAAATATTCAAACAACATGGATCTCAGGGCCTGGGGAACCACTACACGTCCCTTCTTCAGTCTAGTGGTACCATAATACAACAAATCATCCTTGAGAAAATAGTTTGGATGGGGGCGTCCCCGTCTAACTGAGTTGATCAGCTGTTTCAATTCTGGGTCAGATGTCTGATGCTCACGAATATTAGTGAATGATAATGGGATTTTATGGAGGAGCATCGAACAATGAATGGGTTTCTCCCTTGATTGATGGTTCACCCTAGACAAACAATCAGCCACCCTATTTTTGGAACTGGGAACATGGTGAATAGCAAAGCGGAAGGACGACAATTTTAAAACCATTCTACCAATTTTCCCTAACTGCTTAGGATGTTTAAACAGCCACGTAATCGCCCCATTGTCAGTATACAAATGGAAGGGTTTTGGTTGAAGATAGGACCGAAATTTATCCGTGGCCCAACAGCAGGCAAGACATTCGAGCTCGTAGGAGGGGAGCTTCTGCTCATAATCAGTTAAAGTCCTACTAGCATAGGCAACAGGCTTAAATTTGCCATTAACCTGTTGATTAAGGACTGCACCAAGTGCGACTTGGCTAGCATCCACAAATAAATGAAATTCTTCCTCAAAGTTAGGAAGATGAAGTACAGGGGGAGAAGAAAGACATTGTTTGAGTTTGAGAAAAGCATTTTGATGGGAGTTGGTCCATTGGAAAATGGCATCTTTCCTTCGGAGGGCATTGAGCGGTGACGAAATTTCCGCATAGCTTGGAATAAATTTGGAATAGAAACCACACATACCAAGGAAACGTGAGACCTCCTTAACTGACTTTGGAACAGGGAAACTGGATAATGCTCGGGTTCTCTCCGGATCAGTCGTAAGTTCGCCATTTGAGATCCGATGTCCGAGAAAGGTAATAGTTTTCTGGGCCAGTTTCATCTTCTCTGGATGGACGGTAAGTCCAGCTGCTCTCAATTTTTCCAGCACCAGCCTGACATGTTGGATGTGCTCTTGGAGGTTCTTGGAATAAATACACAGGTCATCAATATAGGGATATACACAGCCATATTTTAAATCACCTAATACCTTGTCAATCAGCCTAGAAAATACTTGAGGAGACGTTGTCAAGCCGAAGGGAAGGCGATTATACTGATAGAGGCCAAAAGATGTAATAAAGGCAGTATATTGCTTGGAGATTGGAGTTAAGGGAATCTGGTGGAAAGCAGAATTCAAATCAAGTATTGTAAAATATTTAGCAGATCCCAAATATTGCAGAGCATGTTCTATTGAAGGAGTGGGGAAGTTGTCTGCCTTCACTTGTTTATTCAGTTTGCGATAATCGACCACTAATCGCTCTGATCCATCCTTCTTCGGTATAAGAAAAGCTGGCGAAGCCCAATTTGAAGAGGATGGCTGGATGATTCCTTCATTTAGTAGTTTATTAACATGTTTTTTCATCATCGCCGTCTTGGGTGGAGAATACTGGTAGGGGTGTGATCTGACCGGGGTAGAATCAAGTAGTTCTATCTGGTAGGTTACTACGTTGGTCTGGCCGAGATGGGGGGAGATGACGTCGGAATAGGCATCGACGAGACTTTGAATTTCCCGGGATAATACGGTGGAATCATCTTCACCTGGAGGAGGAGCCTTTTTCCCCGAGAAATGAACTCGGTTTCCAACGGGAGCCATATTCTGGCGTAGATCGTTATCAGCTGATCGCAAAGGAATAATGGGGGAAGCCGACGGCGTATCAGAATTGCCGTTAAGGAAATGTTTGTGATCCGGGCGGCATTCGAAAGAGAACGCATTATGGTAAAGGATCATTCGCGTTCGTCTTATGAAATCCTGGCCTAATATCATTTGTGCGGGCAATTCGCACAAGTAAAATGTATGCCTCCACGAAAGATTTTTTAGGCGAATTCTTAAATTGATGCATCTCGTGAGAACGAGGGGAAGACTGGTGACGTTACGACATTTGATATTGCATCGCTGAAGACGCCCACGACGAGGAATTTTCTGCCAGGTGTCGTAATTGAGCAGCGACAGGGAAGAACCGGTATCTAGCAATGCTTTAATCTTTGCGGTATGAACTTCGCAATGTACAAATGGCAATTGTAGATATTCGGCGAAGTTGGCATTCAAAATAGCCGGATAATTTGCTCGTAGCCTCGCGGGACGATCTTCTCTCTCTCTTCTTCTCCGACAGTTACGGGAGGAATGTCCAGACTTATGACAGAAAGAACAGGTGACATGAGGCGGTGATATTAGGGGCAGAGCGGGGGAAGGGAGTGAGATCTGGGAATTTGACGGGGAGTGAATCGCGGCGTATTCCGCTCGATTCATCATGGCCTTGGCCGCATGAGTCATCAGGGAGTCCAGCTCCTGTAGGGTTTGAGGCCGTTTAGCGAAAGTTAAAGTGGCTTGGGCAATGGGACTTAAACCTTCCAATATCAATTCAATAAACTCCTTAACTGAATACGATTTTCCCAGCGCCTTTGCGGCACCTCGCACGGAATAAAGAAAATCGCGAGGAGATTCGTGGGGGAGTTGGAATCTTTTCACCTTAGTAGTGACGAGTCGTTCTAATTCCCTATTAGAGACGAAAGTTTCCCATACTTTCGGTATTATCTTCTCCCAGGGCACCTTTTGATTAACTACCGACAACCAAAACTGGCGACAATTGGCCGGAAGTTTAGACAAAAGTAATATCAGCAAGTAGTGTTCCGGAATAAGTGACAAAGACAATACATCGGACACCGCGGATATAAAAGTGAACCAATTCTCGGAGGTAGATTCCTGGAAGGGGGGAATTTCGAGTAACAGCTGGTTAGCAACTCTTACGCAATCGGAAAACTGGGGAACCATCTCGGTTTCATCGTACTGAGTGCCTTCGGCGCGCACGGTAGCCTCCGTTTTACCTCGTTCCTTCGACATGTTTGAGAGAGAGAATCAAAGAGTAACAAATAACAGGGGAATTACGTGACTGAGGTAATGGGGCGGACGAGTGAAAAGTGAAAGAGAGCAATAGGACTAAAAGAGATCGAGTAAGCGAGGAATAGGATAAAATCCAAAAACTATACCACAAAAGAACCAGAAAGCATAGCAACAATCAGTTTAGACAATTAACAACCTAATATTTAATATCTCCCCGGTGCCTCCAATTTTGCAGCGAACTATAATTTTCGGTGCAAAAACATCCACTGATGTGCTAAATGCTAATGACAAACTATAAATAGAACATAAAAATATAGACATATAACAATCCAACAGTTGAATTTGAATAGTTTTAAGTAATACCACAAAACACAATACACCTCGTAGGTGAAGGCGATTCGAAACGAAACTTAGTTAAAGTCAGTTAAATCACATCCAATAGTTACTATCCTCTTCCGGCTCCCGGTAGGTCAATGTCCACTCCACACAATGTTTTCCGCCGGAAAGGATGGGACTCTAGAGTGGGACACCTGCGTCGACTTCACTCGTTGCTCCCCTCCGTCTCGTCGCTCGGAAGGCCACTATCGGAATGGACTGTCACGTGACGCCGGTGGTGAAGGAGGGAGGTAATGACGTCAGGCGGGTAATTCAAAATGGTTGAATTATTCCCGGTAATTGGTCGCTTTTCCACTGTTCTTGCATAACCAGGGGAAAGAGGGAAGGTTAAAGAGGCGAGGGGTAATTAGGGTATATAAAGCAGAGAGGCACCACGGGAGGGCGTGTCGACCGTGGCGTGGCGTCCGTGGGCGTGGTGTTCAGTCCGGCGATATCACGAATATCGGCGATATACGATAGCGGCGATATTCGAACTAGCGATATTCGTACTTGCATGTTCGTACATGCGATTCGTTAAGTGCTATCGTATAAGTGCGGGAGTAAAGGGGGGGGGAGGAAAAAATCGCCACACAACATACACATTTATCTTACAATACTTTGGAGATATTTTAATTAAATGTACAGCACACATCAATGCAGCCAGAGCTTCGGCCCAATAAATGGGCATGTCCTCGTCTAAGGCATGCATTTCACATATTTGCAGTTGCTGGCAAATCCACGCCACCTGCCAGGGTGTTGCGTCACTATATGCATCATACACTGAGGACCAGTTGGCAAACTGCCTACATTTGTGGAAGATATTATTTTCCCACAGTTCTTTAAACCACATCGTTCCTAGAAAGGAGAAGTTTTACAAGGAACATAGGCAGCGCCAACGAGTAACAGATCCATGATGTAAACCCCGCCACTTTGGGGAGATCTGTTTGACGCACACGAGGTAGGATTGCAATCACATAATGAAGTTTAGTTAGGGACAGTGGAGTGAGCTGCAATTCTTTGTTTTTGTGTAACGATTATTAAACCTAAATATTTAAGTCGCTGTACAAAATTTAATTTACTTTTCTGTCTATTTATAGTAATACCCAAATCAGTGGTCAAAAAGGTTAACACATCATTTAAAAGATTCTTATTAGGTTGACGGAAGAGCAAAAGCCAATCGTCTAAGTACGAAATCATGACAAGAGAAAACCTTTGACGAATTTCACGGGCTACAGCCCGCGCCCATCTCTGCATTATGGCAGGGGCAAGACAGTGACCCATTGGTAATCGTAAAAACGTATAATACTGGTTCCCAACTATAATACCATAATATTTACAGTGTTCCGCTCTAATGGTCACTTGAAAGAAGGCTGACCTTAAATCAATCTTTATTAAGCAAGTGCCTTTGGGAATTGATGTGAGCACCTTGGCGCTATCCATAAGAGAAAACCGCGGTTTATGATAAAATGACGTCCATGGTGATAAGTCATGAATCAGGCGAAATCCGCCGGACGCCTTTGTCAAAAGAACAGCGCGAAAGGCGCATACTGGTTTGGTTCGGGACAACACGCCCTGCAATACTAAGTTATCCAAATACGCGATTAAATTCGGGGATGGCGTCGATGGAATAAAACTCCAGGGAGCCTCCGTAGGCTTCGGCAAATTAGCACCTAAGAGCAAAGTCTCGAGTGTTGATGCACACGCGTAATGGAACGGAGCAGCACTGGGGAGTAGGGCAGACTCACCAGGCGCCAGTGGGTTGTAGACAGCACCAGGGACGTTTTGAGCCGGTTGGTGCAGCGGGATTTCCTCTTGAGCCGGTGCTGGTATTGGCAGGTTCATAAGGTCAGAGGGTTGTTCCTCCTCGCTGTCACTTGTTCCGTTGTCCGTATCTCCGCTCTCCGCCGCGTCGGGAAGGCCGGAATCTGATGAGGAAGAATCAGTGTCGACATCCGTGTCAGCATCGGTGTCGGAGAAGTCCTCGTCCCAGGAGACGGCGTTCGCCGGTTCACCGGAGTCGAGGAACTGCAGGAGCTGCTGCAAATCCGGTGGATGCATGGGCGGTGTCAGGCGTGATTGGCTGTCGATCAGAGTGGCTGGTAAGCCACTATCGTCTTGCGGGCGTTGCCGATCGAGCTGGGCGGCGTCCGCGCCCTCGGGAGGGCTGATACCTTCCTAGTGACGGGCCGGCAGAGGTAGATGGGCCCTTGTACTCGGGCAATATTTGTTGCACCACGATGGGTGGTGGCGTCATTGGCACAAAGTCTGGCGGCAAGTTTAGCACATCCGATGACGGTGCCGTGAGGCGCATCGCTGTTGTCCAACCATGGGCCGCGACTACGCCCAGTAGCCTTAACCCTTTGCGGTCCAAATTTTATTTCGGAATTCCAACAGTCTGGTCCAAATTATTTTTGGAAAAAAAGAAATAAAACGTCAGATGCTAATGTTGTATATTTTATTGTTCATATTTGCATTTTTTTACTGTGGGTTTCCTCTTTATTATAGTGAAGCACATCGAATGATTTAATTTATTCTTTAAAATCTTTAAGCGTGTGGTATCTTTTGAAGCAATTTCCCACATGTAGTCCAGGATTACGGTCACAAGTTTCACATATATAGATTGTCTCCCTTCTTCCACCCGGCACATTTCTTTTCGAACACACAAGACAGTCTTTGTGCTTTCCCTCTGGATGCGGAACAATTATATGTAGCTTCCCATTTAGTCTCTGCTCCTTGTCTGAATCGGAAGTTCTTCCTCTCTTGGTTGCAGAAGTTCCCTGGCGGAAGTTGCCAACTAGCTCCATCAACAACTGCCTCCTGAATCTTAGGTGACTTATAGGTTTTTTATTTTGAATCTTGCAGTTTTCCTGGTAAAGGATATACCCATTTATTATTGATACCTCCATGCCCCAGAAAAACAGCTTTCGCCACCACTTTAGAGTCTTTCGAAGGAAGCAGTAGGAAGAGGTATATTGGTCTGCAGTGTCCACTGCGCCCATATTTTTTGTATAGTGCACAACGACACTTGGCTTCTCAACCTCTTGAATCTGACAAGTTCCCTTTGCTTTCCTTGAAACAGCCTCCGAAGATGATGTGCTCCAAGTACTGAGCAAAGAAACAACGCGTTTATCTCTCCAGGAGAGGAAGAGAATATCATCTTCACTTCTAAAAGCAATTTTCTCTCCTTTCTTCAGCTTGGCCTTCTTGAAGATTTTAGGGACATCTTTCCTATTAGTAAGAAGAGTCCCAGTTAGGTGGCATCCTAAGGCAGCTAACTCCTTTGCTAGGGTAGGACTCGTATAGAATCGGTCAGTGAATAAATGATGACCTCGGATATCAGGCCATAACTCTTTTAGATTATTGTAGAGGTGCAAGACAATTCTGGAGGTGAAGGGCAGGTCTGGTTTTATGAGGCTGTCTGTTGTAATTTTTCCATGGTATGGAATAAAAGTACAAATATAGCTGGAGGCAGAGTCCGCTAAAACATATATTCTGATACCCCATTTAGTAGGTTTCTTCGGGTTGTATGTAATGAACGAAATCTTACCCTTGAAGCCAATGACAGACTCATCAACAGCAATGTTTTGGCCAGGGATAAAGTGCTCCCTGCAACGATCATCTATGTAACTAAGAAAGTTACTAACCTTTTGGGTTCTCGTTTTCAAACTGTGGTCATTTGGGCTTGTCGTCTCTAAGTGAATCATCCAAAAAATTTGAAAAAATCGTTTCCTGGTGAAAATTTCACTGAAAAAAGGAACTCTGGATATGAAATCTTGGGACCAATAGTCCTTCATATCTTGATGGCCAATCAACCCCATGTTTACAATAACCCCCAAAAAAGCCCACATTTCTTCTTCTGACACATCATGCCAGCTATGCCACACAGAGTATTTAGATAGTCTTTTACTTTCTATCTTCCTCCTTGCATAAATATTGGTCTCCATTATTATTTTTCTCACTAGATTTGGAGTGAAAAATAATCGAAAATAATCGAGTGGCGAACTACAGCTAGCAGGAATCTGCAGACCTTTGGTTTTCTGTCCTGTGTTATAAAATATTCTTGGAGGTTCATTGTCCTGGTGAGTAACATTCTGGTACCCAATAACATTCGAATGTTTACTTCTTTCAGTTCTACTGCAGTTCAGACTTACTACATTCTCATCACTTACCGTGCTATCAGAAACCTCACATTCACTTTCAATGACTCTAGCACGTCCCATTGGCCTAGTAAACACTATTTCTTCATCTGATTCTGAGTCAGTAATAGCAGTGGATGGTCCAGGATCAGCTCTGTGTCTCTTACGAACCTGTCTTGTCACAATTTGATCCAAATCATTCCCGAAGTTGCAATCTTCTTCACTAGACAAATCTGCAAACTCGTCATGAACGTCACACATATAGTCATCTTCGTCACTACTATCAGCATAAATTTCTTTTCTTATCTCATCTTCATCCATTTTTGAACCACTAAAAATAAGAAGAGAGCTTGTAAATGAAATCCATAGAAATGAATCACTGGTATAAAAAACAACGAAAACTGACTTTACTATGCATAATGTGCGCAATATTTGGAACGGAATAATAATACATTCTAATAATTAGGTAATTTTACAAAAGAACTAACCTATAGGTTGCAGAAACCTCCAAAGTTAGTTGAAAAACACTGAAAAATAATGTCAACGAACGCTCAATTGCGTCAGCTACGATCGTAAACTACGCAAAATCGACCATCACGTGTTTCATTGTATTCATATCCTTAAAAGGTATTACATCCAAGAAAGACACGCGGAAAGGTTTAAGTAGGTCTAAGAAGTACAACCAAATGACACCAGATGGTAGAACCATACTGATAAGGCGTATAAATGCCGCACGCAGCTCTGTCGAGCCTGACTCGACGTTGGACCAGATACTAACGCTGAGACTGTCGAGTCCGACTCGACGTTGGACCGCAAAGGGTTAAACGATTATATACAATATGTCGCACCCTACTAGGAAGAGTGTCCCATTCACCAGCAATATCTAAGAGGGTTTCTATCTCGTGCAGGTCTCGCTTTGTCACTCTCCGCGTTTCCTTTAGTTCCCGCATATGCAAGCATAGCTTTAGCACGTCTAAATCAGGCGGGGGCTCAACTGATCCTGCTAACGGTTCTCTCCGTAATGATACAAAGGATGCTGCGGGTAATGTTGGCGCGGAATTTGCAGTTTGCGCTGCACTGGGTGTCGAGATTTGAGCCTGAAGTGCGGCTAGCTGTTGCTGTAGAGCAACCGCCCAGACGGACTGAGTGTCTTCCTCGTCTGATGGCGTCGGGGATCGGTCCCCTGAAGGGGCTGCACGCACTGTCCTGGGCATGCCTAACGGTAGTCGAGAGACGTATTAATACCGGGAGACCTCCGAAAGAGCGTTTTAATAAATGAATTTAAATATAAAATAAGACGCGAATGGTGGACGGATAGTACAGAGAGCTGACGGCATGCCCCAACTGCTCAATCTAGACGAGTCCGGGGAGTCCGTCGTCGCTGGTGAGCGCTCACAAGCAGGAGACGCAGTGCGCGGTTCGGCGGGCAGACTAACAAATATTTCGTTGATAGGAGTCAACAAGTCGAAACAATCAATCAATCAATCCAATCAATGAATGAATCAGCATTGAATCGAAAAATCAATCAATCAGAATCTCAATACAATAATCAATCGAATCAATAATCGAATCAATCCAATTGAATCCTAATCCGAATGAATCAATCAATCTCCTCAATAATGGGAGAGCAATACCAACTTCTTCGATATTTGAGTAAGCGGGTTGATTAATAGGGGAGTGGGAAATATTTTTTCGGTTGGCAATGGCTACTCCGCCGTGGGAAGTTTTGCGATCTTTTCGATAAACAGTATAGCTGGGAAGAAATAGCTTTTTCGTTGATGTAGGATGAGTTTCTTGGAGGAGAAGACTATCCACTTGATTTTTTACTAAGTAGGTTGTTAACTCCGGGAGTTTAGGAATAATGCCGTTGGCGTTCCAGGAAAGTAGGTGGAGGGGGGAAATGTTAACGGAATCAGGAGCCATTGGAAAGTTTTAACAGTTCTGTTAATACAAAGGTGCGGCGCTCGAGGCTGGTTTTGAGGGCTTGAAATGTGGCAAGAGTGGTTTTAAACCACGCGACATCGTCAGAGATGTCGGGTAGGGGAGAAGTGGTAGGAGGGGCAGGGTTAGGGGGGGGTGGTGAGAAGTGGGTAGGCTCGGGATAGGGTTGGTAATAATAGGGGTAGTATGGAAAGGCAGGTGGATATGGGGTGGAAGATGGTTGAGAAAGCGGTGGGAAAGAAGATAAGTTAGTCGGCGGAGCTGTTTTTACTGGGTTGATACGGGAGAAATGGTTTTTAATGTAGGCGGCTTTGGCTTCCCTATGGGTTGGGCAGCCGCGATAGTTGGCCGTATGGTCGCCGCCAAAGTTGGCGCATTTCGGGGGAAGGGGAGATTCAGTTGTGGAGAGGCAATTGGTGCAGTCGTGGCGGCCGCCGCAATAAACAAACGTCTCGGGCAAGTTACAATTATTTCGGGTGTTTCCCAGCTGTTGACAGCGGCGACACTAGGAGGTGATAAGGGCCGTTTATAAGGGGAGATGCGGGCGGTAATACCGCAAACGCCTGGAAGTTTTTCGAAATCACGCGCGTTGGAGGTAATTTCGAAAGTAACCAAAACTGATTCTGTTGGGCGCTTTTCTGTGGAATTAATGCCGCGGGCTTTTTCGTCGGCGGAGGGGCGCGTCGTTTTCAACTGCTTTACCTGGTGAACTGAGATACCTTTAGACTCTATATAATCAGCAATTAAATCTAGAGGGGTATCGGCTGGGATACCACGAACAACATACTGAGGCATAATGTCCTCCTGAAGGGAGTAGGTAGAAAAACTTATATTTAAATCTTTCAATTTGGTACGAGCTGCGCGATAGTCGGCAGCCGTATGGCATTTGATGAGGAGGGTGGAGCTGCCGATGAGGCGCGTAACCGCCGCCATGGACAAAATCGAGCGAAAAGCAGCGCGTATTTTAGGCCAATCGGCCGTACCATTTACTTTGATAGAGGGAATGGGATAATTTTTTTTGGAGGAGGAGGGTTGAGGTGGGGTCGGTGCGGAGGTAGGAAGGTCCTCGGGGTCGGGTGAATCGGGCGAATAACCGTCATCAGGGGAAATGGGTAGAAAGGAGTTGGAGGTAGGAAGTGGAGTAGTAGTAGGAGGAGTGGAAACGCGTTTCCTTTTAGAAGTTGCAATCACAGTATATTCATTATTATCATTATGGGGAGGAATTGACACTGCACGCAATGCTTTGGTTGCCGGAAGAAGTGGAGGCACTACTCACCGTGCGCTGCAGGGTAGATGTAGGGCGTGGAACGGCCGATGGTTGAAGCAGAGAGGGCAGGCGTGGATCGCGGCGAGGCTGGACTTGGTGGAGTGGGATGAGCGACGGTGGTGCGTGGCTAGGCGTAGCGGAAGAGGCGGCGGCGTAGGAGGCTGGAATGTTTTGCTGCTGCTGATGGTGCGGATGATAGCCAGGAAATTAATGGGGGAAATATGGATGAGGGAATGGTTGGTGGTATGGTGCATTGAAAGGGAAAGGAGGGATGTGCGGAGGGTAAGAATATGGATGATGCCCCGGAGGGGGCTGCTGAGGAGTCGGCGGCGGCATACCGCGCACCCCCAACCTGCTAGTGTGCGAGGTTCACTTCTTAGGTAGCATAGATTATAATAAATAATATGTAAGTCAGCTTTCAAAGACTGCAATTTACGTTTGGGTATCTCTCAGACGTAAGAGCGCCAAATGACAGTGGCAATAACCCGAGAGCTCTTGGTTACCTTTATAAAATTTCCATTATTTAATAAAAATTTTCACTTTCCACGCGTAAAAACTGTCGCACTGGCGATCATAGTACACTTTCAAAGGTCAGATATGAACTCTCCAACCACCTGGCGGTTGGCTCAATCGCATTGCCAGCTTTGCTTCAAATGCGAGACTAGGCTGTATACACTCGGCTCATTTTACTCTTCTTTAGCCCCTTGTTACAAATAGGCACCAACCCCTTCCGTACAAGCGGGGACGGGGAGGGTTTCCAGCGAATCAAGGCTGGCGATGGGTCGCTTGTAGCGGTCCCACCACCTAACCTTGATATCGCCCAGCTGCTGCACCTCTTTGTGTCTCGATGCTGCTGCCTTGCAGTAGAAATCCTTGGACATCCTCGGCAGGAGGACGTTCAGGGACTCCACATTTCCGTCTATGTGCATCCGGCTGACGCTCTCGTTTCGGGAACTACCGAGTATCAGCCGGAGTGAACTTTCAAAGGTAACTCGAAACAAAAACAAAAAATATAAAACTATGCATTAACGAAATTAATTCGTGAACTTCTGATTAAATCAGATACTTGAATATCTTAGTAAAAATTTTCATTAATTTTTCAAGATTAACAAAATCGGTTTTCTTAATAACATTCTTGAAAAAATTGGAATTAAAGAAATTTAAATTCCTTTATCAAATCATTACTATTTAAAAAGCGTTTTTAAAAGTCTGAAATTACGGCAGTACAAATACGTTTGAAAATGTTTTCGTGCCAAATTTTAATTTAGACGTTCATTACGGGTTTAAGATGATATTCGCAAGATAAAATATAAAAATTCCATCAAGTTTTTCTTAAACGTTTGATTAAACTTGTGGGAAAATTACGACGATGGAACCACCAGGACCAGATCTTACAAAATTGCTCATTTTATTTCTCGATCAGACTATATAATTATTTACTAGAACCTTAATAATTCTCTTGTGTAATATTTTCACTTTCTTTGTCCCGAAATATGTCAATCACGTTTTTGTCGAGTTTCGTGTGATTGGTGTGGTAATTTAGGGTGTAGTCACGGAAGCAGTGGGAATCGTATTTTTCATCCTATCTAATTCTCAATGCTTTGGGGTGTATTTCATATTTAGCTAGCAGCACGAAGCACGCGACAAAACTGAATTAAATGCTTATAACCAATGTGGGTAGTAAAAATGGGGATGGACCAAAACGCAGTCTTCTTTCAAGTATCGAGAGATATTCACCAAGTAATTCGAGCTGACCCCGAATAATTACGAAGGAAAAGTGGAGAAATTAGATATTTTTGCGCAGATTGGGGCGCAGGATCTTTTACGTTAAAGATTAACCGAATAAGTTTTCTTTAAATGCCTATCTGATAGAGGATAATGGCGTCCTGATATTCCATTATTCTTGATTATAAAACGTGCATGTCTAATCACATTCCTAAATCGATTTAAATTCCTAATAAAAGAGCTAAACTTGTAAATAATCCACCGCCATCAACAAGGCAGCAGCATTTGAGCCACGCGGAACCCATATATGTAAAATAATAAATTGCATGAGTTCTCGCAGAATGCGTATTTCCGGATTTCTTCGAAATTAACGCACCTATCCGTAATTTCCAAATTCTCTGGCAATCGGCTCGCGTCCAAGTTTTCGTATTTCACGTTTCGTGATTCATCTCCTCCTGTATTAGCAATAACAGTAACCATCTTCAAGACAATAGCCTATGCAACACACTAAAATCTATGGCAAAATTTGGATATCTTTTCGTATCCAGATAAACAATCCCGATTAAATATAAAGTCATTATGGTTTTTCGTCGTTATTAATAGAAACGTACGGCATTACTGTTTCAGCAGTTTCATCTAATCATATTTCAATTTTATCCATCATTTCGTGCAATAATTGAAGTTAAAACTTTCTCAGAAAACTTTACAGAACTCGTCAAATGTTTTAAAATTTCGTCTTATAAGATTATGACGTCTTCGTAAGTTTGAGACGTAGTTTTAAATTAATTACAATATAGTATAATCTACGAACTCTCGTGAAAAGCACTGGATCAAAACTAATATAATATGTACATAGATAATCAATCTCCATAACTGAAGGAAGAAATGTTTTTTTAATGTGATATCTCGTGTTTTGAAATGATTACGTCATCATCATATGTAAACGTCTTTGGTTGAAATCAACCAGATTATAAGTAGCATATAAATTCCCTATTAAAAAGAATAGAATAGATGCTATTATAATACAGATTACCAACACCCATTTAAAAGCATTGTGCCCGTTGCCATTGTATTTGATATTTTAGATTATTGAAAATGTCACTTTATTCCAATTAAAAAGACATTTAAATACCAATTTGGCAGGTATTTGAATTTAATCTTAAAGCATAATAAAGCTAAATTTTTAGCTATTGAACCCTTTTAATTTCGAGTTTCTATCTTAATTTTAACGAATGTAAAAAGGCAATTTGATTAAGTCCTGCTCAGATTACCGTGCTTTTCTTATGGGGTATTAGAATGAAATATTAGGGTCGAAAATATCCCCTAAAAATGAGCATCTTTGGAATTTTCAATTATCTCCTTTAGCTGAATGAAATGACCTATCATCCTACAAAATTTTAGGTTAATAGCCCTTCTAGATATAGGTACCACAACTTATATATCCTCCCATATCTTACATCCTATGTAAGAAGCAGCTATTTTTAATAGATAAAGATCAGCCTGCGTTACCTCTCAGTTGGATCCGATGTGCCCTCCAAGTAAAGCGTCGCAATCCATATTATAAACAGCAACATCTCCAAATAATACAGCACTCTGTGCACGAAACACACTACCCACATTGCCCACATCTTGAATACGACCATACAACTGCGTTTGTAGATTAGATTTATGTTGCTTGGCAACGACTTATGGGCGAGAATTGTTGTGGATGCGTAGGAATCCGTATATTAATTGTTGAATTTGCCGGCTTGGGTAAAAGCAGGAAAATCGTAGATGGGATTTATTAGTCTGCGTATTTAAATTAGTTAGAAATTTGATACGAGCTAGGGACTTAAACGGTAATATTGCTATTGTATAAAGTTCATTTTCTACGTAAGGATCCAAATCCGTATCGAAATAACTCGAAAAATTGGTTTTAATCGGAATAATGGGAATTTTTCATGTTTTTAACAATGAGAAATGTCAACTCCCACCCACTCATCATTGCGAGACAATGTATTCCGAGTTTGCAAAGGAGTAGAAGTCTTTTAAAAGGAGTACATGATTTTTCAGGAGTAAAAAGTTGTTGAAAGAGTCCTGTACTCCTGTACCTTATTTTAGCCACAATAAAGAGTAAATTGGTGTGATGAGGTTTTTAAATCGATTTTATTACCTTTTAATTGAACAAATGTTTTCTTGGTACATGCGCTTACTAAAGAGGCCTTGAGGGTGTGAACCTCTTGGCCAGAATTTTTATTTTGGGGAGGGGGAAGCCATACAAATCATACCTTACAGCATTCTCGAAAACTAAGAAACTTAAAATTTTTATGCACACACTACTAAACAGACCTTGTGGATGTGTGGATTTTTTGGGGAGAGAGGTCACATTATATCTTCATGATGGAATTCCGCCAAGTCTCGGCCGCGTCCATTAATGTTAAAGTATTTTAAAACTTAACAGTTGATTGTTCTCTATTAGAAAGTTGGAGGAGTTACTGGGCGACATTTGGATGATCACACCACATAAGGAATTCTTTAGAAACCAACGCGCACACTTTGAATTTCAACAAGAGACTGAGATCTCACTTTATAAATTTTTCTGACTCAAATACTTCCCACCAAATTGACACATACACTTGTACCCTGGTTTTTTTCTAAATTCCCAGAAGAGATCCTTAAATCCGGTTGAGGTTAAATGCCAGCAGGCTATATTCGCGGTAGTGATTTTGATGAAAATCGCTGCTGATGCTATTGCTCAGACCACAATTCTCGACTTCTTTTCTCAAAAGAAATGCTTCGGCTGAGGTTTATTTAAAAACACGCGCTGCAGTTTCCAGAGGAACTTAATTTACAGATAGCCAAAATTTTCTAGCCAATAAATGGCGTAAATGAGTAAATCATTAATCGACATGCAATCACAAAAACCACCGTGTAAATTTTGCATTTTTCCTGTTTTAAAATATTACATGATATTTATATGAAATAAATATTTAATGAAGGATAATTTTACTCTTGGTTACCTTTATAAAATTTCCATTATTTAATGAAAAATTTCATTTTCCACGCGTAAAAACTGTCGCACTGGCGATCATAGTACACTTTCAAAGCTCGATTTTATGCTACGACTATTTTCAAGTTCTTCTAGGGAAACTTAAAATCTTATTGCCAGGGCACAGCTGTTGAGCCTCACTCTAGGCCAAGGTCGTTTTTCTGTCCACCTCCTCCACCCCACATTAGCTTACGTCATGCGCCCATTTGGCTAGAAATTTTTTCCTGACCACTACCTGTTAGAATCGATCGCTTTGGTTATTGGAGTGATTAAACTTCATCTACTCCTTATATTGATTCGCCTAATAGTGAACAGGCAATACGAAATATGGAGTGAGACGGCTGGCGATTTAAGTAACGGAAGTAATGATGCAAGGAATCAGACTAAGACTCAAGAAGAGAATACGGATTTTCAATCATTTTCCGGGTGAAAAGACCATTTTAATTTTCGCACATGAATAAAATTTCATTAAGAACATTGAACAACAGGGCCGTTGCATGGAAATCTACGGCCTCATGCGATAAGACGATGTGCCGGCCAGTGGCGTATCTAGGGAGGGGTTTTGGGAGTTAAACCCTCCCTCCCCTTGAGCCAAAGTATTTTTCGATGTTCTAATCTTATGAAGGTAAATAAACCACGTTAGTTCGGACCACGGTCGTAGAATTAACAGGTCGGGATACTAGGCTGGATAGGCCGTACGCAAAGTGAAGCTGTAGTTCCACAAAATAGCCGATAGGTGTACTAACATCAGTCCCTCCTATATTTTACGGTTTGATAGTAATTATGGCCGCGTATTTTTTAATCTTATAAAATGAAATTGGAATCTTGTCGAAAACTCAATTGCAGATTGCCATCTATTCCACCTATTACACTGTTTTAAAATGTGGGCTTAATTTGAATTGCGCTACTAATAAAACTAAGATCGTTATCATTCATTTGTTGGTTCCCATTGTGAAATGCTTTTGAAAGTTACTGTTTTCGACATTCTTATTCGACAAATCACAGCACTATAATTCCTAAAGTGTTAAGTTATGGAAACTTGAGATGAGGAATTAATTCTTATGAGATGTATCCAGGGTTGGACTGGCCCGGCGAGACACCGGGACATTTTCCGGTGGGGCCGGGCCGATCAGCTGTTAAAAACCGTAATTTAATTATTTTTCTCCGTGAGTTTAGAAATATGGTGAAACGGATTTTGTGCGTTTTTAGCTAAGTTTCCTCGAAGTAATCTTTCCAAATCTTTTACCTCTCTTACTCCTTTTATCATTGCCTCTCACTATCTCAATCCTTCAAATTCAAAAAACACTTTATTTTCCTTGTTTATTATACATTTACAAGAGTTTTACATAGTATGAATTACATAGTAATAAACATTGTACATATTCGTCATTCTTATAATTCTGCTCACTACCCGCGGGTATTATGCTTTGTTTCTTATTTGCTTCTTTATCTTATTTGCAGATTCTTTCATTTATCATTCAGGGAAAAATTATTTGCAGCATAAAAAACCCTGTTATCTTGGTAAAATATGAGTTTAATAAATTATATAAAACAAACATAAACATAAAATTTTAAAAATGTGCTATTTACAATACTTCTTTCTTGTCTTGTTCATTTCTCTTCTTCTGGCATATTATATAAAAAAAACATCAAGCAAAATTAAATAAGTTAAACAGTGAGAAATAAGCTATTTACAGATGGGGTGAGGCCCCCTTTCTTCTTATATTCTTTCTTGTTTAAACTTCATTCCTCTGCGCTTTCTTTCTTCTCTCTTCCGTCTCCTTGCCCGTTGTCTTGGTTCCTCGAGTTCTTGCAGCTTCTTTGCCCGGTGTTGGTCGGCTCCTCTGCTGCGATGCCCCCGCACTAGTCGTCCGCTGCTGGCAGCTGCCTCCTCGTCATTTTCCGCTTCCCTTGTTGGTGGTTAGTTAACATATTATGTGATATTAATCTATGTTTATACTTGAATGGCATGTTGGCCACGTCTGTGTGTTTAATTGTTTTTAAAATTTCATTCCCCGTTGTGTTGTTTAGGATTTCGTCGCAAAATTTTATGGTTGCATCCTGTATGTGTTCTTGAAGGGTACTTAGTCCTGCGGTTATTGTTTTCTGCTTTGTTTTTATGTGGGTTTACATTTCTCACAAATTTATTTTGAATTCTCTCTAGTTTTTGTAATTCGATACGTAAGTGCTTCCCTAGATTGGCGCGCTTCGATAGGTCTTTTGTCAGAGAGGGTCAGAGGGTCCTGTCCTTGTTTGGAAGGTCCTGTGTTTTAGATAATCTTCTATGAGTCGTGTCAGTCTGGTGGGAAATTCGTATTTTATAAGCTTATATATCAGTCCTTGTGTCCAAACCCTGTCAAATGCTTTTTCTATGTCGAGTAATATTATTCCTATGTTTTTGTTTTTGTTTCTATGGTGGGTGCAGTAGTCTGTCAGTCTAAATATTTGATGCACTGTCGAATGTCTTGGTCGAAAGCCGAATTGTTCGTTACGTATTATGTCCTTCTGTTCTACGTGCTGTTTTAGTCTTTCGTGAATTGTCATTTCTGTTAATTTTCCTAACGTCGTGAGCAGGCTGATCGGTCGATAATTTTGCGGGAAATTCCCGTCTTTTCCTGGCTTGGGGAAGGAGAGAACTATTGCATTTTTCCAAATTTTGGGGAAATGGCACGTTCTGTGGATGGCATTAATCAATTCGGTGACGTATTTAATTTTGCTTTTGGGCAGGTATTTAAGTTGGATATTTCGTACGTCGGCTTCTCCCGGTGCTTTGAGGGCTTTTAGTCTCTTAACGTATGTCGTAATGTCCTTGGGTCGGAATTCGTCTACTTCGTCCGTGGTCGATTTCTTGCGATACTTTCTGACCTCTCGTTCAACGGTCCGTTCATGTTCGTCATTATCTGTCTCGTTTTCCCTAAATTGTTTCTCATAGTTATCTGCCAGGGCTGTCGCTATTTCGTTGTCAGTGTGTACGAGTCCTCTTTCGCCGTGGAGGCTGGTGATTTGTGTATAGCCTTTCGTCAGTTTTTTAATCATTTTCCACAGCGAGTTGTCTTTGGTGTTTAAATTGCTTAGTTTCTTTTCCCAGCGGTCGTTATAGGCGTCGTTAAGTGCCGTCGTTAGTTTTCTGCTAATGTCGTTCAGTGTCCGTTTCGTCTCCGCGGTGCGGTGTCTTTGGTGGCGGTTGCGTGCTTTGCGCTTGTCAGCTAAAAGTAATTTTATTTCCTCCGAAATGTCTGTCCTGTGTTTATGGTTAGTTTTGTGGCGTCTTTAATGGCTATCGTCAATGCCTTGGCAGATTCCTCTATGGATTGCGGGTCGTCCTTAATGTCGGGCAGTTTAGTCTTTCTTAATTCTTTTTTGTACGTCTTTCAGTCCGCCTTGTGGTAGTTTAGCGTCTTTTGTTTATTCGTAGTCGTTTGCGTTCTCCCGATGCTTATTACATAAGTTATTGGTGCGTGGTCCGAGTCTAAGGCGTCATGCGTCTTTGGTTCTGTGTATGTCGTTATGTCTTTTAAGATACTTAGGTCTATTATACTGGGAGTTTGCGTTAGGGTCAGGGGAAAAAACGGCGTTCGTGGAAAAATGATCGTGGCGTCCTGTCTGTCAATGTCTAAGTCCCGTAGTGGCCTGCCGTTGCTATTGGTCGTTTTGCACCTCCATGCCCTGTGTCTGGCATTGAAGTCTCCTGCTATTACTGTTTTTTCTTTGTATGCTAGTAGCTCCTCCAACTGTCTAGTTTTTAAAATATTTCCTGATTTTACGTATATTGAATACATTCGCAGGTTAGTCCCGGGGAAGACGCATCCGACATTATCGATTCCTTCTAGTTCGTTCCTGCGTGCAAGCTGGCAATTTAGTTCGTGCTTTGTTATTAGGGCTACTCCCCCTCTTTTTTCTCCCTATCTCTGCGGAACACCTTGTATTTGTCTAAATAAAATTTGTCGTCCGCTCTTAAGTGTGTTTCCGAAATTGCCATAACATCTACGTCATTCAATTCTAAAAAAGTCTCCAGCTGTCTTGTCTGTCTCTTTACGCCGTTGGCGTTCCACTGTGCTATTCTTAATTTATTTATAGTCATTGTAGAGCCGTTTTTAGTATGGATTCTATCCGTTCCTGGTGTGTCGTTGCCGTTTGTAGGGTGGTGCGAAGATCCTTAAGCGTTCCCAAAATATGTTTAAAATCAAAATTTTGTAGCATTTCTTTAATAATTAGAAGGATTTGTCCTATTTCCTCTTGAGAAGTCTCTCCCCTTGATTTTGCTGCGTATGTTTCTCTGGTTTCTATTTGGCCTTGTCCGGTATCCCCTTTTTTCCCTTTGTTTTCATTCGCTTTTAGATCTGTCTTTCTAGCGGCACAATTCAAGTCGGAAGCTGCATGGTCCCCTGCGCAATTTTTGCTTTTAAGTTTGCTCGTCTGCTGGCATTGTCGCGAGTCATGTTCCCCACTGCAAAATCAGCACGCCGTGGCGTGATTGCAAAATTTGGCCATGTGCCCCAGTTTTTGGCAATTGAAGCATTGCGTTTGTCGGTTTGACCGATATTTCTCCCACCTGACTCCTATATGGGCTATATGGGACTTCTTAGTGAGGGCCGTGGTGTTCGAGCTCCCCGGAAAAATTAAAATATACATAGGGAGGGGGGTGCCGTCCTTGTATACCTGAACAACTTTTTGTGGAAAAAACTCCTCCCCCTGAAGAAGCCGTCCCACGTCCTGCGCGGAATATTCCGCGGGGATGTTTTTTGCCACGACTTTCTTGGCCCTATCTTGCCTATTTCCGTAGGTGTGAAATTCGAGCTTATTGTCGCGTAGTGCCTTTGTCGTCATGAGATAATCTGCCCTGTTACTAGCATATACCGTCACCTCCGTTCTCGTGAACCTAGCTTTTAATCCCTTTCGCGACTTGTGGTGGAATTCCGCGAGCGTCTTATTAATTGCCGCTCTCGAGGCTGCTTTAATCGGGGGGGAAGTTCGCGATCTTCGTCCTCGGACTCAGACAACGAGTTAAACCTATTTCCCGTAGTAGTGGCTTGCGCGTTTGTGCCCTGTGTTTTGCTATGGCTCTTTCCCTTCCTTCTCCCCTCTTCCCTAGATTCTCCCTCTGACCTTTCGTCTAATTCTGGGGCGTTCTCCTCGCTCCTATCCCCGTATGTCCTCCCGGATCGCGTATTCTTTGGTGACGGATGGTAGTCCTCTGATTCTGCCATCATTCTGCTTCCTCTTCCCGCTGCTGGCTCTGCTTCGGTCGCTGGTGCTCGCTAGGCTCGGCCTCTGACGGGTTTCCTAAGCGTCCTGATAGCTCCCTAGTTCCGCGGGTTTTTGTTTTGTGTATATTGAAAGCAGCATGTGTTCGTGAGATTTCTTCTGCTCGTGGCGCAGAATCTCTTGCCACTCTTCTGCCTCCTGGTGGAGGCACATAAGCGGCTGCGGCTAATGTTGCGTTGCTCGCCGGGGAGCATTTGGGCCCACTTTGGCCCTAGCACGGATTTCCGTGCAGTTGAAGAGATGAAAAAGTTAGCTTGCTAACTGTTGCCCTGAAAAGGGCCTTTTTCTTCTACGACCTCCGCCGCTTGGGGGGGAGGTCCTCTGTGGCGCCTGTTGATGACCGCGGCCTCTTGTGGCGGTCCCACGGTTGCGGACGTGCGTCCGCGATATCCCGAAGTATTCGGGCCTCCCTCTGTGCGGTGGCCTCCCAGAAGCGGGTCGCGGCGGACTGCATGCTCTCCAAAATTGGCTGCAAAGGCAGCCACTCGTAGAGGTCGTGGACCTGTCTGCGGCGGTTCGCGATGGTGCGGAGGCAGGCCTTCTCCACCTGGTTGAGGGCGGCATTGCTTCTCCATAGGAGCCGACCGCTCCATGCGGGCGAGGCGTAGGTAATAATCGGTCGGATGACCGATTTGTATAGGTGGACTTTCCTCCTCATCGGGATGAATCGGCTGCGGAGGAGGGGGGCGAGGCTCAGCTTGGCTCCGAGGGCGCGGTGGGCGACTCTTGCGGCATGCCTCTCAAAGCGTAGCGCTCGGTCGAGCGTCACGCCGAGGTATGTCGCGGCGTCTTTCCAGTCCGCCTGCTCGGCGCCAATGAGGATTCCGTCCGGTTCCGGCGAGGAAGACGTCGTGAAGATGACCGTCTGCGTCTTCGTCGCGTTCACCTGGAGTTTTGCCTCGGAAAACCAGGCAAGGAGGGAGTCTGTCGCGCGCTGCAGGTATTCGGCCGCCATTCTCTTCTTCGTCGACCGACAAAGGATGGCGGCGTCGTCTGCGTAGAACGCCAGGAGAGTGTTCCATCCCAGGTCCGTAGGGGCGTCTGCTGTAAAGATGTTGTACAGCGTCGGCCCGACTACGCTTCCCTGGGGCACGCCGGAGGAGATGGGCCTCGAGGAGGAGGTCGTGTGCTGCCAACGGACTCGGAAGCTGCGGCCGCGGAGGTAGTCGGCGATGATATTGCTCTGCCATTCCGGAAATTTAAATCTCCGCATCTTCATTACTAGGCCGCCGTGCCACATGCGGTCAAACGCCTTCGTCACGTCAAAAAATGCGGCAGCGACGTGCCGATTTGTGTTGAAGGCGTCCGTAATGAAGTTGCAGACCCTCGCGACCTGGTGGGCGGTCGCGTGATCTGCACGAAATCCGAATTGCGCCTCCGGGAGGATGGCGTTATCGGACAGGTGGCGGTGTATGAATGGCAGGAGCGTTCTCTCGAAGAGCTTCCCGAGTCCGTCAAGCAGGGAAATTGGCCGGTATTTGGAAGGGTCTCTGCAGGCCTTCGTTTTCGGGATGGCGACGATGGCGGCTTCCTTCCACTTGGTCGGGAAGTGGCCGATCCGGAGGCAGGCGGTGAATCAAATCGCCAGCCAAGTCCCGAAAGCAATCGGCATCTGCCGGATGGCTTCATTACGTATCCCGTCGGGGCCAGGCGCCTTCCTTGGCTTCAGCGACCGCAAGGCTGTGCCGATGTCTGCAGAGGAAAGAATGGGAGAGGAGGAGATTTCTTGGCCCTGAAAAGGGCTTGAAATCTCGCCCTCTCCCGTTGAAGTCGAGCGGCTAGCCGTGATTGGCTGCCGAGATTTAGCATGTTTATGGCCCTGAAAAGAGCCTGATTGCGTCGGGGCAGAGTCGTTGGCTGCGTCCTCTCCTGTCTCCTCGTCCGCTGCCTGCGCTTCTGCATTGCAGAAGGCCGTCTCCAAGTAGTCTGCCATCAGCTCTGCCTTGTCCCCCGGTGTGACTGCAGTGACGCCGTTTCTGTGGAGAGGCGGGTCATAGACGGTGTCCGATCGCAGCGCCTTGGCCATCCGCCAGATTGAGCCGTCCTGCACGCTCAGGGAGGAGAGTTTGTTCTCCCATGCGGAGCGTCTGAATCCGCGAATGGCCTTGGCGATGGAGCGCTCCATCTGTCGCAATTCCCTTCTCGCGCCAGGGTCTCCGGTGGTCTGGTAGCGTCGGCGGATTCGGTTCTTCAGCCGAATTTCCTCCCGAATCGCCAGCGGAAGCTCGAGGTGTTTTTGTGCCCTCCGAGGCCGTCGAGGGACGACGGCTTCCACGGCTTCTGCGAGGCGACGCGTGAGGTCTACCGCGCATTCATCTACAGACTCGGGCGTCAGCAGCTGCGGCGGCTCCTCCGGCAGGCTGTCGGTGAGGAGGCGGCGGAAATCCTCCCAATTCGTCTTCGCGAAGTCCTGCACCGTTCCTTCTGGAATGCAGCGCGGTCGGACTCCCAGGCGGGCCACAACCGGGTTGTGGTCGCTTGGGAGAGCGGCGATGGCTTGCAGATGAAGCGACGTCTGAAGGCCGCGGTGCAGGAAGAAGTCGATGACGTTCCCCGCTCCCGCGGGTGAGAAGTGGGTGGGCTGCGTCGGTCCGGAGATGGAAATTCCCGCGGCATCGGCCCAGGCGCGGAGGCGCCTACCGCGGCGATCAGTGGACGTGGAGTTCCACTGCTCGCTTTTGGCATTAAAGTCTCCGCCGAGCAAAATCGGGTGGCCGAGGTTTGACACGGCGTCCATATCGCTTTCGTGAAATTCTCGCGAGGGCGAGAGATAACACGAAACGATCGTGAGGTAGCCTCTCTGCGTCCTGATAAGGACAGCAGTGGCTTCCAGCGTTCGTAATGCCGGGATCTGCAGTTCGGCAGCCTCGACCTCGGCGGAGACGAGAATGGCGGTGCCCCCCGCCGGTCTCCCCCCGATAGGCGTCGGTCTGTCGTTCCTGTACACGTTGTATCCGGGAATCTTCCAGGGCGTCGACTCGCTGAGGTGTGTTTCCTGCAGGAGGGCGGCAGCAGCGCCCTGTCTCCTCAGGAAGGCCATCAGCTCCGGCGTCTTCGCCCGGATGCCGCCCGCCGTATTCCATGCGGCGACTGCGGTGTGCGGAATTCTCCTCCTAGGGTTGAATTTGAAGCAACTGGGTCAGTTGGGTCAAAATGCCCTGGAGGAGAACCTGCTGCTGCTGCAGTTGCTGGTTCATCGCAGTGGTGGCTGCGGTGAGAGTTTGGAGGGCTGCTAGGAGGCCGGCCTGGAGTGGTTGCTCTCCAGAGGTCGGCGCCTGGGCTGCGGTCTGATGGCGATTCTCCCTACGGCGGCGAATTGCCTCGCGAAGGGGGATTCGCAGCTCCTCCTTCGTCTCTCTCCGAGGGCTGCGGGCTCGCGGGAGCGCTGGAAATTCCCCGACGCTGGTGGGTGCGGCATTGGTGGGTGCGGCGCTGGCTGGGGCGGCTGGAACGGAGAGACGTTGCCTGGGCGTTGGTCTCTGCGTCGGCGCCGGCCGGGCGGCATTACCGTGGCCCCACGCGTTCTGCACTCCCAGGGAGGGGTGCGGCTCCTTTCGTGCTGTTGGAGAAGAAGAAGAGCGCTTGGCAGGCTGCGTCTTCTTCTTCGTCTTCATTTTGGCCATCTCCTCCGCCATTACTGGGCATTCCCGGTAAAAAGGAGGATGGTCTCCGCCGCAATTGCAGCATTTCGCCGGAAGATCCGGCGATTTGCTGCAGTCCTTGCCGAAATGAGGACCGGCGCACTTGTAGCAGCGCGGAAGCGCTGTGCAGTTTGCGGAGGAGTGGCCAAAGCGGCTACAGCCGTAGCACATTTGAGGCCTATCGTAATGATAGCGGGCAATGCGAACCCGCACGTTACTAATTGATTTAATTTTCGTCAGGATTCTAATCGGCCATTCGGGCGTGGCCGCGACTGTGGCGAGGAAGGTGCTGGACGGTGAAGCCGCCTTTCCACCTCGAAGGTTCCTGACGTGCCGCACAGCAACTCCTATTGCGTTTAATCCTTCATAAATTTCCTCCACGGAATCTTCGCAGCCGAAACCGTAAATCGCGAAAATGGCCGTAACTTCTCCCTCCACTTTCTGGGTGGAGAGTTGGGCCTTGTTTCTCACTAGTAAATCTTTCACGATTTTAAAATCTTCAAAATTTGCTAATGTAACGCGGAGGGCGTTCTTCTCTCGCGTGGGAGCGACAGTGAAGCCCTGGTCCTTCACTGCCCCTCTAATCATAGCTCTGAGATCTTTCGCAGAGCATATGTCGTACACCATGATAGATGGCTTACGCGGCGCCGGCTTACGTAATGGGACCTCAGTGGTCTCCATTTCTTCACCAGCTGAGGGCTGGGTCTCCGTCTCCTGGAGGAGGAGGGGAGCGTATCTATTTTTCAGCGGTATCGCTGCGCTTTCTTCGACCCTCTGTCGCTTGAGGAGCGATTCTTCCGCGGTTAGGAAGGCCGCGGAGCGGCGCCTCGGGTCATTAGCATTGACCGTCGGCATTGCGGTTCGGCTCGTACTCGGTCCGTTAGATGAAGCAGAACTGATATCTACTGCAGAGTTCTGAAAAGAGCTCTGCTGAGATTTTGGCAGATTGTCGGGACCCGTAGAGGTCTGAAAAGACCTCTGTTGGGTTTTAAGCGGCTTGTTATCACCAGCGGGGATCTTAAAAGAGCTCCGCTGGATTGAGGCAGAGGTCCTATCAGCGGACTGGGACCTTTTTACCTCCTTACTCGGATCGTTCTTCACTCTCATCCTCTCGGAGAAGAGCGTGCGGACGACTGTCCCCGGAAGGAGACACGGCGAATGGCACTCTTTTGACTGAGCCGTCTTCGCCTTTGCTCAGTCAGAAAGTGGCAAAATACGTTTAAAACGCGGTAAACGGACGTAAGATTACAACAGAAAAGCTATCTTACGGCTGTTTTGTGTATGTTGTGGTGGTGTTGTCCCGTGTGTTTTTCCTACTCGTCCCTACCGGGATGCGTCCCGCCGAAGCTAAGACGTCCCCTTTGAGCGGGTGGTTTGAAGGGGGATTACCACTCGTGGGGTCCCAGTCTTCACCTGCCCGCTCTGTTCCCTACGCCCTTTATGCTGCCCCCGTAGAAAACTTACAAGTTCTCAGCCTCCCTTCACTGGTTGGGCCAGCCCTGAAAAGGGCCGTTTTGGCCGGTGACTCCGCCGTCCGAGTTCTGCCCGGGCGCTTACCTCGAGTGGGGGCTTTGACCCCGGGCTTTGCTCTTTAGGTTTTGTCTCTGCTGCCGTCGAATCTGGACCAGTTCTGGCCCCGTTGGCAGCCGTGGAAGCTTACCGCTGGTGGAGACTTTCCCCACGGTCCAACGGGATTCTCTTCTTCCTCAGAAGGGACTTAGTATCGTTTGTTTTTTCGTTTTCTCTTTCAATCTCTTTGGCTGCTTTCCCTCCAGTGTAGGCTGTGCTGCTTGGTCTTGTCTCAGATAGTAAGTAATTTTTTTTTTCTCTTTGTCTCTGTCTGGAAAATCAGATATTTTCCGTAGGATTGCTCCGACCCGGTGCGCGCTTTTGGTATTTAGCCAATTTGCTGTCGAAAAACGTAGTCCTAAAAGAAAAGCGGCCAGCCGTAAGAAAGCGATCTGCTAGAATCTGATTCTGAGCTATTATCTTATGGTAACTGATGCACTGAGATCCCTAGATCCCTAGATCTCTGGCTGGAGTCGGAAAACTCCCCAAAAGGGAGGAAGTACATAATCCGCTGTGGACCAGAGACTAGGGTTTGCGGGGGGTGGCTAACCAAGCCCCACCTTCTCACCCGCACAGGTCTTCTCACACTAATCCGCTGGCCTAAATCTTTCGATCTTGCTGGACCACCAACAACTGAGGTCTGCTGGCCTCCAACTTTTGTGGCCCTGAAAAGGGCCTTGGCACACCCATACATCTCAGCGCAATGGAAAGCTCGCCGGCCCCTAGGTGGTTGATAGTTGATGGAAATGGCGTTTCTCAACGCCAGACTACGTCCTACTCACCCAGTGACGGAATCACCACTGACGCTGTTGGACAAAACGGCCCTTTACAGGGCCAAAAAACTACTGACCAGCCTCGCCACTCCAAGCGGGCACCGTTCATCACTGTGGACGAAAACGTCCGAAAGAGGGCCAAAACCAACCCGGTACCTGGAACAACTACGGAGGTCTCCACCTCCAACAGATTTGCTTCTCTAGCAGAAGACATTGCCAGCCCGACTGAGGAAGGCATGCAAACGGAACAGTTGGCTGAGCTGAAGAAGAAACGGCCACCCCCGATTTTGGTTTATGAAATCAACGACTTTCGCAACTTTATGGAAGCCGTAAACAGCGTGGTAGAGGATAAGAACTTCCGTTGCATCAACAAGTCGGAGTTCAGCCGCCTACACCTTAACTCCTTTGAGGACTACATAGCTGTCCTGAAGATGCTTAGTGTAGCGAAGGCGCAATTCAGCACCTGGGCTGAGAAAGAGGCGAGACGCATGAAGTTTGTCGTCCGAGGCCTTCACCGGAAAATGGATGCTGCCTACATCACTGAGGGCTTTTTGCTACTGGATGCACCCGTTGTAGATGTCCAACCCATCAAGAACAAGGATGGGGAACAGACGGGCATCTATACTGCCACATTTCGCACTGCAGGGGAATGGACTCCTGCCAAGATCCAGGCAATTACACGCCTGTGTGGATCAACGGTGACCCTGAAGCCGTATGTCTACAAGGCCCCTCAGATCTGTTACAACTGTAACAGATGGGGGCATGGTTCCCGAGCCTGTCGAGCTGCGCCCAGATGCTTTAAGTGCGCTGGTCCTCATGCGGGACATGCCTGCACACTGTCAGCGGAAGCTCCTGCGACTTGTTGCAACTGTGGTGAAGATCACATTGCCTCTTCAAGGAAATGCCGCTACTACAAGGTGGCGGACGACATGCAGAAAGGAAAGAGCCAGCGCCCACCAGCCAAACAACAGGCAGCATCAAACACTGGCGGAAACAATAGACAAAAGAAGAAGAAGAGTAACGTCTCTTCTCAGAAGCAGCTGGCGCCTCCCTTGGGGAGCGCTGTTGCAGGCCCTACCAGGGATGCTCCAAGGCTACGCTTGGACTTGCCCAAGGAATTTCCGCCATTGATCCAACCAGCTAAAGGGAGATCACAGCAGCAGCCCCCTCAACAGCGGTCTCAACAGAAACAGAAATATCCTCCATCTGGGAGGCCCACTCAATCGCCATGGGGACGGTCATCGACTGAAGAGGCAGTACCGACCGCAGCCCTGAAGGACGTGCTCCAAGTACTCGTAGGCATTACATCTGCTATCCAGCAGCAGATGGTAGCCTTTGGTCAGACGATGGCGACGTTAACGGCCCTTCTTAATGGCCCCTAAGTCTCGCCGGACCAGTAGATTCACCATCGTTAGTTGGAATGCCAACGGCGATATTAAGCAGAAAACGCCGGAACTTCTTCGGTTCCTGAAAAAACAGCAGCTGAAATAGCCCTGATCTCTGAGACCCATCTCCAGACTGGAACGAGATGGACCGTCCCAGGGTTCCGAGTCATCAGAAAGGACAGACCCACAACAGGTCGTGGAAGTGGGGGTGTAGCGATACTTCTCCGCACGGACGTTGAGGGACATGCAAGAGAAACCCAACAGACTACTTCCCTGGAAGCTGCCATTGCAGAAGTAGTCACTCCAAGAGGAAGGCTTCGCATCGTCTCATGCTACCTGCCTCCAAAGGCTAGGTTTGTGAAGACGGACTTCGAGGCCATATTTGACACTCCTCTCCCAACTCTTGCGGGAGGGGATTTTAATGCAAAACATCATACCTGGAACTCCAGGACGCATAACGCCAAGGGAGAACAGCTCCGGAAATGGCTGGACCAACAGGGCGCAAAGGCAACAGCTCCTGTAGAACCAACGCGCTATCACCACAATGGAGAGGGAGACATTTTGGACTTCTGTATTCACCGTGGACTACACGCGTCCATCTCCACCTACAGTGTGCCCTCGCTGTGCAGTGACCACAACCCTGTGGTGACACACCTGGGCTTATGACCGGTGATACAACCACAGCCTGACAGATTGGATATCAATAAGGCTGACTGGAAGAAATTTGGAAGCACCCTGACAATGTCCTTGCCTCCTGGAAATGAGAGGCCGACTTCCTCAGAGCAGCTGCACTTAAGGCCTCGACCCTGATGTCGAAACCTAAAGAGGCAACATATGCTGACCTCCCTGCCTGGATCGTCAAGGACATCCAGGAGAAGAATAGACTACGGAGGAAATATCAGAAGCTCGGCACACCTGATCTTCGACGCCAACTCACCGCTCTCCAGCACAAAATCAGGGACAACATCTTCCACTTCCGAGGAGAGTCCTGGAAGAAAAAGGTGGCCTCGCTCAATATAGAAGACGGCTCAGTCTGGAAGCTTGCCAGAGCTCTTCGCAGCACGCGCACTCCAGATTATCCAATCATTACGGATGACGGAGAGGCCTGTACGGATGCGGAAAAGGCTGACCTGATGGCCAACTATTTGGAAACAACATTCCAGGACAATCCTCCAGGCTCAGAAACTCTGGATCTGACAGACGATTTGGAAGAAACAACGGAGGAAGAAGAGCTCCCTCGGATACTGCCAAGTGAAGTTCACTCCATCTTGATGCATCTACCCCTTCGGAAGGCGCCGGGTGCAGATGAGCTGCAAAATGAAGTTTTGCGGCAGTTACCTCCTGCTGCAATTAGACACCTGACTGAGCTCTTCAATGCTGCCATCAAATTGGGACACCTACCAAGCACCTGGAAGACTGCAGTGGTGATCTGCGTCCCAAAGCCAGGAAAGGCCCCAACCAGGAAGGATTCCTACCGACCGATATCCCAACTCAATGGCATCAGCAAGGTGTTTGAAAGGGTCATTGCGCCATTCATCACCTCACATGCGGAGACGCAAAACATCCTACCGAGGCACCAATTCGGGTTACGGCGGGAACACTCAACAACTCATCAGCTTGTACGAGTAGTAGACTTCATCACCGAGTCATATAACAGAGGTGCATACGCGGTCGGGGCCTTCTTTGACATAAGCAAGGCCTTCGACCGAGTATGGCACAAGGAACTACTCTACAAGATGAAGATACAACGATTCCCGGCCTGGCTGAGAAGACTCATGGCTTCCTACCTCGCGGAAAGAACATTTGCTGTCCGATGGAGAACGGCGAAATCTGACCTGCATCCCATCTGTGCGGGAGTACCACAAGGGTCGGTCTTGGGACCGATCCTATTCAACCTGTACACGGCAGACATCCCCTCTGGAGGCTCCTGGAATGTCAAGGCTGCCCTCTATGCTGATGATGCAGCGTTACTGGCAAGATCCACCAAGTCCTATGCAGCAGCGTCCTATCTACAAGAGGCTACGGAAGAGCTGCTGTCCTGGTACAGGAAGTGGAGAATCACCATCAATCCAAAAAAGACACAGACGGTAGTCTTCCACTGCCGACTGAAGCCTAAGATACCGGAACCGCTGGAGATAGAGGGAGAGGAAATCGACTGGGGGAAGTCGGCAACCTACCTCGGTGTCATCCTTGACGCCAAGCTCCAGTTCTGCCACCACATCAAAACCATCATTGGGAGAGCGTATGGAGCAAGAAGGGATCTGGCTCCCATCCTGAGGAACCCTCATTCTGACTTGCGACTACGCCTTCTCCTCTACAAAATGGTGATTCTCCCCACCATACTGTACGGTTCACCAGCCTGGTCTGCTAGGATCATGGCAACGCCAAAAAGAAAACTGGAGGTCCTACAAAACGGCACCCTCCGCATGATACTGCGCCCAGGAGCAAGGATCTCCACATCCGCCCTCCTATCTGCGGCCGCCATCCCATCTGTAGAAGACAGAATGAGGGACGCGGCCAAAACATTCTACGATGCCCTCCAGCTCAAGGAGTCTGAGGAGCTGAGGAGCATTGCAGAAGTATCTGTGAAACCATGGGATCGACAGAAAAGGCCTCGAGCCGCTACTGGCGATCCTGATGACCAACCGCCTCCTAAGAGGCGGAGGTAACTGGGGATAGAGGAATCCCATAAGAGGCGATGAAAGAGGAAAGACATGGACCACTGCAGAAATTCCCAAAGGAGAAACCCTGCAGAAATACCCTCCTCGCCGAAGAAGACGAGGGTTCTGATTCAATGCCGACGTAGTCCTGGTAATCGATGTATGCTGCGGAATTCCTTTGCTGGGTGATGGATAGATGAATGATTGGGTCCTCGCCCGTCTCTCCGGCACTGTAGCAGATGCAACTCCAACTACTTAGTGACGTCCACCTCAGTCTCTTTTTCTCTATTCCTGATGATCTCCCTCATCTGATCTCTCATCTGATCGATCGATCTCTATTCGATGAGCCGAGTCGACTCTTCTCGCGATCTTATCGATGCGATCGATCCTTCTGATCCTCAATCCTTCAATTTTCAATTTCAAAAACACTTTATTTTCATTGTTAATCAACATACATTGAACAAATAGTTGTTTGCTTGTACATTTCAAATTCTAATTTTTTTAACAAATTGCTTATTACCCGCAGGTATTGTGCAAATTATCATATTTCTTGCAGTTCTTATTGTTAATGCTTCCATAGTTTCTCTTTAGAGAAAAAGTTTTTTAAGTGTAAAAAGCCCTAATTTCTTATGTATTAACAGCATAAATTAACATTTAAAGCAGAAAATGTAAAAAAATTCTATGTTATTTACATATTTACAAATATTTTTAATTTGAGGTGAGGCCTCCGTGGTAAAAGCTTGGCTGTGCTTTTTGTTTTAATTCTTCTTTTTCCGTTGTTTCTTCCGTTGCTGTTAGACGGCGTCACCGTCTCCCTGTGTTGATTCGTTCTTCTTGTTTCAATCTTGGTCCTTGCAGTTGCAGTTATCTTGGTCCTCTCCGTCGCATGCAGTCGTCGATCTCTGTCGCTGGCCCCTTCCGCTGTTCTCCTTTGCCGACTTCACTCGTCCTCCGTCTCCTCCTGGTCCGTGGATCCCTGCTCGCTTCCGCCTGTCAGCTCCCTCCGGGCTAGTTTCCTTTTGGCTTTTTGTTTGTTTTTAAATAAGTTATGGAAAATTGCTTTGTACTGATATTGATATGGGAATTTCCTTACGTCTGTTTGGATTTCGGCAGCGAGTAGATCGTTACCCGTTTTGTTTGCTTTTATGTCGTGGTAAAATTTCTTTGTCATGTCAGAAATGTATTTTTGTATAGTCGGCATGTCATACTCTTTTCTATTTTCAGCGGTTGTTTTAGTGGGATCTTGGGCAACGCTTCTCAGAAAGTAATTTTGATTTCTTTCTAGTTTGATGTAATTCGTTTTGCACGTATTGCTCCAGATGGGTGCTGCGTATAGCATTATTGGCCTTATAATCGACTTAAATATTGTCAGTTTGTTTTTAGAGGTCAGCCTACTTTTGTAGTTCGTCAGTTGTCTTAGTTGTCTAGCTGCAGTTACGGCTTTTTGTCTTGCGTAGTCGGTGTGTTTAGTCCAGTTCATATTTCTGTCTATGTGTATTCCTAAATATTTAATTGATTTGCCCCAGTCTATGTGTTTTCCTTGCCAGTTAATCCGTCGTTTGGTTATTTTTTCCAAAATTTTCAATTTGTTCGTCACTATTAAGGCTTCTGTTTTATCTTTACTGATTTTAATTTTCCATTTTTCTGCGTAGTCGTCTATTGTCTCCAGCGCGTCTTCGAGTTTGTCTATTATTGGTCCTAATTGAAATGATTTTGTGTACAGTGCCGTATCGTCTGCATACATAGCAATTTCCACGTCTTTGGTGTCGGGAAGGTCGTTAATAAACAGGTTAAATAGCAGGGGCCCAATAATTGAGCCTTGTGGTACCCCTGCTTCTATCGGTCTTTTGTCAGAGAGGGCCTGTCCTGTCCTTGTTTGGAAAGTCCTGTTTTTTCACATATTCTTCTATCAGTTGTGTCAGTCTGCTGGTAAATTCATATTTAATCATCTTATAAAGAAGTCCTTCCGTCCAAACCCTGTCAATAGATTTTTCAATGTCAAGGAATATTATTCCTACATTTTTATTCTTGTTTCGATGGTGAGTGCAATAGTCCGTTAGTCGAAATATCTGGTGCACTGTCGCATGTCTTGGTCGAAAGCCGAATTGTTCGTTGCGTATGTCTTTTTCAATGACGTGTTGTCTAAGTCTTTCGTGGATTGTCATCTCTGTTAGTTTCCCTAATGTCGTAAGCAGGCTAATAGGTCGATAATTTTGCGGAAATTTTCCGTCTTTCCCCGGCTTGGGGAAGGATAGCACTATTGCATTTTTCCATAGTTTGGGAAAATAGCGAAGGAAAGCGGAAAATCGATCGAGCTCTCGGCTTATGCTTAACGACATTAGCGGCATTCATTTAACTACTCCCCTACTTCTTTCGTTGCTCTGGCTGGTGTCGGAAAACTCACCCAAGGGGAGGAAGTACAGTAATTCGCTGTGGCCTAGAGCAACAAGGGTTTTCCGAGCGAACCCAGGTTCCACCCAGGGGTAAACCGCACGCCTCGCTGCGAGCGGAGCACCTGGGGGCCATTGCACGGGCGAGCTCACTTTTTTCTCGCGGTGGGTGGCTAACTTGGCCCCACCTTCTCACCTGCTCGTACTTTCGTCACTTGGGCTAGGTGGCAGTTGGTAGGCCGGGGGACTCCCCTCCCCCCAGGTACCCTAAAACAGACCATAATGCCGCTAAATAGGTCTCCGCCGGCCAAAAAGGCTCCGACAACCTCTGGGACAATACCTCCAAACATAGGACAAGTCCTCTTTGGACAAGCTTTTAGTAAAAATAACGACTCAACCGACCAAGGTAACGTCTCTCATTCTGACGATGGCCAATTAAGGACCTCACAAGACAGGCAACCCACCCGGGAGCATAACAATTTTAATAATGAACTTGACAAGGAAGTAAACCGCGCAAACGGAGCCACCACTGCCGTGCATACCGCCAGTAGGGGACTAACAAAGACCAAAGCCTTCACACCAGTGGAAGAGTCTATCAAAAAACGGAAAAGGCAGCAGGAAAGCGCTGCTGTCCCATTATCAAACAGGTACGACGCGATCGTAGAACTTGAAACCGCCGAAGCAGAGATGGAAGCATCCAAGTCCGCCACCCCAAGGCGACAGTTACCTCCTATTATAGCTATATACGAAATAGCAAAGTACAGGCTATTTCTCGAAGCCATAAGAGCCATCTGCGCGGATACAAATTTTACGATCAGAAATTCCAAAGGAGTAACAAAACTCCAAGTTCAAACTGAAGACGACTTTAACAGCGTCCGCAGAATGCTAGCGGCCGAAAAAGCCCAAACAAGTACATGGGCTACAAAAGAAGAGCAAACCCGACAATACTTCTTTCGAGGACTACACCGCATGGCTGACCTTGACTACATTAAGGAGGACCTTATAGCCGCAGGCATCCCGGTGACAAGGGTCCGGAACCTGGGCAAAACCACCGAAGAACCCACTGACCGATTTGCAATTACTGTCAGCGCCAGTATGAAGCCGGAGGACGTTTGCAGCATCCGCAGTATAATCAAGAGCACGGAGCGCATTGAACCTTTCAAGTGTTCTCGACCCAGAATGTGCTACAGATGCAACCGCTTCGGGCACGGGTCCGAAAAATGCACCACGGCACCACGATGTTTTAAGTGCGCAGAGCCTCACCAAGGTTCTGTCTGCAAAAAACCTGCTAACATACCAGCCAAGTGCTGCAACTGCAGCGGCGAACACACGGCCTCATCTAGAACGTGCCCAGAATACAAACGAGAACTCGCTAAAAAAGCCAATGCAAAAGCCCACCACCAGTGCTAATGGGCGACACAAGGCCCAAAGGCCACAGCCACCTACATGGGAGGAAGCTCCAACACCAGCAGAAGCGGCTCGGAAGGCACTACCGCACCAGCAAAAGCCATCGCTTGAGAGACAGAACCCATGGGGAAATCGCATAGAAGCCCCGATCATTAGATCCAGGACCACGCAAGGGCCAAGGCTTGAGCCACCACTAAAACCTGCCCCATGGATAGAAGAACGAGCAGAAGCTGCCGGAACAGCATCACCACTCGTTTCCATCATGACGGTACTTGCAGGCGTCGCGAGTGCACTTCAGGAGCAGCTGTCTGCATTAACATCGCTCATTAACCAACTTGTGACCCACCATGGCTGACAGAAGAACGTTAAAGAAAAATACAATCATTTGCACCTGGAATGCAAATGGGGAGTTAAGAACAAATCCCCTGAGCTTCTAAATTTCCTTTGCCACCACGACATAATGGTAGCTCCCATCCAGGAGACGCACCTCCGCCCTGACACTAGGTGGAGCCTCCCTGGATACAAAATATATAGACGAGATCGTGACGTACCCCGAGGCGCCAAACCAGCAGGGGGAACTGCTATCTTGATCAGAGAAAACGTGGCCGCATACGAAAACTTAATAGATACGGCCTCTCAAGAACAGACAACGGCCACCATCACCACAGATAGGGGCCCACTTATACTAACGTCCGCCTACCTTCGGCCGGGCGGGCTACTGATAACCAACGACTTCGACGCCATATTTGATACAGACAACCCAGCCACAGCGGTGGGTGATTACAACGCCACCCACCTAACATGGAATTCAACCTCAATCAACTATAATGGTAGGAAACTCAGGAAATGGGCTGACGCCGTCGGAGCAACTATAGCGGCACCCTCCCAGCCCACTAGGCTAGCCCAGACCCTTGACATTGCGATATGCCGAGGCATCCGAACCTCCATCAACCTATATACGGCCGCCGCACTATCAAGCAACCATAACCCTGTATTAATATACCTGGGAATTAAACCCACCCTGCTGCCACCAAGGCTGAGAGCTAGGTTCGACCTGACTGACTGGAACACGTATCGACTGCAGCTGACTAATGCACTACCTGAACTCAGGCAACCGGAAACCCCAGCTGAGCTAGATAATCTCGCTGCCATATTGAGCCGCGAAATGGAAGCGGCGTCAAGGAACGCCATTACATATAGAATCTCCCGTCAACCGGACCACCTCAACCTTCCGGATGGAATCCTAAACTTTATAGCATGCAAAAATAAGCTACGGCGCAAACACCTGAGCACAGGGGATCCACGGATATGGGACGAGGTTCGTTGGATGCAGAGGCAAATAGCCGCCGACAACAAGGATCATCGGACAAAGGCATGGCAAGCCTTCGCGGCCACGCTCACCCAGGGAGATGGATCCGTATGGAGAGTGACTAAGCATCTCCGTCGCCCCTATACGAGAGATGTCCCGCTACGCACACCGACAGGGGACGCGACTACCCCGCAAGAAAAAGCGGAGGCTCTGGCAACTCATCTACAAACTGCATTCACATTTAGAGTTCGTTTGGGCAATCACCTATCACAGTCTTTTACCCAAGAAAATGGTGTTCCTCAGGGCTCTGTTTTAAGTGTTACGCTATTCGCAATAGCCATCAATGACGTTGTAGACTGCATTAACCCACCAGTTCTGGGCTCATTGTTTGTCGATGACCTAGCTATCTTCCGTAGGTCATCGAATTTGAGGATGGCTAAAAGGCAAATTCAGCTGACCCTGAATCGGCTCCATAAATGGTCTGGCGAAACTGGCTTCCGCTTCTCCGAAGAGAAGACCAAGTGTATGCATTTCCACAGACGACGGGGATTATTTCCTGATCTCTCTCTCACACTTGGTGAAATTACCCTACCGGTGGTGGATTCTGTACGGTTCCTTGGAATGACACTCGACAAAAGATTGAACTTGAGAAGCCATATTGGCATTTTAAAAGATAGGTGTTTTCAAGTTTTAAATGTTCTGCGATACTTGTGTAATTCGTCATGGGGTGCTGACCGCAAATCGATGCTTCTTTTATACAGGTCATTGGTACGATCAAAGCTCGACTATGGGTCCTTTATATATTCTGCTGCACGAGTGTCCTATCTCCGCCGACTGAGTACCATTCACAACTCTGGCCTCAGGTTGGCAACTGGTGCTTCCAGGACCAGTCCAATTCCCAGCATCTACTGTGATGCTGGAGAACTGCCTCTTGAGATGCGGAGGATGATTTTAATGTGTAATTATGTCAGTAAGATTTTATCCCAAAAGACATACCCTTGTTTTAAACTTGTGTTCAGACCCCGTTTTATTGAATTATTTTATAGAAGACCTAGGGTGACGAAATTCGTTTTAAAAATTTCATTGATTTTGTCCGGATTCAGCTCCCCGAAGTGCATCCTGATGGTTTTAATAAAGTCCCGCCATGGCAGATGTCTTATCCAAAAATTAATATGGATTTGTCTCGCAGCAACAAATCGGGCACACATCCGGCACACATCCTAACATATCTCCATCAATTTACCGAAATTTTGGAAAAGCACCGTGATGCCACTCACATTTACACAGATGACTCCATCAGACACTGCCTGTGCATGCGCTGTAACATCTTCCCAAAATATCATCTCCGTGGTGAAGCTGCACCCGCTGTGTAGTGTTTACACAGAGGAACTGTATGCTATCAAGACTGCCTTGGATGAAATAGAGTCACGAAATATGTCGTATTTGATATGTAGTGACTCTAGGAGAGCATTGCAAACAATCCTTGCCTTTGATTCCTATCATCCACTGGTCCAGTTGATTCACTCACGTCTTGCCCTGTTAGAGGCCATGGGGAATACCATACTCTTTGTTTGGGTACCAGGGCATGTGGGAATCAAGGGGAATGAGAAGGCTGACTCTGCTGCCAAGGAAGGCCTCTGCAAGCAAGAACTAGACTCGCGGTCCACGACAGCAGAAGACCAAAAAATTTTTTTAGGTCACTTATAGTGAAACAATGGCAAGACTCATGGCTAGGTTTGCAAAATAACAAATTGCGGGACATAAAGGCTGTTACGACTTCTTGGTCCTCCTCTGTCAGGAATAGTAGGCGGGAGGAAGTAGTGCTGACCTGATTGAGGATAGGGCACTGTGCCCTTACTCACTGTTATCTGTTCACACAGGAGAAGGAAGTACCACACTGTGACCATTGTGACTCCCGCCTCACTATAAGACATATCCTGACCGAATGTACCCACTACCAGGGTATGCAAAACAGTCTTTCGATGCAAGGCCAGCTTAACGATGTTCTGGGAGATGAGCCTGTTAAGATAGATGTGGTTTTCAAGTTCCTCGGGGAAGCTAAATTGCTTCCATACATTTAAATAATTTTTAACATTACATTTTTTCAATACACATTACCTGTATAAAATTTTATTTTAATTTTTATCACAATTAGTAGGGAAATATAATAACTTTTATTGTATTACTGATTTAAGTACGGGTTGAAATGACCTTTCTGTCGACACACCTTATAAAATCAACTCTACTACTACTCCAAGGCGTCGTGTGTCACGGGATCGCTAAAAGTCGTTAGGTCTTTCAATATACTTAAGTCAATTATGCTTGGCGTCTGCGTTTCCGTCTGGGGGAAAAAAGTTGGGGTCCTTGGGAACATGAGTCTGGCGTCATGTCTGTCTTTGCTTAAGTCATATAGTCGCCTGCCGTTACTGTTAGTCGTATTGCATCTCCATGCCCTATGTTTCGCGTTAAAGTCTCCTGCTTTTATGGTTTTTTCTGTATGCGAAAGTAGCTCATTCAGTTGGCTAATCTTTAGCGTGTTTCCTGGCTTGGCATAAATGGCATATATCCTTAGGTTGATTCCAGGAATGTCGCAGCCTACATTTTCTAGCTCAATAGTTTCATCCATATGAATTGCCTGGCAATTTAAGTAACGTTTCGTCAGTAAGGCCACTCCTCCTCTTCTCGTTTTCCTGTCCCAACGAAAAATCTTATAGTATTCAAAATATAATTTGTCTTCTCTAATCAGGTGTGTCTCTGAGATCGCCATTATGTCGATGTTGTTCATTAATAGGAAGGCTTCTAACTCTCTTTTTTGTCGCCTTACGCCATTGGCGTTCCATTGTGCTATCTTTATTTTGTTTATAGCCATTGCTGAGCCGTTTTCAGGATACATTCAATCCTTTCCTGATGCGAGGTCGCGTTTTGGAGGGTGGAGTGCAGGTCTTTTAGGGTTCCCAGAATATGCTTAAAGTCAAAATTTTGAAAAATCTCTTTAATTAGGGAAAATATCTGCCCTAATTCCCCTTGTGGGGGCTCTCCCCGTGTTTTGGTGGCATACGTTTCCCTTCTCGCTTGTCTGTCTTCAGTCGGTTTTCTCTCTAAAGTTCTTCTCGCGGCGCATGTAGAATCCGAAGCTGCGTGTTTCCCCGAACAGTTTTTACAGTGCAAGCTCGACATCTGAGTGCATTTTCGCGAATCATGCCCCCCGCTGCAATATCTGCAATGTGTGGCATAGTTAGTGTTTAGCCGTGTGGCCCAATTCCTGGCAGTTGTAACACTGCGTTTGCCTGTTTTGTTTATACGGTTCCCATTTAACGCCAATGTGGGCTATATGCGATTTCCTAATAAGCGATGGTGTGTTCAAATTACTAGGAAAAATGAGAATATATATGGAAAGGGGCGTTCCGTCCTTATAGACTTGTACGACTTTTTGGGGAAAAAACCCCTCCTCTTGGAGTAGTCGCCCTAGGTCCTGCGCGGAATAGTCTGCGGGGATATTTTTAACAACTATTTTCTTTGCCCTTTCATGCCTCCTACCATACGTGTGATACTCATGTTTACCTTCTCTAAGTGTTTTAATTGTAAATTCGTAGTCGGTTTGATTGCTTATATAGACCGTAACTTCCGTTCTCGTGTATTTAGTCTTAATTCCTTTTTTCGTTCTCTTGTGAATGTCTGTAAGCGTCCTGTTTATCGCTACGGTCGGGGCTGTTTTAATTGGTGGGGGGAGCTGTCGTTCCTCTTCCTCTAAGTCTGTGTCTAACAGTGTGCTATATCAATTCCTGACTCTTGTCTCCTGAGCGCTTCCCCCCTGGGTTTTTAAATGGCTCTTTCCCTTCCTTCTACCTTCGTCTTGGTATTCTTCTTCTGTGTCGGGGTCGTTCCCTTCGACTTTCTCTCCGTAAGTTTTCCTGATCTGGTATTTTTGGGGGATGGGTGATAGTCGTCTGGTATATCCATTCTTTCGCCTCCTCCACCCGCCGTTGGCTCTGCTTCGGTCGCTTGCGGTCGCTCTGCTCGGTTTTTGGTAGGGTTCTGAATGGTTCCCTAATCCCGCGGCGTTGTCCCGTGTGTTTTCGGTTGATGTTGTCCTGTGTGTGCGTTCCTATTGGCCCTACCGGGATGCGTCCCGCCTTGGCTAGGACGTCCCCTTCGAGCGGGTGGTTTGAAGGGAAATTACCGCTGGTGGGGTCCTTTACTTCACCTGCCCGCTCTGTTCCCTACGCCCATAAATTTTCTGCCCCAGTAGAATACTTACTGTTACTCGCTGCCTCCCTTCCCTGGATGGGCCTGCCCTAAAAAGGGCCTTATTGGGCCGGGGAGTCCGCCGTCAGAGTTTGGCCCGGGCGGTTAACTCGGGTGGGGGCTTCGACCCCGGGCTTTGCTCTTTCGGCTTCCTCGCTGCTCCTGTTGGTACAGAGCTGCTTGGCACCGCGGACAGACGTGAGAGCTTGCCATTGGTGGGGGCTATTTCCTCACGTCTTCCACGGATTTCTCCGTTTTTGGCCCTGTAAAGGACCGTTTTTCGTTTTTTTCTGTTCCAGGGATGAATCTATCAATCCGATGAATTCTCGCTCCTTATCCTGGTCTAGTTGTTCTGGATCCCGCACCTTTCTCTCAATCGGTCGCTCTCTCCGTAACTCTCTAATCCGCTGGGTGATTGCTCCTCGCACGCTCCTGCGCTCGATCGCCCCGCTCCTTCAGCTCGATATTGCGAGTACTAGCTTGTGCTTGACATCCAGCTAATCTGATATCTTTATTGGGAGTAAAATCAAATTTGAACACAAAGCAGCTATTATTGGTTGTGACGCACCGCCTGTTTATTCTTTGTCGCGGCGTAGGATCTCTGCTCCCCCGCAGCGATTCCTCATGAAGACAGATTGGACCGACTCGCACTAAAGCAGTCACAAAAGCCAATTGTATAAGAAAATTCACCTCACACACACAGATTCTACAGCGGTAATTAGCAGGGAAAAAAGCGGGAAGCGTCAACAGACTCCATGATGTCTCTCCAGATGCTGGCAAAACCGTAAGAAGAGCGTCGATATCTCCATGATTCCTTCGAAACTCTCGTTGGGAACTCAGCAACTCCTTGCAACGCTGACGACTCCTCATTCCTTCCGTCCCCTATTGTGTATTTATAGTCAAGTCCTGGGATTTATCCGCAAGTCAGCATCTTTCCCCTCCCCACTTTGAGTAAGTTATAATGATCCACAATCATCAATTTTCATACAAATTTGCAATACTTTAAAAGATATAAGTGAAGATTCAACATTTCCATCTCAAACTCATTTCACCGCATTCAATCTTAACTACAAGATCATATTAACTGCACATGTTTATTTAAAATTATTTTCAATTACAACAAGTCTTTCGAAATATTTACAAACTAATAATATAGTATTATCAAGCGCTTTTGCTACGGTTCATGCAACTGTGAAAACAATATCAGAGGATATTATGTGCCATGGTGGAATGATGAATGTGCTCAGGCTATCCATCAAAGGAAGAAGGCACTAAAATTTTTTAATAAGTATCCGACGAGCAGGAATTTGTCGGCTTTTAGAAAATTAAGATCTAAAGCTCGACAGGTCATAACTGCCGCAAAACGAGAATCCTGGAGGAAGTATGTGTCCTCAATCAATTGTAGGACGCCCATCGCACAGGTATGGAGAAAGGTTGGGAGTATTTCCGGGACTGCTCACCTTCCTCATGTCCCAGGGGTGAAGGCAAATAACATCTCCGCTAGAGATAGCGGATGTATTTGGCGAGCACTATGCTGCAGTAAGCAGCAGCGCTCAATACACAAACGCTTTTCTTAATGTTGAATGCCAAATAGTAAGTCTTAGTTTAGACTTCAGGTCAGGCAATGTAAATGCCCCGTACAACGACCCATTAACTCCCTGGGAACTTCAGTCTGCCATAGCAGATTTGAAGGACACGGCTCCAGGAATGGATGCCATCCACAACGCGTTCTTACGTAACCTTCCTGGAGCTGCCATGAGGAAGCTTCTGCATACGTTCAATCGTATGTGGAGGGATGGTGAGTTCCCAGACAGGTGGAAAGAATCAGTGGTGGTACCCATCCCTAAGCAGGGAACGGACAACTCTGTCTTCGGAAACCACCGCCCGTAGGTAGGAAATAGTCTATACAAACTTTATTCACAAGAAAACGGAATTCCCCAAGGCTCCGTCCTGAGTGTGACACTCTTTGCCATAACTATAGATGATGTGGTTGGATGCATACAAACACCTGTGGAAGGATCTTTGTTTGTAGATGATCTAGCTATTTTCTGTAGGTCATCATTAATCTCCACGGCATGGAGCTCCAACTCACAATAAATCGTCTATACAAGTGGTCACAGTCGAATGGTTTTCGCTTTCTCAAGAAAAGACGAAATGTGTCCATTTTTATAGGCGAAAGGGATGCTTTTTCCCGCCGACGCTTAAACTGGGTTGCCATATTTTAGAGTTTGCTGACTCCATCCGTTTTCTTGGTTTGATCTTAGATAGACGACTGAATTGGAAAAGCCATATTCAGTTTTTAAAGGAACGGTGTTTTAAAGTTTTAAACATTTTAAGATATATCACAAACTGTTTATGGGGAGCTGACCGCAAATCTAATCTAATGCTGTACAGAGCATTGGTGCGGTCAAAGATCGACTATGGGAGTTTTGTCTACTCCTCGGCTCGGAAGTCATATATGCGTCCACTGACATCGTTACACAATGCCGGAATCAGATTGGCAACTGGTGCTTTTAGAACCAGTCCCATTCCTAGTATTTATTGTGATGCTGGGGAGCCTCCATTGGAGATCCGGAGAAATATCCTCATGTGTAACTCCCAGATAATCCGGGTGCAGGCTGTTAAGGACCAGAGTCAAAAGTTCCCTCTCCCCCAGGGCATTTTCCAGCCTGGAATTCATAGTTCTGATTACCGTTACGAAATCATTTAATCTCTCACCTTCTCCCTGAGTTCTGACGAACATCTCCTTATTTAGGCGAATGTCGTAGCCGGATGGAAGGAACGCTCGCCGAGATTCGATTATAAAGTCGTTCCACGAAGCTATGCGGAACTTATTCGCGCATAACCACTGAGTTGCTCTCATTCCCAGCATCTCCGGGACTAGTCACCCCATCTCCTCCTCCGTTACTTCCTTATAATCCTTGAAGGCACTTGCGCGTTCAAGGAATAAGTTAATGCTTTCCCCTTCATTTCCTCCGAAACGAAGATCCCAACGATTGATGTCCTTGGCGAGACCTCGAAGACGCTGCTCGGCGGAGTCTGCGACCTGTGGGGAAAGGTAAGTCAGAGCTTTGATCAAATGGGACAAATCGTAAGTCGCCTGTGCTGAGCTCTGGTTCATTTCCCGTGGTCCCTCTTTCACTAGCGGCCTTTTCCTCCGTTCCGAACTCTAACACTACCGGCTCCTTCTCCATCGCTGAAACCGAACTTCTAAGTCGTCTGCGAAGCTCATCTAAGGTTCCACTTTCGTCCAGGCTAAATCGGCGACAACACCGTATAACGTCCTCCTTGGGAAGGTCATAAATCCAACTTGTTCCAGTCGGTAGGTCCATTAAAATAAGCTCTCTACAGGGGACAGGGTACAAGGTACTATATCTTCTTTCCCTGGGGTCCATTCAGGGCATTTAACTACGGGACGGGGTGGACCACGGGAAGGGAGACAAGGGATTGGAATTAACAACGAAAGAGCCTAATTAAGAGAACTTTCAGAGTACTCACCGGCCACTACCAATCTTTATCCCTCGAGTCCCACGTTGGGCGCCATGTAACGTTCTCTTTCCTCGGGTTCGAAAATGAAAGACGAATGCAGTCTCGGAACCAAAAGATTTATTTTCACACAAAACGCAAAGCGTATCCAGTATCGGGTCTCCAGCCACACCCACTCTCCCTCGGTGGGACCTCCTCCGCCGCTCGATCTCCACCACTCTCTCCTCCTCTCCCCCTCGCGGTCCTTTTTTTCCTCTCCTCTTTGCCTAGCGCCCTCGACGAGCTGCCGCCAATTGAGCATCGAAATTTGGCTACGGAGGCGCCGTTTCAAAACGCAGTAGGCGTTATATAGTGAAGTTATAGGAATAAAAATAACACAAGAAGTAACATTGCTACAACATTTATTTCTTTATAAACATAAAATATTATTCATTTTCCAATTATTCTTTGGGAGTCTTCACTGCTCCTCATAGCCTGAAGAAGAAAAGGAGGGAATAAGTGATTGCATAGTATATGCATGATATTCTTTGGAAAAAAAGGAATGTACCACTCAAATTCAAAGTGCATCAAGTGGAACGAAAGAAATGATGTTTTTTACCGGTATGAACCGTAAACGGCTCCGCTTCTTGTCCTTCTGACAACCACGGCTCCTTCGGTGTCTTGTCTATGTAAAAGAATAGAATCGCATCAGAAATATCATATAAATTGGCCGTGCGATAAATGCAACATATTACTTGATCATAGGATAATTTTTACTGATGAGCATTAATTAATAGCCAACGCAAATATCTCAATGGCATGCCAACCGTAGGATAGAAAAATATATAAACACTTTATTCAAACTAAATTAACTATCAAACATAAAAGTTTCATCATAGAACAAGTAGGGATTTTTAAAAAATGAGATTGGTTCCGTTAAATGTTACACGTAAACTATAACTTCTGTAATTATTATGGAGCAACCAAGGGAAAATATAATATTCTTGAGAATTGTTTCTCGTAAGTTTAAGACAGCAATCGCTATTTTTCTTCAAAGCAAACCTCATGTGACATTCTTTTCTAACAGATGCTTAAGGACATCACATTTCGACTTTCATAACCTTAATTTGCCACAGTATTTTTTTAACATTCAAAGATATGTATCTTTATTACGTTCAAACATATTTAAAAATTATTTTTTTCTAACTTTTAACTTCATGCACCGTTAGGTCACAATATATGGATGAATATTAAATGAATAACTTGATGGCTTCGATAAAGTGCAAGGTTGGTGGAAAGAGAAGCACTTAATATGATAAATTTTTGCTCAGTAATGTTTCAAACAAAGGAATGTAAAGGAAAATGGAATTATTTTAAGGCATCCATTTTTATTTAATATTGGAAAGAATAATTCACTTTGAAAAACGTTAAATATGTCTAAAATGACTATACTACTTGATACACGAAAGAAAATTTTCGATTAAAATCAGAAACTAAACAAAATGTCATAATACGAAAATAAATTCCCAAAATCTAGTGTGGGGTGCCGCTTTTATCTTTTCAGGAAGGTGTGAGAATCCTTGTAAGAAGAAAGGTTTAAACACCTACATAACAATTACTATTCACAGTTTGCATTTTGAATAGTGGAAAAACTAAAGGCCTTGAAAATGAATTATGTTACGATTGGTCTCTTACAGTTAATTTATACTCTTTAGAATGAGAGAGCTTCATGAATGTGTCAACGATGAATTTTTCTGTTTATAAAGCGTTCCACATTAACTTAAATTATGACGACACTTTGCGGTCTCCTATGATAAGCAAGGGATTTCTGTTACTATACTCCTACCATTATAATCCATGTAATTGATTAAAAAATGGAAAGCGTGAGGTTGTGGGCGCTTATTTCTAGATTCAAACAATCAATCGAATTAAGAGACTACATATAATGTCTACGGCTTGGGAATTATTAAATATAATAGATATTAAAACTTAAATCAGGAAAAGTACAGCTAATAATGAAGAAGTGAACTTTCAGTACCGGTGCAGGGCAACACTCCTTCTCCGCGTCCTTTCGAGTTCCTCATTTTCTATTCTGCGAAAAAAATGGTCGAAAAATAAATATTACGTAACATATGTGAACGTAACAGGTGTGCCAAATTTTAATTTAGACTTTCATTACGGGTCGCTTGTAGCGGTCCCACCACCTAACCTTGATATCGCCCAGCTGCTGAACCTCTTTGTGCCTCGATGCTGCTGCCTTGCAGTAGAAATCCTTGGACATCCTCGGCAGGAGGACGTTCAGGGACTCCACATTTCCGTCTATGTGCAACCGGCTGACGCTCTCGTTTCGGCAAGGACCGAGTATCAGCCGGAGTGAACTTTCAAAGGTAACTCGAAACAAAAACAAAAAATATAAAACTATGCATTAACGAAATTAATTCGTGAACTTCTGATTAAATCAGATACTTGAATATCTTAGTAAAAATTTTCATTAATTTTTCAAGATTAACAAAATCGGTTTTCTTAACAACATTCTTGAAAAAATTCGAATTAAAGAAATTTAAATTCCTTTATCAAATCATTACTATTTAAAAAGCGTTTTTAAAAGTCTGAAATTACGGCAGTACAAATACGTTTGAAAATGTTTTCTCCGAAATTTTTAAGAATAGAAAAAGAATAGGAATATTAGAGAATGTAAAGTAGGAATATAGTACTTATAAAGGTATAAAATAGGCTTCTAGGGAGAGAGAGATGGAGGCAGCGATTCAGCTAAAACCTGTCTTCAGACAGCAGCAAGATGATGATGATGAAAGTTTTATCTCATTTTCTAGGATGCTAGTGCTCATAGTCACGTGCCTATTGCATCTAATGGGAAATCTGACCCTTTGCAAATGTGCTAATTTTAAGGAAAAATGCTTATTTAAAAAAAACAGGAATTCAGGTAACGTCTGGATCCAAAACATCCTGGATTTGTGAGTGTGTGTAAGACAATAAAAATGAAAATTTTAAATCTATCAACACTTTATTTACGTTCATCACCAAGCACATGCTGTTTTGCTGAATTAGTGTGATATATTACATACTGTCGTGGTTAAATCAATCCAAAACATAAGTATGCTTGAATAAAGTAGCCATTGCTCAAAATTTTAATTTTATAAAATACATAAGGCACAAGGGTGTATACAGATATTTAAGGTAAATTACAACCCTGATTATTATATGGAAAGGCACAACTTTAAAAATTACTAGTGAAATTCTAAAATCTTAACAATTTAAACTTGCCTGGAGATATTACCATAATCACAATTCAATACAATACTTAGTTAAGATAAACCTTTATATCAGCATTTTCCACACTTTATGTGATCATATTCGTCTTTGCCGGCTCCTGTTTGAGAAACACTGCTTTATACAATAAAAGGCAAAAATATCATAGAAGTAAACATAAGTGATATGCTGCCTTCAAAACAAAAAACAGCCCACTAAATTAACACCCAAAACTGAATAATTTCTTTTACACCAAAAAAGCAACTTCTTTATTATTGCATGTACTTAAACTTGTGGGAAAATTACGACGATGTAACCACCAGGACCAGATCTTACAAAATTGCTCATTTTATTTCTCGATCAGACTATATAATTATTTACTAGAACCTTAATAATTCTCTTGTGTAATATTTTCACTCTCTTTGTCCCGAAATATGTCAATCACGTTTTTGTCGAGTTTCGTGTGATTGGTGTGGTAATTTAGGGTGTAGTCACGGAAGCAGTGTGAATCGTATTTCTCAATGCTTTGGGGTGTATTTCATATTTAGCTAGCAGCACGAAACACGCGACAAAACTGAATTAAATGCTAATAACCAATATGGATAGTAAAAATGGGGATGGATCAAAACGCAATCTTCTTTCAAGTATCGAGAGATATTCACCAAGTAATTCGAGCTGACCCCAAATAATTACGAAGGAAAATTGGAGAAATTAGATATTTTTGTGCAGATTGGGGCGCTAGATCTTTTACGTTAAAGATTAACCGAAAAAGTTTTCTTTAAATGCCTATTTGACAGAAGATAATGGCGTCCTCATATTCCATTATTCTTGATTATAAAACGTGCATGTCTAATCACATTCCTAAATCGATTTTAAATTCCTAATAAAAGAGCTAAACTTGTAAATAATCCACCGCCATAAACAAGGCAGCAGCATTTGAGCCACGCGGAACCCATATAAATAAAATAATAAATTACAGGAGTTCTCGCAGAATACGTATTTCCAAATTTCTTCGAAATTAACGCACCTATCCGTAATTTCCAAATTCTCTGGCAATCGGCTCGCGTTCAAGTTTTCGTTTTTCACGTTTCCTGATTCATCTCCTCCTCTATTAGCAATAACAGTAACCATCTTCAAGACAATAGCCTATGCAACACACTAAAACCTATGGCAAAATTTAGATATCTTTTCGTATCCAGATAAACAATCCCGATTATATATAAAGTCATTATGGTTTTTCGTCGTTATTAATAGAAACGTACGGCATTACTGTTTCTGCAGTTTCATCTAATCATATTTCAATTTTATCCATCATTTCGTGCAATAATTGAAGTTAAAACTTTCTCAGAAAACTTTACAGAACTCGACAAATGTTTTACCACATTTTGCTAAAATTTCGTCTTATAAGATAATGGCGTAAGTTTGCGCCGTAGTTTTAAATAAATTGCAATATAGTATATTCTACCAGCTCTCGTGAAAAGCACTGCATCAAAGTTAATATAATATGTATATAGACAAACAATCTCCATGACTGAAAGGAGAAATGTTTTTTTAATGTGATATCTCGTGTTTAAAAATGATTACGTGTCAATTTTCGCAATGTTGACATCCGGATCGTGGAACGTGTTGAGTTCTGTGCCAGTCGTTGACCCCGTGTTAATTTTCGCAATGTTGACATCCGGATCGTGGAACGTGTAGAGTTCTGCGCCAGTCGTTGACCTCGTGTCAATTTTCGATGATGATGAGGATAGGTTATTGACCTCTACGGTCGGGACGGGATATATTAAGTAAATAAAACATGATAAAATTTTTAAAAATCGATTTATTTTTTTATTTCAATCAATATCATCTTGACGAAAAATGCATTCTTAATCAGTTTCATCACAACATGAAAAACCAAACAGGATACCATTGGGTTTTTCTCTTTTGTGTTCAACTATTGGGACTTCATCTACATGCCACTGTGTCAACCGCAATCCGCAGTAAACACATTGAACTGTATCGTATGTTCCGCAGCAGTACACTATTCCGACTTCGGCGAGATTCTAAGGAGACACCGATGCATTCTTCCATTCCTTGAATGTCTTTATGAGTGCACATCTTTCCAGTAAATTAATGCCACTTAAATTGAGACGACACCATTGGCGAAAGAAAATGCCCGACGGTGGGAACAAATATCTGGCATATCTATTCGAAAATGGTAAATACACTCCGTACCAATTCTCTTATTCAGCTTCTCTAGTGCAGGACAGTCGAAGTCATCTAAGTTATAGACAATTTTAATTTGCGAATGGATGGCTTTTCTTAGAAATTTACACTTTTCCACTCCTTTAGTAAAGATGTAATCAAATGGTCTTGTATATTCCTTTAATATGTATTCTGCCATATCATATTCCGCATCACCAATATGCTCATCTATAGCATGATACTCTTGCGTGGTCCATACATTTGACGCTATTTGAATGATTTCCCAACTTAGGCGTTTTAAAAATCCAATGTTGGCTTGCAAAGGTGTTCAATGAGATTATGGATAATTCTCGCAACAAAAAACGTCCCGATGCATCTTTGTCAAGATTGAAGTCAACAATAGCTGAATTCATGTTTGCTACTGATGATGGAAAGTATCATCACACTATATTTATCATCCTACAAATTTCAGTCAGCGGATCATACCAAAATGACTCATCACTGATGACTAAGCATGAGCGCTAGTTCTAGATAGGAAATTTGTTTCTGATTCCAAATCTACTCTAACGTCTACAGCACCTGAAGTGATTGATTCATCTTGCTTCGAACAATCAAGGACTGCGATAGGTGCGATATTAACGAATTGATCACATGACAACAAAGATTTTGGTTCATTTCCATAATATTATTTCTGAAATTTTGCGTACATATTGTAAAGCTCAGCTATCTGTCCCTTGCTAAAATTTAAATCTAATACATCGTAGGGGAAACTTTTATTATTGAGAAAAACTTGAATGCCTCTTAAATTACAGTGGTCGAAAACACTGCTATCCCGCTGTACAATATTATTCCGAGATGTTTGAAATGCGATTATAACATAACGAGGTTTACCAAACTGAGAGGTGGTCTTTACGACCCAAGTCTGTTTTTCAGTTCTCGGTAATTCTGGGTAGGATGAAAGTTTCCAGCGTCGATACGTTATCTGAATAGGTTTATTTTGATCAATACGTCTGAGTAAAAGTAATTTCTGCTTATCGGATACTGTAACATGGAATTCTCCAACAAATCTTATCAATTGTAATTTTAGCTTTCACATTATTGGTAGATACGTAGCAGTTATCATCAGTGCGTGCTCTGATTAAAATGAGTTTATGATTTCCGTTGATAAAAATCTTATCATTATCTTCCATTAACCAAAACATTGTATTCAGCGGGATACAAATGTTAAAATTCCCACCTTTCAATACCTCGCTCAACTTTCCGGGGATTACCCATCCTGCATTTAGTAATCCTTTCGATGTACTATCTGTTAGTGAAACATAACCCTTGAGAGTGCAGGTAACTCCTGGATTTCTCACGCTGTCTATTTCAGCACCATTTAAACAATAACGAGCCTTAGAAAAAAGATGATAAAAAGCATTATTTACAAGCGTGGTGGTTGATGCTATAGCGGATCCATCTTCATTAGTAATATGACCTATATAGATGTGACTTTGACTTGGAAGAATAAAATCAGATTGATTTTGAACTACCATACGAATTTCATTATTGTAATCGAACTTTGATTGTGTGTAAGGATGATGAGTATGGTACTCGATGGAAGTTATTGATTCATCATAATGTGCACTGGAGTCTATATTTAAAATATCCATTTCGGATGCAGACGGAACCCGAGAGATTCTAGAAACTGTATGTTATTAGATGATAACGGTTTAGCAGTACGTGGTGTACTAATCCATCTCATCGCCGCACCGCGATTATAAGGATTTCGGGTAAAATAAAGACCCATTTTCTTTTAAATGTAATCTAATTGTAATAGTTTCGTTGCGGAAGTCTACTGGATTTCCGATTTGATCTAACAATCTGAGAAGTGATGTGATGCGAAATTTTAATGTTTTCGCTTTTTGTTCCTCATTTGTTTCGCGTACCAACCTTTTTAATTATTTTTTCTACAGAGTCGCCATCTGTTGGCGGGAAAATGAACTATGTTATTACCACTCGCGAAATTTTAAAGTTTTCGCTTTTTGTTCCTCATTTGTTTCGCGTACCAACCTTTTTAATTATTTTTCTACAGAGTCGCCATCTGTTGGTGGTAATAATAAGTGAGAGGAGAAGTTTAAAATAAAAGAATTTTGAACAGGTTTTCAACAGTTTTATTATAATAAAAAGTTTACATCTCAGTGCACTCATAGCAACGTTTTCTTATAGGAGGAGGTCCGTCAAATTGAATAGTTCCTTTATTATAGTGTTCCAGGCATAGTTGATATAATTTCCTTTGATACCATTCTTCCAAACGTTGTATTTGAGGAAATTTTATAGCTATTTCATGTAAATCGCTTGGATGCTCTGTTTTAATGTATTTAAAAGGCGCATATTGAAGGTCTTTATACGGCATTTTTTTCCAACCATGTTTCTCATAGGTTCGAATAGCGTTTCCAACTTTGTTTGATTAGAAGTTCTTTAAACTTTATTCTATTGAAATCGAATGAAATGATGGAATTTACCTTGTTCTGAAAGATTGCCTTCTGAATTTTTTGAAAGATTGCTCTGTTCTGAAGGAGACGTTTCTTTTACTGTTGGCGGCTCCATCGTTTGCTTTGTAATGAAATACTAAAAAGCTCGCTCAACTTATTAAATAATGATTTCTAGATTTATGGCGCATGCGCAATAGGGGTTTACAGGTATTAATAAAAAATATCTCTTTTTACAATTTTATTACACATCAAATGATTTACATTTTTATTACACATTAAATGATGGTTACGGTATTATTCTTTCTTTCTAGAAAGTTGCTCATTATTAGGAGCGCTGTTATACTGGGTCATCTCCCCATCTGTAATAACCAAGTATCTTTTGGGGAGGAAGATTCTTTTTCTTCCCACATCTGGCATGAATATTTGCCATTATAGCAGACCCAAACCTTGTTGTCATTTTAGTGAAATCCTGTATAGGGTATGAGATGCCCTCTTCTAAGTCGGTTATTTTCCCAAATGATGTGTCTTCCTTTAAGGTATTTATCTTCGTTTTCAACGACTGCATATAGAAGAGAAATTGAAAAAAGAAGTAAATATAAGAAGGGTTGATAAATAAAACAATATTTTTAAAAATCGTTTTTACCGGTATATCGAAGCGCTCAAACACGCTCGCATTATAATTTAAATAGAATTCCTTTCTAAATGGCCCAATAGGGCGTTGCCGTTCATTAAGCCATAATGGCATCTCTTCATAGCACGTAAGATCCATTCTACAAAGTAAAAATGCTTTAGGTAATGACGATTTTTAAAAACGTTTATTAATAAAAAAGTTTTAAAAACGTTTATTAATAAAAAAAAGAAAAATATAACTTACTGTTTGGGGCGGCGGTGGTAGAGATGGAGGCAGCGGTGATAGCGTCAGAGGCGGCGGTGGTAGCGGTGATGGCGACGGTGGTGAAAGTGACGAAGAAGAGGGTAGAAAGGAAAGTAAAGAAGGAGAGAGTGATGTCGACTCGTAAGAATATGGACACTGTGCGTCCTCGGTCCAACAGCTCGCACAGAGGCAAAAGATGCGTGCTATGTTGACAGCGCGGATGGTAATAGCATGCCATTTTAAAAAATGGGGGTTTTATAGTAATTGTATATAAGATGGAACTTCCGGTAAGCGTAGCAGGCGTTGTGACTTTCCACACGTTTGCTTCGAGAAATTTCGTTTGCGACTTTTCATACGATTGCGGTTTAGATAATACTCCTTTCGGCAAGTGCGCATTACAGCAAGCGGCCTTCCATACGATTGCGGTTTTAGATTTGAGTGGAGCTTGCTTCGAGAAATTTTGCAGTGGCCTTTCATACGATTGCGGTTTAGATAATACTTCCGGCAAGTGCGCTTCACAGCGAGCGTTGTGACCTTCCATTCGATTGCGGTTTTAGATAATTTGAGCAGCTTAGCTTCGAATAAATGAAATATTTTTTCGCGCCGAAATTTTGTACCAATCAAAAACTTTCGCGCTTTGTATTGTGAAAAGTATATGAGTAGAAATTTTTTTTTAAGGCAGTTTTTCTGTCAAAAGATGGAGAATCGTGTTTTGTGTAATACGTGTTTAGTGTATTACGATCCTCAATATTTGACTGCACATGAGAGATCTAATGTTCATCGCCGTCACGCCATTCCTCAATTTGGGGAAAGAGAACGGTCAGATCGTCAACACGCCGAATTAGAAAATCTGTGCAATACATGTGTTACATATTACAATCCTCGATATTTGGCTGCTCATGAAAGATCTGAAGTACATCGCCGACATGCCATTCCCCAATTTGGGGAAAGAGAACGACCAGAACAGCCAATAATCGAGAATGCCTCAGCAGTCAAAAATAGATTAAAAACCTATTGGGTAAGTGGAAATGAAATGTATAAAGACTTGTCATTATTTTTAGATTTTACTAAGGAAATTATTTACGCAAAAATCAGAGAACGATTAAATAACGCAGCTCTTAAAATTAATATTTTAGTGAAGGCAAAATTTGTAAAAGGGGATGAGGATGGAAGAAAAGAGGAGGATAGATGGTTCAAAACAAAAAATGTGAGAATTTTATTAAATGATAATATATATGATACTTTGAATGAGCTTTTTGGTAAATTAATGAAGGAAAAATCTGAACATCAAGCGAAAGAATCGGGGTGGTCTTTGAGCGAGATTGTTGGCCTAGAGTTAAGAATTAATAAGTACACTCCTTTAAGGGGAGCCACATTTATTGATCTTCCAATAAAAATTAAGCTTACCCATTCCGTAATAAACGTGCAAAATTTTTATATGTACTGTTTTAAATATTCTATATTTGCAAAAAACATAATTAAAAACCCGCAGCGGGTCGCATCTTATAATAATGATAAATTTAGAAAAGGGTATAATTGGGATTATATTACTTACCCAACGCAGCTTAATGAAATTTCAAAATTTGAAAAATGTAATAATATCTCTATAAATGTTTTTGGTTTAGACGAGAAAAATAATGTGTACCCCCTTAAAGTGGTGGACGAGGAACTTGAAGACCATCGCGATCTTTTGTTTTTATCCGAAGATGAAAAGAAGCATTTTTGTTACATTAAAAATTTTGAGAGATTAATTCATAATCAAATGACTAAACATCGTAATAAAATTTTTATTTGCAAAAGATGTTTTATTCATTACCATAGCAAAGAAAAGCTTACAGAGCATAAACGTGATTGCAATATATATGCTCCTTCAAAAATTATTCTTCCTACCACAGATGAGGACAAATGGGCAAAATTTAAGAGTTTTGGGGCCGCTATGCATGTTCCATTTGTAGTATATGCCGATTTTGAATGCATTCTTTCGCAAATTCAAACTTGCACCCCTTTATCTAACCATTTTTACTCAAAATTACTTCAAAAACATGACGTAATGTCATTTTGCATTTTTCTTGTTTCGGTTAGTGAAGTTTTTGAGCCCGTTCTGTATCGGGGGCGTGATGCAGCAGAAATTTTTGTAAAATATATAAAAGAAGTTGCAGAACTTGTTAGGGGGGTATATAAAAACGTAATACCAATTTCTACTATGACTCCAGATGAGGAAAATGCATTCAAATTGGCAACTATTTGTCATATTTGTGGGGGAGAATTAGGGGACGATTGGGTAAGAGATCACGATCATATTACTGGCAAATTTAGAGGTGCTGCACATTCAAATTGTAATTTGAATTACAAAATTCCAAATTTTCTACCTGTTTTTATTCATAATCTTTCAGGTTATGACTCCCATTTGATTGTTCCTCAATTGGGCTATGATGAAAAAGAAATATACTGCATCCCAAATTCAGAAGAAAAGTATATTTCTTTTTCAAAAAGCGTGGGTGACAATTTTTCGATTCGATATTTGGATACGTTTCGATTTTTGGCTTCATCCCTTTCCAAATTAGTTGATAATCTTCCTTGTGATAAATTTCAAGAAACAAGGAGAATTTTTGGCAATAAACAGGATTTGATCATGCGCAAGGGCGTTTTTCCATATGAATATGTAGATTGTTGGTCTAAATTAGATGACAAATGCTTACCACCAAAGGAAAAGTTTTATAGCCACCTAACACAAGACATTATTTCCGATGATGACTACAAATTTGCTCAAAAAATGTGCGTAGAATTTGAGTGTAAATCTTTGGGTGATTACTCTGACTTATACTTGAAAACTGACGTAATTCTTTTGGCTAACGTTTTTGAAAATTTTAGAGATGTTTGTATGGGGACATATAAATTAGACCCTGCATGGTATTTTACAGCACCAGGCCTTGCGTTTGATGCCATGCTTAAATACACGGGAATTACTATAGAATTAATGACTGATTATGATATGGTGTTAATGGTTGAGAAGGGCATTCGTGGAGGAATTAGCCAATGCACCAAGCGATATAGTGAAGCTAACAATAAATATATGGGGGGATTTAACCCTACTGATGAATCTCGCTATATTGCTTATTTAGACGCAAATAACCTATATGGATGGGCTATGTCAAATTACCTACCATATAAGGATTTTCGGTGGCTAAATGAAAACGAAATTCAAAATTTTAACGTAACCTCCATTGCTATTAACAGCAATAAAGGTTATATTTTGGAAGTAGATTTAGAATATCCAATTCATCTTCATGATGCTCACTCTGATCTCCCATTATGCCCAGAAAATAAAATTCCTCCAGGTGGTAAGCTTAAAAAATATTGACGACTCTTGACGATAAAAAGAATTACGTAATTCATTACGTAAATCTTAAACAGGCTCTTTCTTTCGGACTTAGATTAAAGACAGTTCACCGCGTCATTGAATTTACTCAATCTCCATGGTTGAAATCATACATTGACTTAAATACGGAGCGTAGAAAAATAGCAGCAAATGATTTCGAAAAAGACTTTTATAAATTAATGAATAACGCGGTTTTTGGTAAAACAATGGAAAATGTTCGCAAGAGGATAAATTTGGAATCGGTTTCTAACGAAAAAAGGTTGGATAAACTAATTTCCAAATCTATTTTTCTTGATCGGACGATTTTTAACGAAAAATTAGTTGCTGTTCATTTACGAAAAACCTTTATTTAAATGAATAAACCTATTTATATAGGATTATCTGTTTTAGATTTAAGTAAAACGCTAATGTATGATTTTCACTATCTGAAAATAAAGCCTAAATTTGGTGACCGGGTAAATCTTTGTTACACGGATACTGACAGCTTTATTTATGAAATAATGACTGATGATTTGTACAAAGATATGTTGA